>CM062816.1:1245869630-1248269630 GCA_031772625.1 Pinus tabuliformis | reverse complement strand
ACTTTCAAGATCTTGGAAAGACTTGTGGGAGTTGTTTCATTTGTTAAACGAGCTTGACACAAGATAAGGAACTATGCTCGTAACTATTCTCTACAATCTACCTAACAAAAACTCTACTCTAAAAACCTTGATTCATTTTTTAACGAGCTTGACACAAGACAAGGAACTATGCTCTAAAATCCTTGATTCAGTTTTTAATGAGCTTGACACAAGACAAGGAACTATGCTCTATAATTTGCCTACTTAACCTACCCTTGTTTCATTTGTTAACGAGCTTGACACAAGACAAGGAACTATGCTCAAAAATTTCGCATGTCCCCAGTTTAATGATGCAAAATGAGGTACATGCCCCCCAGGCTTCATTGCATTCAACCGGCTGGATGAAATGAAGGTTTACTTTCAATATTTAACTTGAAAAGGGAGTTGTTTCATTTTTAAGGAGGTTGACACAAGAAAAGAACTATCCTCATACCTGATTCATTTTTTAACGAGGTTGACTCAGTAACAGGAACTATCCTCGTACCTGATTCATTTTTTAACGAGGTTGACTCAGTAACAGGAACTGTCCTCGCACACACTGATTCATTTTTTAATGAGGTTGACACAGTAAAAGGAACTTTCCTCACAATCCTATTTTCTAACTATCTATATGACCTAAAAACTAGCTGATTCATTTTTTAATGAGGTTGACTCAGTAAAAGAACTGTCCTCATGACAGCCTGTTTCATTTTTTAACGAGGTTGATACAAGAAAAAACTATCCTCGTACACACTGTTTCATTTTTTAACGAGGTTGACACAGTAAAAGGAACTTTCCTCACTATATCCAGTTTCATTTTTTAACGAGGTTGACACAGTAAAAGGAACTTTCCTCGGACTCCTTGTTTCATTTTTTAACGAGGTTGATACAAGAAAAAACTATCCTCGCAACATTGATCATGGCTTCCAACTGGAGGAAAGACATGTCAATGGACACACCTTGATCATGGCTTCCAAGAGGTCTTCATCCGAAGGAAGAATACTTCTTGGGAAGGAACACATGTCAAGGGACTCAAAAGGGATAAGAACATCGTGTTCAAGTAATCCCATAGAGTTTTCCATGTCAATTACCGGAGCTAAATCAAAGGAAGATGAGCAAACAGTGAGAGGCTCTCTTACATCGGTAACTGAAATCATGGGACCGGTTGCCACATAATTAACCCGTGGCAGGGTAGATACCACTTTAGAATCAGGAACATTTAGGGGTGTCATATTATTGGTAGTTGAAAAAAGACTAGGGAACGAAAGCTGGTCTACAGTCACAATACTGCCATTGTGAGGGAAAGACATCACGCGAGAGAGTGTCGATACGACAGCTTTCATTGCATAAACATAGTCTCGCCCAAGGAGTAAATTGAAATCCAAGGGACCTCGAACTACCATAAGATCAACACAAACAGTTTTACTTTCCAAGGTAATAGAAAACTTAGGAAGGATCCCTAAAGGTTCACTAATTGTTCTGTTAAAAGCTTTCAGATTCTGCGTAATAGGCGCAAGCTGAGGGGAACCCAAAGCTTTCCAAACAGCTGAGGATAAAATACTAACAGAAGCACCTTCATCTACCTGAGTACGATGTATGTCCCTACCACCAGCCTTGACAATGATTTGGAAAGGGATGGAGGAAGGAAGATGAGGTTCTGTCAATCTATTCCAGTCAAAGGAAAAGACCTCAGTACTTGGAGGGGGTTCTGTAGAAACAGGTGAAATGCCCCCTGGCATAGAAGAATCTGACGTAACAAGAAGAACCTGAGCGGTATGAAGTTCACTCTCTAAATGGAAAGTGGGATCGACCGAATGTGAAATTGAATCGACCACTTGATCAACTAATGGATCATCAACCTGAGTGACATGAGTTTCACTCTCCAATGGGAGAGTGTGACCGACTGTATTTGAATTTGAATCAATCACTCCGTCAGTTGACGGTAGGTTGGGAGAAAGTTTACGGTAACCAGTTGGAAATTCTTGCTGTGGAACAGTAAGGTTTTCCAATAATGTTGAGGCTTCATCCATGTGAGGGCAAATGTGAGTTTGATGACTCCCTTTGCATAACTTACAAGGAAACCTAACTTTACCTTTTTTCCCAGGAACCTGACTATCACTGGTTGATGGATCAACGGAAAGTTGATGGGATTTTTCTGACCATACTTCCAAGACCTTTGGAATACCAGGACAATTGACAAGGAAGTGGTCACCCTTACAAAGCCTGCAAGGGTATTTGGGTTTACGATGCATGTCGGAATTTTCCTCAACACAACTAACACTTACAGCCATGGTTGGTTGGTTGACTTCTTTCTTATCTTGCTTCTTCTTCTTCTTCTTCTTCTTCCCTTTCTTCTTCTTCTTAGCCTCCTGGTTACTAACATCAAGGCTTTTACCAGGCGAAGAGGAAGAAATGGAGGAAGAAAAATTAGGCGAAGAAGGTAAAGGGTGAACAGAAGGTTGGTGATGTTGAGATGGTGAACTCTGTTGAGGTGAAGCATCCGGTTGAGATGGAACAATTGGAGTATTTTGGGCCAACGAAGTTGAAAATAACCATATCGGTAAACCTATTGTAAATCCAGGTAATGACAAAGTAGCCATATAAGGAGGACCAACATTTCCAAAGTAAGGAAAAGTACTAGGATTCTCATTAGGAGGGGTTCCTAGGTTGATAAATTCCGGAACATTTGCCATTATATTCAACTTCAGTGAATTTTATTAACAATTTAAAACTAAAATTAACAATTCACAATTCACACTTAACAACTAAAATTCACAATTCACACCTATGGTCTCTAAAAGTAAAAACAAACAAATTAACACGCGCTATCAAATCTAGGAGTCAAACCATACACAAACAGTAAGCTCTCCGGACCGAAAACACTAGTTGGTGATGAAGCCCAACCTCGCAGAATTCAGTACAGAAATGGCGGGTGGAACAGTTACCCCGGCAACCTGCTTAATGAATAGACCGGCACAAGTTCCTCCACTTTAACCGTCTCGAAGTGAAGTGAACCCCCCGGAAAATCCAAGTGAGTATAACCGACGTCTGCTCCAGGTACAGTGGGACCTTCCCTCCACCGTCACCTCGGTAGAACCCTAAAGATTATGGTCACTAAGGTCACCAACAGTAACAAATACACCTGGGGGAACAGTCTAAACTCCGACAGCACGCAAGGGCAGAGTAGCAAGCTCAATCCCCTTACCGGCTCCTTGACAACAATCCAAGGTTTACCGATAAGTGACCCCTGGCTCCTCGACAATGGTTAATCCGAGGTTTACCGTTTGTAATACGTACTGTCTGGCGTCGTTCCCAACGAGGGGGGAATGATCCCCTCACTGGTTCGGACACGAGCTCGTGCTTCTCCTTTAAGAGGAGCTTTCCCAGAGTGCAATTGAAACAATTGGATTTATTCTACTCAAGATAAACTATCTGTTTGGTTTTGTAGTCTTGGAGAGTTAAGTACTCACCTACTCCAAGACCCTAGCCTAAGCTATGTTGGTGTTTCAGAGCCCTAGAAATGTAAAAATTACTAGATGAATTTTAATTAAGCGCTGTGTTATTAAGGCTGTTATTACTCAAATGGGTAAATGGAGATGAAACCAATGGTGTTATGACCCGACTCAACTGAATGCAATCGAATATGATAATGCAATCCTTTCAATTCGATGAATCCTAACTAGAGTAAGGAGAGAGTTTCCATTCACTTCCAACAATGCAAAAAATTGATGATTAAGAGAAAATTTAACAAATTCTCTAATGCACTAATTTCATCAAGAAAAACTAATGCAAATCAATTCCAAACCAATTTTTATTTTTATTTTTGTGTAAATTCAAATCAAAGAAAGCTGATCTAAATCTACGATTGATTTTTCAGAATGTAAACTATGCAATTGTAATCTATGCACAATTCACATGAAAAGTATGCAAATGTAATCTATGCACATTTTTCATTCATATTCTGAAACTGAGAACTCTAATTATGCAAATGTGATCTATGCAAGAGAATTCTCAAACACAAGATGATTCTAATGTAATCTAAGAACCAATCAAGTGCAAGTCGAGAAAATTGGGTGAGAGTTCCAAAGATCAAAACATAAAAACACTCAAAGGCGATTAACACTCATACACAATTTAGCCCCCCCCGGCGAATGAGGGGGAAATTTTTTTGCAAAAACAAAAGCAAAAAGATGCAAAATTGTGAAAAGACTGAGACAAACCTCCAAGTAATGATCAAAGGAAATCAAATCAAGAATTTCTCAAGAAAGAGACTCAAAACACCCAATTGATGAAAGCTAAGAGCAGGAACAAGCTTAGGTGAAGATTCTGGACAAGGGACTAATGAATCTGGGCAGAAAAAACTAAGAAAAAACAAAATCTAAAAGCAATTAAAGCAAAAAATGGAATTTTCCTAAATTTTACAGGAAGACGCAGGCAACCCGTTATAACAGGCGCGGGCCCGCTCTGTGCGAACGGCAACAGCGCGTCCAAAGACGCACTGTGCAGTACTCAGAGGGTGCGTCCTTCTGGAAAAGTTAAGAAAAACCAAATCTAACTAAATCTAAAGCTAAGCCACCCAAATACTAATTCTCACAGTCAAAAACCAGAAAATAAAAATGATTTTCTCAGAGCAAAGTTCACACAAAGGAAAAGACTTTCACATTAATGGATCCCCAGTATGGTCGCCAATTTGTCGTGGCGGAAAAAGTCGTTTGTGCGGACACAACTGACCTCCCTAGGAGTCTAAACTCTCTAGCGAAAAACAAGACAAAATGGAGTGATCTTTCTCTAAATATACCTTTTAAAACATGAAAACTACAAGTGTTTAGGCTTACCTTATTCCAAAACACAGTTGTTGTAGTCCGTCCTTGCCGATCCGGATGAGCTCCTCCTTCAAGTCAATTCCTGCAACCACAAACAATCAAACAATTACCAAGCACTTGCATTTCATATAATAAAACATATATTCAACATGCAGACCAAGGAACACATGAAATAACTCATTAACACAAGCTATTGAGAAAAATAAACCAGTTTGTATTAATAACGAAACAAAGAAACTCTTACAACCTGGCCTTGGTGTTGTGCAAGTTCCTCCCAGGGTCCATCAAGGGTTTTCCTCTACTTTGACAAAGCTCACCCTCTCCCAAGTAGAATCAAGTGAAGACAATCTCTCCTCACAAAGGCTCTAATGGAAGACCTAAATCCTGCAGCATTTACCCAAAGAAAATGTATAGCTCCAACCTCCTCTCCCTCTGGCTCAATGTCTTTATTTATAGTGCTGTAAAGAGGTTATTCAGGTCCACCATCAATGGGATAATCCCCCTCTTTGGGTGGGATAGCTCCTTTATTGATGGGATAAGTTCCCCCTTAATAGAGATACATGAACCAACTGGAGGCGCATCCAAATCATCAAACCGACCTCTAGAAAGTTCTAGAAGTAACCACAAGTAACTTTTTTAAGATGAAACTTGCGCATTTTGCCTTTTACAGAAGGACGCATCTGTCCCTTAACATACAGAGCGTCCAAGGACGCATCTTTTGTGAACATGGTCAGCGTCCCCGCAGGTAAGGCTAGAGAGAACCTGCGACCCCAGAGATAAACATATTTTTTACAAGACTTTCTCTCTTCTTTGAGTTTGAGATGGATAACAGAGGCATAAGACTTGCCTAAGAGGGTAGCATGACTGTTGATTTGAGCCATACTAACTGTAAGTGGTCATGGTGACATTTTTTAGTGTAACACATTGCACTATAAATACGGCATTGGGCTGGTTGCTGGAGAGGTTAGAAGCTGAACATTTTTGAGGGTAAATGCTGGTGAAATCAAGACTTCCTAGTTGAGCTCAAGAGGAGAGATCACACATCTTTTTGGCTTCATTGGGGAGTGAGTGAAACTTGTCAAATTAGAGGAGACTTCTTGTTGGACCCTGGAAGGATCTTGTACAGCGTCAAGGCAAAGGTTGTAAAGTTCTTCTTCTTTTGAATTAATACAATCAAACTCATTTTTCTCAACAAATATCGTATGTTATTTGTTTCATGGACTCCTTGACTTTCATGTTAAATATGTTTTATGCAATTGGCTTTTTAGGTGCTATTTAATTTGTTTGCCTTGTTTGTGTTTGCAGATTCGCGAAAAGGAGCTCATTTGGATCAAAGGAGCGAGGGCATCCACAAGCTTGCGCTGGACCTAAGGTAGGCCCTAAAAACACTTGTTTTCTATTGTTTATCAAAGCATATTTAGAGAAAGATAGTGTCTGGTTGGTTTGCTTGTCATTAGATCTTCTTTAGATTCTAGGAAGGTCTATCTTGTCCACAAGATCAACTTATTCCGTGTGACAATGTGAACTATTGTTTGGAGTTGTTGAAGTTGGTTAATGCTTGTTTTCCAATTTTTTCTAAGTGTTCAAGTTCCTTTCTAAAGAAGCCTGAAGTGTTGTCTTTTGTTAGAGTTAGCTCTAGCACACCCTTAGGAAATAGCTCCAATGCACTCTCTTGCATTATTTGATCCTATTTGTTATTAGAACATGTGCTAGACACATTCTCATGGCATAGCACACCTTTTGGTTGTAGTTGAAAGGTGTTGTAAATATATATACCCAAAGTGTCACACTTGGAGATAAGTATCATTCTTTTGTCATTTCATTGTATACATGTTGGTTTTAGGTAATGTGTATCTTATTATTATGCTCTTCATTGTATATGTGTTGGCTTATTGGGGGCCTAACCTAGGTTCAGAGTTGATTTAGCCAAACAAATCCCAGTACTATTGGCCCTTTCGGCAACAGTCCACGAAGTGCGGACTGAGGTCTCACTTGAAGTAGTATGGGAGGGTTCTAGAACCAAGTTTCCACATGTTGGAGATGGTTGATGAGTTCAAGTGGTCTGCAATTCGACCCCGCGCGCAAGTCACTTCGTGCACTCTCTTGTCCCTCAAAGCCTAAGATACTACCTTCGCGCAACCCTACCTAAGGGTTGAACGTTGCGTTTCTGTGTTATTACCCATGACTTTACTGATATTCCAATGTTAGTTGATTATTTTAGCCTACTCGCATGCTTTACATTCTACTTAACAATATAAACCATTCATATAGGTGCGCATAGTAAAGAAACAATATATTCTCAAATTATATCAAACATGCATTAACTCAAGAACAGATACACAGAATTATGATAAAACTTATATTTATTAATTCTTTCCTTGGTTACATACTCGACTCTGCCCTGTGCACTCAGCTACAGGGGTCCGTGCACTCAACTACATACTACTAGGCCTCTGTGCACTCAGCTATAGAGCCTTCTCGTACTCTATGACCCAAAGACACACTTCACTTAGTCACTTAGAATATTTCTTCTCTCTACTACTTCGCTATATTTTACACTTAGAGCCTCACTCTCTTTATACAATCCCATGATCCACGGACCATGGGTAGGCTGAAATTACATTACAAAACTAGGGCAGACAACGTTGTGACTCTAACATACTTCCGCACCCCACACTTGCAATTCATGGAGCTCTACAAAAAAATTCGGTCAAAACTTGGGCTTTGAGCCCCAAAACATGCCTTGGGGGGATTCCATGCCCAACAAGCCCCTAACACAAACATCATGACTCGCCCTCAAGTCACTTTGTCGACGCAGTGATCTTTGCGTGGAGTCCCTCCAACTATTCTTGCACTGTGTGGAGGTCAGCAACGCACTGAGCTATTGCTTGTTGGATCTGCCGCATACGTTGTCCTGAGTCGCCTGTGTCCGAAAGGCTTCCATACATCTGTATTGGTATCTATTGCATATTTTTATAGTCCCATGCCTTTTTCCAGACCATTGGAGCATGAAGATTGTGCTCCTACCAGCTAGTCAGATAGCTGGCCCACCCGTGTAGGGCTTCAAGCGACTACCATTCACTTTGCCTGGGAAGGGTTATCCATTTAATTTGACTAGTTGGACCATGGCTCTGTCTGTAACCTCCTTAAACACGTATGGTCCCAACCAATGCATTCTAAACTTTCCCAAAAAAAATTCAAATTTACTGTCATACAATGGCACTAAGTCATTTACCTTGAAGGTGCGCAACTTGATATGGGGATCATGCCAGGCCTTTTCACACTGCTTTTGTACTTGCTGATGAAAACCAGCCAAGAACTGTTTCTCCTCAAGTTCTTCCAATTGTGGGAGCCTTTCCTCCATAGCTTCACGGTCTGTCATCCCTATGAGCGTTGTTATGCGTAGACTAGGTACGATATATTCCATCAACATGACAACTTCCATGCCATAAACTAACCAGAAAGGTGTTTGTCCCATCAGTTTCTTGCATGTTGTCCTATAAGCCCATAACACTATAGGTACACGCAGGTCCCAATTGTTTCGCTGCACATTGCATACTTTGGCCAGTTCAGTCTCCAGTATTTTGTTGAATGCTTCTACTATCCCATTGGCTTGTGGGTGATACGGTGTGCGTTTTTTATGATACACCTAGAACTATTTTGTGAGAGCGCTGATGGTTTCATTCAAGAAATGTGTACCGCAATCACTCATTAAGATTTTCGGACAGCCAAATCGGGTCAACACGTTTTCAAACAAAAAAATTGCAGTTGTAGTGACCTTGAAGTCTTTGACCAGTTGTGCTTCCACCCAGTGTGTCAGGTACTCTGTCGTGGTGGTGATGCAGCATACGCCCGTTTTTCCCTAAGGTTTGATAGGTCCCACAAAGTCGATTACCCATTTCTCAAATGGCTACAATTTCATTTGTGGATTCAACGGCATCTCGTCCCACCGCAAGGGTTTTCCAGTCCTTTTACATATACTGCAGGCCTTACAGTGTGCTCTTGAATTCTAGTGAAGGGTTGACCACCACAACCCTGCGCGAAGAATCTTTTGTGTGGTTGCTCGTCCTGCATCGTGTCCTCCTAAAATGCCCCCATGTGCTTCTGTGAGGATCTAAATTCATTCAAATTTAGGTACGTACCTTCACAATATCTCATCATTTCCCATTTTGTATAAGTTCCCCACGATGACAGAAAAATCTGTCGCATGCACCACCAATTCCTTCTTTTGTTGGACAGAGTATTCCTTCGGCGCAGTCCTTGTTGTCAAAAAGTAGATTATATCTTCGAAGCATCCATCCATGAAACACACAACAAAGAGCTGTGCATCAAGTAATCCTTCCTCTAGACTAGTAGGTTCCTCGCCTATCTCAATATGCGACAAGTGATGCAGTCCTGCATTCAAGCGTCCAGGTTTTACCACGAACTCAAAGTCATATTCTTGGAATAATAAGAGCCACTTACATATGCGCCCCCCCAACACAGGCTTATTGACCAAGTACTTTAGCGCAAAATGGTCTATATACATCTTGAAATGTCCTCCTAGCAAATAGTGCCGGTATTTTTGGAGCGCGTACACCATAGCCAATCCCTCACACTCGATTGTGGAATAGTTTTTTCGGCTTTGGAAAATCTACGACTTGCAAACACGATAGGGTGATCCAAGCCCTCTCTTCCCTCTTGTTTGAGCACTGCTCCTAGTGATACATGATTCATCAACATGGACATGAAACTCCACATCCCATTTTGGGAAGACCAGGATTGGAGCGGAGGCCAACTTCCCCTTTAGGACATCCAAGCTCTTCATGTAATAATCATTCCAGAAAAATGTGAAATCCTTTTTCAATAGTTTCTCCATCAGTGCGGTGATTTGGGCATAGCTTTTGATGAACTTCCTATAGTACCTTGTGTGTACAAAGGTAACGTACAACTGTTTCATACTCGCGATGCTTCCACATTCAGAATTACTGCAATCTTTGCGGGGTCTACCATTAGTACATGTTTGCAGACCACATGTCCCAGTAGGTTCCCAAAGGGAATGAGGAATGTGCACTTCTTAAGTTTTAGCGCAATCTAGTGTTGTCGACAAGTATCTAGCATCAAACATAAGCTTGCTACATGGTGCTTAACCAATCCAAAGATAGTCCAATCATCCATATAGACCTCCAGGAATTTGTGGATATATTATTTGAAGGCGGCAACAAATATGCGTGAAAAGATGGTTGGCACATTCTTTAACCCAAATTTCATGATGGTGTACTAAAAACAACCCCATTCAGTGGTGAAGGTGGTCTTGCTCCTGTCTTTCGGCGCAATTTTGATCTGGTGGTACCCTGAGAACCCCTCGGTGAAAGAATATGCTTCTTGCCCACCAACATTTTCTAATACTTCATGTATGAACGGGGTCAGGAATGGGTCGTGTACACAGGCGTCATTCAACTTCCTGAGGTCCACACATATTCTTATCTCACCCTTCTTCTTTTTCTCCTACACTACCATAGGGCTCACCAAGTTAGATTCTTCCACCAGCTTAATAATTCCGGCTGCGAGCATTTTGTCTAGTTCTACACAAACCTTTTCCTTGTACTTCAGATTCAAGCGATAAGGTCTCTACTTAACTAGCTTCGCATCAGGTTTTAGGGTGATTTTCATCATACCTAGATGGCCAACAATCCCCTTTTAGTCTATAATCTTGGTCAGCAATAAGTCTTGGTATTTGCAGAGCAAATCAACGACCTTATCCACCATGGCATCATCCCAATAGTCACCGAGCATTGCATACTTCGGTTCAACCTCTATCCCAATGTTTACCTGCTTCATTTTTAGCGGCATGGTGATGTCAGGATCTTCAATCAGTGATCCCTGAACCTCATGATAGCCTTCAGTTTCTGGAATGTTAATTTTCCATGGATGCTCATCATCCTCCTCAATATTTACATTGTAACACTCCAGCGCGCAGCTTAGCTAGGTTGCCCATTCCAGCTGAAGCACTTCCATTAGCTCTTGGGGTATTTTGAAGATAGCTACTTTCACTACTTATAGATCATCATCAACAGTATCCCACCAATGATCCTTAAACATGAAGGTTGACAGGAATCCTTTGTGCACGATATCCCATTTGCTCGTGCCATGGCAGAGCTCCATCTTAGTATACCAATTCATGGGTATGATATCAAGGGTGTGACAGAATAGATGCACCCACTCAAGTTGTGGCTCTTCCCCGTAGACCTTGGTCCATTTCGTGAGGTGTGCAAGTGGATCATCTTGTCCGTCATATTTGTTTGTTAGCTACATATGAGGTTTCCCAAATCGTAGGCGCATCATCCTTCTCCAGTCATGCTAGTCCTCAAAATTATGCTAGTGCGTACCCCACCACCTTGCGGGCATTGCGCAGAGTGCCCATTTCAGAGTGTCAAAATGATACTGTTCTGGCATTTCTCTTTCAAATTTGTTTAGGAAATCATCCACCGCTATCAACCCGTCATACATAGGTAGATCTCTTACCTCTATTGTGACGCAGCACAGTGGCCTTATCATCATGTTGTAGTTGAGCATGGTTACCTCGTGTAACCGGTGCTGCCATCGTTCTATGTCCTCGTCCAAATCGAAGGTATAAGATCTTTCACGCTCCCATGATATCCTACCATCCACTGTTGGATTCACCTAGTCCTGCTCCCGTGTAGTTATCTTATAGAAACAATTTAAATCTTTGTCGCTCTCGTCGTCATGCACTGGCTCTGTGTAGCGTGATCCTTCCGTAGGGTCTAAAGGTACCACTACACGCAATGAATTTTTCCCAAAAATCATCTTACGCTTCTTTAGATTTATCACTCCATTCATGTTAGTGGCCCAATCTATTCCCAGTAGCATGGGATAGGGATTGCTGTCATCAACAATCTCTATCACTTCGAAATCTGCAAGCGCGCTCGCACCTTTGATATCTACCGTTACTCTCTGCAATCTTCCCATCGGTAGGATCTTTTGCTGGTTCACCATTCACAATAGAATAGCAGACCATTTCAACGTGGGCCTGCCCATGCACCCCCATGTCTACTTTGGCAGGATGTTCGCATTCGATCCTAGATCCAAAATTACTTGATCGATCTCATGCTCCTTGATTTGCGCAGTCAATCTCATCTCCATTCCTGTTTGCGTCGTGTGCTTTCTGAGCTTCTGGACTACTTGCAGTTCTCCTGGTCCAGCACATCTAGTGATGCATTCTTGCAGACCCTTCACCACTTTGCTGTCGCGCAACAACTTCATGCATGTCTCCAGATGGGTAGTGAGCATTGATGGGTCCATCACCAGCTCCAGTTTGTCTTTACTACCTAAAGTGGAGGCATCCATGAAGCTTTTCTTAGCTTCCATGAATGTTTCCATAGCGCCCTCCAAATCAAATTCTAGTTCCTTTGTTGGAGCCTTGCAAACCCAGGGACTCTCTTTGGGCTGCTTGCCCTTGTCATCTCATGTCGTGATACCGCTTCGGAGCACGATGTTTACATTCGGGTCCTCCTCACGCAACTCAGACCTCATCATTTGCAGGTTCTGAGTCAGGGGAGGTTGGAGTGTTCCTTTATTGTGCAACCTCACTATTAGCATGGGGCAGTCGTCCGTCTCATGATGAAACTGGGTACAATATAAACATGATGCTCTCATCAGATTTGTACAATCGTGGGCATAATACCCTGGCCCTCCATAATTTTAACAGATCAGTTGTCCACGACCCCTTCCTGGCCCCATTTCACCTCGACCTTGCTCCCGCCCCTGAAATCCAGTGCACGAAATCTCTGCTTTTCATCGAGGGCTAGCATTTAAGTTTGAACTCTATGGGTAGGAGTCTGATCCATCATCAGTTCATAACTTCTACAAGTACACTCATCATGACCTATTGATTTGTAGAAATTATAGAACAATTGTTGGGATGTCTGCATATACTTCTGTAATAGATGGCAGTTATCTGTAACATGCTTCCCTCCTATCTGACAAATAGCACACCATAATGCAGGCACCATGCTTGGTCCTGCTTGTGCCTCTGCTCCCAAGGGAATTGGTCCTCCTCCCGCTAGGTAGTTCGTGAAGACTGGACAATGGTCCTTGTCATGTCCCTGGCCTTTGCACTTTATGCACCATACCTCCTCGCACGCTTCTAGGCGAGCTGTCCTATCTTGTTTCAAACTTTGCATCTCAAGACACATGTTTTTCAATTGCGCGTGGATCTGTTGGACTCCCAAGTTAGGATCTTGTATCGGGGTCTCATGTAGTCTCATTGCGATCTCCAAGGCCTCAACCTGAGTGGATAGCTTCTGCTGTGACAGTGCGGTCCTTAGATGCGGCGTTAGTGACGCTATAAACCATGAGTGGTGTTGGCCATCCGTCAAGGTCATGTTGTCTTCATGAATCATACCCTTCAATCTCTGGTCCAGCTCCAAGGGGGTCTCACCTAGAAGCATTGCAATTTCCTTAAACCCGATAATCGACTGTGTCTCTGATTTTGGCCTGCTAAATTCCTTGTTTAGTGCAGCTTGGATATCCACGATCCCTGCATTTGGATTTCCATTGGAATGCTTAATGTACCACATTAGTGCACGATCCTGCAGAGTGTTGACCAACATTTCTTTCTTTATGTTGTCGTCTGTGACACCCTACGCTTCCCATAGAGCCTTTACCATGAACCAAAATTTGTCTAGATCTTCATTCCCAACTCCTTTGAACACTAAAAATTTTATTGTTCTTGCCATATTGCACTGTGGTGGTGGCGGAAGTGGTGTGGGTGAAGATGGGGATGAAGACGATGAAATTGGTGGTCATGTAGGTGGGGGTGGTATACGCGGAATTCGCTACCTTATCAGACTGATCACACTTCTTGGTGAAACTTTCATGGGCTCCTCCTCACTCTCCAGTGGAGGTGAAATCAAGGGACTAGTATCTAATTCTTCACTACCTTCGTTTCTATAGATGCTCCCACTTCACATAGTCCCCAACATCAATTTATTCGCATAGCTCGCTTTTCAAACAGCAGCATTTTAATCCAAGTGTTCAAAGATTTAACGTACTTACCTCGTGGTCCTTTGAGGAAGAATCATTTTGCATCGCTATAGCTAACTGTAGTATCTACCATGAACTCGATGATAAATCCTTCTATAGTTCGATCGAGCCAATGGTCCACAACACGTGTGATCTTATCTTCCAATGCTTATAGTCTGTACACCAACTCTGGAGTCCACACAATACGTTTGTTGAGCCTACACCTTCCCTGACTGTCTGCTAGCTTCGTGATCCACTCGTACAACTTAGAGGGGAAGGATGCAAAGAAAATTTTGTGGATTTCCGTATATAAGTAGCGCTCTAACCACTCTTCGTTCGATACTTGTGGATTCCTATTTTCCTGTGTCGCAAACTCATGAATCTTTCTGTCTAGCCACTCTTTCATTCATTTATTTTTCAGATTCCAGTGATATGACATTAGACATCTCTTTTGCAGATCCTGATCCTGGCAATGGAATCATTTGTTGGCTTATTGGGGCCTAACCCAGGGTCAGAGTTGATTTAACCAAAATAAATCCTCGTACTACTGGCCCTTTCGGCAACAGTCCGCAGAGCGCGGATTGAGGTCTCACCTGAATTAGTATGGGAGGGTGCTAGAATCAGGTATCTGCACCCTGGAGATATCTGATGAGTTCAAGTGGTCTGCGATTCGACCCCGTGTGCAAGTCACTTCGCGCACTCTCTCGTGCCTCGCAGCCTAAGATACTGCCTTCACGCAGCCCTACCCAAGGGTTGAATGCTGTGCTTCTGTGTTATTACCCAAGACTTTACTGATATTCCAATGTTAGTTGATTATTTTAGCCTACTTGCATGCTTTACATTCTACTTAACAATATAAACCATTCATACAGGTGCGCATAGTAAAGAAACAATATATTCTTAAACTATATCAAACATGCATTAACTCAAGAATAGATACACAAAATTATGATAAAACTTCTCTTTATTAATTCTTTCCTTGGTTATAGACTCGACTCCGCCCTGCACACTTAGCTGCAGGGGTCCGCGCACTCAGCTGTGGACTACTAGGCCTTTGGGCATTCAGCTGTAGAGCCTTCTCCTAATCTATGACCCAAAGACACACTTCACTTAGTCACTTAGACTCTTTCTTCTCTCTACTACTTCGCTATCTTTTACATTGAGAGCCTCGCTCTATTTACACAATCCCATGGTCCGCGGACCATGGGTAGGCTGACATTACATTAGAAAACTAGGACAGATAACCCTATGACTCTAATATACTTCCACGCCACATGCTCGCAATTCGCAGAGATTTACAACAAAATTCGGTCAAAACTTGGGCTTTGAGCCCCAAAACATGCCTTATGGGGATTCCATGCCCAAAAATATGTGTGTGTGATCATGTTCAATACATGTTATATGTTCTTACTCTCTTGTCTCATTGATCTCGCACCTAGTCAATTTTGGAGTTCTTTACTATCCTCACATATTGCATAACTCATGAGCACATCCAAATTCTAGCCAAGTCATGAGAACATTTTGCACTTCTAAGCCTCATTGATGATACCCTTACCTCATGGACTTGTGCACTATGCCATCGAGAGGAAAACCTCATTTATTGTGCATTGAGAAACCTTAGAGCACAATCACTCAACCTCGTTGCTTACACCTTCCCACTATGAAATCTTGGACCAACCTTGCCTTGAATTGTGCACTATGCATTCTCAGTTGATAGTAGGGCCATTTCTAGACCCCTGTAGTGGCAACCTTCATAATCCCTTGATCCTCCTCTTCCACCATTGTGCACTATGCAGTCAAAGTACCTAAGCTTGCCACCCTTGTCCCCTGGACTTGCCCATTGTGCAAAGCCTTGCCTCTCTCTCTCTCTTGTTGTTGCACACTATGCACTTTTAGTTCCCATACCTATCATCCCTTCCTCTTGACCCTATGCATTGTGACCAATAATACCTCCTCCTCTGCCCATGAACACTACCCCATCACAATCAACATCTTGCATGAGAAAAAAAAGGTAGACTAGGTGATTTTGGGATTGATATTTTCTTGCCATGAGTGAACTTCAGTTGCAAGTGCTATCATCCCAACATGGAAAGATGATTCTCGAGGAAATCAAAGAGAATTTTCAAGAAGACACTTGTGGAAGTGAGACACAAAGAGATCAACATACAAGGAGATAAAGGAACTCTAAACCATGACATATAGATGACTTGGAAGACTCTGATACTTTAACTAGACCCTTTGGAGGGTGAGGATGAAGCACATGTCACAGTCACCAAATTGTAACTCTTCAAAGTGTCAACACAAGAGTGTTTCCTTGTCTCATGTATTTTTTCCACATTATTGGTGGAAATTAATTATGTAATTTCAAAAATTGGAAAATGTAAAATGTGTGGAAGCCCAAGGGTCATACATGGAATGTGTAGAGTCACTAGGAAGTCCAAGAGTCATGTAGGATCTCAAAAGTCACATGGGAGATCAAGAGTTATGAGGGAGATCAAGAGTCACATGCGAGGTAAAGAGTCACCTCATTTGTTATAAATAAACCCTCATAGCTCAAGCAAGGGAATTTTCACATGGATTCTCAAAATAGACATAGGAGAGAATATCATTCTTTTGAGGAGCAAGTGGTGGCTTAACCTTCCACTATTGGTGTTAGTGATGCAACTTTGTAATTTTGTACTTCGAACTTTCACTTAATGATTTGAAGCTCTCAGAGTTGAATCACTTTCATGCATGTAGCGTAGATGTTGTAAGAGTATTCTATTAATATTTTTGGTATATTTTTACATTCCTACTATTATCACCTAGATTGACCTCAAGCTGGAGGGAGGCAATTCCAGGGTAACCACAAACCACGCTTAACCTAGTAGCTAGCCCTACTAGGCCGGGAGAGGGCTCTCTCCTGAAGGATCTCAACCAAGATGACTGGATTAGGTAAAGGATATTAGGCTAGGTATAGTAGCTCAAAGGTTTTGATAGGTTTTTTTGGTGTTTTGCCAGATCAGGAGGAGCTAGGCAATTTGGGTTTGGGAAACTAAGTCAGAATTGGAGGGTGTTCTATGGGCAAGGTAGGCATAAGATTTAGCACCTTAGGCTTGATGAGGTGAAGTGGTGGATTGGTGAGGAGCTAAGAAGGTCATGAGAAATTCATGAATCCTTATTAAACAGTAGAAAAGACATGAAATACTGGTGTTTTCCCAAGGCAGAGCATCAAATCTAATGGATTCCACCTATCTGACTTGAAAACATCCAATTAGAAGAAATTACATGAGAGAGGCATACATGAAAAACATGAAAACATAATAACATAAGAAGAAACTCATGATAAAGGCCATACCATAGGGATCCCATAAAAATAGCTGCAACTTTATTTAGTTTCCTGCCAAACTGCTACAAGATGTTGTATATTCAGTATATGAGCATCCAGCTGAATCCAACCTTTTCAAATGACAAAGAGAATACATGACATAGACATCTAAACCACTCATCCTAGCCATCAAGGGTCGAATACATGTGAAGAGGATTTGTTTCAACCATTTCTAAATAAGGAACTGGAAAGTAGGCAATCAAACAACTTGCCTCTAAAAGAGGGGAAACTGATTCATTACCCTCAAAACCGCTTTTAATCTAATGAATCTACCATCTAGAATTGTTTAACTATCATATTGACAAGCCATGACATTAATTACATCAGTGAATCATCCACCATGAGAGAGAAATCATGAAAATAGTCGAAATTGGCAAAATAGACATCCTGAGCCAAATTGCCCTACGCGCAGCGCCATTGGTCCTACGCATAGGACCAGTTTTAGGCCACTTTTGGAGGCCTTTCCATCATCCAAATTGAGCCCAGGATAGGTCATTGGAAAGGTCCACAAGTATACTTTACCGAAAACCTAGAATGTTTTTATTTGGAGCTCATTTCACCCCTCAAAATTTGATTCTCCCAAGGCTACTTCTGTGTGTCCAATAACTAGTAGAAAGGTCAATTTTGGAGTGTTTTTGGACCTTCTGGTGAACTAGTTTTGCTCCAAAAATTCTAAAAATTGCTAGGGTGCATGTCCTTGATGACCTAAATAAAAAAATGGAATCCATTTATCCATTGGGTTACGCTAGAAAAGGCACAACGCCGGTGGCACTACGCTTATGGGTAGTTTTTCTGTGTATTAAATTTCAAAAATTCAAAAATGACAAAATTTTCTTAGAAAGTGCCCAAAATTGGTACGAAGCACCACCATCAAGTGCTTTGATTTTCTAAGGAGGCTTCAGCCAACATCTTAAGTCTATCCTCCTCCTTTTTTCCTACTAAAGCCGTCCTTAACCTAGCCTTCATCTTTTTTATTCTCATATTGCAAATCTTATTGTGGGTCATGTAGTGATATGCCATGTATCTAAGCATTTTTTTATCCCTGTTGGCCTTCTTAATCAGCTCCTAAAGATGTATATTGACTCTTTCAAGCCAAGTCTCCCTATCCTTTTCAATTTCTTGCTCGATAGGAGTCAAAGTGACATGAGCCTCTTTGTCACTTTGCCTCTTTGCTTTTAGTACTTCTAGCTCCATGAGGACTTTTTTGTCACTCAATTGTTTGTTCTCTACTCCAAGTATGTGATGACAAACTTAGCTCTCTCTATGTTGTCTATCAAGGATTGTATCTGAGCTTCCTTCTCCTGAATGATGATGTCTTTGACAGTTTCCCTCTCCTGAGCTTCTAAATCAATAATCTCAGTGTCAAGATTCTCAGGCTCATCATGTTCTTCCAACTCAAACTCTCTTTCTTGCTCATCATCCAAGTCTTCTTCCTGCACCTTTTCCTTCCCTTTGTTCAGTTGTTGTACATGTACCTACTGTATCGATGAAGAAGGAAAATCCCCTTCCACATCCTATGGAGATAGCATTTTCCTATGGGCTGATGAAGAAGGAAGGTCCCTTCCACATCCTGTGGAGTAAACACTTGCCTAGCAGCTACAAACAATTTCCTTATAACTCTTTGATATGTCAAGTATACTGGCACCTCAGCAATTTTTGTCTCCTTGGTTACTTCTCCTGTTTCCATGTGACTAGAAGGTCCACCTGTTTCTTGAAGCATGGATGGAGGAATTTCGGGTCCCTAAACATGTCATGAGCAATGAAAGTCTCCCAAGGGATGTTGAGGAGACTAAGATGGTGAAGAAAAATAATCTTGATCAAGGAGTAGTGATAGATGTTTTTCATCTACTAAGGGTATGGCTTCTTCTGCACAAGGTAAGCCATCTTATCAATGTTTCTAAACAAAAAGTATGGGAGGTTCAACATTTTTACCCTTGTAAAGTGCATGAGGAGCCTGATATGGTAAGTGTACAACCTGGAAAATCTGCCCTCACAAGTGAAATATTTGATGATGACCCTCATCAAGGGGACATACCTGTTCTCTAGAAATTTGAAAGGGAAAAGCCTCTTCACCTGACTTCTATGCTGAGGTTTAATGTAAGGCTCATAATAATGCTCATCAAGGTCTTGAGCCTTATACCATTTCTCACCAACATTAGGAATCTTGGTGGCCTCTGAAATGATTGATGGTGACACTGTGAAAGTCACCCCAGCAAGAGTCACTTCATTGTTGTGCAGGTGGGCTACAAAAAGTCTAGCCAGTTCATGGTGAAATTGGACTCTCTCCACTAGTTCACAAAATTCATAACATTCAAGGTGTCTGAAACAAGAAATTGCTAATGGAGAGGCCTGTACCTCTGCTAGGTTGGTTGGCTCTTCTCTGGTAATTTTACCTCCCTTATGAGGCTTTCTCTATTGCCTTCTCCTCTCAACTGAACTATCACTTGATGTATCCTCCTTATCATAATCATAGTCACCTCTATTCATGTTTAACCAGCTTTCTTAGTTTGCATAATTTTAGACAATAAAAGGGAATGAATGGGATACTCTAGGGTTTGTAGGGATAAGTTTGAGTGAGCTTAGGTAGTTAAGGACAAACCATGAGAGTGAGGTGAGGGTTTAGGGAATGAGTGATAGATTGTTAAATGTAGATGAGGGTGAAGGGAATGATGGGTAAGGGGTTTAATTATGAAATTAGGCAATGGGAAAAACAAAATGAGTAGGGTTTATAGTGAAACACTAGGGTTTTATATTAGGAATGAAAAATTGTCTAAAACTTCACATATTCAAGCCAATCATCAAGCAAGGTGATAGTATTTACTTGTACATGTGAAATTTGGAGGAAATTTGGCAAAAATCTGAATATTGGAGCATTTTTATGGTTTGCTGCCCTACGCGTAACGCTCCTACACAAATGCGCAACACCCGTTCAAATTAATACTGTCAAAAAATTCCCTACGTGCAGCGCCAGGCAAAAATTCTCAAGAAGCATAGCGTCAGTTGCCTACGCACAGTGCCACCACTGTTTTGCTAGAAATCACTTTGAAATTGCTTCTTTCTTATCTCCTTTGGTTTCTTTGACTTGCAAAATGACATAATGAAATGAAAGTAGAATGAGAGGAGTTTTATATATGGGCACCATTTTGATTTTTACTTTCTGAAAACCCACTTTTCCAATGTTCTTTGCATTTCCGAAAACCTTGTTTTTAATGCTTGTTTCACTTTTTGCTTTTGTAGGTGGATTAGCTCATGCTGACTTGATTTTTTGCAATGTTTGTAGCTAGACAGTATGGATTGATGCTTAGGAGCAGCTGGGAATCAATATTACATATAGGAACATGAAATTACACAAGAAATGATAATAAAACAAAAATACTATGTTTTCAGTGAAATTTACATTAAGCTTTAAAAAGAATAACTTTTGACTTTCCAGACACTATGCTTGAGTTTATTTTTCATCCTCATGTCCTTGTTGATCTATATTGGAATTTAACCATCAAACTTGACTATATGGAAACCCTAAAACCTAATGGGACCAAACCCTATGACCTAATGAGATAGAACTGCAGAATGAAAATGAACCATGACTGAAGACTATAGAAAAAGGATCAACAAGTATATTTCATGAGGGAAAACTGAAATGACCTCAACCATCAGTGGATTCATGACCTAATGGAGTGATTAAATTTACAGTATGGGACTCCTATTATGCAAATGCAAAAGAGCATATTTTGATCACTGATGGCAGTATGACAAGACTGACACTAACACCTAAATACTAAAGAAAATGAATTATTTCATTTGATTTGGTATATATCTTGTTGAATGTTCCTTGTTATTTTATTTCATGATCATTATTGCCTTGTGAACTATTTCGTAGGTTAACTAACAAATCTTCGTACATATATGTGTGTGTATTTATTAGGATAGTACTATTACTTTTATTCTAAAGGCCCATTGTTTCTCTTCCCCTTTCATGAAATTACCTTGTACATGTTGCAATAGTTTGTTTCACAAAATCTTAGTTACTTTCTTATCTCAAAAGTGTATGCATGCTCTCTTATGTTATAAGTTGTAGCCAACCCAAATCATTAAGAATACAATTATGGCATTTGGGTCCATTTCTAGGATGGGGTTCCTAATCCAAATGGTGTGAGGTATAGTTGGGAATTCATATCAGGAAGGCCCCCCATATGTTGGTAGTTTCCAATAGCATCAACAAGGGGCATGGTTCCCAATTTGAAATTGGGTGACATTCCCAATAAACCTATCAACAACATTAGATGCCCCTGGTTTTCCTTGGGTGAAATATTGTAGGAAAGGATAATCTGGTGTGATAGAGTAAAGGTACCTTGATTTTGTATAAATGAGCTCAAAATATTGAACTTGGTCTATAGATTCTTCTTCATTTTGTGGCAGTATGGCCACAATATCCTTTGCAATAACAGGAAAATTAATATGAGGAACAAATTTAAAAGAAGGGAAGGGTTAACATCCACCTTACAAAGACTATGATGTTTATGCCATTCATGTATATGGTCCATGATATGTGTGGAGGTACTTTATAAAAAATGGGTCAATAATTCCAGCCCTCTGTCATGACAAACTAAGAGCTAGAAAAATGTGAGGAAATATTTGGCCAAGGATTCAAAGGTGCAATGTGCTCTTGAAGGCTCACTTATATACAACTTCGCTACAGGGCCAATGAGGGCATGATGAAAAATTATCAATCTAACTATGTCTTCAATGATGTTGTTGGATGAACACCATAGGTGAAAAGACATGACTTGGTTGGCTAAGTCTTCTCCATACTTACCTTCAAATTTTGTTATATCTTATGGAAATTTGATCAACATGGATGGCCATGCAGGGGCATGGGCTATGTGATAATATTTTACCTTTGAGAGATCTAAGAGGTTCAATGAAGCTACACATGAAACATTTTTTGTGGTGTTTTTCATTGTAGCATGACCTTGTTGAGATGTACTAGTCTTACTTTGAGAGGAATTGGTTCCTAACAGAATGGAACCAAGGATCGATGAGCCTAACAAAGTAGAAGGGACATGTCATCTCAAAGTGGAAGGTCTAGTGGGGGATGGTGCAAGTCCAGGCACACATCCCACTGATGGTGGGAGGCTTTGAAGGCACCTAGAGTTGCAGGGAGATGTGGGGTCCCCTATGGTTCCCTAGTAGGTGTGTGAAGGTACAATGATGGAGAATTTTAGAAAACCAAATGATCCACACACATAAGAAAAAGAAAAAAATAAAAGGGTTAATTTTTCTTTTAAATTTTTTTAATGTGCAAAACAATCCAAAAGGAAAAAGTTTGACATGAGGTTTTTCATATGAAAAAATCCTAAAAGGCCTAATGTTCTTCCACTTAATTAGTGACTAGTGCTTTATAACCTTTTTACAACAGTGGAGTCTCAAGCCACCAGCTGAGAAGCCAATCAAGGTAGGGATGGAGGGTTATAATGATGGTTATTTCGGCCATGTTCCAAATAAACTAGTGATGCTTACAACAACCATTTGAAATCCACTCCAAGTGCAGGTGCTCTTGCACATGCCACCTATAGGGAAAGATGCCGCTGGTTTAGAAACTAAGCTACCTCCACCTAGTGTGGATGAGGGAATATCAACTTCTAGTTAGAAACATTGGACCCAAAGACCCTACCAAGAATCAAGAGAGTCAAGGAGGCTTGCAATAATTTGTAGTCTAGTCCTTGACCCTTTCACAGGCTTCTTGTCATCACTCGCTTTTTTCCACTAGGTTGTGAAGGATTTTAAGCTCCCTTAAAAGACAACTTTTATGTTTCATTGTGAAATAACTAAGAAAGGTTATTTTGATACCTACTCCCCTTGTACTATCTTAAACTATCAACTCTTTTGTGACCCTTATGGACAAAATAGAGGATTTCAAGTTAAGGTTGCTTGTAAGGACTATTAATTTCACTTAGGGTGTGCGAAATGAAATTCAAATAAACTATATATAAATTTCTAATTCCATATAATATCACCAAATCATGGAAGAGGGAATGGAATACTCTTTGTACAAAGTTTAGATGAACTTGGTGTGTGAGTGGTGTGTGTGCAAGGTGTAAATGGTGAACATACAAAGTATGTTTGCAAAAAATATGGATATTGTGTGATATGTTACAATTTCCACCTAACTAGACTATATAAGTTGTACCTTGCAAAAAGAGAAAATATATGTGTATAACGGGACATTTACTCCTGCTAATTAAATTAGGTGTGAATTTCCAATCCTAAAGGGAGATGGAAGGTAGTGCTTTTAGAAATGTTTTGGATTCCTTGGAGCATCACCAAATGGTGCAAGACAAAAGACCCTACTCTCTTTCTTACGGACACCACTCCTAGCCCCAGTCTACCTTATACAAAATCATTGCATATAACGAGATGCTTACTCCACCTAGTTAAGCTATGTGAGAATTTCCAATCCTTTAGGGAAATGGAAGGTATTTCTTTTAGAAATGTTATGGATTCCCAGCAGGATTGCCAAATGGTGCAAGGGCCTAGGGGGAAGGGCCTACTCTCTTTTTCACTAACACCATTCCTAGTCCGAATCTACCAACTTAAAGTAAATATAAAAACCATCCACATGGCAAAGAACTTGAAAATATTATCCACTTAAGTGGCTAATGAAGCAAATAAAATATATCTAATATGAGAAAATTAGCAGGAAAGTGATGGAATTTCACTAAAGGATGTCTTCCACTCAAGAAAAGAGGAAATTATAATGAAATATTTTTTTTGTCTATAATGTGTGTACATTATGTGAGGGTGCATGCATATATTTTTCCAATACCTTTGATAGTGGCCTGCAAAAAAAAAAACAAAAAACAAAAAACAAAAAACAAAAAACAAAAAACAAAAAACAAAAAACAAAAAAACAAAAAAACAAACAAACAAACAAAAACAAACAAACAAACAAAGAAACAAAGAAACAAAAAACAAAAAACAATGTATCTATCTATATATATATATATAGCACAATTACAGTCACATAAGGCTTGGGGGTGGCCTACAAACTACACGGAATATTAGCACAACAAAAAAATGGAAATAATAAATAAATAAATTCTAGAAACAACCAACAAGATCATAAAAACAATAGTGGAGTTGTCATTTTGTAGTGTGGAATTTAGTACAATGGTGTCCCAAATTCCTTCTCTCTTTGTAGGTTAGTTATTACCTACAAATAATCCCACAGATAGAAAATGTTAGAAGTTATACATGGAGCACAAGTCCAATGTTAATGATGGATAAATAAGGCACATATAATACAAATGAAACAATGAAAAGAAACAAGAAGCAATGAGAAACAAAATAGACAAAGAGAATGAAAAATTTCCTCTTTATTATCCATTATTGGTAGAGATGAGAAATGGTACTCTCTAACTCCCAACAATAATTTCCTTTCTCCAATCCTTTTTCAAGCACCTCTCTCTCTCAAAGTAGTATATGGAAAAACTCTCAAGATGGGGAATTCTTCCTGGCATAGAAATGCTAATTGCTTGAGAAATATTTTGGCAGCAAAACAATGCACTAAATTATTCTTCGTATTTGGCTCCTCCTCTCCTGGAATTTATATATTTTGAATCAACTCATACCTCCCACTTTCTCATTAATGATATAAAGACTCGGAATGGGACATGAGGATTCCTTCTGGGGCTCCATATCTTCAAATTAAGATTGTTGATGCTCAAAAAATGCATAGTCAACCCTATATTGTTAGAGAAAATCATCCCATTCAATGTAGTGTGGTCCACAGATTGTTGAGTTGGCACTTGGGAAAATATGTGTGACTATCAAAGAAACAGTCACACAAATATGGTAAAAGTTGTCTTTGGCATGCTCATGTGGTTTGAGTTTTTAAACGGAATTTAGAGAACATTTTAAATTTTTGGGTTTCATGATGTTTTCAGCAGAAAGTGATATACATATACATGTTGGTAACGTTGAGTTCCACCTAACATGCCCAATTGTGTGTGTGATTTTTCCATATTAACAATAATTAATAATTTGAGACCATTTCTATGTTGGACGATATGTTGATCATATGTGTCTCCTCAATTTGATAACAATGATGGAGATATTTGTGATATAGCAATGGAAAGCAAAATGGAATTAGCACATGAGGTATATTATGGGAGAGAGGAAAGAAAAGAAAATTTATTTCTGGGATAATAATGAATGCTATAACATTATTTTCTAGGGTTGTGAGATAGAGAAACAACATATGGAACACATTGAGTTGGGGATGGGAGGGATTTCAAATGGAAACAACATAATGAGGTAAGGTTTGGTATGCATGATTATGATGATGGATAACATTTTTAAGATTCAAGAAGATGGATGGTGTAAATCCAAAGGATTACTTTGTGAAAGGTACAACAAAGAGAAAAAAGGTCATATATACAAGTTGACTGGTTGGATTATAGAACTATGAAAAAGATTTATTGTAGTAGGAGTGCCATTATTTGTTTTTTCACTTTAAAAGAGTGTATAAGTGATTAGTAAAGAATCATATTAATGAATTAAGGTGATGTTGGAAGTGGTTTCCAAAGTGTAAATAAAAAATAAATAAAGGTTAGACATCATTATGTTTAACCAATAAATGAGGGTTCTATTTTTTTACTCAAAAAGGTAATTAGGAGAGGTGTTTGTTACAATCGAAAGTTGAAAAAAGGATACAAAGTCTTGAGATATGAGATATTTTTGGTTAACATTTTTTAGGATAGTCATATACAATTGGTATTTCACTTGAAAATTAGGAGTAAAAGGGATATCTGGAGAGTGAAAATAATTTTTATGAGTCAAAATTTCAACCATATCCACATTAAGTGATCCGGATTGGATAATTATATTATTTTTCATCCATTTATATGCTTTTAGAGTGGAAATAATGGAGGAATAAACTCATAGGAACATTTTTACTGGTGGGTACTAGTTTGGAGAATTCAGGTTTGAAACCTTCTAGAAGTAATTTGAGGCATAAAATGACATGTTTTGGGGTTAACTTTTCCCTCTTAACTTCACACCCCGTAACACTATTCTACACACGGATACCTTTCCAATGACACAAGAATCATCTCAATTAGATTATGTATGCAAATGTTATGCCACCCAAAATTTGATCTTCCTATTTTAACCACCATGATTTGATATGATGCCATGCCAGACCCCATTATTCATGGAAGATGGGCTAGCCATGTGATCTTAACAAAGGATACTATAGAACAGTCAATATTGTAACTCTTGTTAAGAGTTGAAGAAGTCAAACTTAACGACTAGAAGGATAGCACGTTGTGTTATAATTGGGCCACTAGGAGGAAAAGGGGTTCCATTCTATTCAAGTGCATTTTGTTGCATATATGAGTAGAGAAAACAAGAGTGAACAGGGAGAGAGAAAATAGAGAGGGTGTATGCACTATAATATACCACGAGCCATGGGTCTCATTTCTTTGTACTTGCATCCATTTCTATTCAGAAAAGGAGAGAGCATAGTATCTTCACCTTCTAGTTGGATTTTCTCCCGAAAGGGTTTTCCAAAACATATATTGTGTTATTGTGGTTGTGAGTGATTTTTTTCTCTATTTTATGTAATTTCTATATTACATGCATAAAAAAACGAGTAACTAAATCAATCCAAAAGTATAAGGAAAATAACCCTCATAGTATATATTTTGAATTCTCAGTATAAACTTAACAAATCTATTGTGATGAATTATCCATGGCATTTTACATATCATATTGGTATCACATTAGGTTTCTTTGGAAATAATTTCCAAAGTTGTCGGGTATCCAAATAAGTTAAGTTGAAAGTCACAAAACTCCAGTCATAGCTAATGAGTCTATGAACAAACCTCAAGATCCCACAAAGGATAGTTTCACATGGATAGAATTGCAAGTCATAAAAAAACTATAATTTCACCATCCTCATGGTGGCCCTGACTAATAAGGTTAGGTGATTCAAAGAAGATGGAGATTCTAATGAAGAGGTCATATCAAAGAGGAGATTTGGGATCAGGAAGAACCAAAGAGGGAGTCTAATAAATGACTCAAAAAATATCAACCCAGTTTGAGTGCTATGAACCATTCATAGTCCTCGTTCAAAATGGAGGTGATGGTCAATATCAATCCATATAAAGGTGATATTTACACTTTGAATTTAAATTATTGGTTGTAGTAGTTGGAAGTTTATTTTACTTTTCATTGTATAGAGGAATAACATAATATTTTGTATGATCGATTAAAAATAGAGGGCTATGTTATGACCTTGTGGGAAAGCCACATAGAAACCCTGAGGTTGGAGGGACATCCTCTAGTGACTAATTGGGAGGATTTAAAAACCCTCATAAAGTCAAATGTTTACTCTAATAGGTATGTAGAGGACCAATGGATTGATCTGAAAATGGGACACTAAGGCTCCTTGTCTCACTTACAAGGACCTCTCCCACTTCCAAAGCTTGAATATTCCCATATATATTTGATTAACCAATGCGTAAATAAGAAATTCCTAAAAATATGGGTGTATGCTTGTATTTGCTTTAACTGATTATGTGTTGTAAATTAATGTGCTAAAACTAATATATAAATGCATATAAGAGTAATAAAGCAGCAATAAAGCAGACACATAGACAATAATATTAATTAGGATTTCACCCACAACTCTTGGGCTACATCTCCGTGAGCTCTTGTCAATTTGACTTGGTTCTCTGGGATTATGGTGTAAGACTTTTACAAGTCTTTGACTCGAATCCTATTGTTCTACACATAGACAGTGGGTTCAGACACCTTTTTATCCCTTGGCTCTTGAAGCTCTGGCTCTGGCTTCTTTCTGCCTTTTGGATGTTTACAGCTCCCTTTGGGTCTTTCACTTGCACTCCAAGTGACTCCCTGGGCTTCTCCACTGTCCCCTTGGTTTCAGCTTCCTGCTATGGATTTTGCTCAACAACGACCCCTCAAGGATCAATAATAGCAACCATTCACAACCCGATAGCCCTTCAACAACAACTTGGCCCCCGTCAACAACTCTGACCCCCCAATCTTTGACATTCATGGCTTTTTGTGCCAAATCAGCGCTGTCTGTCCATTTTTCTTCCCTCTTGGTTGTTTGTCTTCAAGCCATTGTCCCTTCATTTTCCTCCTCTGAGCATTAGCAATCATTTGGTGGAAATGGTTGACCAGTAGCTGAGACATTAAAGACCACAGAGGTTGAGAACAACGAAACAGGCAACCCAACGGTTAACCCAGGCAAGGACAACGTTGCCATATATGGAGCACCAGCATTTCCAAAAGAAGGAAATGGACTAGGGTTTCCATCTGGGGGAAAACCTTGGCCGGTAGACTCGGGGAAGGTTTCCATCGAAAATGAGAAAGAACCCTACTCAAGCTAATGCAAACAAGATCTAACAGGGTAAATGTGAACGTGGCCGAATAAATTTTAAGACACAGGAACAGAACTTGACCTTTTCATCTTTAGAGAGTCGAGAAAAGGAAAAAAAGATGACTCTAGTCGCCTTCCAATATTTAATGAACCTGAAGTGGCAAGTGCTCAGATGGACCTTTTCTTTTAGGGAGTCCAAAAAGGAACGAAAGTGACTACTCTGGAGAACTAGGCAAAAAGGTTTACCAAACAAATCCGTAAAACTACATATACACCTTGGCAGTCATATGAAAGCCAAGGACTTTCCGTACGGCAGTCAATCTTCCCGAATGCTGTGTTCGGTGCGTTATGGCTTGTAAGGCGGCAGACACGGCTTCCTATGGATAAAGGATGATAACCTAGTGGGGTCTGCCCATATACTCGATGGTACGTGGGAGCTCAAATCCGTACTAGACCACTATTGAGTCACAGAAGGAGGAATCACCCAACCTTGAGTGGAAACAAAAGTGACTAGGTTTAACGACGCCGGAGCATGTCTTTAGCCTAGACCTCTAAATGTGTGCATTATGTTCCAATGCGTTGTTAGATTAATTTAGTTCATTTTAAAGCTGATCTTGGATTATGTTTCAGTTTTCAGGCCTTACCGTATGTATATTTTAAAGTCTCCTAAATGCAAGCTATATGCCACAATATATCATTTTAGTCGATGAATGCTAACTATAAGAGAGTTGAGAGCTCTCATACAAACAAAATGATCAGAAAACAACCAACGATATCTCTAATCCAGCTAATGGAAATCGAAAACTTTTCTTCAAAGTCACTAATCACTAATAACAACGAAAAGCTCTAATTCACCTTAACTAATGAAAAGTAAAAAAGATTTTTTTTTTTTTCAATGTTAAGGGCAAGATGCACTAAACAAACTGAAAAGCTAATGAAAATAGAGTAATTTGAGAAATGATGATAAGAGAGCAAAATAAGCAAATTTCACTCAATGCGAGCACAATCAGATCCCTAAATTGAAAAAGCAGTCCTTCAAAACCGAGAAAAATCCCAGAGACACAAATGAGTCATGTAATCTAGGCCCAAAGCAAACAAGGCGGAATTCAAGTGAAAAAGAGGTAGGTCACTCAAACAACGCAATGAAATGATTGACAACCACTAAATGAGTGCAAGGGAGCAATCAGAAAGTCGACTGGACCAATAAAAGACCAAAAAACTCCTAAGGAGGGCTCGACACACAAAGCCACTAGATGCCCTAGGGCTAAAAATGTGAAATCGATAGAAAATGGAAAACAACCAAAGGATGAAGGTTAAAACCAGTCAAACAGGACTCCAACACACTCAAGCAGTCCAGAAAATGTATCCAGAAACAAAGGCCAAGCTCAGAAGGCTTAAAAAAAGTAAACTTTAAAAGTTCCCAAGCTTGGCGCGACTGTCAGGCTGTAACTAGCGCCTTTTACGGATTGGAGCGGGTTGTATATAAGAAACTATCACCAATTGGCACGACTGTCACTCAAAAAAGAGCGCCAGTCAAGTTTGCTGTGCCAAAATGAAAATTAAGCAATCCAAAACCGGGCCAACGATAACCAGGTAAACCAAGAAGAAAAAAACAACAAAAGAACCCAGCCCAAAAGGCTGACCAAGCAAGAAAAAAATCAAGAGACAACCAAAAAGGCAAGACAAGCTCCCCAGCTGAGTCACCAAATTTTTGAAGATGTAAATCCCCTTTGCAGAGAGAGGTCATCCCTACAAGCCCAGACCGGGTCTAGAAACAATCATATAATGCTACAGCGCAAGTTCCTAATTGCAAATTAATAGACCAGTGATGAAGGCCTACCTACATTCCAATGTTATTGTTTGTAGAAGAGGTGGTACTCCCGTTCCTTTGCTCTGGCAGATCACAATCCTCACGATCTCCGTGAATGGACACCTACACATACAAGGAACGACACAAACACAAGCATAAAATCCAGCATATGCAACTATATGTCAGTCACAAAGGACATAACTCATCATCATCACAAATAATATCAAGAGTGGAACCATAACCAATATTCATTCATTAATAATCAATCAAAGGAGAGTACAACCAATGTTTTGACGCTGGATTCTCCTTTGGTGGGTCATCAACAGTACATGTCTCACAAAGCCTCTCTCTTTGGATCTTGGACAATAATCTCCTTGCTTGGATTTGGCCTTAAGGGAATCAAGAAGGCTCTTGCAGCATGAAGCTCTTGGAAACTTGACAATTCTCAATCTCTGGAACTATCGAACTATCTAACTCTCTAACTAGCTAACTACCAAAACTAGCTTGAAAAGGAAATGGGCAATCGTTTATAAATGGAGGAAGGGGAGTTGGGATCATCACCAATAATCATGGGATTAGCCATATCATCAAGGAAGCTTCCATGAGAGGTGGAAAACCACTTCCTCTCTATGGAAATCTGTAGCCGAACCACCCAACTCAAGATAGATAGCAGTCCAGGAATTTGTTAGGATGAAACTTCCGTTGTTTATTTGTTAAAAAACACCTCTGATTATGGTTGGTGTGGGTGCAACTCTATGACAGAGCACCAATTGGCGTGCCCTCTTTGGAGGATTTTCCCCCTTCGCGCGACGGCTGAACTGTGGAACCACGCCAATGGAAAAAGAGCTATTTTTAGGGTTTTTCAGTAGGAGATGTCTTCAGGGAAAATAAAGCTCATGTTTAGAGGAATGCAATGCAAGTGTTTGTAGGCCATGTCGCTTCTCATAGGTCCCAGAATGAGTCCTCCAAGATACGGGAGAGGGGTAGCAGGGACGGTGACAAATTGATGTGTAACAGATGCCCCCTAAAGCATGAGGGCCGAGAGAGAGAGAGGGGTGAAATGCTTTACGAGAACATGTTCAACCAAAAACACTACCACTAGAAAACCTGCGTGGAGAAGTACAACTAATATCTCAAATACATGATATATGTGGTATGGGCGCAGCCATCCATAGCAGAGTACACAATAATCTAGATCCAAGGTATGGGCGCAGCCATCCAGTGAGGATCGATAAATAGACTTAGGCATCATCGCAGCCATCCAATGAATGAGCCATGTAATAATCATAATAATCCACAAAATCGCAGCCTGGGTCTCAACAGACGAAATCCAGGGTCTTGCGCTCCACCTCGACCCGAACGAAGTACAAGTTCAAGCATGCGAACATATGAGCTGAAGTCGAACATGCAGGAACACTGTCTAATTACCATCCAATGATGAAAGCTATTAACAGACGCGAGAGGTACCACCAATAATGACAATGGCCGTCAAGGTACTACAAGTACAATCTACGGCATGTGAACTAGTGAGCTGGCGTCGAACACTCGTAGAATCATTCGATCGGAGGCCAATGATGAAAACCTTGCATCGAACGTGAAGAACCTGCCATTGAGGCATGCAGGCTCCAAGGCACCAGAAGGGAATTTCTAGATCAACTTCCTGGATAATAAGCTGAAGTCGATAGGAAGTGACCTTGATCGAAGGTGGGCCATAGTGTTTCCCACATCATCGACACGAGACAAAGGAAAATAAGGTTGTTGTGAATCAGGATTATGTGAGTTATCAGAGGGAGGTTGTTATTTCGTAGAGGTCAACTTCTCTTGAACATATCAGCGGCACGATAGTGGACTTGGTAGTATTTTACATCAATTGATCAGAGGTCATGGTGACAAGGCAAAGAGCAGATGAGAGGCCAAACAGGATCACCCCAACCCACTAAAGCAAGTGAAAGACGAGATGAGATGTCCCCACCTAGACACGAATGCAGACGAGTGCCATGTTCAACAGTGACATACTGCCGACACAACAATGATTCTGGTTCCATTTTCCCCACCATTTCTGGCGAGTACCCCGATTATTTTTAACAAGCTTGACGGGGATAGCATATGCTTGTAAAACATCATTTCGACGGAATCCAATGTCATCAAGTTTTAATGAGTCTGACAAAGGAAAAACTCGACATCTTTTCATGTTTAGAGAGTTTGAAAAGACAACAAAAAAGTAAACTCCAGGGGGTCCTTTTTGTAGAGTTGGGTCTCTCGAGCCTGAAAATGTATAAAACGATACTCGAAAGAACTGCCCGACCTTTACGATTGAGGAGTACTTTTCGTAGATAGTAACTTCGACTCGAAAAAGTAAAAAAGCGGTCAGAAGCACGTCGTTTCGTAACCGTTAACGAGCCTGAGACGACAAGGGCCCAACAATCTTTTTGTCTTTAAATGGTTAGAAAAGCGTTTAAAGACGACTGCCTCTTATTTATGTTTAACGAGTCAAGAGGAATAACTCGACAATGTTTTCATATTTAGACGGTCAGAAAAGAGCTAAAAGCAGACCTCCATTTTTATTCTCTTTAACGAGTCAAAAAGGGAAAAAAATACTTGACAATCTTTTCATATTTTATGAGTCAGAAAAGAGCTTAAAGGTGACTCATCCTGGAGGAACGAGTGGTATAAAGGGCAACAACTGGTTCCAACAATGGTGGAACTGCTCAAAACATGTAATGGTCAAGAGGCTGGCTAATAAAACCACTCATCGTTGCGGTTCCTCAGGAACAGATAAACAATCAAGTGAAAGCATATGATCAGCCAAAGAGATGGTGCTGATGGAATGAAACAACCAAGGCTCATCTAGCAGAATTTAGCGGATAACAACGGCAATCACGAGGTGTAAATCAGGTATGGGTTCATTTTTACACAAGCTTGAACCATGGAGAACTCTGCTTGGATTCGGTTTCATGTTTACACAAGCTTGAAACGAAAAACTATGCTTGTTATAAGTTTGCATGCCCCCAGCATAATGACTCAAATCGAGGTACCTGCCCCCCAAGCTTCATTGCATTCAACGAGGTGGATGGAATGAAGGTTCACATTCGAGATCTTGGAAAGACTCGACTTTTATTTTACGATATCTTAATCAAAAGACTCGATTTGGAAATGGAGTTGTTTCACTTTTTGATGAGGTTGACACAGTAAAAGAACTATCCTCATAACCCTTGTTTCATTTTTTAACGAGCTTGACACAAGATCAGGAACTATGCTCGACCAGATCCAGTTTCATTTTTTAAGGAGCTTGACATAGGAAAGTGAACTATGCTCCGACCAAACGTAGTTTCATTTTTTAAGGAGCTTAACATAGGAAAGGAACTATGCTCCGAATGAACTTCATCATAATGAACAAGAAGTCGTTTCTTCCAAAAGTGCCACTCCCAATGGAAGGACAACATCTTGGAAGTCAGGACCCAATGCCCCCAGGACACTATGCATGACGATAGCATCACTGGATATAGGCATGGGATAAGTAGGCACATAGTTGACCTGTGGTGGGGCAGATACAACTGGTGGATAAAAACCAAAAGGGGATGACCACTGCGCAGGAGGCACCGGGGGACTAAAGAATGATAATTGATCTATAGTCACCATTCTTCCATCGTGTGGAAACAAACCACACAGAAAAGCGAAGAAACAAGGGCCCCCATGGCATAAACATAGTCACGACCAAGGAGAAGACTGAAATCTAAAGCACCTTGGGTAACCAGTACGTCTATATAAACGGTTTTGCCTCCCAAAGTAACAGGAAACTTCGGGAGGATCCCTAATGGTTGACTGGTTCCTCCGTCAAATGCCAACAGATTCTGTGCGACTGGCACAAGATGTGGGGAGCCCAAAGCTTGCCAAGTAGTGAAAGGCATAAGACTGACAGATGCACCCTCATCCAGGATAGTGCCAGGTACTACCTTATCATAGGCATGTATTGTAATCTGGAGAGGCACATGGGATGGAAGGAAGAATGTAGTCAAATGACTCCAGTCGAAGGAAACGACTGAACTACTTGGTGGGGGTATCATATGATCGCCCCCCTGCTCTACAAGAACCGAAGAAGGACTCTCTGAATCAGCAGGGATCGGAGGGTCATTTTCAGACTTAGGAGAATCTGATGAGATGAGAAGAACATGAGCATGATGCTCGTGATGCTCCTCCGGAACAGAGTAATCAACAGGTGGTGAACCCAAGTCGACACTCTCTCCGACCAATGGTTGGTCTGGAGCAGGCTTGGCACAACTAGGCTCAGAAGGAGGAGGATAGACAAGAGAAGAATCTAAGTCAATCTCATTGTCCACAGGGAAGGGGTCAGAAGAGAGCCTCTGATATCCAACAGGAAGTTGGGGTGAAGAAGCTGTAAGACTTTCCAAGACAGCAAAAGCTTTATCCATGAGCGGACAAAGGTGAAGGATATGGTTGGCTTCAGATAGCCTACAGGGGAATCGAATCTTCCCGTTCTTCTTACCATTTCCAGCTGCTAGGGTAGCATCGCCATGAGCTTCAGAGGACGATGAGGGGCAAGCCGGATCATGAGACCATACTTCTAAGACCCTAGGAATGCCAGGACAATCACGAAGAAGATGGTCATCCTTGCACAATCTACAAGGAATCTTAACTTTCCGTAGTGGAGCAGAAGGTGTTTCGACCTAGGATGGACTTGGAGCAGTAGCTGCACTTTTAGCCTCTCGCTTATGAGACTTCTTCTTCTTCGTCTTCTTCTTCTTATTCTTAGCCACATGGTTACTTGAATCCAGACTTTCACCAGGCGAAGTAGAAGATGCGAATGTAGAAACAAGCAAAGAAGGGGAGAGGTCCACCTTGGAATCAACATGATGTTGTTCGGGTGGAGGAACTGGTTGAACAGTAGCTGAGACATTAGAGACCATAGAGGTTGAGAACAACCAAACAGGCAACCCGACGGTTAACCCAGGCAAGGACAAAGTTTCCATATATGGAGCACCAGCATTTCCAAAAGAAGGAAACAGACTAGGGTTTCCATCTGGGGGAAAACCTTGGCCGGTAGACTCGGGGAACGTTGCAATCGAAAATGAGAAAGAACCCTACTCAAGCTAACGCAAACAAGATCTAACAGGGTAAATGTGAACATGGTTGAATAAATTTTAAGACACAGGAACAGAACCTGACCTTTTCATCTTTAGAGAGTCGAGAAAAGGAAAAAAATATGACTCTAGTCACCTTTGAATATTTAATGAGCCTGAAGTGACAAGTGCTTAGATGGACCTTTTCCTTTAGGGAGTCCGAAAAGGAACGAAAGTGACTACTCTGGAGAACTAGGCAAAAAGGTTTACCAAACAAATCCGTAAAACTACATATACACCTTGGCAGTGATATGAAAACCAAGGACTTTCCGTACGACAATCAATCTTCCCGAACGCTGTGTTCAGTGCGTTACAGCTTGTAAGGCAGCAAACACAGCTTCTTGTGGATAAAGGATGATAACCTAGTGGGGTCTGCCCATATACTCGACGGTACGTGGGAGCTCAAATCCGTACTAGACCACTATTGAGTCACAGAAGGAGGAATCACCCAACCTTGAGTGGAAACAAAAGTGACTAGGTTTAACAACGCCAGAGCACGTCTCTAGCCTAGACCTCTAAATCTGTGCGTTATGTTCCAATGCATTATTAGATTTATTCAGTTCATTTTAAAGTTGATCTTGGATTATGTTTCAGTTTTTAGGCCTTACCGTATTTATATTTCAAAGTCTCCTAAATGCAAGGTATATGCCATAGTATATCATTTTATTCGATGAATGCTAACTATAAGAGAGTTGAGAGCTTTCATACAAACAAAATGATCAGAAAACTACCAATGATATCTCTAATGCAGCTAATGGAAATCAAAAACTTTTCTTCAAAGTCACTAATCATTAATAACAAAGAAAAGCTCTAATTCACATTAACTAATGAAAAGCAAAAGAGTTTTTTTTTTTTCAATGTTAAGGGAAAGATGCACTAAACAAACTGAAAAGCTAATGAAAAGAGAGCAATTTGAGAAATGATGATAAGAGAGAAAAACAAGAAAATTTCACTCAATGCAAGCAGAATCAGATCCCTAAATTGACAAAGCAGTCCTTCAAAACCGAGAAAAATCCCAGAGACACAAATGAGCTGTGTAATCTAGGCCAAAGCAAACAAGGCGGAATCCAAGTGAAAAAGAGGTAGGTCACTCAAACAACACAATGAAATGATTGACAACCACTAAACGAGTGCAAGGGAGCAATCAGAAAGTCGACTGGACCAATAAAAGACCAAAAAACTCCTAAGGAGGGCTCGACACACAAAGCCACTAGATGCCCTAGGGCTAAAAACGTGAAATCGATAGAAAATGGAAAACAAGCAAAGGATGAAGGTTAAAACAAGTCAAATAGGACTCCAACACACTCAAGTAGTCGAGAAAATGTATCCAAAAACAAAGACCAAGCTCATAAGGCTTAAAACAAGCAAACTTTAAAAGTTCCCAGGCCTGGCGCGACTGTCAGGTTTCAACTAGCGCCTTTTATGGATTGGCGCAGGTTGTATATAAGCAACTAGCACCAATTGGCACGACTGTCACTCAAAAAAGAGCGCCAATAAAGTTTTCTATGCCAAAATGAAAATTAAGCAATCCAAAACTAGGCCAACGATAACCAGGTAAACCAAGAAGCAAAAAACAGCAAAAGAACCTAGCCCAAAAGGCTGACCAAGCAAGCAAAAAATCAAGAGACAACCAAAAAGGCAAGACAAGCTCCCCAGCGGAGTCACCAAATTTTTGAAGAGGTAAATCCCCTCTCCCGACAAAGGCGATCCCTACTAGCCCAGACCGGGTCTAGCAACAATCATACAACGCTACAACGCAAGTTCCTAATTGCAAATTAATAGACCAGTGATGAAGCCCTACCTAGTTTCCAATGCTATTGTTTGTAGAAGAGGTGGCGCTCCTATTCCTTTGCTCTGGCAGATCACAATCCTCACGATATCCATGAATGGAAACATGCACATACAAGGAATGACACAAACACAAGCATAAAATCTAGCATATGCAACTATATGTCAGTCAGAAAGGACATAACTCATCATCATCACAAATAATAACAAGAGTGGAACCATAACCAATAGTCGTTCATTAATAATCAATCAAAGGAGAGTACAACCAATGTTCTGACGCTGGATTCTCCTTTGGCGGGTCGTCAGTAGCACATGTCTCGCAAAGCCTATTGGGAATAAGGACAAGGCTCTCTCTTTGGATCTTGGACAATAATCTCCTTGCTTGGATTTGGCCTTAAGGGAATCAAGAAGGCTCTTGCAGCATGAAGCTCTTGGAAACTTGACAATTCTCAATCTCTCGAACTATCAAACTATCTAACTCTCTAACTAGCTAACTACCAAAACTAGCTTGCAAAGGAAATGGGCAAGCTTTTATAAATGGAGGAAGGGGAGTTGGGACCATCACCAATAATCATGGGATTGGCCATATCATCAAGGAAGCTTCCATGAGAGGTGGCAAACCACTTCCTCTCTATGGAAATCTATAGCCAAACCACCCAACTCAAGATAGATAGTAGTCCAGGAATTTGTTAGGACGAAACTTCCTCCGTTTATTTGTTAAAAAATGGCTCTGATTATGGTTGGCGCGGGTGCGACTCTATGACAGAGCGCCAATTGGCGCGCCCTCTTTGGAGGATTTTCCCCCTTGCCGCGAGGGCTGAACTGTGGAACCACGCTAATGGAAAAAGAGCTATTTTTAGGGTTTTTCAGCAGGAGATGTCTTCAGGGCAAATAAAGCTCATGTTTAGAGGATTGCAATGCAAGTGTTTATAGGTCATGTCACTTCTCATAGGTCCCGGAATGAGTCCTCCAAGATATGGGAGAGGGGTAGCAGTGACGGTGACAAATTGCTGTGTAACACTTCCCCTTTGGTATCACCGACACCGATCCGCCGATATCGGCGATTGCAGTCGGGCTATTATGCATATATATGTATATGTATATATATATATATATATATATATATATATATATATATATATATATATATATATATATATATATATAGATATATATATATATAATATGGTCGCTCCATTGTTCACCGATGGCGATCCGCCGATTTCGACGATCACTCCATCACATCGCCCATCCGTCATGCCATGCATCCACTCCGACCCGCTGATCATCGATGATGTGATATGCCGATTGGATCTGGACTGTTGGTTGGCCAGATCCGATAGCCCCTGTGCATTCATTGTTAAAGCCTCCGTTAGCTTGAATTTTCATGGTTTTCTTCATGTTTTTAAGGCCCGATAGTGTAATCCACCGATGCGATATTTCCTCTTTGATCAATCAAACAAGGCCACGTGGCCCAATCCTGGCCTGCCATGTGTCAGCTGTGGATTGGCCCATGAGCCTATACTAAAATCAAAATTTTCAATATAGTTCAAGATTTAATGAAATTTCCTCCTTTTCTAAGGACATTGGGCAATTTTCATTTTACAATAACTCCTTCATCCGGGGTCTATTTTCACCCACTCAAGTTGCATTAGATTCAAAATGAGGAGATCTCTGCAATGAGACTATTTCCGAAAGCAATGTGATTTTCATTTTCCTCTAATTTACAAAGGATTTGTGTCATTTGGAACCTTTTACCTCTTGCATGAAGTCTTTTAGACTTAAAGGTTTATCCAGGATCCATTTTTGGATCATGCCTTCCCACTAAAAAAAAATTTTGGTCTGCAAAAGACTCATATACTGATTTGAACAGTAAATGAGAGTGAGTCACCCTCTTCTTTCAGCCTCCCCTACACTTTCCTTTGCAAATTGCCTTTGGACCAAAGTTTATGACCACTTCCCTTCTCTGGATGGGCTGGTCTTCCTGAGAAGATTTGTCTTCCTCCTTGCCTCCCTGCAAAACTTCTAATGAAATGGTCATAGAAGGTAGTTTTGAGCTTCTCTGCCTTGATCATTGATCCAAGGTGGCTCAAACAAATGTGAAGTACATTTTCTCCACAAAACTTTCATTTGTATTTGTTTGACAAGCTGCCAACAACAACAAGCATGCAAACAACAACTGGATGGACTAAACTCCTACTTGAATGAAAGAAATAGATTTTTCACATCTTGTGAACACGTCCATGTCTTACATCTACATACAAATGATGGACTAAATAACAATCCCAAAAAACATGCCTTTAAATCAAATGACCCTTCAATTCAAGCAAGTAGAAAAATACCATTAGGACTCTTTCTCAAAAGATGAAAACACTTCATCCTTATCTCCATTTGGAGACCAAGTTAACTTTTCCCAAATCGAAATTACATGCATGTTTACAACAAGGCAATCAACCCTTCAACTCAATCACACACATGTTTCGGAAACAAGGAAAACATCAACATCCCTGGTTCATGCACGTCCTCTCATGCATGCATTTCATCCTTCCACTTTTGCTTAAGCACATTGTACTTTCGAAGCTGAAATAAAATATAATGTTGGAACAATAAAGTGAGCTTCCCACTTAGCCTCTCCATTCACCTTCTTGGTAGAAACCTGCAACTTGCATTCAATTACCATAGAAATTCAAATAGATGCATCATATCCATAGGCATACAACTTTAATTGGATAAGAACTCTAACCATTTCTTGCCAATCCATTTCGAAGGTCCTTCCTTTGTCTACACATCAACATCAATATGTGAATCATTTTGAGACACATCAGTCATGAAATCTTCACTTCCCTTTCTGCCATCTTCTATTTCAATCTTCTCCTTCAGCTTTAGTGGAAGCATTGTTGGATTTAGAGTCCAACACCTTTCAACAAGATGTCCTTACTTATGGCAGTAAGTGCACTGCATGTGCATCCTCTTGATAACATGATTTGCCTTGTCCAATGGACCTTTGGTTGCTTGCTTCTTTTCCTTCTTCTGCTTCCTGTATGTAGCCATTCTCTTCCAACATCTAGAAACATGATGGTTATCCAAACCAAAAAAGGAACAAGCAACTCTTTTTCCATATCTATGTGGAAATTTATCATGTTTTGCAAAATCAAAAGGACTATGGTTAGCACCAGATTTATACCTACCTCTTTCACCTTTATTGCCTTCATGAGGAGGTGAAGCAAATGAAGAAGTGGCTCCCTTTGGAATCCCATCAATCTCTCCAAGGCTGTTAGAGTTTCCACAACTCTCTGGTTCAAGGGTGTGCTTCTGAACACCTACACCCTGCAAATGATGTTTCAAGCCATTGCATTCCTCCTGAACACAATCTTCACACTCTTGAGATAGAGGACCTGCAATGCAACTCCTTCTTGGAATGGTTTCAATGGCCTTCATGGGAGCTTTGGAACTCTCTCCATAAGACTGTCCATGGCCAAGACCCAAATACTTAGGCCTTTCCTCAATCATTATTGGTTCAATGATACCTTGTGCATGCTTTCCCAAGCCCTTTCCTTCATAGCCCATCTTGGACATTAGCTTGGAACCTATGCCTTTAGTATGTTTTTCAAAAGAACCAATACAAGCATTCTCAGAAGAATTTGAAGACAAACTGGAATGGCTTACCTCTTCTTCAAGCTGATACTTGACTAAGGCTTCTTGGGAAACAAAGAGCTGTGACTCCAACTCATGCATCCTTTTCAAGTTCATATTTGCAATATGAAGTTGCCTCTCCATTTCTTGCAGTCTGTCAGCAAGCAACTGCTTCTCTTCCTTCATGGAATTCAGCTGCTTTCTAAGCATGCTGCTCTTCCTTCCATCCTCATACATTTCTCTCACCATATCCATCATGGTGGACAATTCTTGCTTCATGTCTTCATCAAAGAGTCTTGTGAGGAGAGCAAAATTCGAGGACTCATTTGTAGAAGTTGTCATTATGCCAATGACTTCTTCTTTCTTCTTGTCCTTCCTGGACTAAGCTGTCAATAGCTTTCTCTTCGCCTCTGCAAACTTAAACAATAGTCAGTCTGCAAAACAAGCATACAATCAACCTCTGACTATTTAATCACCTTTCAGACAAGCAATCTTTGCTCTGTCAATCAAGCATTCTGATATAACCTTCTTTGAAGGCGTGGTCAATCAAACATAAGCTCTGATACCACCTGATCTGAAAATGGGGCACTTAGGCTCCTTGTCTCACTTACAAGGACCTCTCCCACTTCCAAAGCTTGAATATTCCCATATCTATTTGATTAATGAATGCAGAAATAAGAAATGCCTGAAAATATGGGTGTATGCTTGTATTTGCTTTAGCTGATTATGTGTTGTAAATTAATGTGTTGAAACTAATATATACATGCATATAACAGTAATAAAGAAACAATAAGGTAGACACATAGACAATAATATTAATTAGGAGTTCACCCACAACTCTTGGGCTACATCTCCGTGAGCTCTTGTCAATTTGACTTGCCTCTCTAGGAATATGGTGTAAGTCTTTTACAAGTCTTTGACTCAACTCCTGCTATTCTACACATAGACAGTGGGTATAGACACCTTTTTATCCCTCGGCTCTTGAAGCTCTGGCTCTTGGCTCTTGGCTCTAGCTTCTTTCTACCTTCTAGCTGCTTACTGCTCTCTTTGGGTCTTTCATTTGCACTCCAAGTGACTCCCTGGGTTCTTGCGTTGCCCCTTTGGTTTCAACTTTCTGCTATGGCTTCTGCTCAGCAGCGACCCCTCAAGGATCAATAATAGCAACCATTCACATCCCGGTAGGTCTTCAACAGCAACTCGGCCCTTGTCAACAACTTCGACCCCCCAATCTTTGACATTCATGGCCTTTTGTGCCAAATCGGAACTGTCTGTTTGTTTTTATTCCCTCTCAGTTGTCTGTCTTCAAGCCATTATACCTTCATTTTCCTCCTCTGAGCATTAGAAATCATTTTCTAAATGCTTCCTGGGATGGATGCCACCTATATAGTAATGGACAGGGCAATTAGTGCTTAAAATTCCTCTGAGTAGTCGTTTTCTATTTACACAGAGAAACGCTGCCAAACACGGGAAAATCTGCATAACACTATTTCCCGCCGGACTTGAAATATTCATAATTGTGCCCTAAACTCCCATCGGGTCCGCCTTCCATCGCATATCGCAATTACCCTTGCATTGGGGGTTCGCCGATCAGTGATATCTGCATATCACTATCGGCCCCTTTTCATCGGCGCTATCATTGATCGCATATCGCAAGGAATTCATCCTTCGCATTTCGTTTAATAAACGAAATTACGAAAATATATTGAAAATCCCATGAAAATGGCTTTGGGTGGATTTCCAATATTATGCATTTGCATTCCAGATTCCTATCGGGTCTGGCCATATCGTATCTCTAGTCGTAACGGCCCTTTGGCTTCCCCTTTGGTATCACTGATGTCGATCTGCCTATATCGACGATCACTGTCAGGCTATCATGCATATATATATGTGTGTGTGTGTGTGTGTAATATGGCCACTCCATTGTTCGCCGATGGTGATCCACCGATTTCAGGGATCACTCCATCGCATCGCCCCGATCCATTGCCCCATACCTCTGCTCTGACCTACCGATCACCGCCGATGCGATATGCTGATTAGATCTGGACCATCGATCAGCCAGATCCGACAGTCCCTGTGCATTCATTGTTAAAGCCTTCGTTAGCTTGATTTTTCATTGTTTTCTTCAAGTTTTTTAAGGCTCGATAGTGTAATCTACTGATGCGATATTTCCTCTTTGATCAATCAAACAAGGCGACGTGGCCCAATCTCGGCCTGTCACGTGTCAGCTATGGATTGGCTCGTGAGACTATACTAAAATCAAAATTTTCAATATAGTTCAAGATTTAATAAAATTGCCTCCTTTTCTAAGGACATTGGGCAATTTTCATTTTACAGTAACTCCTTCATCTAAGGTCTATTTTCACCCACTCAAGTTGTGTTGGATTCAAAATGAGGAGATCTTTGCAAAGAGACTATTTCGTAGAGCAGCCTGCGATTTTCATTTTCCTCTGATTTACAAAGGATTTGTGCCATTTGGAACCTTTTACCTCTTACATGAGGTCTTTTGGACTTAGAGGTTTATCCAGGATCAATTTTTGGATCATGGATCTAGTGGCATTATTTCAAGTAGAATAAAAAGCAGAGTATACAAGAGTACACCATAGAAATTAGAAAAATGGCCATAATGATGGGCATCTCCCAAGGAACCTAGATGTACTCCTCAAGTATCTAGGATTTATACAAAACAATCAACTGAAGTAAGTGATGTTGTTTAAACCCAAATCGATCAATAAAGCTTGTGTATAGGAATAGTACCTAGAGAACATAGGTAAGAAGAAAGGGAAATCAAGTGGGTTAAAGCATAAAGAGAACAAGGAAGCTTCCAAGGAGGGGAAGAATAAATGGAAAAGGGGAAAAAACATTAGCTAAAACACACTAGTGTAAATATCCTAACAACCACTACAACCATTATAACGTTGACGATCATACATACGAGAAGTGATGGAAGTTGCATCGAGACACCAACCTCAAGAAAAAAAGAAGATGCTAAGAAAAAAAAATCTCATTGCCATTGATTTGACAAACCAAGTGGAAAACAACTCAGATGTGGATGGGAGGATTATCTATACATCAGTGTAGAATGGGGTTTATTTCAGTATCCTTCAACAATAGGAAGATAATTAAATCACCAAACACTTCCATATAAAGCTACAGGTTAAAAAAATAAAATTGATGCTCTATTCAACTTAGAATCATAAGTGAATCTCATTGCAACAAAGATGGCCAATAAATTGGGAATGGAATTTTATGATACCCTAATCCCATATACATTGGGATGAGTAGATAAGAATGTGGAAATAAATGTAACCAAACAACACAAAATCAGTTTTTTTTCTCAACACTCATTTTTTATATAAAGTAGAACTAGATGTAGTTCCCCTTTATGTATGTGGAGTGGTGTTTCAAAGTTCTTATATGTATATGTGTGATGAAATATTGATTTGGGGAGACAAATGGTACCACCTCATCAAGGATTTATCAATGTGCACAAAGGAAAATCCAAAAATTTGTTGCTAAGTGCAAAGCAAGCCAAGAAATTGATCAATTCTAGAAAGAAATATGTTTTACTATTTTTAAGAGAAACTTAGTTTGTAGAAGAGTTGGTGAGGGAAAATTAATCCCTAGAGGGGTGTACTAAAAAATAGAAACAACAACAAGAATATTTTCTATAGGAATGCATGGGTGTGTTCTAGGAGCCTAATGGGCTACCACTTAAGAGGGAAGTGGAGCAAGAGATCTATTTTTTGCTAGACTCCCCATTGCTAAACATTTGGATGTATAAGTAGTTTGTTATAGAATTAATTTAGGTGAAGAAGTATTTGTAACAACTACTAGAACATGGCTTCATTCGCCCAAGTACCCAACCATGTGGGTCACCCATCATCATTGTGCCAAACAAGGATGGGACTTGGTAGATGTGCATTGATTACAAGGTGTTAAAAAAATTACACTCAAGAACGAGTATCTATTCGATCAATTGTAGAAACAAAATTACCTCATTAAGCTCGAATTAAGTTAGGATATCACCAGGTTTGGGTTTGAGAAGAATATACCTAGAAGACAACCTTCAAAACCAGGCAAGTTTTGTATGAGTGGTTAGTCGTGTTATTTGGCCTATGCAATGCACCTTCTATGTTTATGATATTAATGAATGATATATTGTGCCCTTTTATAGATTCATTAGTTATTTTATGTTCAAATGATATACTCGTATATACCAGGGAAAATTTCAAGGATGGAAATTTATATTATTGTTTAGAAACCTTGGCAAATCATGCTAGTCCTTAGTATGCAAACTATAAAATGTTTGTTGATATTTTTTCAAAATATTCGCTTTTTTAATGATTTTATATAATATCTATATAATTTTGGTGATTTTTAAGGAAAAATATATTTATACTATAAAATTTGGGTGAATAAATTTTAGAAAAAAAAATTGGTGAGTCGTTTTTTGGAAAAAGGATGGAAAATTAGTGCATGTGTGAATATTATCTGCTAAAATTTTCCCTAGTATATAGTGCTACCTAGAAGTAGCACATATCACATTTGATGTAGGTGTTAGAGACATTAACAAAGCACCAATAATAGGAAAATATTAAGAAGTGTGAGTTTCTGTAATAGTCTTTGGTGCATCTAGGGTATGTGATTGGTGGAGGAGAGATAAAGATATATCCTCCCAAGATGAAGACCATCATGAAGTGGTTTTTTCTTACTAATATTTCTAAGGTTTCAAGTTTTATTAGGTCAACAAAATACCTAAGGAAATTCATAGCCTCATTTTCAGCAGTAGCAACACCACTCTACACCCTAACAATGAGTTGCAAGAGTTTCCAGTGGGAAAAGGGTCAGTAGATGGGACATTGAGGAGTTAAAAAAGAATATAAAACCAAGCACAAATTCTGGCATTACCGAGCTTGCATCATCCCTTTGAAGTGGAGACAGATGCAAATGGGTATGCTATGGGAGTGGTCTTGATGTAGGGAGGAAGGCACATATGCTACCATTTTGAAGTATCTAATGTGGCAGTTCTTAAATACCCTACCTATGAAAAGGAGCTCTATTCCTTGGTGCAATATGTGAAGAAGTTGAAAAACTATTTCATGGGAAAATAAACAATAATACACTTAGATCACTAACCACTGCACTACGTACAGGCCTAGATTAAGTTGCAACATACCAGGAATTACAAGTAGATGGTGTTTGTTTATTAGTTTCATTTAGTGATAAAGCACAAGAAGGGAAGCACAAACAAGTTTACTAGCATGCTTTCAATTCCACCGAAATCAAATATCACAACTTGGTAAACTCTTATACACATGGATCCTTTCACACATGATTCCTATAGAGGAGCATACACAAAGGAATGTGACTCAAAGAGGTATTTTAGGAGTTGCAAATTTATATTCATGTGCATGATGGTGGAAACATAGTTGACTACCATCTCTAGAATTGGTTACTCTATAGGCTAGATAAGTTATGTGTTCCTAAATGAGTGACTTCAACTGATTAGAGAGGCTTACACCTCCAAGTTTGCAGGGAATTTTGGTGTACGAAAGTGAGTGGCTAACTTTCTGAGGTATGTGAATTGGGAAAGAATGAAAGAGAAAGGTAGTTATCTTTATAAGAGGATTCATGATGTTCTATTAACAATATATGTAATAGGACATAGGCTCTATATCATCCCTTTCATGTACCCACTCATCCTTGGCAAAGAATTTCCAAGGAAACTATGGGAGGCTTAACAACAACAAGGAAGGGACATGACTACCTATTCATGGTAGTTGATAGGATCAGCAATATGTGTGCTCTAATTCCTTGTAAAAGTCTCATCAGTGATAAATAGGCAACAAACTTATTCTTGAAATAGGTCTAGGTGCACTTTAGGATACTAAGGACCATCATTTCAAACATCGACACACTATTTCTTAGTGTATTTTGGACTGCATTGTGGGAGAAGATGGACATGAAGTTGAAGAGGTGTACAATATTCTATCCATAGATAGATGGGAGAACAAAAGAAGTAAATAGGACTTTGGTGTAGCTTTTGAGGGGTTACAATCAAAAGCATCCAAAGACTTGGGACAAAAATATGATATATATACAACACTATAATAATAGAGCAATCCACACTTCTATTAGTGAGTCCCCATTTGACACTTGTTTTGGATATTTTCCACCTTCACCTTTCGATATTGCATATAAAATAAAAGGAGTTAGGTAGGATGTTATAGGGGATGCCATAAGAAAGAAAACATTTTTGGGAATATCAAACAAATCCATCTACATGTACATGTGACAATTTAGAAGTCATAGAAAAAATACAAGGTCAATCATGATGAACACATAATAGAGAAGTCATTCAAGGTGGGAAACAAAGTATGGTTACAATTGAACAAGGAAATGCCATAAGGTCCTAGTAAGAAAATTAGGCTTTGTGATATGGTCCCTTTGAGATACTGGAAAATGTGTGAGATAACACTTATAGACATAGATTATCCCGATAGATGCACATTCACTCAATGGTGATTGTAGCGATTCCAAAACTATATGAGCCTTCCATGCTGAATCAAGAAGAGTAACATGCCCTACCTTCTATATAGGATTTGGAACCAAATCCTCAGCTAGAGTTGATAGAGTATATAGTTTTATAGAAGAGTTATAGAACTACAATATAAGGGAAGCATAACCTTTGGAAAATTGGGTTGAAAGAACAACTTCCAGAAAAAAGCTAAATGATACACAAGAGAAAAGGTGGAGAAAATATTTCCTCACCTCATTTACTATAATCTTTTTGGGACCAAAATCCTCACAAAATTGGAATGTATGATCTACATTAAATCAGTATATTGTTTTTCATCCATATAGATACTTTTAGAGTAGAAAAAGTGGTGCAGTAAGCTTGCAACATCATTTTTACCAACGGGTCCCAGTTTATTGAATTAGGGTTTGGAACCTTGTTGTTAGTATGAATATTTCTAGAAGATGTACCAAAACCCCTCACTTTAGCTACTAGTGATGAATAGCCATAACAACCATGGAAACAAATAAAAAATATGCTAATATGCTTAAGATATGAAAAAAACATTGTAAGAAACCCTGCAAAAGATGATCTGTAAATGTTGAAGAACACATAATAGTTAATTCCACAATAAAAACCTAATGGAAATTATTTTATTATTATTATTATAATAATAAAAAAAATTACACCAGTTGGAGAAGAATAAAGATTTGGGCCTTAAGCATCCCCCTCCGTGGGATGGGTTGTTTGTATTCCCTTCACTTCAGTAACTGGTCTCTCTCTCACTAGTTGTAGTGAGAAAAATGTATAGAGAGTATGTGAACTGAGTGTGGGAGCTCAAGAGTCGTAAGGTGATAGTGATGACAATGAAATGGTAATGTGTAAAGAGTAAGAAGAAATGTCTATATTTATAACAAATGTTATGGAGATCCAAAAAAATTATAAAATATTATTAGACTAAATCAAGATCTAGCCATTAGGAATATTTTATTATATTTTAGATAGGAAAATATTCTTGAAATGGTAAAAAGTCTTTACTTAGTAGATTAACTCAAAAAATAATGATTTATCGAGTTAATCAAGAAAAATGGTTAAATTAATTAATAAATAAAAATTAATTTATTAATTACTTTATGGAGATATATTTAAAGTGAGTAAGAGATAATTATTAAATAATAGTTTAATAATTATCTCAAAGGAGAAAATTAAATAATTAAGGAATAATAAATAAATAATGATTTACTTAATTATTCCTATAGATGAGAGAAAAATATTCTTAATTTTTTTCACTAAATGGGTAAATATGAAAATAACATGAAACTAATAAAATGAATTTTTGGGTTATTTTCAAGAGGATGAATAGAAATCATTATGAAAAGTGGGTCTCTAAATTATTCCCTAAAGTGAAGATGGGTTTTATGTGTAAAACCCATACTACATGGTGTATTTCGATCATCCTAGTGGAAAATGGCTAGGTGAACACTTTTTAGGTGTTAACACTTGTAAGAGAAATTTGAGGCATCAAATGGATTTTATTCGAGGGTAAAACTTTGCTTCCTAAGTGCAACACCTCCTAGTGCTATTCTACACACATATAGCTTTCCAACAGTGCATGAATTGTCTCAATCATAGTCTATATGAAAAACCTATTTCACCTAGAAGTTGACCTTCCTTTTTGATGACCATGATCAATAGGATGCCACATCAACCCCCATTATTCATGGAAAAGGGGCTAGCCACATCATCATGATGATGAATATTCAATAAGATCCAATAACATAACTCTAGTTAATAGTTTAAGGTGTCAAACTTAACCACTAGTTGGCTATCGGGCTATGTTATAACTAGGACACTAGGAGGAAAAGAGTTTCCATTATATTTGAGTGCATTATGTTTGATAGATGAGAAAAAGTATTTGAGATTGGATGGGGAGAGACAAAATGTAGATTATTTATTCATTATAACACCCCATGGGACATAGGTCTCACTTATCTATATTTGCATTTATTCCAATCAAGGAAAGAGAAAGCAAAACAACCTCACCTTCTAGCTAGGTTTTCTCATAAAAGGGTTTCCTAGGTCATATATTATGTTATTATTGTTGTGAGTGACCTTTTTTTTTCTCTATTTTATTTATTTTATGTATTATATGTAAAAAAAAAAACAACTAAATAAATCCAAGAGTATAAGGATAATAACCCTCATAGTATTTATTTCATATTTTTAGTATAGATTTATCAGTTATGTTATGAAGAATTGTCTAGTGGAATATCCATGGTAGTTCATAGATCATCAAGCTATGTAGGTGTCAAGGATGGTAAAAAAAGTATCCCAATATTCTACAAATTTCATCATAAGTCATTATGCACCTAAGTGAATCATTGGTATTGGTATATTTATTTAGTTGGATATAAATGTTTGAAGAAGTATATTGCGAGTGTCATTAAGTGGGGGCCACACCTTATACGTGGATTCCGATGAGAAAAATCTTTTGGACACTATTCATCTCCAAGAAAGTTTTAAAGTATGTGTAGTTAGGATGTGGATTCATGAGTTTACTAATTTACCCTTTCCTAACATATTTTGGTAATGAAATGTAGTTGTCGAAATGGAAGTTGAAGATGGGAATGATAGACTAATGTCATAAGACATATATAAGAGAATTGTATACATCCTAAAAAATGTTAAGGATATGGAATTTATTTCCAATTACAGGAACTTTTCTATTGGGAGACATCATGTGAAAGATGTGTGCAAGATGCAATATGCTACTTAATATATTTACAGATTAAATTAAAGAATCACTACGTTGAAGTGTTGGTGAAGGTAAGAGACAAAAACATAGATCTAATATGAGGAATTACTCATGTGGGAGGGATTAAAAAAATATGATTACTTTTCAACAAAGAGTTGTGTTAATATACATCTTTATAATTAATGTTGTGATCTTTGTAGTTTTACATATGATTACCAAGAATATGCCTAATTGACATTTCTATAAAGACCCAAGCTGAGCACCTTCAATAATACAACATGTTAGAGTGTTCACTTCACCATAGCTTATATTGGATTATCTCCTCATTTGTGCAAATTCAACCTACAATATAACACTTCAAAATCAATTAAAAAAAACAATTCAATTCTTAAAACATGTGCCATGAAATATATATATTTTGTTATATATATATATATATATATATATATATATATATATATATAAATGCAAACTTTTAACAAAATGATATAGTGTTCCCCATATACAAAATGACACCACATACCTAAACATGTAAGTATTCCCTATGGTAATCTATTAAAAAAAATGGATCTAATATACAAATGATATCCCATGCTTAAACACAAAAGTATTGCATAATTTTTAGCCTTGGATTTGACATATGTTTAACAACTATTTAGTTTATTATTAATTAACTTCTCCACACATTTATTGTTCACAATGTCATATATCACTCATGTTATCCACTTTCACTTCCTATAAGCTTGATGAGACATGTGGTCGTTAATTTCATTAATTCCCCATGTTTTGATGACTATTTAAAGTGGAATTTGTGGTTCCCTATATACTTGCAAGTCATAGCAGTGTTCATGAAATTTTCTAAAATTCCAATAACACTTACATAAATCTGGTAGCACCTATTGAAATTTGGTAGCTTAGTTGCTACGAGAATTCCTATAGCAGCCTATTTTGAGAGCCTGTTTGTCCACATCATTTGCAAACTAATTGTGAAGAAAGAAAAAAATATAATCCATGGGTTTTGTGAAGAATACCAAAAATTGAGTGGCTACTGGGAAGATATATGACATCTGTAACAATACATTTTTCCAATGGCTAATTTGATGGAATTTTCTCAGAATTTCCTATAGCAACCATTTTTAGAATTATTTATTGATTCAATTGGTTGTGACTAGTAAAGACAAAATTGAGTACATGTATTTTGTCATGATGGACATAAATATGGTTTCCATGATATTAATTTATCCCCAACCTCATCAAAATATTTGTATATCCTTGGGGAAAACACTGAACAACATTTGGAATGCTCCAAATCTCTCTAAGATATTCACCGACAATAAATAAATCATGGAAATAAGTTCAATAGTTTTCAAAACATCTTTGTCTTAATAATTTCAAATCATAGATGTGTTGGTTGTGAGATCTACATATTAAAGAATTGATCTACTATTGGATTGGATGTTCCAAATATTTCAAAGATATTCACCAATAATAGATAAATAATGCAGATCAGTCCAATATTTTTCAAACCATCTTTGTCTTAATAAACTCAAATCATAGATGTGTTGGTTGTGAGCTCTACATCTTGAGGGATCGATCTCATATTTTGGATATATAGGATACATATAGAACACATAAAAGAGGAGGAGGAATGTAGTCACATTAGCTGAAATGATGATGACATGTAATGCAATACTAGGCCCTGTAATATTTTAATGCTAAATAAAGAAGTTATGTGTGCTATGATACATATTAGAAGTTTTTAACCCAAGGTCCTATGAAAGTGAAAGCCATAGGACTTGAATTTAGAGTTATATGACATTCTAGTTTTGATTTCAACATTACAATTTCATTTGAGTGAATTTATTTTATAGTTTGATTAAGTTACATGAATTAGTTGAGTCATTAAGTAAGCTAACTTATGTACTGACTTCAGTTCTTAGAAGTGTTTTATTGAACAAAGTGTGTTTTGATTCAATATGCTTAGTGTAGAAGTAATCTAGATGCTATGGTCATGCATGGATACATGGTGCTTGCATCGCACAAGTTTAAAACTCCCTAGTTGATAATTTAATGTCATCAATTTAAGCTATTAAATTTCCATACACATATGATGTTTTGTAGACAAAATAGTACTAATTTGTCACTTATTGACCATTTCCACCCTCAATTGTATCTAAAAATTTGATCTTTCTCCTCTTTCTAGAAGAAGTAGATTGGGTTCTTTCATTTTGGGGCATGTTTCATCTCTCTAGGGAATGTGCACAATAACATTGCCATAAGTTTGTTTGCCACAATAAATTATCACACTTACAAACTAGTACTTTATAATTTAATCCCAGAAAACTCACCTCAAATGATATGATCAATTGGAAGGGTGTTTCGCTCCTCTGTGACCCCAACCTCTCTATTATACCACCCTATAGTGGTTAGAAGAGTCAAATAGTGGAATTTAAACAAAATATGCCTAGAAACAATTCAATTCATGATAAATAAAAAAATCATAAATGAATGATATTTTTTTTCTTTAGAAAAAATATATTTATATTTCCATAAATGAAAATATACATTGTGAGGATCTATGTTGGGAATAGGTCCCCTAGGGTCAAATTTGGGATTACAAACCCAAGTTTTGGGGCAGAAGGCCCTAATTTTGTATAAAGAATGTAAAGTCTCTGCATTTTGTGGTCATGGAGCGCAAAGATATCTAAAGTCAAAAAGGGTTTTCCACCCTTAGTCTAGATAGGTTGTGTCAGTTTTGGAGATTTTCCCTTAGTCCGTAGACCATGGGATTGTATAAAAAGGAGAGTCTTAGAGAGTCTAAAGCAGTTGAATAGTCATAAGTCATTGATGTCATAGGTTTGTGACAGCTAAGAGTGAGTGTCTTAACGAAGGAAAAGGCTCTGCAACTTAGTGCGCAGAGGCCTATGTGTTATAGACATTTTTGTGCCTCGCAACATGGAGCATGAAATGTCGATAATTACAGGGATCCAAAGTCCCTAAACATGTTGTTCTTACCCCTAGAGGAACAAGGTCAGCAAACCACAACACTTCCTATCAGTTCTCCACCTGAAAACACTCAAAAACAGGCTATTTTTGGATCATGTCAGCTGCTCCACTGAGCATCTGCGCTAAATGTCAACTGCTCCTCCTTGTACCTGCGCTGAAAGTCAAAACCAATGAAGGCTACCTGCACTGGGCGAGATTGGCCAAGTGGCACAGTCATTCTGCAAGGTGTCAACTGCCCAGGAAGCTTCCAAACTGACACTTGGTTCAAGGAATTCGCCCTATGATGAGTAAGAGGTACTTGATCTCCATGTGGAAGCAAGGATCTCCAAGTGGACTCAAGAACTGAAGTTTAACTGAAGAGGGAGAGGACACAAGGCAGCTTTATGTCAGTCTCAAGCTGACTCATCCTTTCTCCTTCTACCCTATATATAGAGCTCTTCTATGAGGTCTAGGGAGGCTGGAATTTTGTGCAAAGTAAGGAAGTGTTGTTGGTTTACAGTTAGAGTTATTGGGTGATTGCTTTTATAGAGGAGAAGAGGAGATTTCTTGCTGCTGGGGAGGTGCTGCTGGATTGGAGCCATTTATGGTTGTAACCTTCTCAGAACCTTTTTCTTCTATCAATAAAGCTTTTGATGTTCTCCTATATACTTGTATTGCAATGATGTATTGTTTTCATCTGTATATTTGATTCATCCTAATCCATGCATCAGTTATGAGTACATGTTTCTTGTAGTTTCCTTCTCTCGTTTTTGCAGGATCTTTGTGTAGTTGGGCCGGAAAAAGGAGCAAGGAGCTGGGAACAAGAGGCAAAGAGAGAAGACAGGATCGACAAAAGCGAAAGACATTGGTTGGTCAATCTTTTCTTCCTTCTCTGTACTTTCATAAAGGAAAAATATCAAAGCTTTACTTTCAGTTGTTGCTAAGGAACTATCACCCTTAGAGTAGGGATAGGGTCATTCCGAGTCGGATACTTTTCCCCACAACAAACTGGCGACTCCGCTGGGGAGCTAGTATCTTTTTGGTTTATTGTGTTTCTTGCTATTCATCTCATAAACAAGGAGAGCACCAAATCGAACTGCAATTGAGTCCTTCAATTGCAAAGTAGAGGGCAGCTGCTCTGGCTCAGTTTCTGAGCAAGTTTATGATTTGAAGAGCTGATCCACAAGGACTCTTGTGCTCTTTGTGATAGCTCTTCATCCTCTTGATCATCCCTTAGCTTGTACTTGACCTATAGCTTTTTATTTCAGCAAAAACAGTGAATTTTTGAGCTTTTTATGACCCGGAAACCCTTGTAAACACAACTCTCGTGTCTCAGTGCAGGCTGCCCAAAGGCAGTCTGCATTTCAGCGCAGGTACTCCCTTCGGGAACTGCGCTGAGAGTCAGTTTGACAGACCAGAGCCTGCGTTGAACCAGTTAGGCTATGTCTTGCTGAGGTTTCCTACTGAGTCTTAGCCCTGTTTTCACTGTTGTTTTGCTGCTGATTGCTTGTCATTTGTACTTGCTGTAAACCAACTTTCCTTGACATTATTCCACCTCAGTTGTGTGATGAAACTGTGATTGTTCTTTCAGTATTTCTTGTTTCAGTTACAGTTTCCCATTGTGAAAAGCAAACCAGTATAGTTGTGGCCTCTTAGATCCTGAACTGTAAAAGTGTCTTTGTGATCTTAAGAGCTAGTTTTATTACTGTTCATGGCTGTTTGAGTTTGTTTGTTTTTCATTTTGTGGTTTGAATCTATACATTTCCAGTGTCTAAACAAGTCGATCTTAAGGTGTCTTTTGATTTTGGACAAGCTTGTTTACTTTCGCTTGAAATTAGATTCAAAGTTATACAACAGTTTCCTTTTTGTCTTACATCAACATTAAGGATAAAGAAAAGAAATATCTGCATTGTGCATGTGCATTATTGACAGTTTGCATGTTGATTTAGGAAAAAGTGCATTTAGTGTGTGTTCTATGATCTGTGTGAAAAGTTGATGTCTTTCTTTTCCCTCAGTAGATTAAGGTTTTCAAAGTTGAAAGATTGAAAAGTTTTGCTTCTCATCTTAGATTGCATTTAGGAAGTTGTATATATACATCTCGTGGTGATCCTTAAAGGCAAACTGCTAAGCAAGATCAACATTAAAATGAATTGAATTTACATAACAAAGCATTGAAACATAACGCAAACATTTAGAGGTCTAAGCTAGAGACGTGTTCCGGCGTCGTTAAACATGATATCTTAGCGTTGAGTGGTTGGGTGATTCCTCCACGGTGAAGCGATAAGTATCAATACGGACTTGTGCTCCCGCGTACCGTCGAGTATATTGGGAGACCCCTATAGGAATAAAGCCTTTATCCTTAGGAAGCCGTGTCGGCCGCCCTACTGATCGCGATGCAGTGAACACAACATTCACGAAGATCGACCACCCGTACCGTAAAACGTATTATGTGGTTTCGCGAAAGGTTTGGCACACCCTCTGCCTAGATCTCCAGAGCAGTTTCTTTTGGCCTTTTTCAAACTCTATAACTGAAAAAGTCCAACCGAGCATTTGTCACTTCGGGCTCGTTAATACATCGAAGGCGACTAGAGTCATCTTTAGCTTTTTCTCGACTCTTAAAACATGAAAAAGCAAAGTTGTGTCTAATAAAGCGTCGTTATAAAATTCATTTTAAACGGAACATAATCACCTCTTATTCCCGCGTTGATCTGTAAGTTGAGAACATGGAACGCCCCAACCAAGGAAGTCCACAAGATGGAAGTCCTAGTCCTTTCTCCTCTTGGGGAGAAGTTGGTGCGCCCCATATGGCCACATTGTCGCTTCCAGGACTGACAATAGGCCTGCCAGTTTGGCTGTTCTCGACGAATGTAGTTCAGGCCACCATGGTTCCTGATCAATCGAGTCAACTGTTAGATCAGTCTAGAGCTGCCCACCAGCCTTCTACTTCTGATAACTCTTCCTCCAATCCTTCATCTTCGCAAGGTAGAGCCGGCAAAAGTCAGCCTCCCAAGGAGAAGAAGGAGAAGAAGAAGAAAGAGAAGAAGAAGAAGGAGCCTAAGGCGACTGGGGGCAAGCAAAAGACATCTGACAAAAACCCACCCACTGCACAGACCGGGCCTAAATCGCCATGTGTCATATGTAGAGGAGACCATTTCCACAGAGATTGTCCCTGTATTCCCCGGATACTAAGGGACTGGTCCCCTCGTCTGCACAATTCGGGGGCATCAACCTCTGACAATCAGGTTGATTGCTTTCCGTCAACCAGCGAAAGTGAAGGATCAAGACAAAAAGGGGGAGTAAGATTCCCCTGTAAGTTGTGTGAAGGCAGTCATGCCATCCACTATTGTCCCTTCTTAGACGAAGCGAAGAGAGTTTTGGAAGATCGTCCGGTTTCACCGGTAAAACTTCCTCCTGGATACAAAAAACTCGTGCCAAGTCCTTCGTTGGTTGAAAATACAGCTGGCCCGCTCAAGTGGTCGGCTGAAGCGTCAGTCACTGAAAATGAACCTACTGAATCCAGACCGGACGAAAGTCCAAAGGTCGATACGGCAGTTGACCCGGTTCTACCTTCAGAAGTTTCATCTTCAAATGACACCGTCGCCGAAGAGTCATCTTCATGCGACACCCTCACTGAAGAGAATAAGGATGACACCATCCAGGTTCTTTTCATCAGCACCGACTCTGATGAGCGTCAGGGCAATGCGCCCATTCCTTTATCGCAGGAAGGAACATCATCAGGGTCATATCCGGCCGTATATTCGGTCCCACCACCAAGCAACCTGGTTGTATCCTTTGATTGGAATCAACTAGACAGACCCCGGTTACCAGCCAGTATACCATTCAGAATCATTGTCCAGATCTATAGAATGATTATGGCTGGTACTATCATTGATGAAGGGGTGTCTGTGAGTATCCTTTCCTCTGTTGCTTGGAAAGCACTGGGTTCCCCGGCGCTTTTACCTGAGTTAAGAAACCTCTCAGGTTTTGATAAAGGAACCAGTCGACCATTAGGAATCCTCCCCAATGTGCCTGTTACATTGAAAGGGAAGACCGTTAATTTGAACGTGATGGTCGTCCAAGGACCCTTGGATTATAACCTACTCCTTGGACGTGACTATATTTATTGCATGGGAGCGATAGTCTCCTCACTCTTTAGAGTAATGTGTTTTCCACACGAAGGAAGGATGGTCAAGCTCGTAGACCAACTTTCATTTCCGGGATCTCGCATTGCAAATAGTCAAATACCAATCCTAAATGGTCTGTTCATTCAAGATATGCCTCCACCCCCAGTCCTCCTTCCCGATGAGTGCGAGTGATTCGGAAAGAAAGACTGGAACCCAGGGGGCATGCACCCTGGTCTGCTTCGGGCAGAAGAAACCCTGGGTATAAGGTAGAATTTCCGCAGAAGAATATGACTAGTCCGTACCCCGTCCGTGGACGGAAGAGGGGTTGTTCTGGAATAGTATTCTTTTGTTAAAGTTATGTGTTTGGCAAAAGAGTCATTCACCTTTGTCTAAAGAGGTGGGCAATTCCCAAGTAGGAATTCCCTTATTGCGACAAGCAGTAACCATCTTTGGGGAAAAGCAAGCCTCACCCATTAAAACAAATGTTTTGAAGGATAAGTAGGGGCAGCCTCCAAAGAAAGAGATTCTATTGTTGTGACATAGGGTAACCATCTTTGAGTAACCTAATGATAGACATCGCCGAAGAAAGAGATTGATTTGCGGCAGCAAATAGAACCCTCTTCGGATAATAAGAAAGAGGCAAGCCTCCCTCGATAATACCAATGTTTTGTCTTTGAGTAGTGTTCTTCTCTTGTCACAAATAGCTGTTCGTTAAAAGTTGGGCCGACGGGAAGACTGAGTACCGCGTAAGACCCCTTAAAATAACGAGAAGACTAGTATCGTTAACATTAGATTTGCAAGATGACAAGTAACTGTGAACACCCAAAGAAAAGCAGAGGTAGGGGAAAGGAGGGGCAGCCTCGAAATTCTATCCTATACCTGGGGGCATGCAAACCTTCTGGAATGCAAGCTAGGGGCGGTTATTTATTTGGTTTTAAGATTAACCGTTTTCCGAACTTACATAAAGGAAGGATGAGTTGGAGCATAGTTGTGGTAAGGCGCAAGCTCTATAAAAAATGGATCCTTAAAGGAGGCATTCTTATCTTATGACTGGTATATCGAGCAGTTTTAGCACATAGTTCATGCTCGTTAAAAAATAAACGCAAGATCCGAGCAGTTTTAGCGCATAGTTCATGCTCGTTAAAAAATAAACATAAGTTTATGAGCAGGCTTTCCTTTAGAGTTCAAGCTCATTCAGAAAAAATGAACCGGTAAATACCCTTTTGAGATCGTAAATTCATCAGCCATAAAAGCCTTGGTCGTGTTTGTGCACCGTCACCTCCACCGTCATTTGGCCGATCATTCACTTCCATTTGTGTGTTTACCCATTTTGAGGAACATCTGCGAAGAGTGATTTCACCTAGCCATCCTTGTGACACTGCCGTGATTGGAAAATTCCAACTTGTACCTGGAATCAGTTGCTATCCCTGTTTATCACTCGTTCCTCAAAAGACGAGTCATCTTTGAGCTCTTTTCTGACTCGTAAAATATGAAAAGTTTGCCGAGTTTTGGCCTTCCAGCTCGTTAAAAGGACCGGAAGAGCTATCCCTCTTTTAGACTTTAATCTTTTTGGACCTGAGGGATTATTACACAAAAAGATCGAGCGCTTGTCTTGTTCGGCTCGTTAAAAGTACCGAACACCCATCCCTTCTGTATTGTTTTATACTTTTTCGGGCTTAAGGGATTAGATGACGAAAAAGGAATTATGGAGTTAACTTTCTGTACCTTTTCAGACTCTCTAAAAATGAAAAGGACCGAGTTTTCCTTGTCGTTAGACTCGTTAAAATGATTAAATAGCGACAAACTTGTCTTTAGACGAGAACGAGTTTCCCTATCGCTAAGCTCGTTAAATCATAGCGATGGGCTTGCCCGAAGGGCAGGTTATAGAACAAGCATATGTTATCCTCCTCAAGCTTGACAAAAATAAAGAGGTACTGGTCAGAAATGACTGGGGAAAAATTGGGAGAACATCAAAGCTTAATGGTAGCAAGTCGCTCTTGAACATGACACTTTTCTTCCGTACCACATCGGGTTGGGTTGTTTCATTCACCGGTCTCATCACCATGGTCTTCGCCAAACCATCCACATTTTGGGGTAATGCTACCGATCCATCGCATCAGTGTCGTTATATGTTCAAGAGAGGTCATTCTGAAAGTGTCAACCGTGTCCCATCCACTGCCATACATTATCCTTCATCCATTCATGATCGCCACCCTGAATCATATGTCACAGTTTGTTTTCACCTCCACTAAAATCATTAGCTCCGTTCCGTGTCATTGATGTGGGATTCATTAAGGCCCTCCTTTAACGGATCGCTTCTTGTCGACTTCAGCTCATTATCCAAGGAGTTGATCTAGGAACAACCCCATCAGTACTTTGAAGCTTGCATGCCTCAATGGCAAGTTTCTCACTTCCGGCGACAGGTATACATCAATGACCTTCGACCAGAAGATTTTGCGTGGCGTTTGACTCCAAGTCCTTTATTCACGCCACGTGAATTGTACTGCAGTACCTTGAGGGTCATTATCATTATCGGTGATTCCTCTCGCGCTTGTTAACAGTTTTCATCATTGACCGGTAATCAAGCGATGTCTTTCCATGTTCGACTTCAGCGAAATTCTCACATGGATCGACTTGTACTTAGAGTGAAGATCGAACGAGTTTGAAGACCCCGGATCTAGTTTCATCCATCCGGGCTGCGATACATATTCAGGAAATATAAAAGCATTTGTCATGTACATCATTGCAGCAGATGATCATCCTACTCAAAGGATGATAATTTCAGCAGAAAATTATCAGTCTACCATCAGACGATCGTCTGTTCTATGTACCAAAATGTATTTATAAAGCTGAGCATGGGAATGCCCGCCTCAGCTAGATCATGAAAACAGAATGAAAAATAATGTATTGTATTGTATTGTATTACAGGGCACCTCTCAGCACTTGAATGAACTTCGGACCCTCTGGATAAAGCATTTCACCCGATAAACGGCCTCATACTTTAGGGGGCAACTGTTATAGACATTTTTGTGCCTCGCAGCATGGAGCATGAAATGTCGATAATTACAGGGATCCAAAGTCCCTAAACATGTTGTTCTTACCCCTAGAGGAACAAGGTCAGCAAACCACAGCACTTCCTATCAGTTCTCCACCTGAAAACACTCAAAAACAGGCTATTTTTGGATCATGTCAGCTGCTCCACTGAGCATCTGCGCTGAATGTCAACTGCTCCTCCTTGTACCTGCGCTGAAAGTCAAAACCAATGAAGGCTACCTGCGCTGGGCGAGATTGGCCAAGTGGCACAGTCATTCTGCAAGGTGTCAACTGCCCAGGAAGCTTCCAAACTGACACTTGGTTCAAGGAATTCGCCCTATGATGAGTAAGAGGTACTTGATCTCCATGTGGAAGCAAGGATCTCCAAGTGGACTCAAGAACTGAAGTTTAACTGAAGAGGGAGAGGACACAAGGCAGCTTTATGTCAGTCTCAAGCTGACTCATCCTTTCTCCTTCTACCCTATATATAGAGCTCTTCTATGAGGTCTAGGGAGGCTGGAATTTTGTGCAAAGTAAGGAAGTGCTGTTGGTTTACAGTTAGAGTTATTGGGTGATTGCTTTTATAGAGGAGAAGAGGAGATTTCTTGCTGCTGGGGAGGTGCTGCTGGATTGGAGCCATTTATGGTTGTAACCTTCTCAGAACCTTTTTCTTCTATCAATAAAGCTTTTGATGTTCTCCTATATACTTGTATTGCAATGATGTATTGTTTTCATCTGTATATTTGATTCATCCTAATCCATGCATCAGTTATGAGTACATGTTTCTTGTAGTTTCCTTCTCTCGTTTTTGCAGGATCTTTGTGTAGCTGGGCCGGCAAAAGGAGCAAGGAGCTGGGAACAAGAGGCAAAGAGAGAAGACAGGATCGACAAAAGCGAAAGACATCGGTTGGTCAATCTTTTCTTCCTTCTATGTACTTTCATAAAGGAAAAATATCAAATCTTTACTTTCAGTTGTTGCTAAGGAACTATCACCCTTAGAGTAGGGATAGGGTCATTCCGAGTCGGATACTTTTCCCCACAACACTATGGTAGAAGTCCGTAGTTGAGTGCATAGACCTCTGCAACTGTGTGTGTAGGGTGGTTAGAGTCTATATTGAAAATTTGAATCATCAATAAAGAGAAGTGTTCTAAAGTTACTATGTACTTTCATCTGTTTAGTGTTATCTTACTGTTGTTATAAATGTTGCGATTATGCTATGTTGAATGATAGTTTTAAGATATAATGTTAATTTGATGCGCAAAAATATATGTTCCATCCATTGCATGAACGCAAGTAATAATATATGTTTACACGAGGATAATCTTAATTGTATGGTAAAGTTGGCTAATACCTAAGATAATTTGGGAACCAAGTTAGTAACTGCTATAGATATATTTGGGCACTGCAACCCCAATAACATATGACCATTAACGAAGGGCTTCTAAACCCATAAAAGTGTTGTTTCATAGCCTAAAGGAACAAGGTCAGCTGATTACATCATTTCACAGAAGTTCTCCTTGAAAAACTACTCAGAACTAGTCAAAACCAGACCATACAAACTGCTACATGTTGAGGGTACGATGCATCTCACCTGTTACACATGGGGGGTGCGATGCATACTGAAAAGCCCTTTTGTAGGGTGTGATGAGAGAGAGCAGACAAATGGCAGAAGTAGTTTGATAGGTGGAAACTCAAAGAATATTCTAGAAACTGCTCATATGATACTTGCCTCTCTGAATTCACCCAAGGATGAGTAAGAGATCATGAAATCTCCAAGTGGAACCAAGAACTATTAGTGAAATGAAACTAATCAAAATCCCAGAAGTTGACTCACTCTCCTGCAAAGATCTATATATGGATCCCTCATCCTAGAGATCCAGGGGCTGGAATTTTGTATTTTGTAAGGAAGTGTTGTTGGTTTCTCTTTGAAGACATTGTATTGTTGGGTGATATTTCTTTGTATGAGATGAAGAGGGCTTTCATGCTGGGAGGATGATGTTGGATCAGACAGCTTGGTTGTAATCCTCTCTTCTACTACTTCTACCAATAAAGCTATTTGAGTTTTCCTCCATATTCTTGTATATCTCTGAATCTTTTATTTGTATATGCATTTATATGGTTAATGTACATTTGATCCTACATTGTTTATGGTTATAGATCTCTATTATTTTATGGTATTTTGCTATCTTGAATCTACAGGTGTTCTTTGAAGCGGGACGAGTGAGAAAGGAGTGGCAAAAGCTCTATCAAGGGAGAGAGGAAACAAGCAAGGAGACTAGCAAAAGACTGAGGTTGGTACTCTCTGCTTCTCTCTCATCTATCTCTCATAAAGGAAAACACAAGTAACTTTAGTTTGTTTGTTTCTAAGATAGCTACTCGTCTTAGTGGGACTAGCAGCACTGAATGGACACTAGTTTTCCCGATAACAAAATGGCGACTCCACTAGGGAGCGAATAGTTTGTTTGTTTTGTTACTGTTGTTTTCTTTATAAACCACAGACGAAGACTGAAGTTAAGCTAGCTAGCCTTCGAATTTCTTTTGCTATGCAACTGCAAAGTAGATCAACGCTTCTTCAATCAATCTCCGGGTTGGTTTATGAACTAAACACCTGACTTGCAAACATGCTAATTTCCCTGGTGGTAGCTCAAATAACCTCATTATATCAGCCCCTATACTTTGTGTTTACTGACTATCATTAGCTCAGCCTAAATCCCTGAACTTAGCTGCAAACTGTGAGTGAAAACCAAGCTCAGTCTCATCCCAGGACCATCACACTGTCTCTCATTGGAAATCTGGATGCATCGCACCTCCTGTGTGTTGCAGGTGAGACGCATCCCTCTTTCCCTGTGTTACAGGTGCGATGATTGACTAGGACTATTTTTGCCTCCAGATTTTGGTTTTTTCTTCATTGTCTTCAGCTTTATTCAATAGTTTTGATGTCTATGATCAGTACATCACTGTTGAAACCATATTCCTTTGCATTATTTTAGCCTCCACTGATAAGGAATTGTGAATGTTTTTTATGTATTTTTCATCATTTACAGTTCTCCTTTGCAAATAGCAGCTTAATTGAACTGTCGTCTTTTGATTTGAAAGTGTCGCAAGTGTCGTTTTCAGTTAAGAAAAAGAGTGTCGTAAAGCATTCCTATTTTAGATAATCGATTACATTTTTGCCATCATATTTGATTTGAATTAATAGTATTTAAAGTGTCGAAAACAATTTTAAATTCGAAATCGCAAAGTGTCATCTTAACCTTCCTTTCATTTTTTGAAGAGAAAATTGTTAGTACTGTCGCTTTGAAAGAAAATAATTCAGATCTGTACTTAGTTTTATTTTTGTCATTCTCGCATTAAGGAAACTAAAAAGCAATACACGCATGTGCATTTGCATTTATACTGCATGCTGAAATTGATTTAGGAAAAGTGCATCTAGTGTGTGCTCTCTGCTCTATGTTGAAAGAATTTCATTTCTCTTTCCTTAGTAGCTAGGATTTTTATTGCAAAAAGAAAGTAAATGACTGTTTATCATCTTAGATTTCATATTTAGGAATTGTATATCTACATCACGCGGTGAACCTTAAAGGCAAACTTCTTAAGAAAGATCAACTGCAAAATAAACCTCAATGAACATAAAAACACTTTGGAACCTAACGCACAACATTTAAAAGTCTAGGCTAGAGACGTATTCCAACGTTGTAAAGCCTGGTAACTATCGCTTTCATCGTAGGTTGGGTGATTCCTCCTCTTTGAGACGAAAAGTACCAATACAGACTTGTTCTCCCATGTACTGTCAGGTATATATTGGGAGACCACAATAGGCTACATCCTTTATCCTTAGGAAGCCGTGTCTGCCGCCCTATCAATCGCAATGCATTGAACACAGCATTCGGGAAGATTGACTGTCGTACCGTAAAAATTATTCTACAGTTTTGCGATTGGTTTGGTAATCCCTCTATCTATATTTCCAAAGTAGTTACTTTTGTTCCTTTTTAGCCTCCTTAAAATAAAAGTTCCATCTGAGCACTTGTCACTTCAGGCTCATTAAAAATCGAAGGTGACTTGAGTCATCTTTAGCTTTTTCTCAACTCTTAAAAATTGAAAAAGCAAGTTGTGTCAAAGCGTCATAAAATTTATTTTAATTGGAATAATGTCACTGTTCCCTCGTTGGTATTAGGTTGAGAAAATGGAGTCTACGAATCAAAGATTTCCCATTGGGGGAAATCCTAGTCCTTTCTCCTCTTGGGGAGTAGGGAAAATTTTAAGAACCCCCCCTAAATTTACATGTATAATAAATGGGTGAATCTCCATGGTATATAGGAAAAATGGAAGGCAATATTATCAATAATATGATATATATATATATATATATATATATATATATATATATATATATAATTTTTTGGCGAATCTCTCACTAGGCATGGTGAATATTTTACTCAATTATAAAATCTTGTGTTTATTGAATACACAAATGAAATCATTGCATTTCTTTAAAATATCTTTTGAAATCAAAATTACCGAAATTACATATCGATAACCGAGTGGGTGTAGGATAAAATTCACCCGTGCGATTCACAGAAAGCATGAGAAAAAATCTAATACTATATATAAAACCAAGAAAAATTCAAATTCATCACTTCTAGGGACCTCGTAACCACCCTGCCAATACACAAGTATGTTCCTATTTGCAATTAGAAGAATTACCCAAATTACAATCTGTTTACTCCAGCATATGTTGGAAAGTTATAGAAGGATGACTAGTGCAATCAATCCATTCCTGTTAGCCCTGGATTTGTTTCAGCTTAAAACAGAAGTATACAAATATACTTGTCCAATCTCTATGCTTTAACCATTCACCTTAAGATGTTTTTACAATATAATTTCCTAAGTCTATTTAATATCTTCATTATCATAAAAACCAACCTATATCCATCTTAACTCCACATCTACCACTCTTAGGGGGATGAAACCTATTTATCCCTATGAGAACTTGGTAGACCCATAATTAAGATGGATCTAAGATGATAGAATTTCCCATTTAAATAGTCTATGCTCACATGAATACCATGGTATTACCATGGGTTATCATAAACCTGGAGCTTATTTAAAATTACTATTAGTAATTTATAAAAATTAATAAAATTAATAGTTGATTTTTATTTTAACCAAGCTAAAATGTTTAACATACATTAAATTACAACATCCATTTTTGCTCTTAATCGGATCAAATATTTTTTCACTCTATGCTAGTTTGCATATCACGATATTTGATACCTCTCGGGGGTTAGTAGATCCAGAGTAAAGATGGATCTATGCTGGTTTAATTCCCCCATTTAAATAGTCTACATTCCAGGTGAATACCATGGGTCAATACCATGTGCCATTTTGGTGAATACCATGGGTCAATACCATGTGCCATTTTTATTTTTATTAATACTAATATTAGGGTTAATAATGTTTTTTTGCATGGTATTAATAACAATCTAGTCCATGGTATTTGTCCCATAGTATTTTGCCCATAGGTTTCACCTAAATATAAAGAATTTTTTTAGTGTCCGTAAATATAAGGTGACTTATGGAGTAAATATAAAAAAATGTTTTATTTTTTTACCATACCTCTCATTTATTTATATTTTTATTAATTTACCATACCTCTTTTACAAATATGGTATTTGGCCCATAGGATAAACTTAAATAAAACCTCTTTCTTGAGCCTTCATAAATAGAATGAGGGTTATGGACTAAATATAAAAACAGGTTTTATTTATTTACCATGCGTCTAGTTTATTTATATTTTTATTTATTTACCATACCTCCACTTTACTTATATTTTTATTTGTTTACACCCTTGCATGTATATAAGGTGACTTATGGAGTAAATATAAAAAATGTTTTATTTATTTACCATACCTCTCATTTATTTATATTTTTATTAATTTGCCATACCTCTTTTATAAATATGATATTTGGGCCTTTGGCCCATATGATTCACTTAAATAAAACCTATTCTTGAAAATGGGCGAATGGAAGGTTGTAACTCCTAATTTCAAGGGCTAAACTTACCTTTTTTACCCTCTCCCTTAAAATAAGGTGGGCTATTTGAGGTGATTTGTAAAAATGTACTATGATACAAAATATTCGCCCACTAAAAATTTAAAACCCCTTAATTTCGCCAAAGGGTGAACATTCGCCCCTAAAAGTTTCTATGTTGGGGAGATATTGGTGCTCCACACATGGCTACTTTGTCCCTTCCATGACTTAGAATTGGCTTGCCAGTATGGATTTTCTCAACCTCTATCGTTCAAAACACCACAATTCCTTAGCAATCAAATCAGAAACCAGATGATACTAGAGTTACCCCCCAAACTTCTACTTCGTTTGCTTCTCCCTCTCCTTCTTCCTCTTTGCTTGGTGAAGATAGTAACCAAGTAACTGAGAAGAAGAAGAAAGGGAAGGAGAATAAGAAGAAGAAGAATCCAATGACGAAAGGGAGCAACCATGCATCATCTGGCAAAAATCCACACACTGCACCATCCAAGCCTAAATCTCCATGTGTCATTTGCAAGGGAGACCACTATCATCAAGATTGTCCCTGCATCCCATGGATCTTAAGGGACTGGTCTCCTCGCTTGCACAATCTGGTGTCTTCAACCTCTAACGATCATGTTGAGAGCACACCATCAACTAGTGAAAATGAAGTCAATGGATAGAAAGGAAGATCTAGATTTCCTTGTAGGCTGTGTGAAGGAAATCATGCCCTCCACCATTGTCCCTTCTTGTATGAAGATAAAAGAGTCTTGGATAATCGTCCTGCTTTACCGCAACGACTTCCTCCTCGATACAAGAAACTCTTGCCCAGTCCATCGCTAGTTGAAAATCAGATTGACACACCTTTTTTTTTCGGTTGAAGCATTTATCATTGAAGATAAATCCTCTGATTCCACACCGGACCAAAGTCAATAGGTCGAGATGGCAGTCGACCCAGTCTTGTCTTCAGAAGGTCCACCTTCAGATGATACAGTCACCAAAGAGGACGAGAACGACACCGTCCAAATTCTTTTCGTCAACACAAAATTTGATGAAAATGGGGGCAATCTACCCATTGCTTTACAACAGGAAGGAAGTTCATCAGAGATTTATCTGGCCATTTATTCGGTCCCTCCTCCAAGCAATCTAGTCGTTTCCTTCAATTGGAATCTTCTAGGGAGACCCCGCCTACCATCTAAAGTACCATTCTGAATCATAGTACAATCTTACAGAATGATCATGGTTGGTACTATCATAGATGAAGGGGCTTCTGTGAGTATCCTTTCCTCAACTACTTGGAAAGCGCTTGGTTCGCCATCGCTTCTACCTGAGATTCGAAATTTGACAGGTTTCAACAAAGGAACCAATCGACCATTAGGGATCCTTCCAAATTTACCTGTAACTTTGAGAAGGAAAATCGTTCATCTAAATGTGATGGTAGTCCAATGGCCTTTAGATTACAATCTTCTCCTTGGACATGACTACATTTATAACATGGGAGCTATTGTTTCCTCACTCTTTCGAGTGGTCTTTTTCGCATGAAGGCAGAGTGGTACACCTAGTTGACCAGCTTTCATTCCCTGGTTCAAACACAGCTATTAGTCAAATTCCACCCCTAACTGGTCTTTTTGCACAAGGAATGTCTCATCAATCTCCAGTCCATCCACCTGATGAGCACGAGTGATTTGGATTCGGTGAATGTGACTAAACCCAGGGGGCATCCACCCTCGTCTGCTTCGGCAGGAAAACCCCAGATATAAGGTAGGTTTCTGTGTAGGATATATGACTAGTCTGATACACCCATCCATTTAGGAAAATGGGATTAGACTGGAAAATGATTCCCTCGTCAAAGGTTATGTGAGTGGAAGCTCGCACCATTCAGCTTTGTCTATTTCGATGGACAAAGCCAAGGAACTGTTTTGTCTGCAAGTGCAGATGGAACAACCTTTCTTTAATGCAAGAACTTCCATATGGTAACCTGGAAAATCTACTTCTCTTTATACCTGGGTGCATGCAAACCTTTTGCATGCAAGTGAAAAATGACCGTTTACTTGCTTAGTTTGTTGTTAGGATATTCCGACACATAGGAAATAGTTAAGTATAACTTGGTCTAGTATAGAGTTAGGTAAACTCTGTACATTTTGTAACATACAATCCGACGGTCACGATATGTAGTGATCCGACGGTTCATTCTCTCCTCGGTATTACCGACACTTGATCTGTGGCTTAACACCCGATTGGTCCATGATCTCTATTTAAAGAGCATGGAGGGCCATTTGTAGGTCAACCGTCCATGAGAGAAGCTTATGTAAATTTTCATTCTTTTATTAATAAATTGCCTAAAGTGGCCGCGTTGGCTCAGGCCGTGGACTGTTTCCCTCTTTGAGGATTTTAACCACGTCAAAATACTAGTGTATTGATCTGTGATCTATTTGTGAGCGGTGTCCTTTGGTGTTCTGTCTAAGGAACTTACCCTGTAAATTCCTCCTAACATCCCCCCTTAAGAACAACTTAGGATAGGATTGAAGGATTTACAAATATGACACAATAGGAGAAGGAAGGAAGCACTAGAGCCTATCCCCCCTTAGTGACAACTTCCTGAACTCCAACCATAAATCGAAGTTTAGTATACTTCGCCTCTGTGAGAGCCTTTGTAAAGATGTCTGCAACTTTATCATCTGTTGAACAATATTGCACTTCAAGAACATGGTCATGAATGAGCTTTCTGATGAAGTGCATGTGCATTTCAATGTGTTTGCTGCGCTGATTTTGGACTGGATCTTTGCATAGTTGAATGACACTTTTATTATCACACCAAAGTGTAGTCGGATGTTGCTGCTGAAAGCCAAACTCGGACAGGATCTGACAAAGCCACAAGGCTTCCTTACTAGCTTCTACAACACCACAATACTCTACTTCTGCTGAAGAAAGAGAAATGGTACCTTGTTTCTTGCAAGCCCATGTAATAGGTCTTGAACCAAGAGTGAACACATAACCTGCAGTAGACTTCCGATCATCAGGATCACTAGCCCAATCGGAATCAGTGAAACCAACCAATAGAGGAGATGTTTCGGCACTATAATGAATCCCAAACTGAACTGTACCTTGAACATAACGAAGTATTCTTATTAGCTGCTTTCCAATGACTTTCATGTGGGTTTTGCATAAACCGAGCAACAAGGCCAACGACAAAGGAAAGGTAAGGATGAGTATGGGTTAGATACAAAAGTTTTCTTACAAGTTGACGGTATAAGGTAGCATCAACTTCAGGAGAAGTCCAAGTGACTGAAATTTTGACTCCAGATTGAAAGGGAGAAGGGGCTGGCTTACAGTCTTCCATGTGAAAATGGCGTAGAATATCACAGGCATACTTGGACTGGGAAAGGGAAATACCTTCCTTGGATTGCAAGACTTGAAGACCAAGAAAATAATGTAAGTGTCCTAAGTCTGTCATTTCAAACTTCCTTTTAAGGCTACACTTCACATGGTTTATAAGGTTGGGATCACTACCAGTCAGGATAAGATCATCAACATAAAGAACAAGAATGATAAGAGACTTGCCCACTTTCTTGGTGTAGACAGTATTGTCAGAATGACACCTAGAAAAGCCATTTTCTAAAAGAAAGTTATCCATTTTGGCATACCAAGCTCGAGGAGCTTGCTTGAGACCATAAAGGGATTTCTTAAGCCGACATACAAGGCTGGAGTCTGTTTGTATAAAGCCAATAGGTTGTTCCATATAGATTTCTTCATGCAAGTCCCCATGCAAGAAGGCAGATTTAACATCCATCTGATGGACTTCCCATTTGAAAGAGGCGGCAAGGGAAAGAACAAGGCGGATAGAGTTAATTTTGGCAACAGGGGAGAAGGTTTCAGTATAGTCAATGCCTTCAACTTGTGAAAAATCCTTAGCAACAAGACGAGCTTTATGTTTATCAACTTTCCCATCTGGTCCATACTTGGTTCTGTAAACCCATTTGCATCTAACAAGTTTTCGTCCCTTTGGTAGAGGAATAAGATCCCATGTATCATTTGCCAATAATGAATGATATTCTTCATTCAAAGCTGCTTCCCAATCTGGATGGCCTGATGCTTCTGCAAAGGTGTCGGGATCATAATTAACTAAAGCTTGAGCCAGTAAAGAAGAGGCTCTATCAAACTGAGAACGTGTACATCGCTGATCTATAGGATCACTGGCAAGATCACCTGCTGCATATCGAGTAGCGCGGACCCATTTTGGAAGCTGAGGAGCTGAAGGAGGATCCTGAGAAGGTGGGGGAGGATTGTCATCCTCGCTTTCATCATCTGAAGAAGAAATATTTTCAAAAGTAGAAGAGATAGAAGGAGGTGGCACATCCGCCGAACTAGGCTCGTAGGCCGATATATTTTCAGCAAAATTTACATCTCTTCTAATGATAACATTTTTGGACTTAAGTGGAATAAGTCTATATCCTTTGACATCTTCAGAATATCCAAAAAAAAATACATTTTTCACTCTTAGGTTCTAAAGCTTTGTGTTTCTCATTTGGAATATGGGCCCATGCTTCACTTCCAAAAACACGAAAGTGGCTTACATCTAGTTTAATTGAGCTCCATGCTTCTTCTGGAGTGATATTCTTTAAAACCTTAGTAGGAGTGTGATTTATTATGTAATTTGCACAGTTAATTGATTCTTCCCAATAATTAAGACTAAGTCCGTTAGATTGAAGCATACAATTAGCCATTTCCTTTAAGGTGCGATTCTTCCTTTCAGCTGCACAATTTTGTTGTGGAGTATATGGAACAGTATGTTGCATTTGAATTCCATTCTTAGTGCAAAAGTTGATGAATTTGTTGTTAACATATTCTCCGCCATTATCAGATCTTAGCTTAAGAATTTGATGTCCAGATTGTTTTTCAACAAAGGCGTTAAAAGCTAAGAACATGTTAAATACTTCACTCTTGAGTTTTAAGAAGTATACCCAAGTGAGTCTAGAGAAATCATCAATGAAAGTTAAGAAATACTTGTAGCCAAAGAATGAAACAACTGGAAGTGGACCACATAAATCACTATGCACAAGTTGTAAAGGGGTTGAGGCATGCCAAGAGGCACGTTTTTCAAAACTGTCCCGATGATGTTTTTCGAGTACACATCTGGAACAAACACCATCTCTACAAGATACCATTGGAAGACTTGTCACCATATTTTCTTTACATAGATTCTGAAGGGAGTGATAGTTTAAGTGACCAAATCGCTCATGCCAAAGTTTTCTCACTTCATCATTATGAGCAACAAATACCGAGGGAATATTTGATGACCCAAAGTTGTGAAACTTATACAACCTTGTAGAATCATCAGCAATGCTAGTAGCTAAAATCTGTCTAGGATCTCTTAGGTCCTTAATTACAACATTGTGAGGTGAAAATTCAACGATTTTACCTTCACCTGAATGAGTTATCTGATATATAGATAGAAGGTTGCAGGATAAGGTTGGAACACATAATACATCATTAAATTGACCATTGTCTATATGAACAGTTCTAGTCCCTACAACACTAAGAGATCTATCATCACCAACATATATATTTTTGGTGTTACAATCAGTTAAAGAAGAAAACATGGCTTTGTTTCTGGCCATGTGATAAGAAGCTCCAGAATCAATGAGCCACTCATGAGAATGAGAGGAAGAAGATACATTTAGTGCATAGCCAGACCGATATGCTTGAAAACCACATGCAGAAAATGCCATTCCTGAAGGTGAAGTTGAAGTTGAAGAGTGCTCCAAATGGATGTTATGCTCTTCATTGCTGCTTCCAAGGCTTCCATCTTCTTAAAGCTTTTGGATTCTAAGTGGCCATCTCGATTACAAAAGTTGCAATGTCTATCAGTCTTCTTCCCTTTGTTTTTATTTGTCTGATCATTTTGTTGAAATGATTTTTCATTTTGAGGCTGAAATTACTTAGGACCCTTGTTTGGTTTAGGACCATTCCTTTTAGGATACAACTTCTTAGGATTCTTTGAATTTGGTTGCTGCTGGGTGGCCAACGCTTTCTTAGGAGAGTTTCCAAGATGAAGAAGACCAAGGTGTAAAGTTTTTCTTGTTCTCTTATTAAAGAATCACAAAAAGAATCAAAGGAAGGGGACTTGTAGTCTTGTCCTTGAGAAATGAAGGCTTCTCTTGTAGAATGGAAGGTAGAAACAAACACAGAATAGGCTGGTCCCAACTTAGTAAGAATGGAATAGATAAGGTTACTATCTTATTTCTTAACCTTAACACCTTCCAAGAGAAGTCTAAGGGTCTTGAACTTGGACAAAAAATCTTCAATGCAAGAAAAATTATTGGGGTCCAATGTGAGCAACTCATTTTCGACTTGATGGGCTTTAAGTTCATTTTTAATTCCAAAAACTTTAGTGATCTGTTTCATTGCTTCCTCAGGAGTATCAAGTTCTGTAATATGGAATCTAAGATCTGGAGAAATAGACATCCCTATCAACCCTCGTGCTTGATCTTGCGTATTTTCCCATTTAACTGCCTTATCTTCATCTTTCAGTTTGGTTTCTTGGCCTGAGGCTATTCTATAGATACCTTTACCTCTAAGTAAATCCACAATGTAGGACCACCATTGGAAGTAGTTGGTGCTGTCGAGAATAACTTGGCATGGAATTTCCATTTTAACAGAAATTGAAGCTATAAATGCTGAAACTAAGTGTTCCAATGGAAAGATCTCGAAAAATTAGGATGTTTAAAAAAAAAACGGCTCTAAAATCGGCTTCCGGATGAAGAAGTTATGAATTTTTGAAGAAAATTTGATGAAGATTCCAACGAAGTGCGGGAATGTGTGAAAATGAAAAATCGACCCCCACAAAAAAGAGACTTGAACTCAAGACCTCTACTCTCATAAATTAGCTTTAGACCAAGTGAGCTAAACTAAAAGTTTGAGAGAGAGAGAGGGGGGGGGGGGAGCTTTGGGCTGCGTGCTTACTTTGAAAAAGCTATTTTCCCTTACAAAATAAAAAACACAAAACCCAACACAGACATACAAAAAAAAGGAACCTTATGGCTCGAAGTTAGCTTTAGCCGGAAACTAAATATTTCCCTCAATGTTTCTGATTTTCCGAGATCACACTAAGGCGCAATGGAAAAGAGCATATGCATGAGAAAAATCCTTCCTTTTTGTTTCTTATTTTCCCAAATCGCACAGAGTCGTGGGGCAAAGAGAATACGAAAAAATGAAAGGTATAGATCCGGAAATAAAAGGAAAACAAAAATCTAAATAAACCAAAACCAAAATAAATAGAGAGAAAATAACTGTAAACTGCAAATAAATATTGTATACCTCCAGATCTTAAAAATGATGTAGCTAGGGATACCAGAAACCTTTTCGCGTGAAACGAAAGGGGTTCCTCACTGGAACAGATGCTCCCAACACAATGGAGCAATCCTCTTAGCTCGAAAGTAGTCAGAAACAGTAGATCTAGGAAACGACAGTCGGATGCAGTTCTACCAGCTTCAGATTTCGATCACCAACGGATGCGGCCCTCAAATAGCTCTGATACCATGTGGAGGTTTGTCGTTACACCAAAACCTGCAAGTCATGTGTTCACTCTTGTTTTAGGACCTATTACATGGGCTTGCAAGAAACAAGGTTCCATTTCTCTTTCTTCAGCAGAAGCAGAGTATCGTGGTGCTGTAGAAGCTAGTAAGGAAGCCTTGTGGCTTCGTCAGATCCTATCCGAGTTTGGCTTTCAGCAGCAACATCCGACTACAATTTGGTGTGATAATCAAAGTTCCATTCAACTATGCAAAGATCCAGTCCAACATCAGTGCAGAAAACACATTGAACTGCGCATGCACTTCATCAAAAAGCTCATTCATGACCATGTTCTTGAAATGCAATATTGTTCAACAGATGATCAAGTTGCAGAAATCTTTACAAAGGCTCTCACAGAGGCAAAGTTTACTAAAATTCAATTTATGGTTGGAGTTTAGGAAGTTTTCACTAAGGGGGGATAGGCTCTAGTGCCTCCTTCCTTCTCCTATTATGTCATATTTGTAAATCCTTCAATCCTATCCCAAGCTTTTCTTAAGGGTGGATGTTAGGATATTCCGACACATAGGAAATAGTTAAGTATAACTTGGTTTAGTATAGATTTAGGTAAAGTGTGTTTCTTTAATATGTACATTTTGTAACTTACAATCCGACGGTCACGATATGTAGTGATCCGACGGTTCATTCTCTCCTCGGTATTACCGACACTTGATCTGTGGCTTAACACCCAATTGGTCCATGATCTCTATTTAAAGAGCATGGAGGGTCATTTGTAGGTTAACCATCCATGAGAGAAGCTTATGTAAATTTTCATTCTTTTATTAATAAATTTCCTGAAGTGGCCGCGTTGGCTCAGGCCGTGGACTGTTTCCCTCTTTGAGGGTTTTAACCACATCAAAATACTGGTGTATTGATCTATGATCTGTTTGTGAGCGGTGTCCTTTGGTGTTCTGTTTGAGGAACTTACCCTGTAAATTCCTACATTTTTAGGCTTATTTTCTTAGTTTGTAAGCTCTCAACCCTTTAAACTCATAGGTTGTTCGTTCCTAGCTTGCATACGAAAGGCTCCGGAGCAAAGTTTCGAATGGGGCAAACTCCCTAAAAAATGAACCTATTGATGAGACATCCTTATTATACGACTGGCACGAGCATTTTTACGCGAAGTTCAAGCTCGTTAAAAAATAAACCTAGCAATGAGCACATGTTCCTCCAGAGTTCAAGCTCATTAAAAAATGAACCCACCTTTGGTAAATAACCATTTCGATCGCATAATTATCAGCTTTTGAACCTTGGTCGTGTTCTTACCATCACCTCCACTATTTTTTAGCTGATCATATGCCTCCATTTGGTTATTTATCCTTTTGAGGAACAGCTGCGACGAGTGATTCTACTAGCCACCTTCTTTACACTGCCATGATTTGAAAAGTTCTAAACCTCACCTGGAACCAGTTGCTATCCAAAAACATCACTCGTTCCTCAAAAAACGAGAGTCCTTTAAGCTATTTTCATCTGACTCGTAAAATATGAAAAGATTGTTGAGAAATTGGCCTCTCCAACTCGTTAAAGTGATTGGAAGTGCCATCCCTCCTCTAGATTTTAATCTTTTTGGACCTGAGGGATCATTACACAAAAAGATCGAGCACTTATCTTGTTCGGCTTGTTAAAACTATCGAAAAGTCATCCCTTTCATATTATTTTATACTTTTTCAGACTTAAGGGATTATATTACGAAAAAGGACTACTGCTGTTGCCTTTATGTCTCTTTTTAAACTCTCTAAAATTGAAAAGGACTGAGTTATCTTTGTTGTTAAACTCATTAAAACAATAGTGACAAACTTGTCCATGCAGACAAGAGTGAGTTTCACTATTGCTAGGCTCGTTAAAACATAGCGACAGGTTTGCTCGAAGGGCGAAAATTATAGAACAAGCATATCTTATCCTCCTCAAGCTTGAAAAAAATAAAGAGGTACTGGTCAGCAATGACTAGGGAAAAGGGGAAGAAAAATTGAATAACTTCATTAATAGCAGGTCGGTCTTGAACATGACACTTTCACTCGTCACCATGATTGAGTCAGGTTGGGTTATTCCATTCACCGGTCATATCATCATTGGTCCGTCGTACCATGTTTAGGAGAAGTCGCTTAGAGAATTCACCAACCTAGCTAACGTCTCATCTGCTGCAATACCTTCACTCTCCATTTTTCATGACTACCACCCTGAACCTTGTATCATCAGATTGTTTTCACCTCCACAAAATCATTTGCTCCATTCCGTGTCATAGATGTGGGATTCATTAAGACCCTCCTACGATGGGTTACTTCTTGTCGACATCAGCTCATTATCCAAGAAGTTGACTTAGGAACAACCCTTTCAGTACTTTGAAGCTTGCACACCTCAATGGCAAGTTTCTCACTTCCCGCGGCAGTTTTACATCAATGGCCTTTGACCGAAAGATTTTGCGTGCTGTTCGACATCAACTCATGTATTCACACCACATGAACTGTACTACAGTACCTTGAGGGTTATTATCATTATCGGTGATTCCTCTCACGCCTGTTAATAGCTTACATCATTGGCTGGTAATCAGGCGATGTCTTTCCATGTTCGACATCAGAACATCTTTTCACATGGATCGATTTGTACTTCGGGCGAAGATTGAACAAGTTTGAAGACCCCAGATCTAGTTTCATCCATCTGGGCTGCGATATATGTAGAAAAATAAAGACATCAAATGTACATCACAGCTGCACAGATAATCACCTGAGCTAAGGGATGATGGCTCTACCAGAATCATCAGTCTGCCACACAGACGATTGTCTCTCTTATGTACATGAAAATGAATTTATAACGCTGAGCATGGGAATGCCCGCCTCAGCTAGATCAAGAAAATATTATGAAGATAATGTATTGTATTGTATCTTATTACAGGTCACCTTCCAATTCGAAAAACCGTGGATCATCATTATAAAGCATTTCACCTAACATCATAAGATTTATGACCTCATACTTTAGGGGGAAACTGTTATAGACATATTTGGGCACTGCAACCCAAATCACATATGTCCATAAAATAAGGGCTTATAAATCCCTAAAAGTGTTGTTTCATACCCTAAAGGAACAAGGTCAGCTGATTGCATCATTTCCTCGAAGTTCTCCCTGAAAAACTACTCTGAACTGGTCAAAATTGAACCATACAGACTGCTCCATGCTGAGGGTGCAATGCATCTCACCTGTTACACACATGGGGTGCAATACATACTGAAAATCCCTTCTGTAGGGTGCGATGAGTGAGAGCAGACAAATGGCAGAAGCAGTTTGCTAGGTGGAAACTCAAAGAATCTTCTAGAAACTACTCATATGACACTTGCCTCTCTGAATTTGCCCAGGGATGAGTAAGAGATCATGAAATCTCCAAGTGGAACCAAGAACTATTAGTGAAATGACACTAATCAAAATCCTAGAAGCTGACTCACTCTCCTGCAAACATCTATATATGGATCCCTCATCCTAGAGATCTAGGGGCTAGAATTTTGTATTTTGTAAGGAAGTGATGTTGGTTTCTCTTTGAAGACATTATATTGTTGGATGATCTTGCTTTGTATGAGATGAAGAGGGCTTTCATGCTAGTAGGATGATGTTGGATCAGATATCTTGGTTGTAATCCTCTCTTCTACTACTTCTATCAATAAAGCTATTTGAGTTTTCCTCCATATGCCTGTATATCTCTGAATCTTGTATTTGTATATGCATTTATATGGTTAATGTACATCTAATCCTACATTGTTTATGGTTATAGATATCTATGCTTTGATGGTATTTTGTTGCCTTGACTCTACAGGTGTTCTTTGAAGTGGGAAAATTGAGAAAGGAGTGGCGAAAGCTCTATCAAGGGAGAGATGAAACAACCAAGGAGACTAGCGAAAGACTGAGGTTAGTACTCTCTGCTTCTCTCTCATCTATCTCTCATAAAGGAAAACACAAGTAACTTTAGTTTGTTTGTTTCTAAGATAGCTACTCGTCTTAGTGGGACTAGCAGCTCTGAATGGACACTAGCTTTCCCGATAATAGTAACCTAGTTACACAGGCGTGTAAGTGCCTAAACCATCGTCTAAGGTTGCATGAAGGGCAATCAGGTACCTTCGCGGAGGTTCTGAAAGACGGGAGAAGAAGTACGTTGATAAGCCCTAAAGGCTTATCAACCTACGCGAAGATAAGAGTAACGGTATAGGATCGACATCATGGCTATCTCAGGGTGCAGAAACTTGGTTCTTGCATCTCCCCATACTGCTTCGGGTGAGACTTCAGTCCGCGATCTGCGGGATGATGCCGAAAGGGACTGTAGTGTAGGGATTTTCTTAGATGTTTAATGTTGAACCTTGGTCAAGGTCCATCAAGCCAACAAATGGTTCCGTTGTCGAGACCGGGATCTGCATAACGAGATGTGTGATGTCATACCATTGGAATCCAACTAAGAAAGAGATCAAGAAATGGTTGGATAGAAATATCCATGAATTTGTAGCGCAAGAAAACAAGAATCCGCAATTGATGAAAGAACAGTGATTGGACAGATATATGTACACGGAAATACATGAAATCTACTTATGTTCCTTCTCGGTTGAGTTATATGAGTGGATCCCGAAGTTGGTAGATGGCCAAGGAAGGTGGAGGCTTGACAATCTAATTGTTTGGACACCGGAATTAGTAAGGAGATTGGAAGCCTCTGAAGATAAGATCATGCGCGCTATCGACCATTGGCTTGACCACATCATAAGAGGATTTGTGACATAGTTCTCGGTAAATACCTTTGTCAATTACAGCAAAGTAGAGCGTCACTTCTTTAAAGGACCGCGAGGTATGTATTTGAAGTCACTAAATACTTGGATTAAGATGCTCTTGCACGAACAACGGGTCATCCGGCTACCTTGATGTTTGGAGCTACACGAAGTAGAAAGTCTTTCAAGGACTGAGGAAGAAATGGTCTTGAGTATAGCCTACTGATCGATCCTCCTTTGAGTGACGATGAAAGAGCAGCGTAGTTGTTGGCAGAGGGATCCCCCAAGGGCAGTTTTGGGGCTAAAAGCCCATGTTTGAGAAACGTTTGTAATAAAATAGTAAAGTCTCCACATTTTGTGGTCATGAAGCGCGAAGGTGTTATGTGTCAAAAAGGGTAGTCTGCCCTTAGTTTTGTAAAGTAAAGTCAGTTGTAAGAGACCTACCCATGGTCCGCAGACCATGGGATTGTATAAAAAGAGCTAAGCTGTAATAAGTAAAAGGCATCAAGAGAATGATCAAACATGTAAGAGAGTCGAAGCTCTGAAGTATGAATTCTAAGTCTTGGGTTGTAGTGTAGGTATAGGCTCTACAACTGAGTGCACAGAGGCCTAGGGTAGAAGTCCACAATTGAGTGCACAGACCCCTGCACCTGTGTGAGCAGGGTGGACAAAGTTGTAAACACTTGGACAATATTACTAAAGAAAGATATTCAACAATTCTTGTGTCTTTGTTCTGTTATGGCATCTTGATATGTTATGTATGAAGTTCCTTTATTATGATTATCTGATGCGCGAATGAATGCAATTACGTTGAATATTTTAATGCAGTTATGATTATCTGTTTACGTGGTGATAACTATAATTATTGGATAAGATAAGCGAGTCACTTATAGTAATTTGGGAATCTATACAGAAAGCTACCATAGCAACGTGAAAGTATCTGAGCAACAGGCTATGGCTGCGCAAAGGTCAATCATACCCTTTTGCAGAAGTATTAAAGGATAGAATAAAGGGCTCGTGTTGCAAGCCCTAGAGCGAAGTGACCTGCGTGAAGGAAGGAATAGAGAGACTCAAATGACATCACAACCATCTCAGGGTGTGGAAACTTGGTTCCAGCATCCCCCCATACTGCTTTGGGTGAGACTTCGGTCCGCTCTCCGTAGTTGATGCCAAAAGTGCTAGTATTGCAGGAATTTGTTTGGCTAATTAAATGTTGAACCTGGGTCAGGCCCCCTCAAGCCAACAAATGGTCCCGTTATCAGGACCGAAATCTGCATAACAGATGTGGGATGTCATATCACTAGAATCCAACTAAAAAGAAGATTGGAGACTGGTTGGATAGGAAGATCCACAAATTCGTGGCAAGGAGAACAGAAACCCATCACTGACAAAGGAACAATGGTTAGACATATACCTGTATACAGAGATCCACGAGATCTTTTTTTTCTCCTTCGCTATTGAGCTATATGAGTGGATCGCGAAGCTCGCAGATAGCCAAGGAAGGTGGAAACTTGACAGTCCTATTGTGTGGATCCTGAAGCTAGTGAAAAGGTTGGAAGCATCGAAGGATAAGATAGCCTGTGGTGTCAATCATTAGCTCGATCATGTCATAGGAGGATTTGTAAATAAATTTGCGGTCGACACCTCAGTCAGCTACAGCGAAGCGGAGCGATGCTTTTTCAAAGGACCGCGAGGTAAGTACATAAAATATTTGAATACCCGGATTAAAATGCTATTATGAAAAAAATGGGTTATGCAACTACCTTGATGTTTGAAACTATGTGAAGCAGAAAAAATTACAGGAACGAAGGAAAGAAGGGTCTGGAGTATAGTCCATTGATTTCACCTCCACGAGGTGATGAAGAAGAGATAGAGAAGGTTTCTCCGTGAAGTTCTTTTTAGTTAATAAGACAAGGATTTCCGCGAATATCACCTCTACCCACACCACCTCCAACTTCACCACCATCGCCTCCAACTTCACCCATACCACCTCCACCTCCACCATAGTTTAGTATGGCAAATACACTGAAGCTGCCTTTATTCAAAGGCTTGGGAAATGAGAAAACATTCCAATTTTGGTTCATTGTGAGGGATGTATGGGAAGCTCAAGGTGTTACAGATGATCATATAAAGAAGGTGATGCTAGTTAGTGCTTTGAAAGATCGCATGCTAACCTGGTATATTAAGTACTCTAATGATAACCTGAATGTTGGAGTGGCAGACATCTACAGGACACTGAACAAAAAATTTAATAGGCCTAAATATGAGGCACAGTTGATTGTGGGAATCAAAGAAATTACAATGAAACTAGGTGAGATGCCTTGGGAACTAGACCAAAGTTTGAAATGTACAATCCGCGAATCAAACATGAACCTAATGGATGGACAACATCGCGAGTGTTTTGTTGCTTCAGTCCTGCCACACTTAACGGCTGCACTATCACAACAGAAGATAACCACTCAGGCGGAGGCTTTGGAGATTTCCATGAGACTACATGAGGCTCTGATGCAAGATCCAAACCTGGGGGTTTAGCAGATTCATGTGCAGTTGAAGAATCTATTCCTTGAGATGAAAAGTCTGAAGCAGGACAGGACGGTTCGACCAGAGGTGCACGAGGAAGTATGGTGCTTAAAATGCAAGAGTCAGGGGCATGACAAGGACCATTTCCCGGTCTTTGCAAACTGCCAGAGAAGCAAGCTTGCCTCACCTATGGATTCCATATGGGCTCAAGTGGGCTTATGGTGGGATAATGGGGCCCATAGAAGGCTTATGGTGGGCTGTGATGCTCTACCCCACGTCAATCTATTGCTCGCTGCCTACAGGAATAGGGAAGGATAGTTCCGGGCCTATCACAGCAGGAATGGGTCCAGCGCTACTTAGTGGCCGCTACTTAATGGATAGCCAAGGACGAAATGCAACGGTTTTCGTGCATCACCCATACACCTATATTGTAGGAGGGGGACCGATTCTTTTAAGGCCAGAAGCTCAAGAAGGACCTAGCTCGGGGCCCGCATTATGGTGCATTATCAGTCAGGTAGCAGGAAAACATGCCACGGATAACTATCATTTGGTGCAGAAGTTTGTACAGGCACTGCAATAGCTATTCTACAACTTTTGTAGGTCAGTAGGGCATGATGAGCGTATTTGTAGGAGCTATACTTGCAGGAGCTATGAATTGATGATGGATAGAACTCCCGCCTATAGGGTTTAGGGCGAAACGCGCCCGCCTGACTAGAGTACAGGGATGGCGCGAACATGATTTCAGGGGCATGGACGAGGCCGAGGTGGAGGATGACTTGGTAGAGGTCGAGGATAGTTGATTTTCTATAATTGTGGAGGGCCGGGACACTATGCCCGCGATTTCACTAACCCAACACGTTCGTCGTGCAAGTATTGCACGTTGTTTGATCATGAAACGAAAGAGTGTCCTACACTAATAGCTAGGATACGTGATAAAGGGGCGCTACCACCTCTACCAACTCAAACCCTGCAGATGATGAGGTATGAGCCACGCAAAGAGGATCCAAATGTAAATATAGTGCTCATAAGTGGAATCGCGACAAGAGATGACAACGGAAAATAGTCAGAATATAGTACATGAGTTTGCAAAGCTCCAACGAAGGAGGCTGAGTTTGATTTGGAGTGTGCATGTGAAACCTTCAAGAAAGCTAAGAAGAGCTTCGTTGAGGCCTCCACCTCAAGAAGCAAGGATAGGCCTGAGCAGGAGATGCACCCCTCTATGCTTGCAACTTTCATGGAAACTTGTATGAAGTTATTGCGCGATAGTAAGGCTATGAAAGGGTTGCAAGAGCTCATTAATAGATGCACTGGAACCGCGTTGGGTGAGCTGCACATAGTAAAAAATATTGGCAAGCATAAAACAAGGATGGGATGGGAGATGAGACTGACCACGTAGATAGGAGAGTATGAGATGGATCAGGTTATTTGGACGTGGGGTCTGACACGAATTTCCTACCAAAGAAGACTTGGGAGCGAATGGGGAGACCCATGCTATAATGGTGTTCGATTCAGCTAAGGATGGCCAATCAACAGAAGATCATCCCCATGGGGCGCTGCAGGGGGTGACCATGGATATTGAGGGAGCGAGCGCGCTGGCTGATTTTGAAGTGATAGAGATAGTGGATGACAATAATCCCTATCCTGCGCTCCTAGGAATTGACTAGGCCACTGATATGAATGGGGTAATCTATCTGAAGAAGTAGAAGATGATCTTTGAGAAGAAATTGGTACACGTGATAGTACCTCTAGATCCTGCTGAGGGATCGCCCTATACGGAACCAGTCTGTGATTATGAGAGTGATGAGGATTTGGACTGTATCTATAAAATAATGGCGCAATATCAATATTGGGTAAATCCCACTACGGATGGACGGATTATATGGGATCGCGACATTTCCTACACTTCGGACTCTAATGAAGAGTTAGAGCTCTGGCAGAACTAGTTACATGGAGTGACTACGTTGAGTTGTAACATGATGACCTGATTGTTGCATTGTGTGTCCTCAGAGGTAAGAAATCTTCCTACTTATGATGGTTTGAATGAGGTAGATATCTTTTTGGATGCATTTGAAAGGGAGGTACCAGGAAAACAATGTTGTTGTTGGGAAAAGTATCTATTCAGAATGCCCCTATCCCACTCCAAGGTGTGATAGTGCCTTAGCAACAAACAAGGAAACTTACTTGAGTATTCTTCTTTATGAAATGTAAATGAGGAGGAGGGATGTAAATAACCTGTGTCTTTCGCTAGTTTGTTGATCCAATCACTCCTCTCTTCAATAGCTCCCAGCTCCCTGCTCCCTTACCGGCCCAGCTTCACCAAATTCCTGCAAGATCACAAGAGAGAGAAACAACACGAAGATATAGATATACATTCATAAAAAGCTCAAGATCAGATTAAGCTAAACATGCAAATATAACAAAACATCATTGATACACAAAATGTAGGAGAAACTCAAATAGTTTATTGATAGAATAAGAAAGTCCAAGAGGAGATGCAACCAAGTGAGTTCCGATCCAGCATCTACCTCCCAGCAAAGGAATCCCTTCCTCTCCTCCAACAAAGCATAAATCACCCAATGTACTAATCTCAATCTCAAACCAACAACAATTCTCTGCAAAGTCCAAAATTCCAGCCTCCTGGATCTCTGGGTGAGAAACCCATATATAGATGTAAGCAGAGAGGATGAGTCAGCTTATGTTTTGACTTGTGGCTTCTCTCTGTCAGTTCTTGCTTCCACTTGGAGGTTGAGAGCCTCTTACTCATCACTAGTCGAATTCATTGAGGCAAGTGTCACTGGAGAAGATTCTGGAAGCTTCCATGGTCTTTCCACCTCGTTGAATGAGCTTGCCATTTGTCATTTCCCACTCAGTGCACCCTGGTAGTGCATTTACGTGCGTTGCAACGCACCTAGCTAGTGTACTGGGGTGCATTGCAATGCAGGCAGCTAGTAGAGCATCTAAATTGATCCTAAATTGACTGTTTCTAAGTGGTTTTTGGTGGAGAACTTCTGGGAGAAGCTGTCATTGGTTGACCTTGTTCATTTAGGGGCAGGAACAACTCTTTTAGGGACTTTGGATCCCTTGGATTATGGACATTTCATGCTCAATGTTGTAAGGCACAAAAATGTCTATAACAGTTGCCCCCTAAAGTATGAGGCCGTTTATCGGGTGAAATGCTTTATTAGGAGGATCCGAAGTTCATTCAATGCTGGGAGGAGACCTGTAATAAGATACAATACAATACATTATTTTTCATACTGTTTTCATGATCTAGCTGAGGCGGGCATTCCCATGCTCAGCTTTATAAATTCATTTTATGTACATAGGACAGACAATCGTCTGATGGTAGACTGATGATTGTGATGAAATCATCATCCTTTTGGTAGGATGATTATCTGTTCTGCAATGCTGTACATGTCAATGTCTTTATTTTTCCTGAATATATATCGCAGCCCAGATGGATGAAACTAGATCCAGGGTCTTCAATCTCGTCCGATCTTCACTCTAAGTACAAGTCGATCCATGTGAGAAATGTTCTGAAGTCGAACATGGAAAGACATCGCTTGATTACCAGTCAATGATGAAAACTGTTAACAAGCGCGAGAGGAATCACCGATAATGATAATGACCCTCAAGGTACTGCAGTACAATTCACGTGGTGTGAATAAAGGACTTGGCATCGAACACCACGCAAAATCTTTCGGTCGAAGGTCATTGATGTATACCTGTCACCGGAAGTGAGAAACTTGCCATTGAGGCATGCAAGCTTCAAAGTACTGAAGGGGGTGTTCCTAGATCAACTTCTTGGATAATGAGCTGATGTCGACAAGCGATCCGTCAAAGGAGGGCCTTGATGTATCCCACATCAGTGACACGGAACGGAGCAAATGATTTTGATGGAGGTGAAAACGATCTGATGATATATGGTTCAGGGTGGCGGTCATGAAAGAATGAAGGATAATGTATGGTAGTGGATGGGACACGGTTGACTTCTCTGGATGACTTCTCTTGAACATATTGGCGACACTTATGTGATGGATTGGTAGCATTTACCCCAAAGGTGGATGGTATGGCGAGACCATGGTGATGTGACCGGTGAATGAAACAACCCAACCCGACTCTGGCACGGAGCGGAAGTGTCATGTTCAAGAGCGACTTGCAACCAATAAAAGTTCTTTGAGTTTCTTCCCAATTTTTCCCCAGTCATTGCTGACCAGTACCTCTTTATTTTTGTCAAGCTTGAGGAGGATAACATATTCTTGTTCTATAATTTGCCCTTCGGGCAAACCCATCGCTATGTTTTAACGAGCCTAGCGATAGTGAAACTCGTTCTCGTCTAAAGACAAGTTTGTCGCTATTAATCTTTTTAACGAGTCTAACGACAAAGATAACTCGGTCCTTTTCATTTTTAGAGAGTCTGAAAAGGTACGTAAAGATAACTCCAAAGTTCCTTTTTCGTCATCTAATCCCTTAAGTCCGAAAAAGTATAAAAAAATACAGAAGGGATGAATTTTCGATAGTTTTAACGAGCCGAACAAAACAAGCGCTCGATCTTTTTGTGCAATAATCCCTCAGGTCCAAAAATATTAAAAACTAGAGGATGGATAGCACTTCTGGTCACTTTAACGAGCTGGAAGGCCAAAACTCGACAATCTTTTCATATTTTATGAGTCAGATGAAAAGAGCTTAAAGAAGACTCGTCTTTTGAGGAACGAGTGATAAAACGGGTAGCAGCTGATTCCAGGTAAGGGTTGGAATTTTCCAATCATGGCAGTGTCACAAGGATGGCTAGTGAAATCACTCTTCGCAGCTGTTCCTCAAAATGGATAAACAATCAAATGGAGGTGAATGATCGGCCAATGGAAAAGTGGAGGTGACGGTGCAAACACGACCAAGGCTTTAATGGCTGATAAATTTACATTCACGGTGGTTATTTACTGGAGGGTAGTTCATTTTTTAACGAGCTTAAACGCGGATTGAAACACTTGCTCGATCTTATGTTTATTTTTTAATGAGCATGAACTATGTGCTAAAACTGCTCGATAATCCAGTCATATGATAAGAATGTCTCATGTAAGATGCCATTTTTTGTGGAGCTTGCGCCTTACAAAGCTATGCCCTGCATCCTTTCGTTATGAAAGTTTAGAAACGACTAATCCTACGAGTTTAAAGGGTTAGACCTACGGGTTTAAAGGGAGGACCTAAAAATTTAAAAAAAATAAATAGTCACCCCTTGCTTGCACTCCAAAAGGTTTGCATGCCCCCAGGTATAAAACAGAGTTTCAAGGTTACCTCTACTTCACCTCCGCCAAAACAATTGTTTTACCGAGAGAGGCCTACCTCTTTCAGGTTACCTAAAGATTGTTCTGTTAATCTTTCAAACAAAACACTTCTTTGGCGATGTCTACCTAGATAAACAAAGGTGAGCGACGAGGCCCGCCAACTCACATAACTTTGACAAAAGAATCTTATTCTAGAATAACCCTATCTCAATCACGGACGGGGTACAGACTAGTCATATTCTCCCGCGGAAACCTTCCTTATACCCAAAGTTTTCCTGCCGAAGCAGACCAGGACGCATGCCCCCTGGGTTCCAGTCATATCCCTCTGAATTACTCGCGCTCATCGGGAGGACGGACTGTGGGTTGAGACATTTCTTGCGTGAAGAGACCATTTAGGGAAGGTATATGACTATTTGCGATGCATGATCTGGGAAATGAAAGCTGGTCCACGAGCTTGACCACTCTTCCTTCGTGCGGAAAACACATTACTCTAAAGAGTGAGGAGACGATGGCTCCCATGCAATATATATAGTCTCGTCCAAGGAGTAGGTTATAATCCAAGGGTCCTTGAACGACCATCACATTCATTTGAACGGTCTTCCCTTTCAATGTTATGGGCACATTGGGGAGTATCCCTAAAGGTCGACTGGTTCCTTTATCAAAGCCTGTCAGATTTCTCATTTCAGGCAAAAGCGATGGCAAACCAAGCGCTTTCCAAGCAATAGAGGAAAGGATACTCACAGAAGCCCCCTCATCAATGATGGTACCAGCCATAACCATTCTATATATTTGGACGATAATTCTGAATGGTATGCTTGCTGGCAAATGGGGTCTGCCTAGTTGGTTCCAGTCGAAGGAGACAACTAGGTTTCTTGGAGGTGGGACCGAGTAGACGGCCGGGTATCGCTCTGACGAACTTCCTTCCTGCGATAAAGGAATGGGTGGATTGCCCCCATGTTCGTCGGAGTCTGTGTTGATGAAGAGAATTTGGACGATGTCATCCTTATTCTCCTTAGTGACTGTATCATTCGAAGATAAAACCTCTGAAGGCAAGACCGGGTCAACTGCCGCCTCGACCTTTTGACTTTCGTCGGGTATGGATTCAGCTGGTTCATCTTCAATGACCGGCGCTTCAGCTGACCACTTGAGCGGGCCAGCTGGATTTTCAACTAACGAAGGACTCGGTAAGAGTTTTTTATATCCAGGAGGAAGTCGTAACGGTGAAACCGGACGATCATCCAAAACTCTTTTCGCTTCGTCTAAGAAGGGACAACGGTGGATGGCGTGGTTGCCTTCGCACAGTCTACAGGGAGATCTAGCTCTCCCTTTTTGTCCAGGGACTTCACTTTCGCTAGTTGACGGTGTGCATTAAACATGGCTATCAGAGGTTGATGCCACCGGATTGTGCAAACGGGGAGACCAGTCCCTTAGTATCCGAGGGATGTAGGGACAATCTCTGTGAAAGTGGTCTCCCTTGCAAATGACACATGGCGATTTAGGCCTGGTCAGTGCAGTGTGTGGATTTTTGTTAGACGACACTTGTTTGCCCCCAGTCGCTTTTGGCTCCTTCTTCTTCTTCCTTTCTTCTTCTTTTCCTTCTTCTCCTTAGGAACTTGGTTTTTATCTTTACCAGTCTCGTCAAGCGAAGAGGAAGGAGGAGAGGAAGAATTAGAGGAAGTAGAAGGCTGGTGGGTAACTCTGGACTGGTCTAACTGTTGATTCGACTGTTCAGGAATAGTGGTGTTCTGAACGACATTGGTTGAGAAGAGCCAGACCGGCAAGCCAATTGTCAGTCCTGGAAGTGACAATGTGGCCATATGGGGCACACCAACATCTCCCCAAGAGGAGAAGGGACTAGGATTTCCACCAAGGGGAATTCCTTGGTTGGTAGGCTCCATTTTCTTAACCTAAAGATCAACGCAGGAAGAAGGGTATGAATATTCCGTTTAAAATAAATTTTAATGACGCTTAGACACAACTTGCTTTTTCAATTTTAAAGAGTCGAGAAAAAGCAAAAGATGACTCTAGTCTCCTTCGATTTTTAATGAGCCTGAAGTGACAAGTGCTCAGATGGACCTTTTCCGTTAAGGAGTCTGAAAAGGAACGAAAGGGACTGCTATGGAGTTCTAGGTAGAGGGTGTGCCAAACTTTTCGCAAAACCGCAGAATACTTTTTAGGGTACGGGCGGTCAATCTTCCCGAATGCTGTGTTCAGTGCATTGCGATCAGTAGGGCGGCCGACACGGCTTCCTATGGATAAAGGTTTTATGCCTATAGGGGTCTCCCAATATATACTCGACGGTACGTGGGAGCACAATCCGTACGGGCACTTATCGTCTCTCAGGAGGAATCACCCAACCATTAGTGAGGCGACCAGTGACCAGGTTTTACGACGCTGAAACACATCTCTAGCCTAGACCTTTATGTTGTGCGTTAAGTTACAAAGCGTTGTTAAGTTCATTCAATTTATTTTAGGTTGATCTTTCTTAGAAGTTTGCCTTTTTGGATCACCATGAGATGTATGATACAATTCCTAAATGCAGTCTAAAGATGATAAGCAAGCTTTTATATCTTTTCAACAATGAAAATCCTAGCTACAAGGGGAAAAGAAAGACACAATCTTTTCTCAAACAACATAGAGCACACTGTAAATGCACTTTTCCTAAATCAAAATACAAACTGTCAAAATGAAAATGCACAAATGCATGTATTTATTTTTCACTTTCTTAATATTGATGCCTAAAAAGAAAGCTGTTGTACAAATTTGAATTCGATTTCAAGTGAAAAACACAAACAAGCTTCTTTCGAAATCAAAAAGACGATTACGACACTTTGTGATTTTGAAGTAAACACTTGTTTCGACACTAGAAATTCACAAATTAAAACCAAAAGACAAAAGTAAAAGCGTAATCAACTGTGAATAGCAAACAAAATCACTCCTAAGATCAAAACAACACTTACGACAGGTCTAGATCTAAGGGCGACAGTATGACTAGTTTACTTTTGTAATGGGAAACTGCAAATGATGTAACAAATACACAAAAACTAATACAGTTTCTTTATACAACTGAGGTGGAATTAAGGCAAAAAAAAGGGGTTTCAGATAGGTACACACACTGATAATAGGCTGCAAAAAACAGAGACAAAACTGAGCAAAAGGAAGCAGGGAACCACAGCTGCACAAGGCAAAGGCTGATCAGCGCACCCCCAGCACAGAGAAACTGAATTGCAGCACAGGTAGCCCTCTCGGGACCTACATTGAAATGCAGAATCTCTTCACAGAGCCTACGCTGAAGCAGAAACGAGAATTGTCTCTGGGTTCTGGGTCACGGTTTGCAGTTTAATCTACAGTTTTTGGCCGGATAAAAGCTATCAATTAGGTACAATTAGGAGGATGATTTAAAGGAGGACTAAGATCTATCACAAAGGGCTATTAGAGCATTTGTGGATCAGCTGTTCAGATCATAAACAGGCCTAGTGCATGGACTAGAGTGGCAGATCTCTACTTTTCATTTGTAAATGGCAAATGCAGTTCGATTCAGCACTCCTAAGTTTATGAGAAGAACAACAATAGAAACACAAATAAACTAACTAGATACGTTCCCCAGTGGAGTCGCCAATTTGTTGTTGGGAAAAGTATCTATTCAGAACGCCCCTATCCCACTCTAAGGTGTGATAGTGCCTTAGCAACAAACAAGGAAACTTACTTGAGTATTCTTCTTTATGAAATGTAAATGAGGAGGAGGGATGTAACTAACCTGTGTCTTTCGCTAGTTTGTTGATCCAATCATTCATCTCTTCAATAGCTCCCAGCTCCCTGCTCCCTTACCAGCCCAGCTTCACCGAATTCCTGCAAGATCACAAGAGAGAGAAACTACACGAAGATATAGATATACATTCATAAAAAGCTCAAGATCAGATTAAGCTAAACATGCAAATATAACAAAACATCATTGATACACAGCATGTAGGAGAAACTCAAATAGTTTATTGATAGAATAAGAAAGTCCAAGAGGAGATACAACCAAGTGAGTTCCGATCCAGCATCTAACTCCCAGCAAAGGAATCCCTTCCTCTCCTCCAACAAAGCATAAATCACCCAATGTACTAATCTCAATCTCAAACCAACAGCAATTCTCTGCAAAGTCCAAAATTCCAGCCTCCTGGATCTCTGGGTGAGAGACCCATATATAGATGTAAGCAGAGAGGATGAGTTAGCTTATGTTTTGACTTGTGGCTTCTCTCTGTCAGTTCTTGCTTCCACTTGGAGGTTGAGAGCCTCTTACTCATCACTAGTCGAATTCATTGAGGCAAGTGTCACTGGAGAAGATTATGGAAGCTTCCATGGTCTTTCCACCTCATTGAATGAGCTTGCCATTTGTCATTTCCCGCTCAGCGCACCCTGGTAGTGCATTTAGGTGCATTGCAATGCACCTAGCTAGTGTACTGGGGTGCATTGCAACGCAGGCAGCTAGTAGAGCATATGAATTGATCCTGAATTGACTGTTTCTGAGTGGTTTTTGGTGGAGAACTTCTGGGAGAAGCTGTCATTGGTTGACCTTGTTCCTTTAGGGGCAGGAACAACTATTTTAGGGACTTTGGATCCCTTGGATTATGGACATTTCATGCTCAATGCTGTAAGGCACAAAAATGTCTATAACAAGCGCTTCCACGCATTGGACTGGGCACTACGCACTACACACGCAAGATGGTGGGGTACACACAAGGGAAGATTTGATGATTGCCGCGAATGCAGGAGAATGATGAAAAATCGCTTTGGGAATCCGAAGATGCGAATGACAGACAAGTATGATGGGTAGGATGATTCGGGCGTGCATTTGGCAAAATGGACCCAGGCTTATGGAGAAAAGCCCCAACCTGAATGGGTGCACTTGTTCTGTCACACCCTGGATATCGTCCCGATGAACTGGTATGTAGAAATCGAGCTCTTCCATGGGACAAGTGAATGGGATATCCTGCATGAAGGATTCATGATGACATTCAGTTTTGAGGATGGGTTTGATAGTATTGATGAAGTGCTACAATAATTGAAAGCATCAATCTTTAGGATAGCGCAGGATCCTTTAGACCTAATTCAAACTGGACGGGCTACTCAGCTGAGTCATGCGCTAGAATGTTATAATGTAATTGCTGAAGAAGAAGATGAGGATTCATAGAATATTAACATTCCAAAAACATATGGTCACCGCAAGGTTCAAGGATTACAGATTGAGAACCCTGATATAACTGCACTATTGAAAACCAAGCAAGTAAGCATTGGTATGGAGGCAGAACCCAAATTCGTGAAGATTGGAGACTATTGGGACGACGCAATAGTGGATAAGGTCGTTGAATTACTCCATGAAAACCAAGATTTATTCCCTACCAAGTTCACAGATCTGAAGGGGATAATCGGGGACCTAGGAATGATGAAGATTACATTGAAGCCCGACGTGAAGCCGGTTAAGAAAAGGCCTTACCATCTCAATGCGAAATATAAAGAAAAGGTCTGCTTAGAGCTAGACAAGATGCTCATGGCAAGCATCATTTAGCTTGTGGAAGAATCTGACTTGGTAAGTCCGATGGTGGTATAGGAAAAGAAGCAGAAGGACGAAATAAGGATATGTGTGGATCTTAGAAAGTTGAATGATGCTTGTGTGCATGATCCTTTCCTGACTCAGCTCACTGATGAAGTGGTGGACAATGTAGATAGCCAGGAAGCATATTCATTCACTGATGGGTTCTCTAGGTTCCACTAGATCAAAATCGTGCCGGAGGATAGGAGCAAGACGACCTTCACAAGCAAGTGGGGATGCTTTCAGTACATTGTAATGCCATTTGCATTGGAGAATGCACCTACGATCTTCTCGCGCATAGTTATTGTTGTGTTCAAGGAATTTATTTATAAGTTCCTGGAGGTATATTTTGATGACTGGACTATGTTTGGGTTGATTAAGCACCATGTAGCGAGCTTGCACCTGATGCTGGATACCTTCCGAAGGTACTAGATTGCACTTAATCTCAAGAAGTGTATGTTTTGTGTTCCTTTTGGAAACTTGTTGGGGCATGTGGTTTGCAGACAGAGACTGATGGTAGACCCCATGAAGATTGCAGTGATACTAAACTTGGAAGCGTCGTGGAGTGTGAAGCATTTGTGTGCTACTTTGGAACATACGGGATATTACAGAAAGTTTATGAAAGGCTATGCCCAGATCACCTCGCCTATGGAGAAATTGTTGAAGAAGGACGTCACATTCTGCTGGAATGATGACTGCAAGAAGAGCCTGGATATATTGAAAGAAAAGATGGTCATCGCGCCAATTCTAGTCTTCACGGACTGGAAGAAAGAGTTTCATGTAAATTTCGATGCGTCATGTATAACGTTGGGAGCAGTATTGACACGGGCTGGTGGAGAAGGCTTGGACCATCCTATCACATTCGCAAGTCGAATATTATCCAAAGTAGATAAGTATTCTACCATTGAGCGCGAAGGGCTAGCTATGGTGTATGTGCTCCAGAAGTATAGGCACTACTTGCTAGGAGGCCACTTTAAGATGTATCACTCTGCACTGAAGTACCTGGTCAATAAGCCTGTGTTGGGGCGGAGAATTTGCAGGTTGCTCTTATTGTTCTAGGAATATGATTTTGAAGTTTTATTGAAGCCTGGATGAATAAACACGGGAATAGACCATCTGTTCTGCATTCAAATAGGAGAAGAACCCACTAATTTGGAGGAAGGATTGCCTAGCGCACAGCTATTTGCAGTGCGCATCATGGATGGTCATTTAGAGGATATAATATAATTCCTAATGATAGGTACTACACCGGAAGGATATATTGTCCAACAGAAGAAGGAATTAGTGGTGCGTGTGATAGATTTCTCTGTCATTGTTGGGCATCTGTACAAGATGGGGACTAATGAGATACTACGACGGTATGTACCAGAGTTTGAAAGAAGCAACATCCTCATGGACGCTCATGGGGGCTTCGCGGGAGGACGCTATGTAGGGAGAGTGACCGCGTAGAAGATTCTACGTGCAGGTTTTTGGTGGCCAACTCTCCATTAGGACTCAAAATGTATTGCAAGGCATGTGATGTGCATCAAAGGAATGGCAGTCCATCGCAGAGAGATGAGATGCCTTTGAATACTTAGATGACATTGTAACCCTTTAAGAAATGGGCAATATATTTTGTAGGACCCATTCAGCCACAAGGAAAGATAGGAGCAAAGTACATCATCATCGCAACGGAGTATTTGACTCATTGGGCAGAGGCGCAACCAGTGAAGGATTGCATGGGCATGACTGCCGCAAAGTTCCTTTGAGCATGTATTGACGCGATTTGTATGTTCAAAGATATTAATGAGTGATCACTGTATGCACTTCCTGAATGAGACGATTAGTGCAATGATGGAGGAATTTCAAGTATACCACTAGAAGACAACACCTTATCACCTGCAGGCTAACAAGATGGTTGAAGTGTTCAACAAAGTGCTTGAAAATGTGACCAAGGTTTGTAATGCTCAATGAAGTGATTGGGACCTACGCATACCTGCGGTATTATGGGCTTATCGAATGACATGCAAGAAGTTGACTAGACAAACCCCCTTTAGGCTCATCTATGGGGTTGAAGTAGTAATGCCTATGGAATATATTGTGCCTAGTCTACGCATAGCAGCACTCACAGGTATGATGGATCACAGAGCCCTGGAGGAGAGGCTCGCACAGCTAGATGAGCTCGAAGAAGAGAGAATTTTGGTTGGATTTCACCAGCAGGTCCAAAAGCAACGCGAAAAGGCAAGGTATGATCAACACATTAAGTTGCGCTCATTTAAGTTAAATGACCTAGTTTTGTTATATGATAGTAAGTTTGATAAATTTCCAGGGAAGTTCAGGATGCACTAGTTAGGGCCTTTTGTTATTAAGGAGATTACCGATGGAGGGGCGGTACAACTGGTCAAATTGAATGGAGAACCCTTCCTAGGAAAGGTGGATGACAATCGCTTGAAGCCATACACCGGCGGTCCGACCATGTGACTAAATGAAGGTAGCACACTCTTAGCACTCCAGGCATCTCAAAGGAGACGTGGGACTATAAACTACACTGCCTGGGTTGGCGAGCTGTGCAATTGGAGAATTATGCGAAGCAAGGAAGTGTCACTGGGTCCATGGCAGCACGGAGGGAGTTGCGCTACCTAGGGAGTAATCACGCAGGTCAGCCAGAAAGAGACTATTAAAGTCATTGTTCATGAAAAGATGGCAGAAGTGAGGCCAAATGGAGTGGGCAGCCAGCATTTAAGATGAAATTTATGGCTTATATCCTTGAAAATCTACCGCTAATCCAACATTAATGAACTGATTTTGGGGGGAACAGTCAGATTTGAATTCAAAATTCCCTATAAATTATGAGTGCCTATCCAACGAAAAACACTTGGCATTTTGAGAATTGAGTTGTTACGCTCTCAAGTGCACATGAACCGTGAATTCTTTCAGGATCTAATAATGAGCCCGACGTTTGAACAATTGTCAAAGGAGACACAGGAACTAGTGAATAGCGTCATGTCACCACATGCAGAAACTAGGGACACTGAAGAAGTGGCAGCAGAGGAGAATGTGCAGGAAATTGATATGGAGACCGAAGAAGTTGCCCTGGAGGTTGCCGCAGTATTAGTGAAAGTCCCTAAATCGCCATGGACACCGAGACTGAAGCCAACCCTGACCAAGGAGACTATGAAGGACAAGAAGGGCAAGAAACCTACCATATCGGTGTGCACATCACCAAAGAGAAACCCAGAAAAGCCCAATGTACGGGAGAAAGGCAAGGCTATAAACCTAGAAGTAGAGGAGGAGGATATCGAAGACATCCCCATGGATGATGAGGATGTGGGAGTTGAAGTAGAGGAGGTTGAAACCTAGGATGCGGACCATATTACACAGTGTCAGAGTATGTCCCTCCACGCAAGCCTAAGTCCAAGGTCCCAAAGGACATTGATGAGAGTAAGGCTCCCCTGCAAACCCCTTGTTGGTCAGGTAAATCCCCTCTGCGGACAGAGGCCATCCCACTAGCCTATAACAGAACTAGCCACAATCAAACCACGCTGCTACGCAAGTTCCTAGTTATGCATCAAAGGTGAATCAAGAAGACCAACCTGGAGTCCAACGTTATGATTGAAGCAAAGTTGATATCCCCGCTCCCTCGCTCCAACAGATCATAAATGAACACCTGCACATGCAAAGGAAGAGACAGATACCAACATAAAAACTACCAAGGCACAACTATATTTCAGTCAGAAAGGAAATAAATCAACACATCACCATAATAGACAATGAGATTGGAACTATAATAGAAGTCGCTCATCAATTAATAATAAACAGGAAAAGTTACAAGCATTGTTCTGACGTTGACCCTTCTCCTGGCTAGGCGAGTAACTATATGTGTCTTGCAATGCATCTCCTCTCCGGCAGCATAACCTCTCTAGCACTCACTAGCATTCCTCCAAGAACTCAAGAACTCAACATCTAACACTCCATGACTAACGATTATCACTACTATCACTAGCTTGTCCAATGCATAATGACAAGCTTATATAGATGAAGAAGGGAAGAGGATACGATGAACTGGGACACCTTTTGTGGATTAACATTATCCCTAAAAGCCATTAAAGATGGAGATAGGATAGAGCTCGACATAAAGCTGATTTTTTATCCTCAGAAAAGCTCCATGTAATGAAGGAAACAACAGTCGGACGTGCGTTAAGGCAAAAAGCATGACTAAACTTGGTTGGCGCGACTGTTGCTCTAAGACAGAGCGCCAATGGTCGCGCCCTCTTTTAAGGATCTCCATGATTGGCGCGGGTAAGACACTGTGGACTTGCGCCAATGGAAAAAGATCACTTTTCAGGGATAATCTGCAGAGGGTGTCTTCAGGGAACATGGAGTACATACTCAGGGGAACATAATGTAAGTGTTTTTAGACTTTGTCACTTCTTATAACTCCCGGGATGAGTCCTCCAAGGTATGACAAGGGGAGTAACAGGGATGGTGACAAATTACTGTGTAACAGATGCCCCCTAAATCATGAAGTCCAAGAGGTGGAGAGGGGTGAAATGCTTTACAAGAACACACAAGAACACATAAGAGCACATATAGTTACTGCCGCCGAGGATCTGTATTAAGAGACATGACTGATAGTTCAATTTCATGATGTACGTGGTATGGTCGCAGCCATCCATAAGAGAGTACATAAATAATCTAGATCCATAGTACGGACGCAGCCATCTGGTTAGGATCAAAGAATTGACTCAGGTATGGTCACAGCCATCCAGTGAATGAGTCAAGTATCAAGAATCACGCCTGGATTACAACAGACACAATCCAGGGTCTTGCGCTCCATCTCACCCCAAACAAGAGTACAAGTTCAAGCATGTGAATCTATGAGCTGAAGTCGAACATGCATGAACATCGTCTGATTACCAGTCAATAGTGGAAACTGTTAACAAACGCGAGAGGTACCATCAATAATGACAATGGCCCTCAAGGTACTATAGGTACAATCTACGGCGTGTGAATCAATGATCTGAAGTCGAACACCCGTAGAATCATTCGATCGGAGGCCAATGATGAAAACCTCACGTCGAACACGAAGAACCTGCCATTGAGGCATGCAGGCTCCAAGGCACCGGAAAGGAGTCTCTAGATCAACTTCCTGGATAATGAGTTGAAGTCGACAGGAAGTGACCTTGATCGAAGGTGGGCCATAATGTTTCCCACATCATCGACACGAGACAGAGAGATAATGTTGTGAATCAAGATTGTGCGAACTATCAGAGGGAGGTTGCTTTGCAGAGGTCAACTTCTCTTGAACATATCGGCGGCACATTAACGGAATTGGCAGTATTTGACATCAATGTATCAAAGGTCATGACGATGAGGCAATGAGTGGATGAGAGGTCAAATAAGGTACCCAAGTCCATGGAAGCAAGTGAAAGATATGAGATGAGATATCCCCACCCCGGACACGAAAGCAAAAAGTGCCATGTTCAAGAGCGACATACTGCCGTTACGGTAATAATTATGGTTCAAAAATTTTCTTTTCCCCCCGCCATTTCTGGCGAGTACCCCAGTTATTTTTAACAAGCTTGATGGGGATAGCATATGCTTGTGTTGTGACAAAATCCGATGTCATTAAGTTTTAACGAGTCTGACAAAGGAAGAACTCGGCGTCTTTTCATGTTTAGAGAGTTTGAAAAGACAGCAGAAAAGGAAACTCCAGGGATGTCCTTTTTCGTGAAGTTGTGTCTCTCGGGCCCGAAAAAGTATAAAATAATACCCGAAAGAACCGCCCGATCTTTACGATCGAGGAGTACTTTTCATAATTAGTGATTTCAACCTGAAAAAGTAAAAAAGTGGTCAAAATCACGTCGTTTCGTAACCATTAACGAGTTTGAAACGACAAAAACCCGGTAATCTTTTTATGTTTTAACGGTCGACAAAAAGAACTTAAAACGACCGCCCCTTATTAACATTTAACGAGTCAAGAGGAGCGACTCGGCAATCTTTTCCTCTTTAAATGGTCAGAAAAGAGCTGAAAGCGGACCTTCAAGTAACCTTTTTCCGTGTTTTACCGAGCTCGAAAAACCGAAAAAAGGAGCTCGTTATGTTGCTTGAGTGGCACTAATCCCTGTCAACATACAAAAACAGCGTAAAATCCTACTTTGACATAAAAATATTCACAAAAACATGATTTTAATGTGTTTTTTAAGCCAAAAGAAGTTATAAATAGTGAAATAGTAAAAAATAAAATTACTTTTCACTTTTTACCTTGTAAGTTTATCGTTGGAGGGTTTTGGGTGCAAACTTCAACTGCTGATTGCGACCAATCCAGGAGACCATTCGAGCCGCCGTTTGAAACAGGTAAGAGGCCTCATCCTTAGCTTCATTTTTACTCCATTCTTTCAGTTTTCCATCCACAGAATGATCCTCTGCAAGGGGTATTGCAAAAAATAGGGTTGCGCCCATTGGCGCGAGTTTTCCTCACGGGACCGCGCCAATGGGAAATTTTCTCTAAAGGAGATGCGCCATTGGCGCGACTGTTTTGAAAACAGTCGCGCCAATCACGCGAACCAATTTTCACATAATTTTGACCGTTGAACCTACAATTTTCTTTGATTTTTGGTTTCACCATTGATCTCATGATGTCATTTTGGTGTTTGGGTTGCAGGAATTGGTCAGAATGGCTATAGAATGGAGAGAAAGGGAACATGAGGCCATAGATGCTTTGGCATTGGAAGATGACGCGTGCATGGATGCGTTGCGAGATTGTGGCTTGAAAAAATTCTTCCTTACCTCATATTTACGTGCACAGCCCGAGTTACTAAGGTTTATTGTGGACACCTGGGATATTGAGGATCATGTATTCCGCCTGAAAGACCAGACATTGGAGTTGGATGTCTCTGATGTCTATTTTATTACTGGACTATCTCGACGGGGTGCACGGCCCATCTTGACTGGTAGTAGACCTTCTGGGGAAAAGATGGGGGAGGTAATGGCCAGAGTTTGTCCTGGGGCCCATTTTGGATCCAATAGTGCCAAGGTGGACATTGTCACTATCCCAGATTTGGTGCTACGAGTGGTACTATTCACTATCACTCAGACGGCTGGGGTACAGGCACCCCACGAGGCCAACAAGAATCAGTTGCTGTTGGCAACTGAGTGCCTACACCCCACATTATTTGATTGGGCCACTGCAGTAACAACAAATATCAAGAGGCAGCTTACCAAATGTAAGCGTGATGGCAATAAACAGTTCGGATATGGATCCATCATAGTATCGTTTTTCCTGGAGCGACTACCGATATTCTGGATCCCAGGAGGTATAGTGGCAGATCCAGTGCCACGAGAGCCGAGGTTGGCTCGATGGGCACCACTTATGCCCAGAGGAGGTGGGGCCTAGTAGATGGCCTGGAGGCCCGAGTTCTTCATTTGGCTCCAACACCAGTTGATCGTCATGGAGGACTGGTCCTATGCGGGCACTGATTTTACTGGAGATCCAGACCTCCCGTTGCCTGAGGGAGAGGACTGGGACGAGGAGCTAGGTAAGGACCCTTTATGTTTTTAAATATTTTAATATATTCAAGTTTTTATAATTCATGTCTGTTTCTTACAGCACCTATATATATGTATGCAGACGTTGGTGCAGAGCGACCAGCCGACTTGCCTCACAACGTGTGGAGAGTACAACCTGCAGCGGACCCTCAGGCAGCGGGTGACGATGATGACCTAGTACAGAACCTCGAGGCACTTACTCGAGGGATCCCAGATTATGGCAGACTGGCGGACGTGCCTAGAGCGTACCAGAGGCATACGGTGGGAGTATCTACTCGCGTCCATCGTCTGTTGAGACGTTTGGTGTGGGCGGTGACATGCTATCATGATCATCACCGCGATTAGACGCCTACGTTTCATTTTTGCACGTTTTTGAGAGACATGTTGTCGACAGTTGTATGAGTTTTGGACATGTATTATTTTTTGGATTATGTAACGCGCGGGGCGCAAACATTTTGACACACACGTATATATATACATATGTTCATGGTTCATTATTGTGTTTTCATGTGCTTGCTTACATAATGTTTTAATTACAAATTATGCAGATGTCTATCTAATACGTGATTGGCCAATGCATCAGATAATGTGTTTAATTGTCTTGGAACATGTTGATATGTAATAAAATCAAAATGCCTTTCTAACAACCTTACACGTAAATACAACCTTAATATATGATGGTTTCTGACGGAATATTGCCCGTTGAGCTGGTGGACAACAAGTTGAGAGTCCAGGTTTACTATCAATGCGCGAATACCGAAATTAACTGCTCTAGCAAGTAGCTCGATTACAGCACAGTATTCGGCGACATTGTTAGTAGTATGGCCTAAACACACACCCTGGCAATCTATTATCTCGCTATGAGGATCGTAGATTACCCATGCCGCAGAAGACAAATCGTGGGTACTGCGGCAGGCACCATCAGCGAAACCAACATAAGGTGCATTCGGCATCTGCACAAGAAGCGAAAAACACAATAAGTGGTAGCTATGTCTCGAAAACCGACACACAATACACTAAAGTACATGTATGTACACAATAAAATGTACCAGCATCACGCATAGTACTTTTTCAAGTAAAGCCCATTTCGGGGCTTCCCAAGAGGGTTTCCTTCATAATCAATCAGCTCGTAGGCCCCTTTCTGCAGGATTTTCTTGACAATATAAGGGCCTAGCCACATAGACTCGAGCTTTCCTGCGCCTAGCTTATCTTTCGCTTGATCATAGAGTAGGACCAAGTCTCCCTCAACGAAAGAACGTGGATGGATGGTCTGATCGAAGTGAGTCTTGACTTGCTTCTTTTGCGTTTCGATGGCCAAAGAGGCCAGGCGACGAGTCTCATCTAACCGTTCTAGGTAAAGAAGGCGTTCTCCTAAAGGGGTAGTGTTGGGAAGCAGTTCGACGGCTAATTTCAATGAAGGGATCTCAGATTCAATTGGAAGGGTAGCCTCTAGTCCATAAACTAACTGAAATGGAGTGAAGCCAGTGGCATCCTTCACGGAGGTTCGGTAAGCCCATAAGGCAGGGAATAACATCAAATGCCAGTTAGATTTATGCACACCAACGATACATTGAAGCATTGTAACCAAGATTTTATTGACAGCTTCAACTTGACCATTGGACTGAGGGTAGTATGGAGTTGAACTATCGTGTTGCAAGCCTAGCCGGGTTGTTAATTCCGACATCATATGATTACGGAAATGCTTTCCGTGATCAGTGACAATGGCTTGAGGGACGCCGAATCGCGAAATAACATGATTGAATAAAAATTGCGCCGCAGTGTGACCGTCTTCAGTTAATGTAGGCATCGCCTCGGCCCATTTAGTAAAGTAATCGACGGCAACGATGACAAACCCATGCCCCCCGGCCGAGCGAGGGTTACAGGTCATATAATCAATGCCCCATTTTGCAAAAGGGCCGACGGAAACCACAGGGTGCAACAGAGCAGAAGGCGCTCGCATTTTCCGCTGGTATATCTGGCACTCATGACAAGAGCGGACGGCAAGGATGCAATCCTTGAAAATAGAGGGCCAAAAATAGCCAGCACGAAGTATTTTTTGGGTTGTAGCATATCCGGACATATGTCCACCACAAGCACCAGAGTGGCAGTCATTTAGAACCCGTTCAGCTTCCTCTAGAGTAAGACAACGGTGGAGAACGGAGTCTGCACCAAGACGATATAATGTATCTCTAATGATACGATAGGGTTGAGATTGATGACGAATCCTCCGCCGAGCATCTTTAGACACACCCGGGCAGAAGGAGGACGTTTGCAGATATGTGATTATATCTCCGTACCATGGATCGAGGGTGCTAATGAGGAACAGGGTTTCATCTGGAATTTGATCTTCTGCAGGCGAGGTCGAGGAAGAAGATGGCAAAGAGCAAATTAACTCAGCAAACACAAGGGATTTCTTAGACTTGGCAGTGGTAAATTCCAAGTCAAACTCTTGGAGGATAACAATCCACTTTGAGTATTTGCCCCCTAGTAACTGGCGTGACAATATATACGTCATGGGGTTGCAATCAGAAATCACAGTAGTAGTACGCAAAAGAATATAATGACGGAAGCGTTGTACAACACAAACTGCGGCTAGCGCCAACTTTTCGATATAAGCATATCGAGTTTCCGTGTCTAACAGGTTGCGGCTGAGATAATAAATAACATGTTCAGTGTTATCATCATCAGTTTGAACAAGAACCATGCCGATAGTGGTATCGGCGGCGGCTAAATACAATGTGTAGTCGCGATAATAATTCGGAGGACGAAGCAATGGAGCAGAAACAAGTAAACTCCTGAGACGTTCAAAAGATTCCTGAGCTGTGGCATCCCAATGGAAAGGGATATCACACTTCAGTAATCGCGTAAAACCTTTAGCCACCTCAGCATAGTTGGGAACAAAACGGTGTAAAAAATTGGCTTTCCCCTGCAAACTTTGCAACTGATGCAAAGAATTTGGGGGAGGGAGATTGACGATAGCTTCGACTTTAAGGGGATCCAAATGGATGCCTTCTCTAGAAACGATAAAACCGAGAAGTCTGCCAAATTCAACGCAGAAGACACATTTGTGGGGATTTAGCCGGATTCGGTAGTACCGACAGCGAAGAAAGATTTCGCGAAGGTGTTTAGGGTGGTCCTGACGTTTAGCTGAATGAGCAGGAAGATCATCTAGATAAGGTTGCACAATATGCCGAATGTCATGAAATGCATAAGACATTGCGCGCTGGAAGGTAGCACCGGCATTTTTAAGACCGAAAGGGAGCTTATTATAGGCAAAAGTCCCCCATGGGCAAATAAAGGCCGTTTTGTGTTGATCAGCGGGAGCAATATTGATCTGGTTATAACCGGAGAAACCGTCCATAAAAGAATACATTTCACTGCCGGCACACTCGTCAATGATCTGATCAATGAATGGTGTGGGAAAATTATCTTTAGGACAGGCTTTGTTGATATCACGGTAATCGACACAAACCCGGATTGTACCTTGTTTTTTAGTTACAGGGGCAATGTTAGAAACCCAATCTGTAAGAGGAATAGGGTAAATAAAACCGGCGTTAAGAAGCTTTTCTACTTCGGCCTTAATCGCCACAGCCTTCCGAGGGTGTACAGGGCATAGACGTTGACGAAAAGGCTTAGCATCTGGGTACGTGATTATTTCATGCATCACAATACTAGAATCAATGCCCGGCATTTCTTCATAGGACCATGCGAAAACATCACGAAATTCGCGAAAAAGTTCCGAATAAAGTTGAATCTCCTCTGGAGTACAAGTGACTCCGATGTGAAGATGCTCGACTATCCCGGGTTTAACAGAGATGTCGAGGGGTTGGGTGCGTGTAATGTTGGCCATATTTCCTTCAGAAAAAACCTGATCAATTTGAATAGGCGTTTGAAGGATTTGTGATGGGAGACATGGAGCAAACCGCTCGAGGCATGTCAGAAAATGCTGCGAGGCAGGGAGAAATGAGGAACGATGGTGAGAACTATACCAGGGAGGTTCCTCCAGAGACATAGTTTCAATAATAGCTTCGTCGGAGAGGAATATTTCTCCTAGAGAATCCGAAGAAGCCTCATCTAGAAGTCCTGAGGATGGAGTAAGCGTAGAGGAGGGAGCCGAGGCAGCAATGATTTCAACATAATTAAACTCGGCAGGACTCAATGGCATCTGGTCACCCCAGGAATCTACTTGGTCTGTGGGGGGTACGAGCCACGGATCAGAGCCAGTAGCGATCATATTAACAGAGGCGACATTTAGAGGAGGGAGTGGAAAAACACACATAAGATCAGGATCTTTGAAAAGTTCAGCTCCCAGAGTCTTAGGTAATTTGGAGGTATGGTCCACGAACGGGATGGTGCCTTCGGAAGAAGAAGCAAAAAAGGAGAGCTGGTCAACGGTAATGATCTTCCCTTGATGAGGGAAACGGATGATTCGGAAGAAAGATGAAGCAACAGCTTGCATTGCGTATATCCAGCTACGTCCGAGAAGGAGGTTGTAGGTTAGAGTAGCATCAACGACTTCAACTTCCATCTCGACCGTCTTCCCTTCCAAAGAGATTGGTAAACATTGGAGTATACCGTAAGGACGGGACGCTCTTCCATCAAAAGCCTCCAAGGTAGTGGGAGATTGGCTCAACGTCGGAGATCCAATAGCTTTCCAACAGGCAACAGACATGATGCAAGTTGAGGCACCTTCATCAATAACTGTACGATGAATCGTTTTGGAATTAATAATTACCTGTATGAGGAAGGTGATTTGGGGTGGCAGCCTCTGAGTGTGGCGTTCCAAGTCAAAAGTTATTAAATCCGAATCGGCCGGGTCTATGCCACCAATGGCAGATAGCATGGACTTCCTCTGAGAAGGGCAGCTCTGGAGAACCTCTAAAGCGGACATAGCCGACGGAGTCTGTGCTAAGTCCTCAACGATGTTGTAGTGCTGTGCAGCACGAGCATTCGGATTATACGAGGATTTCTGGAGTACTCCTTTTGGAGGGGTTCGAAGAGGTGTTTCAGTGGTAGGCCTCTCGATGTGGAGCGGACCTGAAATGAACGGGGGAGCACTTGGGGGAACCTCAGGCTCCTTCCCGGCAGATGACGGATAATCTTTCGTTCGAGTACTGATATTAATGGGTATTGTACCAGCCATAAAAACTTGAGAACCAAAGGAAGAGGGAGGCTGAGTAGGGTCAGCCACCATTTGAGTTTTTTGAGTGTGTTGGGTGGGAAAGGGCTCTTTGAGCACCGCAGGAGTCCCAGAGGTGCCTTTTAACAAACGACTAACTTCGGACCGCCTCAGGAAATCCTTGGTAAAGTGATCTTCATCGCAAATAAGACAAGGATATTTGGGTTTGCGTTTAGTGCCGTCCCCAGGTTGAGGTTTTGGGGTTTCCTGCTTAGGTTGTTCCAGCTTATTTTTCGCTCTCCCTTTTTTCTTCCCTTTCGAAGCCTTGTTTGCCGTATTCGTATTAGATTGGACGGCATTAACCTCAGAAGTAACATTCGAACCAGGCGATGCCTGGGAAGGTTGTCCATTCGAAGCAGATGTTTTTTGCTTTGCAGGGTTCGTCGAATTTTTCTTTGAGGATGAATTAACCGAACCAATGATACCGTCAACAGTGGGTGTTGGCGGGGCTTTAGATGTTCCTTGTCTTGGGACATCAGGCAGATAATCATATAATGTACCTGACTGAGAATAAACCAAGTCAAGGTACTGAGCTCGAGCAATAGCTTGCTCTTCAGTGACACACGCCCCCATGGCGATATCCCGAGCTATTGGAGGCACGAACGAAGTCATAAACCAATCAGTAAGAAGCTGGTTGGGAATCCAAAATTTGATCATACGTCTACGCCGTCTCCATTCATGGATATGATCAGAGATATGCGTAGCCGTCGTTTGTCTTAAGGAAGTGAGGAGGTGCGTACCTGTTTCGTATCGAATGGGTAACTGGAAGTGAGTGAGAAATGCCATAGCCAAAGAATTGAAATCTTGAAAGGATCCATGATGAAGTTCGATATACCACTTAGCGGCAGAGCCAGTGAGAGTCCTTTGAAAAAGGCGAAGCCGAATTGAATCGTCAAGCCATGAATTAGATGAACACCACAAATGATAGGTCATAACATGGGCTTGTGGGTCTTCATTGGCTTTACCATCAAATTTTGGACAGTCACCAGGTATTTTGGTTAGAACTGGAGGCCAATAAGGATTATGAAGAATAGGATCATTGGTTAATTTGGATACATCCGGTAATTCTAAAGTCGCTAAGAATGGTAATTGAGGATTGAAAGGCATCTAGGGCTGTTGGTAGGGTGGAGCACCAGGGTTCCAACCAGGTGGTGGTTGCCCCCATAGAGTTTGTCCGGAAGGATTTGGCCCCATAGTGGATTGGCCATAGGGATTTGTATAGTTCCCCCCAGCATAAGGATTACCAAATGATGCTGCAGACGTTCCATATCGCTATTGATAAGTTTGCGAAGGATTCGCTTGCGGTTGCTGGTAGTTCTGGTACGGGGAAAATGAAAATTGCCCTTGAGGTTGTTGGTAGCCATACGGTGGTGGGGCTCCAAATTGAGTTGGAGAACCAGGCTGGGTTGGATAAAAAGTTTGTGATTGAGACCCAGCCTGCATTTGAAGACCAGATGGGTATTGGGGTCCCATTTGGGGCCACGGACAGGATTGAGCAATGCCAATAGACTGTCCTATAGGTTGGGCTATCTGGCCAGAAGGAAAACCTTGTTGATATTGGGGTTGGCCGATCTGTCCAGAAGGTTGTACCTGCTGATACTGAGGTTGGCCTACCTATTGGAACTGTTGCTGCGCAGTTGAAGGTTGTCCTAGCAGACTAGATGGTTGAGGAGACTGGGCAGTCGGTTGGCCCAACTGTGTTTGGGGCTGACCAGCCTGCCTAGAGGGTTGTGAATACTGGACAGTAGGTTGACCAAGTGGTTGAGTAACTTGTCCAGACATTGGACTATACTGGACATTGGATTGGTTTGGGTTAAGAGTTTGTTGACCACTTTGTCCAACGGGATAGCCCTGCTGGATACCAGGTTGGACTTGTTGAAATGACCTGAGTTACCAGAAGGTTGCATATAAGAAGAGGAAAAAGGAGCAGCAGTAACGAAAGGGTTTCCATGAAAGGATTGCCCTGGTTGGTCTTGAGGGGGTTGTATTGGAGATTGCGCAGATAAAACTTGACCACCATGGAAAGAGGTGGAGGTCCAATCAATTGACAATGGGACCGATACCTCAACAACCGGTTGAGATGACAAATATGGATCATATGGCTCCTGTATTGGGACATTTGTCATGGGGTCAAAGACTCCAAACAAAGAAGCTGAGGGACGACTAGAAATAGGAGTCGAAGAGGCTGCACACACCATTGGAGCGGTTGTGACGGAGGTAACAGATAGACTGCGACTTGGTGGAGTAAAAGGCTCTGTAGTAGGAAAAGTGTGTGATGACCAAATGGGACCTGTGAATGGAGTTCCAGAAGGCGTAGCATCTCTCAAAGCTTTATAGCCCAGTGGTAAATTTGTAGTAGCAGGTGTACTACTAACATGTATAGGGTCCGTTGAGATGGGAATTTCACCGCTCGTTGCAACAGACTCATCGGTCATTGTTGGGGACAAATCATCCATGTTAGATGAAAAAGGTGGGACTGACGCACGAGGAGAAGTATGGTCCCAAAAAGCGGCACCGTCCTCAAAAGATTCCCATGTAGGGTTCCAATGAAACCGGTAAGTCTCGTCACCTGGGGCACAAGAACTAAGTGGTTGTATACTCAGGACCACAGGGAGACTCACAACCAATGTTTCGGTAGAAGACGAAACTGGTGATTCCGCCAGGATGAAACTTACGAAATCTACCGAGACAATCCCTACTTCGGATTGACACAAACAAAAGCTAATTGGGTAGATGTTATCGTGGTCAATAAATTTTAAGACACTGAACTTAACCTTTTCATTTTTTAAGAGTCGAGAAAAGGATAAAAGATGACTCTAGTCTCCTTCGAATATTTAATGAGCACGAAGTGACAAGACGCTCATAGGCACCTTTTCGTTTAGGGAGTCCGAAAAGGATCAAAAGTGACTGCTCTGGAATTCTAGGTAGAAGGTGTGCCAAACTTTTCGCAAAACCACAGAATACTTTTTAGGGTACGGGTGGTCAATCTTCGTGAATGCTGTGTTCACTGCATTGTGAATCGTAGGGCGGCTGACACGGTTTCCTATGGATAAAGGCTTTATTCCTATAGGGGTCTCCCAATATATACTCGACGGTACGTGGGAGCACAGTCCGTATTGGCACCTATCGTTTCACCGTGGAGGAATCACCCAACCACTCGACGATAAACTACCAGGTTTAAAGACGCCGGAACACGTCTCTAACCTAGACCTCTATAGTATTTGCGTTATGTTCCAATGCGTTGTTATGTTCATTGAGTTCATTTTAAAGTTTATCTTCGATTATGTTTCAGTTTTTGGTCCTACCGTATGTGATATCTCAAAAACTTCTTAAATGCAAACTATATGCCAAAATTAAATCATTTGATTCGATGAATTCTATCTACAGGAGGGTTGAGATTTTTACACAAACGAGGTGATCACTCAACAAACAACAAAGATCCTAATGCAGCTAATAACAAGAAATGAAATTTTTTCTTTTTCTTTTTAATAGCAACAAATAACAATAAATGCTAACTACTATGATGCAAAAGATTTTTTGTTTTTCTTTCCTTTAAGATGGCATGATGCATGTAAACAAATTTTAAGAGATATGCACAATTCAAGTTCACTCAATGAAAAAGAACCAATTCTGAAACACCAGAATGAACCATGCAAGCAAGGAAAAACACAAAAGACTTTCACTGAACCATGTAATCTAAGTTCGAATGAAATCGAGTGAAATCCAAAGAGGCTAGAAGTGAAGCACTCAGAGTATAGAAGATCAAGATTTAACAAATCACTGGATAAGTGCAGAACACAACCAACAAGCTGACTGGATAATCAAGAGACTGAAACTTCCCACAGAAGGCTAGACATGCAAAGTCACTAGATGTTCTAGGGCTGAGTCGAAAATCAATAGAAATGAGCAAACAGCTGAGGGATAAAGGCTAAGACCAGTCAAGCAGAGGTTCAACACAGTTCCAGAGGCTGTAAGAGATATAAAAAGAGACTGAAAGAGCTTTCCACACACACACAGGCAAAATTTACAGAGTTGGCGTGACTGTCAGCCTGCAACTTGCGCTACCACAGGATTGGCGCGAGTTGCCTTTGAGCAACATGCGCCAACTGGCGCGACTGTCAGAGAAATAACCGCGCCAATTAAGCTTGCCAACTAGAAAAATAAATGATATGACCTCAGGTCGGGTTGACAGTGCTCAGATGGGTCAAACAGTAAAGAATAAACTCAGAACTGACTCAGGAAGCTCATTCACTCAAGCAAGCAGAAGAAAATTAACATGCAAGACAAAAATCAAATAGAAGTCCCCAGTGGAGTCGCCAAATTGTTGGTCAGGTAAATCCCCTCTGCGGACAGAGGTGATCCCACTAGCCTATAACAGAACTAGCCACAATCAAACCACGCTGCTACGCAAGTTCCTAGTTATGCATCAAAGGTGAATCAAGAAGACCAACCTGGAGTCCAACGCTATGATTGAAGCAGAGTTGATATCCCCGCTCCCTCGCTCCAACAGATCATAAACGAACACCTGCACATGCAAAGGAAGAGACAGATACCAACATAAAAACTACCAAGGCACAACTATATTTCAGTCAGAAAGGAAATAAATCAACACATCACCATAATAGACAATGAGATTGGAACTATAATAGCAGTCGCTCATCAATTAATAATAAACAGGAAAAGTTACAACCATTGTTCTGACGTTGACCCTTCTCCTGGCTGGGCAAGTAACTATATGTGTCTTGCAATGCATCTCCTCTCCGGCAGCATAACCTCTCTAGCACTCACTAGCATTCCTCCAAGAACTCAAGAACTCAACATCTAACACTCCATGACTAACGATTATCACTACTATCACTAGCTTGTCCAATGCATAATGACAAGCTTATATAGATGAAGAAGGGAAGAGGATACGATGAACCAGGACACCTTTTGTGGATTAACATTATCCCCAAAAGCCATTAAAGATGGAGATAGGATAGAGCTCGACATAAAGCTGATTTTTTATCCTCAGAAAAGCTCCATGTAATGAAGGAAACAACAGTCGGACGTGCGTTAAGGCAAAAAGCATGACTAAACTTGGTTGTCGCGACTGTTGCTCTAAGACAGAGCGCCAATGGTCGCGCCCTCTTTTAAGGATCTCCATGATTGGCGTGGGTAAGACACTGTGGACATGCGCCAATGGAAAAAGAGCACTTTTCAGGGATAATCTGCAGAAGGTGTCTTCAGGGAACATGGAGTACATACTCAGGGGAACACAATGTAAGTGTTTTTAGACTTTGTCACTTCTTATAACTCCCGGGATGAGTCCTCCAAGGTACGACAAGGGGAGTAACAAGGATGGTGACAAATTACTGTGTAACACCCCTCTGCTACCAGATGAAATTGCTTTCGACAGTCCGTGTTTTGCACGGGTGCTGATATTGAAGCTTGAAGACTAGGACTTGGCAAACCATAAGAATTTCTCGTACCTAGCGACCAAGCAGCTGATGCGCCACATCATAGATACAAATATGGGAATGGCTGCCTTGGAGCTGCAGAGGTGGTTTAAGGGGGTAGAGAAGGCAAGATTGCTTAACCTGCTCTGGGTGTCACACTATAACCGCACGTCGGTAACAGTCTTGGTCATCAAGCAGTTGTTGTGCTTGGTGCATGATGGGTGTCTATGGTTGGAGGAGCTGATCCCCATCACAAATATGTTGATTCACTGAATAATGCACCTACCGTATACAAGTGATAATCCAGCAATGATCTTCGACAGCAAGGGTGGCGAGTAGCCTCTCAGAAAATCAATGAAGGAGAAATTCAAGCTGGTGAAGAAGTCACATAGGTACACTATCTCTAGCATCTGTGACCCCACTATGAAGGTAGCAACACGAATCCTTGCAGGAAAAGTGTTGTGTAAATGTCGTGCTGACAAGGTACCGGCACCTATCGTCGCACTCGCATAGTAGTGCATGGAAGGAGTCCAGTTTAACTGGTCAAACTACCTTCACAGAGAGTTCTTGGCGAACTGTCATGAAGCATAAGAGCAAAGCAAGACATTGTGGCTCTTGTTATCGATTGTGCTTGTACTATGGGAGCTACTAGAGGACAACCAGTTCCCTTCGATCATGCCAAACCTCCCTAAAGCAGCGAAGTATGCCTCATTATGGGCTACCAAGGACACTCAGCGAGTTCGGGACAACAATATCATCTTGTTGGAAATAATGCTGAAAGGGGGGGTGAATCAGTAATAGCAATTTAACAATATTTCATTTCCATAAACATATTTATATACGCTACTTTTTTTAATGAAACTTGCGTGTATACGCAACTGTGTTTATAGCAACCAGTGTATACCTTGCAAAATTATAATTTAGTTAGTTGATCTTTAATCTGTGTATCAAGACCATATAACAAGTAATCAGGTGCAGTAAACAGAACAGGAAATCACACACATGAACTCAAGATATAATGTGGAAACCCAATGTGGGCGAAAACCACCTACTGCAATTGTCTCTATCTTTCTTTAATAAGAAACTTCTTTTTACAAATTTTGTACTGGTGCAGGCTTATACCAGTACATAGGCTTCTACCTGCAGAAGGCTACAACCTTCTCTCATTCTCCAGCTTTTCCTGGAAGGGAGCTACAACCCCCTTAGCTCTTGTACTAGCTGATGTGTTTACTAGTATGTAGGTACTAACCTACATAAGGCTACAACCTTCTCTTTTCTTCCAGGGACCACATTTCATAAATTTTCAGACTGGATCCATCAATAAAATCAATCAAACATCAAATATATCTGCATCAACCAATCTCTTTAGTACCAACAAAAACTGAATCAAACAATCACTTTTCTGAATGCTGTAACCATAATACAGTGACACTGATGTAAATTATTTTTTTTTGGTTTTTTTTCGAAGTCTTTCAAAATGTTTAATAGTTTTTTCCATCAAACTCATATTATTCAAGATTGTATCGATTGTATTTTAAGTTTGTCTGGATGAACCATTGGACCCATCTGAAATATTCTTAAATATTATGCTTCAGACATCATTTTGGATTGATTGATGGCTTGTATTAGACCTCATCCAAAGACTGATAAATGTGGAAATAGTTGAATGAAGTATGTGAAGACCCAAGAGCTCCATTGTATGTATCCTTTTGAAATTAAAATTTAAAAAAAACGAAGACCCAATACCTCAGTTAAAATTGATAATACAAGAGGCCCAAAATGTTCCATAATGCCAGCCACTTGTAGATGTTACACATTCTAAAACTTTGGGGTTTGTAAACTTGTGAAAGGACAAAATGACGTACTTGAAAGTTTTGTACTTGATATGGAAGAAACACTATTTCTTCAAGAAGAAGAATCAATCACTGAGAAGGCCTCCTTAAGTCTGAATAGAACAGGATTTATTTCTCGTTCAAATCATACCGATACACACAGAGAGTTCGTTAAATATGGTAATCCCCATTTTCCCAGCCAAATATATAATAGATCCTTCATTACCTTGACTGGGCCAAATATATAATATTTTGTGTATTGTTACAAATCTACTCTGTGTTACTAGTAGAACATGCAGAAGGCACTTCACGAGTTTGGAATATTGGAAGGACCTATCCTTCCAATTTATTTCTAAGGTCTGAAATGAATAATGAGTGCAATGATTAAGAGATTATTTTAATGACATTATGCAGGGATTGAAAATTGGTGTTGATGATTTAATGGAACAACTTCAGTTTGTTGACACCATTGAATGTCTAACAATTGGTCAACATTTTCTAGCATGAATTTCAAGTATTTCTTGATAAAGTTTATAGAAATTAGAATGAACATAGTGGCATCAGAGTGGGTTCTGTTATCACTATAAAAAAAATTGGACAACTTGTATGGTTTCAAAGTTGTAAGTCAGTCTTGGTCAAGTCATTTCTATTGTTTTGTTTAGGGAGTCTAAAACATAGGATAGAGTCTTGTTTCCATTGTTAAATAAGGTCAACAATCTTGTTTTTAACTACCATTGGTCCCATATTGGTTCATAGGTGTCATGTGTTAAGACTGTTTTAAAGTTGGCATGCTACGAAATCAACTAGGAGTTTTTGTAGCGCAAACTCATAAAAGTACACTATGTGTGCTACGAAAACAGGATTCGTAACTAGGAGATTTCATAACGCAAAACCCAGAATTTGCACTGGCTATGCTACGAAATCGGGGATTCGTGCTAGATCTTTTCTAACTATATTTTCCATCAAAATCCGTTAATGTTTCATCACCATGTGTCAGTCCTTGAACCATGCCTATCACATGCAGCCATTCATTCTCATCATTAGATTCATTAGATGTCTTTTACACATTCTTTCAAAATTCAAAAAAGTGAGGTGAGGTGAGTTAGTATTGGTTTTTCTCGTGTTCATTTCATGAATAAGAAGACAATTGGCCAGCTTGAGGATGACACTCATCAAAACTTTTTGACAGCTCAAGCAAGGTAGTTCTCAGTTTCAAATTCAAGCGAGGCAGTGTTCAAACCAATACAGTGCAGGTTTATCTTCAAGATTTTTTGCAAGGATTTCATAGACATGTCTGAAGAAAGGAAGAATCACAGATCAAGTCAATGTCTTAGAGCTGAGCTTGAAGGTTTAGATGAGCTCATGAAAAGCAGATAGGTTGAACATGCATTCAAACAGGTGGGTTGTTGGAGATTCTGCGAAAAACTTCGAGGTGGTCACGTTCAAGTAACCAAAGATTTTGCTTTCAATTTCACTGGTTTGAATTCAAGAGTTGGAGTGCTAGAAATTCCAATTTCTCCTGAGTTCATATCTGTAGTCACCGAGATACCAAGAGGCTAGGAAAGATGGTTCAAGAACTTTAAATTCGAAATGACACCTTGCCAAGAATTTTTGAAGCCAGAATTCATAGGCTCGGACTTAACCAAATCTACGTCCAGAATCTATGTAAAGGATTCATATTCCAACCTGCTGACATGCATCCAAAGATATTTTACATGTGAGGGGAGATACCATAAGGTGTACTCTTACCATTTCAAGCTCCTCTTACATTTCACTGGAAATATATCTCTTGATTTACCTTTTTTTCTATTTTGAAGCTTAGGCAAAATTTTTGATAAGGTTCAATTGAAGAAAGAGGCTTGTGAAACCTCCTTATTCCGTCATGGGTTGATCAAGTTGATAGTTATACATGAGCTTCAGAAGATTGGAAGAGAATGGTCTACTTTCTTGTTTATGACAGGCTTTAAAACTGAAACAGGACTTAGCCGTAAGGCTAAGGAGATTTCTTCACCAGTAGTAAGTCATCAGGAGGAAACAAGATCAATAATATTTGTAGAATTGAAAGCCAAAAAGTAGGTGAAGGAGCCTATGACACCACTAGTAGTCCAAGACACCCCTCAACAGTCACAGAGGAAAAAGGTTCAGATCAATGAGGCGGTACAAGAGCAGTCTGTTGATAAAACTATCCGAAGAAGAGTAACAAGAAGTGAATTAGCCAAGGAGAAGGGGAAGACCATGATTACCGATGAAAGCCTAGCTTCAAAGGGAAGTTTGAATGATCTCCTCCAGGCCATTGACATAGAAGAGACTCCTCTGGTCCAAGCAGAGCTACTTGAAGCTAGCAAGAACAAAACCAAAAGAGTTAAATCTTCCAAAAAGCTTAAATTTGATGACCAGGTCTCAGGGTTTGTATTCAAGCCAAGAAGACCTAAGACAAGGCATTCAAGAAGGATATAAGAGGCATAGCCAAAAGCAAGTGAGATAGGCGAGGTAGCAGAATTACATGAAGAACATGTGGTTCCATCAGAAACATCATCACAACTACACAAAGATGACAGAGGTACAAGGCAGTTATCACTCAGTAGGAGGAATGTGGTTTTGAAGAGGTAAAAAAGAAATTGAAGCTTGCCAATCTTGAGATTGCCAAACTTAAGAAAAAAACAAGGAAACATGTAGTTAATGAAGCCAATTTCAATAGAATGGAGGCTTTGTGGGAAGATAAAACAGTTTCAATACCTGAAGTAGTTAGCTGTCATGCTCAATTTTTCACTTGGACGGTCCCTGCAATAAAAGAGGTAAGATATATCAAAAGGATCAATGCAAAATTGAGAATTGGAATTCGAATGATGCAAAGACAGATTGAAGATTTGAAGATTCCACTGAATGAACCAGAAGAACAGCCTCAGCATAAATGAACCTGACAGTAAGTGAAGAAATTTTGACACAATTTTGATACAAAACTTACTTTTTCAAGATTGAAGATTACTTTTGGATGGAAAATGTCAGTTTGATTGGCTCATTAGCATATGGAGAAGTCATTAAAAATCCCAACAAATACAAAAAACTATTTTTTTGATTCACACAACAGTTTCGTAGTGCGCTAGGAAACTGCTAAAGCTGCCAATTTTGCTTTTTGAATCAATTTTGAAATGAAAGGGGGAAACCATTATTAAATAATGTTGTTGTAGAAGACACAAAAGGGCCACCTCAGAAGTTTTGAATGCTAAGCAAAGGAAAATTCAAAGAATGAGAGGCATTTAATATCTCCAAAACTCTGTGCTACAAAAACAACAGTCATTTCGTAGCTCAGACAGTTGTCATGCTTCAACCAGCATCTAAGGGGTTTTGTCTTAGCATGAGTATATGAGCAGGACCTTTGGTCTAGTTCAAGGCATCACATATTATTAAAAGGATAAGATGGTTAGCAGAATTTGAGGAACCACTTTGGAGACCAAAGTAGAAAAAACAGGGGCAGTTTTCCTAGTATCCAGGGATAGTTAAAGGACAAGCAATCAAAGGCCAGCATGAAGCTTAAAGTCATCACTCAAGCCAAAGATGAAGAGGGACAGATGTCAAAGAACGAGTTTGTTTTCATAGCTATGGTTGTTACCAGCATAGATAAGGAGCTACACTCCCAATCAAATTAGGTCTCTCAGACTGTTAGTTTATAGTCAGTTGTAATTAATAGTTTGTTTAAAGTTCAATAGGTGTCAGGTCTAGAGAAATTTGAATTCCCCTCTTGCTGGAGGAAGGAATTCAAGATTGTAAGGAAACTTTATATATGACAAGAGTTGTAATGCACCAGGGGTTGGAAATTTTCAGAGAAAACACTCATATTGTGTCATTGTAGAAGATTATGTTTTTATGAATACAGACTTTGGCTTTACTTCTCAGGATTCAGAAAGAGTTCAATGGTGGCTTGTTTTATGTTTGTCCTCACTTCCTATTTGGTAGTAGTGTGAATGTATGATACTTATAACTCATTGGCTATGCTCTAACTTACTTCATGCATATGTAGATTGTGTTTCCTACATGTTTCTATGTATTAAATGATATATTGAACTTTTGATGCCTTGACTTCCATGTTCAACTAATGTTGTTGTCATACTAAGCATTCTCTGACTCCATAAGCCCAATGGCTATTTATTGACTGTATGTCAACCATTTACACTCCTTCATTTGTTTCATAGAGTTAACCATCTAATCCATTATCAAAATTTTTAACCTAGTGAGAGAGCCCTCTCAGGTTGAGGAGGCTAAGACTTAGCCAAAAGTTGGTTTGAAACAATTACTCAAGGTCTACCTGATCAGTAGCTTGTCAGGGTTAGGTTTTGTGATAACAGGTTCAAAAGAGTTCCTCATCACAAATCTCAATGCTGCATCTATGGGATTTTCCTCTCTCTGACTCCATTGATATACCATATCCTTAAATGAGTTAAAGGATTTCAAGGATGAAAATGGACAGTTTATCTACAGCCTCACTAAGGAAGACGAGAAGAGGATGCTTGCCTTAGTTTGATGATATCATAAATGTTTTGACAGTTCCTATATAACAGTTGTGTATAAGTTTCACACCAATATATGGAACAAATTTTAGACGGATCATTATCTTCAGAGTACATTGGTTAAACTCACTTATGGCTAATTTATATCTCCAGTTTTGAAAAAACTACACAGAGTAGGGAAGATGTTAAGCAATACATTTGGCCAAATTGATCTGATTGAAGTTTGGCATCAAAGAATTCAATGCAACAGAGATACTGAGTATGATAACCAACAAATAAGTTTTGTTTGAAAACAATGAATGTAGTTATAAAATTTGAATCTGGGATTTGATCAAAACTAAATCTCACACATATTAACTAGTTTACATTTTATAGGTAGATTCATCACCACCACATCAACATGCCATAATCTAAAAGTAGTAAACCTACCCATTTTAGTAAACAAACACATTCCCAAAGTCAACAGATTAAGAGGTTCAACAATCTTCCCTAGTGCCATTTAGGTGTGTCTCTAACTAGAGATCTTGGTCTATGATACCATTTTCTGGAATCACAATTCCAAATTGTGTTTGGAACTTGAGACTTTTGTCTCTAACACTACTTGTTGGAATCACAAATGTCATTCCACTAAAACCCCCAATATTAATAAATAAATTATTATTAAGCACATGTTGCCGAACCCATGGGAGCCCTGACTTTTGTTTGTCCAACATAAAAAGTGAGAGTAAAATTGACATTGGCACTCCAGAAACTCATTGAGTAAATTGAGTGCAAGGAAATCCATGTACGGGCTTGTGTGTTATGAAACCATGTCACAAAAATATAGATCAACTCCTTAGAAATAAGCCTCTTCGAGGGGGAAACCTCCTTTACATTACACAAATGAACAATTCTTAGATGATACAAATGACAAGACCACCTTTCTATATATAGGAGTCTAAGGGGTCATAATATAATCAGAGCCGACATAACAATAATAATGTAAGGGCACAATAATAACAATATGGGGACTACATGAGCACAACAATATACTAAGGGGGTTGTACTAATAACAATAAGGGGTTACACTAGTAGTATAGGGACCTAACATGCCCCTCTCCTTCAAAATGTTTTGTCCTCAATGTTTGAGTAGTTCTTGATGCTTCTGTATAAAATTCTCATCCTTCCATGTGGAATCCTCAACAGGTAAGTTCTTCCACTTGATTAGATACTTTGAATTTGATCGATTTCGTAGCTGTCGACTTCTCAGTTCTGTGAACGCTTCAGGTTCCAATATGATTTTTCCTTCCTTGTTAAGTTCTGGCAATATTGTTGGAACTAGGATCTTTGACAACTTTTGAATGAGTTCCCACCCTGCTTCACAATTCTTCCATTCATACCTTGCTTTGTTTATCAAATTTTGTTGGATAATTATACCAACCTCTACCATTTCTGCAACCATATGTTCAATTTCACTCCTTTGGGCATATGCATATCTATAAGGCCTGATGTTTGGAGGAACACTTTTTGGAATCAACCGAATAGCATGATCATGATCACGAATATATGGGAGACCCTTGGGAGTCTCAAATACCTTGGAATTATTGTCCAAGACTTTTTGGAGATTTGGAGAAATAGATGATTTCGATGTGGGAACCATTAGCGAACATAATTGTGCAATTACGCCTCGTTGTTATTTCTTTAGAAGATTTGTCATTCCTTTAGAGATGATTATCTTTCTTGGTTTCCATTTGATACCCCTTAATCCAACTTCCTTTCCTTCTGAAGAAAATTTCATGAAAAGTTCTTGAAAATTAAAAGTTGTTGTACCCAAGGATTGTAGCCATTGGACTCCTAGTACAACATCAGTACCACCCATTGGAACATAAAGCATTGGGCTATTCAATACATATTCTCCCATGGATAGCTTGATATTATGGCACTTCCAGAGCAATTTATGGTTCCTCCACTTACAACCGTCACTTGACACTCTGGAGCTGGATATAGGAAGCAATTCAATTTGTTGACTATCTTACAATGAATAAAATTATGGGTACTACCTGAATCAATCAACATTATTACCTTTTTCTTCTTGATATGTCATTATATCTTTATAGTTTGTCCGACCAATGCATTACAAGGTATGGTCGGATTCATTTCTTCTTTCTCTGGGGTTGGTTCCTGGTGAGTATCCTTTTCTTTTGATGCTTCTTGATACTTTTTCTTCCTGATATTTCATTGCTTGAACCTTCTTCTTCTTGATATGTCCTTCTATATTGAGAGTTTGAGGAGTGGTAATTCTGACCAATGCATTATAAGATATGGTCAGATTCATTTCTTCTTTCTCTGGGGTTGGTTCCTGGTGAGTATCCTCTTCTTTTGATGTTTCTTGATACTTTTCTTCCTGATATTTCACTGCTTGAACCTTCTTCTTCTTGATATGTCCTTCTATCTTGAGAGTTTGAGGAGTGGTAATTCCTACCACTGTAATACAAGATATGGTCGGATCCATTTGTTCTTTCTCTAGGGTTGGTTCCCGGTGTATATCCTCTTCTTTTGACGTTTCTTGATCCTTTTTGTCATTAGGAGGCCTTTCTTGTAGCAGCTTTGTCCCACCTTCCTTCAAACCTTCCATGCCTTTCTTCAAACCCTCCATGTCTTTCCTCCAATATGCTTTCATACCCTTGATATCAGCTTCCATGGCATAGATAAAACTATTTATCTTTTGCTTCTCTAGTATATCATTTACCCTTCTATTCAATTTTTGAAAGTCCTCAGTGTGTTCTGCCATTGAACCCTTTTTTCGAGATTGATCAATTGGCTAAAGAAGGTGTTGCTCTTGGTATCCTCATAATGTGCTATCATTTCCTCCGTGAAAATTGACCACGTGACAAGTGGTTTACGAGAAAAAAGCCCTTTATACCATAAAAATTGATTCGATTCTAAATAATTAGATGCAATACTTACCTTTTGTAACAATGGTACACCATGCAGATCAAAATATTTCTCCATGTATAGTATCCAATTTACCAGATCCTTGCCATCAAACTTCCTCATCTCACTTTTTCTTGATTTTAGGAGCTCGATCTTGAAACGACTGTAACTATGTAATTTCAGATCTTTAAGTTCCAAAATTTCATCCTGTAATAGCCCTCTAAGTCCTCTTTCTAACTCTACAAGTCTGATTGCAATTGGATTCCCGGAGAAATATTTATTCCCAATCTCCTGCAATGACCTAGTTATAGACTAGTTCATTAGAGTGAAATTGTACGACGTGCCTTGTGTCACCGTTTCAGCCTTAGGTTCTGAAAATTATACCCAAACAAAAGACAGTATGTCCTCTTTCTGTAACTTCTTACGAAATTTCAATCTAATGCTTAGAGAGAAATTTATGATGATTTTCCCAAGGTCCCCTGTTTAGGATGTAATTCAGGAGTCTGCACAAACCCTAACTTCCTCAGATCATATATCCGAAAATATAGCAATCCAAGATCTGAAATTTGACATGAGTTTTAGACCGATTTCTTCTCAAATGGGTTTCATTTTTAGCTTCTGAAACTTCATAACGAAAACGCTATAGCAAAAATTCCACGATGGCCCATTTTAGATGAAATTCTGGAGCTTGCAAAAGCCATAACTTCCTCAGATCATATCTTCAAAAATATAGCGAGACAAGATCTAAAATTCAGGTCTAAGATTTCGCGCGATTGCCTCTCAAATGGGTTTTTTTATTCACTTCTGAAACATTGTAGAAAAATAGTTATAGCTAAAATTCCACGATGACCTGTTTGGAGCAGGGAAACCCTAGAATCCAAAGCTCTGATACCAAATGTTATGAAACCAACTCACAAAAAGATAGAAAAGATAGATCAACACCTTAGAAATAAGCCTCTTCGAGGGGGAAACCTCCTTTACATTACACAAATGAACAATTCTTAGATGATACAAATGAGAAGACCTCCTTTCTATATATAGGAGTCTAAGGGGTCATAATATAATCAGAGCCAACATAACAATAATAATGTAAGGGAACAATAATAACAATAGTGGGCTTCTATGGGGCACAATAATAACAATATGGGGACTACATGGGCACAACAATATCATAAGGGGGTTGTACTAATAACAATAAGGGGTTAAACTAGTAGTATAGGGACCTAACATTATGAAATACATCTCAAAGAATTTGGAGATATGCTGCTTTTGAATTATTGGTAGAGAGAGATGTAGACAATGTAACAAGAAATTCACGAAAGACTGCTGAAGTATATGTAACGTAAATTCATCATGGAATGAGGAAACTAGATTGTTGTTATAATATTAATGACCAGATTTATGAATACAAAAGTGAGAAACCTAAATGCATATTTAGACGAAGTTAGCATTGTCACTAGTTGTACAATTATTGCTCTAGATGTTGTAAAATAGATAAATATGGGGCCTAGATTAAAATGATAATTTAGTTGAGGCAATGATAATTTAGTTCTATGAGACCATTAGTTCCATTTTTTGTTCGCTTTTTGCAATTCAATATTTTTCCTATTCAAATTGATGATGAGGTGGCCCAATCTTCCAACAATCCCCTTGCTAAAATGACCATGCTAAGAAACTAATGCTAACATGTTCTCATAACTTTATCTGATGTCTTTGAATGCATCACATTCCAAAATGAAATGTTTTTCCAATTCCACATCTCTAGATGTGCAAAATGTACACACCCATTCTTCCCAAGCTTCTTTCAGCCTTTTCCATCGTCCTGCAAAATGTACACACCCATTCTTCCCAAGCTTCTTTAGGCCTTTTCCACCATCATGTTTCACACCGAAGTTGATGTGAGTTGGTCCTTAATTGTTCAATAAGAACCCTCCACGAAATGCTAGCTCCAATGAACTCTTTTTGTTGTAGATCACACGTATGGTTGAATTCCTCAATGTAATATTTCTTCTTTCTACCCAACTATTTTCCCCATACCTTTTTACGAAACTTCTCCATAACAAAGTCCTTTAGCTCCTTGTTATTTGTGGGATAAGCATTGAGGTAGATATTCCATTTTTGCATCCATGTGTAGTTTTGTTTCATCCATGTTTTATTTCTTTCACTCATGCCTTCATTGAAGATAACATTAGGCCATCTGCCTACTCTCATTTTCTCAATTATTTTTAGATATCTTATGAGGCACACCATAACAATTGCTTCAATGGGAGTTGCTCCTATTTCACTCAACATTATCTCATAAGGTACTGAACTTTTTATTTTGAACTTGCTCATGATCAAGCGTTTTTGGATATTCTCAATTTGTTTTCATTTTGAGACGGGAGTGCTACTAGCCCACAATTCACACCCATATAGCATCACTTGACAAACTAGAAGTCCAAAAAGTACTTTAATAGTTTTCCGATCCCATAACTCTGCCTCTCTACATCTGCTTTGAATAGCATATAATGCTTTCCACCGTCCTAAAATTCTCTTCTTTCTGCAGTCCTCCCAATTGAGTTTGTTGTTGAAATCAATCCCAAGGTACTTGTACTCATTTACTTCTTCAAGAATGATGTCTTCGAAGAAGAAAGTATGCTTGCTCTGCTTCCTTTTATTAGAAAAAATCATTATTTTGGTCCTACTATTATTGACTTGCATCCCCACTGCTCTACAAAAATTTCGAAGGACATATAAGTGGATTTGCAATCCATGGGCCAATTTAGAAATCAAGAAAATATCATCAACATATAAAAGAAGCTTTATCACAAACACCCCCAACCGAACACCATCTCCACCTTGTAGATTTAGCCACTCTTCCAATTTATCAATATATAGACCAAAAAGAGTAGGTGATAGAGGGCAACCTTACTTGATTCTAATGTCACTTCTAAAGCTTTCTAAAATACCTGTTGAGGTTCTAATTTTGACTTTCACTTCTTCATAAATTCTATGGACAACAGCTCTATAATGCACAGGAATTTCAAGTTCTTCCATTCTACACCACAACTTATCCCTAGGGATTGTGTCAAATGCTTTTTTGAAGTCAACAAAGTGGCAAAATACTTCTTCTTTTTCCTCCCAAACCTTTTCAACAATGTGTCTCAACGTGATGCCATGATCCACTATAGAATGTTTCAGCCTAAAACCCGCTTGTCCTCTTGCCCTCTTTTCTTTTACTTCTGCCCACTTACTAATTCTGTCTTCTACCATGTTGCCGAAAAGCTTCGCAAACAAAGGATTGATCATAATTGTTCTATAGTTGGATGGATTATTAATGTCTCCACTTTTAAAAAGGGGTATTGCTAGGCTAATTGCCCAGTCTCTTGGGAATCCTTGCTTAATTATGTTGTTGAATATTTCCATGATGTGCGGTGCAAGAGCGTTCATTCCTCATTTTAGATACTCTTCTTGAAGTTCAACCAAGTCCTTTGTCTTTCTTGTTTTCAACTTCTTAATTCCATTCTCCACCTCATGTAATGTGAAGAGCTTTGAATTTATGTTGATCCTAGAGGGGCACACCATCTCAGATTATTTCTCATATAGTTGCCTTGCATATTCAAACCATTGATTAGCTGTAATATTATTTTCAATTTGCTTCTTCCTTGGTTGCAATTCCTCCCAGAAAAACTTTGAATTATTTTTGCTTTAATATAAATTACTTTTCATTATTCAAAAATAAATTACTTATTTAAACTTAAAAGTAAATAAATAAATAAATAAAGTTATAGATTCTTACTTATTATTCACATTCTATACTTCAAATTAAATAAAAAAAATGTATATTTAATACATATTTAAATTAATATATTAATATACCCTAACATGAATATATTTTTGAAAGTCTTAATATGGAATACATAAAAATCAAATTTATACATATTTACAAAATAAAATAAACGTATAATTAATACATATTTAAATTAATATAATGTGAAATGAATATATTTTTGAAAGTCTTAATATGGAATACATAAAAACCAAATTTATACATATTTATATGTTACTTTAACCATATATGAATAAGTAATTCATAACATGGGCACTTATTCATATAATAGTTTGATTTTGTGAGCATAACCGAGGTTATGAAACATGTAATTATTTTTTAATTAGTTAAATTTTATATTTACCTTAAAGGAAATGTATAAATTATCATTAGTATTATATTAATCTATTATTATATATAATATAAGTAATATTATATATATATATAGATATATATTTTTTTTAATTTATTTTTTAAAGCTAAATATTACATAAATAAATAAGAAATAAGAAAACAACTGTAAATACAATATCAGAACAAATATAGAATTCTGGTATAAAATATTGAGAAGAGAAAAAAGGAAATAATTATAAGGTCAAAGCTTTCAAAGAAGCCAGCATTTTTAATATCAAACATTTCAGATACTAAGCCTAAACAACTCTAATCTCAAACATTTAAAAAATAAAAATTATAATGTTAAGTAATAGATATAATCATTATTTAAAATGTAAATATAAAATAAATAAATAAAAATAATTTTAGTTTCAGAACTTTGGAAAATAAGTAAACAATTTTAATGTCAAACATCTGGTAACAAGCATGAATTTAATGTTGAATATTGAAATACAAATAAAGAATAAAATTTAATATCAAACATAACATTAAATATTAAAAATATAAACAATTAGATAACATTAACATAAAACACCTTCTCATAAAATACTATATTTTTTTATCTCAAACATTTTAACTACAAAGAAAACAGCAATTCTAATTTCATACTGTGAGAAACAAATACATCATTCTAATATTAAATCATGAATATATAGTATTTAAGTTACACAGATAAAAAAAAATGTATAAATAAACATTGTAATAACTTTATTATATATAAACAAACATATATAAATAATTTTTATGTTAAACATTTTCTAACAAACAAACTATTGTCATTTGAAAATAAGGAAAAAGGAAAACAATAATCTTAAACACTTTTAAAGAAAATGTCTTTTAAAGAAAATGTCTTTTTAACTTAATTCTATTGACAATCATAACCAATTTCAAATGACACCATAATTTTAATATCAAACATTTAAGGTTACATATTTTTAAAAATTAAACACTTCTAATATCATATAATAAATTAAAAAAAAAAATTAATCAAATAATAAATTCAAACCAGCAAATAATTTTAATCTTAAAATTTTAGGAGCATAAGAAAATAAATTTAATTTAAGGTGATGCCAAACAATTTCAAACATGCAAATCGTTTTAGTATGTGATTTTATGATTGTTGGGCTTTGGTGGGATGTAATATGGAGCTTGACTTGAAGGTATGTTGTATGTAATATAATTTTGATCCAAGGTTGGATGTAACATTGAGCGTTAATTAAAGGTATATATGTTTATTAAAATTAATATTTTGATTAAAAAATGTTAATTATAATGGATAGCTTAATTTAAAAAAAAAGAGTTTGTTGTTATTATTAATTAATATTTTTATTGATTTAAATTAAATTATTATATATATTTATTAAGGAGTTTAGACTTCTGTGATCCATAACATTGTTTAGATAATCTTCGGCAAAATCACATAACCAATTTTTTGTCGACGCGTTTCGAACCAACCAGTGTGGTTCATCGTCAGGACAAGTTGAAGAACCAATCCGGCTTAGCGTGATTAAATAGAGTGTGCAGAGACTCCAACAGCTATAATGCTAACGGCTAATTTTGACCGAATGATCTTGGTCAAACCACTAAATTAGTTAATTAATAATTCTCGAAAAAGCTAAAAAAGTTCAATAATTATATATATTATTATTAATTTTGGTATTTTTTAAGTAGAAAAAATAAAGTTGTTAATTTGAAGGGTTTATTATGATGATGATTTGGGATTTAAAAATTTTTAAATTTAATTTGAGATTTTGAATTGTCATTTTTTTTGTCAAAATTTTATAAACAAAGTTGTCAATTTCTTAATGTTGTTTTATAGATCAAGAACTTCTCAATGGTGCAAATATCACCTGAATTGAAAGCTCATAAGAGAACTTATGCCCCATTTAAGTTAATCTATTTTGTTGAATTGTATGATAACTAGTGGATGCCATGCCATATTCTGTTATTTACTTAGGAGGAACTAGTTACATGTGTACTTTTAAGAAGATTATGGAATGTTTAAAATCCTATTCTTATCAAGAAGTTGATGCATGCAAAAAAACTAAGCCTAACCTTGAATAAGTATGAATCCATATTAAATATTGGAATAGTAGGAAACGAAGGGGTTCAAATATTATTGTATTGTGTATTGTTTCACAGTAGAGAAAAGAACTAGGAGCAACATATTAAAACAAAACATAGAAAGTAGATGATTCCTTAATCACAATATACAACATAGAAAGTAGAAAAGCCATCCTATCCATGCAAACTCCATAGTGGGCATGATTTTCTTGTATTAGCATTTCGTTACATCGAAGAAAAGAGCAAGGCATTTGCCTTACCTTCAACTAGGTTTTTCTTACATTTTATTTTTCCAAGGTACATCTTGTGCTCATTCTCTAAATGATGTGTGAATTTATTATCTTCTTTCATTTTAATTTCAATTGATCTTAATAATTGTTCACTAATCTAGTGGTATTAATTATGAAAGATAGAATAAAACATTATATGATAATATATTACATAATATAGTAATTGTTCACTAATCTAGTGCTATTAATTAAAAGATATAATAAAACATTATATGATAAGGTATTGTAGAATATAATAAGATAAACTATTCCAATGAAATATCCAAGATAGTTTATAGATAAATTGTAAATACCAATATCTAATCCCAAATTTCTATTGAAAATTCATAGAGAAAAATAATTGTAAAATAGAAGCCTCATGGGAATTGAAGTCATGTAATACTAACCATAATTATCTCAAGAAAAGGTGATGCTGCTGATTTACAGCATGAACTGATCTCTCAACCTTATAGGTTACAACACCTTTAAACAGTCGCTGTGGAATGTTTTAGAACAATAGCCCAACCTTTTTCCCTTCAAAGATTCTTCCTATCAGAACTCTATAATCCCTCAATAACCCTTCAAGCCCCCAAGCCCGCATATAGGAAACTGCCCCTCTTTACCATGGATTTTTGGATTTATTATATAAATCCTTAAAATCGGCACTTCCATGGTTGTAATGCCTTTACGAAGGATTTACGCACAAAACACGCGTAACATCCAATCACCCTGCTTAATCGATAGGCTTGGCACAGTTCTTGAGGGCTTCACTTTATCGCAATCGGGTATCAGCCCCTCCGTGGGTCACAATACCCATGCCTTCCACTTCCCCGATATGTGATTACACTATCGAGACTCCACGGGCGTGCTTTTTACACTAAATACCTGCTTCCTTTGTTATATCGGAAAATTTGGGAAATACAGGAATACAAAGAAAATCCCGCTCTGATCACTTAGGCCGAATCTCAATTTTTTTACACTGGGGCCTAGAAATATCGTCAGGTCCACCTTTCACTTGCATCCATTCTCCTCCACTGATAGACTCCATACAAAGGTTGCGATGCGATCACGCCGATGATTGCGTTGACACTCGCCGATCAAAATCCATCGATTTAAATCTCCACCGTCGATCTTTCCCATAGATCCAACAGTCCTTGCTTAATCGCTTGATCGCAATCGGCGATCGCCCAAGATCAGGGTTATTACACTTGCCGATCCCATCCCACGGATTCAATCTCAGCTGTTCATCTTCCCACAGATCCAGCGGTCCTTGCTAAATTGCTTGATCGCAATCGGCATTTGCTCAAGGTTGGGATTATTCCACTCACTGATTTCAACTCCGCCAATTCAATCTCCATCATTGATCTGTTGGATCCAATTGTCCTTGAGCGTCACCTCCTTAACCTTTCGCTCCTCTGTTATTTAGGCCTTTTCATGCTTCCACTGCACTACGAGCAAGTTTTCTCTATGTAAGCTTTAACCTCCTAGAATCCGCCGAAATCACCTGCAAGTCTATATATATATATATATATATATATATATATATATATATATATATATATATAAGCTATGATTCATATTAATTTCAGCCTTCAATCATTCAAAACACAGTTACACAGATTCTGAATTGGACTTTGCACATAACAAATAAACAAAGGAAATATTTGGAGACTCTATCTCTCTCTATGGTTTGCTCGCCTTACTCCAATGGTCTATCTTACATTCTATCCATAGGTTTACAATCCTTCTCAATTCAGCCTTCAATCATTCAAAACACAGTTACACAGATTCTGAATTGGACTTTGCACATAACAAATAAACAAAGGAAATATTTGGAGACTCTGTCTCTCTCTATGGTTTTCTTGCCTAACTCCCATGGTCTTTCTTACATTCTATCCGTAGGTTTACAATCCTTCTCAATTCATCTAACCTCCCCCTCTACATTATTGTTTCCCTTTTTAATACATCAGTGGCAGTTCCTTTTACTGTTCGAGGAACTGTTTCTTAGTTATGAGACAGTTTCTTCAAGCTAATTCCTATCTGATCCTATCTTGTCTAATTCAAAAACTAACAATGGTTGATTTAGCCTTCATTTAAAACAACACAAAATGACACTAAATAAAACATGAATTTGAAATATTTTTCTCTCTACTTGTCAAAATAAAACGAGGAAATAGAAATAACAAGAAACAACTCCTAGTTGTCGCCTCTTCATTCAGGTGCTCCTGCATCAGGCTCCCAGGGTAAATGAAATTCATGGATCCTGTCCATGAGCTCTTCAATAGGGTACCCAACACTCTAAATATGGCCAACATCTAACCAAGAACTATCTTCAATACGATGACTCTTCCACTTGACTAGGTACTGCAAATATTCCTTCCGTCGAGTCCATCTAGCCACCTGGGTATCTAGGATATGTTCGATCTCTAGAGGCTTTACTAGGGGCATTTGTTTAATCCACATATCACTCTCTTCTTGGGTGTCCCGTGTTCGTCTTTCCAAACTATCTTCATCTTCTGCCGCAATGTAGGGGTACATATCTACCACATTGAAAATGGGTGAAACTCCAATACCTGGGGGTAACTGCAATTCGTAAGCATTTATAGAAAATTTCTAAAGAATCCTACAAGGCCCAATCTTTTTCCATTTCAACTTGTTGTATTCGCCTTTTGGAAACCTCTCTTTGCGTAGGTGTGCTAATACCAGGTCTCCTACATTGAATTGCACCTCCCGCCTTTTCAAATCTACTTTCTGTTTGTATCTTTGGCTGTTGTTATGTAATTTTATTTTCACCTTTTCATGAAGATCGTTGATTGCCTTTGCGAAGTCTTCACCATCAACACTCCTGCACTCCAACTATCCCAAATCCTGTAACTCATGTACTCCACGTGGGTGCATTCCGTATAGGATCTAGAAAGGACTACTGCCTATGCTCCGGTTGGGCGAATCATTATAAGCAGACTCCACTTGTGCAGGCACACCATCCCATTGTCGAGAATTTTCTCCAACCAAACTCCTCAATAAATTTCCCAGACTCCAGTTCACCACTTCGGTTTGGCCATCGGTCTATGGATGATAAGTTGAGGTGAAGTTTAGTTTGGTGTCTAGTTTTTTCCATAAGGTTCGCTAAAAATGTCCTGTAAATTTAACATCCTGATATGAAACAATAGACTTTGGGAAGCCATGTAATCTGACTATCTCGGTAAAGAACAAATGCGCTACATGTGTGGCATCACTGGTTTTCCTGCATGGAATTAAATGTGCCATTTTAGTGAAACGATCCACCACCACCATGATGGAATCGAATCCCAATTGTGTCTTCGGTAGACCTAAGACAAAGTCTAAACTGACTGAGTCCCATGGTCTTCTCGGAATGGGTAAGGGTGTATAGAACCCTGTGCTTTGGCTGTGTCCCTTTGCAAGCTGACACATTTTGCATCTAGTTACAAAACTTTGTACATCTCTTCACATCTTCGGCCAATAGTAAAAGTAGCTCAACTGATCCAAGGTCTTGTCTATGCCAAAATGCCTGGCTAGACCTCCACTATGCTTTTCCTGGATTAAGTTCTCCCTCATAAAACGTTTCGAAATACACAACTTCCCTCCTTTGAACAACAATCCTTCCTACATGTTATAGTCCAGCCATGAATTGTTATCTCTCGACAATGGATTTTGGCAAGCTTCATAAGCTTCCTTAAAATCTGCATCTGCCTCATACAAGTCCTTAAGATGTTCAAATCATAACACTTGTATGGTACTTTCCTGTAGGAGAAGATTCCTCCTGCTTAATGCATCTGCCACTTTGTTGGCTTGATCGATGATATGTTTCAACATAAATGTGAAACTCTACAAGTACTCCACCCACTTCACATGTTTATGGTTCAGCTTATGTTGCTGCATAATATACTGCAACGCAGAATTGTCTGAAAATAAGACAAATTCATTAGCCAATAGATAATGTCTCCAATGCTTTAGTGCTTGAACCACCGCATAGAATTCCTTGTCATAGGACGTGTATTTTTGCCTACTTTCATTTAATTTCTCACTGAAATAGGCTACCGACTTGTCCTCTTGGCTGAGTACTGCACTAATGGCTATCCCACTGGCATCACAATGAGCTTGGAAAAGTTTGTTAAAGTCTGGTAATCTCAAAATCGGTCTTTCTGTAATTTTCTTTTTTAGCAACTGAAATCTCTTCTCTGCCATTTCTGTCCAATGGAAAGGATGATTTGTTTTCTTAATGGTGTCCAGCATAGGTGCACAAATCCCACTGAAATTTTTAATAAATTTTCGATAAAAACTTGCCAATCCATGAAAACTCCGTACCTCAAACAAACTTTTGGGTGATGGCCAGCTAACTTTAGCTGCAACCTTTTCCAGATCCATTTTTACTTCATTCTCAGCAATAAAAAATCCTAAATAAATTAACTCTTTCTTGAAAGAAGAACATTTCTTCAAATTTATCAGTAATTTATTCTACTGCAATCTTTCTAACACATACCTCACATGTCGAAAATGTTCTTCCTTCTTCTTGCTAAATATAAGTATATCATCTAGATACACAATCACAAATTTTCCAATGAATTCCTTGAGCATCTCGTTCATCAACCACATGAACATGCTAGGAGCATTGCTCAATCCAAATGGAATAACCAGCCATTCATACAAACATTCATTAGTCTTGAAAGTTGTCTTCCACTCGTCACCTTCTCGAATTCTGATTTTGTGGTAGCCACTTTTAACGTCTATCTTTGAAAAGTAAACTGCTCCACTCAGAAAATCCATCATATCATCCATCCGAGGTAATGGGAATCTGTATCTGATAGTAATCTTATTAATGGCCCGAGAATCCGTGCACATTCTCCACTCACCTCCTTTCTTGGGAGCTAAAACGGTTGGAACTGCACAAGGGCTTAAACTCTCCCGAATCAGTCCTTTATCCAACATCTCCTGCACCTACTTCCATATTTCTTCACTATCCTTCGGACTCATCTGCTAGGCAACCTTGTTTGGCAAACTGGCTCCTAGAATAAAATCAATATGGTGACTGATGCTCCTCTTCTGTGGTAATTTTCTAGTAGATCATCTACCACAATATCACTAAATTCTTGCAGCATGTTCTGTATCTCTTCTGGTAAATTAGTAAGATTGGTATGTGCTAACACTACTCTTCGTCTTCTCACAACTGCATAACCCATTTCACTCTCTTCAATCCATCGCAAAAACTCATTTCCTCCTAGTAGTAATGCTTTCGTTCCACTTGTTTCTGCTATCTCCTCTCCTTCCTTAGCTTCTTTCATGGGTACCAAGGTATGCTTTATCCCATCTTTGACAAATTCGTAACAATTTGCCACTCCATCATGGACTACCTTTCTATCGTACTGCCATGGTCTTCCCAGCAGAATATGGCACACATCCATCGGCATTATGTCACAAGTCACCTTGTCCTTGTACTTGCCTATCTAGAAATCTACCTCGCATTGTCAATCAACTAACAATTGGTGCCCCTTCTACAACCACGACACCTTGTATGGAGTTGGGTGCTTTACTCTCTTCAAACCCAGTTTCTCCACCATCTCCATAGCTACCAAATTATCAGTACTCCGGCTATCAATAATCATTTCACAACATTTTCCGTGTGACTTACATACAATCCGGAACAATGCTTTCCTCTATGTTTGATAAACTACTTCCTTGGTTGGTTTTAATAACACCTTGTTCAACACTAAGGCTTCCCTATTTTCTGGCATGTTCTCCACCTCCTGTGGTGGTGCCTCTGCTTCATTGGGCTGAGCAATATATGCTCCCCTCTGCCCAGTTTGTTTGTTTTCAAGACATCCAAAGGACCTATGTCCCCACTTGTGACACTTGTAACACTGATAGGCATTTCCTCTGCCTTTGCCATTACCTCTTCCTTGCTGGTATGGCCTTCTTCCTCTGGTGTTACCTTCCCTTTCACTCTGTCCCAAAGTCTTTGAACTACTACCCTCTTCATTGCTGCTGGCAGTCTTACCTCTGCCAAAGGTCTGTCCTCGACTTCTACCAGAACCACGTCCTCTTCTGGAATTTTGTTTCCTAGAAATATTTTCCTCCGCCTTCAAAGCACTCTGATAAGCTTCTTCCATGCTTTTAGGGGAAAGAATGCTAATTTCGTCTAGGATCTCCATCTGTAGACCATTTACAAACCTAGTTGTCTTCTCAGGGGTGTCTTCAATATAACCATCTCTCAGGTTAATTTTATAAAATTCTTCAGTATATTCCTTCACAGTCATCATTCTCTGTTTCAGGTTCTGTACCTATATGTAAAGGGAAATGTGATAATCTTTAGGCAGGAACTTGCTCTTCATTTTCGCAACCATCCTGTCCCATTTTTTAATCAGGGGTTTGTTTAATCTCCTCCTCTTTGCATGTACACTATCCCACCATAATGCTGCATGTCCCTTCAATTTAGTGACAACAAACCTGACCCTCTTATCTTCGTTGATTTCTTCAGACTCAAAATATTTATCTAATTCACTTATCCAGTCCAACAGTGCCTCTGTGGACAAACTACCATCATAATTAGAGATCTCTGGCTTTGGCTTGCTGCTAGCCAACAAAACTGACTTTAATAGCTTAATTTCTAGCCTTCATCATCTGACCCATCTTTCATGACCACGTTTTCCTCCTCACTATCATCCCCATCTTCCTGCTCTCTATGCCTCCTTGCTTCCAAAAGTGCAGTTAAGTTCCTAATCTCTTCTCTTAACCCTTCATCTGCTGCTCTTTTGATGGCTCTTCCTCGACCCCTTCTTCCTACCTCCATCTTTATTGAGAGAAAGAAAAAACCTGCTCTGATACCAAAATGATGTCGTCGATTTACAACATGAACTGATCTCTCAACCTTATAGGTTACGACCCCTTTAAACAGTCATTGTGGAATGTTTTAGAACAGTAGCCCAACCTTTTTCCCTTCAAAGATTCCTCCTATCGGAACTCTACAGTCTCGTAATAACCCTTCAAGCCCTCAAGCCCGCATACAGGCCATTGCCCCTCTTTACCTTGGTTTATTGGATTTATTATATAAATCCTTCATATCAGCGCTTCCATGGTTGTAAAGCCTTTATGAAGGATTTATGCACAAAACATGTGTAACATCCAATCACCCCACTTAATCCACAAGCTTGGCACAGTTCTCGAGGGCTTCACTTTATCGCGATCAAGTGTCAGCCACTCCGTGGGTCACAATACCCACGCCTTCCACTTCCCCGATATGTGATTACACTTTCGAGACTCCACGAGCACGCTTTTTACACTAAAGACCTGCTCCCTTTGTTATATCATAAATTTTGGGAAATACGGGAATACAAAGAAAATCTCGCTCCGATAACTTAGGCCGGATCTCAAATTTTATACATCGGGGCCTAGAAATATCGTCGGGTCCACCTTTCGCTTGCATCCATTCTCCTTCGCTGATAGACTCCCTACAAAGGTTGTGACACGATTAAGTAATGCGATCACACCGATGATCGCGTCAGCACTCGCCGATCAAAATCCGCCAATTTAAATCTCCACCGTTGATCTTTCCCACAGATCCAATGGTCCTCGCTCAATCGCTTGATCGCAATCGGTGATCGCCCGAGGTTAGGGTTATTACACTCGCCGATCCCGTCTTGCCAATTCAATCTCAGTCGTTGATCTTCCCACAGATCCAACGGTCCTTGCTCAATCGCTTGATCACAATTGGTGTTTTCCCGAGGTCGGGATTATTCCACTCGCCGATTTCAACTCCGCCGATTCAATCTCCGTCGTTGATCTGTTGGATCCAACAGTCCCTAAGCGTTGCCTCCTTAACCTTTCATTCCTCTGTTATCCAGGACTTTTCACGCTTCCGCTGCACTGCGAGCAAGTTTTCTCTGTGTAAGTTTTCGCCTCCTAGAATCCGCCAAATTCACCTACAAGTATATATATATATATATATATATATCTATATATATCTATATATATATATATATGTGCTATGATTCATATTAAATTTAGCCTTCAGTCATTCAAAACACAGTTACATGGATTCTGAATTGGACTTTGTGCATAACAAATAAAAAAAGGAAATATTTGGAGACTGTCTCTCTCTCTATGGTCTGCTCGCTTTACTCCTGTGGCCTCTCTTACATTCTGCCTGTAGGCTTACAATCCTTCTCAATTCGGCTAACCTCCCACTCTACATTCTTGTTTCCTTTTTAATACATCAGTGGCAGTTCCTTTTATAGTTCGAGGAATTGTTTCTCAGTTATGAGACAGTTTCTTCAAACTAATTCCTATCTGATCCTATCTTGTCTAATTCAAAAACTAACAATGGCTGATTCAGCCTTCATTTAAAATAACACAAAATGAAATTAAATAAAACAGAAATTTGAAATGTTTTTCTCTCTACTTGTCAAAATAAAATGAAGAAATAGAAATAACAAGAAACAACTCCCAGTTGTCGCCTCTTCATTCAGGTGCTCCTGCATCAGGAGGAAAAATTTGTAAAGAGATGAAGAGTCAAAATGAAGATAACCAAACATTAGAGGGAGTTGTAAGGAAAAGCAAAACCATCCTCTATCATAAATAGAATTTGCATAGCTAAGGAAAAGAGGTTATTCTTTGCATTGTAAACTTTTTTTTTTCATGTAAATGGAGAAACTGCCACTAGCCAAAACTTTTCTAGGAATTGGTAATGATGATCTAAAAAATTGTAGACTAAAGATTCTTTTGGTTCATATGAGTTTTAGCCTTTTCGGAGAGATTTTAAGGTAAAAGATGGGGCTAGAAAGTACACTATTAAAATCAAATTTAAAAGAACTAAATGACATTTTATGTTTGACTTAGCATTACACTAGTTAAAGATGTTTATTTGTAACATTTAAAATATAGGATATCCATGAGATATAGCCCAATTGGTTTCTGTGGGATATAGTGTTCACTAGGTTGGTTCAAATTTCATAGGAAGGGGTTGAGGATGGGAGTCAACTTTGGAGGAATTCAATTATCCCAAGGGACGTCCAAGCTCTACTAAGCTTGCACAATCCCAGTGATAACAACCCACTAGTGGGCAAATTGTTTTTCCATCCAACATTGAGGTTGGCCTTGGCTTAGGCTAAAAAAAACAAACATTTTAAATAAATTGTGACATTACATTATTAATCTTGATAGTTTTATAAATAAAATATCTCAATGAAAAAGATATTCATAAAATATTTTTAAATATATAAAAATATAAAAATTTAAATTTAAAAATAAAAATAGAAATTGTACATATTATTCACATTTTATATTCCAAATTAAATAAAGAAATGTCTAAGGAATTAAAATGATACACTTAAAATTAATATAATAGAGCATGAATATGTTTTGAAAGTGAAAATAATATATAAATAGATAAGAACCATTTATTTATAATTTCTACACACTCGTATATTAATTTTAAGAATTCATAACATGGGAACATGTTCGTATATTAATTTTAAGAATTCATAACATGGGAACATGTTTATATTATTTATAGAAACCAAGCTATGAACTACGTAATCATTTTTTTAATTAGTTACACTTTATAGGTATCTAATACATTAACATGGATTTACGATGTTATTTATTATATATGCATTACTTTATAGGTAATGTTTTTTATATTAAAATTAATTTCTATGTTTAAAATTATTTTTTAAAGTCAAATATTGAAACCCACAGAAAACAATTATAATGGAAACGTTTTTAAACAATCGAGCATCATTGTAAAATTTATTTCATAATAAATAGGGAATCCAAATGTAAAATAGGGAAAAGAAAAAAACAACAAAATATTTTTAATATCAGACATTTTTAAATAAGCAAATTCTAATAACATTCAAAACATAAAGTAGAAAACAATGCTGGTCTGAAACATTCTCAAACAAACCATTATAATGTCACGTAGCCGAAAAATGAAAATAATTCTAATTTCAAACACCGAAAAGCAAGTAAGCAATTTTAACGTTGTCCATTTTGGAACAAACAAACAATTCTAACGTTAAATATTTCCAAAGAAACAAATAATTCAAATGTGAAATACACAAACAATTTGAGTGTCAAATATTTTTGAACAATCAAATAATACAAATGCCGTGTAATAAATTTGGCAGAGAAAGTGTAGAAAAGGAGTTTGATTTTCCTCGCGGGAGATGATCATAAATTTTCTGTGGTAAATTTTCTTAAGAATTTTCCAAAGATAATAAAAGACAAACACGGTTGCATGTTTTCCCTGGAGATGGGATTTCTTGTATATATCTTGCGCTTAATACGCTGAATTTATTTTTATTCTGATTTATTTATTTTTGTTGTGCATGTTAAGTTAGAAAATTTGGCGTATTTGTAATTTAAGTTTTCAGAGTAGAGTTGTTTTTATTTTTGGTAGCACAATTAGAAAATTGTAGTCAAGTTTTTGGGTTTTACAGAAATTTATTTATTTTTGTTGTGCATGTTAAGTTAGAAAATTTAGCGTATTTGTAATTTAAGTTTTCAAAGTAGAGTTGTTTTTATTTTTGGTAGCACAATTAGAAAATTGCAGTTAAGTTTTTGGGTTTTACGGAAATCTAACATGGTACTAGAGAATAGTTTTTTATTGAAAACTCAACACAAATTTTATCTTCAGGAGTAGGTTTTGCAATTAAGATGGAGCGTGTTCACCAATTTAATTTGGTTACTACCGTGTCTTAGCATTGCATATTGTCCAATTTAATTTGGTCTGCATATTGTTTTTAGGCAGTGTGAATTGGCAGTTTGGTGTATTAGGGCCTCAGATTCGACGATAGGTTGGACGATGTGTCCAAATTTTGTTGTCGGCATGAGAGGGTATCCATGGTGCTAAAGGAACAAGGGGTGTGGAAATTTGTTAATAATGTCCTAGCGACACCCAATCATCATCAGTTGTTGGTTGCACATAACCGACAAGATGCTAAGGCGAGAAGAATCATCTTGGAGGGAGTCAAAGACCACATTATTCCTCACTTGACCTAGAAGAAGACAACCAAATCCATGCGGACTGCCATCATTGGCCTCTATTAGGGTTGAAGCAAGGATAGGAAAAGGGTTCTGAAGGATATACTTAGGACTATCAAAATGTCCAAGCATGATTATGTTGTATATTACTTAACCAAGTTTACCCAAGTGAGGGAAGAGTTGGATGGTGTGGGAAGGATAGTTCCAAATACGGATCTGTTGAATTTTTCCCTATAGGTTTCACAAAATCTTGGCAAACCTTTACTAATTAGAGAAATTTTGAGGTCAAAAATGGGACTCAACAAAAATGTACAACCAAAATCAACTTTATAAAAACCAATAGGATTCAAGATGATGATGTCAACCATGGGATAATTCATCATTTCTGGAGTAAAAAAGTCAAAGCATTAAAAAACAAAAACATAAAAAAAAACTATTTTCCCACTCATATTTTCAACTTATCTCCTTACGGTTTTACTCAAATTTCGAGTGGGAGGACTCGTTGGATGCAGAATTTAATTCTTCATTCAAGGCGTATCCATATTGCATACGTTTTATGGATCCCGCTACGCTAAAATTAGAAATACATTGTATAAATTAGGTTGTATATTTGCAACTTCTCATGAAGTTTTAATCAAAATCACAAGAAACAAACCTACTCTACTACTTTGCAGACATTAATTCACAACTTAGAAAAAAAATTGTAGACATTCAAGAAGAAATAACACACATGTAACAAGTATTCTTATCCGGGTAAAACAATTTGCTAAAAACCCCAATGTTTGCTTGCACTAAGAAAATGAATAGAGATGTATTACAATTTATTTGCTCAACTGAGCACACCCTGTAAGTACATAACCTATCTCGACTCTGATCATTGAAGGCCTCTAACCCAGACTTAGTCAAATTTTGCCTAGGCTTTAGATCCTATTTCCTTGCACCGTTCCTTGAGGAATTATGCCCTATTATTTAGGAAATTCCTCAAATTGAATTGCGCAATTACTTAGGTTGATCATCTGATTGCATGCAACGCCTATTAACTAAAGGCTAGTCTACAACTGATGTTACACAACCTTGGAATCTCCACCTCAACTGGGTAACTTGAATTCTTTGCATGCACTAGCTATTTTTGGATGATTGATCAATTAACTCTATGATCACTAAGTTTGGCTAAAGTCCCACTGCTTAACTGACCTTCCATTAGTTTCTCCAAAACCTGGAACTAGTTTACGTGAAAAAAACCTGAGATAGTTGAACTTGATGGTTACAAATTAGTAATCACATATGTAGAACTGAACTCTAACTCTTCCAACTCGAATTCACTAAGTAAACTAGGTGCCACAAGTCATGTCACATAAGTTAACATCATCCAAAATGTTTTTCGATGTAGAAATTTGAATTTTCTCAATTTAATCAAGGCAAAATCAAATTGAGAATTTCTTGATGCATTTTTCAACACTCCCTCTTAGCGATAAATGGATTATCAACCACCCCTATCCTGCACCCGTGGAACTCAAACTTCCTTCTTGACACGACCTTTGTCAAATTGTCATCATCTTGTTCCTCTGTAGGAATGTACTGCAACAACATCATTCGCCTTTACATACGGTCTCATAAATGGTGATACCAGATATCTATATGCTTGGATCGATCATGAAAAATAGAATTCTCAGAGAGATTGATGCAACTCTGATTAGCATAGTAGATCACAGTTGGATCCATCATCTAACCAAACAATCCAATAAGTATCTTTCTCATCCAGATTGCCTCACATGCTGCTTGACTAGAAGCCATGTATTATGCTTCTATTGAGTTGAGTGCCATAAATATTTTCTTCCTTCTACACCAAGAAACCTGTGGACCCAACACTAAAAATTCCACCTTATGTACACTTTCGATCTAATGGACTCGCTGCCCAATCTGCAGCTTTGAAGCCACAGAACTTCACTCTCTCTATCCATTTGTAAAGTGCCTTTGAGGTATCATAGAACATGCTTAGCTGCCTTCCAAAATAATTTGGTTGGTCTAACCATAGCTTGGCTCCGCTGGTTGACTGCATAGCACATATCTGGTCATGTGTTCACAAGAAACATTAGTGAACCCACCAACTCGCGGTAAACAATAACATGCACTTTCTCACCTGAAGTGGCAGCCTCTTTCCTCTAGTTGGTTGCTAGAGGTGTCTCCATGGGTTTGCAGTTATCCATGCAAAACCTTTGAAGTATCTCGTTAGGATACTTTCCCTGAGAGACAAAAATTCCCTCATCGCCTTGCCATACTTCCTATCTAAGGAAGTAGTGCATGAGACCCATGTCCTTTATTTCAAACTCTCTAGCAAGGTCCTCCATGCAAGATTTGATAAGCTACTCATCACCAGTTAAAATCAAATCAACATATAGACCAACAATTTACCTTCTACCAAAACATGATAGAGATTTTCATTCGCTTCAATTTTAGTGAAGCCCAAACTGGTGAGATAGATATTGATCCTCACGCACCATGCACGGGCTGCTTGCTTGAGACCATACATTGCTTGCTTGAACCTGCACACATGTGACTCTTGATCAAAAGTCTTGAAGCCTACTATTTGCTCAATGTACACCTCCTCCTCAATAATTCCATTGAGGAATGTTGTTTTTACATCCATCTAGTGGATCTTCCACCCAATCTGTGTAGCCAGAGAAAAAATTGATCTAACGGATGAGTACTTTGCTATAGGAGAAAATGTCTCCTTGAGAGTACCGCTTGGAAACAAATCTGACCTTGTAATTTTCTATGCTTCCATCTGCTACATGCTTTACCTTGAAAATCCACCTTGAACCCACAACTAATCTATCTGTTGGCGTTGGGACCACTTCCCAAACATTGTTCTTTACAATGGATTTATATTCCTCCACCATTGCATCAAAGCATATAGGTTTCTCTACTTCTTCCTTGAAAGACGATGGCTTAGTATGTACAATCTTAATTTTTAGAGCCATGTAGCGAGTGTACTAATCTGGTGACCTTGTCTACTTGCATTGATTTGAAGGAGCACCCAGATTCTCCCTCACATCCTACACAAGTCTCTTAGTTTCCCTGGTTCTTTTCCTGCCTTCTCTGGATGGTTCTTCTTGAGTGGATGTCTCCACTCTCTACTCCTCAATTTTTGGTTGCTCCGCAACTTCTTGAGGCTCCTCCTTTGGAGCTAAAATATACTCTTCTAGTGGGATCTGAATCTCTCTCTGAAGAGAGCACCACATTTCTTTAACTTTATCAATTTTTACCTCCCTCCACACGACTCAAATTTTTAGGGATGGAAAGTACAGAGGTTAGTTGCGGGGATTTTCTATGTAACCCAGAAATACCCCCAATTCTACATTCGACTCTATCTTCTTCCTTGATTCTTTGGAGACATGGCAGTAAACAGAGGCTCCAAAATTCTTGAAGTGCGACATATACAACTTTCTCCTCGAGAAATCATCTTCGAGTGTAATCATGCCCATAATTTGATGAGGACTCTAGTTCCACAAATAGACTGTTGTGTTGCATGCCTCAGCCCACAAATGCAGAGGTAGGCCTTGGTCATGCAACATCGCCTTTGCTACTCCCACAATGTTATGGTTCTTTCTCTCATCCACCCCATTTTGTTGTGGGTTGTGGGGTGTTGTCAACTCTCGTTGAATGTATTCTTTTGTACATAAATTTTTAAATTCATTCAACACATACTCACCTCCATTATCACTTCTGAGAGCCTTCACCTTCTTGTTGGTTTCTTTCTCTACCAATGCCTTGAATTCTACGAACTTGGAGAATGTTTCATCTTTATTACACATGAAGAAGATCCAACACTTCTGTGAGAAGTTATCAATAAAAATGACAAAATATTTGTGCCTCGTAGTGGAGGTTGTTGAGAAAGGTCCACAAAAATCAAAGTGGATCCTTTCCATGATTGCATGTGCTTTGTTGTCCCGATCATTGTTGTTTAGGTAAATCCTCTCTGTGGACATAGATGATCCCTCTAGCCTAATGAGTGATACTAGCAACCTATGTGACAATCTACAAGACACTTTCCTAAATTGCAATTGAAGTGAGAGAAGAGGACGAAAACCTACCTCATTCGAATGCTATAACACACTCTTTTGTTGAAGATATTGATCACTTTTCCTTAGGCTCAGTCCTTACTATTCACAACATTTGAACACTTGCACAAGAGGCCAAAGACACAATATAGCATACAAGTGAACAAGCATAACCGAATGTAATTCACTTAACAGATCAAGGAGCATTAAGATAAATGATTCATTGACACAAGCATTTATGGAAGGTGAACCAACGGTTGTATATGTTAAGAAATAAAAGAGGAAGCATACAACCAAGCCTTGATGCCAATAAGACCTCCTTGAGTGAATGTCCAAGTCCAAGTTCAAGCTCTCTAAGCACTCCTTATCCTTCTCCAAGCCAAATGAGTAGCATGTGGGCACTATCTCAACATAAGGGTGCAAATAATAAGAGACCAACCGTTTGGGAATTGAAGAGGATGAAGATATAGGCAGGGAGAGGGAGTTAGGATCTCACCAGAGATAGGGGAAGGTCCTCATCTCAAGGAGGAAGCTCATAGGGATAATATCAAAGGGTAATATTGGGAGAATTAAACCACATCTACAATGAACAACATCCATCTCGTCATTCTAGAAGCCTCTAGATCACAAAACTTCTTGTCCTCTTTGGGAAAACTTTCCTTTTAGGCATCAACGCAAGCATCCAGGTAAAAACCACGTTGGCAGCACAAGGCTAGTATGGTGCAACCTACCATCAACACGAGTAGGTAGTGTCACCTTCACGCTACCCCTAAAATTAGGGTTTAGAGTTCATTTCCTCAAGGAAGGCTCAAGGCATGTTTTCATCAGTTCTTCAGGGAGGTGTGACAAAATAATATGTAACATATGCCCCCTAAAGCATGAAGGAAGAACATGGAATAATGGCTAAGATGCTTTACGAGCTTTTGCGAGGACAACAAAAAACACTGTCAAGAGACCTGCAAATCAAGGACGCATATACACATACATATCTAATATCAAAACATGAATCCACAGTATGGATGCAACCATCCAGATAGAAAGGACCACGTGAAAAGATCCATGGTATGGGCACAACCATTCGAATGAAAAGGATCTTCTGGAAGTCTAAGATCCAAGGTATGGATGTAGCCACCCAACATAGAAGGATCATCATCATCATAAATATAAGGTCCCACGGTATGGTCGCAACCATCCTTATAGAGGAAACATGTATACAATAATGAATAATACATAACTCCACCCAGCTTGAGTTATATTAGACATAACAAAGGGTCTTGCTCTCCATCCCAACCTGACCAAAGTATGAATTCTAACATGTGAATGAATGTGTTGAAGTCAAACATGCTAGAAAACCACCTGCTTACTGGTCAATGATGTGAACCGTTAACAGGCACAAAAGAAACCACCAATAATGACAATGGATCTCAAGGTACGAAAGTAAAATCCATGAATGTGAAAATGAAGCTAAAGTCAAACACTTGTGGAATCATCTAATCGAAGTCCAATGATGAAAACCTATCGTCGGATGTGAAGAACTTTCCATTAAGGCATGCAAGCTCTAAGGTACTGAAAGGGATTTTCTAAGTCATCTTCTTGGATAATGAGCTGAAGTTGACAAGAAGTGACCCATCGAAGGAGGTTCATAATGATTCCCTCATCATCGACACGACACAAGGCATAAAGTGGAATAAATGAGTATAATCTAGGAATTTCGCAAAAGGTTAGACAATGTATAGGTAATAAAATGAAAATATGACTTCTCTTGAACATATCGATGACACGATTCTGGAGTGTGGCAACATTTGACTCAACATAGGACCAAGGGTCATGATGACAAAGTGGAATAGTCAAATGAGAGGCAAAATGGATCACCCAAACCCAGAAGGACAAGTGACTAAGTGAGGATATCCCAAACCCGACAAGAGAAACAGATGAGTGTCATGTTCAAGAGTGACATGTTGCCTATATAAGTGATGTTTCACTTTCATTTTTTCCCACTATTTCTAGCAAGTACCCCAATTATTTTCTATCACAAGCTTGAAGGGGATAGAATATTCTTATCATGTAAGTTCTTTCTTCGAATGCATTCATCCTAGTAAGTTTTACAAGCCCTAAGAAGGAGAAACTTGGTCTTCTCATGGTGAAAAGTCTTTTGTTGTTTAATTTTTATGAGTCCAACAAAAGAGTAACTCGATGTCTTTTTCATATTTAGAGAGTTTGAAAAAGAGATGAAAAATAAAACTCCATCAGGTCCCTTTTCGTAATTTGTCTCTCGAACCCAAAAAGGTAGAAAATAATATTCGAGAGAACCTCTTGACCATGTTGACCACAGTGTTCCTTTTTCATAAATAGTCAATCCCAACCTGGAAAAGGGGTAAACGTATACTGAGGAGACGTCATTTCATTTACTTTTATCGGTTTGAAAAGAAAAGTACTCTGTAGTCTTTTCATTTTTCATGAGTCAGAAAAGAGCTTAAAGATGACTTTGCCTAGAAGAACGAGTGGTATAAAAGGATAGCAACTGGTTCCGGTCATGATGGAACTTCTTAAAGCACATAAAGGTCAAGAGGCTGGCTAGTAAGACCACTCATCGCAGATCTTCCCCAGGTAAGGGTAAAACAACCAAGTGAAAGCTTATGATCGGCGAAAAAGATGAGGATGATGGAATGAAGAAACCAAGGCTCATCTGGAAAACATATGCTGATAAAAACGACAATCATGAGATGTAAAGTGGGAATGGTTTCATTTGTACACAAGGCTCTTGAAACATGAAAAATTATTCTTGAGGATACTTTAAGATGGTTTGATTTTTTCACAATCTTGAAACATGGTAAAAAACTATGCTTGCATTTGGTTTCATTTTTACACAAGCCTGAAACAAAGATAAACTATGCTTGAGATAAGTTTGCATGCCCCTAGCATAATGACTCAATTTGAGGTACATGCCCCCCAAGCTTCACTTCATTCACCTAAGTAGACTGATGGTTAATAACAAGTGGATTGAATGAAGGTTTAATTACAAGATCAAGTGAAAGAATCAACTGGTATTTTATGAGATTTAATCAAAGACTCAAATTGGAAGGGGATTTGTTTCATTTTTTAACGAACTTGACACAAGAAAAGAACCATGCTCATGACACCTTGTTTCATTTTTTAACAAGGTTGACATAGTAAAAGAACTATCCTCATGGGGACCTATTTCATTTTTTAATGAGGTTGACATACTAAAAGAACTATCATGATGGCCCATGTTTCATTTTTTTATGAGCTTGAGACAAGACAAGGAACTCTACTCCAACACCTTTGATCACAGACCAAAAGAGGCGATGCCTTCCAAAAGGTTCTCATCAGAAGGGAGAAAATACTCTAGAAGGAATACATGTCTAGGGATCCAATGGAAAAATCAAGCTCCATTTCCCCTAGTACATGGCGTACTACATCACCTACTAGATCATCAGTAGATGTGGGCATGGAACAAGTAGCCACATAATTAACCTGTGGCGGGGGTGATACTGCTTGCACATAATAACCATTTAGGGATGATGTCTGATGAATATATAGGTAGGGAGATGGATTTAGGATCTCACCAAATATAGGGGAAGGTCCTCATCTCAAGGAGGAATCTCATAGGGATAAGATCAAAGCATAATATTGGGAGAATTCGACCACATACACAACGAACAACATCCATCTCATCGTTCTAGAAGCCTCTACATAACAAAGCTTCTTGTCCTCTTTGGGAAAACTTTACTTTCAGGGATCAACACAATTATCTAGTTAAAAACCATGCTGGCAGCATGAGGCTGGCATGGTGCAACCTTCCATCAGAACAAGTAGGTAGTGTCACAGTCGCGTTGCCCTTGGAATTAGGGTTTGGAGCTCATTTCCTTAGGGAAGGCTCAAGGCATGTTTTCATCAGTTCTTCAGGGATGTGTGACAAAATATTGTGTAACAATCATGGAATGTGGATTTTGTGTACTTCCCAAAAGTACATCCTTTTCATACATCATCCTGCTCAAGTGCTCCTTTGGGGAGGCATGTGGTTATTTGTTGCATGATCTTCAAAGCTCCATGATGCCAGTGGCCAAGTATTTTATTCGAACGTTCACCGACATTGCAACTCTATAACTTCTCCACCTTTGTGCTCAATGAAACAAAATCCTTCACATCTATCTTGTACAAGTTCTTAACAAAAACCCCGATATGATTTACCTATATCGTGGCTATGCGTCTTAGGAATGCCTTCCCTTTGCTGAAGATCACATCATAACCATAGTCTTCCGAAACTGCAACAGAGATGAGATTTTTCTTTAGGCCTGGAATGAACATGACATCATTGAGTGTGAGGGGGGAGATTGAATCCATATGAAAGGTGAATAACCAATAATGGTCATGCTATACCTTCCATCATCCCCCATCTTAATGTACATCTACAAATCTTTCTCCTCTAGGTCACCGAAAAAATCTCTACACCCTATCATTTGGAACAGTGCACCTGAGTCCAAGTACCACATGCTCCCCATCACTGTGCTCACCATGAATGCAATGAGGGTAAATTCAAGCTCAAACTTTGAAGCCAAATCTTCACTTTCTCGTCCTCCTATGGTCTTCTTTCTTGTCTTCGTGTGTGCACACTTCGTGGCATAGTGCCTGAATTCATGACAATGGAAGAATTTAATTTTTGATAAATATTTCTTCTTTCCCCCTTGATTGGATTCTCGTTTGGATTGATATTTCTTCCCTTTTCGCTTCTTTTCCTTTCCAGCCAATGCAAATTTTTCTTCATCCTCGCCCTTGAATGAAGTTCCATCTCTAGTGTTCCACCTTATTTACTCATGTCCCAAATCTGACCATAAGCACTCCAAATTCAGTAGTTTCTCCCTCATGTTCACCAAATCTTGATAGTTATGTTAGCTCTTGGGAAGGCCCAAAAGGACTATGCTTACCAAGTCATCTTGAGGGACAATAACATTGACCCTGCCTAGTTCATCACAACGCTATGTGGACCTTCTCAAATATTGTGATATAGTGTTATTCTTTTGCATCTTGCTACTTCGAAGTTTCTCCTTGTGTTCCAAATTCATGTGGTCACTACTATTCTTGAACAATTCTGTCAGTGCTTTCCATATCGAGAAAATATTTTCTTTTCTATGGAGATTTGAGACAATATGATCTCATACTCCCTCCAAGATTATTCTCCTTGCCTTGACTACATATTTCTTCCACTATGCAAGGTCCTGAACATCAGTTGTTCGTGGTCTTGGAATTTATGTCTTGACATATTCAAACAATCCATTATCATCCAATACCTCCTCCATGTGGTACTTCCATGCAACAAACTTTGAGGTGTCTTCCAAGGCATACTCTAGCCTTAGTCCATTGAAGCCCATCTTCTCAACTTTGAAGAAATCTTACTACACTGATATTTAAATTTAAACCTTTGAGAAACAACTTTGAATTTCATACTCTAATCTGAATCCAACTCAGATACCATGTAGAAACTAGGTTGTATATTTGCAACTTCTCAGGAATTTTTAATCAAAATCACAAGACACAAACCTACTCTACTACTCTGTGAACATTATTTCACAACTGAGAACAAAAATCCTAGACATGCAAGAAGAATAACACACATGCAATATGTATTTTTATCCGGGGAAAGAAATTTTCTAAAATCCACAATTCTTTCTTGCATTAATCAAATGAATAGATATGTATTACAATTGCTTTAATCAACTCAGCACACTCTACAAGTGCATAACCTATCTCTCTGCTCACTGAACACCTCTAACCCAAACTTAGTCAGATTTTTCCTCGACTTGATCTCAAGTTTCCTTGTGTTGTTCCATTAGGAATTTTGGCCCTATTATTTAGGAAATTCCTCAAATTGAATTGCACAATTTTGACTGCATGCAACACCTGTGCACTCAAGAGTAGTCTACAACTGATGTTACACAACCTTGGAATCTCCATCTCAACTGGGCAACTCGAATTCTATACATGCACTAGCTATTTTGGGCTAATTAATCAATTAACTAGATGATCACTGAGTTTGAATGAAGTCCCACCGCTTAACTGAACTTCCACTAGTTCCTCCAAAAGTTGGAACAAGTTTAACCAAAAACAACCTACGATAATTGACCTTGATTGTTATAAATTAGCAATCACACATTTAGATTTGAACTCTAACTCCTCCAACTTGAATTCACTAAGTAATTTGTGTGACACAAGCCACATCGCACAAGTTAAAATCATCGAATTTATTTGCTTATGTGGAAATTCAAATTTTGTCAATTTAATCAAGGCAAATTCAAATTCAGAATTTCTTGCTGCATTGTTCAACATACATGAAAATTGTGATTGCAATCATGCATTTTCATGTATTTCTCATTTTTCGTGTAGAAGAGTCCATCGAAAGTATGAAACATGGATACTCCTTGGATGAGGAATTAAATTCCACATCTAATGAGTATTATCACTTGAAATTTAAGTAAAACCATAGGGAGATCAGTTGAAAATACGAGTTGAAAAGTAGTCTTTTTTTTCCCTCGAAAATTTGTGATGTAATCTAATACTATTTTATTATTTCCGCTATTATTTTATAATATTCCTTACGAGGCCCATTTGATACCTAAAAATTTCTCTAATGGATTGGATATGTGTCAAGAAAATATTCTGGATTGGGAATGATTATGGGGTGATTGTGTCTAAGAAGAGATTCACAGAGAAGCTTAATGTGGGTCTCGTGTTATACAAAGGAAGATGAAGAAAAAAATTTCCTATCTTGCAAAGTTGGCATGTCAAAGGGAAAAGAGAGCAGTGGTGGTGGAGATCCAACCTCCAATGACAAGAAGAAGAAAAATGATTTCAGTGAGATCAAGTGCTTTTCGTGCCACCAGTTTGGGGGCTATGCTACTAAATGCCCTAATAGGAAGAAAGGGTCCAAGAAGAACCGAGTAGTATCTTTTGAAGAGATAGATGAGTTCTCTTATAATTTTTAGGAGGAGTTTTCACTCATTGTTTGCATGGAAATCTCAATTGTTATTATTTTATGGTATGAAGACAATGGTGCGTCTTGTCATGTGATGAGGAACAAAAAATAATTCAGCAAACTGTCAGAAAGGGACATGTAGTTCAACATTGAGATGGGAGATGATGGGAAGTAGTAACAGGTCAAGGGCACTAGTATAATATAATTAGATAGGGTGTTTCGAAACCCTCTTTATCTCAAATATGTCCTTTATTACCAAGTCTCAAGAAGAACCTCATTTCAATTTCAGCATTAGACGATAAAGGGTATGAAGAGATCTTCATATAGGTTAGGGCTTCTATTAAAACCCTAAATGTACAAGGTGTCCAAGCAGATTGAGGCTATGCATAAGAGCCTATACAAATTATAGTTTAAGACAACCACAACATTAACTAGCAAAGGGAGCTATAACTCAGGTAGAGAGCTTGGGGAGTTATGGCATAGGTGCATGGGGCATCTGCACCATGGGGTGACAAATATTCTCAAGGATATAGCAACAGGGCTGCCACAATGCAATGTGGATCATCATGAGGTGTGCAAGGGATACACACTTGGAAAGTATGCCAAAGCCTATTTTTCTAGTAGATAAAATAGGGCCAAAGGCATCCTGGACCTTGTTCATTTAGATGTTTGTGGTTTCTTCTCTAAAACATCCCTATTGGGTACAATTATTATGTCACCTTCATAGATGAGCATTCGAGGAAGACTTGGATATTTTTCATGAAAAATAAGGATGAAGTTTTCTTTAAGTTTCTAGAGTTTAAGGCCTTGGTCGAGAACCATAGTGGAAATGAAATCAAGGTTCTTAGGTATGATAATGGTGGGAAGTACACTTCAAACACATTTAAGGAGTTGTGTACCAAGGAGGGTATTAGGAGGGATTTGACTACACCATATAATACTTAGAAGAATGGTATGCCAAATCATAACAGGAGGGCCATGGTGGGAGTGGCCAGAACCATGTTGCATGACTAGGGGCCAACAAAGTTTCTTTAGGTTGAGGCATGTAATACAAGAATTTTATTGTAGAACTTGTGCTCACACAGAGTGTTGGTGCGAGTTAAACCTAGGTAGGAATTTACAAGAAAGAAACCAAATGTGTCACATTTCCAGATATATGGTACATTGGTGTACTTCCATGTACTAAAGAAAAAAGGAAGAAGTTGAAGCCTATATTATAAAAGGGAATATTTGTTGGCTACAATGAGACAACCAAAGTGTACAAGGTGTACATACCAGCACTCAAAAAGATATTCATCAGGAGAGATGTGAATTTTAAGGAGGAAAAGGCCTTGAGGAAATCCTTAGATTAGCATGATTTGATTACTGTACAAGAGGAGGAGGAAGAGGCCCCCAAGAAGGAAACTCAAATAGCACCTTAGGCTACAATGGAATATATTGATGGGTATGAAAATAAACTTAAGGATGAGGGGGATGCATAGTTAAAGGATAAAGTGGAGCCCACTCAATCCATGACTTCTAACACAAGGAGAACGAGGGTGATATGGGAAGAAAAATTGATCCAGGAGGTATAGGAGCAATTTGGTGCACCCAACACATCTATTCAACAGAGAAGATAGTTACATAGGTACACAAGATATATGAAAATTATAACTAATTTGTTGGATGTTGAGCCTTTCAATTACCAAAAGGTAGCCACTCAACATGTGTGGAGAGATGCTATGGTTGAGGAGCATTCCTCTATCATGAAGAATGGTGTATGGGAAGTGGTATCAAGGCTAGAGGGAAAATATGTGGTGGGCTCTTGTTGGGTCCTCAACATCAGGCATGATTTTGATGGGAGAATTGACAAATATAAGGAAATATTTGTGGAAAAATGGTTCTAACAGGTATAAGTGATAGACTACGCCCTAGTGGCCAAATATTTTTCTATTAACACTATCATAGAAATTGTAGATCACATGGGGTGGAAGATCCACCAGATGGATGTTAAAACAACATCCCTCAATGGGGTTGTTGAGGAGAATAGTTATATTGAGGAACAAGAGAGGTTTGGAACAAGTGGTTGGGAGACACATGTTTGCATACTCAAGAGAGATTTGTATGGGCTCAAACAAGCTCCATGGGCATGGTATGCTTGGACAGACAATTACCTTTAGGGATTTCCCTTCACCAAGAGTTAATAAGATCCCAACCTTTATTACATTCTTATTGGAGGTGAGCCACTTATTCCAATGTTCTACACAGACGATATGATTTTGATAGGCATAGATAAGTTGATCCAAATTTAAACAAGAACACAAAAAATTACAGATATAACCATAAAAATAGAGATGCAATAGAAATAAAACTTCATTTCATGAATATCAAAGAAATGAAATATGCTTACATACAAAATGGAAATAAACCAGGTCAGACGATGGTAGCTTATCTCTGAGAAGAGATGTGGTGGCTACATGCCTCTGAATTGTGTTACAATGAGGCTTGAGGGCCTATTTATTATTGATAAGCATTGAAAAGCCCCAAACATAAAAAAACCTAACCCTAGGAGATGAAACACCGAACTATGGGTCTCGTTGGGGTAAATTGGTACATCAACTTCCGAGGGTCATAACTTTGGCATGCGATCTCCATTTGATGCATATGATACCTCACTATAGGTATCTATCCAAGGACTACAACTGCTAATAGCAAATACCAATTTAAAAACTCATATTTTCCACTGGTTATTTTTCCAAAGAAATTCATTTTTCACCAAAAAAACATCATTTAGGGCCTCAAAATGGCTTTGGAAGTTTAGGATGCGAAAGACTGCCAAAAATAGTAAACTATGCTACAACTAAGGAAACTGAAAAATTGAAAGAAACAATGGTGGGGGTCCAAGTGGAATAGGTGGGTGGCCACCAATATCCACCTAGATCGTTCCTCCCCCCTTAGGAAGAAATGGTCCCCATTGCATTGGGTTCCTCCATGAGACAAGGAAACTTCTGTTGAACTTAGTCCCTGGTGAGCCACTTACCCTGGTGAAAGAGTTGGCCTACTTTGACAACTCGATATAGTTGGATCCTTCACTGTCGGGTGTTCTTGATCTATGTGTCTATGATCCGATCAGTTGTGGCTTGTTCCATGCATTCTAGATTTAACTCTGTAGGTGTGAGTTGTTCTACAATGTCTGAGATGTCGAGAAATGGTGAGAAGTACTGTCGAAGGCGGTTGACATTTAAGACTAGGTGAAGGCCAAGGAGTGGGGGAATGCTGAGCTCAAATGCATTATCTCCCATATCCTTGGTAATCGTGTAAGGGCCATATCAGAGTGGTCTAAGTTTCCGATATGCTCCGGTAAGGCGTTCCTTCTGTAAATACAACCAGACTTTGTCACCCACCTAAAACTTGTGTGGCATCTGATGCTGATCACGTCGCTACTTGTACTTGGCATTTGATTTCTCCAAAATGTCATGGACCTGTTGGCGGATGTGCTAAATCTTCTCAATGAAGTTGTTCACCTTGTTGGCTTGTGACTAGACATGAGTTGAATCTACCTGAGTAGTTGCAAATGGTATGCCCACATCAATGGGACATAGTGGATGGAATCCCAAACCCACTTGAAAAGGGCTATGGCCAGTCAAGCTGTGGAAATCCTGGTTATAGTTGTGATGGACATATGCACAGAATGTGTACACTCATTTTGTTGACAACCACCTCCATCTGGCCATCATTTTGGGGATGGAAATCTGTGGACTTAGCGAGCTTGGTGTCCAACATCGACCAGAGACTGGACCAAAATGTACTAAGGAACTTGTTGTCCTAATTTGAGATGATAGACAATGGGATCCCAAAGTGTACCCACACTCGTTCAAAGAAGAGTTTAGTAGTGGCTTTTGTTGTGATATTCTTCTTATAGGCTGCCATAATGGCCATCTTCGAGAAGCTATCGATGACCACAAAAACACAGTCATTTCCATGCATAGTAGAAGGAAGGCCTGACATGTAATACATGGAGATGGATTCCCAAGGTCAACTAAGGGTGGGAAGCAGAGTATAGAGGCCTTGCATTTTGATGGTTGGTTTGGAAATGGTGTAGGAAGTGCAGGATCTGATGTACTTCCCCACATTCTATCGAATATTTAGCCAATAGAAATACTTCTATAGTACTACCACTGTTTTCTCGACCCCAAAATGACCAGTGGCCTGACTGTACTGCACTTCCCAAATCATCTTGGCACGCTTGCTTGAAGGAACACAAAGGTGTCCCAGGTGACATAATAGTGCATCCTAAAGGTGAAAATTTGGAACTTGTTGACCCTCCAAGAGAGTTTGGTATGTGTGGCCGAATTCCGGGTCACTTTTGTGGAGAAGTGGCCAATTCGAAGTCTCGTGCCCACAAGAGTTGAGGATGGTGGTTAATGCCATGATTAGTTGTCTGTTGAAGCAGTCTACAACATTATTGGTGTTGCCCTTCTTATACTTGATATTCAAATGGAACTGTTGCAGGTATTCAGACCATTTTTTATGGCAATCATTCTGAAACTTCCCTTGAATCTGTATGAAATGTAGTGGTTTGTGATCTATGTGGATGATCATTTCCTTCTACAAAATGTAATGTTTCCATTATCATTAGGACTGCACAATGGAATACATCTCTTTGTCATAAGTTGGATACTTTTGGAATATGTATAAAAGTGTATAACTGTGATATGCCACTGGATGCCCTTGTTGAGTAAGGACTACCCAATAGCAAAGTTAGAGGCATCTATCTTGATCTCAAATGTTTGTTGCAAGTTTGGTAATGTGAGCACTGGTGTAGAGTAGAGGAGATGTTTCAACTCTGCGAATGCATTCTATCAATATTCAGACCAAAAGAATTTTTCTTTCACTTCTCCCTCCATGACTTGACTTAAGGGCCAAGTGATATGAGAGAACCCCAACACGAACCTGTTGTAGACATTGGAAAGACCCATAAATTTGTGGAGCTTTGTCAGAGTGGTTTGGGTTGGCCAATCCCGAATGAATTGGATCTTGTGTATCCCAGATATTGAACCTAGTTCATGCCAAAATTACATTTCTCCAAATTGGCACACAACTTGTGTTGTCGTAGTGTTTGGAGAACCTGTTGGATGTGGTGGAGGTGCTCCTCCCAAATTTGGTTCAAGATTACGATGTCATACAAGTATACCACTACAAATAAGTTGGTGAATGGTCACAATATGTCATCCATCAGCCTCATCAAGGTTGCAGGAGCATTCGTCAACCCAAAAGGCATAACCAAACATTCGAAAAGGCCCTCCTTGGCTTTGAAGGAAATCTTCCACACATTAGAGGGTTTGATTGGTACCTGGTGATAGCCAGACTTCAAGTCGATCTTGCTAATGTACCTGGGATCATATTGATGGAATGATTGACCTAGGCTTGCAAAGGCACCCATGTGGGGGAGGTGAAGATGTCCTCATACTCCTCCATGACCTTGTCCATCTGTTGTTGTCATTCGGAGGGGCCCTGTCTAGAGGTTGTGGCCACCATCTTCTATTTCCCTAAGGGTGTATCATCAGGAAAATAAATTTCCTAGTTTTCGAAATGCGCATACTATGTTGTTTTGCAGTAACCAAAGAGATGGCGGTAGGTGGTGCTACCTCCGATATCCTATACAACTTATTTCCAAAGGTAACAATAACAACGCGAGGCCTTGACTCATACATAGCATGTCACTTCCACAAGTATGGTTGGCCTAATAATACATCTCAAACAACAAGAGGAGCAACGTCACATAATACCTCATCCGTCAAGGGCTTGATGATGTATGGAAGGTGGCATTGTTAGCTGACGTGAAGACCTTTTCCTTGGTGAAGCCACCAAATGGTGTACGATTGTGGCTATGTTGTGGTTGGTAAGCCTAGCCTCTTCATGGCCTCTGCTGATATGAGGTTATTTTGGCTCTTGCTGTCGACAATGAACTATAGCAAGGAACCCTTTAACCACATGTGGGAGTGGAAGAGTCACTCCTCATCCTCTGAATCTTCGGGTTCCTCCTAGATCTTCATGGTGGCAACAATGGCGTTGGGATCCACATCAATGATCTACTTCCCTTTGTCATTTCCCTTGTCAGGTTCTGACTCAGAGTCAAAACATGCATCTTAGTTAGAAACCTTCAGCTCGACCACTAGTGACTGCTTGGCCCAACACTTGTTTTGTGAGTGGAGCTCTTATGGAACTCACACTAATTTCCCATGTCCTTCTTCATCTTTGTGGTTTTTTTCTTGGCTTGCGGCTTTCGAGGGCTTTCCTAGGCCACCCCGCCTTGGTTTTTTACTTTGTTCTGTGGTTTGTGGGCACATTTCCCTTAATTCAGATTCACAGATCCAAAGTCTTGATTTTTTTGTTTAAGCTTTTGCTCAATCTTGATAGCATATCAATATGCCATGCTGAGTGAGGAGATGTCTAGGAACTCCATCTCATCGTGGATGTACCTATGTAGGTAGTCATGGTACTTGAGTATCAAATGATTCTCGGAATCCTTGATACCCAACTTTGTGCGAAGGGTATGAAAAAAATTAGTAAACTCTAGCACATCTTGGTTCCTTCCCTACCGCAGCGTGGTCCACTTTACGTATTTATCCTCATACCTACCGACAGGGTAGTAATTATCCTTGATGGCATCCTGGAATGAATCCCAAGCGGGTGCAGCTAAAAATAGTGAGGGTGTACTTTCATCCTTCTACTCATAGTAGGTTTCCCACCAATCCTTGACATGGGGGTGGCTTTGAGAAGAGAAAAAGTAATATTTTCCTGGCTGGAAAAATCTTGAGCATTAAATATCCTTCTAGCAGATTTAACCATTTATCTACTGCGTCTCCATCTATTTGGCCCTTAGATATGGGAATGTCAAAGTTTTCTTGTACCTTAAAATGAGTGGCGCCTCCGAAGTGGCTGTTCGATGTGCATGCGCCACCAGTGGGAAACAATTGAAGGATCTGAGCAAAGTTATCCATCATCGTGTTCCTTAGTTTCTCGAGGGCCTCCTCCAACAATATTTTGATAGGATCTCCTGCTCCCTCATCTTTCTTTTCTTCCCCAATGGGCAGTTGTCGGGGTTTGCAAGGTTGATCTTGCAAATGTTCAAAAACATCGAGCCCTAACGCCTTATACCCTGAACTCCTTGGGGAAATTCAAAGAATGATCGAGAAAGAGAAGACCACTCTGATACCACTAATCTGAATTTAAACAAAAATGCAAAAAATTACAAATATAACCATAAACATGTTAAAATATGGCAACAAGAATATTCCAATTTAATTTGTCCTTGAATTAAATTGTGAATTAAAATCAAATTTAATCTTAACAGCTACTTGGAAATAATTAATTAATTTATTTTAGATTAATTAGTTGGAGAAATTTAAGTTAGAAGTATTTTTGAAGTAATGCAAGAGTTATCCCTTAAATTAAGGAGATAAGATTGAGTTATATTTGAATTGTAATTGGTTAACTTAGTTTACTGAGTTAAGTCCAGTTAAATTAGTTCCAAACTTTTTGAGGAACTAATAGTGAGTTAACAGTCAGTTGATGCATTAATGCACTCAACTAGTGCTACTCCAGTTAACTGAAGATTCCCTCATAAAAAACTCATGCATGTCTATTCTGAGAAAGACCTAGTTGAGATTAATGTTCAAGGACAGTGTACTATCAGTTGCATGTGTTTTCTCATGGAGAAAACTCATGCATGTAGTCAAGGATTTATCCTTGAGGATTGCACAGTTTTGAAGGAATTGGTTTTCCACTTGGTAAAGGAAAATCATCCACAAGGAACATCACAAGGAAATAGGATCTTGGAGGGTAGAGAAGAAGGCTGGAGAGAAGCCGAGATTGCCTATGATCATTTGCGAGGATTGTACTGAGAGTTGACTAGTTGTGAGAGCTAAGGCTTTGTATAATTTCTATGTATTTCCACCATGTATGATAATACAATAGTGTGGGGTTTTTAGCTGAGGCTTTCCCCAAAGTATTTTCATGTGTATTGTGTCATTGATTCTTCTTCTTCTGGTTATATTGTTCAGCTCGATCTTTAAGTTTCTGAAAATTGATAGGATAAGTAGGTTATAGTATTCTGCTTTGATTTATATTGCATTATCGGGTTAATCTATCACAGATTTTCTACATGGTATCAGAACTATGAACAATATATTGAGAAGAGAATTCAAAGTTTGAAGTTCGGGGTTGCAGGTGCAAATTGAATTCATATCATTCTTCAAGGTTGGCCAATGGCATTCTATGGATTGAGACTCAAGTATGCCTTGGAGGGTAGCTCAAATTACATAGCATGGAAAGATATAATGGAGGTTGTATTAGAAGACAATGGCTTGAAAGAATTCATTGATCAAGAAATCGAAAAGACAAATTCAACTAATGCACAAGAGTTGGCTGAGTGGAAGAAGCGTGTGGTGAAGGCGAGACAGATCATCCTTGAGGGAGTTCGAGACCATATTGTCTTGAGTTTCCATGGGAAGGATACTCCATTTTAAATGTGGAAGACATTGAAGGATCTCTACCAGAACAGTAGCGGCTAGAGGAAATTTCGGCTCAAGGATACGCTTTGAAGAATCAAGATGGAGAAGGGCGATACTATTTCCACATATGTGAACAAGCTCACCACCTACAGAGATGAGCTTGGCAGTGTGGGAATAACTACTGCCGATGATGATATGGTGAGCCTCACTCTCCTTGGCCTTCCAAAGAGTTGGAATAGCTACCAGGACTCTGTGAATGGAAGGGAGAAACTATCAGATTGGGAACGACTATGGTCGGATCTTATGCAAGAGGAGATCAGGAGGAGCACACGAGATGGTTCTTCATCCAAGAATGATGATGAAGAAAATTTGGCCTTAGCAAGTAAGGCAAGGAAAGGGAAGGGGAAGGATTCCCATTTCAAATCGAATTCTTCTCATGGAGGGAAGAAGGGTGACATGTCTAAAGTAAGATGCTTTAATTGTCACAAGATGGGACATTATGCGACTAATTTCCCATCGAAGAAGTCCATGAATGGATCCTTGGAAGGATCAGAAGGTGAGGCATTAGCCTCTCAGTTTGAAATGGACTTTACCCTCATTGCATGCATGGTGTCGTTGATGATGGGTTGTGTCTGGTATCTTGACAGTGGAGCCTCATATCACCTGACCGATGATAAAAATTTATTTAGTGCCTTGGAGGAGAAAGACCTCAAGATGCACATAGAGATGGGTGATGACATAAGGTATATCTTTTTAGGAGTGGGAACGATTGCTTTTCAGAGGGAGCATGGAGCTCCTCTCACCTTGATACATGTGATGTGCCTGGACTGAAGAAGAACTTGGTATCAGTCGCGATGTTGGAGGACAAAGGCTACGATGTTGTCTTCAACAAAGGAAAGGCATTCCTAAGACGCATAGCCATGGGTTAGACCAAGAGGAAAGGGATTCAGGTGAAGAATCTCTATAAACTAGAGGTAAGTGATTGTGCAGCATTGAGTACGAAAGTAGAATTGGTGCAAAGTCAAGACATTGGTGAGTTGTGGCACAGGTGGTTGGGCCATTTGCATCATGGGGCTTTGAAGATAATTCAACATATATCTACAGGACATCCCAAAGGTAAACTTGAGCAAGTTGACACATGTAAAGGTTGTACCTTTGGAAAGTACTCCAAGTCTTCCTTTCATGTTCGAGACAATCAAGCAGAGGTTATCTTAGAGCGAGTTCATACTAATTTGTGTGGACCATTCTCGACAGCATCCACAGCGAAGCAAAGGTATTATGTGATTTTCATTGATGAATATTCTCGTAAATGTTGGATTTATTTCATGCAGAAGAAGGACCAAACTTTCACAAAGTTTTGTGAGTTCAAAGCTTTGGTTGAGAAAGAGTCAGGGAAGAAGATCAAGGCCTTGAGAAGTGACAATGGTGGAGAATATGTCTCTAAAGATTTTAAGGACTTTTGTGCAATGGAAGGAATTAAACGAGAGTCAATGGCACCTCATAACCCACAGCAGAATGGGGTGGCCGAGAGGAAGTACAGAACTATTGTAGGGGTAGCACGGGAAATGCTACATGACCAAGGCCTACCACTTCACTTGTGGGTTGAGGCATGCAACAAAGAGGTCTATTTTCATAATATAAGCCTGCATCACATACTTGGGATGAAGACACCAGAGGAAGATTTCTCTGGTAAGAGACTAGATGTGGTTCACTTCAGGATCTTTGTCTTATCGGTATATTGACACGTGACAAAGGATGCACGCAAGAAGCTTGAGCCAACAACAGAGTTGGTGATATTTGTGGGGTACACTGATACACCTCACAACTATCGGGTGTACTTGCCTACCAGTCGAAGGAAACTAATTCACAGAGATATCAAGTTTGATGAGCAGAAGGCTATGCGAGTTTCCCTTGTGTTGAAGCCCCAAAAATCAGGTCTGTTACACAGTAATTTGTCACCGTTTATCACCGTCCATGTTTCCCCTCTCCTGTACATTGGAGGACTCATTCCAGGACTTGTGAGAAGTGACATAACCTAAAACCACTTGCATTATATTCCTCTAAGTATGAGCTTCATATGCCCTGAATACATCTCCTGCAGAATACCCATAAAAAAGACCTCTTTTGCATTGGCGCGGTTCCACAGTGTACTGCTCGCGCCAATGGGGGAAATCCTCTAAAGAGGGCATGCCAGCTGGCGCTCTATCTCAGAGTCACACTCGCGCCAACCCAGTTGGGTAAAGTTTTTAACAAACAAACTTTCGAAGGTTCTCCCTAACCCATTCATCAACTGAATCTATGTTGAGCTAGGATGGTTTTGCTTCGAATCTCCATAGAAGGGAAGTGGTTTGCCACCTTTCATGGAAACTTCTTAGTGATAAAGCCAATCCCATGAATATTGTCGTTGATCCTATCTCCTTCCCCTCTATCGATAAAAGCTTGTTCTTTTGCCTTGAGCAAGCTAGTTCCAACATAGTGCTAGTGATAGTAAGAGTTCCAGGAGTTCAAGAGATTGAAGTTGCAAGAGCCATCTAAGTGAGGAGATTCTTGTCACCAAGAAGAGAGAGGCTTGTTTCCCATCCCAACAAGCTTTGCAAGACTTGTGTAGCTGATCACCCAGCCAAAGGAGGATTTGACGTCAGAACTATGGTTGTATTCTTCTTTGTTGTTTATCAATAATAGATGACTGTCATTATGGTTCCACTCTCATTGTCCTTTGAAATGATTGATGTTGAGTTATATCTTTTCTGACTGATATATAATTGCATCTATTGGATTTTATGCTTGTATTTGTGTTGTTCTTTGCATGTGCAGGTGTCCAATCACGGAGATCGTGGGGATCGTGACTGGCCGAAGCAAAGGAAAGAGAGCGACGTCTCTTCTACGAATATTAGCGTTGGAATCCAAGTAGGTTCTCATCATCCACCTTTAATTTGCAATTAGGAACTTGTGTGATAGCATTGTTTGATTGTTGCTAGACCCGGTTTGGGCTTGTAGGGATTGCCTCTGTCCGCAGAGGGGATTTACCTCCACAACAATTTGGCGACTCCACTGGGGAGTTAGCTTGTTGTTTGATTTGTAAACTTTAGACGGAGCCTGAAGTACGGCCGGATAGCCTTCAAAACGCTATTGCTTTGCATTAGCGAAGTAGATCAACGCCACTTCAGTCAATCTCCGGTTTGGTTTACGAACTAAACAACTTGGAGTTTGTCTTGTCTCTTTGGTTTCTCTTGTTTTGATTGCTCAGATAGCTTCCTGGGTTAGATGCTCTGTTGTCTCTTGCTGCCTGGTCTGTCTGGATACTGTCGACCAAGCCTTGGACTGCTTGTTTTTATTTTTAAGCTAGCAAACTTGATTGGCGCTCTTTTTTGCAATGACAGTCGCGCCAATTGGCGCCACTTTCCAGTGTACAACCCACGCCAATCCTCAATTGGCGCTAGTTTTTCACCTGATAGTCGCGCCAGGCCTATGCACTTTTCCAGTTTGCTTGTTTGTAGCCTTCCAAGCTTGGGTTTTGTGTCTAGCTACACCTTTTTCAATCACTTGAGTGTGTCAGAGTCTTGTTTGACTGGTTTTGAGTTTTTTTGGCAAATTATTAATTTGATTTCCTTTGATCATTACTTGGACGTTTGTCTCAGTCTTTTCACAATTTTGCATATTTTTGCTTTTGTTTTTGCAAAAAAATTCCCCCCTAAATTGTGGCTAAATTTTGTATGAGTGTTAATCGCCTTTGAGTGTTTTTAGTTTATGATCTTTGGAACTCACACCCGTTTTTCTTGATTTGCACTTGATTGGTTCTTAGATTACATTAGAATCATCGTGTGTTTGAGAATTCTCTTGCATAGATCACACTTGCATAATTAGAATTCTCATTTTCAGGATATTAATGAAAAGTGTGCATAGATTACATTTGCATAATTTGGGTGTTTGCCATTTTCCACCGATTTCACATTTTAGCCCTAGGGCATCTAGTGGCTTTGTGCATAGAGCCTTCCTTAGGAGTTTTGATCTTCTGTTGGTCCAGTCAACTTTTTGGTTACTCTCTTGCACTTGTTCAGTGATTGTTAAACTTTTTATTGCGTTATTCGAGTGATTCTCTTCTTTTCGCTTGGATTTCGCTTGGCTTCATTTTGGGCTTAGATTACATGGCCCATTAAGGTCTTTGAGATCTTATCTTGGTTCTGAAGGAATGCCTTGGTATTTACGGACTTGATTGTATTTTCATTGAGTGAAATTTGTCTTTTTACTCTTTGTTATTGTTTCTCAAAATTTGTTTAGTGCATTTTGCCATCAAAAAAGAAACAAACAATCTCTTTTGCTTTGCATTAGTTAATGGAAAATAAAGCTTTTCGTTGTTATTAGCGATTAGTAACTTTAGAGAAAAGTTTTTTTAATTTCCATTAGCTGCATTAGAGTTATTGTTGATTGTTTTATGGTCATTTTTGTTTGTGTGAAAGCTCTCAACCCTCTCGTAGTTAGCATTCATCGAATGAAATGATATATTTTGGCATATAGCTTGCATTTAGGGAATTGTGAGGGATTACATATGATAGGACCTGGAAATCGAAACCTAATCAAAGATCAATCGTAAAATGAACTAAATGAACTTAAAAATTCATTGGAACATAACGCTCACTGTTTAGAGGTCTAGGCTAGAGACGTGCTCCGGCGTCGTTAAACCTAGTCACTTTTGTTTCACTTAAGGTTGGGTGATTCCTCCTTCCGTGACGCAACAAGTGGTCTAGCACGGACTTGAGCTCCCACGTACTGTCGAGTATATGGGGAGACCCCACTAGGTTATCATCCTTTATCCACAGGAAGTCGTGTCGACCGCCTTACAAGCCGTAACGCACTGAACACAGCATTCGAGAAGATTGACTGCCGTACAGGAAGTCCTTGGTTTTCATATAACTGCCAAGGTGTATATGCAGTTTTATGGATTTGTTTGGTAAACCTTTTTGCCTAGCTCTCCAGAGTAGTCACTTTTGATCCTTTTCAGGCTCCTTAAACGAAAAGGCTCATCTGAGCATTTGTCACTTCCGGCTCACAAAACATTCGAAGGCGACTAGAGTCACCTTTTCGTCCTTTTCTCGACTCTTAAAACATGAAAAGGTAAAGTTCAGTTCCTTTGTCTTAAAATTTATTCGGCCGCGTTCACATTTACCCGGTTAGATCTTGTTTGCGTTAGCTTGAGTAGGCTTCTTTTCGTTCTCGATGGCAACTTTTCCGAGGTTCACCAACCCAGGGATCCCCTCTGACGGGAACCCTGGTCATTTCGCTCCTTTTGGAAATGTTGGTGCTCCTTATATGGCGACGTTGTCCCTCCCAGGGTTAACTGTTGGGTTGCCGGTTTGGTTGTTCTCAACCTCTTTGGTCCCTGCCGTCTCACCGTCTAGTCAATCCATCCCTCCACCTGAACAACATCATGTTGATTCTAAGGTGGATCTCTCCCCTTCTATGCCCACTTCTACGTCCTCATCTTCTACTTCACCTGGTGAAAGTCTAGATTCGAGTAACTAGGTGGCTAAGAAGAAGAAGAAGAAGAAGATGAAGAAGAAGAAGGCTCCTAAGGGAGAGGTTACAAATGCAACTACCCCCTCTAATACACCTGAAGTCGGGCCCCTTTCCGCTCCTCCGTGGAAGGTCAAGTTTCCTTGTCGATTATGCAAGGAGGACCATCTTCTTCGCGATTGTCCTGGCATTCCTAGGGTACTAGAAGTATGGTCTCGCAATTCGGCCCGCCCCTCATCGTCCTCCGAAGCTCACGGCGATGCTACCTTATCAATTGGGAATGGTAAGGGAAAAGGGAAGATTCGAATCCCCTGTAGACTTTGTGAAGGCAATCATCCCCTTCACCTTTGTCCACTCATGGATAAAGCCTCCGTTGGCTTGGAAAGTCTTACAGCTCCTTCACCCCAACTTCCCGTTGGTTATCAACGTCTCTCTGCAGCCGCAGATCGTTCCCCTGTTGAAAAAGAGATTGATTCATATTCTTCTCTTGTCCAGCCTCCTCTTCTCGAACCTAGCTGTGCCCTGCCTATTCTAGACCAACCATTGGTCGGAAAGAGTGTCGACTCGAGTTCACCACCCGTCGATCACTCTGTTTCAGAAGAGCATCACTCCCATGTTCTTCTTGTCTCCTTAGATTCTCTTGAGTCCGGAAATGACTCTCCTATCCCAGCTGCTCCCGAGAGTCCTACTTCAGTTCCTTTAGCACATGGTGGCAATCATACGATTCCCCCACCAAGTAGTCTGGTCACTTCCTTTGATTGGAATCGCCTGATCGTCGGTCGCCTTCCATCCCATATGCCTTTCCAGATCACAGTACATGCCTGTGCTAAGGCAGTACCTGGCACTATTTTGGATGAAGGGGCGTATGTCAGTCTTATGCCGTACACTACTTGGAAAGCTTTAGGTTCCCCACAGCTTGGGCCAGTAACTCAGAATCTGTTGGCCTTCGACGGAGGAGCCTGTCCATCTCTAGGAGTTCTCCCGAAGTTCCCTATTACTTTGGGAGGCAAAACCATCTATATAGACGTCTTGGTTACCCAAGGTGTTTTAGACTTTAGTATTCTCCTTGGTCGCGACTATGTTTACGCCATGGGGGCCCTCGTTTCTTCACTTTTCCGTGTGGTTTGCTTTCCGCACGTTGGACGAATTGTGACTATCGATCAAGTGTCATTCGTTAGTCCCCCGATGCCTCCTGCGCTCTTGTCGTCCCCTCCTAGTTTTCATCCACCAGTTGCATCTACCCCACCACAGATCAACTACGTGGCCACCAATCCCATGCCTGGATCCAGTGATGCCGCCATTGTGCATAGTGTCCTGGGGGCATTGGGCCCTGACTTCCAAGATGTTTCCCTTCCACCGGGGGTGGCAATCTTGGAAGCCCCGCCTTTCTATTCATTATGATGAAGTTCAGGTGGAGCATAGCTCCTTTCCGGTGTCAAGCTCCTTAAAAAATGAAACTAGGTTTGGTCGAAGCATAGTTCCTTTCCTATGTCAAGCTCCTTAAAAAATGAAACTAGGCTTGGTCGGAGCATAGTTCCTGATCTTGTGTCAAGCTCGTTAACAAATGAAACAAGGGTTATGAGGATAGTTCTTTTACTGTGTCAACCTCATTAAAAAATGAAACAACTCCCTTTCCAAATCGAGTCTTTTGATTAAGATCTCGTAAAATACAAGTCGAGTCTTTCATCGATCTCGAGAGTGAACCTTCATTCCATCCACTTTGTTGAATGCAATGAAGCTTGGGGGGCATGTACCTTGATTTGCGTTATTATGCTGGGGGCATGCGAACTAATACCAAGCATAGTTTTTCGTTTCAAGCTTGTGTAAACATGAAACCAAATCCAAGCAGAGTTCTCCATGGTTCAAGCTTGTGTAAAAATGAACCCATACCTGATTTACATCTTGTGATTGCTGCCTATCCGCTACATTTTGTTAGATGAGCCTTGGTTGTTTCATTCCATCGACACCATCTCTTTAGCTGATCATATGCTTTCACTTGGTTGTTTATCCTTTCCTGAGGAACCGCAATGATGAGTGGTTTTATTAGCCAGCCTCTTGACCATTACATGTTTTGAGTAGTTCCACCATTACTGGAACCAGTTGCTACCCTTTATACCACTCGTTCCTCTAGGACGAGTCTCCTTTAAGCTCTTTTCTAACTCGTAAAATATGAAAAGATTGCCGAATATTTTTCCCTTTTTGACTCGTTAAAGAGAATAAAAATGGAGGTCTGCTTTCAGCTCTTTTCCGACCATTTAAAGATGAAAAGATCATCGAGTTATCCCTCTTGACTCGTTAAACATAAATAAGAGGTGGTCTGCTTTCAACTCTTTTATGACCATGTAAAAAACAAAAAGATTGTCGGGTATTTGTCATTTCAGGCTCGTTAATGGTTACGAAACGATGTGATATCAATCAATTTTTTACTTTTTCAAGTCGATGTCACTACATATGAAAATTACTCCTCGATCGTAATGATCAGGCGGTTCTTTCGAGCATTGTTTTATACTTTTTCGGGCTCGAGAAACACAATTTTACGAAAAAGGACCCCCCTCGAGTTTACTTTTCTGCTGTCTTTTCAAACTCTATAAACATGAAAAGACGTTGAGTTCTTCCTTTGTCAGACTCGTTGAAACCTAATGACATCGGATTCTGTCGTAATGATGCCTTACAAGCATATGCCATCCCCGTTAAGCTTGTTAAAAATAACTGGGGTACTCTCCAGAAATGGTGGGGAAAATGGACCCATAATTATTGTAGTGTCGGCAGTATGTCGCTCTTGAACATGGCACTTCTCTGCATTCATGTCTGAGTGGGAACCTCTCATCTTGTTTTACACTGGCCTCCGTGGGTTTGGGTTATCCTGTTTGACCTCTCATCTACTCATTGCCTCGTCACCATGACCTTTGATCCGTTGGTGTCAAATACTGGCAAGTCCACTGTCGTGCCGCCAATATGTTCAAGAGAAGTTGACCTCTATAGAATTACAACCTCCCTCTGATACCTCACATAATTCTGATTCACCACAACATTTTTCCTCTGTCTTGTGTCAATGATTTGGGAAACATTATGGCCCACCTTTGATTAAGGTCACTTCCTGTCGACTTCAGCTCATTATCCAGGAAGCTGATCTAGAGACTCCCTTCCGGTGCCTAGGAGCCTGCATGCCTCAATGGCAGGTTCTTCGTGTTCAACAAGAGGTTTTCATCATTGGCCTCCGATCGAATGATTCTACGGGTGTTCGATGCCAGCTCACTCATTCGCACGCCGTAGATTGTACCTATAGTACCTTGAGGGCCATTGTCATTATTGTGGTACCTCTCGCGTCTGTTGACAGTTTTCACTATTGGCTAGTAATCAGACGATGTTCATGCATGTTCAACTTCAACTCATGTATTCGCATGCCTGAACTTGTACTCTGTTCGGGTCGAGATGGAGCGCAAGACCCCAGATTTTGTTTGTTGGAATCCAGGCTGCGATTTGTGGCTTATTATGATCATTACATGACTCATTCACTAGGTGGCTGCGACCATGCCTGAGTCTATTTATCGATCCTCACTGGATGGCTGTGCCCATACCTTGGATCTAGATTCTTGTGTGCTCTGTTATGGACGGCTACGCCCATACCACATATATCATGTACTTGAGATATCAGTTGTACTTCTTTACGCAGGTTCTCCGGCGGCAGTGTTTTCAGTTACGCATGTTCTTGTAAAAGCATTTCACCCCTCTATCTCCCTCGGGCCTCATGCTTTAGGGGGCATATGTTACACAGTAATTTGTCACCCCTTTACACCGTCCCTGTTTCCCCTCTCCCGTACATTGGAGGACTCATTCTGGGAATTGTGAGAAGTGACATAACCTGAAACCACTTGCATTATATTCCTCTAAGTATGAGCTTCATATGCCGTGAAGACATCTCTTGCATAATACCCATAAAAAAGACCTCTTTTGCATTGGCGCGGTTCCACAGTGTATTGCTTGTGCCAATGGGGGAAACCCTCTAAAGAGGGCGGGCCAGTTGGCGCTCTGTCTCGGAGTCTCACTCGTGCCAACCCAGTTGGGTAAAGTTTTTAACAAACAAACTTCTGAAGGTTCTCCCTAACCCATTCATCAACTGAATCTATGTTGAGCTAGGATGGTTTTGCTTCGAATCTCCATAGAAGGGAAGTGGTTTGCCACCTTTCATGGAAGCTTCTTAGTGATAAAGCCAATCCCATGAATATTGTGGTTGATCCTATCACCTTCCCCTCTATCTATAAAAGCTTGTTCTTTTGCCTTGAGCAAGCTAGTTCCAGCATTGTGCTAGTGATAGTAAGAGTTCCAGGAGTTCAAGAGATTGAAGTTGCAAGAGCCATCTAAGTGAGGAGATTCTTGTCACCAAGGAGAGAGAGGCGTGTTTCCCATCCCAACAAGCTTTGCAAGACTTGTTTAGCTGATCACCCAGCCAAAGGAGGATTTGACATCAGAACTATGGTTGTATTCTTCTTTGTTGTTTATCAATAATAGATGACTGTCATTATGGTTCCACTCTCATTGTCCTTTGTAATCATTGATGTTGAGTTATATCTTTTCTGACTGATATATAATTGCATCTATTGGATTTTATGCTTGTATTTGTGTTGTTCTTTGCATGTGCAGGTGTCCAATCACGGAGATCGTGGGGATCGTGACTGACCGAAGCAAAGGAACGAGAGTGACGTCTCTTATACGAATATTAGTGTTGGAATCCAAGTAGGTTCTCATCATCCACCTTTAATTTGCAATTAGGAACTTGCATGATAGCATTATTTGATTGTTGCTAGACCCAGTCTGGGCTAGTAGGGATCGCCTCTGTCCGTAGAGGGGATTTACCTCCACAACAGGGTCGACAACAAGGGGGATACCTGCCCGGTCCGGACCTTGGTTGGCAGCTCCTTATCCGTTTGGTATAGCGGGTCCGACTGGGGATAATGGGACCAATTTCCCAATCTATGAGTGTGTGTGTGTAGAATTTGATGTTGCTGACCTAACAGTTCCTATCTAAGATATTCTAATTCTAACTTTAATCTAATTATATGCTATTGTAATCTAATAAACAACACATCTAAATATATACTAACCCAGGATGTAATTCTTTTATTATGCGATCTAAAGAGATTTCAAATAACAACTGGTAATAAAGATCATTCAGTGATTATAAGAAATGAAATCAATAAATATGAACCACTTCACATAAAAAGTTAGACGAAACAATCGTGAAAAACATATCGCATAGTAAGCTGTTCATACATCAAACATAAATAAATAGCTATCGCCGTACAAAATTTCCAAATGATAACTCAGGCATTCATGCAATAATACATAAACAACTAAAAACTGTATATCACTTTAACATATAAGAAAAAATGGTCAAGAGATAAAACTACCATTTATGACTAGTCCTACTCATAAGCTTCAAGCGACAATGATTTATCTCTCCTTGCTCTAACATCCACTAAGAGTACTGTAGTGCAACATCAGTAGTAGATATCAAATGCAAACATCAAAAAATCTTGATCCATTCATTGACCAAAACCTCCTCGGAGGGTGCAAAAGTGCATGTTCTGAGGACAAGTTTTTGATAAATTTCTGGACCCTTCTCTAAATGCATGAGAAGGGTTTAAATACTACTAACTAAATAACTTAATTACACAGATTCAGGATACGGTTTAAATGACCGCCCTTTTTCTAAGAAAAACTATTTCTAAAATTTAAATCTAATATCTAACTATTTCTGCATTTGCTCCTTAATGTTGCAAGCATTCAGTATTTGCCTAGGAGAGTCGGCTGACTGTCTTCCGCTTTTGGTTGAGCTAAGCAAACAGAAATGGTAAGAGCTGGCACCATCTTTTCAGCAAAATCGATGATATACTCGAGAGTCATCCTCTGACTATGTGGATTTACTGTGTATGCCCAGTAATAATCCAAGTTCAACTTGGTTAACCCTTGAATCGCTTTTGCCTTTTCTTTTAGCTTTATGTTTCCAGCTCGTTCTTTACCATTGCTTTCTTGCATTTTCCGGGTTACAAGTGACTGAGCAGTTAGAGGCTTTGCTTTTTTAGCAATTTTCTCAGTAATCGTGCATCGAGAACTGCCTCCATTCTTTGGTCCGGGCCTCTTTGATGTGTTTTTCGCCTTTGGCTCCTTTTTCTTTACTGGGTTACAAAGGCTTCAAAATTTGTAAAAAATAATGCTTTCATGAGCTCTTGACCTTGAGCATTAAACTGCCTGTTGATATTAGCATCGTTCAATACTCATTCAACCATGGCTGTAAATGAAAGATCTGTAATGGATGGCTTAGCATCGTTCTGTGAATCTGCGGCTCTATTGCATGCGGGCATCTTTTCTCTGTCTTTGAACATTGGAGTTTTACCCTTTTTCCTCATAGCTTCCTGCACATTGATTTGCGTAACCTTTTGTTTTTCGTTCCTGCAGTTTACAAGTGAGGAGAGAGTAATGATAATAAAAATCGATAGGAAAGCTTTAAATGCTATGGATATGCAAAAACATGCCACCTGACATAAACTGGCTCTTCGAACAACACAAAACCATCTTTCATTAACAACTGGCGTATATTTCATTAATTATCATTAAAGTGCGTATCCAGTGCTTGATTTATGGAAAACTTTTCTTGAATGTTGAGCTGGGTTAAATCTGCGATGGAATGTTTCTGTGATTCGCATCACAGCATCGCATTTCGCAGTATCGTATTATCGCAATTTCATCGTGGTGTGTTATCGCAAGGTCGCTTGATCGTGCTATCGCAAGATCGCGGATCGCAGTATCGCAATATCGTGGAACGCAGTATCGTAGTATCGCAAAATCGTTGATCGCTGTAATCGTTAAATTGTTATGTGTTTTTCAAACAATTTTGCGAGATGCGATATGCATATCACATATCAGCGATTTTTTAAGGTTTTCCAATGTGAGTTTTTATTAATGCATGCGATGCGATGAAGTTCACGTCACAATCTCATAGTTTATCATTTTTACTCATAAGGAAATGACCTATCATTTTTTGCGCGATGCAATGTTTTTTAAGGAGTAAAAATACATGAGCCTTAATTGATTTTTTGAATTTTTTTCTAAGGGTCCCCACTTACCTACTATTATTGCTAATACTAAATAAGGAGGGGGTTGTTGGTGGCCACAACAATTGGCGATTCACTTGGAAGAACCAGTTATCTCTGTTTTTCTATTGAATTTTCTAAACTTCCAAAACAGAAATTTTTTCAGAAAATTAAACTTTATTATGGAAAGATAAAGTACATTATGCTCTAAACTGTCAATGATATTTTGTTTCAACCATTTTCCACTTTGATTATTTGCTTCCTTAGGCTAGTCCTTGTATTTACATCAGTCATTAGTTGGTCTTGTAAAGATAAAACAAAGTCTCCTCTGTAAACCAGTTTTAAATATGCTCATTTGTCGTAGGTAGAGCCTTTGCTATCAGCAGGCGTTTATAGCCTCGACAGGGTTACCTGTTACCCAGCAATGATCCTGTATCCTACTTAAGGCAGCCTACAACTTTCAAAGAAAAATCCATATCCACACTTATTGCTTTGATTTTCTTTTTATTCTTAAAGAACAATGTCTTGGTTTGGTAGCCAAATTATGACACAGTCATTCACTTGATTTATAACTTTGTTGAACAAGCTGGCTCGTGATGAGACCCCTTGTCTTTTGATTGCAACAATCTTGATTCATTGCCTTGTTGTTGTGTACAGTATTGGAAAAGTTAGCAAGTTATAATATCTGTGATAATGATAAGCCGACTCGTGATGAGACCTCTTATTCTTCAAGATAAAGTGTATCCATGGGTTGTTCCTCTAAAAGTTTCGATTTCCTTGGCAGGGAGGAAGTCATTGTTTCCTTAAGATAGCTCTGGATGAGAATAATAGAGTTTTTGGAAACAGCTGTTCTACAGAGAATCTTTATTTTTTTATTGATACCTTTCATTGTACTGAGATACAACAATTTCTTCACTAAAGGTTGTTTTCATCAAACTTTTTGAAGTTTAAACTAGTATCATATCTGAGCTAGAGTCTTTAACTGTATCTATCAATAATAAAGATCAGTTTTCGACAAGATTTACTATTTATATAAGCAAAAAGTTCAAAATCTGAAAGAGAATTGGTGCCTTTTTCGTAAATGTCTAATGTAACCACTCACAACTGGTTTTATTATGAAAAAGAAAAACAATTATTCTACAAAAATAGAAGAATAATCTTCTATGGAAAATATTTCTTGAGAATTTCTCCATTAACAGGTAAAGGATCCCTCTTACCTACTAAATCCTGTAACACAAACTTTGATGGACCTATGACTTCTACAATTTCAAAAGGACCAAGCCACATTCTTTGAAATTTTATATGTTTGCCCTTTTCTTCATGAGCCTTGTCCCACTTTAAAACTAAATCTCCCATCTGAGAACCTTTTCTGGTCATTATGTTCAAATCAAAAGAGGATTTTACTAGTGTTTGATGATGAGCATGCACTTTCCTAGCCTGTTCTTGTTGTTCTTCTAATTTAATTACTTCCATTTGTCTCAGCTGTAAGGAGGAAGTGGGTACTTCATCAATGTATTGAACTAAAGACAAAGAGGGAATTGCTAAGTGAGTCGGAAGAACCACTTCTTTCCCATAAACTAAGTTAAAGGGAGAAGTGCCGATAGAAGTTTTTTGCATTATTCGGTCTGCCCATAAAGCATATATCAAAGCCTTATGCCAATTTTTATGATTTTGGTCAATTGTTCTTTTGATAATCCTGATTAGGTTTTTATTTGTTGACTCAACTAACCCATTGCCTTGTGGGTAGTAATTGGCCGAATATTTATGTTTGAATCATCTTTTAAGTGCGAATTCAGTCATTGCATTTCCAGAAAAGTATGATGCATTATCAAACATTAAAGCGGATGGCAATCCAAACCTGGTGATTATAAATTGATTTATGAACTCAATGATATTTTTAGCATTAGCCGTCTTGAGTGGAACTACTTCTACCCACTTAGTAAAATAATCTGTTGCTGTGAGGATGTATCTATGTTGCGTAGAAGAGTGAGGAACGATCTCACCTATTATGTCCAATCCCCACTGACTGAAAGGTTTCTCGATGTTTACCGGCTGTAGTGGCAAGGATGGCTTCTTTTTTCTTCCAGCAGTAGTTTGGCAGACTTGACATCTCCTCACGTATCTGTGCGAGTCTTTAAATAATGTGGGCCAGTAATATCCTGCGCGTAAGATTTTATGTGCAGTAGCATCTCCAGCATAGTGTCCACCTGCCGGCCTATCGTGGAGTTCCTGCCAAACTTTTTCAGCTTCAGCTTTCTCAAGACACCTAAGAAGAACATAATCATAATTTTTCCTAAAAAGAATATCATTTATGAGTTGATATTGTTTGGCTTTTAACCTTAGAGCTCTTTTCTTAGTATGATCGAGGTGTGAAGGTGCATACCCGTTCTTAAGATAATAAATGATATCAGTGTATAATGACTCTGAATCGTTTAGGCTTACCTCGCACATTTTTACCTCTTTAGATGGAATTTCAGAAATTTGCGATGCTCCAGCTAGCATTTTGCAGAAGCCTTGACCTCTTACAATGTTTGCTGGTTTAATCTCAATGTCATATTCCTGTAAGGCAGTAACCCAATTGGCCCTTTTCTCACCCACATCCTTCTGTACTAGAAGGTTCCTTACCGCTGGAAACGATACTATAATCTTAGTATGGGTTTTAAGTAAGAAAGGTCTAAAGTATTTGACCGCTTTGAAAACAGCATAAGCCTGTTTCTCCACGTCTGAATAATTTAGTTCAGCACCCTGTAAATTTGAACTAAAAAATGCGATTGGGGCTTCCGCTTTTTCTTAATTTGCTTGAGTTAGTATCACAACATATGACTTATCTGAGACAAATGTGTATAAAATAAAAGGCTTTGAAAAAACCGGAGTTGCTAAAGATGGAGCATTAATAATAGCTTGTTTGATCAGGTTGAATGCTTCATGTTCATCTTGGCCCCATTTAAAATTTGAGTTCTTTTTAATCATGGTTTGCAAAGGAGACACGATTCGTGAAAAATCTGGTATGAATATCTTTACAAAGTTGATCTGACCAAGGAAAGATTGCATGGCTTTTTTGTTGTGAGGTAGGGATATTTCAGAAATTTCTTTGATTCTGTTAGGATCAATGTGAATACCGGATTTTGACACTATGAATCCTAGAAATTTCCCTTCACTTAGTGCGAAAAATATTTCTTTGGGTTAAGTGAAATTCCATACCTTAAACACCGTTGAAAGATTTGTTTCAAGTCTTTGAGATGGTCACTTCGTTTCTTTGAATACACTGTTATATCATCCAAATAAATTACTACAGATTTATTGACTAAACCTTTGAATGTGATGTCCATGGCTCTCTGGAAATGTGGCACCAGCATTAATCAAACGAAATGGCATCTTTCGATATGAGTATGTGCCCCATTTAGTTCTGAATGTGGTTTTCAATTGATCATCAGGATGTACCAACACTTGATTGTATCCTGAAAATCCATCCAAGAAAGACATTAATTATGAGCCCACCACTGCCTACAATATTTGTTCCATAGGTGGTAAAGGAAAATTATCTTTTTGACAGGCTTTGTTAAGGTTTTGAAAGTCAATGAAAATCCTAATATCTATGTTTTTCTTTCTAACATGTACCATATTGGAGACCCATTTAGAATGTCTGATGGGAAAGATTATTCTGGCTTTCAATAACTTATTGAGCTCAGTTTTTATCTGATTTTCTAAATTGGGGTGGATCTTTCTCAGCTTCTGTTGGACAGGTTTTTCATTATCGATCATGGGAATAGTATGTTGGATGATAGAAGTGTCGTATGTTTTCAACTCATCATAATTCCAGGGAAAAACATTTTTATATTGTCTCAAAAGACGAATATACACTGATTTTTCTTCATGGGTTAGGTCGAGGCCTAGATTAATGTTTTGTGGTTTGGCATCGGTTCCTAGGTTTACTAATTCATAGTTCAAGGTTGAACTTTGGAGTTTTGAATTGGTAGACCTCTTAAACTGATCCTTCAAATCGTACAAGTCTTCTAACTTGACCACCGACTTAGGTATAGCATTGTTAGTGCTATCTTGTTGCAATTGTCGATCATGCTGATCTTCGTCAATTATTTGATTGGAGTAGGATCCTTCAGATGTGAGGAAATTTACAATATCAGGATCGTCATTGAATACTCTCCAATTTTTGATGTTATCAGGAATGGATGGTATAAAGATTAATTCTATTCAGAATCTATCTGGACTAAAATCTTCTGAAGGAATAAGCTTAGAAGCTACGTTAGCCAAAAGGTTTGCACTTGCGTTTTGGAGTCTAGGGATTGAAGAGATATTAAACACTATGAAATGCTCAATCATATCTTGAATTAAGGATTGATAATGTTTTAAATGACCTGATAAGCAATGTATAGTGTTACATACCTGTCTAACCACATTCTCAGAGTCTCCAGAAACTTGAAGATACTTGACGTCTAACCCGATTGCTTTGTACAAGCCTTGGACCAAAGCCTCATATTCTACTGTATTGTTGGTGCAATCAAATTTGAGTCTGCATGTGAGCATGATTTTATCTCCTTCTGGACTAATCAGAACGCATCCTGCTCCTGCTCCTTTGTTAGATCTAGAACCATCAAAAAATAATTTCCAAAACAAAGATTTATTTACAGGTTTATCTAAAAAATCGATACATTTCGAACTATCAGTTCGAGAAAAAATTTTGACTTGGGACAAAACAGAGTGTTCTAAATAGGGTGATGCATGAGCATTGAAATTGCCGAGGAAAGAATCTACCAAGTAATTGCCAATAATGTTGTTGTTATGCGCTACTGGTTCATTTTCCCCCTCTAGCTCTATTACTATGTATTTCTGGTGTAGCTCTCATTCAACTTTTATTTGATTTGGTTTACCATTGTAGGGCAGCCACATGTGCGACCAGTCGGTTGAAAAGTATCCATGAAGTCTTTCTAACCAATCCCTACTAAGAATTAAGCCATAGAATTTAGGAATGTCAGCAACTAAAATGTCAATAACTTGACATACTTTTGGGTTGGATGACAGCCTTATGGTTACTTGATTTAGTTCACCAATCACTTCAACTTGAGATCGATCTAGCTGAACTATGCGCACAGTGGATTTCTTCAGTTGAACATTTAACTTGGCACATATGGATTTGGGTAAAATATTCGATGAAGCACCAGAATCTACCAAACAATTGTGCACATTTTTATTGAAGATTTCATAAGTAAGGAGAAACGGGGGAGTGTGAGATCTTGATCTTCCTCCAATTAGAGCAATGTCATTTGGATCATTCTTATTGATCGCGTTAGTGGAGGTCTTCCCATGTTATGGGAAGCTTGAGAAAGTACAGTGGCAGGCAAAGGTGAAATTGGCACAGCATGTAATTCTTTCATCATTATCTTCTATTGATGCTTCAACTTGCTCAATTCGTAAAGGGTGATGTTAGCGGTAGTCTTTTTCATGTCTTCTATAATATTGTACTCCATTTCATCTGACACGATCAGTGTTTTAGATGGAGTTGTTTCATCTATTTGGACTAGGCTGGTTTGAGTCACTTTAGATGTCGTTTTCTTTGTTGCGGCTTTATCCTTTATTGCAAAGCTTGCGCTTTTCGGCTTAGGGTAGTTTGGGGAGGATCAAGCTGATTTTTGCTTCGTGTGCTAACTGGAAATACTTCTTGACCTTCTTCTTGTGGGAGGATGAAATCGCACATTCCTTGTAATTCCACGACTTCTTCTTCATCAGTCTGCCCTTCACTGGAAATTTCCTCTTCCTCTTCCTCAGATTCAGCATTTGAAATAGCATTGGGTGGCTTTGCATCCGTTGGAGGACCTGTTTTAAAAGATTTGTAGGGATTTTTTGAAGAAGTTTCTGCTACTTGCTTTTTGATGTCGACCATTTCATTGGACATGGTCTTTAGAACTTTCTGCAATCCTTCCAAATCGAATGGATCTTTTGCTTGTTTCTTCTTGGAGTCTTCCTTGAAGGTGAATTTTTTGGATTTACGCTCCTCTATCACAGATTTCTTTTCTAGGGCTATTATTCGTTTCTCTACTACTATTGCTTCTTTCATGTTATCAGCTAACGTTGTTTTATTAGCCCTGTCCACAAAGATTGCTATGTTTGATTGTAGAGCAGTGATATACCATTCACATCGTACTTCTTCACTGGGCTGGGAAGCAGTAGGATTTTTTTTGAAAATTTTATTAAAACGTAAATTGAAATACTTGATAGGCTCTCTAGTTTCGGCTCTAAGGTTGGATAGGTCATTGATTAACGTTGTTGTAGACCTGTCATCACCAAACTTGGTTAGGAATTGCTCCTGGAAGATGTCCCAACTAGTGATGGATCCAGAGGGTAATGAAAAATACCATGACCCGACTGTTCCTTGCAGAGTATAAGGAAAAAGCCGAACAACAGCATCTTAATTAGTAACCCCATTGAGATTAATGGAAAGCATGAAGTTGTTTATGTGCTCTTCTGCTAGCATGCCTGCCTCGGGATTAAATTTAGGTAGCCATTTCTCAGGATGGGCCGGTATTTGACTCAAGGGTGTAGGCATTAAGACTGCCCTAGGGTTATTCCATGGAGACTGGGCCATTGTTGAACTATTAACATAGGAAAGTGTAGAAGATGATCCTTGTGGCTGGGAGGATGAGGATACTACAATTGTAGATGATTGAGGAAGAGTTGTGGGGGTTCGAGTGGACGGATGGACGATGCTCTGGAGTGGTGGAGTGGATGGTTGACTTCGTGGTGAAGAAGTTGAGATGGATGATGTTGACGAAAGAGTCTCACTGTCAGACTCTTTAGGTGATTTCCTTGCTCTTTTCCTGGTGGGAAGAGGTAATTCAGTTGGCTGAATGCCAAACTTTTCACTCTTTAGCCTAGTCAGTGGATGAGCAGGATTGTAATGCGAAGTCACACTGCCTTGAGATTTATCAGACCTTTGAGGAGAAATGGAAAATCACTGAAGTTTGTGAATCAAAGATTCGACTTCAGGAAGTTCAATGGTAGATTGTTCTGAAATGTCAGGGTGTGTAGTAGTGGTTGATACTCGAGTGACTTCTATCTTTGGATTTAAGTGTAATGGAGAAGTCGAGGGAGATGGTGAGGGCGATTTACTCTCAGAATGGTATTCAGATTTGGATTTACTTGCCATTTATAGTTCAGGCCCTCCTTCTAGCACAAAATATGTTGAAGCCCCGAAAATCGGGTTGACAACAAGGGGGAATACCCACTTGGTCCGGACCTTGGTTGGAAGCTCCTTATCTATTTGGTATAGCGGGTCCTACTAGGGATAATGGGGCCAGTTTCCCAATCTATGAGTGTGTGTGTGTAGAATTTGATGTTGCTGATCTAACAGTTCCTATCTAAGATATTCTAATTCTAACTTTAATCTAATTCTATGCTATTGTAATCTAATAAACAACACATCTAAATCTATACTAACCCGGCATGTAATTCTTCTATTATGCAGTCTAAAGAGATTTCAAATAACAATTGGTAATAAAGATCATTCAGCGACTATAAGAAAGGAAATCAATAAAGATGAACGACTTCGCATAAAAAGTTAGACGAAATAGTTGTGAAAAACATATTACATAGTAAGCTATTCATACATTAAGCATAAATAAATAGCTATCACCGTACAAAAGTGCCAAATGATAACTCAGGCATTCATGCAATAATACATAAACAACTAAAAACTGTATATCACTTTAACATATAAGCAGAAATGGTCAAGAGATAAAAGTACCATTTATGACTAGTCCTACTCATAAGCTTCAAGTGACAATGATTTATCTCTCCTTGCTCTAACATCCACTAAGAGTACAGAAGTGCAACATTAGTAGCAGATATCAAATGCAAACATCAACAAATCTTGATCCATTCATTGACCAAAACCTCCTCGGAGGGTGCAAAAGTGCATGTTCTGAGGACAAGTTTTTGATAAATTCCTGGACCCTTCTCTAAATGCATTAGAAGGGTTTAAATACTACTAAATAAATAAATTAATTACACAGATTCAGGATATGGTTTAAATGACCGCCCTTTTTCTAAGAAAAACTATTTCTAAAAATTAAATCTAATATCTAACTATTTCTGCATTTGCTCCTTAATGTTGCAAGCATTCAATATTTGTCTGGGAGAGTCAGCTGATTGTCGTTCACTTTTGGTTGAGCTAAGAAAAAAGAAATGGTAAGAGCTGGCACCATCTTTTCAGCAAAATCGATGATATACTCAAGAGTGATCCTCTGACTATGTGGATTTACTGTTTATGCCCATTAATAATCTAAGTTCAACTTGGTTAACCCTTGAATCGCTTCTGCCTTTTCTTTTAGCTTTATGTTTCCAGTTTGTTCTTTACCATTGCTTTCTTGAATTTTCCGGGTTACAAGAGACTGAGCAGTTAGAGGCTTTGCTTTTTTAGCAATTTTCTAAATAAGCGTGCATCGGAAACTGCCTCTGTTCTTTGATCCGGGCATCTCTGATGCGTTTTTCGCCTTTGGCGCTTCTTTCTTTACTGGGTACAAAGGCTTCAAAATTTGTAAAAATAATGCTTTCGTGAACTCTTGACCTTGAGCGTTAAACTGCCTGTTGATATCAGCATCGTTCAATACTCATTCAACCATGGTTGTAAATAAAAGATATGTAATGGATGGCTCAACAACGTTCTGTGAATCTGCGGCTCTGTTGCATGCGGGCGTCTTTTCTCTGTCTTTGAACATTGGAGTTTTACCCTTTTTCCTCATAGCTTCCTACACATTGCTTTGCGTAACCTTTTGTTTTTCGTTCCTGCAGTTTACAAGTGAGGAGAGAGTAATGATAATAAAAATCGATAGGAAAGCTTTAAATGCTACAGATATGCAAAAACATGGCACCTAACATAAACTGGCTCTTCGAACAACACAAAACCATATTTCATTAACAACTGGCATATAATTCATTAATTATCATTAAAGTGCGTATCCTGTTCTTGGTTTATGGAAAAATTTTCTTGAGTGTTGAGCCGGGGAAAATCTGCGATGGAATGTTTCTGCGATTTGCATCGCAGCATTGCATTTCGCAGTGTCGTATTATCGCAATTCCTTCGTGGTGTGTTATCGCAAGGTCGCTTGATTGCGCTATCGCAAGATCGCGGATCGTAGTATCGCAATATCATGGAACGCAGTATCGGAGTATCGCAAAATCGCTGATTGCTGTAATCGTTAAATTGTTATGTGTTTTTCAAACAATTTTGCGAGATGCGATATGCGATATCGCATATCAGCGATTTTTTAAGGTTTTCCAATGTGAGTTTTTATTAATGCATGCGATGCGATGAAGTTCACATCACAATCTCATAGTTTATCATTTTTACTCATAAGGAAATGACCTATCATTCTTCATGCGATGCGATGTTCTTTAAGGAGTAAAAATACATTAGCCTTAATTGATTTTTTGAATTTTTTTCTAAGGGTCCCCACTTACCTACTATTATTGCTAATACTAAATAAGGAGAGGGGTTGTTGGTGGCCACAACACCTTTAAAGGGAGCTCCAACTACATGCTATGGAGGAACTGTTGGTTCCTAAGGAGGAGGAGCCTCAGACTAATGTGGAGTAGCTGCATGTAGAGGTTCTAGGAATGGATACATCCACTCAAGCAGAGTCTTCCAGAGATGGACAGAAGCACACAAGAGAAGCTGACAGATTGTTGGAGGATGTGAGAGAGAATGTGGGAGCACCATATTCTCAGCACAAACAAAGGAGGTCACCTGAGAGGTACACTAGATACATGGCCCTTACTGGGGAATGTGTTGAGACCGAGCCATCTTCCTTTGAGGAAGTAGTGCAACAACTAATTTGGGTTGATGTTATGCTGGAGGAGTATGAGTACATAATTTGTAACAGTGTTTGGGATGTGTTTCCAAGACTGGAGAACAAGTGAGTTGTGAGTTCTCATCGGCTTTACAAGGCAAAGCAAGTTGCTGATGGTAGTGTGGAGAAGCATAAGGCAAGATTTGTTGCCCATGGCTTTTCACAAGTTGAGAGGATCATGTTGCTGCAGTATATTTCGACATAGGAGCAAGATATTGAAATTTTGACAAAGGCATTGTCAAAGTGTAAATTCGAGTTCCATAGAGACAGGATCGAGGTGGTAGATAATCCCTCTCTTGTTGAGAGGAAGTGTTGAAATATGGCAACAAGAATATTCCAATTTAATTTTTCCTTGAATTAAATTGTGAATTAAAATCAAATTTAGTCTTAACAGCTACTTGGAAATAATTAATTAATTTATTTTAAATTAATTAGTTGGAGAAATTCAAGTTAGAAGTCTTTTTGAAGTAATGCAAGAGTTATCCCTTAAATTAAGGAGATAAGATTGAGTTATATTTGACTTGTAATTGGTTAACTTAGTTTACTAAGTTAAGTCTAGTTAAATTAGTTCCAAACTGTTTGAGAAACTAATAGTGAGTTAACAGTCAGTTGATGCATTAATGCACTCAACTAGTGCTACTCCAGTTAACTGAAGATTCCCTCATCAAAAACTCATGCATGTCTATTCTGAGAAAGACCCAGTTGAGATTAATGTTCAAGGATAGTGTACTATCAGTGGCACGTGTTTTCTCATGGAGAAAACTCATGCATGTATTCAAGGATTTATCCTTGAGGATTGCACAATTTTGAAGGAATTGGTTTTCCACTTGGTAAAGGAAAATAATCCACAAGGAAATAGGATCTTGGAGGGCAGAGAGGAAGGCTGGAGAGAAGCCAAAATTGCCTATGACCATCTGTGAGGATTGTACTGAGAGCTGGCTAGCTGTGAGAGCTAAGGCTTTGTATAATTTCTATGTATTTCCACCATGTATGATAATACAATAGTGTGGGGTTTTTAGCTGAGGCTTTCCCCAAAGTACTTTCATGTGTATTGTGTCATTGATTCTTCTTCTTCTGGTTATATTGTTCAGCTTGATCTTTAAGTTTCTGCAAATTGATAGGAGAAGTAGGTTATAGTATTCTGCTTTTATTTATATTGCATAATCGAGTTAACCTATCACATATTTTCTTCAAAACATAGAGATGCAATAGAAATAAAACTTCATTTCATGAATATCAATGAACTGAGGAAGAGATACAACCCAGAGGGCTCCAATCCAGCATCTTCTTCCCAGCAAATGGAATTCCTATCTTCACCCCCTTCAAAGAATTAAGCACCCAATGATTCCAATCTCAAACCAACAACAATTCTTTGCAATAACAAAATTCTAGCCTCTAGATCTCATGGAGGAGAGATCCATATATAGATGTTTGGAGAGAGGATGAGTCAGCTTGAGATCTGACTAGTGTCCTCTCCCTCTGTCAGTTCTTGATTCCACTTGGAGGTTCTTGCTTCCACTTGGAGATTTGGAACCTCTTACTCATCACCAGTCGAATTCCCTGAGGCAAGTGTCATTTTGGAAGCTTCCTGGGTTTTGACACCTTGAGAAATGAACTTGCCACATGTCAACTCTCGCTCAGCGCAGGTAGCCAGTGTTGCCTTTGACATTCAGCGCAGGTAGCCAGTGTTGGCTTTGACATTCAGCGCAAACAGCTAGTGGAGCCACTGAATTGATCCTGAATTGACTTGTTTTTGAGCAGTTTCTGGTGGAGAACTTCTGTGAATTGCTGTGGTTTGTTAGCCTTGTTCCTCTAGGGGTAGGAACAACATGTTTAGGGACTTTGGATCCCTTAGATTATGGACATTTCATGCTCAATGCTGTAAGGAAAAAAAATTTCTATAACAGTTGCCCCCTAAAGTATGAGGCTGTTTATCGGGTGAAATGCTTTATCAGGGGGATCTGAAGTTCGTCCAATGCTGGGAGGAGACCTGTAATAAGATACAATACAATACATTATTTTTCATACTGCTTTCATGATCTAGCTGAGGCGGGCATTCCCATGCTCAGCTTTATAAATTCATTTTTTTGTACATAGAACAGACAATCGTCTGATGGTAGACTGATAATTTTGATGAAATTATCATCCTTTGAGTAGGATGATTATCTGCTGCAATGATGTACATGTCAATGTCTTTATCTTTCCTGAATATATCTCGCAGCCCGGATGGATGAAACTAGATCCGAGGTCTTCAAACTCGTTTGATCTTCACTCTAAGTACAAGTCAATCCATGTGAGAAATGTTCTGAAGTCGAACATGGAAAGACATCGCTTGATTACTGGTCGATGATGTAAACCGTTAACAAGCGCGAGAGGAATCACCGATAATGATAATGACCCTCAAGGTACTGCAGTACAATTCACATGGTGTGAATAAAGGACCTGGCGTCGAACATCACGCAAAATCTTTCGGTCGAAGGTCATTGATGTATACCTGTCGTCGGAAGTGAGAAACTTGCCATTGAGGCATGCAAGCTTCAAAGTACTGAAGGGGTTGTTCCTAGATCAACTTCTTGGATAACGAGCTGATGTCGACAAGAAGCGATCCGTCAAAGGAGGGCCTTAATGAATCCCACATCAGTGACACGGAACGGAGCTAATGATTTTGATGGAGGTGAAAACGATCTGTGACATATGATTCAGGGTGGCGGTCATGAAAGGATGAAGGATAATGTACGGCAGTGGATGGGACACGGTTGACTTTTCTGAACGACTTCTCTTGAACATATGGCGACACTGATGCAATGGATTGGTAGCATTACGCCAAATATGGATGGTATGGCGAGACCATGGATGTGACCGGTGAATGAAACAACCCAACCCGATTGTGGTACGAAGGAAAAGTGTCATGTTCAAGAGCGACTTGCTACCATCAAAGTTTTCTTGAGTTTCTCCCAATTTTTCCCCAGTCATTGCTGACCAGTACCTCTTTATTTTTGTCAAGCTTGAGGAGGATAACATATGCTTGTTCTATAACCTGCCCTTCGGGCAAGCCCATCGCTATGTTTTAACGAGCCTATCGATAGTGAAACTCGTTCTCGTCTAAAGACAAGTTTGTCGCTATTTAATGATTTTAACGAGTCTAACGACAAGGATAACTCGGTCCTTTTCATTTTTAGAGAGTCTGAAAAGGTACATAAAGTTAACTCCAAAAGTCCTTTTTCGTCATCTAATCCCTTAAGTCCGAAAAAGTATAAAACAATACAGAAGGGATGAGTTTTCGATAGTTTTAACGAGCCGAATAAAACAAGCGCTCGATCTTTTTGTGCAATAATCCCTCAGGTCCAAAAAGATTAAAATCTAGAGGAGGGATAGCACTTCATGTCCCTTTAACGAGCTGGAAGGCCAAGGACTCGGCAATCTTTTCATATTTTACGAGTCAGTTGAAAAGAGCTTAAAGAAGACTCGTCTTTTGAGGAACGAGTGATAAACAGGGTTAGCAGCTGATTCCAGGTACAGGTTGGAATTTTCCAATCACGGCAGTGTCACAAGGATGGCTAGGTGAAATCACTCTTCGCAGCTGTTCCTCAAAATGGGTAAACAATCATATGGAGGTGAATGATCGGCCAAATGAAAAGTGGAGGTGACGGTGCAAACACGACCAAGGCTTTAATGGCTGATAAGGTTACATTCACAGTGGTTATTTACCGGGTAGGTTCATTTTTTATTTTAAAATGAGCTTAAACGCTGGTGGAAACACTTGCTCATTGCTTATGTTTATTTTTTAACGAGCATGAAGTCCACGTTAAAACTGCTCGGATCTTGCGTTTATTTTTTAACGAGCATGAACTGTGTGCTAAAACTGCTCGATATACCAGTCATATGATAAGAGTGTCTCATTGAGATTCTATTTTTTATGGAGCTTCATCTCACGAAGCTTTGCCCCGGATCCTTTCGTTATGCAAGTTTGGAAACGACTATTCCTACGAGTTTAAAGGGTTAGACCTACAGGTTTAAAGGGAGGACCTAAAAATTTAAAAAATAAATAGCCGCCCTTTGCTTGCACTCCAAAAGGTTTGCATGCCCCCAGGCATAAAGTACGATTTCAAGGTTACCTCTACTTCATTTCCATCAAAACATTCGTTTCACCGAAAGAGGCCTACCTCTTTCAGGTTACCCAAAGATTGTCTCGTTAATCTTTCAAACAAAACACTTCCTCGGCAATGTCTACCGAAATAGACAAAGGTGAGTGACGTAGCCCGCCAACTCACATAACTTTGACAAAAGAATCTTATTCTAGAATAACCCTCTTCCTAGACGGACGGGGTACAGACTAGTCATATTCTCCCGCGGAAACCTACTCTATACCCAAAGTTTCCCTGCCGAAGCAGACCAGGACGCATGCCCCCTGGATTCCAGTCATATCCTCCTGGATTACTCGCGCTCATCAGGAGGACGGACCATGGGTTGAGACACTTCTTGCGTGAAGAGACTATTTAGGGATGGTACATGACTATTTGCTTTGCGTGATCCGGGAAATGAAAGTTGGTCCACGAGCTTGACCACTCTTCCTTCGTGCGGAAAACACATTACTCTAAAGAGTGAGGAGACGAGGGCCCCCATGCAATATATATAGTCTCGTCCAAGGAGTAGGTTATAATCCAAGGGACCTTGAACGACCATCATGTTCATTTGAACGGTCTTCCCTTTCAATGTTATGGGCACATTGGGGAGGATCCCGAAAGGTCGACTAATTCCTTTATCAAAACCTGATAGATTCTCATTTCAGGCAAAAGCACTGGCAAACCAAGCGCTTTCAAAGAAATAGAGGAAAGGATACTCACAGATGCCACCTCATCAATGATAGTGCCAGCCATTACCATTCTGTATATTTGAACGATAATTCTGAATGGTATGCTTGTTGGCAACCGGGGTCTGCCTAGTTGGTTCCAATCGAACGAGACAACTAGGTTGCTTGGTGGTGGGACCGAATAGACGGCCGGGTATGACTCTGACGAAGTTCCTTCCTGCGATAAAGGAATGGGCAAATTGCCCCCTTGTTCATCGGAGTCTGTGTTGATGAAGAGAATTTGCACGATGTCGTCTTTATTCTCCTCTGTGATGGTATCATTCGAAGATAGAGCCTCTGAAGGCAAAACCGGGTCAACTGCCGCCTCAACCTTTTGACTTTCGTCAGGTATGGATTTAGACGGTTCATCTTCAATGATAGGTGCTTCGGCTGACCACCTGGGCGGGCCAGCCGGGTTCTCAACTAGTGAAGGACTTGGCAGGAGTTTTTGGTATCCAGGAGGAAGTTGTGCTCGTAAGATCGGGCGATCTTCCAAAACTCTTTTAGCCTCGTCTAAGAAGGGACAACAGTGGATGGCGTGATGGCCTTCACACAGTCTGCAGGGAAATCTAGCTTTCCCTCTCTGTCCTGTGGCTTCACTTTCACTAGTTGACGGTGAGCAGTCAACATGGCTATCAGAGGTTGACGCTACCGAATTGTGCAAACGGGGAGACCAGTCCCTTAGTATCCGAGGGATGCAGGGACAATCTTTGTGGAAATGGTCTCCCTTGCATATGACACATGGCGATTTAGGCCTAGTCAGTGCTATGTGTGGATTTTTGTCAGATGACACTTGTTTGCCCCCAGTCGCTTTTGGCTCCTTCTTCTTCTTCTCTTTCTTCTTCTTTTCCTTCTTCTCCTTAGGAACTTGGTTTTTTGTTTTACCAGTTCCGTCAAGCAAAGAGGAAGGAGGAGAGGAAGAATTAGATGAAGTAGAAGGCTGGTGGGCAACTCTGGTCTGGTCTAACTGTTGACTCGACTGTTCAGGAATAGTAGTGTTCTGAACGACATTGGTTGAAAAGAGCCAGACCGGCAGGCCAATTGTCAGTCCTGGAAGCGACAATGTGGCCATATGGGGCGCACCAACATCTCCCCAAGAGGAGAAGGGACTAGGATTTCCACCAAGGGGAATTCCTTGGTTGGTGTGCTCCATTTTTTCAACCTAAAGATCAACGCAGGAATAAAGGGTGATTGTTCCGTTTAAAATAAATTTTAACGACGCTTTAGACACAACTTGCTTTTTCAATTTTAAAGAGTTGAGAAAAAGCTAAAGATGACTCTAGTCTCCTTCGATGTTTTAACTAGCCCGAAGTGACAAATGCTCGGATGGACTTTTTCCGTTATAGAGTCTGAAAAAGGCCAAAAGGAACTGCTCTGGAGTTCTAGGCAAAGGGTGTGCCAAACTTTTCGCAAAACCGCAGAATACTTTTTAGGGTACGGGCGGTCGATCTTCCTGAACGCTGTGTTCAGTGCATTGCGATCAGTAGGGCGGCCGACACGGCTTCCTAAGGATAAAGGTTTTATGCCTATAGGGGTCTCCCAATATATACGCGACGGTACGTGGGAGAAAAATCTGTACTGACGCTATCGTCCCTCAGGAGGAATCACCCACCATCCACGAGATCGACAGTCACCAGGCTTTACGACGTCGGAACACGTCTCTAGCCTAGACCTCTATGTTGTGCGTTATGTTGCAAAGCGTTGTTAAGTTCATTCAATTTATTTTAGGTTGATCTTTTTAGAAGTTTGCCTTTCAAGGTTCACCATGAGATGTATGATACAATTCCTAAATGCAGTCTAAAGATGATAAGCAAGCTTTATATCTTTTCAACTTTGAAAATCCTAGCTACTAAGGGAAAAGAAAGACACCATCTTTTCTCAAAGAGCAATCAGCACACTCTAATGCACTTTTCCTAAATCAAACATGAAAACTATCAAGATGTAAATGCACAATGCAGGTGTTTGTTTTCCGCTTTCTTAGTATTGATGCCTACTGTTGTGGGGAAAAGTATCCGATGCGGATGACCCTATCCCTACTCTAAAGGTGACAGTCTTTAGCAACAACTGAAAGTAAAGTTTTGATGATTTCCTTTATGAAAGTACAGAGAGAATGAAGAAAGATTAACCAACCTGGTGTCTTTCGCTTAGTCAATCCTTGTCCTCTCTCTTTGTCTCTTGTTCCCAGCTCCTTGCTCTCTTTGCCGGTCCAGCCACACACAGATCCTGCACAAACAAGAGAGCAAACTACAAGATACATGTACTCATAACTGAAGCATGGATTAGGATGAATCAAATATACATGTAAATACAATACATCAATGCAATACAAGTATATAGGAGAACATGCAAAACTTTATTGATAGAAGTAACAGGGTTCTGAGAAGGTTACAACCAATAATGGCTCCAATCCAGCAGCACCTCCCCAGCAGCAAGAACTCTCCTCTTCACCTCTAGTAAAACAATCACCCAATAGCTCTAACTGTAAACCAACAGCACCTCCTTACTTTACACAAAATTCCAGCCTCCTTAGACCTCATAGAAGAGCTCTATATATAGGAGAGAAGAAGAGAGGATGAGTCAGCTTGAGGCTGGCATAGAGCTGACTAGTGTCCTCTCCCTCTTCAGTTAATCTTCAGTTCTTGAGTCCACTTGGAGATCCTTGGTTACACATGGTGATCAAGTACCTCTTACTCATCACAGGGCGAATCTTATGAACCAAGTGTCAGTTTGGAAGCTTCCTGGGCAGTTGACACCTTGCAGGATGACTGTGCCACTTGGCCAATCTCGCCCAGCGCAGGTAGCCTTCATTACTTTTGACTTCCAGCGCAGGTACAAAGAGGGACAGTTGCATTCCAGCGTAGAAGCTCAGTGGAGCAGCTGACATGATCCAAAATAAGCCTGTTTTGAAGTGTTTTCAGGTGGAGAACTGATTGGAAGTGCTGTTGTTTGATGACCTTGTTCTTTTAGGGGTAAGAACAACATGTTTAGGGACTGAGGATCCCTGTAATTATTGACATTTCATGCTCCATGCTGCGAGGCACAAAAATGTCTATAACAGTTGCCCCCTAAAGTATGAGGCCGTTTATCGGGTGAAATGCTTTATCTAGAGGATCCGAAGTTCGTTCCAGTGCTGAGGAGAGTGCCCTGTAATACAATACAATACAATACATTATTTTTCATTCTATTTTCATGATCTAGCTGAGGCGGGCATTCCCATGCTCAGCTTTTATAAATACATTTTGGTACCTATGACAGACGATCGTCTGAAGATAGACTGATAATTTTCTGCTGAAATTATCATCCTTTGAGTAGGATGATCATCTGCTGCAATGATGTACATGGCAAATGCTTTTATATTTCCTGAATATATATCGCAGCCCGGATGGATGAAATTAGATCCGGGGTCTTCAAACTCGTTCGATCTTCACTCTAAGTACAAGTCGATCCATGTGAGAATTGCGCTGAAGTCGAACATGGAAAGACATCGCTTGATTACCGGTCAATAATGAAAACCGTTAACAAGCGCGAGAGGAATCACCAATAATGACGATGACCCTCAAGGTACTGCAGTACAATTCACGTGGCGTGAATAAAGGACTTGGCGTCGAACGCCACGCAAAATCTTCTGGTCGAAGGTCATTGATGTATACCTGTCGCCGGAAGTGAGAAACTTGCCATTGAGGCATGCAAGCTTCAAAGTACTGATGGGGGTGTTCCTAGATCAACTTCTTGGATAATGAGCTGAAGTCGACAAGAAGCGATCCGTCAAAGGAGGGCCTTAATGAATCCCACATCAATGACACGGAACGGAGCTAATGACTTTAGTGGAGGTGAAAACAAACTGTGACATATGATTCAGGGTGGCGATCATGAATGGATGAAGGATAATGCATGGCAGTGGATGGGACACGGTTGACACTTTCAGAATGACCCCTCTTGAACATATAACGACACTGATGCGATGGATCGGTAGAATTACCCCAAATGTGGATGGTGTGGCGAGGACCATGGTGATGAGACCGGTGAATGAAACAACCCAACCCGATGTGATACGGAGGAAAAGTGTCATGTCCAAGAGTGACTTGCTACCATTAAACTTTGAATGTTCTCCCAATTTTTCCCCAGTCATTTCTGACCAGTACCTCTTTATTTTTGTCAAGCTTGAGGAGGATAACATATGCTTGTTCTATAACCTGCCCTTTGGGCAAGCCCATCGCTATGATTTAACGAGCCTAGCGATAGGGAAACTCGTTCTCGTCTAAAGACAAGTTTGTCGCTATTTAATCATTTTAACGAGTCTAACGACAAAGAAAACTCGGTCCTTTTCATTTTTAGAGAGTCTGAAAAGGTACAGAAAGTTAACTCCATGATTCCTTTTTCGTCAGCAAATCCCTTAAGTCCGAAAAAGTATAAAACAATACAGAAGGGATGGCTGTTCGGTACTTTTAACGAGCCGAACAAGACAAGCGCTCGATCCTTTTGTGCAATAATCCCTCAGGTCCAAAAAGATTAAAATTTAGAGGAGGGATAGCGTTCCGGTCCTTTAACGAGCTGGAAGGCCAAAACTCGGCAAACTTTTCATATTTTACGAGTCAGTGAAAAGAGCTGAAAGAAGACTCGTCTTTTGAGGAATGAGTGATAAACAGGGATAGCTACAGATTCCAGGTACAGGTTGGAATTTTCCAATCACGGCAGTGTCACAAGGATGGCTAGGTGAAATCACTCTTCACAGCTGTTTCTCAAAAGAGGTAAACACACAAATGGAAGTGAATGATCGGCCAAATCAACAGTGGAGGTGATGGATGAAAACACGATCAAGGTTCTTATGGCTGATGAATTTACGATCTCAAAAGGTTATTTACCTGTTCATTTTTTCCATGAGCTTGAACTCTGAGGGAAACTTTTGCTCACACTTTTCTATTTTTTAACGAGCATAAATTCAGTCCTAAAACTGCTCGGATTTGCGTTTATTTTTTAACGAGCATGAACTATATGCTAAAACTGCTCGATATACCAGTCATATGAAGAACGCCTCTCGTAAGGACCAATTTTTATAGAGCTTATGCCTTACCACAGCTGTGCTCACTTTTGGCAAATTTTACTTTTGCCCCACAGGCTTTCTTTCATGCAAGTTCGGAAACGGCTAATCTTAAAACCAGATAAATAACCGCCCCTAGCTTGCACTCCAGAAAGTTTGCATGCCCCCAGGTATAGGATAGAATTTCGAGGCTGCCCCTCCTCTCCCCTACTTCTGCTTTTCTTTGGGTGTTCACATTTATTTGTCATCTTGCTAATCTAATGCTAACGATACTTGTCTTCTCGTTATTTTAAGGGGTCTTACGCAGTACTCAGGCTTCCCGTCGGCCCACTTTTAACAAACAGCTATTTATGACAATAGAAGAACACTACTCAAAGATAAAACATTGGTATTATTGAGGGAGGCTTGCCTCTTTCTTATTATTCCAAAGACGGTTCGATTTGCTGCCGCAGATCAATCTCTTTCTTCGGCGGTGCCTATCATTGGGTTGTCCTAAGATGGTTACCCTCTGTCACAACAATACGGTCTCCTTCTTAATAGACTGCCCCTGCTTATCCTTCAAAACACATGTTTCGATGGGCGAGGCTTGAATTTAAAGATGGTGACTACTTGTTGTAATAAGGGAATTCCTACTCGGGCATTGCCCACTTTTTTAGACAAAGGTGAATGATTCCCAAACACATAACTTTAACAAAAGATCGTTTTTCCAGAACAACCCCACTTCCTACGGACGGGGTACGGACTAGTCATGTTCTCCTGCGGAAATTCTGTCTTATACCCGGAGTTTCTTCTGCCCGAAGCAGACCAGGGTGCATGCCCCCTGGGTCCTAGTCTTTCTTTCCGAATCACTCGCGCTCATCGGGAAGGAGGACCGGGGGCGGAGGCGAATCTTGAGTGAACAGACCATTTAGGATTGGTATTTGACTATTTGCGATGCGAGATCCCGGAAATGAAAGTTGGTCTACGAGCTTGACCACCCTTCCTTCATGTGGAAAGCACATTACTCTAAAGAGTGAGGAGACTATCGCTCCCATGCAATAAATATAGTCGCGTCCAAGGAGTAGGTTATAATCCAAGGGTCCTTGAACTACCAACACGTTCATCCTGACGGTCTTCCCCTTCAATGTAACAGGTACATCGGGGAGGATCCCTAATGGTCGACTGGTTCCTTTATCAAAACTTGAGAGATTTCTCAACTCAGGTAAAAGCGCCGGGGAACCCAGTGCTTTCCAAGCAACAGAGGAAAGGATACTCACAGACGCCCCTTCATCAATGATAGTACCAGCCATAATCATTCTATAGATCTGGACAATGATTCTAAATGGTACACTGGCTGGTAACCGGGGTCTGCCTAGTTGATTCCAATCAAAGGATACAACCAGGTTGCTTGGCGGTGGGACCGAATATACGGCTGGATATGACTCTGATGATGTTCCTTCCTGCGATAAAGGAATGGGCGCATTGCCCTGATGCTCATCGGAGTCGGTGCTGATGAAAAGAACCTGGATGGTGTCATCCTTGTTCTCATCAGTGAGGGTGTCGCATGAAGACGACTCTTCGGCGACGGTGTCATTTGAAGACGGGTCTTCAATGACGGGGTCATTGGACGATAGAACCTCTGAAGGAAGAACCGGGCCAACTGCCGTATCGACCTTTAGACTTTCGTCTAGTCTAGATTCAGTAGGTTCATTCTCAATGACCGACACTTCAGCTGACCACTTGAGTGGTTCAACCGGATTTTCAACTATCGAGGGATTAGGCGCGAGTTTTTGATATCCAGGTGGAAGTCGCACCGGTGACACCGGGCGATCTTCCAAAACTCTCTTGGCCTCATCTAAGAATGGACATTTGTGGATGGCATGATGACCTTCACACAATAGACAGGGTGATCTTGGTCCCCTTCTTCGTCCTTCACTCTCGCTAGTTGACGGAATGCAATCAACATGACAACCAGAGGTTGATGCTACCGGATTGTGCAACCTTGGGGACCAGTCCCTTAGTATCTGGGGAATACAAGGACAATCACGATGGAAATGGATCCCTTTGCAAATGACACATGGCGATTTAGGCTCGGTCGGTGCAGTGTGTGGGTTTTTGTCAGCTTTCTTCTGCTTGCCCCCAGTCGCCTTCGCCAGAGGCTCCTTCTGCTTCTTTTCTCTCTTCTTCTTTTCCTTCTTCTCCTTGGGAGGCTGACCTTTGCCAGCTTTACCTTGCGAAGACGAAGGATCAGAGGAAGTATCATAAGAAGTGGAAGGCTGGTGGGTAGTTCTAGATTGTTCTGACTGTTGATTCGAATGCTCAGGATTAGTGGCGATCTGGACTACATTAGTTGAAAAGAGCCATACAGGGAGGCCGATTGTCAATCCTGGAAGCGACAATGTAGCCATATGAGGCGCACCAACATCTCCCCAAGAGGAGAAGGGATTTGGACTTCCGCCAAGGTTACTTCCTTGGTTGGTGGGCTCCATACTTTTCAACTAAAAGATCAACGTGGGAATAACAGGTGATTATGTTCCGCTTTAAAATAAATTTTATTAACGACGCTTTTAGACACAAACTTGCTTTTTCATGTTTTAAGAGTCGAGAAAAAGCTAAAGATGACTCTAGTCGCCTTCGATGTATTAACGAGCCCGAAGTGACAAATGCTCGGTTGGACTTTTTCAGTTATAGAGTTTGAAAAAGGCCAAAAGAAACTGCTCTGGAGATCTAGGCAGAGGGTGTGCCAAACCTTTCGCGAAACCACAGAATACGTTTTACGGTACGGGTGGTCGATCTTCGTGAATGCTGTGTTCACTGCATCGCGATCAGTAGGGCGGCCGACACGGCTTCCTAAGGATAAAGGATAAAAACCTATAGGGGTCTCCCAATATACGCGACGGTACGCGGGAGCTCAAGTCCGTGTTAGTGCCACCGACTCTCAGGAGGAATCACCCACCTTCGTAGAGATCGACAGTCACTATGTTTAACGACGCCGGAACACGTCTCTACCTAGACCTCTAGATGTTTGCGTTAAATTCCAAAGCGTTATGTAAATTGAGTTTATTTTAATGTTGATCTTTCTTAACAGTTTGCCTTTCAGGTTCGCCACGAGATGTATATATACAACTTCCTATATGCAATCTAAGAATGAGAAGCAAATCTTTTCAATCTTTCAACTTTGAAAACCTTAATCTACTTGAGGGAAAAGAAGGACACAACTTTTTCCACAGATCAAAGAACACACACTAAAATGCACATCTTCCTAAATCGTCAAGCATACAGTCAAATGCAAAATGCACAATGCATGTATTTCTTTTCGTTATCCTTAATGTTGATGCTAGACAAAAAGGAAACTGTTGTATGATTTTGAATCTAATTTCAAGTAGAAATAAACAAGCTTGTCCACAATAAAAAAGACACCTTATGATAGACTTGTTTAAAAACACAGGAAATATATAGATTCAAACCATGAAATGCAAATCGAACAAACTCAAACAGCTATGAACAGTAATAAAACTAGCTCTTAAGATCACAAAGACACTTTTACAGTTCAGGATCTAAGAGGTCACAGCTATACTGGTTCGCTTTTCACAATGGGAAACTGTAACTGCAACAAGAAATACTGAAAGAACATTCACAGTTTCATCACACAACTGAGGCGGAATAATGTCAAGGAGAAGTGGCTTACAGCAAGTACAATAACCAGCAAGCAATCAGCCAAAAACAAGTGCAAACAGGGCCAAGACACAATGGGAAAACTGAGCAAGACAAGGGCTAACTGGACCAGCGCAGGTTCTAGTCTGCCAATTTCACTCTCAGCGCAGTTCCCGAAGGGAGTACCTGCGCTGTAATGCAGGCTGCCTGTGTACAGCCTGCACTGACTCACGAGAGTTTCGTTTACAAAGTTTTCCGGGTCATAAAAAGCTCAAAAATGCACTGTTTTTGATGAAATAAAAAGCTATAGGTCAAGTACAGGCTAAGGTATGATCAAGAGGATGAAGATCTATCACAAAGAGTAAAGAGTCTTTTGTAGATAAGCTCTTCAAATCTTGAATTTACTCAGCAAATGAGCAAGAGTAGCAGTCCCTCTACTTCGCTTTTGATATAGTCAAAAGCTTTTCGATTTGGTACTCTTTTCTTCAAGAAATGAATAGCAAAATACTACAAACACCAACAAGATACTAGGCTCCCCAGCGGAGTCGCCAGTTTGTTGTGGGGAAAAGTATCCGATGCGGATGACCCTATCCCTACTCTAAAGGTGACAGTCTTTAGCAACAACTGAAAGTAAAGTTTTGATGATTTCCTTTATGAAAGTACAGAGAGAATGAAGAAAGATTAACCAACCTGGTGTCTTTCGCTTAGTCAATCCTTGTCCTCTCTCTTTGTCTCTTGTTCCCAGCTCCTTGCTCTCTTTGCCGGTCCAGCCACACACAGATCCTGCACAAACAAGAGAGCAAACTACAAGATACATGTACTCATAACTGAAGCATGGATTAGGATGAATCAAATATACATGTAAATACAATACATCAATGCAATACAAGTATATAGGAGAACATGCAAAACTTTATTGATAGAAGTAACAGGGTTCTGAGAAGGTTACAACCAATAATGGCTCCAATCCAACAGCACCTCCCCAGCAGCAAGAACTCTCCTCTTCACCTCTAGTAAAACAATCACCCAATAGCTCTAACTGTAAACCAACAGCACCTCCTTACTTTACACAAAATTCCAGCCTCCTTAGACCTCATAGAAGAGCTCTATATATAGGAGAGAAGAAGAGAGGATGAGTCAGCTTGAGGCTGGCATAGAGCTGACTAGTGTCCTCTCCCTCTTCAGTTAATCTTCAGTTCTTGAGTCCACTTGGAGATCCTTGGTTACACATGGTGATCAAGTACCTCTTACTCATCACAGGGCGAATCTTATGAACCAAGTGTCAGTTTGGAAGCTTCCTGGGCAGTTGACACCTTGCAGGATGACTGTGCCACTTGGCCAATCTCACCCAGCGCAGGTAGCCTTCATTACTTTTGACTTCCAGCGCAGGTACAAAGAGGGACAGTTGCATTCCAGCGCAGAAGCTCAGTGGAGCAGCTGACATGATCCAAAATAAGCCTGGTTTGAAGTGTTTTCAGGTGGAGAACTGATTGGAAGTGCTGTTGTTTGATGACCTTGTTCTTTTAGGGGTAAGAACAACATGTTTAGGGACTGAGGATCCCTGTAATTATTGACATTTCATGCTCCATGCTGCGAGGCACAAAAATGTCTATAACACCTACAAAGAAAGTTTTTTGTACAACTTTGAATTCGCTTTTAAATGAAAAATACAAACAAGTTCACTTTTTCGAAATCAGAGAGGGTAGAAGAGATTACAACACTTAACGATTTTCGAAATGAATACTTGTTTCGACACTTAAAAGAGACAAACTCAAACCAATAAGCAAGAGTAAATGTATAATCAACTGCAAACAGCCAATGAACTCTCTCCTAAGATCACAATCAACAGATCTGAATCAAAGGCTACACGATGACTATTTCACTCTTGCAAAGGAAAACTGTAAATGATGCCACAAACACATAAAAACACTCACAGTCTTTTTGTACAAAAGGAGGCGGAATCTAAGCAGATAAAAGGAGTTATCAGACTGGTACCTATGCTGGTTACAGGCTACAAAAATCAGAGACCAAAACAAGGCAAAACAGAGTAGAGAACCCCAACTGCACAAGGGCAAACTGGTTCAGCGCAACCTCAACACAGGGGTTTTGACATTCAGCGTAGGTAACCTTCACGGGACCTGCGTTGAAATGCAAAATCCCTTCACAGGGTCTGCGCTGAAGGAGAAACTCTCGTTTCTCACTGGGTTCTGGGTCACAGATTGCTATTTAATCTACTGTTTTAGGCCAAATAAAAGCAACAAGCAAGGTACAATCAAAGGGATGCTTTGAGGGAGTACTAAGATCTATCACAAAGGATCATCAAATCATTTGTGAGTCCATTGTTCAGATCATAGACAAGTCCAGTGATTGGATCAAAGCAGAAACTGTCTACTCTGCATCTGGGAATAGCAGATGCAGTTCGATTGTTGTTGTCGAGTCTATGAAGCAAACAAGGATAGAAACACAAATAAAATGACTAAACAGATTTCCCCAGTGGAGTCTCCAATTTGTTGTGGGGAAAAATGCCTATGCAGGACAATCCTATCCACCTAAGGTGTGACAGTGCCTTAGCAACAAACAGAGACAGCTATTCTAGTATTCTTCCTTTATGAATTAAGAATGAAGAGAGATGGATGGACTAACCAGTGTCTTCCGTTTGTCCCTCGATCCTATTTCTCTTGTCTTGGAGAGTTCCTAGCTACTTGCCTTCTCGCTCGCCCAACTTCAAGAGGTTTCTGCAAGATCACAAGAAGGAAACACTACACAAGACATGGATTCATATTCATAACTAGTTCAGGATTAGCAATAAACTAAACATACTAATGCAATCATACATCAAAAATACATCAGTATATAGGAGAAACCAAGATAGCTTTATTGATGAATAACAAGGTTCAGGAAGAGATACAACCCAGAGGGCTCCAATCCAGCATCTTCTTCCCAGCAAATGGAATTCCTATCTTCACCCCCTTCAAAGCATTAAGCACCCAATGATTCCAATCTCAAACCAACAACAATTCTTTGCAATAACAAAATTTCAGCCTCTAGATCTCATGGAGGAGAGATCCATATATAGATGTTTGGAGAGAGGATGAGTCAGCTTGAGATCTGACTAGTGTCCTCTCCCTCTGTCAGTTCTTGATTCCACTTGGAGGTTCTTGCTTCCACTTGGAGATTTGGAACCTCTTACTCATCACCAGTCAAATTCCCTGAGGCAAGTGTCATTTTGGAAGCTTCCTGGGTTTTGACACCTTGAGAAATGAACTTGCCACATGTCAACTCTCGCTCAGCGCAGGTAGCCAGTGTTGCCTTTGACATTCAGCGCAGGTAGCCAGTGTTGGCTTTAACATTCAGCGCAAACAGCTAGTGGAGCCACTGAATTGATCCTGAATTGACTTGTTTTTGAGCAGTTTCTGGTGGAGAACTTCTGTGAATTGATGTGGTTTGTTAGCCTTGTTCCTCTAGGGGTAGGAATAACATGTTTAGGGACTTTGGATCCCTTAGATTATGGACATTTCATGCTCAATGCTGTAAGGCACAAAAATTTCTATAACACCATGTCCTATGGAACTCCGCACTCCACAATCCCCTAGCCTTCCTCTCAATCCAATACTCAGTTCCATGCCATTCAATGATTCACATGAAGAAATTTAGACTAGGAGAGTTATAGAATTATTTTTTCTTTTCATGAGTGGATTTCACTTGTAGGTATTACATCTTGACATGATAGGATGATGCCTAGATAAGAGGAGAAGGAGATTGTTCTAGAAGACACTAGGGAAGCTCTGAAGATAGGATGATCTTTAAGTAAGAAGATGAAGGGACACCAAATTATGAAATAATATGGAAGATCAAGATCATAGTGAAGAATCCTTCTCTTCAAGCCTTTTGGAGGAGGAACAAGAATACCATGCAACATCTTTCATGAAGACACAAAGATAACAACAAGAGAAGGAGCTTGACACTGACACATCATTAGCAAGTCCATGTCATCAGTGTCAATTCATGTATTTTTGAAGTGTAATCTTAAGAGTCACCAGGTGCCACATCATTTGTGGATGTAATTATGTAATTTCAATAAATCAGAAATGTAAAGTAAAGTTTAAGTCCAAGAGTCACCTATAGAATGTGAAAATTCATGTAAAAGTCAAAGAGTCTCATGAGAATTCAAAAAGTCGTATAGAAGTTGAAGAGTCGTGAGGGGAGCTCAAGAGTCATTGGGGAGGTGGAGAGTCACCTCATTTGTTATATATACACCCTCATAGCTCAAGCAAGGGTCTTTTCACCTTGGCTTCTCCAACCATGCATTCGAGAGGAAGATAATTCTTTTAGAGAGAAAATGGTAGCTCTAATTCTCCAATATTAAAGCCAGTGGTGTTCTTTGTATTGATGTATCTTGGAACTTTTGCTTAATACTTGAAGTTCATTGAGCCAACACACTTTCATGCATATATCGTAAATGTTGTAAGAATGTTATTTGAATGTTTGCGGCATATGTTGTTGTTATTTCGTACTAAAGAAATTGAACTTTTTAGTGGCTTTGGTGCATATCTTATTGAATGTGTGTTGTACATGTTTTAACAATCATTTTTCTATGTGAACTAATTGTCTAGTTGATTAACGATTCTTTCGTATATATATATTCTCATGTGTCTTTATTCGAATGGTGTTGGTTACTAGAATTGTCCTATTTTTAACCTCTATCTTATCTTAAACAGGCTACCTAAGCCTTTGTTTTAACCTTGGAAGCCTATTTATTCCTACACTTCTCTTAAACTTGTACTTGTTCCTACACTTATTTCATGGTTTTCGTATTAAGGGTTATATATGAATTTAATTGTTAATTAAATAGATTTAATATCTTATTTGCCTTTGCAACTTATATATTCTCCTTCATAAGGTAATTCGATAAGGTGAAAGTATTAATCAATGTGTAAGATGGATTGGTGCAGGAATGATTCTTGTATGGTCTGTCATTCTTGCACTTCCAAGGCAAATGTCAACTTCCACTTGGTTCACTGCTTACGGCCGAGACAGATTGACAAACTATGTATATTCTTTGCCCAAAGATTAGTCATCTTTGTTGGGCTATGGAGCATAGAGGAATATGCGGGATGTGAAGACCAGGGTTTCGACCAAAATCCCTTGTTTAGTTTTTTGTTAACAACCGAGAGGCCCAATTTAAACTCTTGTTTTACTTTCTGTTGTGGCCTTGAGCCGAGATTATATATTTCATAGGGTTTCTAGTGGAAGCTAAGGGGGTGATACGCTGAAGAATTTTTAAAATACATTGTAATATTTTTGTGTGTCCATATCTTTTGGGTTGGATTTGGAATCCACAATGTATATTTGCAACTCTTGAAGTTTAATACAAAGGACTGTGCCAGTTATGCATTTTCCTATTTTAATGTACTTGTAATGTGTTATTTGAGTACCTGAAGTTCTAGAACTCGTAGCAGAGAAACGAGCTGGTTGGCTAGGACCTAGCCAACCCAGCTCGTTCTCCCTTTTTCTTAAGGTGTGTTAAATTTATTTTTATGCAAGATTTGAGTAGATTGTATTTCGTCCTTTCATAGTTAACAGGATTTGACTTTTATGTAAGTTGTGTGATTTGGATTTGAAGTGTGCAGGCTTCGGTGTGTTTACTTCCTACTTTTTGGGTTAACCCTGCTGTCCTTTGATGCATGATTAATTTCCTTTCTGAGAAACAAGTGCGTTTTTGTTTCTTGCACAGGTGCATCACTACAAGAAGAAATGGCATTGGTGAGGGGTGAAAAATGTCACCATAAGATCAATGGTGATGGTCAAAAGAGCCTTTGTCACCAAAAATTGAACGTCACAAAAGGTGGCATCGCCAAAAGTATAGGTGTTGTAGTGACATTCAAATTCCATCACCAATAATTATATATAATGATGGATAACGACCATCATCATTTCATATGAGCAATGGTGATGGACCATAGCCTCCATCACCAAAAACTGAACGTCACCAAAAGTGGCATCGCCAAAAGTATAGGTGTTGTAGTGACATTAAAAGTCCACCAATAATGATTTATAATGATGGAAAGTGACCATCACCATCTTATATGAGCAATGGTGATAAAACATAGCCTCCGTCACCAAAAATTGAACATCACCAAAGGTGGCGTTGCCAAAAGTAGAGGTGTTATGGTGACTGTTGTGGGGAAAAGTATCCGATGCGGATGACCCTATCCCTACTCTAAATGTGACAGTCTTTAGCAACAACTGAAAGTAAAGTTTTGATGATTTCCTTTATGAAAGTACAGAGAGAATGAAGAAAGATTAACCAACCTGGTGTCTTTCGCTTAGTCGATCCTTATCCTCTCTCTTTGTCTCTTGTTCCCAGCTCCTTGCTCTCTTTGCCGGTCCAGCTACACACAGATCCTGCACAAACAAGAGAGCAAACTACAAGATACATGTACTCATAACTGAAGCATGGATTAGGATGAATCAAATATACATGTAAATACAATACATCAATGCAATACAAGTATATAGGAGAACATGCAAAACTTTATTGATAGAAGTAACAGGGTTCTGAGAAGGTTACAACCAATGATGGCTCCAATCCAGCAGCACCTCCCCAGCAGCAAGAACTCTCCTCTTCACTTCTAGTAAAACAATCACCCAATAACTCTAACTGTAAACCAACAACACCTCCTTGCTTTACACAAAATTCCAGCCTCCTTAGACCTCATAGAAGAGCTCTATATATAGGAGAGAAGAAGAAAGGATGAGTCAGCTTGAGACTGACATGAAGCTGCCTTGTGTCCTCTCCCTCTTCAGTTAATCTTCAGTTCTTGAGTCCACTTGGAGATCCTTGCTTACACATGGTGATCAAGTACCTCTTACTCATCACAGGGCGAATCTCATGAACCAAGTGTCAGTTTGGAAGCTTCCTGGGCAGTTGACACCTTGCAGGATGACTGTGCCACTTGGCCAATCTCGCCCAGCGCAGGTAGCCTTCATTAATCTTGACTTCCAGCGCAGGTACAAGGAGGGACAGTTGCATTCCAGCGCAAAAGCTCAGTGGAGCAGCTGACATGATCCAAAATAAGCCTGTTTTGAAGTGTTTTCAGGTGGAGAACTGATTGGAAGTGCTGTTGTTTGATGACCTTGTTCTTTTAGGGGTAAGAACAACATGTTTAGGGACTGAGGATCCCTGTGATTATTGACATTTCATGCTCCATGATGCGAGGCACAAAAATGTCTATAACAGTTGCCCCCTAAAGTATGAGGCCGTTTATTGGGTGAAATGCTTTATCTAGAGGGTCCGAAGTTCATTCCAGTGCTGAGGAGGCGCCCTGTAATACAATACAATACAATACATTATTTTTCATTCTATTTTCATGATCTAGCTGAGGCGGGCATTCCCATGCTCAGCTTTTATAAATACATTTTGGTACATATGACAGACGATCGTCTGAAGGGAGACTGATAATTTTCTGTTGAAATTATCATCCTTTGAATAGGATGATCATTTGTTGCAATGATGTACATGACAAATGCTTTTATATTTCCTGAATATATATCGCAGCCCGGATGGATGAAACTAGATCCGGGGTCTTCAAACTCATTCGATCTTCACTCTAAGTACAAGTCGATCCATGTGAGAATTGCGCTGAAGTCGAACATGGAAAGACATCGCTTGATTACCGGTCAATAATGAAAACCGTTAACAAGCGCGAGAGGAATCACCAATAATGACGATGACCCTCAAGGTACTGCAGTACAATTCACGTGGCGTGAATAAAGGACTTGGCGTCGAACGCCACGCAAAATCTTCTGGTCGAAGGTCATTGATGTATACCTGTCGCCGGAAGTGAGAAACTTGCCATTGAGGCATGCAAGCTTCAAAGTACTGATGGGGGTGTTCCTAGATCAACTTCTTGGATAATGAGCTGAAGTCGACAAGAAGCGATCTGTCAAAGGAGGGCCTTAATGAATCCCACAGCAATGACACGGAACGGAGCTAATGACTTTAGTTGAGGTGAAAACAAACTGTGACATATGATTCAGGGTGGCGATCATGAATGGATGAAGGATAATGTATGGCAGTGGATGGGACACGGTTGACACTTTCAGAATGACCCCTCTTGAACATATAACAACACTGATGCGATGGATCGGTAGCATTACCCCAAATGTGGGTGGTTTGGCGAGGACCATGGTGATGAGACCGGTGAATGAAACAACCCAACCCGATGTGGTACGGAGGAAAAGTGTCATGTTCAAGAGTGACTTGCTACCATTAAACTTTGATGTTCTCCCAATTTTTCCCCAGTCATTTCTGACCAGTACCTCTTTATTTTTGTCAAGCTTGAGGAGGATAACATATGCTTGTTCTATAACCTGCCCTTCGGGCAAGCCCATCGCTATGATTTAACGAGCCTAGCGATAGGGAAACTCGTTCTCGTCTAAAGACAAGTTTGTCGCTATTTAATCATTTTAACGAGTCTAACGACAAAGAAAACTCGGTCCTTTTCATTTTTAGAGAGTCTGAAAAGGTACGGAAAGTCAACTCCATAATTCCTTTTTCGTCAGCAAATCCCTTAAGTCTGAAAAAGTATAAAACAATACAGAAGGGATGGCTGTTCGGTACTTTTAACGAGCCGAACAAGACAAGCGCTCGATCCTTTTGTGCAATAATCCCTCAGGTCCAAAAAGATTAAAATTTAGAGGAGGGATAGCGTTCCGGTCATTTAACGAGCTGGAAGGCCAAAACTCGGCAAACTTTTCATATTTTACGAGTCAGTGAAAAGAGCTGAAAGAAGACTCGTCTTTTGAGGAACGAGTGATAAACAGGGATAGCAATTGATTCCAGGTACAAATTGGAATTTTCCAATCACGGCAGTGTCACAAGGATGGCTAGGTGAAATCACTCTTCGCAGCTGTTTCTCAAAAAGAGGTAAACACACAAATGGAAGTGAATGATCGGCCAAATGAACAGTGGAGGTGATGGATGAAAACACGATCAAGGTTCTTATGGCTAATGAATTTACGATCTCAAAAGGTTATTTACCGGTTCATTTTTTCATGAGCTTGAACTCTGGGGGAAACTTTTGCTCACACTTTTCTATTTTTTAACGAGCATAAATTCAGTCATAAAACTGCTCGAATTTGCGTTTATTTTTTAACGAGCATGAACTATATGCTAAAACTGCTCGATATACCAGTCATAAAAAGAACGCCTCCCGTAAGGACCAATTTTTATAGAGCTTATGCCTTACCACAGCTATGCTCACTTTTGGCAAATTTTACTTTTGCCCCACAGGCTTCTTTCATGCAAGTTTGGAAACAGCTAATCTTAAAACCAGATAAATAACCGCCCCTAGCTTGCACTCCAGAAGGTTTGCATGCCCCCAGGTATAGGATAGAATTTCGAGGCTGCCCCTCCTCTCCCCTACCTCTGCTTTTCTTTGGGTGTTCACAGTTACTTGTCATCTTGCCAATCTAATGTTAACGATACTTGTCTTCTCGTTATTCTAAGGGGTCTTACGCAGTACTCAGGCTTCCCGTCGGCCCACTTTTAACAAACAGCTATTTGTGACAATGGAAGAACACTACTCAAAGATAAAACATTGGTATTATTGAGGGAGGCTTGCCTCTTTCTTATTATTCCAAAGACGGTTCGATTTGCTGCCGCAAATCAATCTCTTTCTTCGGCGATGTCTAACGTTGGGTTACTAAAGATGGTGACCACCCGTTGTAGCAATAGAATCTCTTTGAAGGCTGCCCCTGCTTATCCTTCAAAACATTCGTTTTAATGGGCGAGTCTTGAATTCAAAGACGGTTACTACTTGTTACCGCAAACGGTCTTCATCTTCGGTGTCCCTATTACCTAGACAAGGGGAGCGAGAAGCCAATTATCTCACTCACATAACTTTGACAAAAGAATATTATTCCAGAACAACCCCACTTCCTTCCACGGACCGGGTACGGACTAGTCATATTCTTTTGCGAAAATTCTTCCTTATACCCGGGGTTTCTTCTGCCCGAAGCAGACCAGGGTGCATGCCCCCTGTGTTCCAGTCTTTCTTTCCGAATCACTCGCACTCATCGGGAAGAAGGACTGGGGGTGGAGGTGAATCTTGAGTGAACAAACCATTTAGGAATGGTATTTGACTATTTGCGATGCGAGATCCCGGAAACGAAAGTTGGTCTACGAGCTTGACCACCCTTCCTTCGTGTGGAAAACACATTACTCTAAAGAGTGAGGAGACTATCGCTCCCATGCAATAAATATAGTCCCGCCCAAGGAGTAGGTTATAATCCAAAGGTCCTTGGACGACCATCACGTTCATCTCGACGGTCTTCCCTTTCAATGTAACAGGTACATTGGGGAGGATCCCTAATGGTCGACTGGTTCCTTTATCAAAACCTGAGAGATTTCTCAACTCAGGTAAAAGCGCTGGGGAACCCAGTGCTTTCCAAGCAACAGAGGAAAGGATACTCACAGACACCCCTTCATCAATGATAGTACCAGCCATGATCATTCTATAGATCTGGACAATGATTCTGAATGGTACACTGGCTGGTAACCGGGGTCTGCCTAGTTGATTCCAATCAAAGGATACAACCAGGTTGCTTGGTGGTGGGACCGAATATACGGCCGGATATGACTCTGATGATGTTCCTTCCTGCGATAAAGGAATGGGCGCATTGCCCTGACGCTCATCGGAGTCGGTGCTGATGAAAAGAACCTGGATGGTGTCATCCTTATTCTCTTCAGTGAGGGTGTCGCATGAAGATGACTCTTCGACAACGGTGTCATTTGAAGACGGGTCTTCAATGACGGAGTCATTGGACGATAGAACCTCTGAAGGAAGAACCGGGTCAACTGCCGTTTCGACCTTTAGACTTTCGTCTGGTCTGGATTCAGTAGGTTCATTCTCAATGACCGACACTTCAGCTGACCACTTGAGCGGGCCAGCTGGATTTTCAACTATCGAGGGATTAGGCACGAGTTTTTGGCATCCAGGAGGAAGTCGTAATGGTGATACCGGACAATCTTCCAAAACTCTCTTTGCCTCATCTAAGAATGGACATTTGTGGATGGCATGATTGCCTTCACACAATAGACAGGGTGATCTTCGTCCCCTTCTTCGTCCTTCACTCTCATTAGTCGACGGATTGCAATCAACATGACAACCAGAGGTTGATGCTACCGGATTGTGCAACCTTGGGGACCAGTCCCTTAGTATCCGGGGAATACAAGGACAATCACGATGGAAGTGGATCCCTTTGCAAATGACACATGGCGATTTAGGCCCGGTCGGTGCAGTGTGTGGGTTTTTGTCAGCTTTCTTCTGCTTGCCCCCAGTCGCCTTCGCCAGAGGCTCCTTCTGCTTCTTTTCTCTCTTCTTCTTTTCCTTCTTCTCCTTGGGAGGCTGACTTTTTCCAGCTCTACCTTGGGAAGATGAAGGATCAGAGGAAGTATCATAAGAAGTGGAAGGCTGGTGGGTAGTTCTAGATTGTTCTGACTGTTGATTCGACTGCTCAGGATTAGTGGCGATCTGGACTACATTAGTTGAAAAGAGCCATACAGGGAGGCCGATTGTCAATCCTGGAAGTGACAATGTAGCCATATGAGGCGCACCAACATCTCCCCAAGAGGAGAAGGGGTTTGGACTTCCGCCAAGGTTATTTCCTTGGTTGGTGGGCTCCATACTTTTCAACTGAAAGATCAACGTGGGAATAACAGGTGATTATGTTCTGCTTAAAATAAATTTTATTAACGACGCTTTTAGACACAAACTTGCTTTTTCATGTTTTAAGAGTCGAGAAAAAGCTAAAGATGACTCTAGTCGCCTTCGATGTATTAACGAGCCCGAAGTGACAAATGCTCGGTTGGACTTTTTCAGTTATAGAGTTTGAAAAAGGCCAAAAGAAACTGCTCTGGAGATCTAGGCAGAGGGTGTGCCAAACCTTTCGCGAAACCACAGAATACGTTTTACGGTACGGGTGGTCGATCTTCGTGAATGCTGTGTTCACTGCATCGCGATCAGTAGGCGGCCGACACGGTTTCCTAAGGATAAAGGATAAAAGCCTATAGGGGTCTCCCAATATACGCGACGGTACGTGGGAGCTCAAGTCCGTTTTAGTGCCACCGACTCTCAGGAGGAATCACCCACCTTCGTAGAGATCGACAGTCACTATGTTTAACGACGCCGGAACACGTCTCTACCTAGACCTCTAGATGTTTGCGTTAAATTCCAAAGCGTTGTTATGTAAATTGAGTTTATTTTAATGTTGATCTTTCTTAACAGTTTGCCTTTCAGGTTCGCCACGAGATGTATATATACAACTTCCTATATGCAATCTAAGAATGAGAAGCAAATCTTTTCAATCTTTCAACTTTGAAAACCTTAATCTACTTGAGGGAAAAGAAAGACACAACTTTTTCCACAGATCAAAGAACACACACTAAAATGCACATCTTCCTAAATCGTCAAGCATACAGTCAAATGAAAAATGCACAATGCATGTATTTCTTTTCGTTATCCTTAATGTTGATGCTAGACAGAAAGGAAACTGTTGTATAATTTTGAATCTAATTTCAAGTAGAAATAAACAAGCTTGTCCACAATCAAAAAGACACCTTATGATAGACTTGTTTAAAACACAGGAAATGTATAGATTCAAACCATGAAATGAAAAGCAAACAAACTTAAACAGCCATGAACAGTAATAAAACTAGCTCTTAAGATCACAAAGACACTTTTACAGTTCAGGATCTAAGAGGTCACAGCTATACTGGTTCGCTTTTCACAATGGGAAACTGTAACTGAAACAAGAAATACTGAAAGAACATTCACAGTTTCATCACACAACTGAGGCGGAATAATGTCAAGGAGAAGTGGTCTACAGCAAGTACAATGACCAGCAAGCAATCAGCTAAAACTCAGTGAAAACAGGGCCAAGACACAAAGGGAAAGCTGAGCAAGACTATGGCTAACTGGACCAGCGCAGGTTCTAGTCTGCCAGTTTGACTCTCAGCGCAGTTCCTGAAGGGAGCACCTGCGCTGTAATGCAGACTGCCTGTGGACAGCCTGCACTGACACACGAGAGTTGCGTCTGCAAAGAATTCCGGGTCATAAAAAGCTCAAAAATGCACTGTTTTTGCTGAAATAAAAAGCTATAGGTCAAGTACAGGCTAAGGGATGATCAAGAGGATGAAGATCTATCACAAAGAGTAAAGAGTCTTTTGTAGATTAGCTCTTTAAATCTTGAATTTGCTCAGCAAATGAGCAAGAGTAGCAGTCCCTCTACTTCGCTTTTGATATAGTCAAAAGCTTTTTCGATTTGGTACTCTTTTCTTCAAGAAATGAATAGCAAAATACTACAAACACCAACAAGATACTAGGTTCCCCAGTGGAGTCGCCAGTTTGTTGTGGGGAAAAGTATCCGATGCGGATGACCCTATCCCTACTCTAAAGGTTACAGTCTTTAGCAACAACTGAAAGTAAAGTTTTGATGATTTCCTTTATGAAAGTACAGAGAGAATGAAGAAAGATTAACCAACCTGGTGTCTTTCGCTTAGTCGATCCTTATCCTCTCTCTTTGTCTCTTGTTCCCAGCTCCTTGCTCTCTTTGCCGGTCCAGCTACACACAGATCCTGCACAAACAAGAGAGCAAACTACAAGATACATGTACTCATAACTGAAGCATGGATTAGGATGAATCAAATATACATGTAAATACAATACATCAATGCAATACAAGTATATAGGAGAACATGCAAAACTTTATTGATAGAAGTAACAGGGTTCTGAGAAGGTTACAACCAATGATGGCTCCAATCCAGCAGCACCTCCCCAGCAGCAAGAACTCTCCTCTTCACCTCTAGTAAAACAATCACCCAATAACTCTAACTGTAAACCAACAGCACCTCCTTGCTTTACACAAAATTCCAGCCTCCTTAGACCTCATAGAAGAGCTCTATATATAGGAGAGAAGAAGAAAGGATGAGTCAGCTTGAGACTGACATGAAGCTGCCTTGTGTCCTCTCCCTCTTCAGTTAATCTTCAGTTCTTGAGTCCACTTGGAGATCCTTGCTTACACATGGTGATCAAGTACCTCTTACTCATCACAGGGCGAATCTCATGAACCAAGTGTCAGTTTGGAAGCTTCCTGGGCAGTTGACACCTTGCAGGATGACTGTGCCACTTGGCCAATCTCGCCCAGCGCAGGTAGCCTTCATTAATCTTGACTTCCAGCGCAGGTACAAGGAGGGACAGTTGCATTCCAGCGCAGAAGCTCAGTGGAGCAGCTGACATGATCCAAAATAAGCCTGTTTTGAAGTGTTTTCAGGTGGAGAACTGATTGGAAGTGATGTTGTTTGATGACCTTGTTCTTTTAGGGGTAAGAACAACATGTTTAGGGACTGAGGATCCCTGTGATTATTGACATTTCATGCTCCATGATGCGAGGCACAAAAATGTCTATAACAGTGACATTATTCAAGGTCCTTCACGAATATTGATTATAATGACGGATAGTGACCGTCACCATTTCATATGAACAACAATGATTTATTGTGATGGATATTTCATGGCCATCATTATTGGTGCATATATATGGTGACATTTTTTGACCGTCACCAAAAGCTGCATTGCCAGAAGTATAGTTGTTGTGGTGACATTCAAATTCTGTCACGAATAATGACTATAATGATGAACAATGATCGTCAACATTTCATATCAACAACAAAGGTTTATGGTTACGGACCTTTGAGGGTCGTCACTATTAATGCATATATATGCTGGCGTTCATTGACTGTCACCATTTCATATTTCGGTGAGGCTCGAAAAATGTCACCAAAGCTCATTGGTGATGGTCAAAAGAGCCCATGTCACCAAAAAATGATCATTGCCATTCCATGTGGATGTTAGGGCACGATGGAATCAAACCACCAACCTCCTATTTGTAAAGCAAGTGCTCTTCCATTGAGCTAGCACCCTTTAAAGAATTACACTTTTAAATATTAGACCTTGAAACTTCATAAATTGTAAATTCTACAACTTTCAATAAATTAAAGTCTCGGAAATATTTTACTAAACAAGCAAAGCAACATCGAAGTTGCAGGTCCCTACCTAATGGTTATGGATGTTATGAAAAGTAGGTGGAGGGAAAAATAATTACGTATAAGAGAATCAATATGTTCATTTGAATACTTAATTAGAAGTGAAACTCTAAAGACATTTATAATTTTTAAATGACCTATAAATAGCAAATGCACCAAATATTGCAAAGGAAATGTCATAAGAGGATAGCATATGGAAGAAGAACATTGATGAAGACAGATGCAATATGTTATAGGTTGAGTGAAAGAAAAATGTCAATGTTGTTGTTGTTTGGTGTTTAGATATTTGAATGATATCTAAACTTTTGTGAAAATGTAACACAGATCTCTGGAAACCATGAACGACATATGATAATAGATATATACATATATATATATATATATATATATATATATATATATATATATGTATATATATATGTATATATATATGTATGTATATATATATATATATATATATATATGTATATATATATATATGTATATATATATATATGTATATATATATATGTATATATATATATATATGTATATATATATATATATATGTATATATATATATATATATATACATATATAGATATAGATATATATATATATATTTGAGTACCTAAAGTTCTAGAACTCGTAGCAGAGAAACGAGCTGGGTGGCTAGGGCCTAGGCAACCCAGCTCGTTCTCCCTTTTTCGTAAGGTGTGTTAAATTTTTTTTTATGCAAGGTTTGAGTAGACTGTTTTTTGTCCTTTCATAGTTAACAGGATTTGACTTCTACGTAAGCTGTGTGATTCGGATCCGAAGTGTGCAAGCTTGGGTGTGTTTACTTCCTACTTTTTGGGTTAATCTTGCTTTCCTTTGATGCGTGATTAATTTTCTTTCTGAGAAATGAGTGCGTTTTGGTTTCTTGCATAGATGCGCCACTACAAGAAGAGATGGCATTGGTGAGGGGTGAAAAATGTCACCATAAGATCATTAGTGATGGTCAAAAGAGCCTTTGTCACCGAAAACTGAACATCACCAAAGGTGGCATCGCCAAAAGTATACGTGTTGTGGTGACATTTAAAGTCCATCACCAATAATTATATACAATGATGGATAACGAACATCACCATTTCATATGAGCAATGGTGATGGACCATAGCCTCCGTCACCAAAAACTGAACGTCACCAAAGGTGGCATCACCAAAAGTATAGGCGTTGGAGTGACATTAAAAGTCCATCACCAATAATGATTTATAATGATGGAAAGTGACCATCACCATTTTGTATGAGAAATGGTGATAGACCATAGCCTCCGTCACCAAAAATTGAACGTCACCAAAGGTGGCGTCGCCAAAGGTATAGGTGTTATGGTGAAATTCAAGGTCCTTCATGAATATTGATTATAATGACGAATAGTGACTGTCACCATTTCATATGAACAACAATGATTTATTGTGATTGATATTTCATGGCCATCACTATTGGTGCATATATATGGTGACGTTTTTTGACCGTCACCAAAAGCTGCATTGCCAGAAGTATAGTTGTTGTGGTGACATTCAAATTCTGTCACGAATAATGACTATAATGATGGAAAATGATCGTCACCATTTTATAACAAAAACAAAGATTTATGGTTACGGACCTTTGAGGGTCATCATTATTAATGCATATATATGCTGGCGTTCATTGACCGTCACCATTTCATATTTCGGTGAGGCTCGAAAAATGTCACCAAAGCTCATTGGTGATGGTCAAAAGAGCCCCCATCACCAAAAATTGATCATCACCATTCCATATGGATGTCAGGGCATGATGGAATCGAACCACCAACCTCCTGCTTGTAAAGCAAGTGCTCTTCCATTGAGCTAGCACCCTTTAAAGAATTACACATTTAAAGATTAGACCTTGAAACTTCATAAATTGTAAATTCTACAACGTTCAATAAATTAAAGTCTCGAAAATATTTTACTAAACAAGCAAAGCAACATCGAAGTTGCAGGTCCCTACCTAATGGTTATGGAAGTTATGAAAAGTGGGTGGAGGGAAAAATAACTACATATAAGAGAATCAATATGTTCATTTGAATACTCAATTAGAAGTGAAACTCTAAGGACATTTATTAATTTTAAATGACCTATAAATAGAAAATGCACCAAATATTGCAAAGGAAATGTCATAAGAGGATAGCATATGGAATAAGAACATTGATGAAGACATATGCAATATGTTATAGGTTGAGTGAAAGAAAAATGTCAATGTTGTTGTTGTTTGGTGTTTAGATATCTGAATGATATCTAAACTTTTGTGAAAATGTAACACAGATCTCCGGAAACCATGAACGACATATGTATATATATATATATATATATATATATATATATATATATATATATATATATATATTTGAGTACCTAAAGTTCTAGAACTCGTAGCAGAGAAACAAGCTAGTTGGCTAGGGCCTAGCCAACCCAGCTCGTTCTCCATTTTTTGTATGGTGTGTTAAATTTATTTTTATGCAAGCTTTGAGTAGACTGTATTTCATCCTTTCATAGTTAACATGATTTGACTTCTATGTAAGCTGTGTGATTCGGATCTGAGGTGTGCAAGCTTGGGTGTGTTTACCTCCTACTTTTTGGGTTAACCCTGCTTTCCTTTGGTGCATGATTAATTTCCTTTCTGAGAAACGAGTGCGTTTTGGTTTCTTGCACAGGTGCATCACTACAAGAAGAAATGGCATTGGTGAGGGGCGAAAAATGTCACCATAAGATCATTGGTGACTGTCAAAAGAGCCTTTGTCACCAAAAACTGAACGTCACCAAAGGTGGCATCGCCAAAAGTATAGGTGTTGTAGTGACATTTAAAGTCCATCACCAATAATTATATATAATGATGGATAACAATCGTCACAATTTCTTATGAGAAATGGTGATGGACCATAGCCTCCGGCACCAAAAACTGAACGTCACCAAAGGTGGCATCGCCAAAAGTATAGGTGTTGGAGTGACATTAAAAGTCCATCACCAATAATGATTTATAATGATGGAAAGTGACCATCACCATTTTATATGAGCAATGGTGATAGACCATAGCCTCCGTCACCAAAAATTGAACGTCACCAAAGGTGGCGTCGCCAAAAGTATAGGTGTTATGGTGACATTCAAGGTCCTTCCCAAATATTGATTATAATGACGGATAGTGACCGTCACCATTTCATATGAACAACAATGATTTATTGTGATGGATATTTCATGGCCATCACCATTGGTGCGTATATATGGTGATGTTTGTTGACCGTCACCAAAAGCTACATTGCCAGAAGTATAGTTGTTGTGGTGACATTCAAATTCCATCAAGAACAATGACTATAATGATGGACAATGATCGTCACCATTTCATATCAACAACAAAGATTTATGGTTACGGACCTTTGAGGGTCATCACTATTGATGCATATATATGTTGGCGTTCATTGACCATCACCATTTCATATTTCGATGAGGCTTAAAAAATGTCACCAAAGCTCATTGGTGATGGTCAAAAGAGCCCCCGTCACCAAAAATTGATCGTCACCATTCCATATGGATGTCAGGGCACGATGGAATCGAACCACCAACCTCCTACTTGTGAAGCAAGTGCTCTTCCATTGAGCTAGCACCCTTTAAAGAATTACACTTCTAAAGATTAGACCTTGAAACTTCATTGTAAACTCTACAACTTTCAACAAATTAAAGTCTCAGAAATATTTTACTAAACAAGCAAAGCAACATCGAAGTTGCAGGTCCCTACCTAATGGTTATGGAAGTTATGAAAAGTGGGTGGAGGGAAAAATAATTATGTATAAGAGAATCAATATGTTCATTTGAATACTCAATTAGAAGTGAAACTCTAAAGACATTTATAATCTTTAAATGACCTATAAATAGCAAATGCACCAAATATTGCAAAGGAAATGTCATAAGAGGATAGCATATGGAAGAAGAACATTGATGAAGACATATGCAATATGTTATAGGTTGAGTGAAAGAAAAATGTCAATGCTGTTGTTGTTTGGTGTTTAGATATCTGAATGATATCTAAACTTTTGTGAAAATGTAACACAGATCTCCAAAAACCATGAACGACATATGATAACATATATATATATATATATATATATATATATATATATATATATATATATATATATAGATATATAGATATATAGATATATAGATATATATTTCCTCTTTACATAAACCAACATGCAATTTGGAATTTCGCAAGTCCGCACTCAAAACATGAAAGCAACCAACAAATAAAAGAAATTGACTTGGACAGAAAGAAATAGCTTCACTTTCATTCTTGAGCTACTTCTATTTATTTGAATTTGACTTGTGACATTCTTTATCTGACAAGTAATCAAAATCATCACTAGTATTAAATTCATCCAACACAAACTTTGGAGATCCCACTGACATTTGCGTTTTTATTTCCATGCCTGAAAACCATGGAGATCCATGTTGATAGTAGAATAAGATGTGTGTCTACTACTCAAGAACACATTCCTTATTAACCATTGTTACCTGACAAAAACCAAAGAGACCCAACATCAATGTACACAAAATCCCCTACCGAAATATAACCATAACTTAGCTAAGAACTCTAAAAGATGTTCTTAATTAATAATCTTTGTATTTAGAAATTTTGTTTCTTTAGATTTAAAAAAGACTATGTTGTACAACACTTCTATCTATTTATCCAGGAAATTATATCATAGCATATGTCACACAGTATCAATCTACAGTACCTAAAGTAAAAAGATAAATTTTCTCAAGAAAATAGATTTGGAAAAGAGCTTTGAAAACTATATGTTTGTCATCAAAGATTTAATTAGTTTAACAGCAAACTAGTTGGAGTTTGAAAATCAAAATCATTCATAAGAAATGAACAAGACAATGGACAAAGTTGCTTTCATAAAAATAAAGTTAGATTCACTATTGTCATTGTAGATAACTGAAATTTGGGTAGTGGTCTAACAATTAGAGCTTATTTGCAGTGAATACTCGTTAATACCATCAATTTTTTTTCCCACAGTTTCTTGTGTCTCTATATCCAGATCAAATAGCTCGTTATTCTCAAGTTCTACCTTTCAAGTGTTGATTTTTGGCTCACCCTTTGAAACACAATTCTACCACTCCATTTGATTTTGTTTTGTCAAGAGAATTGGTAGGACCCTCCGATCCTCTATTTTACATCAATCAATAACCATCCATTAATGACATTAAGAATAACAGATACATAACAAAGGCCAAAGATGCACTTGTTGTATACCTTCAAACCTTATTGGTGCAAAGAGATCACCCTGAAAAAATAGCATCCACATGGAATTTACAAAACTTTTTAAAATCAAGATCCAAGTAAACGAATCAAAATATGAACATCCTTTTAATCAATAAAATATCTGACTTAAAACAAAAGTGGTCTAGAATTGAAGGTTATATCAACCATGTCAAGTAAATAACATTGGGTGAGTAATACAAGCCATGCATATTGGATTAGCGAAATACTTGATGTGATAAATCTCAAAATCAAACAGATGACTTACAGCTAAGAAATGCAAATAAATGACTTACAACTAAGACATGAGGTTTCCCTTTCAACCTTGTCGTTAAATAACTCTTCTTTATGTCACAGACCAATAAAATTTTTCTGATACCCAGTGGAAGTGGTATTGTAACATTAACCTCTGATAAAGTCCATGTCCACGACTACTTCTCAAGATCTGTTCCATTACCAACATTTGGGGCTAGATAAGATACATGCAAAAACCATCAAAATGAAAATGAAATCTACATCCTTGTAAAAGAATGGGAGGAAAAAAATCCACAAATTGAAATAGATAGTAGGATAACTCATTCCTACAACATGCTTATCCCATATGAAAAATAAAAAAAAGAAATATGGAAAAATGTAATTTTTTCCACATTTTGACAATCATTTCCTTTTGCATATTCTATGAGCAATTGATGAAATAAATTCAGCTAAATCTTGTCAACATCAAGATCATAGTAAAACATAAAGGAACCACTCCAACACATATAATCATAAACATAAGTATCTATACATATAAGTATTTATTGAGGACACTCTATTTTGTGAAAATATGGAAGTCAAATCTTTGAAATAACACAATTTATGGTACCATTGCCTTACGAAGTCCATTCAAGAATTTCTTCAAAGGTCAAAGCTCAAAAAATTAATATGTAGCCTAAAAAACTTAGATTTGAAAAGGAGATAACCCAAATATGTAGAGTATATATCTCACATTTATATATCCTAATTTCTAGACATTGAAATGACACTTTTTAGCATACTATTGTGAATTCAGCCCAAAATGCTAGAAAATAATATTGATGGTTATTTTTGTTAAAAATGAAACTAGGGCTGAATTCTACTTTGAATAGCTCCTTTTGGGAATATAATTGTGGCATTGAATTCCTCTTTTTGAGAGGACCAAAATCAATCTAAAGATCATCAAATTTGGATAAGTAGAAGTGGAATTTTGAATTTATGTTTCTCTCATGTAAATTATTTAGGTCGGCCTCAACTATATGTCAGCTTAAGAAGATCAAAAGTCATGTCCCCTCAACTCCACTGAATTGTATATATAGAGGAGCATTCTCTCTCATTTGGGACACATCAATCAAAAGAAAAAGATATCTCTGTGGTAGCAAAGATTAAGGAGGATAAATTCTGGTTATTGTTGGGACTGTTTTTCTTAGGGTTTTGTCATAACATGTCCGAGTTTGAAAGCAGTGTTTCGCTATGGTTAAGGACAATATTATATATGGGTTGTGACTTGTTTCGTATGGGAATTCTTCCTATAGTTTTGCTGTAGCTAGAAGATATTCTCACAACTTGACCACAGACCTTGAATCACTTGCCCAGGAAGATGAAATACAATAGAAATTCGTTGACCTTATATGATAGTATTCATGTGCTTGTTGAGGATGACATGGAAACTTAAAAATAGGCTAGGACTACTACAAATAATAGAGCCCTTGTAAGAAGAAAAAATGCCACACATTTTACAAAATTCAAGGGCTGGAGTAGCATGCTTCAGAAGTCCTAATCTAGAACCACAGAGATAATATCAACGGTGACCTTAATGAGGTCATAAACCAACCCCTTAAGCCAGCAAAAGGGAGCATCATGTGAAATAAGGAAGTCCACAGTAGAAAGGAGGATTTTTGTACCAGCCAATGTAGAAAGCAGTGGATTGTTGTTGCCCTAACTAGACTGATCTTGTACAACAATATGATTTGTTCTTTATGCACAAACTACCCATATTACAGGATTGAATGGATCTAAGAGAATTTATGCCCGATCTTTATATTGGTAAGTTATTTTATATCATTTTACTCTCTCTCTATCTCTATTGAACATTTGATGATAATAATAAGAAGATTTGATCAAGGGTTTTCCCAGTCTTGGGGTTTTTCCCTGGCTTGAGACATATTCTCATGTATTTCTATCTTGGCTTGTCTTCTACATCTATTATTTATGTTATTTCTCTAGTTACTATGATATAATGTCTAATGTGATTGGTAAATGGATTAATGGGCATATGGCTGAATGAAGTATCTAACCTAAGCAAAGAACATGTTAACTAAAAATTAACATGGTATCGGAGCTGAGGTGAGGACAAACCCAAGATTAAAGAGATATCACTAAAGAATTTCATTGATACCTCTAGCTCTATGTCTTAAAACAAGTCAGAGTTCAAATTTAGGTTATTTCTCAAGGCCTTCTTCAAGCCCTAATCAGTAAACATGGGCACCAGTCCTAAAGATATTCAACTATCACGGGAAAAAGTTGAAAGACAACAAGGCATGTTATATTACTTTATAATAGTCCTACTCATCAAGCTTAAGACTATATCATCATCATAAGCTTATGGAAATATATTTTCTATGATCCCTAGAGGTAAGATCAATCCTCTATAGATCTCTATTTGAAATACTATTCTCATCTCTTGAGGACTGATCAAGTGCAAGAGATATATATCTAAGATATATCTAATACTTTAGATAACAAGTATAGGATTGCATTCATTCTATCATTACTTTTGAAGTTGAGATTCTTTCCTAAGAAGTTACAGTCCTAGACATCAATCAAGAGTACCAAATCCTAGACCAAAACATATTTCAGAAGGGTCTCGGAATCTAAAATTCATCCATCAAATTCTGAGCATGATCACCATGATCATTGATTAGTATCAATTATTCAAAACCTATTCTCTCAATCAGTGCCTCTGGTTTTGGAATGATATTACACTTTGAAGATATAAATTTTCTCCGATAGGGTCAAGTCGCTATGATGCCTTGCTTGAAGGATCGAATCATCTAACTTGCTGCATGAATAAGGATGAGGGTTTGCGTAAGAGAAAAGTTAAAGGAGGATCATATTGATCTCAAGAGACATATTATGGTTATGTTGGAGGTATCCCTAAAACAAGGTTATTGATAATTTTAGCACTTGAAGGTTCAATTAGTCAACACTTGGCATTCGATGGTCATTTTACACAATCTCTTGGCCTCCTTGAAGGTCATTGTTGCAGTGAAATTATAGTATATTCTTGTTGGTGAAAGTTGTAGTAACTATGCAGACTTGGTTATTATTATTTGTAAGGTTCATATCTAAACCCTATGGCATATTGAACTTTCTCGATGACTAAAGCATGATAACCTTGTCATTAACATAACTCTGTGGCCTCCTTGAGAAAGAAATGATTCATTATACCATCCTACAACTCGCAAGTTGATTGGCTATTAACATTAGATATATCTAAGCATGAAAGTTTAAATAAGTCATCTTTGTGAAGATTCTGATAGAGTTAAATTGTAGCAGCAAGACCAAGATGACTCTATCTGATGGAAAAAAATAACACAAATGAGACTAAATGAACACAGTCCACATAAAAATGGTTTGAAACTTTTATTGTTGAATATCTTACAATTGTGATAATTATCATCAACACATGTATCTATTATCCTTTGATAACACTACAGTTTGCTAACTTAAAAGCAATACCACTGAAACACAAACAAAAAAATTACTACATGTAGAATTTCTTGCCAAGACTCTCATCAATTTTGTAGTCATGTGTTTGTGCTTTATTATTGTGACACTCACTATTTACAAACTAAGGAAAACATGGACAAAGATAAAAATAACTTGGCGAAGTTGAAGGCTCTATTTTCCATATTAACATCTTCCTTGACAAGGATATTTGTCATCTATAAGTATTTGGGCACTCAACACTAGATGCTAATTGGATGAATGCACAAGGTTAGATTTAGGATACTTCCTTATCTCTCTTAGCTACTTAGATGAAAGAGATTTGTTGGTGGTTCTAGATGATTAGAACCTCTCATGTGTTCAGAGAACTTAATAGGAAAACATATATTCTCTCAAAGGAAGGACTGCAGTTGTAGGAGAATTAAGTTCCGGAGAAGGAATTCATTGGTGGTCATTTATCTTATTTAAGAGAAAATCATAATAGGTTCCACAACATGGGGACCTTCCTTCAGAGCATTCATATCAAACTACAGTTGTTTAACATTTTTAATTTGTAGTAAGTAGAGAAAAGTAATTTTATTGATGTCCAAGAAATGAAAAAAAAATATGCCAGTGAGACTAGAATGTACAATCATTAATTACCAATCTGTAGGGGTGTCCTGGGCTAGCATGAAAGCATAAAGAGAAACTTGTTTAGTTTTGTTAGAGTGCACTTGTGCCAAAGTTTTAATTCTCAATTTGGTTGCTCTTTATAGACAAATTCCACACAAGTCTCCCTGAGATCCCACTTTTATCAATAAATGATACCAACATTTAGTGCAAAAACCACTAGTGGAGTTTTAAGGACTCCTAGTCATTAGAGAAGTTGATTATTAGGATTACTTGTGACATCCTATGTATTTTTCAAATGCCAATACACCATATATAATTCTTATGTATTTTAGAAACTCCAATACAAAATCAATATTACTAGGAGTCATCAAGGCCAACAAATATATCTTCAACCATATAGTTGGCCTTGATGACTCCTAGCGATATTGTTTCCTTCATGAAACGTATATGTAAGATGAATTCTACTCGCATCCAAATATATGCTTCTAAGAAATAGCTTGCAGGTTATTAAGGATCATTTAAGAGGTAAGTCTAAATCATGTAGGTTAATTGTGTGTGCAAGTGTTGTAAAATTGAAATATACCTAGCTCTAGTGTGCAGTGCTGTATTTACATTTTCCTAAAGGAAGATAGCATCATGTACCTCATGTGGAGTTCTCTGTTTACTCCGTCCTAAAGGAAGATAACATTGACTAGAAGTGGTGAGGTATACTTATCTAGACAATTCAAAAAAGTTATTTTGTTTACTTGTTACACTAAAAAATGTCACCATGGCTATTTACAGTTAGTATGGCTCTATCAACAGTCATGCTATCCTCTTGGGCAAGTCTTATGCCTCTGCTCTCCATGTCAAACTCCAAAAAGAGAGAAAGTCTTTACAAATGTATTTATCTCTGGGTACGCAGGTTCTCTCAACCTTACCTGCGGGTACGCACCCAATGTTCACAAAAGTTGCGTCTTTGGACGCTCTGTATGTAAAGGGGCAGGTGCATCCCCCTGTAAAGGTCAAAATGCGCAAGTTTCATCTTTAAAAAGTTACTTGTGGTCATTTCTAGAGCATTCTAGAAGGTTGTTCGACGTGTATTGAGCGCCTCCAGATGGTTCATGCACCCCTACCAAAGAGGAACTTATCCCATCAATAAGGGAGCTATCCCATCCAAAGAGGGGATTATCCCATTGATGGTGGACCTGATTAACTTCCTCTTGAGCACTATAAATACAGGCATTGGGCCAGAAGGAGAGGAGGTTGGAAGCTATACATTTCTATGGGTAGATGCTGCTGGAATTAGGACTCCCATTTAGAAGCTTGTGAGGAGAGATTGCCATCTTTGCTTGTTCTATTTGGAAGTGGGTGAGCTTTGTCAAAGTAAAGGAGAACTCTTGATGGACCCTGGGAGGGACTTGCACAACACCAAGGCTCAGGTTGTATTTGTTCCTTTTGTTACCTATTAATGCAAATGAGTCCATTCTTCTCAATAACTTGTTATTTATGAGTTGTTTCATGTACTCCTTGGTCTATGTGTTAAATATGTTTTATTCTATGAGATTATCAAGTGCTATTTAATCGTTTGATTTTTAGTGGATGCAGGTTTCAAAGTGAAGGAGGAGCTCATCCGGATCAGCGGAGCTGGACTGCTACAACAGCGTGGGACTACAGGTAGGATCTAAACACTTGATTTCTTATATAGTAAATGCATGTTTAGAGAAGGGTTGCTCTTGTTTGTCTTGTTTGTCACTACAGAGTCTTAGGCTCCTAGGGAGGTTGGTTGTGTCCACACAATCGACTCTTTCCGCTTGACAAATTGGCGACTCCGCTGGGGACTCCATTGATGTGAAAGTCTTTTCCTTTGTATGAACTTTGCTCTGAGAAAATTGGTTTATTTTTCTGGTTTTTGGCTCTGTGACTTTGTTTTTGGGTGGGCTAGCTTAGGGTTAGTTTCATTTTGTTTTTTCTTGAATTTTCTAGTAGGATGCACCCTCTGAGTATTGCACAATGCGTCCCTGGACGCACTGTCGCTGTGTGCACAGAGCGGGCCCGCACCTGTTTTAACGGGTTGCTTGCGTCCCCTGCTAAAATTTGAGAAAATTCCATTTTTTGCATTTTTTCTCTTAGATTTTGTTTTTTCTCAGTTTTACTGCCCAGATTCATTAGTCTTTTGTCAAAGATATTCACCTGAACTTGTTTCGATAGCATTGAGTGTTTTAGTGGTTTTCATAGAAGTTTAAGCCCTAGGGTTTGATTTTTGAGTAGGTCTTGTAGTGACTTTGGCGGTAGAAGTTGTCAAGCCTTAGATCTCTCTGGTTTTGTCAGCATTCTTAGAAGTCAGACCTGTCATAAAGTCTACCTGTGAGAGCAACTTACCTTTGATTGGTCTCTTGGGCAAATTTCGAAGTGCTTGTTGATTGAGTATTGAATTCCATTTTACAAAAAGAACAAAAAGATTTGAGTTTTGTTTTGACTAGTCTTTTGATTCTGCATTAGCTGGTCCTTGATTTGATTTTGGTCAAGTAAAACAACCTAGAATCATCTTTGTAGGCTTTTGCCTCGTTAGGTTTGCTTAGAGTAACTTCCTTTTTGATTTGCTTGTGAGTGAAGTTTTCATAGATTTTATAGCTTTTAAGATTGATTTTTGTTAAAATAGATTTATATGCTTTATTAAATAGAGAAAATACAAAAACATCTCCTTTGAAAAGTTTTGTTTCAAGTAGCTTTGAAAAGTTTTGAAAGAAAAAGAGTTTTTCGTGCACGTAAGGAGTGGTCATGTTTGTATGCTTGAAAAGATAAAGAGAATTGTTTCTTTGATTGTCTTTACTAAGAAAGTTGTTTTCTATAAAATTTGCATCTCTCAACTCTCTTAGTTAAGAATTTCATTGAAAGAGAAAGTAGCATAAATCATCTTAGGTGCATCTTTGTAGTGGTTTGAGTCGAGTCTACACACCATTGGTTTCACTTCCGCTACCTTTTGTCTTTAAGAAAAACCATAAAATTAACGCTTAAAGTAAAATCGACGTAGTAACTTTTATTTACTAGGGCTCTGAAACACCAATTTAGATCAGGCTAGTCTCTTGGAGTAGGTGAGTAATTAACTCTCCAAGACAACAAAACCAAACAAGTAGCTTATCTTGTGATAGAATAAATCCAATTGTCTCATTTGTACTCTGGGAAAGCTCCTCTTAAAGGAGAAGCATGAGCTCGTGTCCGAACCAGTGAGGGGATCAATCCCCCCTCGTTGGGAACGACGCCAGACACGCACGTATTACAAATGGTAAACCTCGGATTAACCATTGTCGAGGAGCCAGGGGTCACTTGTCGGTAAACCTTGGATTATTGTCAAGGAACCGGCAAGGGGATTGAGCTTGATACTCTGCCCTTGCGTGCTGTCGGAGTGTAGACTGTTCCCCCAGGTGCATTTGTTGCGGTTGGTAACCTTAGTGACCATTATCTTTAGGATTCTACCGAGGTGACGGTGGAGGGAAGATCCCACTGTACCTGGAGCAGACATCGGCTAGACTCACTTGGATTTTCCGGGGGGTTCACTTCACTTGAGACGGTTAAAGTGGAGGAACTTGTACTGGTCTATTCATTAAGCAGGTTGCCGGGGTAACTGTTCCACCCGCCACTTCTGTACTGAATCCGGCGATGTTGGGTTTCATCACCAACTAGCGCTTTCGGTCTGGAAGGCTATTGTTTGTGCTTGGTTTGACGCCCTAGATTCTTTAGGCGTGTGATTCAAATTTGTTTGGTTCTTTAGAGACTTTAGGTGGTTTGATTTGAAATTTTACTTTGTTTTCGTGTGTAGTAGTTAAAAGTTTTTAGCTGTGGCAGAATTACCGAGACAGTCCCGTAGACTTCGGGGCCAGTCTCCTGACGTTGTCTCTGTGGCCGAATTGTTGAGAAGATCCTGTAGACTTAGGGGATCACCTCCTCGAGACGACCCCGACAATCTAGAAGGTTTAAAGGTCCTTGTAACTCCTCCTAGTGGCAGTAGAGTAGGTTCACCTGAAGAAGGAGAATCTTCCTTGGTAGTCCATTCAGATTACCAAGGCTTAGAGACAGGTTATAATCCCGAAGCTGTTACATTTTCTGAACTTGTTGGTAGTTTTTCGTCTGCTAGTGACACAGGCGAAGAACCTGAAATATCTGAACCTGTTACTCCGACTTCTAGTGTTCCAGATTCACCGAGAATAGAACGAGTTATCACCGAAAATCTTCCTACTGGTTTGATTGCTATCGAAGAACTTGCTCCAGAGGAAGAAATAGGCGTCTCTAACCTTGAAGATCAACTTACTATTGATCTAAGGGAGCGTGAATCCATCTTTTATAGTCCTCCTAGAAGTACTACTTGGTACCTTTCGTTAACCAATTATTTAGACAACTCAGGGGTAGGTTTTTCTACACCTCGTACTCCTTTTCCACCTGGAGGTATTTATACTCCTGTAAATATGTTTGGTCAGTCGTCCATGTTTACTCAAAGTCCTGAATCTTTCTTACACGGTGGTCCTTCTGTTCCCACCGGGTATCAATCACTTTCTGGTACCTTTGCGGGGGCATCTCCTCAACCCGTTGATCATGGGTTATTAGTTGGAAACAGTGGTAATATACCATTGGGAGTAGGAGACATTTACATGATGTCAGGTTCAGTTCCCATTTCCCAACCTCAAGGTGGCCAATTACCACTTGGGGGGCAGCCTCAGTTAACGCCTGGGGGGCAACCTCAAGGTCAGTATGCACCTATGGTGAAATACATGCCCCAAGGTCAACCCCAGCCTCAATATGTACCCCAGGGTCAACCTCAGTATCAATATCAACCTCAAGGATGGCAACCTCAAGGATGGCAACCCCAAGGGTATCAACCCCAAGGGTATCAACCTCCAGGGTACCAACCTCAAGGTCAAGGTCAACCCCAGTATCCGTATTTACCTCAAGGTTATCAACCTCAAGGTCAATACTCGAGTCAAGGTTATCAACCACCTCAAGGTCAGTCATATGTTCCGGGTATGGGAACTGCACCTTACAATTATCAATCCTATCCTCAATCCGGTTATGGATCTCAGTATCCTCAACCTGTTACGGGTCAATACCCCGGAATGTTAGTGTGGGATCCATCACAGGGTCAACAGGTGTTGCAGCCAAGTTTACAGTTGGTACCTCAAGCTGGACAACCCGTAGTTTCTGGTCCACCCCAACAACCGCAACCTGTCCAGTCAAATGTTCAAACTTTTGTAACTTCGGTAGTTACTCAGCCGCCAATTGCACCTAGTACTCCATCTCAAACGGCTGCTGCAACTACCGCCACATCTACCATACTTACTTCTGGAGTATCGACGGCTCCGGTTTCTACTGTCTCTGTAACCACTCCTCAGACATCTTTACCGTTGTCTGGATCTACGATTCAAACCATGGTCCAGATGCCTACATGTCAGCCTGGTATAAGTACGATTGTCACTACTCAACCTCAATTTGTTCACCAACCGTACCAGGGACAGTACCAACCTGGGCAAGCTATCCAACAACTGGTTTACCAGTATCAACCGTATCCTGGGTATACTTATCAACAACCTCAACAACCCCAGTACGGTCCGGTTAATCCTGGTTTTCCAGGAGGATATAATATCCCCAATGCGACTCTTGTTCCTAGTTATCCTGGATATCCTCCTCCTGGGACTGGTCTTGTGACCCAGAGTTTTAGAGATCCTAACCGGCAGTTACCGTTTATCGCAACTTTGGATTTACCAGGCTTGACGCGCCTGACGAATGATCCAATTCAATATCTTCAGTTCTGGCCGCCAATGCCAAATAAGTTGCCCAGTGATATACCCAAGTTCGAAGTTAAGTCTGGAGAGGATCCGTCCAATCATGTGATGACTTACCACCTCTGGTGTGCTTCAAATTCTATCTCGGATGATTCGATTCGCTTACGTCTTTTCCAGCATACACTCATTGGTCTCGCGGCCAAGTGGTACATTGAGTTACCACGGGCCTCTTTTTACAATTTCAGCCAGTTAGCTACCTCGTTCCTAACTCACTTTCAGTTGCCGGTCAGATACTATAACGGCACGGAGTTATTAACTTCACTAAAACAATCGACGTCCACATATATTTCTGATCACATTCATGAGTGGAGACGTCGAAGAAGATTAGTGAAAGTTTTTATCCCGGACCAAATCTTAGCTGAATGGTTTGTTAAATCATTATTACTGAAGATTACTGAAGATGTAGCTAAGGCCGGAGTAGTTACTGAGGAGCAAGTCATTGCTCAGGCGCAGTACCTTGACTTGGTTTACACTCAGTCGGGTACGTTACACGAGAAGATTCCAGATCTTCCAAAGTCGAATCAAATCGCTGCTGCTCCTTCGGGATCTCATGTCGCTGTTGGTATGATTGGTATCGTGAATACAAAGAGCAAGAAGAAGTCTTCCAAGGCTTCAACTACTCCTATTATCACTTTACCTGATTCCCCGACAGGAGAGTCTTCTCCCGAACTTTCCGCCGATATTCATGCTGTAGAGTCATCTACGGCCAAATCAAAAAACGGTGGAAAGAAGAAAGGAAAGAAGAAGGCTAAAGCAGACAAGGCTCCGAAGGAGAAAACGGAAAAGTCGGAAACCAATGACAAAAAGCGCAAACCTCGATATCCTTGTCTTATTTGTGAAGAGGATCATTTTACGAGAGATTGCCCTCATCAGGCCGAGGTTGTGAAAATAGTCAAAGGTTCTCCCACTCCCGCTGTGTTAAAAAATCCATTTCCGGAGTAGGAGAATAAGATGATAGGTTCTTCCTCGAATGCCAGTGAAGAACCCATTTTGATGATGTCTCATGTGAGGATTGCGACTCGATCGCAAGATTATGGTAGTAAGGCTCCTGTTGATGGTAAGGAAGCAGAATCTTCTCACTCTAACCCATCAACCTCAGCTCCTGGTTCCGATCCACTACAGATCGAAAAACCTAATCCAGACTTAGTAATTAAACCGCCCACCAAGGGTGTACTTCGAAGGTCTGCTTTCAATCCACATGCGAGAGTGGCCCAGAATTACAACATCGTTGAGGACTTAGCTATTTCACCCTCAGCAATGTCGGCTTTAGAAGTGCTCCAATCATGCCCAGCACAACGAAAATTACTTTTGTCGGCTATCGGAGCTGTTGATGTTCAGGACCCGAACCTGATAATCTTCGATCTAGAAAATAGTACACCGCGTCTACCCCATCAAATGGCTTTCCAAATTCCAGTGATAGTCAAAAACAGGCCTATTCATCGGACTGTGATTGATGAGGGAGCTTCTACGTGTATTATGTCGATTCAATGTTGGAGATCTCTTGGTTCTCCTTTGTTGAACCAATCCCCCACCATCCGTAAGGCCTTTGATGGCCGTGGGTTCCGTCCGTTTGGTATTCTACAGGAATTGCCTATAGGGGTAGAAGGTAAAACCGTTAGTCTGGATGTGGAGGTGGTTGATGCCCCTCTAGACTACAACCTTCTTTTGGGTCAAAGTTGGTCATATGCTATGACAGCGGTAGTTTCATCGGTCTTCAGAGTAATTAAGTTTCCATATAACGTTAAGATCGTGACAATTGATCAGCTAACATACTTTTCATCCGACCCAGCCTCTTCAGAGAGTATCCAGCATGTCGGTAAAACGACAATCCCTTATAGGGACGTTGGCGTAGGTTTAGTTAAAGATTCCGGTTTACTGGGAACTTTTCCTTTCCCTCCAATCAACCCAGACCCTTCATTTGCATCAATTCATATGATTACATCAGACAACATTATTTATGATGATCCTTGGATCGTCCCATCTGAATCTGAGATAGACTCATTCGGTGATGCTATGCCTTTGAGTCCATATGAAATTGCTTATGAAGCTGTCATGTCTTTTACCGACTCGCGTTCAACCGAAATCGACCAAATGAATGTGGTCAGTGAAGAATCACTTTTCACCTCAACCTTAGAACGGATAGCGTTTCCCAAAGTCGTGTCATCTGACGAACAACTTCGTGAAATCCTAAGTGTAGACAATCTACCGTGGGAAGATCTCCATCACAGATCTTCATTTTTACCTAAGGATGATGCTTTTGAAAATGATTTTTCATCTATCTTTACCGCTGAATATGTCAAAGACGCTCAGAATCCAACGAAACATTCTGATTCAGAGTTGAATTTAGGGAATATTTCTCGTACTATTCCCATTGATATTTCAGTGAAGCCCGGAATTGAGGAGAACATTCATATAGGTGCCGCATGTACAGAAAATGAAATCCAAACTTACAAGGCCCTATTCCAAGAATTCCGCGATGTGTTTTCCTGGTCTTACGAGGAAATGCCGGGAATCGATCCTACCATTGTTGTTCATGAAATAAAGACCTACCCGGACGTTAAACCCGTCCGGCAACGGTTGCGTCAGATTCACCCTCGGAAAGCGGCTGCGATTAAAGTAGAAGTCGAAAAGCTGTTGAAAGCAGGTTTCATTTATCCAATCCCGTTAACGGATTGGGTATCGAATATTGTTCCGGTCAACAAGAAACAAGGAACAATAAGAATCTGTATCGACTATAGGGATATAAATCGAGCTTGTCCAAAAGACAACTATCCTACGCCTTATATTGATCAAATTATTGATGATTGTGCCGGAAGTGAAATGTTTTTCTTTATGGATGGTTTTTCGGGCTATAATCAAATCAATATTCTACCTGCCGACCAACCAAAAACGGCATTCATTAGTCCATGGGGGACATTTGCTTATTGCAAATTACCTTTTGGGCTTAAGAATGCCGGGGCCACTTTTCAACGGGCGATGTCTTATGCATTTCATGACATCAAGCACATTGTGCAACCGTACCTCGATGACTTGCCTGCTCATTCTTTACATCGAGCTGATCACCTTGTCCACTTACGAGCAATCTTTATGAGGTGTAGGCATTATCGAATTCGGTTGAATCCCCACAAGTGTGTTTTCTGTATAGAAACAGGTCGATTGCTGGGTTTTGTTGTTTCAAAAGCCAGCATTCGCGTCGATCCCTTGAAGGTCGAAGCTATCATCAAATTGCCTCCTCCTTCGAGTTTGCGCCAACTCCAAAGTTTGCAAGGGAAAGCGAACTTTTTACGCCGATTCATTCCAAACTACGCCGAGGTGACTAAAGGTTTTACACGGTTGTTGAAACAGAACGCTCAATTCTTTTGGGACGAGATTGCCCAACAATCTTTTGATGCACTTAAACACGCGTTGACCCATGCACCGTTGTTGCATCCTCCCAACTACAACCAGGACTACTTCTTATACCTCGCAGCTTCGCATTCCACTATTGGAATGGTGTTAGTTCAAGAAGATGAATTCGGAGCGGAACATGTGATATATTATCTTAGTAGGACCTTAAATCCCACCGAGCTAAAATATTCGCATGTGGAGAAATTGGCCCTGGCAGCCGTTCAAGCTGTCCAGCGTTTTCGTCACTACATTCTTCTCCGTAAAACTACAGTTACTTCGGATTGCAACCCTATGATTTATATTTTGACAAAACAACTGCTAGGGAGCAAGTACTCTAAATGGATCGTTATCCTGCAAGAGTTCGACTTGGAGTTCGAGAAGTCCAAGTGTAAGAAATCCTTAGTTTTTGCGGAATTGATGTGTGATTTCCCGCGTGCTAACACAGAGACTGTGGCAGAGGAGTCCATTGCGGACGAATCTTTGTTTCTTATCAGTACTTTAGATCCGTGGTACGGGGATATAATCATCTATCTCCAAACCCAAACCTTTCGGCCTGAAGCTTCAAAGTCGGAGCGTCGAAAAATTCGGTTTCAATCCCAGCAATACAAAATTATTGGAGATACACTTTATCGCCGGGGGCAGACTTAGTTTTTCGACGTTGTTTAACTCACGAAGAGGCTGAGATGGTTTTGAATGATTGTCACTCTGGAGCATGTGGCGGTCATATGTCTGGGTATGCCACAGCTCAGAAGGTGTTGCGCGGAAGTGCCACAACTGTCAAGTGTTTGATCGCAAGATGCGCGCACCACCTGCTCCTCTCCACCCTATAATTGCCGTTGGTCCATTCGCCAAATGGGGTATCGATTTTATTACTTGTAACCCTCACTCGGCCGGGGGGCATGTGTATATCATCCTCGCGGTTGATTATTTTACTAAATGGGCCGAGGCGATGCCTACATTCGACGCAAGTGGCAAAACAGCTGCAGTTTTCGTATTCAATCATATTATAACTAGGTTTGGTGTCCCACAAGCAATCATTACTGACCATGGGAGCCATTTTCGAAACATCTTGATGTCTGAGCTTACAAACCAGCTTGGTTTGCGCCACGATAGCTCTACTCCTTATTATCCGCAAGCCAACGGTTTGGTTGAGTCTATCAACAAAGTTCTGGTTATCATGATCCGACGAACCATTGGTATTCATCGGTCGAATTGGCAAAACATGTTATTTTCAGCGCTATGGGCATACCGAACCTCAGTGAAAACTTCAACAGGGTTCACTCCTTTCCAGCTAGTTTATGGCTTGGAAGCTGTGTTACCCATTGAATGCGAAATCCCATCACTTCAAATGGTTGTCGAATTACTTCCAGCTACTTCCGAAGAGGAGAAGTGTTTATTATACTTAGCTAAATTAGATGAGACTCGACGTGACGCTGCATTGGCAATCGAGACTCACGCGAAGCGAATGAAAGCTCAGTATGATAGAAATGTGACCCCTCGAAGTTTTTCGGAGGGAGACCTAGTGCTATTATATGATCAAGCTAATGATAAGCTAGGTGCTGGAAAATTCGTTCCTATGTGGCATGGACCCTACATTGTAAAGCGAAAGCTAGCAAAAGGGGCCTATGAGCTAGTAGATTTTGATGGGGACTCTTTGGGTAAACCCAGAAATGGACTTTACCTAAAGAGGTATTATGCTTAAATGGTGGGTATGGAGAATTTTTAGTTAGGTTAGGTTTTCTTTCTAGCTAGTATGTTTGTTAGTTTAGTTAGTGTGCTTAGCTTAGAAGGTGTGTTTTTCGTCGTTATTCTGGCTTATCTTGGTTTTACTCTTGATATTGCAGATGTCGACGCCTCTCCAAACATACATTGGATTTGCTGATGGTGCTTGTCGTAGTACATGGAATATCTCTTCCGCAGCTTGGGTTATCTATTCGCCCTCTGACGAGTTAGTTTCTATGCATGGGGTAAGCCTCGATCAAACGACGAACAACATTGCAGAATACAGTGCAGTGGTTGAATTATTATCTGAATCTATTTCATTTGGAATTCGACGTTTGATAGTGAGGTTAGATTCTGAACTTTTTGTATTACAGCTTAATAGAGTATATGCCATTAGAAATCCTGTGTTATTAAGGTTGTTTTTGAGAGTGCGTCTCTTGGAACGTGAATTTGATTACATTGAATATCAGCATATTCCGAGGTCTTTAAATACATTAGCAGATGCAATTGCTTCTCGAATGTTGGACAGACATTTACGATAATCATGCAAGTAAATTTAAAAACATTTCATCACATATGTTAAACAAGATAAGCCGGTAATAGTCATATATATATAGATAGGAGTGTGTCAAAAAATATACATCGTCTTCGATCATAGGTTGAAAAACACCTTATGATCGGAAAAATGATAAGTACAAAAAGTCAAAAATGTCACATGTGTCTACAAAGTGACTAGCCAATCACTGGTGGTGCTCCCTATACGACACCACTGCACGGGCTACTTTACACAAAAACCTCCTAAACGGTCCAGGGACTGTGACTACATAGCGCTGAAGTCTGATAGGAATATCATCTATGGTAGTCTTAGGTATATCCACCGTCAGACGCTCTAGATCCTGCTCCAACTCAGCTAGTGACTCTGCAGCCGCGTCCTGTGGGGCCGATACCGGTGCAACTGGATGTCTCCTCTCAAAAGGCCGGAGGTTGGCTGGGCGCTGTGGACCAACATCTGCATTTTAAAAATTTTTACTGTCAATTTTGAGACGATATATATAAAAAACAAAAAAAATATATAATTTGAAAACTTGTGAAAAATAAAGTACCTCTGTCGTCCCATTGTTCTCCCTGTGGAAGAACCATGTCCGGATCAACTCGAAAATCTACTCCGGCATACGGAAAGTCCTGGATCGAAAAAACCTGGTCCTCTAACCAGTGAAAATAACTATCAGGGAATCGAACAACCGCCGTGCCCTCGTCAGGATGCCGGGCCATCACCGTAACCCATCGTATCAGCTTTGGCTCCCGAGGACACAAGATTTCAACAGTGAGTTGCTGAGGGATCAGCATCGGAACTCCCTCTAAGGCAAAGCTCACAACTAGAGGCCCATATCCAAAGGTCTTCAGTTGTCCGTTCTTTGCCCTAGTCAGTTGGCCCTTCATATTGGCCGACACAGCATCACACCAGTTGAAAATGGTGCCTTGGAAACAGTCAATCGCCATCCGCATTTGGGACCCGGTGGCAATATGTAAAGCGGCTGCACCGCAAATTCTGGTAACCATGAAAGCTATAACCTTGAGTTCACGCAGAGAGATGTGTTTAATTTCTACGCCTTTCGCATGGTGTGCATTGGGTGTGCACCAATCTGCCCGGAGACTAGCAAGGGATTGGCCACCCGGCCTAGTCCCGGCTAGATTGAGTTGCTCGCCCCTATTTGGCAAGCCAGTGAGAAAGTATATGTCATAGGGCTCTATCTCGAGCTGGTGCCCTCCGATGTAAAAGCATTGCTCATGAATGTTCCATCTCTCAACCAGCCACTCCAAGAATCTCACCTGAGCCCTCATGCCAGGTATGGCCCAGTATTTATATAGTCCGCATGCTTTTAGGGCATCAATGGAAGGTTGATGATTAATTGCGGCTAAATCAATGTCCTCGTGTTCTCTTTCTCTCCAATCCAACATGGTGAGTGCCCTACACACCAAGAAACAAAGATTAGAATTGATTTGGGAAAATTTAAATGGTTGTTTGTGGAGTTTGGGGTTTCAATTTCCGCCTTTCGCGGGGGACGCACCCCGCGTTTAGAACACAGAGCGTCGGGACGCAGCTGGCCTGAAGGTGGGCTGCGTCCCCCGACCTTTTTCCTGTGTGGGAAAAAGTCGGGGGACGCAAGTCACCCTTAGGGCACCTGCGTACCCCGCAGAGCGATTTTTGAAACCCAAAACCCCCCAAAAATCAAAACTAAAACCTAAAACACAATTTTAATTGGATGAATTTGAAGAGGAGGATGTTGTGAAATACCTGGAAGAGATGGCGTTCGATTCTGACGGTCGGATTCTCCGCAGCGACCACGGGAAGTTTCTTGCCAAAAGCCCTTTTTTTTAACCTCAACAGTAAAATGGTAAAAAAAATAATGGTAAAAAGTCTTTTTATAGGTTTTTTGGATGAATGAATGCTAGGTTTGTTCATTTTTCACCATGGAAGGATATTTTTCAATGTATTTTTGCCTATCTTAAATAGGTATGAGTAATGTGTCGTTTTCGTGCAGGACAAAGGGATTTAGAGAGAAAATTGTCATTTTTCACGAACCAAAACATCAGAGTCATCTTTTAAGCCCTTTTCTGACTCTTAAAATATGAAAAGATTGCCGAGCGTTTCTTTTACACTCGTTAAAACGGAATTAAAAGACGGTCCCCTTATAGCCCTTTTCTGACCGTAAAAACAGGAAAAGGTTGTCGGGTTTTTGTCGTTTCAAACTCGATACTGGAAATAAAACGATGTGTCTTTGATCGCTTTTTACTTTTCAGGTCAGTGGCACTAATTATGAAAGTACTCCTTGGTCGCAAGATCAAGCGGTTCCCCCAGGTATTATTTTATACTTTTTCGGGCTTGAGGGACACAAATCTACGAAAAAGTTCAACTTGGAGTCTTCTTAAGTTTTTCAGACTCTCTAAAATTGAAAAACGCCGAGTTTCTCCTATACTGGGCTCGTTAAACATTTCACAGTAAAGGACATGTTCAATTACAAACAAGAACGAACCACTCCTTCCTAGGGTTCGAATCAAAACTAGGTTGGACTCATCCGAAGGATGAGCTTATAATCAAGCATATGTTATCCTCCTCAAGCTTGTTAAAAATAAAGAGGTACTTGCCAGAAATGGTGGGGGAAAAGAGAGAAGAATGAGCCTATTTGTTATCTTTTGTCTCAGAAGAAACCTTATTACCACTCTTGGACACGACATTTTTCATTCACCTGGGTTGGGAAATCTTTTACCTCACAGTTGATCAAACTACTTTGAAAGTCTTCAGCCGGGTTCCGGGGATTAACTTTGAGTTATTCATCACCAAGCCATCTGTCGTGTCATTATGTGTTCAAGAGGACTGCAAGCAAAACTTTCATCTGCAAAGTACTTGTCATCCATTTGACCATCACTAAGTCAGTCCTTACAGCAACATTTCTTCAACTTGAACAATGATTTCGTGTTGTGGGCTTGCCTGCAACGGGTCGCTTTCTATCGACATCAGCACATTATCTAGAGAGATGACTTAGAAATCGTCAGTACCTTGAAGTCTGCATGCATCAATGGCAGGTTTCTCGCCTTTGACGTCAGTTTACATCATTGACTTTCGATCGAAGGATTCCGTGGAATGTTCGACATCAACTCATTCATTCACATCTCATGGATTGTACTGGGTACTTTGAGAACCATTGACATTACTGGTGGTTTCTCTCACACTTGTTAACAGTTTACATCATCGACTGGTAATCAAGTGGTTTCTACCATGTTCGACATCAGCTCATTTATTCACATGGCTAGAATCGTACCATTTCGGGAAGTAGAAATGAAGACCTTGGATCTAGTTTCCACCATCCAGGCTGCGAGGAGTTTTGTATTCATTATTTAAGTAGACTAATCATAAACAGATGGCTGCGCCCATACTGTGTCTACAAAATTCTATGATTATGATGTACTGCAAGATCATTCCTGTATCAGAGTAGTTAGTCTGTTAGTTAAAGTTTTGATTTGAGTATGGGAATGCCTACCTCAGTGATGATATAATCTTATACATGTATTTTGTGTTGAAAATTGCAGGTTCTGACCAGGTTCTCCACGAGATAATCCTTGAAATGATAAAGCGCTTCACCCTTCCTAGATAATACAAAACCCTAATCTATTACAGGCTTCGCACTTTAGGGGGCAATCTGTTACACTAAAAAATGTCACCATGGCTATTTACAGTTAGTATGGCTCTATCAACAGTCATGCTATCCTCTTGGGCAAGTCTTATGCCTCTGCTCTCCATGTCAAACTCCAAAAAGAGAGAAAGTCTTTACAAATGTATTTATCTCTGGGTACGCAGGTTCTCTCAACCTTACCTGCGGGTACGCACCCAATGTTCACAAAAGTTGCGTCTTTGGACGCTCTGTATGTAAAGGGGCAGGTGCGTCCCCCTGTAAAGGTCAAAATGCGCAAGTTTCATCTTTAAAAAGTTACTTGTGGTCATTTCTAGAGCATTCTAGAAGGTTGTTCGACGTGTATTGAGCGCCTCCAGATGGTTCATGCACCCCTACCAAAGAGGAACTTATCCCATCAATAAGGGAGCTATCCCATCCAAAGAGGGGATTATCCCATTGATGGTGGACCTGATTAACTTCCTCTTGAGCACTATAAATACAGGCATTGGGCCAGAAGGAGAGGAGGTTGGAAGCTATACATTTCTATGGGTAGATGCTGCTGGAATTAGGACTCCCATTTAGAAGCTTGTGAGGAGAGATTGCCATCTTTGCTTGTTCTATTTGGAAGTGGGTGAGCTTTGTCAAAGTAAAGGAGAACTCTTGATGGACCCTGGGAGGGACTTGCACAACACCAAGGCTCAGGTTGTATTTGTTCCTTTTGTTACCTATTAATGCAAATGAGTCCATTCTTCTCAATAACTTGTTATTTATGAGTTGTTTCATGTACTCCTTGGTCTATGTGTTAAATATGTTTTATTCTATGAGATTATCAAGTGCTATTTAATCGTTTGATTGTTAGTGGATGCAGGTTTCAAAGTGAAGGAGGAGCTCATCTGGATCAGCGGAGCTGGACTGCTACAACAGCGTGGGACTACAGGTAGGATCTAAACACTTGATTTCTTATATAGTAAATGCATGTTTAGAGAAGGGTTGCTCTTGTTTGTCTTGTTTGTCACTAGAGAGTCTTAGGCTCCTAGGGAGGTTGGTTGTGTCCACACAATCGACTCTTTCCGCCTGACACTACTGTCATGTCTTGAGGCTCCACTTCTCAACATACCAAAAACACTTGAAATAGTGTTCGTGGAAAGGCATGACACATGGCAAAGGTTGTACCACACCTATCAATGAACTTGTATGAACCTAAAGCTTTTGGAATTCCTGGAAACTATTTTTATTGATGTTTTTGCTTACCCTTCCCTTTCTCCTTAGAAAACTAAGAAGCATAGTGGCCATCCATACTCGAAGCTTCTATAATTCTTGCAAACTATTTTACTATTATTGTTGCCTTCCTTTCCCCTACTTCTCAAGATAATGAGAAGAATATTGGCCATGCTTCTTGAACTTGATGTGGCTCAACTTATTCTTCTGTTGGTTAGAAGAGATTGAATCTTCCTTCTTCTTCTAACCCTTCACAAATCCTATTGTATTTCCTCCTTTCCTCACCCTCCCAATGAGGGCTTGCTCTGGTACATCCTCATCGCTCGCTAAAACCATCTCCAATCTCCTTTCCTCCTTGATAAATGCATCCCACAAATTTCCGATTGAGGGTAGCTTCTCATAAGCACATACAAAATCTACAAAATGGAACCAAGATGGACCAAATCCATTCAAACTGATCCAAATTAGTCCATTCTCTTCTACCTTGTCATCAGGTGTAGCTCATTGATCTCTCAACTCTTGATATTTATCAGATAGATAACTAATGTAGCAGTTTTTCTCATGCAAGTAATGGACATTTTCTTCATTAAGATTATTCTCCTAGACATGTTCTTGCTCCAATACAATGTAATCAAGGTAATATGAATTTCCCTATCAATATTTTTCTCTACAATGAAAGGGGTTAGATGATTCTTCACCAAATCCAAAACTATTCATTCCAGTTTGACTAATTTATAATCATGCTCAACCAACTCCTTGGTATCTGTTGAAAGTGAAATCTCCTTCTCCACGAGGCACCACAATTCAACCTCTTCCAAGAGATGCTGCATCCTGAACTATAATAGAGTTGGAAGTTTTGAACCTTAGAATTACCTTCCCCTTGACATTTGTTCTCACCTTTTTCTCTTTATTTCTCAGAAGACTACAGATTCAATCAATGATAAACGCTAGATTTTGTCTTAGGAAAGCATTAAAATGATCACCATATTATATTTTCATGTTCTTGATATTTTAATAGATTTTTGAAAATTAGCTACTGAATGCAACCTATTCTGCAGCTAACTATGGGTTCTATAGCTACTCTCATTGTTTGGCAGGTTACAAGTGTCAAATGAAGAACTGGGCCACATGGGCATCTCTAGAATCATCTCTACATGGATTCTATCCTACTCACTCAATCTAGATCGATAGAAAAGCATGCCTAAAGTCTTGGTCAAAGATGGAGTCAAATATGTTATCTAGTAGTAGTAGGACTCTTGATACTTCATAGTTGATCAGGAGTCTAACGATTATGTTAAAGAGTTAATGTAGAGTAAGCTACTTGTATCTGATCAAGAGTTGAGGAGTTAATGCATATCGGGCCACCTATAGTTGTTCAAGAAGTTTAACAGTCTCATTACAATTCAAATTAAGCTATTTGTAGCATGTCTTTCCATAAATAGTCATGATAGATTCAGATCAAGCCACCTGTAACAATATTTTCTCTTAGACAATTATGTTTTTTTCTATAAATATCAATTAGATGAGACCGAGAAGTAGTCAGAAGCTAAGGAAGGATTATAGGCTTTTTGTTAAAAACTTTGTTCATACATTGTTTTGTTGATAATACAAACTCTATTTTTTCAATGGTGGTTTAAAAGTGCATCTTTAGTTAGCTGTTATCCAGCCACATCAGTTGCAGAGGGCCCCTACACTAAAGGAGGATTTTCACTTGTTGTTTTCATTTTAATTTCTACTACTCTGTTTTTTCTGCAAGTCCATTTTCTTTAGTTTTGTTTCATTTCAGTTTGTAACCAAAATTGTGAGGATAAAAATCACAACTGTGCAAGTCTTATTCTTCTAAGATATTGTATGAGAAATGATTGAATGAAAAATGTAGAAATGAGAATACACAATTGCTTAGCTTCTCACTGTTTTTGATTCTCATTTTAGCATAGGACTGTCAATTAACTGTATTAAAGATGTTCTCACAACCATTTCAAAATAATGACAATTCTAACTTAATTGGTTGAATATCTAATTCATGCAGTGATTGAACCTACCCAGCACATTGTTAGCTTCACAAACTGTCATCTTTTCTTTTCTGTTTTAAGGTCATTACTTAGTTGCGTCACTTGACATTCCGAAAGATCATTTCAAGGAGATTGATTCTATCATGTTCCAAAATTGAATGGTTAAATGGCTAATGAATGCATATATTGAATTACCTTCTACATCAATATTACTTTTGGTTTTAAGAATTAGATCCATGGATTATGACTAAATGGTAGATTAGGACTAAATGGTAGATCAAGACTAAATGGTAGATAAGCTAGATGCTCTGTTTCTTTTATTAGGTCCTAACTGGTTAAAAATGATTCTTAGTCCATTTGAGGAGTTTATACTAACTTAGGAACCTATCCTTTCTTTAAAAACTTGTTAGATCCATGTAAATATCTCATAGACTATATATTCTTAGACATCAAAGAACATAAATCCCCAAAACAAACATAAAATAAAAAACAACGAAGTAAGAGAAAAGTTAACTAAGCACATATAGTGCATCACACTTCATCAGTCTACAAACCTTGGTTGATAATTCATGCAAGAAATTTAGGACACTAAATTGACTAAACATTTTGGTGCCATTAAGGGGAAGTGTAATTAGGTAACCTTATCTCTTACATTCAAAAAAAAAATATTCATATGCGTAGATAAAGGGACTCTAGGGTTAGATTTATAGCTAGAAGCAGGAGGTCCATTCCTACAACACCACCTACTCCACCAATACTAAGAAGATATACACCTCCATCTCAAGATTATATTCCTAGCCATAGACCTCCTAAAGTTCTAACGTCAGAAATTGAATCAAGAGGATCTCCTACTTCATCTACTAAGGCATTTCTAGAGGAGGAAAATCTTCTATCTCTAGCAGAAGGAGTAGCCTTTTTCACCTCCACAAGGGAACATATTTTAGTTGAAGAATTAAGAATACCTAGTGAGGAAGAAGAAGTAGAACCTCTCTCCCACATACCATTAATAGAATAACCAGAGGAAGAGCAATCAACCTTGTAGGTTGAATCTTATATTGACTCTGAAGAAACTATAATGGCAGAAGAAGGAGAGGATGGAGAATTCACACTATTTGGAGGAGGAGGAGGTAGAGGAAGAGGTAGAGGAAATAATGGAGAAGGCAGAGGAAATAATGGAGGAGGTAGAGGGAATAGGGAAGTTGATAATTATTTTGGATTCCATATAATTGATGAAGAAAAAAATGCCACAATGAAAAATATCTCACCTTCTATCCTCCCAAACATTCATGGATTAAAAAGTGAAGACCATGAAACCTTCTTATTTGAATTTGAAGTCTTATGCAGAACTTATGATTATTTACAAGACTCTAAAAAACTCAAATTGTTCCCTTCAACATTGAAAGGAGCTGCTTTAAAGTGGTTCATGGGGTTGGTCACTCAGTCCATTAGAACATGGAATGACATGAAGAAAGTATTTTTGGACAGATATTTGGATTATTGCATGCCTATAAATCACAAAGATGAAGTGTTCAAAATGATGCAAAGAGAGGATGAAAATTTAGAGGATTTAATTGAGTGATTCAACTATAACTTAAAAGGAGAAAAAATGGATAACCTAGATCAAGATACTTTAAAAGCTCTTCTACTAAAAGCCATTAGAGATGAGTGGATAGATATCCTTAACATGATGGTGAAGGGAGATATCTCTCAACTCCCATTAAGTGACATAGGAGAATTATGTGCTCATCTCTTAAGAGGAAAATCCAAAACTAGGAAAGGTCCAAGAGATCCTTCTCTTGTTAGGGTGAATAAATATGCAACTGGATGAGTGAGTAGGGCAGAAATTGGAAGCATGCTTGATGAATTTAAAATAGATATTCTAGGGAGACTTAGTGAACAGATAGACACCCTTAAGTTACAAAACAAGAAGAAAACCGAAACTGATGCTCTGGCTATTTTCTGTCCCAAATGCAAAAAGAAGCACGCTTTAAGAGAATGCCCTTTAGATGCAAAAGTTATAGAGACTTGTGTGATTTTTTCAAAAAACCATGAGACCAAAATTTGTCCTTCAATCCTTGGTCTTAAGGCTATTTTTCAAGAAGAAGTAGTTTCAAATCCAACAGAGTCTCTTTGTTTGTCTCCAGAAGACCTTGTCAAGGGCAGCAAAATTAGGGTTTTAGCAACCAAATTTATATGCAGCCCCCTCCAAATTGGAATTCTTGGCAAAAACCTTGGCCTCAATCTCAATCTTAAACTCAACCTTGGGCTCAAGGAATGTAGAATCCTTATGGAAGATTTTCTCCATACTATCAATATCCTCCATCATATCCAAATTATCCTCCCCAACAAATTCCTCAACAAAATCAACAACCCCAACTTCAAAACCAAAATCCTCAACTTTCACTACCATTTCCACAAAGACCAAATCAGTTACTTTCCCAACCATTACCTAACCCCAACAATAAAAATCCTTAGAATGCCTACATGGTAGAAGGAAAACACTTTCCAACTTACATGATCACTCCATTAGATCTCAATGATGTCCAATTGAGATCTGGTAAGATATTAGAAAAGAAAAAACCTTCTGTGGTTATTCAAGAACAAGACAATTCTAAGGAAGACTCTCTACAATAAAATAAAAGTTTTGAAGGAACATATCCCCAAAACACACTAAAAATAAAAAACGAAAAGAACCAATAAACTCAACTCCTATGATAGAGCAACAACCAATATCTACTTCTACACCTCCTTTTCCAGAAAGATTACAAGTTGATAGAGGGGTATAAAAGAATATTATGTTGCCTAATTATGATTTTATAGATGAATTGAAAAATGTCTGTATCAAAATACCTTTGTTACAAGACATTAAGGAGATTCCAATTCTATCTAAAAAAATGAAAGAGTTGAGCATGAAGAAATTATGAATAAGAGCAAAAGAATTAAAAAGAATTCACCTAGCAGGAAAAATAGCAGACATAATGATGGGAAAAATTTCCATACAAAAATATGTAGATCTAGTAAGTCCAGTTGTAAAAACACACATCAATGGAGTGGAAATCCAAAATACACTGATTGAATTAGGAGCAACAATAAACATTATGAGCAAACAAACCAAGGAGCAACTCAAACTTCCCAATCTTCTTTATACACCTACATTACTGCATTTAGAAAATATATTTGTAATCAAACCAGATGGTGTGTTAGAATATATTTCAGCGTCCTTAGACTCCTGGGAGTGCCCTATTGATTTTATGATCCTAAACCCAAAGCGTAATCTAGGAGGACATCCACTTATATTAGGAAGACCTTGGCTGGCCACAGCTGATGCATTCATTAGTTGTACATCTGGTGATATGTATATCTCTGATGGTAATTCAACTAAGAAATTCGCTTTATATCCTCCAGCAAGAACAATCATAGAGATAGATGAAAAAGAATGGATTGATGATGAAAATAATATTCAACCTCTCTTTACTATTTCAACCATTAGTGAAGATAGCCAAATCTTGAATATAATGGAAAATTTTGAATCATCTCTAGAATATGAACATGATCAGTTTCAATAAAGATCTAATATTGAATATTTTTCATCTAGGTAGATGTCTCTTTATTCCATGGAAGAATTTGGTAGCTCTAAAGTTGAAATCTTTCCAAGGAAAATGTTGAACATAAACAATAACTTGGAAAATTTACAACAGGAAGAGCTAATCAAAACTTTACAACAACATTCTTCTGCATATACATGGGAATACACTGACATGAAAGGAATTAGTCCTAAGACTTGTATACATCACATCTACATTGAGGAAAATTGTAAACCTATTAGACAACCTCAAAGAAGGATGAATCCAAATCTTAGGGAAATTGCGAAAGAAGAGTTGCAAAAATTGCTGAATGTAAATTTTATCTACCAAATTTCAGATAGTTAGTGGGTTTCTCCTCCAGTGATTGTGCCTAAAAAGAATGGTAAATGGAAGGTATGTATTGATTATCGAGAATTGAATAAAGCTACCTTGAAATATCATTTTCCTTTGCCCTTTATAGATCAAGTGTTAGATACATTAGCAGGTAAAAAGTACTTCTAATTCTTGGATGGTTTTAGTGGTTACAATCAGATTCAAGTAGCACCTGAAGATCAAGATAAAACCAGATTCACCTACCCATGGGGAACTTATGCCTAACAAGTACTCCCCTTTGGATTATGCAATGCACTTGCAGCATTTCAAAGAGTAGTACTAGGAATTTTTTCTGATCTGATACATGATTGTGTAGAGGTATATATGGATGACTTTACAGTTTATGGGAATACATTTGAGGAAGCATTAGAAAATTTGGAAAAACTTCTTAAAATATGTAAGGAATAAAACCTTTCAATAAGCCATGAAAAATGTTTTATGATGTTTATAGAAGGGAATGTTTTAGGACATCACAATTTAGGAGATGTAATTAAGTTTGATAAATCTAAAGTTGAAGTCATATCTAAATTATCAATTACAAGTTTTCAAAAGGATGTTAGAAGTTTTCTAGGATTCACAGGATATTATATAAGGTTTATAGAAAATTTCACTAAACTAGCATCACCACTCTTCAAATTGATCACCAAGGATTGTGAATTCAAATAGAATCTTGATTGCCAGTTGGCATTTGAGACCTTGAAAGCAAAAATTTCTGAGGCACCCATCTTAAGATGTCCAAATTGGAAACTACCTTTTCATATTTCAACAGATGCTTCAAATACAGCTCTGGGAGCTGTATTAGGACAAAAATATTTGATCCCATATGCCATCTATTACACAAGAAAGAATTTGACTCCCATTGAGTTAAATTACATTGTAACTAAAAAGGAATTCTTAGTTGTTGTTCGTGCTATCAACAAGTTCAAACATTATATAAGAGGATATGAAACCTTTGTTCATATAGATCACTCTGCAATTAGATACTTAATGAATAAATCGATTACTAATGGGAGAGTTACAAGATGGTTATTACTCCTACAAGAGTTCAACATCACTGTGTTAGATAGAACTGGAAAACAAAATACAGTTACTAATTTCTTGTCTATAATTCAAAATATCAAAGATAACACTCCAGTTGAAGCTAAATTTCCTGATGAATATCTTTTTGCAGTAACTACTCAAACTCCTTGGTTTGCAGATATTGCTAACTACTTAGTCATAGGAAAATTACCTTCACATTTGTTTCCTAATGAGAAAACAAAAATCATTCAAACAAGTGCAAATTAATCATGGATTACTAATGAATTGTATAAAACAGGTCCAGATCTCATGATAAGAAGATGTGTCTGAGAAGATGAAATGCCTGAAATTCTTAAGGCATGCCATGATGAACCTTGTGGTGGACACTTTACTGACGAAATGATAGCCTACAAAATCCTTCATTTAGGATATTATTGGCCCTCTATCTTCAGAGATGCCAAATAGTATGTCAAAAGGTGTGACAACTGTCAAAGGATGGGGAAACTTGCTCCCTCAGATGAAATACCACTACAAACTTAGGTACTCATTGAACCTTTTGAAAAATGTGCCTTGGATTTTGTTGGACCAATTAATCCTCCATCTAAACAAAAGAAATATATTTTGGTATGCACTGATTATTTCACTAAATTGGTAGAAGCTAAAGCATTACCTTTTTCTAATGAGAAATCTGTAGTTAATTTTCTTTTTGAGGACATCTTCACTCATTTTGGTGTTCCAATTTAAATAGTGACAGATAAAGGATCTCAATTTACATCTAAAATGGTGGAAGGACTTATAGAAAAATACAAGATAAAACATAGGAAGTCTAGTCCTTACCATCCACAAGCAAATGGTTAAGTTGAATCTACCAATAAAGTGATAGAAGGAATTCTCACTAAGACTGTACATCTACAAAGAAGAGATTGGGCAGAAAGGATTCCTGAAACCTTATGGGCCTACAGAACTACATGGAAGAACACAACAAGACATACTCCATATGAGCTTGTTTATGGGAAGCAAGTCCCGTTCCCTATAGAGTTTCAAATCAGAACCTTCAAGATGGAAGCCTAATTGGGAACTGGATTTATTAGAAGCACAGAAACATAGATTGGAGCAACTCAATGAGCTTGATGAAATTAGGCAAGATGCAGTTCAAAGAACCAGTTTAGTCCAATAACAAAGGGCTAAATGGCACGATAAGTATATTAAGGAGAAGAAGTTTCAAGAAGGAGATTGGGCACTTTTGTTCGATTCAAAATTCAAATGTTTTCAAGGGAAATTTCAGACTCATTGGCTTCGGCCATATGAGATTGAAGAAGTCTTTAAAAATGGAGTAGTGAGAATAAGGACAATAGATGAGAAAAATGTACCTCTTCTTGTAAATGTTCGTTGGTTAAAGATATATCATAAGCCAATTTCAAGGGAGGATTTTGTCATAATTTTCCAAGATAACATTGAGATGAAGTTGGTGAAGAAGAATTCTTATTCTCCACTAACTTAGTTTTCCTGTATATATATATATATATATATATATATATATATATATATATATATACATAAAAAAATATAAAGAAAATGTATAAGTTTGAAAACCAATTGTTCATTGGTTTACTTATACAGGAAATACAGGGCGAAAATCAGAGATTTCTGACATCCTATATTTCCTATTTCTCTTTCTGTAATAAGTAGTGACATAAACCTACATTCATTTGCAGTGCCTAATATGCAAATTCATTTCATTTCATTTCATCTCACTTCACTTTCATTCCATTTCACTATTATATTCTATTTTCCTTTCATTACACTCCGTTTTCATTTTATTTCACATCCATTTTCCATAGCCATATTTCATCTTTGTCATGTTCTGTAGCTAACTCCATTCCATAGCCAGTTTGATTCTATAGTCATAACTCCATTCCACAGCTTTGTTCCAAATAAATGTTGATTGTAAGGAATTGAAGATTTTTTTTTTTGAGATTGATATGTTAAGAAGGGGATCAACGGATCAACATCAAAGAAAAACAACAAACAACAAGGTTAAGTTCCAAGAGGTAAAAGTGCAAAAATTTATTTTAAAATAGCAAGGTTAGAACATAGAATATGTATAATATGGGCATTCATATGTCTCCAGGACAAATCATCATTTGATTTCATTCCCATCTCCATCGTACTACATATCCACCACACCATCCGTCTTCCATCACATAACAGTCCATAATTAACTCCCTCATTATTTTTAACGGTCATACTACGACGTGACATATTTGTCCACGTCTCTCCAAAACCCTTACCATCTACTTATTTCATGCAAGCCCACAATTCTTTTCACCATACTCGCAGTCAATCCATTTCATAAACCAGGAGGGTAATTATGAAGGTTAAGGAGTCTTATGAAAGAGAAGACATGGGACTCATTGTCAGGTCAGAAACAGTAGGAGAAAAATATATGGAAGGATACCCAAAACTCAAGGAAATGCCGCAGAAGGCTGGATGGCTCTAATTCATCGAAAAATTTGATAGTTTTCATAAAGAGATCACAAAATCTTTTGCTAGATCTTTTGATGGTACAAAGGTAGAAATTGGAGATATTATGTTTGTACTAACATAATCCTTCATAACAGAGGCTACAAAACTTCCAAGACATGGTGAAAGATGGTTCAAAAACAAGGAATTCCATAGTGAATCATGGAAAGTAATCCTCAGGAACCCAGGTATGGATGTCTCTGTTTTTAGAAAAGGAATTCCCATTTCAGCTCTTAAAAGTAAATGGAGAAGCATGCTTTTGATATTACATAAATTTATCACCTGTGAGGGGAGATTCGGGTGCATGTATGTCTACCATATACGTTTATTGATGAATTTTCTAGAAAATGGAGAAATCAATCTTCCTTTCTTCCTGCTAAATAGTTTAAGAAGGATGGCTTCAAATGTGCAGAAGAAAATAGAATTCATAGACACAACCATGTACCATCATGGGTTGGTAAAGATACTGATTGAGTTTCATTTAAAAGGCATAGGAGATACCTGGGGGGATTTCCTCATTAGAAACGATTTTCAAGAAGCACCAGAGTCAAAGAAGATAATGTTAGAAAAAGCAGAAGAAAGAATATTGGTATCGTCATTGAAGACAAACCTGAGTCTTCATCACAGAAAGATGATGAAAAATTAATATCTGAAGAACTAATAAAAATTAGGAAACAAATCAGAGCAAGAGGAAAGATAAGAAAAGAGAAAAAGGTCACAGAGAAAGAGAATATAACTCATCCACAACCTAGAAGAAGCTCTAGACTCTGAGGGTTGGCAAAGAAAATCATCTAAAGGGACAGAGTTCATAAAATTAGAAGCGAAAACCCCAGAAAGTTCTCCTATTAACATCCCTTCTACAAACAGTCCTCAAAATTCTCCTGACCATCATTTGGAAGGTAGCCCAAGCAGAAGATCTCCAGGCATAGACCCAGTACAACAACAAATATATGATTATATAGAATCAATGGAGAAGAAAAGTGCATCAATGAATCCATAACCCTCTGTCAATCCAGAACCCTCTAAAAATCCACAAGAACCTCTAATTGACTCTCTCAAACAAGAAAATTATGAATTAGAGATATTGAATAGATATATCAAGAAGGAGAATGAAACCTTGAGGGAACAAAGTAAATTGGACAAGGCTATTCATGATAATACCATTCTGCATTTAGGATTGTGGTATAAGAAAAATAGGAAGTTGAAGAGGAAGAATAGAAGTATGAATAGAAAAGTCATCAACCTCAAATACAGGCTTCTTATGAGGAAACCCATAATGACAGTCACTATAAAGAAGAGCAAAAGAAGAAAATTGGATGTACTAGCATAAGTGTTTGAACAAATGCATTAGAGAAGAATAATTCACATTTATGGCAAATTGCATGAGGACATGCAATGATTTTGTAGTGGGGATATGTTGAACCTCAGTATTACCTTCCCTTTGACATTTTTTCTCACCTTTTTCTCTTGATTTCTCACAACACTACAGATCTGATCAATGACAAATGCTAGAATTTGTCTTAGGAAAACATTAAAATGATCACCATGTTATATTTTCATGTTCTTGCTATTTTAATAGAAATTTTTTGAAAATTAGCTAGAGAACGTAACCTATTCTGTAGCTAACTGTGGGTTTTGTAGCTACTCTCATGGTTTGGCAGGTTACAGGTGTCAAATGAAGAACTGGGCCACATGGGCATCTCCAGAATAGGCGTTTTGTTAAAAACTACATGTTCATACTTTGTTTTGCTGATAATACAAACTCTGTTTTTTCAATGGTGGTTTAAAAGTGCATCTTTAGTTAGCTGTCATCTAGCCACATCAGTTGTAGAGGGCCCCTGCACTGAAGGAGGTTTTTCACTTGTTGTTTTCATTTTAATTTCTACCACTCTGTTTTTTCCGCAAGTCCATTTTCTTTAGTTTTGTTTCATTTTAGTTTGTAAACAAAAGTGTGAGGATAAAATCAAAACTATGCAAGTCTTATTCTTCTGAGACATTGAATGAGAAAATATTGAAAGAAAAATGGAGAAATGAGACTACATAGTTGCTTAGCTTCTCACTGTTTTTGATTACTCATTTTAGGATTTCAAAATAATGAAAATTCTAACTTAATTGGTTGAATATATAATGCATGCAATGATTGAACTTACTCAGCACATTATGAGTTTCACAAACTGTCATCTTTCTTTTTTGTTTTCAGGTCATTACTTAGTTGCATCACTTGACATTCCAAAAGATCATTTCAAGGAGATTGATTCTATCATGTTCCAAAATTGAATGGTTGAATGACTAATGAATGAAATTATTGAATTACCTTATGCATCAGTATTACTTTTGGTTGTAAGAATTAGATCCATGGATTAGGAATAAATGGTAGATTAGGACTAAATGGTAGATTAAGACTAAATGGTAGATAAGCTAGATTCTTTGTTTCTCTTATTAGGTCCTAACTAGTTAAAAATGATTCTTAGTCCATTTTAGGAGTTTAGACTAACTTAGGAACCTATCTTTTCTTTAAAAACTCATTAGATCCATGTAAATATATCATAGACTGTATATTCTTAGACATCAAAGAACAGAAACCCCCCAAAACAAACATAAAATACAAAAAAACGAAGTAAGAGAAAAGTTAACTAAGCACATATAGTGCATCACACTTAATCAATCTACAAACCTTGGTTGATAATTCATGCAAGCGATTTAGGAAACTAAATTGAATAAACAGGAAGTTCCCTCCAACATGTGACAATCCTAAATACCCTAACTACTTGTGATTACAACTCTTTAAACAAACATGAAACATATCAAGAAATAAGAATCAAACCAGAAACCTCTTATAGGTGGAGGACACCTTTCGCAAACATGCAAAATAACACTCCAATCCTTGCAGCAACTGGGACATCACACCCCATGGCCACAACCTTTAACCAGTTGAAATATACTTTGCTTGCTAAAAATCAGGCATCTCACCCTTGAAACCCTTCAACAACTCCCTCTAACAAGTTGCAATCCTATACATGCACAAATTCCTATTAGTTTTAGTGAACGTGCTTTGATACCATGTAATCCAGATAGTAGTAAGTAAATTTTGCACTAAAAGAATATTCCTAAGATCCTAGGTAATTTAAAGCCCTTGACGGATATACTAGAATCTACAAAAACACACTGCGTACAGACATCTGAACTCTGAATCACATCTATCTTCTATTGAATGCAGAGCAAAGAAAATACAATGCAATACCCCAAAACAAAAAGCTTGCTAACTAGCATGGAAGTGTTCACTACATCTCCTTTATATAATAGGAAGATGAGAAAATATACAAAGTATCTGGGCACATGCATGAAGCACTCAAGGTGACTCAGTCAAATGCTAGCTCAAGTTTAATCATCTAGTTTACCCTTGCTGCATGGATAAGTGTTCCAAGTAAGTGCATCTAAACTGGAAGAAAAACAAAAGCATGCATCGCCTTCATTGAGAATTGTGCCCCCTACCTAGATTGGAACCTTATCATGGAAAAGTGCTCTGATTATCTAGGGTTTTGTGCCCTCCAAATATTAAATCATGCATGCAAAATGGAATTGAACTGAATCTAAACTACAAACTGAATTGAACTGAAGAAAAAATGGAATTTCTTAATCTTAAACAACATGGAAACTGAAATTATTTGAGGGTAGAAAAACTAGAAACATACCATCTACTCTCTTACATAACAACACCTCCCTCATACTATAATGTGCACAGGAACCATGACAAACTACTACCATTAATATTTTGTATGGACCTACAAAAATTACATCCTTACTACTATACTTGCCAATTAAGTTCACCCTGATATTGTGGAAAAGACTGTCAGTGTTAAATAAGGTAGAAAATCTAACAAAGGATATGAAACCACTGATCAAAAAAATATTACCATAGTGATAAATTGAATCCTCAAAAGATTGACTTGCATGGGAAGGAACAAATTTAAGTCAAACAAAGTATAAATCTTTGCGATAGATAAGATAAAATTTATTACATGGTTTTAAGAAAATTCATCTCAATGGGAAAATAAATTGTTTCAAACTGCAAGATTGAAAGGAAATTGACTTAATGTACAACAAAATGTTAGTATTTGGTTAAGTTGCATCTGCATTTACTCAGAGGTGTTGATTTGATGCTATATAATTATTAAAGCCATGTTCAACCTACAATGAGTCTCTAGCTTTTCTATTGTTAAATTGGCAAGCCTATTTTAGCAAAGCCATATGCTTTGATCATGATGAAATGTAGTCAAAGGGTTTTTTATGGATTTATATATTTTTCACAGTTTAGTTTCAGTTATGCATTTTTCCATACCAAGTAATAAATAAAACAAACCATTAGTAGACAAAGAACATATCAATCAGAGTTAAACATGTAAAATAGAATGGATAAAGGATATACAAATGCAGAATGCAAAGTTTTAACTCAGAAATTGAATAGACAGTGTGGTGTTAATAGTACCTATATAGCATGATTTGATATCAGGAGTAATGACACACCAAGTCCATCAAATGCCTCTTTCCAAGAACCCTCAGTAAGAGTTTTCCAAAGTCCCTTTGATTTCCCAAACGCACTAGTTTACATCCAAGCAGAAGTTGTGTCCAGTGGCTTTCCAAAGAAAAATAAACCACCACATAACATAGTGTTTATGTATAAATTTGAGCAAGAAATGTACAAGTCAAAATACCAAAATTTGGCTAGAAATTCCAAATCACTAGGACAAAGCAGGAAGAAAAGGAGTTGTACCTATGTTATCATAATTGTGCAAGCTCTAGTTGCAACAACTATAGCCAAATTTGCCTTTGTTCCCATATACTTGTTCCTATGTTTCAAGTAAAATATTTTATACTATAGCTATACTAGTATTGGTTAAATTTATGATGTATAAGTACTTGATGAAAATTGAATAAGCTAAACTAATGGTAAATAATATCACAAGTAATTATTTGTAGATCAGAAAAGGTTTTTTGACATGGTATCAGAGAAGTGAGATCAGGCAGTGGAGTGTGTCTTGGTGGAATGATCTTGCATCAAAAAAATCTGTGTATTTTCCCTGGAACTAGTTTATCTGCAGATCTGAGAATTCAGGCGTGCATTACATAAAGATCCATTGGCTCTAGCACCATTATTATACACAACTGCTTTTGAATTTTTGTTTTATCTTATTTTGGAATAGGTGTAAGGAGTTTAGAATGATCATTCTCCATAGTCAAGTTGAAGGGAGTTGTAGCATCATTTGTGTGGAATGGTAAATATTAATTTATGACAATTTACAATCCCAAGGGCATGGTTTTATGCAGTCTCCTCTACTCCGATTTTCTTTGAGCACCACATATATAAAAAATTGAAGGCAAAGGCAAGGGGGAAATGCAATAATATTACTATATACTCGAAGAGTTGTCACATAATTTCCATACATGCATTGGAATATTTACATAAATATGGAAACAAAATAGAATACATACATGTCTGGTGCGGTCAAATTCTCCACAATCTAAATATCACACAATGAGATGGAATGTCTGAATCAACTTGAGGATAAGCTAGTGACAACAATGGCTTACTATAGTAGTGGAAGCATTTACTGGTGGTGCAGAAATGTCCATACCCATTTTGCAAACCCTAGTTTCTCTAGTATGGAACTACAACCTTTTATATACCAATCCACTTGGGATGAGATTAACCATGGGATGAGTCTTAATGTCAATATTGCAAGGCTAGGGTTAGGCCTTGGGAAATTATTAGCACATTCATCTTGTATTTTTTTCTTTTGGGATGACAATTTCCCCTTTCTAGGTGGTCCTTTAGAAAGAGAAGCAGGAAGTTAAAGTTTGAAACCAAGCTCTGTATAGTCCCTGGGCCAAGAGTATGTTGAATGGCCTTGCGGAAAGGATTAGAGAGAGCACAAGCGGGCCAAAAGAAGGTGGTAAGGGTAGTGATGGTGATGATGATGGAAATGGCAGAGGTGGTGTAGGAGATGATGAAGCTGATGGTGAACAAGAGCACCAATTTCTACTACCTCTATTGACTATGGCGTTTGTAGCTTTTAATTTAGGGTATTGTATTACTGTCTGGGTTATGGATGGCAATACGAACAACAACTTCTTGCGAACAGGTTGTGGACTCTTTTGTCTCCTCATGCAACTGATTATCAGAATCCTGAATGATGATCTAAAACTAGAGGGAATGCACACCACACCTAAAGTTTTGCTGAGGAAATGGTGTACATGTAGGAAACCTTCCTCAATTATATCAAATTTTTGTTCCGCCAAATTGAGATCATTGAGTATATGCAAAGTGTTGTTCCTTGATGCTCATGTATGTCTCCCATGTTGTCCCCTTCTTTTGAATATATTTTGGTAGGGAAACGATCACCTCCCCTTCTTCTATATCTCCTGTAGGTGATATATGCAGTGTACTTTGGAAAAATTCAATCCTCTTAATCAACAAGCTCACATAATCACTAGCTCTGATGATCCAGGTGGATATTGGTGGCCACCTGCCAATTCCACTTGGACCCCCACTAGTGTTTCTTTTAGTTCTTCAGTTTCCTTAATTGTAGCACAATTTAATATTTTTAGTAGCTTTACGGGTCCTAAATTTCCGGAGCCGTTTTGAGGCCCTAAACAATGCTTTTTTGGCAATCTACTGCCAAAGATTTTTTGATAAAATCATCTTTTCCATCATAGTCCTCAGAGAATTTTCAATGGGGTATCATGCACGTTAAATGAAGATAATATGACCAAGTCATGACCCAGGAAGTTGGTTGTCCAACTAACCCCAATGGGGCCCATAAACTCTTGGTGTTACATCTCCTCGGGTTAGGGTTTTGGTTGTTTAGGGTTTTCTCTTATTGTTCAATAATAAAAACACCCTTGAGCCTCATTGTAACGCAGTTCATAGGCATGTAGCCGCCAAATCTATTATCAGAGATAAGATACCATCGCCCGAGCTAGTTTATTTCCATTTCTATTTGTACGCATATTTCAGTATTTTACATTAATGAAATGAGGTATTATTTCTGTTGCATCTTTGTATTTATGTTATATTTGTAATTTTTTGCATTCCTTTATAAATCCGGATCACCTGATACCATTGTAATGTAACCAGCCACTATGAAACACAAGTTGTAGTACCTAGTCATTATGAGGTGCAGGATGACAACACTAGTTCTCTCTTTTTCATTTTCTTTTTTAAGATTTGTTGACTGAGATTGTGTGGTTTTTATCTGGTCGACTACTTAGTGTATGGATTGTTTTATAGGAATATATTGTTTTAGGGGTTTCTTTTATAATTTTTTTTGCAAGCATGGGATACCATTCATCACAAGGTAACAATTACAAATAATAGAACAAATAGAATTGTAAATTATCATTGCCATTAACATAATCAGAAACATGCCTGAATAATTGCTGAGATAACAGATTGCTTATATGAAGCTACCATAATGGTCTGGTGTGATTATGATTACATAGGTGTTGCATGCTCTTAATGGATCTAGCCAATTAATTGCACATCTCGTATGATATCTCATATCAAGAGCTCCTGGAATGACTAACTTATCTGTAGCATAGATATGCTTTACTCCTTGTGGATGTGATAAATTCAATGATGGCCTTCGATGAGGACCTGAAATTTCATGTATGGTGCTTAGTTTTATTCCCCCATGCAAGTCATTCAACCTTCTCGAGCATATATATATATATATATATATATATATATATATATATATATATATATATATATATATATATATATATATATATATATATCTATATATATATATATATATATATATATATATATATATATATATACTATATATATGTAGCGTAGATATGGTTTACTCCTTGTGGATGTGATAAATACAATGATGACCTTTGATGAGGACCCACAATTTCATGTTTGGTGCCTAGTTCTTATTCCCCCATGCCGACCCTTCAACCTTCTCAAGCATGCATATATATATATATATATATATATATATATATATATATATATATATATATATATATATATATATATATATATATATATATCTTATCTGTAGTGTAGATCTGGTTTAATCCTTGTGGATGTGATAAATTCAATGATGGCTTTCAATGAGCACCTAAAATTTCATATCTCGCGCTTAGTTCTTATTCCCCCATGTAGAACCTTCAACCTTCTCGAGCATATATATAAACTATGGTCCAACCCCTACGCTTCACAATTCACCCGCGTGTGTTTCCAACCTTGAATGGTGTGTTTGGTCACTGTTGTGGACCCTGATCTGACCCTAATAAACCAGGCCCTCTAATATCCATAGTTGCAATCCTTTTTATGATTATAGATGCTGTGAGCCATCACATAATCTTCTGTTGACTACCCATAGTCACATAGTGGCCACAATCGTCCCCTCACGTGGGAAACATTGGACCAACAATAATGAAAGTATAAATTTGATCTTCAACCACATCAGAGTGAATCTTACCTTTACAAGATCATATTAGTAAATATGCTGGAGCTAAAGAAGGAACATGAATAAATTTTGAAGGTTGATGAATGATTGAATTTGTATTGTTGCGAGAAGAGAACTAGTTTATGTTGCGAGTGGCTACAATTTTTTTTTAAGTAATTTCAACTTATAAATAATACAGTTTTTAAAGTAATTTATACTTAATTTCATAATTTAAGGGTTTTCACCGAAAGAGTGAGCATATCACATAGTATTTGGTTATTTCACTCCTTGCAGAATATCTACGGATTTTTTTATAACTAATTTCAACTTAATTTCTACTTATTTTCATAATTTAAGGTTTTTCACCAATCTAAAAATAGATAATGAATAAATGGAACAGGAACATACTCTATCGAGGCTCTGGACTGACATCATTCAGATTTTCTTCTCTTACTCTTTTATTATGATAAATGGTTTCTCAAACTCAACAAATGCCAATTCCCTCCCTGCAAACAGTAACAAAATGCAGTGTATGGATTAAAGCCTAAACATACAAGTGTGAAGCAAAAAAATAGTGGATTTTGAACCAGATACCTAAGGTGTGTGTACTCCTCTCCTATCTGTGTGGAAAACTGAAAATGCAGTGAATCTCCTCTCTCTGTGGAACACTAAAAATGCAATGAAATTGAAAATGAAACATACCTTGACGCAGTCAATAGAGTGAAGATCAGTTGGTGGGGTTCGATAACCCTAATTCGCAACTCTCTTAAATCTCATTTTCACTCCAACCTTATGAAAAGTGAACATATACTACCTTGTTCTAGAACTTAAACAAAGATTGGGGCTAGGAGGGATTACCAAATATGCTAAAATTTTCCCTCCTAAAAAAACAATAATTACATATTTTATTTTATAAATAAATTATATAAAATTCACTTAAATACATTATACATTATTTTATTTTCTCTTGGATAATATGTTTTTAGTTGTATTTCTAAAACTAACGCCCTTGGGAATTTTTTTTTTTGTGTTTGAAAACAATTTTTTGCATATTTGGTGTATTTATAATAATAATAATAATTTAATTTTAAGATTATTGATTTTATGCAAGTTTATTGAGGTGGACATACTCTATTTTTGGAATTTGAATGTGAGACCTCTTAGAAGGAAACATGTACTCTTAACTTGCTTGTATTGAAAATATTTAAGTGTTCTTGCATATTAAGTGGGTGCCAAACAAAAGAGAGTATATAGTAAGCCGATTTAATAATTAAAAACAAGTGCTAGTTTCTTAAAAGTCATATGACAAATTTAGAAGGAGTAGGGCATGTACCCTAGGTTAAATATATTCAAATTATTGTGTGAGTGGGTTTGTAAGACCCTATGTTTTTATCTTCATAAAATGGAGTCCTCTTTGAGTCACTCACATAGTTTAGGTTTTCATAAGCAAAGTAGGTGCTTTTCCTTAAGATGTAGACATTTCATTTTAAATAGTGTGATGATGTGATTTCCTCGAGGCATTAAAACATGGAACAAGAATGCACATTTGGGATGCTAGTGCTAACTTCTACTTGAGGCATGGGTGCATGTCCAAGAAGACTCTAACAAGGGTTGAAGAGATGGAATAGGTAGAGGGGTTGGGGGGTTGTGGTCTCACTTAGAGGTGTATAAAATCAATTTATGCACCATGAGAAGGTGTGAAGCTAACTTAAAACATTGGAAAAGTTGCAGAAAGGAAACCTGGCAGTGATAGTAAGTGAACATTATTTGATCGAAGTTGATATCCTCTCCTTGTGCTACCACTTTGCAAGATGAAGAAGAAATGTGAAATATATGTGAAACCCACTAAAGAGGTTGGCAAGGTTGTTGCAACATATATAGGTTATTTTTCAATGTTGTAGAAGGAGGTATTGGAACTTGGAAGGTGACCATTAGAGTATATTTCTCATGGGTTGTTAAGGATGTGCAAGGATTTGATAAAGATTGAATTACACAAATCTAACAAATAGGTCATATTGGATTAGAATAGTATTTTTTTTGGACATCCAAAGTTGAAGGTGTATTTTATGGAGGTTTAGTCTAAGTTCTTGGGTGTGGGCCACATCTTATGGTTATCTTGGACTTTTGGTGTGTGTTAGTGGTGTTAGTACATTGTGTTTGACTAACACTAGCTAGAATATGTTCCACGAATGCAAAAATCACACGAGTTTCAGATGCCTTAACCATTTCACATTATAAGGTGTGTTATGCCCTATTTTTGAAGAGACAATTAGAACCATCATAGACTGTGATGGGTTGTACCATGGACTTAAGTCCACTTGCATGGGTTTAGGTGTAAATGTACCCCATGAGTTGAGGAAAATGATTCCATTGCTTACCTATATAGAGTTTTTATGATATAAGATTAATGATTTTTTGTTGTGGAATGGAAGAGGAAGATAAGAAAGGAGAGGCACTAAAGTTTGTTGTAAATAAATCAAAAGGAACGAAAAATGTCTCCTATTAGCAGGATATTTCAAGTTGCCTATTCAATAGGACTAAATTTTATTTTGATCTAGGGAATTGGCCTCAAAAGCAATGATTGGGTACTCTATAAATCCAAGACCTAACATATCCAAGATAGTCCATTAAATAGATTTGTTGTGGGAAAAGTTTACAAAGGCTAAGGTTAAAATATCCCCTTTTTAATGTGGGTTTTAAACCTTCCATTTGAGAATGCTAAAAACAAGATCACTGTCTTGAAAGGAAGTCCTTGATCCTACCAAAACCTAATTCCAATAATTAATCCATGGTGTGATTCTTTCTATTTGAGTTTGGCCTTGAACGTTGAGATCTATCTTTCAGTCCAGCCATCAAGTTGTTGTTTCACTTATGCGTTGAGAAGGTCTTAAGGGTTATAGAGGATAAGACATTTATTTTCCAATACCTATCCCTTGAAACCCTATAAAGAGATAGTGTGCCCCAATTTTTTTTCATAATATTTCAACCACGAGTTCTTCCTATGAGGATTCCCTTGAAGGGAGGGTTCGTAAAAGAGGTAGAAAAAAACAAAATTTCATGTTGAGTCAGAGGAGGGGTATAGATTGCATGTGTCTCTAAAGGTCTTGACAAAGGTAAAGGGGAATAGAGTTTTCCTCCTATTACAACACCTTCTATTCAACAATTCAAGGTGCTAAAGGGAAATAACTTTAAGGGTCATAGGTGAAAGATCACAAAGATCTTAAAAATGAGAAGGTAGGTGAAATTTAGCACAGGATTGATTCTTCAATGGTTGAATTTTTGGGTGAGATTTCCCAGTAAATGGAAAAAATTGAAGCCCTACTACCTATAGATTAAGTAGATTATGAGAAAATGTTTCCTAATATTCAAAGAATATCTCCATATTTTTTCCATGAGATCCATGGAAACTATGTTACGTGTCAATAACTCGTGTTAAGATATCATCCTTGATTCAGGGAACATATACCTCTTCAACTAGTGGTGGAGAGTCTAACTACTGAGTAGGCAAGGTTGCTCATTTACAAGGTTGGAATCAATCAATAATTCTACCTCTCTGCTCAAATCTATGATGGGGAGTGTGCATAATCGATTTATTATTGTAAAAAATTACAAATATTGGATTATCTTAGAGTTCAAGTGCTTGAAGTGATTACCTCAACCTACAAATCTTTAAAGAAACTATGTGTTTTTCAATTAGAGCCTTATGGTCAAGGAACTGCAAAAGAGTAAGGCCTTATCATTATTTTTAAGGGGCTATCCTAGCCTCACCTATGTACTAACTTATTTTGTCAAATGACAAATGAATCTTTGGTTATTGTTGCAAGAAACTAAATTTCTCTCTTCTCACTTGTTTTTAATGTATATTATTGGTCCCAACAAATTAGATCATGTGATAAGCAACCTCTACTTGAATGTTTTGGAGAAACTATTCAATATTGTAAAAGTTTACAATCTTTATCTTTCACAAACTTTCTCATGAACAAGGCCTTTCAAAGTATTCTAAACAAATACCTGGAATAATCAATGCCAATACTATCCCTCTTTATTGACATTCATGGAGGAATATTATTGTTGATAAAAAAAGTAGGTCACACTTAGTAAGTATATTTGAGATATCTAAATGGATTGACACTGCAAGCTACCAATGAAAGCCTAAGATTATAGAGAAAACAATGACCAGTAAAACACTAATGAAGTGATGGGATGACATCAAAATCATTCAAGCAATTTAGCAAAGGGTGGTACTCCACTTAGAGTTTCAAGTTGGTAGTTTAATATTCCATGGTCTTAATAATCATATAATATGGAGAGGGATACATAACCCATTTCTACAAGAATTGGATCGTTGTGCTCTAGGGATCTATGAAGACAAAACCATCTTCAATGAGGTGGAGATCATCTCCAACAACTTGGTCCATGCAATAGGTAAGTTCAGGAATCATTTATTTTGTTAATGTTTCAAATTATTTATGTTCTCCAAGCTATTGGATTGTTAAGTATTTTCTTTCAACCCATTCCCTAACATGTCCTTTGGGTTGGATGTAGAATTTATCTTGTAATCAATGTATTTTTACCAAAATATTTAGAATTTGAAACATATTCACTATTATCTGTTGAAATATGGCAACAAGAATATTCCAATTTAATTTGTACTTAATTAAATTGTGAATTAAAATTGAATTTACTCTTACAAGCTACTTGGAAATAATTAATTAATTTATTTTAATTTAATTAGTTGGAGAAATTAAAGCTAGAAGTCTTTTTGAAGTCATGCAGGAGTTATCCCTTAAATTAAGGAGATAATATTGAGTTGTGTTTGAGTTGTAATTAGTTAACTCAGTTTACTGAGTTAAGTCCAGTTAAATTAGTTCCAAACTGTTTGAGGAACTAATAATGAGTTAACAATCAGTTGATGCATTAATGCACTCAACTAGTGCTATTCCAGTTAACTGAAGATTCCCGCATCAGAAACTCATGCATGTTTATTATGAGAAAGACCCAATTGAGATTAATGTTCAAGGATAGTGTACTATCAGTTGCATATGTTTTCTCATCGAGAAAACTCATGCATGTAGTCAAGGATTTATCCTTGAGGATTGCACAGTTTTGAATGAGGGTTTTCCACTTGGTAAAGGAAAATCATCCACAAGGAACAACACAAGGAAATATGAGCTTGGAGGGCAGAGAGGAAGAATGGAGAGAAGCCAAGATTATTTGTGAGCATCTATGAGGATTGTATTGAGATTTGGCTAGCTATGAGAGCTAAGGCTTTGTATAATTCCTATGTATTTCTGCCATGTATGATAATACAATAGTGTGGGGATTTTAGTTGAGGCTTTCCCCAAAGTATTTTCATGTGTATTGTGCCATTGATTCTTCTTCTTTTGGCTATATTGTTCAACTCGATCTTTAAGCTTCCAAAAATTGTTAGGAGAAGTAGGTTATAGTATTCTACTTTGATTTATATTGCATTGTCAGGTTAACCTATCATAGATTTTCTGCATGGTATCAGAGTTGTGAATAGTATACTGAGAAGAGAATTCGAAGTTTGAAGTTCGCGATTACAGGTGAAAATTGAATTCATATCATACTTCAAGGTTGGCCAATGGCGTTCTATGGCTTGATACTCGAGTATGCCTTGGAAGGTAGCTCGAATTACATAGCATGGAAAGATAGAATGGAGGATGTATTAGAAGACAATGGGTTGAAGGAATTCATTTATCAAGAAATCCCAAAGCCAACTTCAACTAATGCACAAGATTTGGGTGAGTGGAAGAATAGTGTGGCGAAGGTGAGACGTATCATCCTTGAGGGAGTTAGAGACCATATTGTCTCGAGTCTCCATGGGAAGGATACTACATTTTCAATGTCGAAGACATTGAAGGACCTCTACCAAAACAATAGAAACTAGAGGAAATTAGCACTCAAGGATAAGCTTCAAAGAATCAAGATGGAGAAGGGTGATACTATTTCCATATATCTGAACAAGCTCACCACCTACAAATATGAGCTTGGCAGTGTGGGAATAACCACTGCCGATGATGATATGGTGAGCCTCACTCTCCTTGGCCTTCCAAAGAGTTTGAATAGCTACCAGGACTCTGTGAATGGAAGGGAGAAACTGTTGTATTGGAATGACTGTGGTAGGATCTTATGTAGGAGGATATTAGGAGGAGAACATGAGATGGTTCCTAATCCAAGAATGATGATGAAGAAAATCTAGCCTTAGCAAGTAAGGAAAGGAAAGGGAAGGGGAAGTCTTACCATTTCAAATTGAATTCTTCTCATGGAGGGAAGAAGGGTGACATGTCTAAAGTAAGATGCTTTAATTGTCACAAGATGGGACATTATGTGACTAATTGCCCATCGAAGAAGTCCAAGAAGGCATCCTCAGAAGGATCAGAAGGTGAGGCATTAGCTTCTCAATTCGAAATGGACTTTACCCTCATTGCATGCATGGTGTCATTGATGATGGGTTGTTTATGGTATCTTGACAGTGGAGCCTCATTCCACATGACCGGTGATAAAAATTTGTTTAGTGCCTTGGAGGAGAAGGACCTCAAAATGTGCATAGATATGGGTGATGACGGAAGGTATAGGGTTTCAGGAGTCGACATGATTGCTTTTCAGAAGGAGCATGGAGCTCCTCTCACCCTGAAAAATGTGTTGTATGTGCCTAGACTGAAGAAGAACTTGGTATCGGTCATGATGTTGGAGGACAAAGGCTACGATGTTGACTACAGTAAAGGAAAGGAGTTCCTAAGACACATAGCCACAGGTCAGACCAAGAGGATAGGGATTCGAGTGAAGAATCTCTATAAACTAGAGGTAGATGATTGTGCAACATTGAGTACAAAAGAAGAATTGGTGCAAAGCCAAGACATTGGCAAGTTGTGGCATAGGTGGTTGGGCCATTTGCATCATGGGGCTTTGAAGATAATGCAACAGATATCTATAGGACTTCCCAAAGTTAAACTTGAGCAAGTTGACACATGCAAAGGTTGTACCTTGGGAAAGTACACCAAGTCTTCCTTTCATGATCAAGATATTCGAGCAGAGGCTATCTTAGAGCAAGTTCATACTAATTTGTGTGGACCATTCTCGACAGCATCCATAGCAAAGAAAAGGTATTATGTGATTTTCGTTGATGACTATTCTCGTAAATGCTGGATTTATTTCATGCAGTAGAAGGACCAAACTTTCACAAAGTTTTTTGAGTTCAAAGATTTGGTCGAGAAAGAGTTAGGGAAGAAGATCAAGGCCTTGAGAAGTGAAAACGATGGAGAATATGTCTCTTAGGACTTTAAGGACTTTTGTGCAGTGGAAGGAATTAAACGAGAGTTAACGGCACCTCATAACCCATAGCAGAATGGGGTAGCTGAGAGGAAGAACAAAATTATTGTAGGGGCAGCATGAGAAATGATGCATGACCAAGGCCTACCACTTCACTTGTGGGTTGAGGCATGCAACACAATGGTCTATTTGCAGAATAGAAGCTCGCATCACATACTTGGGATGAAGACACTAGAGGAAGCTTTCTACAGTAAGAGACCATATGTGGGTCACTTCAGGATCTTTGGCTCATTGGTATATTTCCATGTGACAAAGGATGCAGGGAAGAAGCTTGAGCCAACAGTAGAGTTAGGGATATTTGTGGGGTACACTGATACACCTCACAACTATCGGGTGTACTTTCCTACCAGTCGGAGGATAGTGGTTTGCAAAGATCTCAAGTTTGATGAGTAGAAGGCCATGCGAGTTTCCCTTGAGAGGGAGCTCCAACTACAAGCTGTGGAGGAACTGTTGGTCCCTAATGAGCAAGAGCCTTAGACTGATGCATAGTAGTTGCATGCAGAGGTTCTAGGAGTGGAGACGTCCAGTCAAGCAGAGTCTTCCAAATATGGATGGAAGTGCACAGGAGAAGATGACAGATTTTTGGAGGATGTGAGAGAGAATGTGGGAGCACCATCTTCTTAGCGCAGAAAGAGGATGTCGCTGGAGAGGTACACTGGATACATGGTGCTTACTAGGGAATATGTTGAGACCAAGCCATATTCCTTTGAGGAATCAGTGCATCGGCTGATTTGGGTAGATGTTATGGTGGAGGAGTATGACTCCATAGTTCGTAACAGTGTTTGGGACGTGGTTCCGAGACCAGAGAACAAGTCAGTTGTGAGTTACTATTGGCTTTACAAGGTAAAGCAAGCTACTAATGGTAATGTGGAGAAGCATAAGGCAAGATTTGTTTCTCGTGGCTTTTCACAGGTCGAGAGGATCATGTTGCTATAGTATATTTCGACAGAGGAGCAAGATGCTGACATTTTGACAAAGGCATTGTTGAAGTGTAAATTCAAGTTCCATAGAGATAGGATCAGGGTGGCAGATAATCCCTTTCTTGTTGAGAGGGAGTGGTGAAATATGGCAAAAAGAATATTCCAATTTGATTTGTCCTTGAATTAAATTGTGAATTAAAATCGAATTTAGTCTTAACAACTACTTGGAAATAATTAATTAATTTATTTTAAATTAATTAGTTGGAGAAATTCAAGTCAGAAGTCTTTTTGAGGTCATGCAAGAGTTATCCCTTAAATTAAGGAGATAAGATTGAGTTATATTTGAGTTGTAATTACTTAACTCAGTTTACTGAGTTAAGTCCAGTTAAATTAGTTCCAAACTATTTGAGGAACTAATAGTGAGTTAATAGTCAGTTGATGCATTAATGCACTCAACTAGTGCTACTCCAGTTAACTGAATATTCCCTCATCAGAAACTCATGCATGTCTATTCTGAGAAAGACTCATTTGAGATTAATTTTCAAGGACAGTGTATTATCAGTTGCATGTGTTTTCTCATAAAGAAAACTCATTCATGCAGTCAAGGATTTATCCTTGAGGATTGCGCAGTTTTGAAAGAGGGTTTTCCACTTGGTAAAGGCAAATCATCCACAAGGAAAAACACAAGGAAATAGGAGCTTGGAGGGCAGAGAGGAAGGACGGAGAGAAGCCAAGATTTCTTGTGAGCATCTATGAGGATTGTACTGAGAGCTGGCTAGATGTGAGAGCTAAGGCTTTGTATAATTCCTATGTATTTCCACCATGTATGATAATACAATAGTGTGGGGTTTGTAGCTGAGGCTTTCCCCAAAGTATATTCATGTGTATTGTGCCATTGATTCTTCTTATTCTGGTTATATTGTTCAGCTCAATCTTTAAGCTTCCACAAATTGATAGTAGAAGTAGGTTATAGTATTTTTCTTTGATTTATATTGCATTATCGGGTTAACCTATCATAGATTTTCTACACTATCCCAGGATTTGTAATGACTTTATTGCCCCACTCTATAATTATCTTTGAGAAGGAGTGCCTCAGGTTCTCCTCCATAATTGTGGTTTTCTTGGAGTTGATTGGTAATAGATATATAACTAAGAATTGAATCTATATGCATGCATATGGAGCTACTAAGCCTCATTATTCCTTCCAAATCATACTTTGGACATTCCCTTTCTAAAATAGATAACCTATCAAATTACTCTATATGGCCTCAACATTACCATAAAGATTAGGGTGAATAGATAATGGCCTCATTATCTTATTTTTTTGGTGCACACACCTTCCATGATTTTGGCTACATCATAATTAAGGTTATAATGAAAAAAATATTATTATCTCAATATGGAACCATCCATAATGCATGAACTAATCTTGTATCTATTTAATTTTTTTTTAAATATTAATGATATTTCTTACATGATTTGTTGAAATGTTGACATTATTAGAAACAAATTGGAGAGTTGTGGGAACAACAACCCAGAAAAAGAAAGGAAATCACAAAAGAGTAGCAGTTCCAAAGTGATGGCAGGAAGGATTGGATACAACCAGGTAGGAAAAGAGCAAGGAAATCTGAGCAAGGGAGAAGGCAAAGATCGTGACAAGGAACTGGTAGTTCAGGTTGTCACGTAGAGATTAGTCAAAAGGTAGAAAGGAGAACCACAAATGGTTTTTTTTGTTATTGATGTTGTTACCATTGTTGTTGCGAATCTATGAGACTGCTTTGTATCTATCAGTCCATAAACATGTCTATTGTTATGTTGGAAAGAGGACCTGAGCTTGATGTAAGGTATTCGCCACTCAATTAAATGATGAAGACTACTATTGGGACCATTGTGTGTTAGTTACATGTTATTCTGTTTCTTTAATATTTTTATGTATGCTCATATTTTAAGTAGTCTCTCTATTATAGTATATATGTCTTGTTGTGGTTAGACTTGTAGAATGATTCAATGTTCTCTGTTCTCTATTCTCTAATATGATTCTCCATGATACTAGATCTCAACCCCCATCTAACTAATGTTGCGACATGCATCGCATGATACTCCTTATCCCTTCTAGGTAAGGTGAAAATGATGACATTGTGCTATAATACAGTGGAGCCTTGTTAGCCCTTATGCCCAAACTCAGGCTCTCAAACTTGTTGCTATTTATGTGCCAACAAATGGTTATGTTGCTAGGACCTGAAATTTGAAAGGGGGGTTTGGAATATGGTATAGAGGATCATTAACAAAGAACTTCCAAACTGATGGAATGGGCAAGTCGATTAGTTTGTTTCTCAACAAGCTCAAATCTGCCGACGAACTATTGGAGAAGAAATCTTGTATTCGAAGCCAGCTAATGATCTGTACGAGATATTCTGGTGCAAGTTATTAGAAGAACTTTACAACTGGTTGCAGACATTACAAGTGAAAGGAAATTCCAATTGACAGAACCCATCTCGTCATGCATGGAATCAAGAAGATCTCCCTATGCTACATTGCCTTGATACAAATCTGACGAGAGTTGTAGATTTCTGGGTACAGACCATGGGGTATATTATTGAATTTGCAGTAGAAAGTCATCAGTATTTTTTGAAATATGAAGTCCTATTCTGATCGGGGTTGCAAGGGAAGCTACAGAAAGAGGTTACCCTGTGGATTAAGGTTTCAATGGTGGAACAGGGCTTATTGGTGTTCCAAAACCCAAACATGACAGTGTAAACACCTAGTACTGGGGGAAGGACCTAAAGGGAATCATTCTACTGAGCGGGGAACTATGAGAATGTCATGAGGATGGATGCAAATGACTTTTGAGATGCTAGGGATCTAAGAGCGCAAAGGAGAGCATGAATAGTGTATAAATGGCTAAGGGCCATGCAGGCAATTAAAAGGCGACATAAGGAATTTCACTAAGTAGGAGTGGTGTTAAGAGATCCAGAAGAGGGAGAAAGTATGGAAGGTAGTTTAGTGGGAAGGGCAAAGATGACCGCAACCAAAGTGGGTCCGGAAGGTGATAGGGACCCACCCCCGCCAATGAAAATGGCGATAATTGGAAGCAAGGTGGATATGAAATCAACACTAGATGTTGCGCCACAACATGTCGAATCAATTGGAAATGCATTGAGGTATGATATTTCCCTATCTTTAATGGTATAGATTCAGTAAATTCATTTATCAACAAGATTGATGCAATGGTTATTGAAGAAATTACAAAAACACCACTAATATGCCGGAGAGTTCACCACAACTACCTCCGAGAATGGGAGAAGATCAAAATAGACATGGAAGTAAGATTCAGACAAGTGGGGGAGTATGCTCAAGATTTCGTCAAATACAGGGGGAGTCTAATTCTCGACAACATTTCCAAAAATGTAAGGAGAGATGGAATTGGGAAGGAGTTCCAAAGGAGTTATGGGTGCATGGTTTTATACACACCCTGAGAACCTTTCCAAAATCTTGGTATGTACAAGAAGAAATAAGGAAACATACTAGAGATTGGGATAGTTTGGTTGATTAGTTTGTCAATAGCTTTTAATTTTTATACCGAAAAAAGAGGCTGATTGAGGTGTTGTAGGCTGTCAAGAGGATTATTCTCACCTCGAGCCAACTAATGGAGGGGTGCATAGATCATAAAACTTTACAACATATCTACAAGTCTAGATATCATGAAGAAATAGCTTGTGGGAAGGTGGAAAAAGACCCAAATAAAGATAATCTAGAGGAATTACAACATCTACCATTCCACAAAACTGAAGGGGAAAGGGATATCAAGGATGGACCTATCAATGATCATCCACATTTACTCCCATTGAAGTTGTGGAAACCTAACATCGGGACCGATGACAAACCCAAGTTAGCCTCAATTGGAGATTTTTATGATAAGCAGACTACAAAGCAATTTTTCGACCTACTGAGAGAATATGGAGACTTGTTTCCTTCATCAGTCACGAAACTAAAGGGATCAACGGAGATATAAGGGAGATAAAAATCATGCTAAAACTAGATGAAAAGCCAGTAAAGCATCGACCACACCCACTGAACTCGAGGGTTAAGGAGAAAGTGAAAGAAAAAATAGACAAGATGCTAGCATTAGGGCTTATATTTCCAGTGGATGAGGGAGAGTGGGTAAGTCTGATTGTGATATGAAAAAAGAAAGATGCTATAGAGATAAGGGTCTATGTGGACTACCACAATCTGAACAATGCTTGTGTGAATGATCATTTTCATAAACCATTCAGTGATGAAGTTCTAGATAATGTGTCGGGGAATGAAGCCTACTCTTTTACGGATGGATTCTTTAGTTATCACCAAGTTAGGATTGCAGAAAAGGATACGAAGAAAAATATATTTACCATGAAATGGGGATCCTATTCCTATCATGTTATTCCATTCGATCTCAAGAATGAACCTGTGGTGTTGTCAAGAATTGTGATTTCCGCCCTTAGAGATTACGTCCACATGATCCTAGAAGTCTATATGGATGACTGGACAGTCTATAGTATGTTGAAGAAACACTCCAGTCTGCTCAAAATCATGTTCGATTGGTGTATACAACTATAGATCTCACTAAATTTGAAGAAGTACTGCATATTTGTGGTCCCTTTTGGCACACTTTTCGGCCACATAGTGTGCAAATAAGGAGTATGTGTAGATCTTTCTAAGGTTGCAATGATCATGAATATGAACCCACCTACAAGTGTAAAACAACTCATATCCACATTGGGACATACCGGGTACTACAGGAGGTTTATCCATAAATATTCCTCAATTACTGCACTGATGGGAAAAATATTGAGGAAGGTTGGACTATTTGTGTGGTCAGAAGAATGTGAGGGTGCACTCAACATACTAAAAGAAAAGCTAGTAATTACATTGATCCTGGTCTACCCCAACTAGAACAACCAATTCCATGTCCACATTTATGCATCAGGCGTTGCTCTGGGTGTTGTTCTGGCTCAATCGAGGGAAGGCAGCCTCAACCACCTGATCTATTTTACCAGTAGAAAATTGTGTAAAGCACAAAAGAACTATACTACAAGTGAGAGGGAGGCACTTGTGATGGTATATTCACTACAAAAATTCACAAACTATTTACTAGGAGGCCTATTCAAGTTTTTCATTAATCATTCCACTTTGAAATATTTAGTGAACAAGCCTATCCATTGTGCTACTCTAGTCCTATTGCAGAACACTGAATTGAGTGCTCAAAGCCTTGGGCCTATTTTGATGGCACCTCTCAAGGTGAGCCCTACTAGGAGGGGCAAGAACCATCTTGCATACCAGTGAGTCTCATGTAATCAAATTTAGTGAAGGCATTGCTAAAGGGTTCAACAACAAGGCTGAGTTGATGGCACTAACTATTATCTAAACTCTAGCAGTAGAATATGGGGTTCCAGAATTTCTAATATTTTACAATTCTCAATGTGCTATAAAATGTCTCAATAGGTAGTATACTCTACAAATATCTACCATCACTAATTAGGAAATTCTTTGTATAGTTGAGGGGCTTACCCAGGTTGCCTTTGCTCACATTTTCAGAGAAAGAAGTCAAGGGGCAGATCTCCTATCAAAAGGTCTCTATCTTTAGCTTGGGGAATGGATTGTTTAAGAAGATTTAAATGGGCTACACATTGAATATTCCCACTTTCCTTTCCTTTGATCAGTGGAATCTTGGATTATTCTTTTTTATTTCTCATACTTGAATGTACATTTTTTGTATGAGAGGATTGTTTAAATTTTTTGGATCAAAACTGTACGCCAGCGTACTCAGAGGTATGCAACAATAGAAAGAAGAAAAAGATGCATAATTTTTTAGAGGTAACGTCTAGAGATGAATAGATCTAATCTTTTAGAATAATATCCATGAATAAAAATATTACCTTTTCATGGTTAAAAAAGGGCATAAGAAAGGCCATGATTAAGGAGTGCCAAGTGCTAATGTGCATCAGGGAGTGTGATGGATGCTATGAAGTGGCATAGCATGTCGAAGAGTTCTAAGGTGTGCTAGAGAGTGCCAATGCATGTTGAGGAGTGTTAGGGAGTAATAGGACAACACAAGGGAGCACTAGGTAAAAATGCATGGAAGTGAATGACTATGAGGGTGTGTCAGGGAGTTTCAATGAGTGATAGTTGTCATGCCAAGGAGGGAGAGACAAGGTATGCTAAGCACAGGTAAGGCATGCCAGGGAATATCATGTAGTGTCAAGAAGTGCTAGAGTGTGCTAGGTGGTATCGGGGTGTTCTAACATGTCCCAAATAGTGCCAAGGCATGCCAGGTGCTAATACATACTAGGATGTGCAGGGTTCTAGAGTATGACAATATGTGTCAAGCAGTTTCAAGGCAAAAAAATGAATAACCAACCTAAAATGCAAGGAAATGGACACATAAGAGGGTTTATAAGTCAAGACTTTATCTTTTTCAAAAGGGGCAAGCTAGGCACACTAATAATATGCTCCAATATAGTCCAAGTGCCAATGTGTGCAAAGTGCTAATGTTTGTGAATGAAATATTATGCCAAGGTGTTCAAGCGCATGCCAACACATGATAGGGGAGTGCTATGCTATGATAGGGCATGCCAACATGTGCTTCGACGTCCTACTCATGGCAAGATGTTCTAGGTACAAAGATGTTCCAAGACATGCGAAGTGCTAAGGAATGTTAGTGTACTACTCCAAAGCATGTTAAGGTGTGCCATGAGTGTTGAGGAGTGCTAGGTCTCTCTCATTAATAGAATTGATAGAGCTTGATTATGTATTAAATAATATAGTTCCTACGCACACTAGTGGAACTTTATTTAAAGGAAATTTTCTACATAATAAACCCCATAGAGATGAATCATGTGTTGACAAATAGGAAAACTATATTCTTATGACTTGAGGGAAATGATACACACTAATTACTTCTTAACAAATTGACTACCTATTATAAACACTATGACCTTAGACACATAATGAAAACAACTTCAGAAAAATGGTCTTAAATCATTATATTTTAACAAAAAATATAGTAATAGGTACATAACATCATCAAAAACTCATTGGAATGATCAATGATGACGAACACATTTTGACCGTCACCAAATGTAACCAAAAAGAGCTTTGGTGAGGGTCAATAAAAGATCATCAGTACAAGTGTCACCAAAGAGAGAATTAGTGATGGGCCTTTAACAACTCTCACCAAAAGTGTCACCAAAGAGAGAATTAGTGACGTGCCTTTAACAACCCTCACCAAAAGTGTCATTGAAAATGTCTTTGGTGACAAACCTTAAAGGACCATCACTATATACACTTAAAACAATGATTTTTTAAAGACCATCACCATATGCAACATTGGTGATTGACCTTAAAGGTCTGTCACAGGCATGAAGTGTCATCAAAACATTGGAATGATCAATTATGACAAACATTTATTTACCGTCACCAAAAGTAACCAAAAAAATCGTTTGTGATGGTCAATAAAAGATCATCACTAGAAGTGTCACCAAGGAGAGAATTAGTGATGGGCCTTTAACAACCCTCACCAAAAGTGTCACCTAAGAGAGAATTAGTGATGGGCCTTTAACGACCCTTACCAAAAGTGTCATTGAAAATGGATTTGGTGACAAACCTTAAAGGACCATCACTATATACACTTACAACAATGCATTTTTGAAGACTATCACCATATGCAACATTGGTGATAGACCTTAAAGGTTTGTCACAGGCATGACCCTCACTAATGACCTTTTTTCTTGTAGTGCGCTTTCATTTCTACAAGTGAAGGTTGCTTAGTTTACTTCTGAAAGATCTTTTATTTCCTGCAAGATTCATTTGCTTTCTTTTTTAAATTGTGTTTTATTTCTGACTGAGTCTCCAAGAATTCTTAGCATGGAAGATTAGTTTAGAATGAATTTATCTTTATGAGCTCTAATGAAACACTATTTGCATTATATAGATTTGTACTTGCACTCGTTTCCCTTGTGGAAGTAACTAAGTTCAACATTGAAATTATTAAAGGGACCTTTAAGATAAAATTCTTATTTATAATAAGTGCATATCTAATTTACATAATAACGTTCATCTCAGGAAGAAGACTGCTATTATTCAGATAAGATAGTTATTTTTCACATAAAAGAAGTTCCCTATTCTAGCAAGTATTTTCTCTTTTTTTTTTGCTAAGTAAGATTAATATATTAAGAGAAGAACAAAAACTATTTACAGAGTGGTACTGGCTCTACAGAAGAACAACCTATCTCAGCTTTCCGAAGAACTAGTTCTAAGACTGCCCCAATAGAGGGGAAACCAGTCTCATAGTGCAAATATTACAAAAAGGAGTGCATCATTGAACATTTGCCACAGTTTTTTGGGTAGTGCTAAAAAAACAACCGTAAACCAGCAATTCGTCCTTCTGCGTATGCCTGTGTGGACAAAAAAAAAGTTGAACCAAGAGTTAAAAGAAGTGCCACCTGGCATTGGTAATCTAGTTGATGAACTCCTCCATGGCAGGTTCCTCCACTATCGGGCAGCTCCAATCTTCGTGGTTTTTTGGCTGAGAGTGCTCACCTTATCCTCTTCCTTCAACCAGCGACGTGCCCTCCTAATTCACCTTGCGCTGCTCCATGGCTGGCGTAGCAAGCTGAGGCTCAGAATCCTCAAGCTGTTCCCCCAGAACCTCCTTCCCTTTCCGGCTGGGTGGTTCACCGTGCGCAGCTTCCTTATCTTTGTTAGCATTCTTCCGAGCTCTGTGTTGACTGGTTTCCCCTTTAAGTGCATCGTTCCTGGGGGAGGGCACCTAGGTGTTCTGAGCCGCCTCCTCAAAGAAGGAGATGGCAATGGTTGCAGTGATAATTGGCTGATTGAGAGTGCTGCGGAAGTGAAAAAACGTGGTGTGGGGGGAGGGATGCTAAGGCAGAGGGAAGGGAGTAGAACGAAATCGAGCTCGACCCTGTCCGCTACTGGTATTGAGATAGCGAGGATTTTCCACCGAGGAAGAGGGAGAGCTCGAGGTGCTTCGCCTCCTAACCTACTGTCGAGAGCTACCACCCCTCGAGCCGCCCCTTCTGCTGATCAGACGTTGTCTCACCATGATGGGATAAGGAACATAGAGATAAATGGTACTTTGAAAGTGGACAGAAGAGCAAATTGGGAGCAGGTGGAGGGTGCGACTCAGCAGCCAAGTATAACCCAGCAGACACCCATAACCCACCTTTGCCAGGCCGTTGATGCATATGAAGCTTCCAGACCATACAATTGTAATACATAAATTCTAATTCAACCGCCTCTCCTCGGCTATCCCCCGCCATTACTCCCACATTAAATGGAGCCAAAGCCCAACTTGACCTGAAGCATGCGGAGGTGATGGTCTGATCCATATCCAGGTTGTGCATGTCGTCGTCCCAATGCGCATAGCCATGTGATCTCCCCTTCAGCTGTAATGAACTCGTCCCTTCTGTTTCCAGGTGGTGCTGGGCTGGCAGGTGTCGTCCACCATTGTTGCACCCCTGTCCCATCACCCTAACTATCATATGAAGCACCCGCATCTGGGGTGGCTGCGTCCTTTTGAACCAGAGTGTTTCATTCCTGTTTCTGTTCATGATTCTGTATTATATCTAGGGTACCTGTAAGAAGAGAATGCTTGCTTTCTACTCCCAGGTTGGCAAGGAGGTCCGCTACCTTGTTGCTTTCCCTCTTGACATGATTGAAAATAATTTCTCTGTTGGTGTTGAGAATATTTTCTATAGCTTCCAATCTGGCCTCAAGTCTCCAACTAGTGGAGACTCTATTTGCATGTGTTCCATTGAGTAGCTGTTTGGCCATGTTGATGAGGATTTGGGAGTCTCCTTCGATCTCTAGAGGCTGGTAGCCATGGTGTTGGGCTAAGAGTAATCCCTACCAGAGTCCCTCCAGTTCAGCTGAGTTATTTGTGTCCCATCCTATATTTCCAAAGTAGATTAAGAGAGGAAAACCCCTATAATCTCTGAAAATGCCACCAAAACCTGCGTTCCCTGGGTTACCCTTTGACGCTCCATCAAAGTTGAGCTTGAGTCTGTGTTTAGGAGGGGGGAGCCAAAGATGCTTGCTGATGTATGGATTTCCTATGGGATTGCAATCAGGGCTTCCTTGCGGGAGTTGGAGATTCCAATTTTCCCATATGGTTTTCTCATTATCTTGCTTGGGAAAGTCATCTGGGAGCCAAGTTTTAAGCGCCAAAGTCTCTGCCAGGTTCTTGCCGAACTTGTCCCAGATGATTTCTAAAGGAGTGCTTTGGTCTTTAAAGATACGCTTGTTCCTTTCTTTCCATATAGTCCATATAAGGAGGCCGGGAATGATTCTCCATAGATGATTAAGGATAGCACTATTGTAGGGATTTTGGTGCCAGAGGCGAATGGAGTTGATGATGTCCTCAGATGACCTGCAATTTCTTTGACAGCGGAAACTGGTTTTCTCCCACAGATGATTGGCTAGAGAACAGGAATCCAAGAGATGTTGTAGCGTTTCCTCTTGGGATTGACAATTGGGGCATATGGAGGGCCCATGTATGTTTCTTTTTCTTAAATTGTCCCAAGTTAGGATTTTGCGATGCCAAGTGAGCCACAAAAATATAGAAACTTTGGGCCAGATGCCCAGAGTCCAGACCCTTCCCCAGATGGGATCTTGAGGCGCATCATCTTGGCATTTGATTTTGTATGCTTCTTTCATGGTAAAGGTTCCCCTTGGGGTATATCCCCATCTCAATAAATCGTTGCCTTCAGTGTGTCTGATCCTTCGTTTTTGGAGCTCTCTTTCCAGGTTTTCTCTTATCTGATGATATATATTTCTTATCAGTCTTTCAGGGTGCTTCCATTGTTTGTAGCCTTGATTAATCTCCTGTGTCCATTGTTGTTTGACCAATTCCTTTTGTTGTACCTCCCAAACATGGCTGGGTGGAAGATTAAGAATGCTGTCAAGCTTGGGGAGCTGATTCCAAGCGTCCGTCCAGAAATGAGCTGTATTACCACTTCTGATCTCCCAAAATCTGTGTTGTTGGATCAACGAGAAGTGTTGACTGGCTGCATTCCACATCAACGAGCCTTTCTCTACAGGGGTGAATCTGATAAGTTCCTCCACTGGTCTGTGGTTGGCATATTTGGCTGTCCAGATGGCTCCCCAGGGCTTGTTTGGTGCAGTGAGCCATTGCCACCAAATTCTCGCACCCATGATTTCATTGCTGTGACTAGGGTCTCTCAGTCCTAAGCCACCTTTTTCCTTGGGCTTGCAAGCTGTTGTCCATTTAACAAGGGCCCATTTGCGATTTGTTCCATGAGTTCCCCACAGAAAGTTGCGCTGAAGATCTCTGATTCTTTTAAGAGCCCATTTAGGCACTGCTAGGATTGAGAAGAGGTATAGGGGCATTGCCTGAAGCACCGCTTTGATTAGAACTAATCTGCTGGCCATATTCAAAGCTCTATAGGTCCATAAGGAGAGACGGATTTCAAGCTTCTCTAAGAGCTTGCGCCAAGAGGCATGCTTAATAGCAGAGTCAATGAGGGGAGCGCCTAGGTAATTGGAGGGCAGGGAGGCTATGGAAAAACCAAGAATGCGGGTGATAGCACGTTGAATGATGGGAGGCGTGTGAAAGAAAAAGATTTGCGATTTGGCTTTGTTTATGCTTGTACCAGAGGCATCAGAGAAGTCCTTCAGAAGGGTTTTGAAGACGATGGCTTCTTGGACAGATGGATATCCGAAAAGCATATTGTCATCCACGAATTGCTGATGGGTGGTAGCAGGGGTATTGTGTATGGAAATACCTTTGAGAAGCTGGGAGTGAAGGGCATGCTTGATGAGTCTCCCTAACCCTTCTGCCATCAGAACAAAAAGGAAAGGAGATAGAGGGTCCCCTTGTCTAATCCCTCTGGAGGGGCTGAAAGGTCGAGAGGGGATGCCATTAATGAGGATGGAAAAAAAGGTTGAGGAGATTAGACTATGAACCCAGCGAACCCACATTGGTGAAAAACCAAAAGCATGTAGCATTTTTTGAATATAAGTCCAACTTAATTTATCAAAAGATTTGGAGAGGTCAATCTTGAGAATCATACCTGCCTGTTTGGAGGTCTTGAGGGAGTGTATGATTTCATGAGTGAGGATAATGCCGTCCAATATTTGTCGACCTTCAACGTACCCTGATTGTTCCGGCGATATGAGCAGGGGTAACAGCGGCTTCAGCCTGTTTGCAATGACTTTAGTGATGACCTTGTAGATGACATTACAAAGAGCAATTGGGCGAAATTTTTCTGGAGTGATGGTGCTGTCTTCTTTGGGGATGAGAGCAATAAAAGTTGAATTCAACGAAGGCAGTAGCCAGTGAAGAGAACGAGATTCTTCTACCACTTGCCAAACTTCCCCCTTTATGAGCTCCTAGAATGCATGGAAGAAGGTGGTGGAAAAGCCGTCCGGACCTGGTGCTTTTCCTTCCTTGAGCTGCTTCATGGCTATGTCCACCTCCTCGGGCATTACAGGTCGGAGAAGGAGTTGGTTGTGTTCTTCAGTGATGACTTTTGGCACTAGTTGAGTGATCTTTTCTATGGAAATCCTTCTGTCAATTTGGGGTTCTTGTAGGACTTCCTGAAAGTGATTGATGAATTCCTGTTCGATCTCTGCATGGTCCTCCACTCTTTCCCCCCCTTGCTTTTGGATGAAGGTAATAGTATTATGCATTCTTCTTTGAATAGTGGTTCTCTGGAAGAATTTGGTGTTCCTCTCGCCCTCTTTCAGCCATCTAATTCTGGATTTTTGCTTCCAGAGAATTTCTTACTGGTTGTTTCTTTCCTCCATTTGATTATGTAGATGCTTCTCCCATTCCAGGGTTTCGTCATTGTACCCATCTGTTATTATCTGTTGTTGGAGATCCCTCATTTCCTTGTTGAGGTGTTGTTGGGCCTAAAAGATATTGCCAAAAGTCTCCTTATTCCATCTTTTGATTTGGGCTTTCAGATATTTGAGTTTTTGTTGGAATCGAAACATTTTTGATCCTTCTGACGCCGAGAAGTTGTTCCAAGTGTGTCTGATGAAGTCTTTGAAAGCAGGATGAGTTAACCAGCATGCCTCAAATCTAAAGGGATGTTTGGTGGTGCTGCCTGGTCGCTGCCATTGGAGCACTATAGGCCAATGATCAGAGCCAGAGTAGGGGAGAATGGATGCTGAGAGGTCACCCCCGAGATGTATTGCGTTGTTCGAGATGAGGAATCTGTCAAGTTTTGAAGCTATTTGGTACTTCTCAACCTGACGATTGCTCCAAGTGTATATGCCATTGGGAGTTTGCATGTCGATAAGCATGTTGTTATGGATAAAGTCTTTGAAGTGGTCCGCTTCCTGATCCAGCTTGACCCGACCTCCCTTCATTTCCTATGACTTGGCGATCATATTGAATTCTCCACCTATGATCCATAGGGAGTGTTCTCTGTTGAAGTTGAGAGTTGCTATGGTGTCTAGAAGAGCAATTTTATTGGGAGCATTGTTACACAGCAATTTGTCACCATTTGTCACCGTCCTATTACCCTCTCACCCGCACACTGGAGGACTCATTCTGGGACCTGTGAGAAGTGACATGACCTAAAACCACTTGCATCATATTCCTCTAAGTATGGACTTCATTTGCCCTGAACACATCAGCTGCAAAATACCCATGAAAACAACTCTTTTTGCATTAGCGCGGGTCCACAGTTTACTGCCCACACCAATGAGGGAAATCCTCTAAAAAGGGCGCGCCACTGGCGCTCTGTCCCAGAGTCGCACTCGCGCCAACCGAATTGAGTAAAGTTTTTAACCAACAAGCTTCCGAAGGTTCTCTTCAACCCATTCACCAACTGAATCTATGTTGAGCTAGGATGGTTTGGCTTCGAATCTCCATAGAAGGGAAAGTGGTTTGCCACCTTTCATGGAAGTTTCCAAGTGATAAAGCCAATCCCATGAATAATGTGGTTGATACTATCTCTTTATTCTCTATCTATAAAAGCTTGCCTTTATGCCTTGAGCAAGCTAGTTACAGTAGTTCTAGTTCTAGCATAGTGATAGAGAGTTTGAAGCTGCAAGAGCCTTCTTTGCACCCATAAGGCCAAAATCTAAGTAAGGAGATTCTTGTCACCCAAAGAGAGAGAGGCTTGTTCCTCATCCCAACGAGCTTTGCAAGACTTGTGTAGCTGACTACCTTGCCAAAGTTGGATTTGACGTCAGAACAATGGTTGTATTCTTCTTTGTTATTTATTAATAATAGATGACTATCATTATGGTTCCACTCTCATTGTGTTATGTTTGATGTTGAGTTATATCTTTTCTGACTGATATATAATTGCATCTACTAGATTTTATGCTTGTATTCGTGTTGTTCTTTGCATGTGCAGGTGTCCAATCATGGGGATCGTGGGGATCGTGACCGGCCGAGGCAAAGGAACGAGGGCAATATCTCTTCTACGAACATTAGCATTGGAATCCAAGTAGGTTCTCACCATCCACTTTTTATTTTCAATTAGGAACTTGCGTGATAGCATTGTATGATTGTTGCTAGACCCGGTCTGGGCTAGTAGGGATTGCCTCTGTCTGCAGAGGGGATTTACCTCCACAACAAGCATCCTGCGGAAAGTAAACGTTGGTCAGATGACCATGTATGTTGGTGCCAATTATATGGAACGTTGCCTGGATGAGGTTGTGGGATGCGTGGAAATTTGACAACATTATTGCCTGCATGTTCCATGCAATTGCTAAGCCTCCAGAAGCTCCTGATGCATCCACTGCCACTGAATGACATCCTAGCCAAGCTTTTGAAAGAATGCTTCCCAAGGTGTTACTGTTGCACTTTGTTTCCTGCAGGAAGAATATATGGGGTTGTTCCTGCCTAATCATATTTTTAATCATTCTGAGTTTCCTAGGGCTGTTGAGCCCTCTTACATTCCATGAGGTGTGCTTCATTCATCACTGTGTGGAGTGGGCCTATAGTACTTTGTCAATTTAGCATATCTACCTGAGTCAACCAAGATTTTCCCTACTGCTATAGTTCTTTGGAGATCTGTCTTTCTGCCCCACTTTTTAGAGTCCTTTGGAATGAGGGTGCCATCCCATTGACTTCCTGGTTGTATTCCCAATTGCTTTTGCTGATATGCTCTGGATAATATGGTTTCCAGAGTGCTGAGTTGATGCTCTTGGATTTTTTCATACTCCTTCTTTCTACAAGCTTGCTCCAGTTCAAAAATGTCTAGCCCTTTTAGATCTATACTTTCCAGTTCTTCCTCCATATGCTGCACTTGACTGCTTTCCTCTGAGATAAGCGCTAGTTGCCAGGATTGATTTTGTGGTTCATCCATCTCCATGGCTTTGGATGTCCCTTCATGGTTTTTCAGGTCTGCTGTGGGAGTTCCGCTTGATTTAGATGGAGTGCCCTCAACTTCTATTTCCTTTACTTTCCCATTAAGTCCCTTTTGTCTCTCTTTGGGGGTTGTAGAGATCAAGGGTTGCTCTTCTGAGGCTTGTGCTAGAATTCCAAAGCTATTACTTGTGGATGGGATAGAGGCCGGATCTTGCTGGGGTTTTTTCCTAGTGGAAGGTTTTTTGTGCGCTCGTTTGCGGCTGGGAACCTTGGTAAAACCAACTTGAGCCTGCTGTTCAGAGGGATCGGAGGCAGTGGTTTTGACATTTAGCGGAAAATCCCTAAAGAGATGCCCATGAGCATGACATTTGCGCCAGTGAAAAGGTACATGTTCATAATCCAAGGGTTGAATCCATTCATAGTCGTCATGAGAGAGACTTACCAAGTCCGGTAGGGCTTTGTCCAGGTGCATGAAGACACAGATGCGGGCATAGGATGTGTATCTTCGAAGCTTCGTCTCTTCCGCTGCTTTTACATATTCCCCCAGTCCATTCCCAATGTCTTTGAGCAGCCCTTCATCCCAGTATTCCTCTAGAAGTGAATACATTCTGATCCACACTGGAGCCCAGGTGAGGTCTTCCTTATTCGGGTTAAATCTTGCAACCCAGTTCCTTAGATACAATCTGCTGAGTTGAAAAAGTATGGCCCCTCACCCATGATTTTGTACTTGTCTTCTAGGCACAAGAATATCACAGTAAAGAACCCTTTGGTCCTAACTGCAGTGTTATATGGCCCTTGGGTTTCCATTTAGCAGTGATGCAGCCATACAAGGCTTTTTCTGTCGGCCAGAATCCTATAAATTTCCTGATGAGTGCATGATCCATCATATATTGGATTCGTTCATTGATCTTCTGACTGGGCAGTTCTATCTTAGGTCTTTCAGCTACTATTAGTTTGCATGTTTTCAAGGTAACCTTGATCGTCTCCTCTGGCTTGTCTTTTCCTTTTGGTGTTTCACTGCTCTTGTCAGACTGACTGGCAGGTGCGTCGGGTTTATGTTGTTCTGGCTTCTCCCTATTATCCTCCACAGCTTGGATTGATCCAAAGACCAATGCCCCCGTTTGCCCTGGCAGCGAGGTATTGGACAAGGGGGAGGGCCTTGAGCCCCCCCCCCCCCCCCCTCCCGCTGCGGGGGATCGATGTTCCTTGTTGATATGCCTGTGGTCCTCTGTCAAGACCAGGAGGTCTGGCCCTCGGTGGAAGCTGAGTCATGCTTGTCTGCACCATCTCAGAAGGTTGCAGGAACCCTAGAAGCATAGCCATATTCCTTTGAGATGTTTTTTTTTACAAAAAGTATTTTCTCTTTAACCTTCAAAGTATCTTTCATTTTCGAATGCATGATTAGTTAAAGGGACTTTTCCTTATGAGTGTTTACTTTCTCAGCTCTTTTCACCTTGCAATTTATTCCTATTTAACACCCTTTTCATTTTCTGAAAAGTGGTTTGGAAACTAGTACAAGAACGCTAATTTCTTAGTACAGGAACCTCTATTGCGATACAAGATTCGATATCTTAGTACAGGAACAAATTGCTATGGTATAGGAATTTATAGCTCTTGTAGAAAGGTCAAAATCTTTAGCACAGGCACAATACATACTTCCAGTGTAGGAACATCTCTTTAGTACATGAACATCATTCCAGTGCAGGAACGTTGTTGCAGTGCAGGAATGTTGTTGCGGTGCAGGAATGATAGTCCAGTATAGGAAGGAAAATATTTAATGAAGACATATGCTCTTAACACTTTAACTATTTTCTTGTCTTACAATTGCATTAAACCTACTCTTAGATATTTACCTTTCATTGATCAGGATTGATTTGAAGTTCATTTTATTGAGTTTCTACAAAGTACTTTCTTTCTCATTCTAACACTCGAATTCTCTTGGTATTATTTTTTGTGTGATCTCTTTTATTTTGAAAACTGTTATTAGGAAAGATAGGAATAGATTTAGTGAAGGTTCATATCATTTCTTTCCATTTCATGTGCTACACCTCTAAGATTATGTAGCCCCAGGTTGACAAATTAAGTGTTGAAGGAGTTTGCTGAATTGTAATTTTTGTACCCAACATTTTGGTGCCATTGTCAGGGAGGCGTTTAAGATTGGTAAGAACTTTCTAATTTTTTTTCAGTATGGGTAATTCTGCTATTATTTTTTTTCAACGTGATTCTATTGCTTGAAGGACTTTTTAGTGTTGATATTTTATTTCACAACATCTGATTTTAGATTTTTTCCTCTTTTATGTAATTTTAAAAGTTTTGTCATTATTTTGGTTAATCATTTTAAGATGAATGCCTAAAAAGGGTAGGGGTCCAAAGCCCAATAAGGGCCAAAGAAACACTGATAAATCTGAATATTTTTCTCATTTTGGGCCTTCTTTTGTAGGTAGAAAGTCCAAACAGACACAGACCCACCACACGGGAACTGTCCACTTGGATTCTGAAAACAACAGTTCAGGTGTGACACAACCCAAAAAGGGGAAGAAGGAAACTAGTCGTGATCAAAAGACTAATTTAAACCATATTTAGCCTTATGATTCTGTTAGGAGTGGTTTGATTGGAGGTAAGAAAATGGAAGAAAACAAGGACCATGCTGAAGGAACAATCCACCTTTGGGTTTCCAATCATGAATTCGGGAACAAGTGTATAAATGATGAATATTCCACCATCCCCCCTCCCTCATTTCCATGGTAAGGTACATGACGATCTAGATTCTTTTCTGTTTGAATTTGATATATTATGCAGAAGCTATGATTACTCTATGATGCCCATAAATTAAAGTTATTTCTTGCAACTCTCAAGGATTTAGCTTTACACTGGTTGATGGGATTAGGAGGAGATACTATAAATTCTTAGGACCAAATGAGGAGAGTCTTTTTTACCAAATATTAGGGATATTATAAAACTAGAGAAATGCAGGACAAAATATTCACTATTGTGCAAGGTGATGATGAGACCTTGGAGGATTATTCAGAGAGGTTTCTATACGTCCTCCAAAGGTCAAAACATAAGTTTGAAATAAGTACTATTAGAACATTGTTCTTATGTGGGCTTAGTGAATATTCTAGACTTAGAATTGACTAGGACAAGGGGATATTTCTCAAAAATATTTTGGTCAAGTCTATGACTTGTGCAGGAAGCTCTCACAGAACCAATTTAGATCTAGTAGAGGAAATCGAAGTAGAACTAATTAACTTGGATCTACATATGCTATGATTATTGTTTTGGAAAATGAAATGGACAAAATGAAAATTGAAATTATGAATATTATTATCAAACAAATAGACTCTTTGAAATTTCAACAGAAATTGGTAGAAGAACTAGAGTCATTATCTATTTACTATCCAAAGTGTAGGAAAAAGTATCTTCTAAGAGAATTTCCTACTGATGTTAAAGGTGATATAAATGTTTTATTTGTGAAGGAAAGCATGCCATCAAGGAGATCCCTTCTATACCGGGACTGAAAGCCACATTCGAAGGAGAGCAATCCGAACCTAAGCCATTCCATGCTATGGGAGCACGAAGAAATTGGCCTTGGGTAGGCGCAGGTATGGTTCCTGAACTTCCACCACATTTTTATGGTTATAATGCAACACCATATTCCTATCATAATTCAAATCACTCTCAACCTTGGCAGCATGGGAATCACTTTCAATATGGAAAAACCTCCTCAACCTTAGAAACAAGGATGGAGGGGGTCAAATCAATCTCACTATTCCCATCTTGCACCTATGAAATCATATACTCCTCCATATACAACTTATCCCATGTCACAACCATCTTTACCCTCCTTACCTCGGCAAAGTCAACCAATGCCAACATTACCTTTACCACCACCCTTTCAACCACCCCAACTACCTTCTCAACCGGTATCAAATCCTAATAATAAAGTGGTACAATTGATTCATTTTATTGGAATGATCCCTTGTCCAATTTATCATACCTTTCCAGTTGGGATTCATGAGCTTCAATTGAGGTCGGGAAGGGCGGTAAAACGAGAAAAACAAAAACAATCCACGGTAATTATCGAGGATAGAAATGAGGAGGAAACTCCTGATTGTTCAAAAGAATATGTCACCATTCAAACCATTCCCTCACATTCAGAGTTTCCATCTTATTCAAAACAACCTCCCTATCTAGAGAGGCTAGTTATGGAGAAGAATGACCCCACTCCCAAGTCTAGTCTGGATTTCGAGCTTAGGAATATTTGCATAAAGGTCCATTTGCTACAAGCTATTAGAGAAATCCCCATAGGTACAAAAATCATTAGGGAACTCTACCTTAAGAATCCAAGAAGGAAGAGAGTAGAACCCAAGACCATTTAGTTTGTTGGCAGAGTAGCCGAGTTGATGACATGATGTGCACAAATGGAGAAATATATGGATCCTGGAAACCCGATTGTTTATGTCCAAATTGGTGACATCCTTGTCCCCATTGTATTTATAGAGCTGGGGGTAGCCATTAATGTGGTGAACAAGTAGATCATGGATAAACTTGGGTTGGTCCATATTAGTCCTACCCCTACTGTGCTTGAACTTGTAGATAGATCCAAAATCAAGCCAGAAGGTGTGTTGGATGAAGTGGTCATTTCTATTGATTAGTTGGAATATCCCATGGATCTTATTGTGCTTTAGTGTAAAAAACCTGTGGGTGACAGCCCTTCATGTTGGGATGACCATGGCTTGCCATAGTCGATGGTTATATTGGATTCCTCTCTAGTGATATGTACATTTCCCATGGAGACAATAGGAATAAAGTCACCTTGTACCCACCTGCTACATCCATTCAGGAGCTCAAAGATACTTGATGGCTAGATTATGACTATAGTGATGAGGAGACTCGATATGTTTCTTTGATCCATCATCATACTGAGTCCACCCAAGAGGATGGGTTATGGGAATTATTGAACAATCAAAACACAATGCCAAATTTTGACATGCTTCGTCAAATCTTTAGTCTAGATCTTAAAGAAAGTTATAGTTCTCAACCTCCCTCATCATAGATTTTAGCAGCATTGTCATGTACTCTTGAGCCTGAGACCACTCTTGTTGAGATTAGTCTAGGCAAATCCTTACACATCAGCTCAGAATTGGATTCATCCAACAAGAGTAGCTTGTTATCTTGTTGTGAGATCACCTTGCATGGAGTTACGAGGATATGAAAGTAATACCTCCCGAAACCTATACTCATCATATCTATTTTTAGAAGGGGGCCCGACCTTTTCGATAACCCAAAAGGTGGATGAACCCTGCTGTTGGAGAGGTAAATCCCCTCTACGGATAGAGGCGATCCCTACTAGCCCAGAATGGGTCTAGCAACAATCAATCAATGCTACTATGCAAGTTCCTAATTGCAAATAAAAGATAGGCAATGAACACCTACTTGGATTCTAACGCTATTGTTTGATGAAGAGATGTCGTTCTCGCTCCTTCGCTTTGGCCGGTCACGATCTTCCACGATCCCCGTAGATAGATACCTGCACACACGAAGAGAAATACAAACACAAGCGTGAAATCTAATAAATGCAATTATACATCAGTCAGAAAGGACGTAATTCACATTAACCATTACAGAGACAAATGAGAATCGAACCATAACAGTAGTCATCTATTATTAATCAATAACAGAGAAAGGTACAACCAAAGTTCTGACGTTGAGTCCTTCTCAAGAGGGTCTAGCCAGCAAGTCTCTTAAGCATTCACCCTTGGAGGTAGATCTCCCAAGACAAAAACTCTCTCTCACACAAGAAATACTCACAACCTTCCTTAAGCTCTCTAGCAAATCCACACTTGTCACACCAACTACCTACTAGCAGCAGCACTCTAAGCACTATGAATTCCACACTATCAAAAACTAGCTGCTCATGGCCATGGTAGAGGCTTAAATAGGAGAAGGAGTCTCCATGAATGGTGGGAGGATGAGCTTATCTCCAAGGAAGGTGGCTCAAATGACGAACAGACATGCCATAGAAGGGAGGGCGACATTCACAAGGCCAACAACCAGGTCTGGAGTCATCTGGAAGGCTGGCTGTTAGAACAAACTCGCCCAAACTGGATCAGCGCGGGTGTATAACTGCACTGGAGCACTGACATCGCATCTGAATAACAGAGAAGGTTGTGTCAGCGCGACTCAATACAAGAATAGGATGCGCTGGCTCATGAAATTCGACCAGCGCAGAAAACCCGTGTCTTTCTGCGCTGGCAGCTCATTCGTTGCACTATGAGGCGCCAGTCAGCGCGGTTATTTTAATAACAGTCGCGATGATGAAATAAACTTTGGCAAAGTGGGTCATTTGGCCAATTTAGAGAGCATGAGCATGATTATTTTGAATTCATGATACAGTAGGGAGACTGACAGGGAGACAGTGACAAATTACTGTGTAACAGATGCCCCCTAAAGCATGAAGCCCGAGAGAGTGGGAGGGGTGAAATGATTTACAAAACTCGCTGAACTGGAACACCACCAGGAAGAACCTGCACGTATGTTCAACTGATATCTCGATTACATGTAGTCTAGGCATGGGCGGAGCCATCCAAAAGACATACGAAGAAGGTCTGTGGTATGGACGCAACCACCCAGCTGAAGAGACCGTGATGATAAAAAGGTATGGTCGCAGCCATCCTAAAAGACTTAGGTATGGGCGCAGCCATCCATCAATGAGTCATGTAATAATAATCCACAAAATCGCAACCTGGTTTGCAAGAGACAAAAACCAGGGTCTTGCGCTCCATCCCCACCCGAACAAAGTACAAGTCCAAGCATGTGAATACATGAGCTGAAGTCGAACATGCATGAACATCGTCTGATTACCAGCCAATAATGAAAACTGTTAACAGACGCGAGAGGTACCACCAATAATGACAATGGTCCTCAAGGTACTTATAGGTACAATCTGCGGCGTGTGAATCAATGAGCTGGTGTCGAACACCCACAGAATCATTCGATCGGAGGCCAATGATGAAAACCTCTCCTGGAACACGAAGAACCTGCCATTGAGGCATGCAGGCTCTAAGGCACCTAAAGGGAGTCTCTAGGTCACTTTCCTGGATAATGAGCTGAAGTCGACAGCAGGTAACCTGGATCGAAGGTGGGCCATAATGTTTCCCACATCATCGACACGAGACAAAGAAGGATAAAAGATTTTGTGTGAGACATCAGAGGGAGGTAGTAAGTTTGCAGAGGTCAACTTCTCTTGAACATATCGGTGGCACGACAGCGGGTTTGGCAGTATTTGGCATCGAATGAGCAGAGATCATGGTGACAAGGCAACGGGTAGATGAGAGGTCAAATAGGATAATCCAAACCCATGGAGGCTAGTGTAAACAAGATGAGAAATCCCCACCCAGACACGAATGTAGACGAGTGCCACGTTCAAGAGCGACATACTGCCGACACGACCATTATTACAGTTCCATTTTCCCCACCATTTCTGGCAGGTACCCCGATTATTTTTGGATGACAAGCTTGACGGGGATAGCATATGCTTGGAAGGAGTCATTTCGATGGTGTCCGATGTCATTAAGTTTTAACGAGCCTGACAAAGGAAAAACTCGGTGTCTTTTCCTGTTTAGAGAGTCTGAAAAGACAAGCGGAAAAGAAAACTCCAGGGGGGTCCTTTTTCGTAAAGTTGTGTCTCTTGAGCCCGAAAAAGTATAAAACAATGCTCGAAAGAACCGCCCGACCAGTATGATCGAGGATTACTTTTCATGAATAGTGACTTCGACCCGAAAAAGTAAAAAAGCGGTCAGAAGTACGTCATTTTGGACCCAATAAGGAGTGCGAAACGACAAACACCCGACAATCTTTTTAAGTTAAACGGTCGAAAAAAGAGCTTTAAAAGTGACCGCCTCTCGTTCCTTTTAACGAGCTGAAAGGAAGCTCGGCCATCTTTTCTTGCTTTACGTCGAAAAAGAGCTTAAAGACGACGTTTTTGGGATCAAGTGTGTATAGGATCGCTGTGACCCCGCCGATTACTAGAATCCGCACAAGAACACCGCATGCATAAACCTGTTCGACATGTTAAAAAACATAGTAAAACATGCATAAAAGCATAATATAGCGACATTAGCACTAAATTCATGGTAAAAACATGACAAAAACCCACATTCATAAAAAACCATAGTCAATTATAAATTTTTTACCATAAATAGGGGGGTAAAAGACATTTTTTACCATTGTTACCATTTTGAGTTGTGGAGAACGTTGTGGAGCTGCGAGGTTGACGGAGCGATTTCCATCCCGTGCAGACACCATCCATCCTGCAACTCGTTCCAGGTAGGTTCTCCTTCTCCTGCGCTTCATTTTGAGTCCTTTTTGCAGCATTTCCACGGTGGGAATTGGCCATTTGGGCAAATTTTTGGAGCTTCAATGCGCTCTCGGTCAGCGCGGATTTCCTCATCGGGTCCGCGCTGATCGATTAAATTTTACACACACCACCTCCGGATCAGCGCGGAAAACACGTGTGCTTCCGCGCTGACCCAAGGAAAAAAACAAAGGGGCGCCATGATCAGCGCGACTGTTTTAAAAACAGTCGCGCTGACGCCGTGAAATTATATTTTTATTATTTTGAATGTATAGACTTCAACGGTCAGGGCTCTAATATTTTTTCATGGTCATGCAGGACGCAATGGCATTTGTTTGGCAAGAGAGAGCTCACGATAATGAAGATATAGCAGCTTATGCCAATGCGGAGTGCCGAAATGCAATGCGGGCATGCGGGTTCCTCAAATTTTTCCTCACTCCGCGCCTGAGAGCACAACCTGATCTCCTCGAGCTCTTAATCAGAGCCTGGAACCCAGTTGACGGAAAATTCACAATCCGAGGCCGTGATATCGAGTTCGATTACACGGATATTTATTTTTTGACTGGGTTATCACGCCGGGGTGAGATGCCCATTCTGGAGGGGCAACGACCCAGTGGTGAGACCCTTGACATGCTCATGGCTCGAGTGTGCCCACGGGCACGTAAAACACGGAGTGGGAAGGTGGGTATTCCGACGGTGGATGACATCGTCCTTCGCACCATACTCTTCATGGTGACCTGGGCAGCGGGCTGCTTAGCCAATCACAAGGCCTCGAAGACCCATCTGCTATTAGCTCTCAAGTGTTTACAGCCCACCATATTCAACTAGGCAGCAGCAGTAACAACCAGCATGAAGAGACAACTGAGCAACTGTCGACGCGGAGAGTCGAAGCAGTTCGGTTATGGGTCGCTCTTACTTCCGCTCATGCTGGAGTGGGTGCCGGCCTTACAGCTACAGGATATGGTCGTGGATCCACCCAGAGGTCCCCGGGAGATGAGGGCCAGTCGATGGGGCCATGTCATGCCGCGTGGAGGTGGCGGGTGCCCAGTGGCATGGGGTGTTTATTTTCGAGAGTGGCTGGATCGGCAGGTCATTTTCGTAGAGGACTGGCCATATGCCGGTATAGATTTCCGCGGTGATCCCGACATGCCACTGCCTGCGGGAGAGCATTGGGACAATGGAGGTAAGACACTTGATCTCTCTTTAATTTTTTATCTTTTGTAATGTTTTTAAATTTTTCATGTACATGTCTTGATGAATGCTATGATATGCAGATGTGGGACCCACGAGACCCCTTGGTCTAGCTCCGGAGGCACGGAGAGAGGGACAAGGCGCTAGAGTTCTGGCCCTGGCTCCTCCAGGAGGCGATGCGGTGGAGACTGTGGCGCACAACCTCGAGGGCTTACTTGCGGGGGTGCCAGATTACCAGGGGATAGAGGAGGTCCCCATAGCATCTCAGATCCACACACTGGGGGTGGAACCCAGGATGCACCGACTTTTGAGGCGGGTGGCACAGGCAGTTATGTGCTACAGAGAACATAACCCACCACAGTAGACATCTAGGTTTTATTGATGTTTTTTGAGAGACACGCGTCTCAGATGTACTGAGGACATCGGCCTTATCTTAGACATATACACTTATTTTTGAGCGCCTTAGTGCGCCACACGATATATATATATATATATATATATATATATATATATATATATATATATATCAATTTTGGATGGATCTTTTACATATGATGATGTTTTTATATGCTATGCAAATGTCTAACACAAATGTGATCTAATGTATCAGTTGCAAAATCATACGATCCACATATTTTAATTTTTAATGCAAGCTTAAAAGCACACATGACAACACACATGCAAACTATGCTTGGAAGAGAATTTATTTACACATGCTTATTCTATGGTCTTATCATGTTTTCTATGTCTTCTTGTATGATGTTTATCTATTACACAAATGTCTGTCTAATACATAGTTTGCCAATGCATCAGTTAACGTATTTAATCACCTCGGAATGTGTTGATATGTGATGTAATCAAAATTCCTTTCTAACAATCTTACACGTAAATACAACCTTAGAATGCGTTGGTCTCTGACGGAATATCGCCCGTTGAGTTGATGGACGACAAGTTGAGAGTCCAGGTTCACCACCATTGCATGAATGCCGAGATCAACGGCTTCGGCTAGTAACTCAATCACAGCACTGTATTCGGCAACATTGTTAGTGGTACGACCCAAGAACACACCTTGAAGGTCTATCAACTCTCCGTGAGGATCGTAGATCGCCCACGCCGCAGAAGACAAATTGCAAGTGCTACGGCAGGCGCCATCAGCGAAACCGACATAAGGTGCACTGGACATCTGCACAAGTAGCAGAAAACACAATAAGAGGCAAACACGCCTTCACACCAAAGCAAAACGTGAAATCATGCACACATAACACACTTGCTAAAACACACGTATGTACAAACTAGGTGCATGAAATCATGCATAATATTTTTTCAAATAAAGCCCGTTGCGGGGCTTGTCGAGAGGATTTCCTTCGTAGTCGATCAACTCATATGCCCCCTTTTGCAGAACTCTCTTCACGATATAGGGGCCTAGCCACATGGATTCGAGTTTACCTGCCCCTAGCTTATCCTTAGCTTGATCATAGAGCAGTACTAGATCTCCCTCAATAAAGGAACGAGGTTGAATGGTATTGTCGAAGTGAGCCTTAACTCTCTTCTTCTGTGCTTCGATAGCTAGAGAAGCTAAGCGACGGGTCTCGTCTAGCCGTTCTAAGTAAAGAAGTCGTTCCTCCACCAGATTGGTGTTGGGAAGCAACTCGACAGCTAACTTTAACGAAGGAATCTCACATTCAATAGGAAGGTTGGCCTCCAGTCCATAAACTAGCTAAAAAGGGGTAAAACTGGTGGCGTCCTTCACAGAGGTCCGGTAGGCCCACAAGGCAGGGAATAGCATCAGATGCCAATTAGACTTTTGTGTACCAATGGTACGTTGGAGCATTGTGATCAAAACTTTGTTCACAGCTTCAACTTGGCCGTTGGATTGAGGGTAATACGGCGTCAAACTATCTTGACGCAAGCCTAGTTGGGTCGTTAGTTCCATCATCATGTGATTACGGAAATGTTTTCCGTGATCCGTGACGATAGCCTGAGGGACTCCAAACCGAGTAATGACATGATTAATCAAAAATTGCGTCGTTGTGTAACCGTCTTCATTCAATGTAGGCATTGCTTCGACCCATTTGGTGAAATAATCCATGGCAACGATGATATACCCATGCCCCCCGGCCAAACGAGGGTTACAGGACGTATAATCGATGCCCCATTTGGCAAATGGACCTACGGTAACAACATGGTGCAGTGGTGTAGGAGGTGCACGCATTTTCCGGTGGTAGCTCTGGCACTCATGGCATGCACGGAAGGCAAGGATGCAATCCTTGAAGATAGAAGGCCAGAAATAACCAGCGCGGAGGATTTTCTGGGCGGTGGCATATCCGGACATGTGGCCGCCACAAGCACCGGAGTGGTAGTCATTCAACACCCGCTCAGCCTCCTCGAGAGTCAAGCATCGGCGGAGAACAAAATCAGCGCCGAAGCGGTACAGGGTATCGCCAATAATGCGATAAGGTTGAGATTGATGACGAATCCTCCGTCGAGAGTCTTTCAATACATTGGGACTGAAGGAAGACGTCTGCAAATATACGATGATGTCCCCATACCAAGGGTCGAGGGTACTGATTAGAAACAATGTTTCATCCGGGATATGCTCTTCCGAACGAGATGGTGCAGAAGGAGATGGCAAAGAACAGAGCAATTTTGCAAAGACCAGAGACTTCTTAGACTTGGCAGTAGTAAATTCCAAGTCCAACTCTTGTAGGATTACGATCCATTTCAAGTACTTGCCCCCCAGCAACTGATGCGACAAGATGTACGTCATTTGGTTGCAGTCAGAAATCACAGTCGTGGTGCGCAACAGGATATAGTTCCGGAAACTTTGGACGGCGCAGACAGCTGCCAATGCCAACTTCTTGACATAAGCGTAGCGAGCTTCCGTATCCAAGAGGTTGCGGCTAAGGTAATAGATAACGTGCTCATTGCCGTCATCATCATCCTGCACCAGAACCATGTCGATGGTGGTGTCAGCGGCAGCTAGATAGAGAGTATAATCACGGTGGTAGTTCGGAGGTCTTAAGAGTGGAGCCGAGACAAGGAGGTCCTTGAGTCGCTCGAAAGACTCCTAAGCGATGGCATCCCAACGAAAGGGTGTGTCTCGCTTTAATAACCGTGTGAAACCTTTAGCCACCTCAGCATAATTCGGAATGAATCGTCTAAGAAAATTCGCTTTTCCCTGCAAGCTCTGCAATTGCTGCAAAGAGGCAAGGGGAGGAAGATTCAGGATGGCCTCAACTTTGAGGGGATCTAGACGGATGCCTTCTCGGGAGACGATGAACCCGAGTAGTCGGCCTGATTCTACGCAGAAGACACACTTATGAGGATTGAGCCTAATGCGGTAGTGTCGACAGCGGAGAAAAATTTCGCGAAGATGAGAGGGATGGTCCTGATGCTTGGTTGAATGAGCTGGGAGGTCATCCAGATACGGCTGTACAATGTGACGAATTTCATGAAAGGCATAAGACATTGCACGTTGAAATGTAGCACCGGCATTCTTTAGACCGAAAGGGAGCTTCTTATAGGCAAAAGTGCCCCAAGGACAGATAAAAGCCGTCTTATGTTGATCTGTTGGTGCAATGTTGATCTGGTTATAGCCAGAGAAGCTGTCCATAAACGAGTAAATTTCGCTTCCTGCACACTCATCAATAATCTAATCGATGAAGGGTGTAGGGAAGTTATCCTTCGGACATGCACGATTGATATCACGGTAATCAACACAGACTCGGATAGTACCCTGCTTTTTATTCACAGGGACTATATTAGAAACCCAATCCGTAAGTGGAACGGGGTAAATAAAATCGGCCTTTAGAAGCTTTTCGACTTCTGCTTTGATAGCGGCGGCCTTTCGGGGGTGCACAGGGCGTAAGCGCTGACGAACAGGCTTAGCACCTGGATACATAGGTATTTCGTGCACCACTATACTAGGGTCGATGCCGGGCATTTCCTCATAGGACCATGCGAAAACATCATGAAATTCGCGAAATAGAGCAGTGTAGAGTTGAACTTCCTCTGGAGTGCAAGTGACTCTGATATGAATGTGCTCGACAATCCCTGGTTTGACAGAGATGTCGATAGGTTGGGTTTGTGTGATGTTTCCCATATTGCCCTCAGAAGACACTTGATAAAGCTGAATAGGTGTTTGGAGGGGCGGGGATGGGACACATGAAGCAAACCGCTCGAGACATGCGATCATTTCCGGATGGGGAGGGAGAAACGAAGAGCGGTGATGGTGATCTGACCAAGGGAACTCTTCGAGAGACATTGTCTCTATGATGGCCTCGTCGGAAGGAAATATTTCCTTCAATGGATCCGAAGTAACCTCATCTCCTAGCCAAGGGGAATGAACATATGAATCGGTAACACTGCTTGGGAGAGCAGGTTCAGCAGGGGGAGCCGATGCAGTGACGATGTCGATGTAGTTGAGCTCGGCAGGACTCAACGGCATCATATCACCCCAAGAATCTTCCTGATTAGCGGGGGGAAGAACCCACGGATCAGAGCGTACAGAGATCATGTTAATAGGGGTGAGATTCGGAGGTGGGAGGGGAAAGACTCCCATTAAAGTGGGATCTTTGAAAAGTCCAGCACCCACGATCTCGCCCTTACGGTATCCTCCAACGCTTGCCCATCTCTTTGGAAGGGAAGACCGTAGAAGTGGAGGTCGAAGTTGTTGACGCCAATCTTACCTACAACCTCCTCCTCGGACGGAGCTGGACATACACCATGCAAGCCGTGGCTTCCTCCCTGTTCCGTGTCATTCGTTTCCCTCACCAAGGGAAGATTGTCACGGTGGACCAGCTCTCCTTCTTCGTGGGGAGCTGGCCTTTGTCTCTTTTTGTTCATCCTTGATTTGAGTTTGATTGTTACTCTCTTTTCAAAAATCAGGGGTTATTCCTCTGCTTTTAACCTTCCTGGTTCAATCTGGGAGGTGCCTTAATTGTTTAAAGAGTTATTGCCTTGGTTTGGGAGCTTTTTGCTTGATTCTGCCTGATTTTTAGCCTCATCGCGGTTTATATCAAAACAGTCGTGCTGACAGCGCATAGCTATTTCTTTGACTTCATGGTCATCGCGCTTGTACGTTAAATAGTCGCGATGATTCTTATCGAACCAGCGCGCTTAAGCCGTGTACTTCCGCGCTGACAGCGCTTTGTTGCTACGCGTGGTTTCTGGTCAGCGCATTGTTGCTGTGGGTTACCCGCGCTGATCCTGTAGAATTGAATTTGTTTAAATTTTGCCTCCTGAGCCTGTTGGTTTGACTATCTCCTACTGTGGTCGCCAAATTGTTGGAGAGGTAAATCCCCTCTACGGATAGAGGCGATCCCTACTAGCCCAGAATGGGTCTAGCAACAATCAATCAATGCTACTATGCAAGTTCCTAATTGCAAATAAAAGATAGGCAATGAACACCTACTTGGATTCCAACGCTATTGTTTGATGAAGAGATGTCGTTCTCGCTCCTTCGCTTTGGCCGGTCACGATCTTCCACGATCCCCGTAGATAGATACCTGCACACACGAAGAGAAATACAAACACAAGCGTGAAATCTAATAAATGAAATTATACATCAGTCAGAAAGGACGTAATTCACATTAACCATTACAGAGACAAATGAGAATGGAACCATAACAGTAGTCATCTATTATTAATCAATAACAGAGAAAGGTACAACCAAAGTTCTGACGTTGAGTCCTTCTCAAGAGGTTCCAGCCAGCAAGTCTCTTAAGCATTCACCCTTGGAGGTAGATCTCCCAAGACAAAAACTCTCTCTCACACAAGCAATACTCACAACCTTCCTTAAGCTCTCTAGCAAATCCACACTTGTCACACCAACTACCTACTAGCAGCAGCACTCTAAGCACTATGAATTCCACACTATCAAAAACTAGCTGCTCATGGCCATGGTAGAGGCTTAAATAGGAGAAGGAGTCTCCATGAATGGTGGGAGGATGAGCTTATCTCCAAGGAAGGTGGCTCAAATGATGAACAGACATTCCATAGAAGGGAGGGCGACATTCACAAGGCCAACAACCAGGTCTGGAGTCATCTGGAAGGCTGGCTGTTAGAACAAACTCGCCCAAACTGGATCAGCGCGGGTGTATAACTGCACTGGAGCGCTGACATCGCATCTGAATAACGGAGAAGGTTGTGTCAGCGCGACTCAATACAAGCATAGGATGCGCTGGCTCATGAAATTCGACCAGAGCGGAAAACCCATGTGCTTCCGCGCTGGCAGTGCATTCGTTGCACTATGAGGCGCCAGTCAGCGTGGTTATTTTAATAACAGTCGCAATGATGAAATAAACTTTGGCAAAGTGGGTCATTTGGCCAGTTTAGAGAGCATGAGCATGATTATTTTTAATTCATGATACAGTAGGGAGACTGACAGGGAGACAGTGACAAATTACTGTGTAACACCTGCACTAAGAGAAGTTGTTAAAGGAGAATTATAAAAACTCTTAGACCTTCATTTCATTTATCCTATATCCAATAGCCAATGGGTCTCTCCATTGGTAATGGTCCTGGAAAAATATGGAAGATGATGCATTTTCATTGATTACAGAGAATTGAATAAAGCCACTCCAAAGGACTATTTTCCCCTTCCTTTTATTGACCAGGTGCTAGATACCCTTGATGGTAAAAAGTACTTTTCATTTTTAGATGGATTTAGTGGATATAACCAAATCCAAATTGCACCCGAAGATCAAGACAAAACCACCTTTACATGCCCATGGGGGACATTCGCCTACCGAGTGCTTCCCTTTGGGCTATGTAATGCCCCAGCCACCTTTCAAAGGGTAGTGTTGGCTATTTTTGCTGATCTCGAGTGTGTTGAGATTTACATGGATGATTTTTCAGTGTTTGGTGACTCATTCCAAGAAGCCCTCAAAAACTTAGAAAAAGTACTTTTTCGTTGCCAAGAAGCTCACCTTGCTTTGAGTGATAAAAAATGCAGATTAATGTGCAAAGAAGGGATAGTTCTTGGTCATTTGATTTCTGACAAAGGTATCTAGGTAGACCCGACTAAAATAGAAGTTATTTTGTGTCTTCCTGCACCCAAAACACAAAGGGAAGTGAGAGGATTCCTGGGACATGCAGGCTATTACCGAAGATTCATTGAGAAATTTTCTAGGATATCTACCCACCTTTTCCGATTATTAGCTAAAGATAGTGAGTTCTCTTGGTCCACAACTTGCCAATAGTATTTTGAGACATTAAAGGAAAAATTAGTACAAGCACCAGTTTTGCGAGGGCCTAACTGGTCCCTACCATTTCATATTTCCTCTGATGCCTCAGATATTGCCATTGGTGTAGCTCTTAGAAAAGAAGAGAATAAATAGTCCTATGCTATTTACTTCATCAGTAAAAACTTGTCACTTGCTAAATTAAACTACACAGTAATTGAGGAGGAGTTTTTAGCCGTGATTTTTGATATAAATAAATTTAGACACTATATTATAGGATATGAAGTCTTTGTGCATATCGATCATTATGCTATAAACTATCTAATCAATAAACCATTGACTAGTGGTAGACTGACTAGGTGATTACTTTTGTTACAAGAATTTAATGTTACTATTGTTGATAGACTAATAAAATCTAGTGTTGTAGCTGATTATCTTTCTAGATTAAATAATCTCTGTGAAGTAATTCATATTAATGATGATTTTCCGGACGAGCATCATTTTTCTGTGTCAAGAAAATCACCATGGTTTTCTGACATAGCCAATTATTTAGTCACTGGAAAAACACCACCTCACTTATCCACTCGTGCAAAGTGGAATATCATTGTTGGGATGGGGTCCCCTAGTGTTATAGACATTTTTGGACACTGCAACCCCAAGCATAAAACGTCCATAAACCAAGGGCTCCTAAGTCCCTAAAAGTGTTGTTCCAACCCCTAATGGAACAAGGTCAACTGATTACAGCTTCTCCCAGAAGTTCTCCATGAAAAACAACTCAGAACTGGTCAAAAATGGATCATTTCACCTACTCCATAGGCAAAGTGCATTGCATCTCACCTAAGTACACACAGTGGGTGCATTGCATTTCAAAAATCCCTTATATGGGGTGCGATGGGCAAGAAGAGACAAATGGCAGTGTCAATCCGCGAGGTGGAGAAGCATGGAATCTTCCAAAAACTTCTCCTGTGACACTTGCCTCTCTGAATTCGACCAAGGATGAGTAAGAGATCATCAATCTCCAAGTGGAAGCAAGAACTATCAGAGGGAAGACACTAATCAAATCACAAGCTGACTCATCTCCCTTACAGACATCTATATATGGATCCCTCATCCTAGAGATCTAGGGGCTGGAATTTTGCATCTTGTAAGGAATTGTTGTTGGTTTCTTGAGGCAACATCATAGTGTTGGGTGATCTAAGCTTTGCATGAGGTGAAGAAGGGCTTACTTGCTGAGAGGATGATGCTGGGTCAAAACAACTGGTTGTAACTCTCTTGGCTCTTTCTTGATTATCAATAAAGCTATTCAAGTTTTCCTCCATACTCTTGTGTAATTTATGTTTCATGCATTTGTATGGTCAATTTACATCTGATCCTAGATTGTTTATGATAATAGTTCCATGTTCTTGTATAGTGTTATGCTACTTTGATTCTACAGGTACTATGTGAAGCTGGGTATACGCGAAGGCAAGTAGCAAAGGACTATCAGAGGAGAGAGGAATTGAGCAAGGAACTAAGCGCAAGACAGAGGTTGGTCTCCTTTATTCTTCTCTCATCTATTTTTTTATAAAGGAAAATGAAAGTAGTTTTACTTTGTTTGTTTCTAAGGTAGCTACCCGCCTTAGTGGGATTAGTAGTTCTGCATAGACACTTTTCCCTGTAACAAAATGGCGACTCCACTGACATCTATAGAGATTGTCCTTGCATCCCTCGGATCTTAAGGGACTGGTCTCCTCGTTTGCACAACCCGGTGTCGTCAACCTCTGATGATCATGTTCAAAGCACACCATCGACTAGTGAAAGTGAAGCCCCTGGACAAAAAGGAAAGTGCAAATTTCCTTGTAAACTGTGTGAAGGCGATCACGCCATCCACCGTTGTCCCTTCTTAGACGAGGCTAAAAGAGTTTTGGATGATTGTCTGGTTTCACCATTACGACTTCCTCCTGGATATAAGAAACTCTTGCTGAGTTCGTCACTAGTTGAAAATCTAGCTGACCCACCCAGGTGGTCGGCCAAAGCGTCTATCACTGAAGATAAACCATCTGAACCCATACCGGATGAAAGTCAAAAGGTCGAGGCAGCAGTTGACCTGGTCTTGCCTTCAGAGGTTCCATCTTCAGATGATACAGTCACCGAAGAGAACAAGGATGACACCGTCCAAATTCTTTTCGTAAACACAGACACCGATGAACATGGGGGAAATTTACCCATTCTTTTACCGCAGGAAGGAAGTTCGTCAGAGTCATACCCGGCCGTCTATTCGGTCCCACCTCCAAGCAACCTAGTTGTTTCCTTCTACTCGCATCAGCTAGGCAGACCCCGTTTACCGGCTAGTGTACCCTTCCGAATCATTGCTCAAGTATATAGAATGGTTATGGCCGGTACCATCATAGATGAAGGGGCTTCTGTGAGTATCCTTTCCTCGACTGCTTGGAAAGCACTTGGTTCGCCATCGCTTTTGCCTGAGATGAGAAATCTAATAGGCTTTGACAAAGGAACCAATCGACCATTAGGGATCCTTCCCAATGTGCCCATAACATTGAGAGGGAAAACTATTCAAATGAACGTAATGGTAGTCCAAGGACCCCTGGATTATAATCTACTCCTTGGATGAGATTATATTTATTGCATGGGAGCCATCGTCTCATCACTCTTTAGAGTAATGTGTTTTCCGCATGAAGGAAGAGTGGTCAAGCTCGTAGACCAGCTTTCATTCCCTGGTTCACGCATAGCAAATAGTCATATACCATCCCTGAATGGTATTTTCACGCAAGGAATGTCTCATGAATCTCCAGTCCGTCCACCTGATGAGCGCGAGTAATTCGGGGGACATGACTGAAACCCAGGGGGCATGCACCCTGGTCTGCTTTGGCAGGAAAACTTCAGGTATAGGATAGGTTTCCGCGAGAGATATATGACTAGTCTGACACTCCCATCCGTGATTGGAAAAGGGGGTTAGACTGGAATAAGATTCCCTTGTCAAAGTTATGTGGGTGGAGGCATCTGCGCCAGTTGCCTTTGTCTATTTCGGTGGGCATCGCCGAAGAAGTGTTTTGTTTGCGGTGCAGATAAAACAATCTTTAGTAACCTGAAAGAGGTAAACCTTTCCCGATAAAACAAATGTTTTTGTCAGTAGATTGAAGGGTGACCTTGAAACTCTATTTTATACCTGGGGGCATGCAAACATTTTGGCGTGCAAGCAAAGAGCGACCATTTATTTTTTTAAATTTGTAGGTCCTCTAACCCTTTAAACTTGTAGGATTGTTCGTTTCCTAACTTGCATAAAGAAAGGATGTGGGGCAAAAATTTGAAAAATTACCATTTTTATATATGAGACATCCTTATTATACGACTGGATTAATCGAGCAGTTTTAACGTGGACTTCATGCTCGTTAAAAAATAAACATAAGTAATGAGCAAATGTTTCCCCCAGCGTTTAAGCTCAATAAAAAATGAACCAATTTCCGGTAAATAACCGTCGTGAATGTAGTACTTCAGCCTTTAAAGCCTTGGTCGTGTTCTCATCATCACCTCCACTCTGTATTGGCTGATCATTCACCTCCATTTGATTGTTTACCCCTTTTGAGGAATAGTTGCGAAGAGTGATCTTGTTAGCCATCCTTGTAACACTGTCGTGATTGGAAAATTCCAAACCTTACCTGGAATCAGTTGCTACCCAAATTTATCACTCGTTCCTCAAAGATGAGTCTCCTTTAAACTCTTTTCAACTGACTCGTAAAATATGAAAATATTGTCGAGCCATTGGCCTCTCGAGCTCGTTAAAGGGACCGGAAGTGCTATCCCTCTTTTAGATTTTAATCTTTTTGGACCTAAGGGATTATTACACAAAAATATCGAGTGCTTGTTTTGTTCGGCTCGTTAAAAGTATCGAAAATTCATCCCTTCTGTATCATTTTATAATTTTTCGGACTTAAGGGATTAGATGATGAAAAAGGATTTTTGGAGTTTCCTTTACGTCCCTTTTCAGACTCTGTAAAATTGAAAAGGACCGAGTTATCTTTGTCGTTAAACTCGTTAAAACCTAATAGCGATAAACTTGTCCATAGCAGACAAGAACGAGTTTCACTATCGCTAGGCTTGTTAAAACATAGCGATGGGTTTGACCGAAGGGAAAATTATAGAACAAGCATATGTTATCCTCCTCAAGCTTGACAAAAATAAAGAGGTACTGGTCAGCAATGACTGGGGAAAAATTGGGAAGAAAACTTGAAGAAACTTTGTTGGTAGCAAGTCGCTCTTGAACATGACACTTTCACTCCACCTCCAAGTCGGGTTGGGTTGTTTCATTCACCGGTCACGTCACCATGGTCACATCACACCATCCACCTTTGGGGTTAATGATACCAATCCAACATGTCAGTTTCACCGGTATGTTCAAGAGAAGTCATTCAGAGAATTCACCTGTGTCTCACCCGCTGCAATACATTTACGCTCCATTCTTTCATGACCACCACCCTGAACCTTATATCACCAGATCGTTTTCACCTCCATTAAAATCATTTGCTCCATTCCATGTCATTGATGTGGGATTCATTAAGGCCCTCCTATGATGGATCGCTTCTTGTCGACATCAGCTCATTATCCAAGAAGTCGATCTAGGAACACCCATTTCAGTACTTTGAAGCTTGCATGCCTCAATGGCATTTTTCTCACTTTCGGCGACAGGTTTACATCAATGGCCTTCGACCGAAAGATTTTGCGTGGTGTTCAATGCCAAGTCCCTTATTCACACCATGTGAATTGTATTACAGTACCTTGAGGATCATTATCATTATCAATGATTCCTCTCACGCCTGTTAACAGCTTACATCATTGGCTGGTAATCAGGCGATGTCTTTCCATGTTCGACTCCAGAACATCTCTCACATGGATCAACTTGTACTTTGAGTGAAGATCGAACGATATTGAAGACCCCGGATCTAGTTTCATCCATCCAGGCTGCAATATATATTCAGGAAAATAAAGACATCAAATGTACACCATTGCTGCACAGATAATCATCCAATCAAAGGGATGATGGCTCTACCAGAATCATCATTCTACACTCAGACGATTGTCTGTCCTATGTACATGAAAATGAATTTATAAAGCTGAGCATGGGAATGCCCGCCTCAGCTAGATCATGAAAATATTATGAAGATAATGTATTGTATTGTATCTTATTACAGGTCTCCTTCCAGCTTGAAAGAACTTCGAATCCTCATGATAAAGCATTTCACCTGACATAAAAAAAGATTAACGACCTCATGCTTTAGGGGGCAACTGTTATAGAAATTTTTGGGCACTGTAACCCCAAGCATAAAATGTCCATAAACCAAGGGCTCCTAAGTCCCTAAAAGTGTTGTTCCAACCCCTAAAGGAACAAGGTCAACTGATTACAGCTTCTCCCAGAAGTTCTCCATGAAAAACTACTCAGAACTGGTCAAAACTAGATCATTTCACCTGCTCCATAGGCAAAGTGTGTTGCATCTCACCTAAGTACACATAGTGGGTGCGTTGCATTTCAAAAAGCCCTTCTATGGGGTGCGATGGGCGAGAAGAGACAAATGTCAGTGTCAATCCGCGAGGTGGGGAAGCATGGAATATTCCAGAAACTTCTCCTGTGACACTTGCCTCTCTGAATTCGACCAAAGATGAGTAAGAGATCATCAATCTCCAAGTGGAAGCAAGAACTATCAGAGGCAAGACACTAATCAAATCACAAGCTGACTCATCTCCCTTACATACATCTATATGTGGATCCCTCATCCCAGAGATCCAGGGGCTAGAATTTTTCATCTTGTAAGGAATTGTTGTTGGTTTCTTGAGGCAACATCATAGTGTTGGGTGATCTAAGCTTTGGATGAGGTGAAGAAGGGCTTACTTGCTGAGAGGATGATGTTGGGTTAGAACAACTGGCTGTAACTCTCTTGGCTTTCTTGATTATCAATAAAGCTATTCAAGTTTTCCTCCATACTCTTGTGTAATTATGTTTCATGCATTTGTATGGTCAATTTACATCTGATCCTAGATTGTTTATGATAATATATCCATGTTCTTGTATAGTGTTTTGCTACTTTGATTCTACAGGTACTCTGTGAAGCTGGGTATACGAGAAGGCAAGTAGCAAAGGACTATCAGAGGAGAAAGGAATTGAGCAAGGAACTAAGCGCAAGACAGAGGTTGGTCTCCTTTATTCTTCTGTCATCTATTTTTTCATAAAGGAAAACGAAAGTAGTTTTACTTTGTTTGTTTCTAAGGTAGCTACCCACCTTAGTGGGATTAGCAGTTCTGCATAGACACTTTTCCATGTAACACCTAGGGTCATTTATGGGGCAAAAGCTGAAGTGTTGGGGAAAAAGCCCAATTTTTGTTGTATAAAGGTGTAAAGTCTCCACACGTTGTGGTCGCGAAGCACATAGATAGTTAAAGTTTCATAAAGGGTTTTACCCTTCTTTTATGTAAGTTGAGTCGACTTTTGAAGATCTACCCATGGTCCGCGGACCATGGGATTGTATAAATAGGTGTGTCTTATAGAGTCTAAGTCATGATGTTAATGGAGATGTAATGTTTTGGTCCATGGGAGAAGTCTAAAGAGTTAGCGAAGAAGATTAGGAAGAAAGGCTTTGCAGTTGTGTGCATAGAGGCCTAGAGTAGATTCCACAGCTGAGTGCCTAGACCCTGGTAGTTGAGTGCGCAAGGAATCATGAGTCTCTAAGCAGAAATGAGTATTAATAAAGAAGACTATTGCATAAATACTTGTGTTTATCTCTTTTATTATATTTATATGAATGCACCTTATGTTATAATAGGTTTATGAAATAATGATATATTGATGCGCAACTTTACACGACTTATACTGTTATATGAACACAATTACTGTTAACTGTTTACACGAAGATTATCTTTTTGTATGTTGAAGCTATCAAACACTTAAGCTAAAATTGAGTATTTACTGGGTTATACGTAATCTTTGATGGGTGTAAGTGGCGGATTCACTTATTCAGGGTACGCAAAAGACAGTCGTAAGCATTCGCAGAGGTATAGAAGTTGATTAAGGGGAGTTATATTGATAAGCCCTAAAGTATTATTGATTTGTGCGAAGACATATTTAGGGCATAAAGTGACATCACACTCATATCTTTGTGCAAAAAATTGATTCCAGCATTCCCCCATACTGCTTCGGGTGAGACTTCAGTCCGCGCTCTATGGATTGATGCCAAAAGGGCCAGTAGTGTAGGGATTTGTTTGGAAAAACTAACTCTGAACCTGAGTCAAGGCCCACGAAGCCAACAAATGGTTCCATTGCCGGGACCAGGATCTGCATAAATGGATGTGTGATGTCGCATCACTGGAATCTAACCAAGAAAGAAATTGAGGAGTGGTTGGATAGAAAGATCCATGAATTCACGGCGCAAGAAAACATAAACCCACGTCTAACGAAAGAATAGCGGTTAGATAGATACATATACACATAGATACACGATATATTCCTCTGCACCTTCCTGATTGAACTATATGAGTGGATCGCTAAATTGGCAAACGACCAAGGAAGGTGGAGTGTTGACAGTCCAATAGTGTGGACCCCGAAGCTTGTACAGAGATTGGAATCTTCTGAAGATAAGCTCGCGCATGCTTTCAGTCACTGGATTGATTGAGTCATAGGAGAACTCATGACATAATTTGTGGTTGATACCTCAATCAGCTACAATGAAGTAGATCGATGCTTTTCCAAGGGACGGCGAGGTAAGTATTTGAGATCTTTGAATACTTGGATTAAGATGCTCTTGTGTGAAAAGCGGGTTATGCCATTACCTTGATGTTTGGAGCTATGTGAAGTGGAAATTTCTTCAAGGATAGAGGGAGAATAGGTCCTAAATATAGCTCGTTGATCGAGCCTCCTTTGAGTGACAACGAGGGAGGAGCACAGGCTTCACCGCAGAGTGCTGCCTAGTTAATAAGGTAAGGGTTTCCACGAATACCTCATCCGTCCACACCACCTCCACCTTCACCTACACAGCATACACCTTTGCCCACACCACCACCACCTCTGCTACCATTCAATATGTCGAATATGATGAAATTGGCCATTTTAAAGGGATTGGGAAATGAGGATCTGAACCAGGTTTGGTTCGTTGCGAAGGTCGTGTGGACACCACAAAATACTACAGATTATCATATGAAGAAAGCACAGTTGGTTATTGCTCTACAAGATCGCATGTTGATGTGGTACATTAAGTACTACACTGATAACTGGTGGCATAATTAGTGAACACTCAGACTTCTATAAACAAGGAATTAGGTAGGCCTAAGTTCGAAACACAGTCGGTAGTGGGGTTCAAGGAAATCATGATGAGGATCAGTGAAGCACCCTGGGAGATAGATCAGAGAATGAAGTGCGGAAAATCTCACAGACAATCAGCACCACGACTGGTTTATAGCTATGATCTTGCCTCAGTTTAGGATTTCTCTATCACAACAAAAGATGGAACAAAGGCGGAAGTGCTGGAGATCGCAATGAGACTACATGAGATGCCTATCCAGGATGTGACATTGGGAGTTTAATAGATTCATGCAGTGTTGTAGAACCTCTGCTTGGAGTTTCAGAGCTTGAAGAAGGAAAAAGTGGCTCGGCTAGAGGTGCTGGAAGAAGGCTGGTGCCTCAAGTGTAAGAACCAGGGGCACGATAAGGATCATTTCCCTACTTTTGCGAATTATATGGTAGGAGGAGGATTCATGCCTCTGAGGCAGGAAGCCCATGCAGGACAAAGTACAGGGCCCGCGCTATAGTGTGCTATCTGTCAGGTAGCAAGAAAACATGTAACAAACAATTGCCACTTACTGCAAAAATTTGTACAGACGTCAAAACAGTTATTCTGCAACTTCTGTAAACCAGTAGACCATGATGAGTGTAACTGTCATACCTATGAATTAATGATGGAAAGAACACGTGTGTATCGGATGCAAATAGTAACTCAGCCTATGGATCAAGGCGCTAGGTGAGCACACAGAGGATATCAGGGACACAAACATGGTCAAGGAGGAGGAGGACCTGGTAGAGGTCTAGGGCAAGTTATTTTCTATAATTGTGGAGTTTCAGGACACTACGCGCAGGAGTGTATGAACCAGACATTCCTGTCATGCTAACATTGTACTCAATTTGACCACGCAATGGAAGAATGCCCTATATTGATAGCTAATATGCAGGAGAAAAAGGCGCAACCTCAGTAGCCTACCTAGAACCTGTAGATGATGATAGTAGAGCCTCGTTAAGAGGATCCCAATGTCAATACCATGATGCGAAGTGCTGTGATGACTAGTGACGATAAGGGAAAACAACTTGAAGAAGGTGGATGGGTCCACAAGGCTCCAGAAAAATAAGTTGGGTTTGATTTGGAGTGTGCAAAGGAAACATTTATGGAAGCAAAGAAAATCTTCACTGAAGCCTCTACCTCAGGAAGTCAAGATAGGCTATCTGAAGAACTCACCCCTACATGCTTACTACTTTCTTGGAGACTTGCATGAAATTGTTGCATGATAGAAGGGTTGTGAAAGGATTACAGGAGTTGATAAACAAATGTGCTGGTAGGGATAGTGCTTCTGATGGGAACCATGTGGTCATAATGATTGGCAGACATAAGACAAGAACAGGACGCAAGATGAGGCTCACCGCATAAATAGGAGAATACGAAATGGATCAAGTTATTTTGGATCTAGGGTCGGATGTGCATTTTTTTCCTAAACAGACTTGGGAAAAGATGGGGAGGCATGTGCTGGAGTGGTCTCTGATTCAATTAAAGATGGTAAATCAACAAAAGATTATCCCTATGGGGAGATTGCATGGGGTAACCATAGATATAAAAGGTGTGAGCGCATTGGCTGACTTGGAAGTGATAAAGATTTTTTATGACAACAATCCATATCCCACACTCCTGGGAATTGATTGGGCTATCGACATGAAAGGGGTCATCAATCTAAATAAGAGGACAATGTCATTCGAAAGGAAAACATTCCACATGGTAGTACCATTGGACTGTGTAGAAGGACTGCGCTATACTGAACCGGTCCGTGACTATGAGGAAAGTGACAATGATTTGGAGAAGATATATAAGATAACAATGCGAGACCAAGATTGGGTTAATCCAACAGCCAATGGACAAATTGCATGGGACCATGAAAGATCCTGTACATTAGATTTGGATGAAGAATTTGAGCACTAGCAGAAAAGGTTACACAAAGTATCTACTCTGCAATCTAATATGATGACTAAATGGTTGCACTATGTATCATCCGAGGTAAGAAGTTTACCTTATTATGATGGTCTAACTGATGTGGATAAATTTTTGGATGCATTTGAAAGGGAAGTACCTGAGAAGCATCACTTCCAACTGTTGGATTTGGCACTGTGCGCTATGCCTGCACGGTGGTGGGGTACGCATAAAGACAACTTTGAAGAATGGCACGATCCTAGGAGGATGATGGGGATGTGATTTGGTCACCCCTAGGTATGGTTGACTGAAACATATGATGGGAGAAATGATCCACTTGATCATTTGTTAAAGTGGACTAAGGTTTATGGAATAGAGCCGCAGCCAAATTGGCTGCATATTTTCTATCACATTTTGGACATCATTCTTATGAACTGGTATTTGCAAACAGAGCTCTGCCACGACACCGTGGAATGGGATATTTTAAGAGAAGGGTTTTTTAGGACATTCATATTTGAATATGGATTCAAAAGTATTGATGAAGTGCTGCAAGAAGTTAAGGCAATAGTCTTCAAAATTCCATAGGATCCCTTGGAATGATTCAACTGGATTGGAGCACCCAGCTGCGCCATGCACTAGAATGCTATAATATGAATGCTGAAGGGGAAGATGAGGATCCAAGGAGTATTAACATCCCTGAAGGAGAAGACCACTGTGAAGTATAGGGACCACTGATAGAGAACCCTGACATCAGTGTGCCAATGAAAACAAAGCAAGTAAACATTGGTACAAAAGCAAAACCAAAGTTTGCGAAGATAGGGGACTATTGGGATGATGCTACAGTGGATAAAGAAGCTGAGTTGCTTCACAAATATCAAGATTTATTTTCCACAAAATTTTCGGACTTGAAAGGCATCATAGGCGATTTGGGAGTGATTAAAATAACTTTGAAACCAAACTTGAAGCCTATTAAGTAGAGGCCATATCGCCTTCATCCCAAATACAAGGAAAAGGTCTGCTTAGAGTTGGATAAGATTCTTACAACGGGTATTATTGAACCAGTGGAGGAATCTGATTGGGTGAGTCCAATGGTCATTTAGGAAAAGATGAAGAAGGGTGAAATAAGGATTTTCGTAGATCTTAGGAAGTTGAATGATGCTTGCATTCATGATCCTTTTTCAACTCTGTTCATAAATGAAGTACTGGATAATGTTGGTGGGTAGGAGGCCTATTCATTCATTGATGGGTTCTCTGGATAGCATCAAATAAATATCACGCTAGAAGACAAGAGTAAGACTACCTTCGTGACAGAGTGGCGATGTTTTCAGTATATAGTGATGCCTTTTGGACTTAAGAATGTGCCGACGATCTTCTCGCGTGTGGTCATCGCGATGTTCAAGGAGTTCATTCACAATATGTGCTTAATGTTGGATACATGCCGAAGGTATCAAATTGCACTAAACCTAAAGAAATGCTTGTTCTGCATCCCTTTTGGGATCTGTCTGGGTCATGTGGTATGTAAGCAAGGACTTATGGTGGACCCTACTAAGATCATGGTGATAATCAATTTGGAAGTGCCAAGGAGTGTTAAACAACTGTTTGTAACCCTGGGACATATAGGATATTAGTTCATCAAAATTTATGCTCAGATTACCATGCCTATGGAAAAAATACTGAAGAAGGATGCTACCTTCTATTGGGACGAAGAATGTTAGCACAACCTAGATGTACTAAAGGAGAAAATGGTCACTGTGTCGATCCTCATCCTCCCAAAATGGAAGAAGGAGTTCCATGTGCATGTAGATGCCTCATGTATCATGCTAGGAATAGTGCTGACACAAGCTGGTGAAGGAGAATTGGATCACCCTATAATGTCTGTGATCAGGAAGTTGTCTAAGGCTAAAAGGAATTACTCGACAACAAAGTGTGAAGGGTTAGCTATTGTGTACGAACTCCAGAAGTTCAGACCTTACCTACCAGGCAGACATTTCAAGATGTACACAGACCATTTTGCATTGAGATACCTATTCAATAAGTTTGTGTTGTGGGGGAAAATATGCAAATGGCTGTTGTTGTTTCAAGAGTATGATTTGAAGGTGATTGTGAAGCGAGTAAGGTTGAACATAGGGCCAGACCCTCTGTCGTGTATTGAAATAGGGGAGGAGCCTACCAATTTGGAGGAAGGGTTGCATGACGCACAACTCTTCACGATGTGCATAGCTTATAATCACTTTGCAAACATTATCCACTTTCTGACCACGAGATGGCTCCAGAGGGATACACCAGTCAACAGAAGAAATAATTGGTGTTGTTCACGACAAACTTTTCAGTTGTTGCAGGCCATTTGTATAAGATGGGCTCAGATGAAATACATTAACGATATGTGCCTGACTTTGAAAGAAAAAATATCCTTGCTAAAGCTCATGGAGGAGCTACAGGAGGACATTATGCAAGAAAAGAAATAGGGCAGAAGATTTTCCGCACTGGGTTGTGGTGGCCAATTTTGCATAAGGATTCTAAAGCATATTGCAGGGCATGCGACACATGTCAGAGGATGGGAAACCCATCGTGGAGGGATGAGCTACCTTTGAATTCACAGGTGTCATTGCAGCCATTTGAGAAGTGGGCGATTGATTTTGTAGGATTGATTTAGCCTCTCGATAAGAAAATAGGTGTTTGATATATCATCACCATGACTGAATATTTGACCAGATGGGTGGAGGCACAACCTATGAAAGACTGTACAAAGGCAACAACAGGGAAATTTCTATTCGAATATGTGTCAATTAGGTTGAAGCTTACATCTCTGAGAGGGGTCCCCAACCCCAATAAAGATAAGAAAAAGAAGTCGGTGTTGGTGTGTGAGTCACCAGGAAAGCATGCTACCACACAAGCCTAGAGGAAGGAAAGCTGAGTGCAAAAGAGAAGGGGAAAGTGGTAGACTTGTAGGCCGAAGCGGGTGCGGAGGACATAGAGATAGAGGGGGTGGATCCAATATTAAAATTTCCAGATTACATCCCTCCACACAAGGGAAAATTGAAGGTCCCTAAGGACCCATATGTAGGACAATTCCTCTTCAACACACCCCAGTTACCAGAGAACCTAACCTTTGAAGGTCCGTTGGTGCAAAACTAAAGCTGCCACAACTAATATACCTTACCCGGACTCATTTTCCCATTTAATGGCCCTTTAAAGCTTCTACCCACATATATGCATATCGGAAGCATTGTATATGCTTTTGGCCTTAAAATTCCCAAATGGACAAAAAATGATCCATTCAATCACCCCGCCGAACACCCTATTCCTTTGATAACTAAGACTTTTCATATCGGAAGTTAAAAGCCTTCGAAAAAGCTTAAAAAAATTCCTTTTTCCCTTTCGGGACCGAATACTCTCCAAAATTCCAAAACAAAACTTTTCCGCCCCTTTTACATAGTTATATGTGTTAATGCCAAAAATCTAGATTTGGCCAATCAGACAGCTCAGATTAGATCGCAATATTGGCGATCGTAGTCTCAATGGTCCCATATATCAGTGCTTCCCTTGTCAGAGGTCCGATGCGATATTGTAATCACTATCGACAATAGAAATGGCACTTAACACTTCATACTCCCACTCCAAAATGCCGATGTGACATTTGTGCCAGATCCGAAAAGTCCCAAAGCTCCCCTGCATAAATTTTCACGTCCGTTGTATGGTTATGCTAAGTGTTTTAGCGTGGGTTTTCTGTCTAAATGGCATTCGGTGATATAACAAATAAACACAAAGGTGGTGTGGTTTGGGCTCTATGGACCCAATAACTTTAGAACTCCCATATATAATGATTTGAAGTCTGGATTCTTCAATCTGACTGTGTTTTATGCCAGATACTTAGTGTAATTGGGTTTTTCCACCTGCGAACCCAGAACGATGGAATCCGCTCACCAATTGATCCCTTAACACCAGATGTCCATTAAAACATATGAAAAACGCAGGCCAACACCAAATTCATCGGAATACAGGAAAAAAACAAGCATTCAGGGCCTCCATGGGCTGGTTAGATACTTATGCATGCAACACTGGTTTTTCCACAATAAATGATAATAGAGGTTTCACCCTTAGGCCTGATCACATATAAAAAACCCTTTGTCTCAAAGGAATGTATCCATTATACAGTTCCACACTCAAATCAATTCTCTGTACAAACATAATTACAAACTTTATTTGGGTTCTTTTCCCTCTGTGGTCTGATTATTCTAATTACTGGCCTTTCCCTCCTATGTAGCCCATAGGCTTACAAATGCCTTGATTCCACTCTCTGTCTCTCCTGTCGCATCCCCTTAAGAAAACAAAGGAAATTGCATATATGCTAAGTTAACCATCTCCTCCACAATTGGAGGAATAAATTATACATTTAGAGTTCAAATCCTATCCTAATCTAAACAAACTAGACTACTTGGTTTGACCTCCATGAAAGGAGGATCATTTGCCATTTTATTCCCAATTCTGTTCAGAATTAGGCCACTCTTAACTACTTACATTTATTTGAAATTAATACAAATTTAACAACCAAGTCTTCCTCCAAACTTGTATTAGCCACAACATGTGACCACTCCATCACATTGCTAGATAGGTCTAGATGCTCTTGCATTAGACTCCCAAGGTTTAAATTAATCATGATCTCTTGATCATGCACTTCTGATCTGTGTCCTCCTCTATCCCATACTCGGTTTGGTAGTCTATCCTTGGTTACTACTATTATTGGTTGTCCTTCAGGTCTCCCTCTTTTATGTTGTATTATCCCATTAGCCATGTTCTCACTATTTGTTGTTGTCCTTTTCACATGTTTTAGTGCTATTTTGAACATCTTAATTTGCAGTTTTCCATTCCCTTCACCTTTACCATTCCTTCCAGCCAATCTTCCTTTCTTCTTTTGTCCAGTATTTATTTTATCAGAATGTTGCTATATGAGTTTCCACAACACAACCAATTCTTTTTCCACTTCACTTCTCATATGTTGAATACTATTCTCCTACAACTGATTGTGTTCTTGAATAAGAACATCATAACCTCTGTGTCCATATTTTCCCATATACATTTCTGAAATGTACAAATGCCTTCTCCATTGATCCTCTACAATAACTTCACTACTTCTTACTTCAATTTTCAGCATACCTGTAACTTCACAAATTTCTTGAAATCTCAGAATTTTTCCTGCTTGTTTAGCTACTTGGAATATTTCTTCTTCCAGTAACTTCATTTCTGCACTCTTAAGGATTATGGCATTATATTTGTCTACTCCTAAAATGTCACTTCCAGCCTCTTCTTCATCAATAAATCCCTGTAGTATAATAGTAATCCTGTTACTATCATCTCTTGAACTCATTTCTAGTTCAACACTCCCATACTGTAGATTCAACACCATTTCATCTTTCTAATATATTTTGATCTCACCCCTCATTAATTCAATCTGATCTTTAGAATTATCCTCTTGGTTTAGATGGAATTCACATTGCCTTCTTCCTGCATATAAATCTTCATCAGATTCAAGTAATTCATTAAACACAAATACTTTACCTTGCTTCCTCATTATGCCAACACTTCTGACAACTTCTTTCTCATATTTGTCATCCATGAAAACTTTTCCATTATCATTCAGTTTTGGTTGTACATTCTGATCCCTTATTCCTTGGTTTTCTTTCCTCTTTAACTCATGCCACCAATCTGCCATTTCATTTGGAATTTCTTCCAAAAGTTCTGCACAATCTTCATTGTCTACATCATATGTCTTTAATCCTTCTTTACTCTGGCTTCCTTCAAGGTCAATGATCCTTAATGACTGTTTAATATCTACAAAGTCTTCTATATCAACTTTCAGTAGCTACTTTCCTTTGGCTTCAGTCTTCAATAGTTGTCTAATATCTACATAATTTACTACAGCTATGTTTAACAGCTGCTCTTCCCTCTCAGTGTACCCTTTGATCTCAATAATTATTTTGTCATCCTCCTATTGACTTATCCTTTGGATATCACCTGACTGGACATCTTCTTTCACTTGGTTGTAACTCTTCTCCTTATTCTGTATATGACTATGAGTAGTCATCTCTCCACTTGTTAATATATCAGTTTCCAATAACTGCTTGTCTTTCCTCAATTCTATATGATCTGCAAACAAGCAACAACTTTCAATTTTCAAAATAAAATACCTTTCATTATCTTTTGATGCTTCAAGCACCAATCCTCCATCATATATCTTTTTGATTTCAACAGATCTTTCTTGCTGTGACTCCATTTCTTTGAGTCTCTCCTTCTCTAATAAATCAATATGAATTTTTTCAAGTTCCCTGAACTTGTTCATCAGCTTGCCATTCCACCTCTATTGCAATAGCTTCCACTTGACTCTTTTCTTCATTCTCCATATGTATCTTTGGTCTTCTCTTGTCTTTCTTTGTACTGCCAGACTAATCTCTGGTTCTTGAATTTGTTGCCAATTGCTATATTTCTGCAATCTAGTGTCTTACTCAAATTCATTCTCATGTAGCTAATAATCTCCTTTAAATTTCTGATTCCTTCCATCTTCATCTTGCTGGATTAATACATCTGTCTCCTTCATGTCTTTGAGGACATAACTTCCTTGTTGCTCCTAATCTTTCATCTTAGCTTCAAATAATATCTGCTCAATTTCTCCAATTTCAGCATCGTATTTATTAATGTTGTCTCCCACACCATGCTTAGTAACCATATCCTTTCTCCATCATCTTTTGAAAGCTTCATTTCTTCTTCAGGTTCCTTGAACAATCTCTCGAAGAATTCTATTTCCTTGTGAAATCTCTCCAGCAGTTCATCACAATTTCCATTCTCAACTTCGTTCCTTTCCTGGCAATCCTCCTGAATCATCCTATTTTCTGCACTATCATATTGCAAGATTCTTTCATCAATTTCATTAAACAAGTTCATTTGTTTACCTTATTGCAGTACCACTATGACATTTTCATTAGACTTCTCGTCCATATCAACTTCATCTAACTGTTTCACACCAAATAGAGTTTCATTTATGAACTCCTTCTGCTGCAACAAATCAGCACCTTCTTCCTCTAATAGGCATTCTCCATCATACTTCGCCTCAAGGACTTCATTCCTGTTTATGACAGTTTCACCAGATTCTCCATCATCCTCTACATATCCTGCAAACATACACAAGCTATGAGAATTAAAATCACAAGGCTTCATTGCCTCGTCTGCTTCCATGGTCATCATATCTTCTAATTGTTCTAAACTATGCCAATAGTCCATGAGATCTTCAGTTGATCTCTCATTATCCTCTTTACCCAACATTTAACCTTGTTCTGGTCTACAAATGGAAACTTCCATTCCTACTTCTGCTTCTTTGAGTTCCTCTGGTTCCTCTTGAGCACTCAATATCTGCTCAATCTTCCTCAACTCTTTTGCTATCTCTAATTTCACTTGTTGATTTCTCTTCTCTTGTAGCCTCTGCCACTTTACTCTTTTCTTTATGGTCCAACCATGCTTCTGGTCTTCATCACTTTTTTGCAACATCTCCATCAATATTCTAATCTGGAAATCTATCTCGGCTTTCTCTCTGTCAAACTCTTCTTGACTCATCCTCATGCCATTTGCTTTGGCATATTTCCTTCTACTGTGGCTTCTTTCTGAACCTCTGCTATGACTATCAGTAGTCATCTTCTTCTCCTCTCTTTCCATGAGCTCCTCACTCCTCTGCAACAAGCCTCTACAACAACAAGTCCTCCTTACTATGATCTTACCTCACTAAGCTCTCCTCACTCAGTCTTTTGGTAACCATGGTCCTCTATCTAGAACCTCCTCTTAAGCAGCACCTTTGCTCCTTCTAGGCTTCTGCAATCTCTCTCTCTCTCTTGAGAACACTTTAGTTGTCCTCTTTATCCAATGTCTTGTTGGATTCTTCAGGTTCACTACCACTTCAGAGTGATTTCCCTGCTCTTGTTTTAAGAACACATCTGGTTCTTCTCTCGTAGCTTCTCTTGTTCTATAGTGCTGCAGTCTTCACACTTTCTTATGCTGTCACCTGTGTTTGAATGGATTTCCTCTATCTCTTGCTTCTGCACATTCTGCTACAATCTCTAAGAACTTCCCCAATAGTTCTTCTACAGTCTCGCTACTTTAATTTGGTGCCAAACTTCATTCAAGATGATGCTGGTTTCATACCTCTATAGTCGTAAATCTTCATAAGTGAAACATCCTTCTCACAGGAAATTTTCTTCCTTTTCCTGCTCTGATACCAAAACTGGTGCAAACCTAACGCTGTCACAACTAATCTACCTTATCAGGACTCATTTTCCCCTTTAATGGCCCTTTAAAGCTTCTGCCCACATATATGCATATCAGAAGCGTTTTATATGCTTTTGGCCTTAAAATTCCCAAATCGATAAAAAATGATGCATTCAATCACCTCGCCGAACACCCCTGTTCCTTTGATAACTATAAATTTTCATATCAGAAGTGAAAAGCGTTCGAAAAAGCTTAAAACCATGCCTTTTTCCCTTTTGGGACTGAATACTCTCCAAAATGCCGAAACAAAACTTTTACGCCCCTTATACATAGTTATATGTTCTAACATCGCAGATCTAGATCTGGTCGATCGAACAGCTCAGATTAGATCGCAATATCGACGATCGTAGTCTCAATGGTCCCACATATCAACACTTCCCTTATTGGAGGTCTGATTCGATATTGTAATCACTATCGGTAATAGCAATGGTGCTTAACACTTCATACTCCCGCTCTGAAATGCTAATGCGACATATGTGCTAGACTCGACAAGTCCCAAAGCTCCCCTGCGTAAATTTTCACGTCCACTGTATGGTTACATTAAGTGTTTTAGCATGGGTTTTCTGTGTAAATGGCATTCGACGATATAACAAATAAACGCAAAGGAGGTGTGGTTTGGGCTCTACGGACCCGACATCTTTAGAACTCCCATATATAATGATTTGAAGTCTGGATTCTTCAATCTGACTGTGTTTTACACCTGATACTTAGTGTATTTGGGGTTTTCCACTGTCAACCCAGAACGATGGAATGTACTCACCAATTGATCCCTTAACAACAGATCTCCATTAAAACATATGAAAAACGTAGGCCAACACCAAATTTATCGGAATACAGGAAAAAAACAAACATTCAAGGCCTCCATGGAATAGTTAGATACCTATGCATGAAACACTAGTTTTTCCACAATAAATGATAACAGAGGTTTCGCCCTTAGGCTTGATCACATAAAAAAACCCTCTGTCTCAAAGGAATGTATCCATTATACAGTTCCACACTCAAATCAATTCTCTGTACAAACATACTTACAAACTTTATTTGGGTCCTCTACCCTCTCTGGTCCGATTATTCTAATTAGCAGCCTTTCCCTTCTATGCAGCCCATAGGCTTACAAATGCCTCTATTCCACTCTCTATCTCTCGTGTTGCATCCCCTTCAGAAAATAAAGGAAATTGCGTATATGCTAAGTTAACCATCTCCTCGACAATTGGAGGAATAAATTATACAGTTAGAGTTCAAATCCTATCCTAATCTAAAAAAACTAGACAACATGGCTTGATCTCCACACAAGGAGGATCATTTGCCACTTTATTCCCAATTTTGTTCAGAATTAGGCCACTCTTAACTACTTACATTTATTTGAAAATAATACAAATTTAACAACTAAGTCTTCCTCCAAACTTGTATTAGCCACAATATGTGAGCACTCCATCACATTGCTGGCTAGGTCTAGATGCTCCTGCATCAGACTCCCAAGGTTTAAATTAATCATGATCTCCTGATCATGCACTTCTGATTTGTGTCCTCCTAGATCACATACTTGGTTTGGTAGTCTGTCCTTGGTTACTAGTGTTGTTGGTTATCCTTGAGGTCTCCCTGTTTTATGTTGTATTTTCCCATTAGCCATGTTCTTACTGTCTGCTATTGTCCTTTTCACATGTTTTAGTTTTGTTTTGCTCATATTAATTTGTAGTTTTCCATTCCCTTCACCTGTACCATTCCTTCTAGCCAATCTTCGTTTCTTCTTTTGTCTGGTATTTGTTTTATTGGAATGCTATTGTATGAGTTTCCACAACTCAACCAATTCTTTGTCTAATTCACTTCTCATATGTTGAATACTATTCTCCTACAACTAAATGTGTTCTTGAATAAGAACATCATAACCTCTGCATCCATATTTTCCCATATACATTTCTGAAATATACAAATGCCTTCTCCATTGATCCTCTGCAATAACTTCACTACTTACTTCAATTTTCAGCATACCTGTAACTTCACAAATTTCTTGAAATCTTAGAATTTTTCCTGCTTGTTTATCTATTTGGAATATTTCTTCTTCCAATAATTTCATTTCTACACTCTTAAGGATTATGGCATTATATTTGTCTACTTCTAAAATGTCACTTCCAACCTCTTCTTCATCAATAAATCCCTGTAGTACAATAGTAATCATGTTACTATCATCTCTTGAACTTATTTCTAGTTCAACACTCCCATACTGTAGATTCAATACCATTTCATCTTTCTGAATCATTCTAATCTCACCCTTCATTAATTCGATCTGATCTTCAGAATTATCCTCTTGGTTCACATGGACTTCATGTTGCCTTCTTCCTGCATACAAATCTTCATTAGATTCAAGCAATTCATTGAACACAAATACTTTACCTTGCTTGCTCATTATGCCAACACTTCTGACAACTTCTTTCTCATATTTGTCATCCATGACAACTTTTCAATTCTCATTCAGTTCTAGTTGTACATTCTGATCCCTTAGTCCTTGGTTTTCTTTCCTCTTTAACTCATGCCACTAATCTGCCATTTCATTTGGAATTTCTTCCAAAAGTTCTGCACAATCTTCATTGTCTACATCATCTATCTTTAATCCTTCTTTATTCTAGCTTCCTTCAAGGTCAATGATCCTTAATGACTGTTTAATATCTACAAAGTCTTCTATATCAACTTTAGTAGTTTCTCTCCTTTGGCTTCAGTCTTCAACAGTTGTCTAATATCTACATAATTTACTACAACTATGTTTAACAGCTGCTCTTCCCTCTCAGTGTACCCTTTGATCTCAATAATTATTTTGTCATCCTCCTTTTGACTTATCCTTTGGATATCACCTGACTGGACATATTCTTTCACTTGGCTGTAACTCTTCTCTTTATTCTGCATATGACCATGAGTAGTCATCTCTCCACTTGTTAATATAACAGTTTCCAATAACTACTTGTCTTTCCTCAAGTCTATATGATCTGCAAACACACAACAACTTTCAATTGTCAAAATACAATACCTTTCATTTTCTTTTGATGCTTCAAGCACCAATCCTCCATCATAGATCTTTTGGATTTCAGCAGATCCTTCTTGCTGTGACTCCATTTCTTTGAGTCTCTCCTTCTCTAACAAATCAATATGAATTTGTTCAAGTTCCCTGAACTTGTTCATTAGCTTGCCATTCCACCTCTATTGCAATAGCTTCCACTTGACTCTTTTCTTCATTCTCCATATGTATCTTTGGTATTCTCTTGTCTTTCTTTATACTGCCAAACTAATCTTTGGTTCTTCATTCTATTGCCAATTTCTATACTTCTGAAATCTAGTGTCTTCCTCAAATTCATTCTCATGTAGCTAATCATCTCCTTTAAATTACTAATTCCTTCCATCTTCATATTGTTGGATTAATACTTCTGTCTCCTTCATGTATCTGAGGACATAACTTCCTTGTTGCTCCCAATCTTTCATCTCACCTTCAAATAATCTCTGCTCAATTTCTCTGATTTCAGCATCATATTTGTTAATGCTATCCCCCACACCATGCATAGTAACTATATCCTTTTCTCCATTAGGTTCTGAAAGCTTCATTTCTTCTTCAGGTTCCTTGAGAAATCTCTCCAAGAATTCCATTTCCTTGTGAAATCTCTCCAGTAGTTCATCACAATTTCCATTCTCAGCTTCGTTCTTTTCCTGGCAATCCTCTTGAATCATCCTATTTTCTGCACTATCATATTGCAAGCTTCTTTCATCAATTTCATTAAACAAGTTCATTTGTCTACCTTCTTGTAGTACCACTATGGAATTTTCATTAGACTTCTGGTCCATATCAACTTCCTCTAACTGTTTCACACCAAATAGAGTTTCATTTATGAACTACTTCTACTGCAATAAATCAGCACCTTCTTCCTCTAAAAGGAATTCTCGATCATACTTCGCCTCAAGGACTTCATTCCTGTTCACGATAGTTTCACCAGATTTTCCATCATCCTCTGCATATCTTGCAAACATACACAAACTATGAGAATTAAAATCACAAGGCTTCATTGCCTCATCTGCTTCCATGGTCATCATATCTTCTAATTGTTTTGAACTATGCCAATAGTCCATGAGATCTTCAACTAATCTCTCATTATCCTCTTTAACTGTTAGATCCCTATAATACTAGTGATTACCCCATTACTATTGTAGTTGTATCCCTTATTAATATTGTTGTGCCCCTATTGCCTCCATATTGTTATTTTTGTGGCTTTATAGTATTATTGTTAGGTCCGTTGGGTTATATTGTGACTCCTTAGACTCCTATATATAGAAAGGAGGTTTTTTCATTTGTATCATCAAAGAATTGTTCATTTATGTAATGTAAAGGAGGTTTCCCCCTCGAAGAGGTTGAATTCTAAGGCGTTGATCTATCTTTTCTTGAGCTAGTTTCATAACATTTGGTATCAGAGCTTTGGATTCTAGGGTTTTGTTGCTCCAAACAGGTCATCGTGGAATTTTCACTATAAATTTTTTTCTGCGACGTTTCATAAGCTAAAAGAAAACCCATTTGAGAAGACATCATGCTAAATCTCGGGTCCAAATTTTAGAGCTTTTCGCTCTATATTTGTGGAGATATGATCTGAGGAAGTTTGTCTTTTTGCAGACTGCTGAATTACATTCCAAACAGGTGACCTGGGGAAAATCGTCATACTTTCTCTCTAAGCATCGGATTGAAATTTTGTAAGAAGGTACAGAAAGAGGACGGACTGTAGTTTTCTTGTATATATTTTTTAGAGCCAAAGGTTGAAACAGTGACTCGTGGCACGTCATACAAGTTCGCTCGACTGAACTAGTTTATAATCAGGTCACTGTGGGAGACTTGGCATAACTCTTCCGTGGAGAATCCAATTTGGATCAGATTGGTGGAATTTCAAAGAGGACATAGAGGGATATCGCAAGTTTCAATTTCAGAACTAGATGATTCGAAATTACAGAGATACATCAGATTCAATATCAAGTTCCTACAAAGTGAAAGAAGGTGTGTAGTTTTTTTAAATTTTTGCATAAGCTTGGTTTGAAAATTTATTTTGAAGGAATTCAAAGGGCATAGTAAAGCACTATCATCAGTAATTGATGACCGAGGGAAGAAAACGCAAACACCTAGTAGGCAACCTAAAAGCTCTAGCTTGACTCATGAAGAAGAGGAAGAAATGCAACATGATATATCAAAATTATGAGACCAAGTGCAACAAGTGTCACTTGAATAAAAAGCAACAGAATCTAAGATGAATGGTTTAAAGAAAGATGTAGAAGCTAATATGGATGGTTTAAAGAAAGGCATAGAAGCTAAGATGGATTTTTTAAAGACAAGCATGGAAGATTTGAAGACAGGCATGGAAGATTTGAAGATAGATTTGACAAATTTTCTACAAGAAATGCTTACTAATGGTGAAAGGGTAGTAAAGGAAACTAATGATGAGAACAAAAGAAATGTTAATCATGATTTCATAGACTCTAATGTTGGATCGAAGACCCACCATATCCCAAAAATCGATATGAGGAAGTTTGATGGCAAGGATCCCGCAACATGGATATTACAGATGGAGCAATTTTTCGATCTCAATAATGTGCAAAACACACAAAACGTACGCATTGCAACTTTATATTTGGAACCAAATTAGTTTGTATGATATCAATGGATTTTCTCTCGTAAACAAATTATCACTTGGGCAATTTTTATGGAAGAATTGATAGCACATTATGAGGATACAAAAAGCAACACTTTTTTTAGCCAATTGATAAGTCTCAAACAAAAGGGTTCAGTAGTGGAGCACATTGAGGAGTTCCAAAAATTGAACATAAGGGTAAAAAATGTTCTAGAGGAGCATAGGATTGATGTGTTCATAGGGACTTTAAAGGATAATATCCAACATGATGTTCACCTTTGGGAATCTGATTCATTAGATAAGGCATTCAGGTTAGTAGGAAAAATGGAAAGCAAAATTATGGCAACCAGGAAGCATACCACTCACAACTATAAAGATGGAAGTGTTTTTGCCCCTATTCTTCCACAACCTATAAGGTTGACACCACAACAATTGGAAGAAAAAAGAGCAAAATGGCTTTGTTACAGTTGTGATAGCAAATACACCAAAGGTCATAACTGTGCTGAGAAGAAATTATTCTACATAGATTGTGAAGAGGAAGAAGAAAAGGAGCAAGAAAGGTCAAAAGAGGAGGATATACTCCAGGAACAAAGCCTAGATAAATAAGAAATGAATCCGACCATATATTGTAATGCATTGGTAGGAATTACCACTCCTCAAACCATCAAGATAGAAGGACAAATCAAGAAGAAAAAGGTAATAGTGCTGATTGATTCAGGAAGTACCCACAATTTTATTCATTGTAAAGTAGCAAAAGAATTGAATTTCTTCTTATATCTAGCACCAGAGTGTCAAGTGATGGTTGCAAATGGAGGAACAATAAATTGCTCTAGAAAGTGCCATAATATCAAGCTATCCATGGGAGAATATGTATTGACTAGCCCAATGCTTTCCATTCCAATGCAAGGTGCTAATGTTGTACTAGGAGTCCAATGGCTACAATCCTTGGGTACAATATCTTTTAATTTTCAAGAACCTTTCATGAAATTTTATGTGGAAGGAAAGGAAGTTGAATTAATGGGTATTGCAGGGAAACTGGGAAAGATAATCAGCTCTAACGGTATGGAAAAGCTTCTAAAAAAGGAACAAAGAGGTGTAATTGCACAATTATGTTCACTAGATGTTTCCACATCAGAATCATATATTTCTCCAGATCTCCAAAAAGTCTTGGACAATCATTCCAAGGTATTTGAGACTCCCAAAGGTCTCCCACCTATTCGTGATCATGATCATGCTATTCACCTGATTCCAGGAAGAGTTCCTCCAAACATCAGGCCGTATAGATATCCCTATGCCCAAAAGAGAGAAATTGAACGTATGGTTGCAGAAATGCTAAAGGCTAGTATAATTCAACCTAGTCAAAGTTCTTTCTCTGCTCCAGTAGTATTGGTGCACAAGAAGGAAGGATCATGGCGCATGTGTCTGGATTAGAGTCAGCTCAACAAGCTCACTATTAAAGATAAGTTTCCCATTCCTGTCACTGATGAATTACTGGATGAATTGCATGGATCAATTTACTTCACCAAGTTGGATCTTCATTCAGGATATCATCAAATCAAAATGAATACTGAACATATTCTGTAAACATCATTTAGAACTCATGAGGGTCATTATGAATTTTTGGTCATGCCTTTTGGCCTTACAATGCACCTTCTACATTTCAAGTTTTGATGAATTCCATTGTCAAACCCTTCCTTAAAAAACTTGTGTTAGTATTTTTTTATGATATACTAATCTACAACAAGTCTTGGAAGGATCATGTTGAACATGCTCATAGGGTGCTATAACTATTGGAGGAGAAACAATTATATGCAAAAAGATCCAAATGTTTCTTTGGAGTACAAGAGGTGGAATATCTGGGTCATATTGTATCTCATGGAGTTAAGGTAGACCCTAGCAAAATTAAAGCCATTAAGGAATGGAAAATCCCCACATCCATAAAGCATCTACGAGGATTTCTCGGGTTGACAGGGTATTATTCAAGTTTTTTAAGAATTATGGGAGAATAGCAGCACCTCTAACAACATTATTGAATAAATATGCATTTTCATGGACTCCAGAAGCAACAAAGGCCTTCAAACATCTTAAAGAGGTAATGTGCCAAGCACCGGTCTTAGCTACACCGGACTTCACAAAAACCTTCATTGTGGAATGTGATGCTTTAGGAAATGGAATTGGTGTTGTTTTAATGCAAGATGAAAGACCCATTGCTTTTGAAAGTCGTCCAATCAAGGGAAAGTTTTTACACAAAGCTATTTATGAGAAGGAAATGTTGGCAATACTACATGCACTTAAGAAATGGCGACCCTACCTAATGGGAAGACACTTCAAGGTAAAAAAGGATCATGATAGCCTTAAATACTTTTTAGAACAAAGATTATCCTCTGAAGAGCAACAAAAGTGGGTCACAAAGATGTTGGGTTATGACTTTGAAATCATCTACAAAAGAGGGAAGCAAAATGTGGTGGCAGATGCACTCTCAAGAAAGGATGAGGATGTGGAAGCATTGTTGTGCGCCATTTCTATTATCCAACCCGATTGGATAAACGAAGCAAGGGAGGAATAGAAGAATGATGAAGAAGTGTGGGCACTTATTCGAAAGTTACAACAAGATTGAACCAGTACATATGATACATTTAGTTGGAAAAATGATTCATTATGGTACAAAGATCGCTTATACCTCTGTAAGAATTCCCATCTCAAACAAAAGATTCTTATGGAATTGCACACTTCTCCCTTAGGAGGGCACTTAGGATTTTTAAAAACTTACCACAGGGTTAAGAAGGAATTTTCTGGGATGGCCTTAAATCGGATATTCAAAAGTTTGTGGCGGAATGTTTGGTTTGCCAACAAAATAAAGTTGAAACAATTAAGACCCCGGGTCTATTACAACCTTTATCCATTCCAAGCCAATGTTGGGACGAGGTTTCAATGGATTTTATCACAGGTTTACCCAAGTCTGAGGGATATAATGTCATCATGGTGGTAGTTGACAGACTTACCATGTATGCACACTTTTGTGCATTATCACATCCATTTAAAGCCAGTACAGTTTCTACTGCATTTATGGAAACAATTCAAAAGCTACATGGAAATCCAAAGATTATTGTAAGTGACAGAGATCCCATCTTTACTGGAAATTTTTGGACAAAATTATTTTCTTGTCTTGGTACTCAGTTAGCTCATAGCTCATCTTATCATCCTCAATCTGATGGGAAAACTGAGATAGTAAACAAATTTCTGGAAGGATATCTTCGTTGCTTTGTCTCTGATAAACATACACAATGGGTCAAATGGTTGCCTCTAGATGAATGGTGGTATAACACATCCTTCCATACAACAACAAAAATGACCCCATTTATGGCACTTTATGGATATCAACCACCATCCATCACATAATATTTAAGAGAAAATTCTAAGGTTCAAGCAGTGGAACATCACATCGAACATCAACAACAAGTCTTCCAACTCTTAAAGGATAACCTCATGTTGGCACAGAATAGAATGAAACAATAGGTAGGTCAACATTGCAGCGAAAGAAGTTTTGATGTAGGTGATTGGGTATTCCTACGACTACAACCATATAAAAAAATGTCCCTGAAGCAAGCTAAGAAGGATAATAAATTATCACCAAAGTATTATGGTCCGTAAAAGGTGTTGCAAAAGATTGGTACTATGGCATACAAATTGGAGCTTCCTACAGCTTCTCAAGTGCACCCAGTTTTCCATGTTTCATGTTTAAACAAGGTTATAGGCGAAAAGCTCCCAGTTCAAACAATATTGCCAAAACTTGACGAGGAAGGAAAAATTATATTGGAACTGGAAGTAGTCACAGAGACAAGAACTAGACAGCTAAGAAATCGATTAATTTCATAGTATCTCATCAAGTGGAAGAACTTATCCGCTGAAGATTCCCCATGAGAGGATGAGAATTTTATACAGAAGCATCCAGAACTACTCAAGTGTTGAGGACAACACTTTTTTGAAGGAGAGGGACATGTTAGATCCCTATAATACTAGTGATTACCCCATTACTATTGTAGTTGTATCCCTTACTAATATTGTTGTGCCCCTATTACCCCCATATTGTTATTATTGTGCCCCATAGAAACCCTCTATTGTTATTTTTGTGGCTTTATAGTATTATTGTTAGGTCGGCTGGGTTATATTGTGACTCCTTAGACTCCTATATATAGAAAGGAGGTTTTGTCATTTGTATCATCCAAGAATTGTTCATTTATGTAATGTAAAGGAGGTTGCCCCCTCGAAGAGGCTGAATTCTAAGGCATTGATCTATCTTTTCTATCTTTTCTTGAGCTAGTTTCATAAAATTAACCAACATTTCACCTTCTTCTGGTCTACAAATGGAAACTTCCATTTCTGCTTCTGCTTCTCTGAGTTCCTCTAGTTCCTCTTGAGCACTCAGTATCTGCTCAATCTTCCTCAACTCTTTTGCTATCTCTAATTTCACTTGCTGATTTCTCTTCTCTTATAGCCTCTGCCACTTTACTCTTTTCCTCATGGTCTAACCATGCTATTGGTCTTCATCACTTTTTTGCAGCATCTCCATCAATATTCTAATTTGGAAATCTATCTCAGCATTCTCTCTGTCAAACTCTTGTTGACTCATCCTCATGCCATTTGCTTTGGCATCTTTCCTTCTACTGTGGCTTATTTCTGAACCTCTGTTATGAATATCAGTAGTCATCTTCTTCTCCTCTCTTTCCATGAGCTCCTCACTCCTCTGCAACAAGCTTCTGCAACAAGAAGTCCTCCTTACTGTGATCTTACCTCACTAAGCTCTCCTCACTCAGTCTTTTGGTAAGCATGGTCCTCTATTTGGAACCTCCTCTTGAGCAACACCTTTGTTCCTTCTAGGCTTCTACAATCTCTCGCTCTCTCTTGAGACCACTTCAGCTATCCTCTTCGTCCAATCTCTTGTTGGATTCTTGAGGTTCACTACCACTTTAGATTGCTTTCCCTGCTCTTCTTTTAAGAACACATTTGGTTCTTCTCTTGCAGCTTCTCTTGTTCTATAGTGTTGTAGTCTTCACACTTTCATATGTTGTCACCTATGTTTGAATGGATTTCCTCTATCTCTTGCCTCTACATGTTCTGCTACAATCTCTAAGAACTTCCCCAATAGTTCTTCTATAGTCTCGCTGCTGTAATCTAGTGCCAAACTTCATTCAACATACTGCTGGTTTCACACCTTTGTAGCCTTAAATCTTCATAAGCAAAACATCCTTCTCGCAAGAAAATTTCTTCCTTTTCCTGCTCTAATAACAAAATTCATGCAAACCTAAGGCTTCCACAACTAATCTACCTTATCGGGACTCATTTTCCCCTTTAATGGCCCTTTAAAGCTTCTACCCACATATATACATATCAGAAGCGTTTTATATGCTTTTGGCCTTAAATTTCCCGAATGGATAAAAAATGATCCATTTAATCACCCCGTTGAACACCCTTGTTCCTTTGATAGCTACGACTTTTCATATTAGAAGGGAAAGGCCTTTGAAAAAGCTTAAAACCATGCCTTTTTCCCTTTCGGGACCGAATACTCTCCAAAATGCTGAAACAAAACTTTTCCACCGCTTTTACACATTTATATGTGTTAACGCCGCAGATCTAGAGCTGACCAATCAGACAGCTCAGATTAGATCACAATATCAATGATCACAGTCTCAATGGTCCCATATATCAACACTTCCCTTATCGGAGGTCTGATGCGATATCGTAATCGCTATCGGCAATAGAAATGGCACTTAACACATCATACTCCCACTCCGAAATTCTGATGCGACATATGTGCCAGACCCAACAAGTCCCAAATCTCCCTTGCATAAATTTTCACGTCCACTGTATGGATACTTAGTGTATTTGGGTTTTTCCGCTTGTGAACCTAGAACGATGGAATGTGCTCACTAATCGATCCCTTCACACCAGATCTCCATTAAAACATATGAAAAACATAGGCCAACACCAAATTCATCAGAATACAGGAAAAAAACAAACATTCAAGGCCTCCACGGGCCGGTTAGATACCTATGCATGAAACACTGGTTTTTCCACAATAAACGATAACAGAGGTTTCGCCCTTAGGCCTGAATCACATAGAAAAATCCCTCTGTCTCAAATGAATGTATCCATTATACAGTTCCACACTCAAATCAATTCTCTATACAAAAATAATTACAAACTTTATTTGGGTTCTTTTCCCTCTCTGGTTCAATTATTCTTATTAGTGGCCTTTCCCTCTTATGCAACCCATATTCTTACAAATGCCTCGATTCCACTCTCTGTCTCTCCTATTTCATCCCCTTCATAAAAGAAAGGAAATTGTATATATGCCAAGTTAACCATCTCTTCCACAATTGGAGGAATAAATTATACATTTATAGTTCAAATCATATCCTAATCTAAACAAACTAGACTACTTAGCTTGATCTCGACACAGGGAGGATCATTTTACATTTTATTCCCAATTCTGTTCAGAATTTTGCCACTCTTAACTACTATTTATTTGAAATTAATACAAATTTAACAACCAAGTCTTCCTCCAAACTTGTATTAGCCACAACATGTGACCACTCCATCATATTTTTGGCTAGGTCTAGATGCTCTTGCATCATCCACACTTCGCGCAGATCCCACATTTGAAGCTAGAAGATTGGGATTTGGTGGACCGTGATTGGTTCTCCCACCTTGCTACATACACCTAGATGAAGAGGGTCTTCTACAAAGAATCTGGTGTCACCGCGTTGGAGCCTGTGGAATGGATTCAAGGAGTGAACCAGTCAGGGTTTGTTGAACCTATTATGGGTGCCCCACTACCATCGCTCCAAGATTAACTTGATTGTCATTAAACAGTTGTCGTGCCTGGTGCATGACAGATGCTTGTGGCTGAGCGCGCTGATTCCTATCACTGATATGCTGATCCATCGGATCACGCTGTTTCTACGCTTAGGATTGAATCCGTCCAAAGATTTTGGAGGAAAGATGAGCGAGCATGACCTCGTGGAGAGGATGAAGGAAAAGTTCAAGTATGTGAAGAAGTTTCCCAAGTATTCTATTACCTCTATCACTGACCCCACGGTAAAGGTTTCCACGCAGATCCTCGCTGCAAGGTTATGAGAAAGTGTCGCGCGGACGAAGTGTCGGCACTAGTGGTTTATTTGGCTGCACAGTGTGTGGAGGGTGTGCAATTCAACTGGGTGCGCTACCTATGTAGTGAATTCCTCATGAATTGCCAAGAGGCATAGGACGAGAGAAAAACATTCCACTATGCATGGTTGTTGCTCTCCATTGTGCTCGTCACATGGGATTTGCTGGAGGACAACCAATTTCTTCCCGCGGAGAAAGATTTTCCAAAGGCTACAAAGTTTGCATCTCTCTCAGTTACAAAAGATGTTGCATGGGTCATAGAGACCAAAGTCTTCTGGGTTCTAATGGAGGAAAGTATTCACATGTGCATCAACCAGAAATCATAGTTGTCACCAACCATGTTTGAACTACTTTCAGGATACGTAGAGTTCAAAGATTACTTCCACCGCATATACATCCAGGAACAGAAGGATTCAGAGAAAAAATGGTTTGACTTACCTTACCTCACTACAGATGATGTTATTGAGGAGGTCATCAAGTGATGGCTGAAAAATTGGCATTCTCCATCTGATCTAGTGACACGGACTAGCAAGTCCATGGAAGCAAAGAAGAAGGAATTGACCAAGAAGAAGGTTCAACAGATGGCTGAGAAGTGGAAAAAAGAGGTCGAGGAGAAGGCCTGATTGAAATGGAGCGTGCTACGAAGTAGCAGGTCAAACAAAAGGAGCACGGCTCCGAGCACAGCAAAATGTCTCCTTCGCCCTAAACGGAGGAGGAGGAGCATGGTGGTGGTGGTTAGGAGGAGCAAGATAAAACTCCCATCTAGGTCAAAAGATGCAAAGAAAAAGGAAAGGAAGGACCGTGGAAGAAGTCAAAGGTGATCAAGCCATCGTTGGATCCGATCACTTTAACAGACAATGACCTGGATGAGATAGGCGGCAAGGTGTGGGATACTACAATAGAACTATTGCAACAGTTTAAGCAGTAGAAAAAGAAGGCACTGAGCACGATTCAGAAGGTTCTACACAAGCTACAGATTTAGACTAATAGGATCCAGGTGGGTGCATGGTAGATCAATGTTGCATCAACAAGTTTGGAGCTAGGGACCACTCAGGCAGCAGAGATGGTTCGATCACTAGATATCCAGACAGTTGCGCTGCCAAATGGAGCCTTGAGCGCGGAGCCAGCTACTGACAAGGCTATTGTTAGTTCTTTGAAGAAAATCATCCTCAACCTAGCTGCGCTCCCAAATGAGTACCTGCACACGTTGCAAGAAAGAGTGATAACAAAATTCATAGCTCAGGAGCAGTGTGCACTAAGCCTTACAAGTGAATACAAAGTAAACAATGAACACATGTTCGTTGAAAAGTGAGAAGCATTGGAGGCATAAAAGAAAATCCAGGCGCAGAATGACCAGCTTACAACTACAGTGGTAGAAGCCTATAGAATGGTGCCTGAACTACATATATCAGAGGAAGCATCGTTGGACGTGAAGATTAGAAAGCTAGTTGCAAGTGTGTGCAGTGGTAAGACAAAAGTGGCTAGAGTTTAGTTTGAGCTGAACTTGAAGATCACAGAATTAGAGTTGAAGTCACAACCTTCAACTCTACCAAAGGTTAGGGAATAGCATGAAGCCACTATGAAGGATGGAGTTGTGACTATGGATGTCGTGGTGGTAGACTAGACCATGCTTTTTGAGCAAGGAATGGAGGTAGTCACAGCCCTGCAGGAAGATCCCACCCTGTAGGCCTTGAATACAGAAGCTCGTGAACTCCAACAATAGTATGATGAAGTAAGGGTGACGACACGCACCATTGCTACCGCACAATGCCTTTCTCAGCTGCTAAAGGTGAGACAGTTGTTTACACAGGTGGAAGTAGCGCAGAAAAGAGAGGCAGTCATCAACACCAGATTAGGGCCTTCGTTGGATGAGGCCTACATCATCTCCACCAACGTTCAGGAGAAATTGGCAAATTTACAAAGTATGGAGCAAAAATCAAGGAGGATAGTGCAGGACCAACAACAGAGTAATTGGTGGAGTAGATAAAGTAGGCAACCACGTAGAGCGCGACTTATGTAGAAGTAGCATGAGTGGAGCTGGGAGATCTTCACAGTAAGATCTCTGTGCCAACAGAGTGACTTGAGGGTGAGTCACGAGATTTGCATTGGGGGCCTGTTGGGATGGGGTCCCCTAGTGTCAATTTTGGGGCAAAAGCCCAAGTTTTGTTGTACAAAGATGTACAGTATCTGCAAGTTGTGGTCGCAGAGTGCATAGATAGTTAAAGTGTCATAAAGGATTTTACCCTTATTTTATGTAAGTTGAGTCATCTTTTGAAGATCTACCCATGGTCCACGGATCATGGGATTGTATAAATAAGTGTGTCTTAGAGAGTCTAAGGCATGATGGTAATGGAGATGTAATGTTTTGGTCTATAGGAGGAGCCTAAATAGTTAGCGAAGAAGAGTAGGAAGAAAGGCTCTACAGCTGTGTGCACAAAGGCCTAGAGTAGAGTCCACAACTAAGTGCACGGACCCTTGCAGCTGAGTGCGTAGGGAAGTTTTCAGTTTGTAAGAAAAACTTAGTATTAATAAAGAAGATTATTGCAAAAATACTTGTGTTTATCTCTTTACTTCTATTTATATGAATGTGCATTATGTTATAATAGGTTTATGAAATAATGATGTATTGATGTGTGACACTACATGACTTATACTGTTATATGAATGAAATTATAGTTAACTCTTCACGCGAATATTATCTTGTTTTATGTTGAAGCTATCGAACACTTAAGCTAATCTGGGTAATTACTGGGTTATACGTAATCTTTGATGCACGTAAATAGTGGATTCACTTGTTCAGGGTCCCCGAAAGATAGTCGTAAGCATTCACGGAGGTATAGAAGTTGATTAAGAGGAGTTATATCTATAATACATAAAGGCTTATGAATCTGCAAAGATAGATTTAGGGCATAAAGCAACATCACGCTCATCTCTGGATGTGGAAACTTGGTTCCAGCATCCCCTCATACTGCTTCGGGTGAGACTTCAGTTTGCGCTCCATGGATTGATGCCAAAAGGGCCAGTAGTGTAGGGATTTATTTGGGAAAACTAACTCTGAACCTGGGTTAGGACCTACTAAGCCAACAATTATACATAAAAGTGTTGCATATTCTTGGATTCAGGGAGACCTCTTTTACACTGGACCAAATCCCATTATTCTTACATGTGTAAGAGAGGAAGAAGTGTTTGACATTCTTAAATCTTCCCATGATTAACCTTGTGGTGGTTATTTCGTTGATAAGAGAAGTGCATATAAAATTTTACGAGCTAGCTATTTTTGACGCTCCTTGTTGAAGGATGCCAAACAGTATGTCAAGCGACATGATAGTTGTCAGTGAATGGGTCAACCTATCCAAGCCAATGAAATTCATTTATATCCTCAGGTTATGATTGAGCCCTTTGAAAAATGAGCTATTGATTTTCTAGGACCTATAATCTTTGAATAAAAAGAAAATCTTGGTTTGTATAGATTTTATTACAAAATGGTTAGAGACTAAACTTGTTTCTTTTGCTACTAAAAAAGTCGTTGTTGAATTTTTGTTTAGTGAAATTTTTACTATATTTGGTGTTCCTAGAGAGATTTTTTCTGACAATGGACTGTATTTTGTTTCTAATATGGTGCAAGAAATTATGGATCAATAAAAAATTCAGCACAGGAAGACAACACCATATCACCCGCAAGAAAATGGCCAGGTGGAATCTACCAAAAAGGTGATTGAATCCATCCTTACCAGAACAATGAACCTTCATAAAAAGGATTTGGATAGTCGGTTGCCTGAAGCCTTATGGGCTTATTGGACCACTTGCGAGAACAACATGGGGAATACATCATATGAGCTGGTATATGGGAAACAGGTCCTTTTGCCGATCGAGTTCCAAATAAAAACTTTCTGAACTACAGTTCAATTGGGATTATATCTCTCAGAAGCACAAAAACAATGTTTATCATAATTAAATGAGTTAGATGAATTTTGAAGAGATGTTCTATAGAATGTGTTAGTGCAGCAACAACCCAGGAAGTGGGATGATAAGTTGATCATGTTGGCATTATGGCATTATGGACATGTGTTGAACTTGATGGAAACCCTCTCATAGACAAACATCTCACTTATATACATCTACAAAGGAGATAAACAGAGAAAACAACAAGAAGAGCCAAGAGGAGACAAGAGGAGCCCTTTACATATGTATAAATATGCCAAAGAAGCAGTTATCGGGAGCCATTGAGTCATTGGGAGCTTATCGGTGCAATAGAGGCACATTCTCATATATAAAGAGCTTATCGGGAGGAATCGGGCGTTTAAAACCCTTGGATGCATGCTTAATCATTATCGGGAGTCATCAGGCCATATATGCATGCTTTAACTCTATCGGGAGTAGTTTGTGCGATTAAATATCATATATGCATGTATTAACACTATCGGGAGTTGTTGGGCACCCAAATCCCATATATATGATAATCAAAGGCATTTCATATATTTTGGCATATATGCGCGTCGGGGGTTCCGCTATGTGACACCGCTGAAACCTCCGATTGCGAACGGACCTGATGGGGCATTAAACTTGGTGTATAATAATATCGCGTCTGAGATATATCGCAGTGTCGCTGATTAGGGGTTCTGCTATGTGACACTGCTGAAACCTTCGATTGTGATCGGACCCGATGGTGGCATTAAAACTTGGTGTATAATAATATCGCGTCTGACATATATCGCGGTGCTTAAAAACCCTGCCTCACCCGAATGCCGATTGCGATAAGAGGAGGCGGACCCGATATATTTATAAGGCAAGATTAATTGCCGTATCGCATCCGATCCATCAGATCGGCCATCGGCAATAGACGATGTTATACAGTGATAAGGAGTGGACCCGATATATTATTGTTATGGGTGCATTAAGTTTAAAGTCCGCCTTTTGTTGTTTGGACTTGTTTTCCCGCTATCATCGGTCAAAGCAAGCGAGCCTTAGGATTTCGGATCCTTTGGTTTCGACTCATGGTTTTGTCAAAAGCATGACTATATAAGAAAAAAAAAGAGATCCTTTGGCAATGCATCGATTATGAATTGAAGATCTTAAGGGAGAATTGATTGGCATTCTTGTGATCGGTTAAGGAGCAATTACTGATCAAGGAGAATGCACGTAGAACAGAGAAAAGGATCGCAGGCTTGAAGTTTAGACATTTCTTTGAGAGAAATCGCATTGCTTCGGGTGTATTGCAGTTCAGTAAGTAGCATAAGAGCAGCCAACCACAGGGTTTCTTTTAAGCAGTAGTCATTCTTTAACTCTGATATAGCCTCCTCGGCTGTTCGCTAAAGGGTTCTGGATGCGCATATTCAGTTTGTCTTGTGTCTAGCCTCCAGGTGCACTGTTATATGTATATCCTCTGCATTGTGCTCTGATTTCGGCATAAACAACCTCTGTTTTTAATGGCTGACCAGATCGAGCATTTATTTATATTTTGATCTAGTGCTTGGGTTGGCACTTGGGTGATTTTGAAAGATCTGTTGTATAAAGAAAATATATATTGATCTGATGCTTGGGTAATTCTGAAGATTTGTTTATACTTGATGACCATTTGATCTTCTTGGATCCAGTCTGAAAATTAATGAAACGTGGTCCTTAAACGAAGTAGGGGGTTGTAGTTCCCTTCCAGGAGAGACTGGAAAACGAAAGAGGGTTGTAGCTCTCTGCAGGTTGCAGCCTGCATACTGGTAAAGGACTGCACCAGTACAAATTAATTGTAAAAGAAATTCTATTTGAAAGAAGATAGAGACATATTGCAGCAGGTAGTTTTCACCCACATTGGGTTTCCACCTTATATCTGGTGTTCCGTTGTGTGACAATCTATTTTTAACTATTCTTGTTCATCATTTTATGGTACTGACATACAAGTTAATTATTAATTTCGGAAGAATAATTTAAAGCGTAAATCGGGATGGTTATTGAAAAGAAATTAATAATACTGATTTACCCCCCCCCCCCCCCCCCCTCTCAGTATTATTTCCAACAATTGGTATTAGAGCCAGTCCTTCTGAAGAAGCTTGATCGCTTGAAGGAGATTGTTCATTATGAGCAACTACGAGAGGGAAGCATCAATCAGGCCACCAATTTTTGATGGGACAAACTTCGTATATTAAAGGTAAGAGTTACTGCCTATCTTCAATCTCTGGGTACAAAAGTCTGGGACATCATAGAAACAGGGTATACTTTTCCATCAGCTACTCCTATAGATCCAACTGAGAAGAAGAAATATGAAACAAATGCAAAGGCGGTCAATACTCTTCTAGGATGTCTATCTCAATCAGAATTCTTGAAAGTTATGCAATTAAAATTAGCAAAAGAAATATGGGACAAGATTGTCCTAAGCTATGAAGGAGATGATCAGGTAAAACGAGCAAAACTTCAAACCCTCAGGATTCAATATGAAAATCTCAAGATGTATAATGATGAAAGTGTGGCTAACTATTTTCTTCATGTAGATGATATTGTTAATTGTATGAAAAACTTGGGAGAATAAATAAAAGAGGTTGTTGTGGTTGACAAAGTTCTAAGATCTTTGTCACCTAGGTTTGAATCTAAAGTTTCTGCAATAGAAGAAAAGGAGAGTCTACAAAGTCTTAAAATGTCACAGCTGCACGGAATTCTTACTGCTTATGAAATGAGGAAAGGAGGTCCATCGGACAGGAGAGAAGCTGCCTTCAAGGCTTCAGGAAAAGGAGAATACTATGAATCAGGACACGTGTCAGAAGAAGAATAAGAATCAAATTTTGTCAAAAATCTCCAACGAGGTGTTGGACGATTCCGAGGTAAGTTACCTTTCAAATGCTTTGCATGTGGAAGAGTGGGTCACTATGCTGCCAAATTTCCTCATAAATATAAGAATGACAAGGGAAAGGAACCTGTTAGATGGAACAAGAAACAGAATGCTAACAGGAAAATCTATTACACTCATGAAGATAGTGATGGACTCTCAAATAGTGACGAAGATGAACGAGGTAATGACTATAAACTCTTAATGGATTTTGAGGATGATGACTACATGGATGCTATAGATGAAGAAGGTTTTTATGAAGAAATGTCTAATATCAAAATTTTCTTAGAAGAGAAAAATGTGATTATTGAATCTCTGCAATGTCAACTAGCTGAAAGAGAAAAACATCTTGAAAAATTGGAATGTGAAATTGTTGGTCTTAGAAAAGAGATTGAGAAGACAAAAGCTCTTAATCTTAAATTTGTTAAAGGATCTAAAACTCTGGATGAGATCATCAATGTGCAGTGTTCTCCATTAATCAAGACAGGTCTGGGATATAATGGAGAAGCATGTCGAGCATCCACCTCCAAAAGTTATCTTGATGCAGCAAGAAGGAGCGAGCAAAGGCCTAATAGAAATCATCAAGTAAATCAAGGACAATTTATCTCAAGAACGAACAAAAAATATCAAGAATATCGGAGGCAAGCTACAAACAGAAGCTACAACCAGCCACATGTAAAATCTTCCCAATTTGCCTCAAGAATGGATGTTGGTAGAAACTAAAATCGGTTGGATGACAAATTTTATAATCATAGAAGTTTCTTCAATGGGAAATGTTTCTCTTGCCATAACTTTGGTCACAAAGCAGCTCAATGTGTTGCTTATAAGACAATCATGACTAGAGAAGCTCAAAAACAAAGAAGTATGTCTGGAATCAAGAAAATGACCTATAACAATTTTTCCGCCCTTGAAATTAAAATTGAATGTTCTATTTGTAGTAACTTCAGTCATGAAGAATCTGAATGCAAGAGCAGGTTTCTGAAGAAAACTCAGAAGGAACAAAGCCCAAATGCCAAAACATGGAGAATGAAGGAATCACAACCAGAAAGATGTGGAATAGCTTTTTATGCAGAAGGACAGGAAAATTTATGGTTTATCGACAGCGGATATTCGAAGCACATGACAGGTGATAAAGAAAAACTTGAATCATATACTACTCTAGAAAAGGGAAAGAAGGTTTCTTTTGGAAATGATACTCCTGCGGCCATAAAAGGAAAAGGCACTGCTCAGTTGAAAGAAAAGGTCAAGGCTGGAAATGTTTTGTATGTTGATGGCTTGAAGCATAATCTACTGAGTGTCAGTCAGATGTGCGATCAAGGAACAAAGGTAATATTTCGATCAAATGGATGTAGTGTTCGTGATCTCGATACAGGAAAAAGTGATCAAAGGCATAAGAACTCCAAATAATTTATACATATTTGAAGAAGGACAACAACAATGCTATTTGAGCAAGGACGATGAACATTGGTTATGGCACCAGAGGTTGGGGCACCTAAGATTTTCACAAATAAGGAAAGCATGCAAATACCAGGCAGTCCGTGGTTTTCCAGACATCAAAATTCCAGACAACACAATATGCAAATCATGTCAGTTTGGTAAGCAAACCAGAACTAACTTTCCTGAAAAGGAAGGATCAGCTAGCAGGCCTCTTGAGCTGGTACATACAGATGTGTGTGGTCCATTTAGGACAAGGTCACCTCGAGGAGAAGAATATTTTATATTATTCATTGATGACTTCTCTAGGATGGTTTGGTTAGGACTTATGAAACACAAAGACGAAGCATTTGAAAAGTTCAAGTCTTTCAAAGCCTTCGTTGAAAATGAATCAGACTACAAAATTAAGTGCCTTAGGTCTGACAGAGGTGGGGAATTTACCTCAAATGAATTTTTTGATTTCTGTGAAGAACATGGAATAAGAAGGGAATTCTCTACAGCTAGGACTCCTCAGCAGAATCGAGTTGTGGAAAGGATGAACAGAACAATCCAACAAATGGCTCGTGCTATGCTTGATGAGTCTATAACTCCCGCAACCTTCTGGGGTGAAGCTGCATTTGCTGCGATTGTTATTCTCAACAAAACAAATGTCCGAGTGAATAGAACTCAAACTCTGCATGAGCTCTGGTATGGTGAGACTCCTTCGGTAAAGCACTTCAAAATTTTTGGGAGCAGATGCTATATTAAGAATACTGATGAACAGCTTGGAAAACATGAGCCTAGAGCAGACAAACATTCTCCTTAGTTATTTTCCTCACAGCAAAGCATATAAGTGTTACAATAAAAGACTTGGAAGAATTGTTGACAGCATTGATGTTGTGGTTGATGAAAAGGGATACATTCCTAGGCAAGTAAGGTATGAAAATATCAAAGAAGATGAAGACTACCCTCCAAATCAGACCAATGATGAAGAAAAAGAACCTCAAGAGGCACCCAAAGAATAGGTAATGATAGAAGAGAAGACTCCATCCAGGTATGTACAGAAGAATCATCCAGAATCTCAAATTTTGGGACAAAAAGAGGTGGGAGTACAAACAAGAAGATCAATTGCAGAAGCTTCAAGCTATTTGGCATTACTCTCCTCCACTGAACCAAAAAATGTAAGAGAGGCATGAAAGGATGAATGTTGGCTCAAGGCAATGGATGAAGAACTTGAACAGGTCGAAAAGAAAAACACTTGGGAGTTGGTTCCTAGACCAAAGGATAAGAATGTCATAGGAACAAAATGTATTTTCAAAAATAAGTTGAACAAAAATGGGGAGGAAATTAGAACCAAGGCAAGACTGGTGTGTAAAGGGTATGCCCAACAAGAAGGAATAGATTTTTAAGAAACTTTTGCCCCTGTTGCAAGAATTGAGGCCATCCGAATGTTCCTTGCTCTCTCAAGATTTCAAAAGTTCAAAGTATTTCAAATGGATGTGAAATCAGCTTTTCTAAATGGAGACTTAGAAGAAGAAGTATACATTGAGCAGCCAGATGGTTTCATTCTTGGGAATGATCCAAATCTTGTATGCATATTGCAAAAGGCTCTCTATGGTCTTAAACAGGCTCCAAGGGCTTGGTACTACCGTTTGGACAAATATCTTCATCAACAAGGTTTTTCAAAAGGATCGGCAGATAGCAATCTTTATATAAAAATTGAAAATGACAAGTTGCTAATACTTATTGTGTATGTAGATGATATTATCTTTGGCAGCAATGAAGAAGCTATGAGTCAAAGCTTTGCCTTGGTAATGCAGAAAGAATTCGAAATGTCCCTGCTAGGAGAACTGACATACTTCCTTGGATTGCAAATCCAACAAAATGAAGACGGTATCTTCTTGTCTCAAACAAAGTACCTCAAGCATATTTTGAAGAAGTATGGCATGGAAGATTCAAAACCAGTATGTACTCCCATGGTTATAGGATGCAGTCTTAGTGCGAATGATGAATCAGCAGTAGTTCATCAACCAACCTACAGATCTATGATTGGAAGTCTACTTTATTTGACAGGTACCCAACCAGACATCATGCATGTAGTGGGAATAGTTGGAAGATTTCAGGCCAATCCTAAGGAAAGTCATCTTCAGGCAGTTAAGAGAATCTTCAAATATCTTCAAGGTACTCAAAACTATGGCTTATGGTATCCTAGAAACACAGACTCACACTCCATGCTTACACAGATGCATATTGGGCCGGAAGTGTGGATGACAGGAAGAGCACAAGTGGTGGTGCTTTCTTTATGGGTTCCAGACTAGTATCATGGTTCAACAAGAAACAAAGTTCAATTGCCTTATCTACAGTTGAAGCAGAATATGTGGCTGCTGCATCTTGTTGCACTCAACTTCTTTGGATGATGCAGACCTTGCAGGATTTTCAAATCACTTGTACTCCACCTATCTCCATCTTATGTGATAATACAAGTGCAATCAACATTTCAAAGAACCCAGCCATGCATTCAAAAACCAAGCACATACCGATCAAGTATCATTTTCTCGAGGAACAAGTGCTTGAACAAAAGGTCAAGTTGGAATATGTTTCTTCTAAGGAACAAGTGGCTGATATATTTACCAAACCATTGCCCAGGGAGACTTTTGAATACCTCAGGCAAAAGCTGGGGGTTTTCGACGCATCATCCTGTTGTTAATTCTCAGATTGGTGCTTGTACGCGAGGTTCTTATGGGGTATACGCATACAAGGTTCAGGGGGAGCATAATTCATTGTTGGCATTATAGTATTACAGAAGGAGTAATATGTTCTTGGTTGTCTCAATATCCATGGCAATAAAGGTGCCGAGTTCAATTAACGGCACCAGCTGAAGGGAAAAACAGGGCGGTCTCTGTATTATACGTAGCCAGAATAGCTCGACTCTCTATCATAAAGAACATGGTGTTGCCAACTCTTGTGGAGTGAAATGGTTGCCAGAAAACTCTGAAGTTGATGTCACTTTCAGAGTCTGGTTCATAATCAGGCAGAACAGGTTCTCAGGGGGAGAAATCAGGAGAAGCAGATATCTGCCCTTTTCCCTTGATGTCAAAGGGGGAGAGTGCCTTTTGGTCAGTGTTGTTGCCATCAAGTCCAAAGGGGGAGATTGTTGGCATTATGGCATTATGGACATGTGTTGAACTTGATGGCAACCCTCTCATAGACAAACATCTCACTTATATACATCTACAAAGGAGATAAATAGAGAAAACAACAAGAAGAGCCAAGAGGAGACAAGAGGACCCCTTTAAATATAAATATGCCAAAGAAGCAGTTATCCGGAGCCATTGAGTCATTGGGAGCTTATTGGTGCAATAGAGGCACATTCTCATATATAAAGAGCTTATCGGGAGGAATCGAGCGTTTAAAACCCTTGGATGCATGCTTAATCATTATTGGGAGTCATCAGGCCATATATGCATGCTTTAACTCTATCGGGAGTAGTTTGGGCAATTAAATCTCATATATGCATGTATTAACACTATTGGGAGTTGTTGGGCACCCAAATCCCATATATATATGATAATCAAAGGAATTTCATATATTTCGGCATATATGCGCATCGGGGGTTCCGCTATGTGACACCGCTGAAACCTCTGATTGCGAGCGGACCCAATGGGGCATTAAACTTGGTGTATAATAATATCGCGTCTGACATATATCACAGTGTCGCTGATCGGGGGTTCTGCTATGTGACACCGCTGAAACCTCCGATTGCGATCGGACCCGATGGTGGCATTAAAACTTGGTGTATAATAATATCGCGTCCGACATATATCGCAGTGCTTAAAAGCCCTGCCTCACCCGAATGCCGATTGCGATAAGAGGAGGCAGACCCGATGGAGGTATTAAAGGCAGTCTATAACAATATCGCATCCGCAATGCATAAAGGGTCGCCCACCCCAATCCTCCGATTGTGATAAGAGGTGGCGGACCCGATGGAGGGATTAAAGGCATCATATATTAATATCACATCCACGGTAATCGCCCATTTTATAAAGGCTTCCCACATCTAATCGCCAATAGCGATGAAAGGAGTGGACCCGATATATTTATAAAGCAAGATTAATTGCCGTATCGCATCCGATCCATCGGATCAGCCATCAGCAATAGACGATGTTATACATCGATAAGGAGCAGACCCGATATATTATTGTTATGGGTAAATTAAGTTTAAAGTCCACCTTTTGTTGTTTGGACTTGTTTTCCCGCTATCATTGGTCAAAGCAAGCGAGCCTCAGGATTTCAGATCCTCTAGTTTCGACTCATGGTTTTGTCAAAAGCATGACTATATAAGGAAAAAAAAAGATCCTTTGGCAATGCATCGACTATGAATTGAAGATCTTAAGGGAGAATGGATTGGCATTCTTGTGATTGGTTAAGGAGCAATTACTAATCAAGGAGAATGCGCGTAGAACAGAGAAAAGGATCGCAGGCTTGAAGTTCAGACATTTCTTCGAGAGAAATCGCATTGCTTCAGGTGTATTGCAGTTCAGTAAGTAGCATAAGAGCATCCAACCGCAGGGTTTGTTTTAAACAGCAGTCATTCTTTAACTCTGATATAGCCTCCTCTGCTATTCGCTAAAGGGTTCTGGGTGCACATATTGGGTTTGTCTTGTGTCTAGTCTTCGGTTGCACTGTTATATGTATATCCTCTGCATTGTGTTCTGATTTCGGCATAAACAACCTCTGTTTTTAATTCTTCTTATTTTGTCCTATTGAGATTGACCATCCCTTTCTTCAAAAGAAATGTCCCTATCCGATTTCGTTTTTTCCCTCTTTTCCCTGAAGTTTTTTTCCCTATCCCCTTTTCCATATATCCATCTTGGATTGGTCTCACTCTTAAATTCCCTGATTTGATCTCCTTCCCATTCTGAAATTTACCCCTTTCCTGCTTCTTTCTTTCCTTCATGGACCATATTGTAGGATCTGTTAATAATTCATGGATCAGATCGCAAGGCACATGATAATACTAAGAACTGGTGAATAAACCTCCTTAGAAAAACTCTGCAAATGTTTCAAGATTCAGCCTGCATATTGTATATTTTCTAAGCCTCTTTCTTTAGATATGCCGCAACAGTTTCGAGTGTAGGAACAATGATATTCCTCAGTATAGAAATGTGTGCTTCAGTGCAAGAATTTTGGAATTTCTGGTGCAGGAATACACACTGCTGTGCGCTCTCAGGTGCAAGAACATGTGTTCTGGTACAGGAACAATGGTAGTCCTTGATACAGGAATGTGTGTCTTAGTGCAGGAACCAAAGACTCTTGAGTGCAAGAACATGCATTGCAGTACAAGAATGTCTGGTACAAGAATGCATGCTTGGAACAAGAGTTTGGTCCAGGAACAGGGGAAGTTTAACTTCATTCAGTACAAGGATCTTGTTCAGGCATAAATGGATGCACTATTTTAAATTATAGCAAGCATTAATTTTTCCTACATTTGATTAGACTTTGTTTTATCATTACTAATTAGGAAAGAATTTTTTTTAAGTACAAAGGCATTTAGTTATGAAATCTTATCTCTATATAAGTATCATATGTACCATATGGAAGATTGTGAGAATAACAAGTTGGAAGGTTAGGATGGAGGATGATGCTATGAAGTTTCGATGGTCAAGCTAGGGTTTGCAGTTTAATGTAGGACCCGAGCCACAGTCTCAGGTAACCACAAGCTATTTTCTCAAGTTTATACTAGACTCTACTATTGTGAGGCACTTATGTACCTCCTCCCGAAGTCTCCTTTTTTTTTTTACCTTCTAACAGTTTTGGGACACAGTGGTTTCCTTGTTTATAACATGGCAAGAGTTTTTATTATTATCCATTAACACCTCCACAAGGTTTTTACTTGGGATATCTGTCGAAGGTCGTGAACGGTTTCATTTGCCTGGGGTTATTTCCATTTTTGCTTCCCATGACGGTTTTTGGGGTTTACTGCCGTTATGAAAGGCTTTTGTCAGTTGGTCTCCGGGATTTAAGAAGGGTTTCAAAAAGGGTCAGTGGTCTGGCGGGGGTCTTCACCCGGTTTTCCTCGGAACGATTCATTTCTACCCCAATGAATTTTTTTGGTTTAAGTATGGAAGGGGAACTGCTTGACTACTGCTCTGACACCTTGACCCCAACAGACATCTGGGTCAAAGACAAACAAAAGTCAAAAGGAGGGATGGAACCAGAGAAAACCCTTCCACTAGATATGCAGGTGGCCGAACTCTCGACATTAATGAAAGATATGGAGGTTTATCTCTAGGGTTTGGGCTATTCGTAACCAGCTACTGCAGTATCAGACAAATTATTTTGTCTGTGTGAAGGCTCTGAATCTCCTTTCCTCACCATCCTGTCTCCATCAGAGCTCTAGTCGTAGTCACAAGCGCAGACAAGTATAGAATTTCCTTAAGGTGGTGTAAGTGTATCAATACCAGGAGTTTGTGGAACAGCCCCAGAAGTGCAGGGCACTTCGCCTCCCCACTACAATGTTCTTGAAATGGTTCCTGAAGGCTCTTCCCACCCAGTCCCTGCCTCTAAAAATTCCTCCGGTTTTTTTTATGGTATCTCCAGACAGGACACCAGGCCAGAAGAAAATAGGACCTCTGATTCTGACGAACCCTCAGGTAGAAGGAGCACCCACAGAACAACAAAAAAGATCTAGGGGAAGGAAAAACTCAAATCTTTCAAAAGTCAGGGAACATGACTAGCTCCTTGTGTTTGGGGCTGGGATAACAATGGCATAAGCCGCTCTAATGGAGAGCATGGTTCTGGTTGGTAGGGTTCGAGGCAAAAATTACACCCCATATCACCTTAGGAAATGGACTATGGAGGTTTGGGGGAACATGATGGTGCAACTACTAGGTGTCATCACTCTATCAAGGGGGTGCTTTGCACTCATCTTCCCACAACCAAAACTAGTGGATTGAGTCTTGCCACGTTACTCGCACATTGAAATGACACCAATCCTGCTAAAATGGTGGTATTCTCTATTTGATCCCAAGAATGAAAACATGGGTGCAAGTCCAATATGGGTCCACCTCCCTAGCCTTCCGCTCCAATTTTGGGTAGAGGACATATTTTGGTGCATTGCAGATGACATGGGGGTGTATCTTGATCATGACAGGGCTTACCAAGACACCAGATGCATGGTCGTAGCAAGAATTATGGTGTACCTAGACACGAGGGAAGGATTGGTGGAGAGTTATCAATTAAAAATGGGAGAGACCACTAGGATCATGAGGTGGGACACCTGTACAAAGACTTCCCCATGTTGTCTGGGAAATAGTTAGATCCTCAAATGTCTCTAGTTTTGGCAAGTACCCAATTGTCGGAGGTGGATTTTCTTCTGTAAGTAGACTCTCCTGGTGCTTTGGGGCCAAGGTAGGACGATTTAGGGGTGTCACCTTCGCAGCTAGACTTTGGGACCTCAGTGCCACCTCTCACCAGAGCTCGGGCCAGAGAATCTTCTTTCTTGAGTACTCCTCCTCCTCCTCCTATGTTTTCTAATGATTTTTAGATATATGATATTTCGTCTGCATCTATGTTATTGTTTGTTTCCATTTCTCGGGTTAGAAAGTTACGTTCCCCTATTTGTCCTATGATATATGCTCCTCCCCCGCCCCTCAGTTCAAATCCCTCAATTATTTTGATTCCACCTCCTCCGGCTCCCGTAGGTAGCCCAACCTCTGGTGGTTCTCACCGTTACTACCTTTGCTCCTTACCTGACTCTCAGACCCCTACTTTCAGCCTGGATGAGGATACCCTCCCTTCCATCCCCTTGAAGCCCCCTAGACACAGACAATCCCATCTATCAAAATCCATCAAGAGGGTTGGCATCAAGGTGGCTTCGGGCATAGAAACCCCTATTTATTGGGTCCTTAGAGAAAAGGTAAACCATCCAGAGGTTACCCCATGAAGTTTCTCTCCTTCAACTAAAGGGGCTTGGCCAGCCTAGATAAAAAACTAGCTCTAAAGAGGTTATGTAAATCGAAGAGATTAGACATCATTTTTCTACAAGAAACCCTAGGGGAAGGGAGCTTGGTAAACAAAGTGGTTGTGAATTTTATTTCGGATTGTGTCTTCCATTTCTTAGATGTTCAAGGGTGCTTGGGTGGTTGTGCCATGGGCTTTAATAAAAGATCGATAATATTGGAAAGTTTCTGGGGTGGTGAGGGTTATTTGTGTGTGGATGTTATCTCACATGATTTAAATCTCCCCCTGAGGCTTGTCAACATCTATGGGCCCTACCATAACAGGGAATTATTCTAGAAAAGACTCCTGGATGCCGACTTGATACAAACAAAAAACTTGATTGTAGGGTGGGATTTAAATTTCTCTCTTGGTCTTGTGGAATCCTAGGGTAATAGGGCCTAGGGTGACCCCTCACTACAAGAAAAAGGACATTGGTGCAAGGCGAAAAATGTCACCACAAGCTCATTAGTGACAGTCAAAAGAGCCTTCGTCACCAAACACTGAACATCAACAAAGGTGGCATTGCCAAAAGTATAGGTGTTGTAGTGATATTCAAAGTCCATCACCAATAATGATTTATGATGACAGATAGTGACCGTGACCATTTCATATGAGCAATGGTGATGGACCATAGCCTCCATCACAAAAAACTGAACTTCACCAAAGGTGGTGTCGCCAAAAGTATAGGTGTTGTAGTGACATTCAAAGTCCGTCACCAATATTGAATTATAATGACAGATAACAACCGTCACCATTTCATATGAGAAATGGTGACATACCATAGCCTCCGTCACCAAAAATTGAATGTCACCAAAGGTGGCATCGCCAAAAGTATAGGTTTTATGGTGACATTCAAGGTCTATCACAAATATTGATTATGATGATAGATAGTGACTGTCACCATTTCGTATGAACAACAACAATTTATTGTGATGGATCGTTCATGGTCATCTTTGTTGCCGCATATATATGGTGATGTTCGTTGACTGTCACCAAAAGCCACATTTCTAGAAGTATAGGTGTTGTGGTGACATTCAAGGTCTGTTACTTATAATGACTATAATGACGGATAGCGACTGTCACCATTTCATACTCAACAACAATGATTTATGGTTGTGAACCTTTGATGGTTGTCACTATTGATGCGTATATATGGTGGTGTTTGTTGACCGTCACCATTTCATATTTTGATGAGGGTCAAAAATGTCACCAAAGCTCATTGGTGATGGTGAAAAGAGCCTCTGTCACCAAAAATTGATCGTCGTAATTCCATATAGATGTCAGGACCTGATGGAATCGAACCACCAACCTCCTACTTATAAATCAGGTGCTCTTCCATTGAGCTAGCACCCTTTAAAGAATTAGACTTTTAAAAGTTAGACCTTGAATCTTCATAAATTGTAAATACTACAACTTTCAATAAATTAAAGTCTCAGCAATATTTTACTAAACAAGCAAAGCAACATCAAAGCTGCAGGCCCCTACCTAATGGTGATGGAAGTTATGAAAAGTGGGTGGAGGGAAAAATAATTATGTATAAGAGAATCAATATGTTCAGTTGAATACTCAATTAGAAGTGAAACTCTGAAGCCATTTGTAATCTATAAATGACCTATAACTAGCAAATGTACCAAATATTGCAAAGGAAATGTCATAAGTGGATAGCATATGGAAGAAGAACATTGATGAAGACAGCAACATGTTATAGTCTCAATGTTGTTTTTTCTTTGTTTAGATATCTGAATGATATCTAAACTTATGTGTAAATGTAACATGGATCTCTCGAAACCATGAACGACATATGATAATAAATATATATATATATATATATATATATATATATATATATATATATATATATATCCCCTTTACATAAACCAACATGCAATTTTGAATTTCACAAGTCCACACTCAAAACATGACAACAACCAACAAAAAAAAGAAATTGACTTGGACATAAAGCAATAGCTTCACCTTCATTCTTGAGTTGCTTCTATTTATTTGAATTTGACTTGTGACATTCTTTATCTGACAAGGAATAAAAATCATCACTAGTGTTAAATTAATCCAAAACAGACTTTGGAGATCCCATTGACATCTGCATTTTTGTTGTCATGCCTAAAAACCATGGGTATCCATGCTGATAGTAGAATAAGATGTGTGTCTACTGCTCAAGAACACATTCCTTATTAACCATTTTTACCTAACATAAACCAAAGAGACAACACAATATCGGCGTACATAAAATCCCCTACCGAAATATAATCATAAGTTAGCTAAGAAGTCTAAAAGATGTTCTTAATTAATAAAATTTGTATTTGGAAATTTCGTTTATTTAGATTTAAAAAAGATTATGTTGTACAAAACTTCTATCTATTTGTCTAGGCAATTATATCATAGCATATGTCACACGGTAGAAATCTATAGTACCTAAAGTAAAAAAGGCAAATTTACTCAAGAAAAGAGATTTAGAAAAGATCTTTGAAAACTATATGTTTGTCATCAAAACTTTAATTAGTTTAACAACAAACTAGTTGGAGTTTGAAAATCAAAACCATTCATAGGAAACGAACAGGACAACGGCCAAAGTTTCTTTCATACAAATAAATCTAGAGTCACTATTTTCATTGCAGATAACTGAAATTTGGGCAGTGGTCTAATAGTTAGAGCTTATTTGCAGGGAAGACTCATCAATACCATCATTTTTTTCCACGGTCTGTTGTGGATCTAGATCCAGATCAAATAGATTATTATTATCAAGATCTACCTTTCAAGTGTTGACTTCTGGCTCACCTTTTAAAACAAAATTCTACCACTCCATTTGATTTTGTTTTTTCAAGAGAATTGGTAGGACCTTCCCATCCTCTGTTTTACATCAATCAATAGCCATCGAGCAATGTTATAAAAAATAATAGATACACAACAAAGGCCAAATATGCACTTGTTTTATACCTATGTTCTAAGAATCATCCGACCTTATTGGTGCAAAGAGCTCACCCTGAAAAATTAGCAGTCACATGGAATTGACAAAACTTTTTTAAATCAAGCTCCAAGTAAACCAATCAAAATATGAACATCCTTTTAATCAATAAAATCTTTGACTTAAAATAAAAGTGGCCTAGAGTCTAGAATTGAATGTTATATCAATGATGTCAAGTAACTAACATTGGGTGAGAAATATAGGCCATGCATATTGGATTAGCAAAATAATTCATGTGATAAAGCTCAAAATCAAACAGATGACTTACAGCTAAGGAACATGAATAAATGACTTACAACTAAGACATGAGGTTTCCCTTCTGACACTGTCATTAAATAACTCTTCTTTATGTCACATACCATTAAACTTTTTATTATACCAGGTGGAAGTGGTATTGTAACATTAACCTCTCATAGAGTCTGTGTCCACGACTACTTCTCAAGATCCGCTCCATTACTAGCATTTGGGGCTAGATAAGATACATGCAAAAACCATGAACATGAAAATGAAATCTACATCCTTGTAAAAAATGGTAGGAAAAAAATAATCCACAAATTGAAACGAACTATAGGATAACTCATTCCTACAACATGATTATCCTATCATTAACAATAAAAAAATAAATCAGGAGAAATGTAATTTTTTCCACATTTTGACAATAATTTCCTTTTGCATATTCTATGAGCAATTGATGAAAGAAGTCAGCTAAAGCTTGTCAACATCAAGATTATAGTAAAACATAAAGGAACCGCTGCAACACATATAATCCTAAACATAAGTATCTATACATATAAGTATTTATTGAGGACATTGTATTTTGTGAAAATATAGAAGTCAAATCTTTGAAATAACACAATTTATGGTACCACGGCCTTAAAAAGTCCATTTAGGAATTTCTTCAAAGTTCAAAGTTCAAAAAATTAACATGTAGCCTAAAAAAACTTAGATTTGAAAAGGAGATAACCCAATGACGTAGAGTATATATCTCACATTTAAATATCCTACTTTCCAGACATTGAAATGACACTTTTTAACATACTATTGTGAATTCAACCCAAAATGCTAGAAAAAAATATTCATGGTTATTTTTTTTAAATGGAAACTAGGGCCAAATTCCACTTTGAACAGCTCCTTTTGGGAATATAATTGTGGCATTGAATTCCTCTTTTCTAGAGGATCAAAATCAATCTAAAGATCGTCAAATTTGGAAAAGTAGAAGCAGAATTTTGAATTTATGTTTCTCTCATGTAAATTATTGAGGGTGGCCTCAACTATATGTCGACTTAAGAAGATCAAAAGTCACATCGCCTCAACCCCACTGAATTGTATATATAGAGGAAAATTCTCTCTCATTTGGGACACATCAATCAAAATAAAAAGATATCTCTATGGCAGCGAAGATTAAGGAGGATAAATCCTGGTTATTGTTGGGACTATTTTGGTTAGGGGTTTGTCATAACAGGTCTGAGTTTGGAGGCAATGCTTGGCTATGGTTAAGGAAAATCTTATATATGGGTTGTGGGTTGTTTCGTATGGTACTTCTTCCTATAGTTTGGCTGCAGCTAGAAGATATTCTCACAACTTGACCGCAGGCCTTGAATCACTTGCCCAAGAAGCTAAAATACAAAAGAAGGTCATTAACCTTATATGATAGTATTCAGGTACTTGTTTAGGATGAAATGGAAAATTAAAAATAGGCTAGGACTACTACAAATAATAAATCCCTTGTAAGAAGAAAAAGGCCACACTATTTACAAAATTCAAGGGTTGGAGCAGCATGCTTCAGAAGCCCTAATCTAGAACCACAAAGATAATATCAACGGTGACCTTAATGTGGTCATAAACCAACTCCTTAAGCTTGCCAAAGGGAGAATCATGTGAAATAAGGAAGGTCATAGTAGAAAGGATGATTTTTGGATCAGTCAACTTAGAAAGCAATGGACTATTTTTTCCCTAACGAGACCGATCTTGTACAACAAAATGATTTGTCCTCTATGAACAAAATGCCCAGATTACAGGATTGAATGGATCTAAGAGAAGTGATGCATGATATTCATATTGGAAAGTTATTTTATATAATTTTACTCTCTCTCTCTTTCTCTATTGAACATTTGATGATAATAATAACAAGATTTGATCAAGGGTTTTCCCCATCTTGGGGCTTTTCCCTGGCTTGAGCCATATTCTTGTGTCCTTCTGTCTTGGCTTGTCTTCTGCATCTATCATTTATGTTATTTCGTCAGTTACCATTATATAATGTCTAATGTGATTAGTAAATAGATTAATGGGCTTATGGTTGAATGAAGTATCTAACCTAAACAAAGAACATGTTAACTGAAATTAACATGGTATCGGAGCTCAGTTGAGGACAAGCCCAAGCTTAAAGAGATTGCAATCACTAAATAATTTCATTGATACCTCCATCTCTCTGTAGTAAATCAAGCCAGAATTCAAATCTGGGTTATTTCTCAAGGCCTTATTCAATCCCTAATCAGTAAACATGGACACCAATCCTAAAGATATTCAACTATCATGGGCAAAAGTTGGAAGACAACAAGGTATGTTCTTGTACTTTATAGCAATCCTACTCATCAAGCTTAAGATTGTATCATCATCGTAAGATTAGGGAAATATATTTTCTATGATCCTTGGAGGTAAGGTCAATCCTATACAGATCTCTATTTGAAATACTATTCTCATCTCTAGAGGACCGATCAAGTGCAGGATATATCTATCTCAGATATATCGAATACTTCAGATAACAAGTATAGACTTGCATTCATTCTATCATTACTTTTGAAGCTGAGCTTCTTTCCTAAGAAGTTACAGTCCTAGAAATCGATCAAGAGTACCAAATCCTAGACCAAAACATATTTCAAAAGGGTCCTAGAATCTAAAATTCCTCCATCAAATTCTAAGCATGATCACCATGATCATTGATTAGTATCAATTGTTTAACACCTATTCTCTTTATCAGTGCCTCTGGTTTTGGAAGGATATTTCGCTTTGAAGATAGAAATTTTTTGTGATAGGGTCAAGTCACTATGATGCCTTGCTTGAAGGATCGAATCATCTGATCGAATCATCTAACTTTCTATAGGAATAAGGCCGAGGGATTGCATAAGAGAAAAGTTAAAGAAGGATCATATTGATCCCAAGAGAAATATTATGGTTATGTTGGAGGTATCCCTAAAACAAGGTTATTGATAATCTGAGCATAGGAAGGTTCGATTAGTCAACATGGGCACTTGACGGTAATTTTACACAATCTCTTGGCCTCCTTGAAGGTCATTGTTGCAGTAAAACTATAGTATATTCCTGTTGGTGAAAGTTGCAGAAACTATGCAGACTTGGTTATTATTATTTGGAAGGCTCATATTTGAACCCTATGGCATATTGAACTTGCTCATTGACTAAAGCATGATAACCTTGTCATTAACATAACTATGTGGCCTCCTTAAGAGAGAACTGATTCATTATACCATCCTACAACTCGCAACTTGATTGGCTATTAACTTTAGATATATGTGAGCATGAAAGCTTAAATAAGTCATCTTTGTCAAGATTCTAAAAGAGGTAAACTTTAGCAACAAGACCAAGATGACCATGTCTCATGGAAAACAATAACACAAATGAAACTAAATGAACACAGTCCACATAAAAATGGTTTTAAACTTTTATTGTTGAATATCTTACAATTGTGATAATTATCATCAACACATGTATCTATTGTCCTTTGATAACACTAAAGTTTAATAACTTAAAAGCAATACAGGTGAAACACAAACCAAAAATTTACTACATGTAGAATTTCTTGCCAAGACTCTCATCAGATTTGTAGTCATGTGTTTGTGCTTTATTGTTGTGACACTCACTATTTCCAAACCAAGGAAAACATGGAAAAAGATAAAAATAACTTGGCAAAGTTGAAGGCTCCATTTTCCTTATTAACATCTTCCTTTGACAAGGATATTGGTCATCTATAGGTCTTTGGACACTCAACACTAGATGTTAATTAGATGAATGCGCAAGGTCAGATTCAGGATACTTCCTTATCTCCCTTATCTACTCAGATGAAAGATCTCTCTAGGCAGTTCCAGATGATCAAAACCTCTTATGTGTTCAAACAACTTAATAGGACAACATATACTCTCTCAAAGGAAGGATTGCAGTTGTAGGAGAACTAAGTTCTGGAGAAGGAATTCATTGGTGGTCATTTATCTTATTTAAGAGAAAAGCATAATAGGTTCCACCACATGGATACCTTCCTTCAGAGCATTCATATCAAACTATAGTTGTTTAACATTTTTAATTTGCAGTAAGAAGAGAAAGGTAATTTAATTGATGTCCAACAAATGACAAAAAAATTCCAATGAGACTAGAATGTAAAATCAGTAATTACCAATCTATAGGGGTGTCCTGGGCTACCCTGAAAGCATAAAGAGAAACTTGTTTAGTTTTGGTAGAGTGCACTTGTGCCAAAGTTTTAATTCTAAATTTTTTTGCTCTTTACAGACAACTTCCACACAAGTCTCCCCGATATCCCACTTTTATCAATAAATGATACCCACATTTAGTGCAAAAACCACTAGTGGAGTTTTAAGATGTCCTAGTCATTAGGGAAGTTGATTATTAGGATTACTTGTGACATCATATGTATTTTTCAAATGCCAATATACCATATATAATTCTTTTGTATTTTAGAAACTCCAATAGAAAATCAATATTACTAGGAGTCATCAAGGCCAGCAAATATATCTTCAACCATATAGTTGGCATTGACGACTCCTAGTAATATTTTTGCCTTCACTAAATGTATATGTAAGATGAATTCACTCACATCCAAATATATGCTTCTGAGAAATAGCTTGTAGGTTATTAAGGATCATTTAAGAGTTAATGTCCAAATCATGCAGGTTAATTGTGTGTGCAAGTGTTGTAAAATTTAAATATACCTGGCTTTGGTGTGCAGTGCTCTATTTAAATTTTCCTAAAGGTAGGTAACGTCATGTACCTCATGTGGAGTGCTATGTTTACATTGTCCTCAAGGCAGATAACATTGACTAGAAGTGGTGAGGTATACTCATCTGGACAATTGAAAAAAATTATTTTGTTCACTGCCATGTCTTGAGGCTCCACTTCTCAACATACCACAAACACTTGAAACAGTGGTGGTGGAAAGGCATGACACCATGGCAAAGATTGTACCACACCTGTCAATGAACTTGTATGAAACTGAAGCTTCCAAAATTCCTAGAAACTTTTTTTATTGATGTTGTTGCTTACCCTTCCCTTTCTTCTTGAAACACTAAGGAGCATAGTGGCCATCCATACTCGAAGGTTCTATAATTCTTACAAACTATTTTACTATTATTGTTGCTTACCCTTCCCTGGTTTCCCAAGATACTGAGAATCATATTGGCCATGCTTCTTGCATTTAATATGGCTCAAATTATTCTTCTGCTAGTTAGAAGAGCTTGAATCTTCCTTCTTCTTCTAACCCTTCACAAATCCTATTTTATTCCTTCCTTTCCTCACCCTCCCAATGACGGCTATCTCTGGTACATCCTCATCACTAGCTAAAACCATCTCCAATCTCATTTCCTCCTCGATAAATGCATCCCACAAACATTTGATTGAAGGTGGATTCTCACAAGCACATACAAACTATACCAAATGGTGCCACGATGGACCAAAGCCATTCAAAGTGATCCAAATTAGTCCATTCTCTTCTACCTTCTCATCAAGTGTAGCTCGTTGATATCTCAACTATTGATCTTTATCAGATAGATAACTATTGTAGTAGTGTTTCTCATGCAAGTAATGGATGATTTCTTCATTAAGAGCATTCTCCTAGACATGTTCTTGCTCCAATATAATGTAATCAAGGTAATATGCATTTCCCTATCAATCTTTTTCTCTACAATGAAAAGGGTTAAATGATTCTTCACCAAATCCAAAACTATTCATTCCAGTTTGACCAATTTCTAATCATGCTCAGCCAACTCCTTGGTATCTGTTGAAAGTAAAATCTCCTTCTCCACTACGTACCACAATTCAACCTCTTCCAAGAGATGTTGCATCCTGAACTATAATAGAGTTGGAAGTGCCCTCCAACATGTGACAATCCTAAAGACCCTAACTACTTGTGATTACAACTCTTTAAACAAACATGAAAACATATCGAGAACTAAGAATCAAACCTGCAACCTCTTATAGGTGGAGGCCACCTTTTGCAAAAATGCAAAATAACACTCCAATCCCTGGAACAACTGGGACATCACACCCCATGGGCCACAACATTTAACTGGTCAAAATATTCTTCACTTGCTGAAACTCGGGCATCCCACCCTTGAAACCCTTCAACAACTCCCTCTAAAAAGTTACAATCCTATCCTTGCACAACTTCCTATTAGTTTTAGTGAAATTGTTCCGATAACATGTAATATAGACAATAGTAAGTAAATTTTTCACTAAAAGAATATTCCTAAGATCCCAGGTAATTTAAATCCCTTGATGGGTATACTAGAATCTACAAAAACACACTATTGAAAAATAATAAGAGCATGTACACAAATCTGAACTCTCAGTCACATCTATCTTCTATTGAATGTAGAGCAAAGAAAATACAATGCAATACCTCAAAACCAAAAGCTTGCTAATCAACACGGAATTGTTCACTACATCTCCTTTATAGAATAGGAAGATGAGAAAAGATACGAAGTATCTCGTCACGTGCATGAAGCACTCAAGGTGACTCAGTCAAACACTAGCCCATGTTTAATCATCTAGTGTACCCTTGCTGCATGGATAAGTATGCCAGGTAAGTGCATCTCCACTGGAAGACAAACAGAAGCATGCATCCCCTTCCTTGAGAATTGTGCCCCCTACCAAGACTAGAACCTTATCTTGCAAAAGAACCCTAATTATCTAGGGTTTTGTTCCCTCCAAATATTAGATCATGCATGCAGAAATGAACTGAATTGAATCTGAACTACAAACTAAACTAAACTGAAGAAAAAATAGAATTTCTTAATCTTTTACAACATGGAAACTGAAATTAATTGAGGATAGCAAAACTGGAAATATACCTTCTACTCACTTACATAACAACACCTCCCTCATACTATAATGTGCATATGAACCATGAAAAACTACTGCCATTATTACTATTGTATGGACCTGCAAAAGCTACACCCTTACTATTGTTGTACCTGCCAATTAAGTGCACCCTGGTACTGTGGAGATGACTGTCAGAGTTAAACAAGGTGGAAAATCTAACAAAGGATACGAACCAACTGATCAAAAAAATATTACACAGTGATAAATTGAATCCTTAAAAGAGTGACTAGCATGGGAAGAGATAGAGTTAAGTCAAACAAAATATAAATCGTTGCCATATATAAGACAAAATTTACTGCATGGTTTTAAGAAAATTCATCTCAATGAGATAATAAATTGTTTCAAACCCCAAGATTGAAAGGAAAATGACTTAATGTACAACAAAATGTTAGTATTTTGTCAAGCTACATCTGCATTTACTCAGAGGTGTTGATTTGATGCTATATAATTCTTAAAGCCATGTTCAACCTACAATGAGTCTCTAGCTTTTTTGTTGTTAAAGTTGCGGACCTATTTTAGCAAAGTCGTAGGCTTTGATCATGATGAAATGTAGTTAAAGGATTTTTCTGGGTTTATATATTTTTCACAGTTTAGTTTCAATTATGCATTTTCCATACCAAGTAAGAAATAAAACAAACCATTGGGAGACAAAGAACATATCAATGAGAGATAAACATGTAAAATAGAATGGATAAAGGATATATAAATGTAGAATGGAAAGTTTTAACTCAGAAACTAAATAGACAATGTGGTGTTAATAGTACCTATATAGTAGGATTTGATATCAGGAGTAAAGACACACGAAGTCCATCGAATGTCTCTTTCCAAGAACTCTCAGTAAGAGTTTGCCAAAGTCCCTTTGATTTCCGAAATGCGCTAGTTTACATCCGAGAAGACACTGTGTCTAGTGGCTTTCCAAAACAAAATAAACCACCACATAAGATAGTGTGTATTTATAAATTTGAGCAATAAATGTACAAGTCAAAATACAAAAATTTGGCTAGAAAATCCAAATCATTAGGACAAAGCAGGAAGAAAAGGAGTTGTACTTGTGTTATCACAGTTGTACAAGCTCTAGTTGTAGCAGCTACAACCAAATTTTCCTTTGTTCCCATATACTTGTTCCTATGTTTTAAGTAAAATCTCTTAGACTATAGCCATAATAGTATTGGTTAAATTTATGATGTATAATTACTTGATGAAAATTGAATAAGCTAAACTCATGGTAAATAATGTCACAAGTAATTAACTGTAGATCAAAAAAGGTTTTTCAACATGGTATTAGAGAAGTGAGATTAGACAGTGGAGTGTGTCTTGGTGGAATGATCTTGCATCAAACAAATCTGTGTATTTTCCCCGGAACTAGTTTATCTCCCTAGAACTAGTTTATCTACAGATCTGATAATTCAAGCATGCCTTACATAAAGATCCATTGTCTCTAGCACCATTATTATACACAACTGCTTTTGAATTTTTGTTTTATCTTATTTTGGAATAGGTGTAAGGAGGTGAGAATGATCATTCTCCATAGTCAAGTTGAAGGGAGTCATAACATCAGCTGTGTGGAACAATAAATATTAATTCATGACAATTTGCAATCCCAAGGGCATGGTTTTATGTAGTCTCCTCTACTCCGATTTGCTTTGAGCACCACAGATATCAAAAACTGAAGGAACGATGAGCTTGGGAAATTTAAAATGGAACACTTCATCATTTAGCAATGACTGGCAATGTGCTGGAATATATTCATGATAAGCCATTTGATGTGTGTTGATGTGCATTGATGGGTAACATGAGGCAGAGGCTATTTTCAAATAGATGAGGACCATAAACATACCTTCCAATACCATCTTGTATTATATTATGATAAATGAATATTCCAAGAAAGCCAAAATGGACGATGCTTTCAAATTGTTTGATGGAATGGTGGATTGTTATATCAAACTCACGGTTGTCATTTATATTGCACTCATTAGTGGTCTCTCCAAAGGAGGCAAGATGATGAAAGCAAATGCCCTTATAGAGGAAATGATGCCTAAATGCATGTTACCAAATATTGTTACTTACAATGTTGCTCATTCAAGGATACTACAAGGAAGGGGACACTGAAAATGCATTCAATTTCCATTCCAGGATTGCAAGCAAAGGTTCTTCCCCTGATATTGTAACATACAACACTCCGATACATGGATTTGGTAAAGAAGGTAGAGCATTGAATATTTTGAATGAAATGGGTGATCTGTTTCCAACTAATGTAACATATACTACCCTTATTGATGGCGATTGTACAGAAGATAATATGATTTGGGATTTCAGATTGCGGAATGAAAGGGCTAGTGCCAGGAATGGTGACATACGGTGTCCTCCTCCATAAGCTCTATGAGGAATGGAAATTGGAAGAAGCCAATAACCTTTTGCATGAAATGCAGAAGAAGGGTCCTGAACCTGAGCACTTCACATGCAAGATGTTGATAAATTCATAGTGCAAGAGAGGTAACATGGCTAATGCTTGGAAACTTCACAACAAGATGTTACAAAGCTAGATATTTTTTTGTGTATACATACAAGGATTTTATTCATGGCTTTTAAAAGTTTGGGAAATAAATGAAGCAATGGAGGTCCTATTTAAAATGATGTTTGTAGGTTTATGCCTAATTTTAATGTTTACTCATGGCTAATTGATGGATATTGTTTCCAACAAAATGAAGAGGAAGCTCTGAAGCTTGTTGATGATTTTTTCGAAAGAGGTTTATTTAATGATGTTTTTTATATAGTAACACTATTCAAGGTTAGGAAACCTGAGCAGGTGTTATAGACATTTTTGTGCCTTACAACATTGAGCATGAAATGTCCATAATCTAAGGGATCCAAAGCCCTAAACATGTTATTCCTACCCCTAGAGGAACAAGGCTAACAAAACACAACAATTCACAGAAGTTCTCCACCAGAAACTGCTCAAAAACAAGTCAATTCAGGATCATTTCAGTGGCTCCACTAGCTGTTTGCGCTGAATGTCAAAGCCAACACTGGCTGCCTGCGCTGAATGTCAAAGGCAACACTGGCTACCTGCACTGAGCGAGAGTGGACATGTGGCAAGTTCATTTCTCAAGGTGTCAAAACCCAGGAAGCTTCCAAAATGACACTTGCCTCAGGGAATTCGACTGGTGATGAGTAAGAGGTTCCAAATCTCCAAGTGGAAGCAAGAACCTCCAAGTGGAATCAAGAACTGATAGAGGGAGAGGACACTAGTCAGATCTCAAGCTGACTCATCCTCTCTCCAAACATCTATATATGGATCTCTCCTCCATGAGATCTAGAGGCTGGAATTTTGTTATTGCAAAGAATTGTTGTTGGTTTGAGATTGGAATCATTGGGTGCTTAATGCTTTGAAGGGGGTGAAGATAGGAATTCCATTTGCTGGGAAGGAGATGCTGGATTGGAGCCCTCTGGGTTGTATCTCTTACTAAACCTTGTTATTCATCAATAAAGCTATCTTGGTTTCTCCTATATGCTGATGTATTTTTGATGTATGATTGCATTAGTATGTTTAGTTTATTTCTAATCCTGAACTAGTTATGAATATGAATCCATGTCTTGTGTAGTGTTCTCTTCTTGTGATCTTGCAGATACCTCTTGAAGCTGGGCGAGCGAGAAGGCAAGTAGCTGGGAACTCTCCAAGAGAAGAGAAACCGGATCGAGGGACAAACAGAAGACACCAGTTAGTCCATCCATCTCTCTTCATTCTTAATTCATAAAGGAAGAATACTAGAATAGTTGTCTCTGTTTGTTGCTAAGGCACTGTCACACCTTAGGTGGATAGGATCGTCCTGCATAGGCATTTTTCCCCACAACAAATTGGCGACTCCGCTGGGGAGATTTTTTTAGTCATTTTATTTGTGTTTCTATCATTGTTTGTTTCATAGACTTGACAGCAACAATCGAACTGCATCTGCTATTCCCAGATGCAAAGTAGACAGTTGCTGCTTTGATCCAATCACTGGACTTGTCTATGATCTGAACAATGGACTCACAAATGATTTGATGATCCTTTGTGATAGATCTTAGTACTCCCTCAAAGCATCCCTTTGATTGTACCTTGCTTGTTGCTTTTATTTGGCCTAAAACAGTAGATTAAATAGCAATCTGTGACCCAGAACCCAGTGAGAAACGAGAGTTTCTCCTTCAGCGCGACAGCTGTGAAGAGGTTCTGCATTTCAACGCAGGTCCCGTGAAGGCTACCTGCGCTGAATGTCAAAACCCCTGTGTTGAGGTTGCGCTGAACCAGTTTGGCCTTGTGCAGCTGGGGTTCTCTGCTCTGTTTTGCCTTGTTTTGATCTCTGATTTTTGCAGCCTGTAACCAACTTAGGTACCAGTCTGATAACTCCTTTTCTTCGCTTAAATTCCACCTCCTTTTGTACAAAAAGACTGTGAGTGTTTTTATGTGTTTGTGGCGTCATTTGCAGTTTTCCTTTGCAAGAGTGGAATAGTCATCCTGTAGCCCTTGATTCAGATCTGATTGATTGCGATCTTAGAAGAGAGTTCATTGGTTGTTTGCAGTTGATTATACATTTACTTTTGCATTTGGTTTGAGTTTGTCTCTTTTAAGTGTCAAAACAAGTGTTCATTTCGAAAATCGTTGTGTTGTAATCTCTTCTACCCTTTTTGATTTCGAAAACGTAAACTTGTTTGTACTGGTCATTTAAAAGCAAATTCAAAGTTGTACAAAAAGCTTTCTTTGTAGGCATCAATACTAAGAAAGCGGAAAACAAACACTTGCATTGTGCATTTGCATCTTGATTGTTTGCATGTTTGATTTAGGAAAAGTGCATTAGAGTGTGCGGATTGCTCTTTGAGAAAAGATGGTGTCTTTATTTTCCCTTAGTAGCTAGGATTTTCAAAGTTGAAAAGATATAAAGCTTGCTTATCATCTTTAGACTGCATTTAGGAATTTGTATCATACATCTCGTGGTGAACCTTGAAAGGCAAACTTCTAAAAAGATCAACCTAAAATAAATTGAATGAACTTAACAACGCTTTGCAACATAACGCACAACATAGAGGTCTAGGCTAGAGACGTGTTCCGGCGTCGTAAAGCCTGGTGACTGTCGATCTCGTGGATGGTGGGTGATTCCTCCTGAGGGACGACAGCACCAGTACGGATTATGCTCCCACGTACCGTCACGTATATATTGGGAGACCCCTATAGGCATAAAACCTTTATCCTTAAGAAGTCGTGTCGGCCGCCCTACTGATCGCAATGCACTGAACACAACATTCAGGAAGATCGACCGCCCGTACCCTAAAAAGTATTCTGCGGTTTTGCGAAAAGTTTGGCACACCCTCTGCCTAGAACTCCAGAGCAGTTCCGTTTGGCCTTTTTCATACTCTATAACGGAAAAAGTCCATCCGAGCATTTGTCACTTCGGGCTCGTTAAAACATCGAAGGAGACTAGAGTCATCTTTAGCTTTTTCTCGACTCTTTAAAACTGAAAAAGCAAGTTGTGTCTAAGCGTCGTTAAAAATTTATTTTAAACGGAAAAATCACCCCTATTCCTGCATTGATCTTTAGGTTGAAAAAATGGAGCACACCAACCAAGGAATTCCCCTTGGTGGAAATCCTAGTCCCTTCTCCTCTTGGGGAGATGTTGGTGCGCCCCATATGGCCACATTGTCGCTTCCAGGACTGACAATTGGCCTGCCGGTCTGGATCTTTTCAACCAATGTCGTTCAGAACACCACTATTCCTGAACAGCCGAGTCAACAGTTAGATCAGACCAGAGTTGCCCACCAGCCTTCCACTTCATCTAATTCTTCCTCTCCTCCTTCCTCTTCGCTTGACGGAACTGGTAAAACAAAAAACCAAGTTCCTAAGAGAAGAAGGAAAAGAAGAAGAAAGAGAAGAAGAAGAAGGAGCCAAAAGCGACTGGGGGCAAATAAGTGTCGTCTAACAAAAATCCACACACAACACTGACCAGGCCTAAATCACCATGTGTCATATGCAAGAGAGACCACTTCCATAGAGATTGTCCCTGCATCCCTCAGATACTAAGGGACTGGTCTCCCCGTTTGCACAATTCGGTAGCATCGACCTCTGATAGCCATGTTGACAGCTCACCGTCGACTAGTGAAAGTGAAGTCCCAGGACAGAGAGGGAAAGCTAGATTTCCCTGCAAACTGTGTGAAGGCGACCACGCCATCCACCGTTGTCCCTTCTTAGACGAGGTTAAAAGAGTTTTGGAAGATCGCCCAATTTTACGAGCGCAACTTCCTCCTGGATATCAAAAACTCTTGCCAAGTCCTTCACTAGTTGAGAACCCAGCTGGCCCGCCCAGGTGGTCAGCCGAAGCACCTATCATTGAAGATGAACCATCTGGATCCATGCCTGACGAAAGTCAAAGGGTTGAGACGACAGTTGACCCGGTTTTACCTTCAGAGGCTCTATCTTCGAATGATACCATCACAGAGGAGAATAAAGACGACACCGTCCAAATTCTCTTCATCAACACAGACTCCGACGAACAAGGGGGAAATTTGCCCGTTCCTTTATCGCAGGAAGGAACTTCGTCAGAGTCATACCCGGTCGTCTATTCAGTCCCACCACCAAGCAACCTAGTTGTCTCGTTCGACTGGAACCAACTAGGCAGACCCCGGTTACCAGCAAGCATACCATTCAGAATTATCGTTCAAATATACAGAATGGTAATGGCTGGCACTATCATTGATGAGGGGGCATCTGTGAGTATCCTTTCCTCTATTGCTTGGAAAGCGCTTGGTTCGCCAGCGCTTTTGCCTGAAATGAGAAATCTATCAAGCTTTGATAAAGGAACCAGTCGACCTTTAGGGATCCTCCCCAATGTGCCCATAACATTGAAAGGGAAGACCGTTCAAATGAACGTGATGGTCGTTCAAGGACCCTTGGATTATAACCTACTCCTTGGACGAGACTATATATATTGCATGGGGGCCCTCGTCTCCTCACTCTTTAGAGTAATGTGTTTTCCGCACGAAGGAAGAGTGGTCAAGCTCGTGGACCAACTTTCATTTCCCGGATCATGCATCGCAAATAGTCATGTACCATCCCTAAATGGTCTATTCACGCAAGAAGTGTCTCAACCCACGGTTCGTCCTCCTGATGAGCGCGAGTAATCAGGGAGGATATGACTGAAACCTAGGGGGCATGCGTCCTGGTCTGCTTTGGCAGGGAAACTTTGGGTATAGAGTAGGTTTCCGCGGGAGAATATGACTAGTCTGTACCCCGTCCGTCTAGGAAGAGGGTTATTCTAGAATAAGATTCTTTTGTCAAAGTTATGTGAGTTGGCAGGCTACGTCGCTCACCTTTGTCTATTTCGGTAGATATTGCCGAGGAAGTGTTTTGTTTGAAAGATTAACGAGACAATCTTTGGGTAACCTGAAAGAGGTAGGCCTCTCTCGGTGAAACGAATGTTTTGACGGAAATGAAGTAGAGGTAACCTTGAAATCGTACTTTATGCCTGGGGGCATGCAAACCTTTTGGAGTGCAAGCAAGGGGCGACTATTTATTTTTTAAATTTTTAGGTCCTCCCTTTAAACCTGTAGGTCTAACCCTTTAAACTCGTAGGATTAGTCGTTTCCGAACTTGCATAACGAAAGGATCCGGGGCAAAGCTTCTTGAGATGAAGCTCCATACAAAATAGAATCTCAATGAGACACTCTTATCATATGACTGGTATAATCGAGCAGTTTTAGCACACAGTTCATGCTCGTTAAAAAATAAATGCAAGATCCGAGCAGTTTTAACGCGGACTTCATGCTCGTTAAAAAATAAACATAAGCAATGAGCAAGTGTTTCCACCAGTGTTTAAGCTCATTTTAAAATAAAAAATGAACCTACCCAGTAAATAACCACTGTGAATGTAACCTTATCAGCCATTAAAGCCTTGGTCGTGTTTGCACCGTCACCTCCACCTTTCATTTGGCCGATCGTTCACCTCCATATGATTGTTTACCCATTTTGAGGAACAACTGCGAAGAGTGATCTCACCTAGCCATCCTTGTGACACTGCCGTGATTGGAAAATTCCAACCTGTACCTGGAATCAGCTGCTAACCCTGTTTATCACTCGTTCCTCAAAAGACGAGTCTTCTTTAAGCTCTTTTCATCTGACTCGTAAAATATGAAAAGATTGCCGAGTTTTGGCCTTCCAGCTCGTTAAAGCGACCGGAAGTGCTATCCCTCCTCTAGATTTTAATCTTTTTGGACCTGAGGGATTATTGCACAAAAAGATCGAGCGCTTGTTTTATTCGGCTCGTTAAAACTATCGAAAACTTATCCCTTATGTATTGTTTTATACTTTTTTGGACTTAAGGGATTAGATGACGAAAAAGGACTTTTGGAGTTAACTTTATGTACCTTTTCAGACTCTCTAAAAATGAAAAGGACCGAGTTATCCTTGTCGTTAGACTCGTTAAAATCATTAAATAGCGACAAACTTGTCTTTAGACGAGAACGAGTTTCACTATCGCTAGGCTCGTTAAAACATAGCGATGGGCTTGCCCGAAGGGCAGGTTATAGAACAAGCATATGTTATCCTCCTCAAGCTTGACAAAAATAAAGAGGTACTGGTCAGCAATGACTGGGGAAAAATTGGGAGAAACTCAAGAAAACTTTGATGGTAGCAAGTCGCTCTTGAACATGACACTTTTCCTCCGTACCACAATCGGGTTGGGTTGTTTCATTCACCGGTCACATCACCATGGTCTTGCCATACCATCCATATTTGGGGTAATGCTACCGATCCATCGCATCAATGTCGCCATATGTTCAAGAGAAGTCGTTCAGAAAAGTCAACCGTGTCCCATCCACTGCCATACATTATCCTTCATCCTTTCATGACCGCCACCCTGAATCATATGTCACAGATCGTTTTCACCTCCATCCAAATCATTAGCTCCGTTCCGTGTCACTGATGAGGGATTCATTAAGGCCCTCCTTTGACGTATCACTTCTTGTTGACATCAGCTCATTATCCAAGAAGTTGATCTAGGAACAACCCCTTCAGTACTTTGAAGCTTGCATGCCTCAATGGCAAGTTTCTCACTTCCGACGACAGGTATACATCAATGACCTTCGACCGAAAGATTTTGCGTGGTGTTCGACGTCAAGTCCTTTATTCACACCACGTGAATTGTACTGCAGTACCTTGAGGGTCATTATCATTATCGGTGATTCCTCTCGCGCTTGTTAACGGTTTACCTCATTGACCGGTAATCAAGCGATGTCTTTCCATGTTTGACTTCAGAACATTTCTCACATGGATCGACTTGTACGTAGAGTGAAGATCGAACGAGTTTTTTAGACCCCGGATCTAGTTTCATCCATCCGGGCTGCGATATATATTGAGGAAAGATAAAGACATTGACATGTACATCATTGCAGCAGATAATCATCCTACTCAAAGGATGATAATTTCATCAAAATTATCAGTCTACCATCAGACGATTGTCTGTTCTATGTACAGAAAAATGAATTTATAAAGCTGAGCATGGGAATGCCCGCCTCAGCTAGATCATGAAAGCAGTATGAAAAATAATGTATTGTATTGTATCTTATTACAGGTCCCCTCCCAGCATTGGATGAACTTCGGATCCCCTTGATAAAGCATTTCACCCGATAAACGGCCTCATACTTTAGGGGGCAATTGTTATAGACATTTTTGTGCCTTACAGCATTGAGCATGAAATGTCCATAATCTAAGGGATCCAAAGCCCTAAACATGTTGTTCCTACCCCTAGAGGAACAAGGCTGACAAACCACAGCAATTCATAGAAGTTCTCCACCAGAAACTGCTCAAAAACAAGTCAATTCAGGATCATTTCAGTGGCTCCACTAGCTGTTTGCGCTGAATGTCAAAGCCAACACTGGCTACCTGCGCTGAATGCCAAAGGCAACACTGGCTACCTGCGCTGAGCGAGAGTGGACATGTCGCAAGTTCATTTCTCAAGGTGTCAAAACCCAGGAAGCTTCCAAAATGACACTTGCCTCAGGGAATTCGACTGGTGATGAGTAAGATGTTCCAAATCTCCAAGTGGAAGCAAGAACCTCCAAGTGGAATCAAGAACTGACAGAGGGAGAGGACACTAGTCAGATCTCAAGCTGACTCATCCTCTCTCCAAACATCTATATATGGATCTCTCCTCCATGAGATCTAGAGGCTGGAATTTTGTTATTGCAAAGAATTGCTGTTGGTTTGAGATTGGAATCATTGGGTGCTTAATGCTTTGAAGCGGGTGAAGATAGGAATTCCATTTGCTGGGAAGGAGATGCTGGATTGGAGCCCTCTGGGTTGTATCTCTTCCTGAACCTTGTTATTCATCAATAAAGCTATCTTGGTTTCTCCTATATACTGATGTATTTTTTATGTATGATTGCATTAGTATGTTTAGTTTATTTCTAATCCTGAACTAGTTATGAATATGAATCCATGTCTTGTGTAGTGTTCTCTTCTTGTGATCTTGCAGAAACCTCTTGAAGCTGGGCGAGCGAGAAGGCAAGTAGCTGGGAACTCTCCAAGAGAAGAGAAACCGGATCGAGGGACAAACGGAAGACACCGGTTAGTCCATCCATCTCTCTTAATTCTTAATTCATAAAGGAAGAATACTAGAATAGCTGTCTCTGTTTGTTGCTAAGGCATTGTCACACCTTAGGTGGATAGGATCCTTCTGCATAGGCATTTTTCCCCACAACAGCAGGGACAAAAACACAATCAATAAAATGTTTGGAGGGGTCTTGTTAGTGATGCCCTTATTTATACTACTCTTATTTATGCATACTTGGGAGAAAGTGAGAGAAATAAAGCTTCAGAACTTGTGAAGAAATGGCCGAAAAAAGGATTTTGGTCAATCTTAAAAAACAAATATTTTTGATGTATTCTTTAGATATAGATGGAAAACCTGAGGTTTTCTGGAATGGGATGATAGAGAAAGGCTAGGTTGTCAAATGTACTATCAAAATGTGAGAACTATTGCACAAACTTCCATTTCCAATATGTTGTTTTGATATGTAAGTTGTAACATTAAGACTCTATGATACGTAAAAAGCACATGTTGTTACTAATGCAGTGAATAGGAATTAAAAGACACAACATTGGAGAGGCTAATTAGGTGACAGTATTGAGTAGATAGTTTGCACAGTGGCAAGCAAAAGTGCAACAATTGCTCCCGCTAGAGATAGACTTCTCCATGGTGATGAGAAATGCTCCTTCACAAGCTCTATAAACCAAACCTTGAATTCTCTTCTGTAGTGATCATCTACATCTCCCTTCAGTTTTTCCAATTCATCTATCAGGCTCACAGTGACTCCCTTACATAGACCATTGAAGAGCTCGACAACCTCTGAATCACTCCCAAGGTAATTTATAATGATGTCACTTTTCCTGAACACAGCTACATCTTCTTCAGAGTTGATCAAATCGTCCATTAGACTCAAGTAACATGTCACATAATTGATTTCAGATGCCTTGCACGCCTCAAAAGTGATTAGATTACGGAAGAGTACCTCTGTGTGATTAGTGATATTGATGGGTGGAAGATAAATTACAGCTCTTTTACACTCGAAATTGATCTTCTGGATGCCTCCATCACATAGCACAAATTTCATTCCAGAATTTCCTAATTCTATGGCACAAGGGATGCGTCTGACGCCATTTACTGCTTTCTCCATAGCATTGCGGTTGATTTGTATAAGAATGCCAACTATTCAATTCTACTGGATATTAACAATAGTGGAAAAGTTGATCCTGAATGAGGAGACACTCATTTAATGTGTCTGAGTCAACTAAAAGTTTCACTGTTTGTCAAAGTTCCTTCGTAGCTTCAATATGACTTTTCCTGTGCATCTATTGTTTTAAAAGTTCTGTTGCTTGGCTATAAAACCCCGTGGGAAAGTTGATCTTGAATGAGGAGACACTCATTGAATGTGTCCGAGTCAACAAAACGTTTTACTGTTTGTCAAAGTTCATCCGCAAGCTACCTTTCCTATGCAACTATTGTTTTAAAAGTTTTATCACTTGGCTATAGAACCCCATTAAAGGAGAGTTTTATATTGAAAATATATGTGCACCCAAGAGAATGTGCCTCATTTGATGAAGTTGGGTGCCATTCTGGATGGGATTTTACCCTTGTAAAATCTTGGTAATGAATTTTGGATATTTCTCAGAGAATTACGCCCTCTAAGCCATTCAGAACCAGCTAACACTTAATTATTTTTCTCAGGATTTCATTTAGCAATGGTTGGGAACTAAACACCCTCAATTAAGCATTTCAACCTTTATTCTACCATACAGAACTACTTCAAACACCAATAGAAAGAGAATTTCACACCAAAATATCTAGAACTTCGCTCATCAAACATGAAATTACAAATTTATATCATGGCACAAATATTTGTGGAAGAATTCATGAAATTAGTACCTTTGTGAATTCCAAATCCTTCCCAATTTGCACCAATGTCAAAGTTCACTTCCATAGCAATGCAGAAATCTAGCTACAATCTAGCTAGGGCAACAGCAATGTCAAATTTTGCTTCCATGACAATGCAGAAATCTTCCAATCTAGCTAGGGCAGCACCAATGTCAAATTTCGCTTCCACCGCAATGCAGTGAATGGCGAAATCTAGCTCCAATCTACCTAGGGCTGGTTTCTCACCACCAAAACTAATTTTCCCAATGGGGTTTTTGGACACCGTAGCCTCACAGGGTTCCAGACTCTCTACGAGTATTCTTCTTCAAAAATACAAATAACCAAAATGAGGAGAATACTCATTTTCCCTTTTTACAATTTCCTTTTCATTTCTTGCTTTTTATTTTATTAAAATTATTATTTTTTTCAATTTCCCTTCTATTTGAAAAAATATTATTTTTTTCAATTTCACTCCTATTTAAAAAAATATTATTTTTTTCATTTTTACCTCTTACTTTATAAAAGCTAACATAAGCTGAAGTGGGAAAGCTAACATAAGTTGAAGTGGGAACCTTTTCATTTCTTGCTTTTTATTTTATTAGAGTTATTATTTTTTTCTATTTCCCTCCTATTTGAAAAAATATTATTTTTTTCAATTTCCATCCTATTTAAAAAAATATTAATTTTTTCATTTTTACCTCTTACTTTATAAAAGCTAACATAAGCTGAAGTGGGAAAGCTAACATAAGTTGAACTGGGTAAGGAAATTGCTTTGAAAATACAAATGACCAAAACTAGGAGAACTCTCATTTGCCCTTTTTATAACTTCCTTTTCATTTTTGGCCTTTTATTTTATTAAAATTATTAGTTTCTTCAATTTCCCTCATATTTAAAAAAATATTATTTTTTTCATTTTCCCCTCTCATTTTATAAAAGCTAACATATGCTGAAGTGGGAAAACAAATTGCAAAGTGAGTGAATGATAATGATATGTTGTTTAAATATTACACAAGTTTTTTAATTAATTTGTAAAAAAATAATAAAAGATTTATGGAAAAAGGTCTATGGATAATGTAATAACATGATCTTTAAGATGATTAAGAATATTTTCACATAGGTTTTTTGAATTGGTCAAATATTATGAGTAGTGATAAGATTGGTGGTATCAGTGCTAATATTGCCATGTTTTGGACAATTATAAGGGCCCTCCTAAGTAGGACATGGGTATGGGTGTATTGTCTCTAACCAATTCTTTCAATTTGAGAGTTAATGTTTAGAAAAACGAACGTCTTCCTATGTACTTGAACCCTCTATACCTATTGACAGAAGGTGATGTTCAAGGAGTGTATAAGGAACATGTGGTTTTCTTGGCCTCTAAGGAAGGTTTTTGGTTCATTGGAAATAGTAATGATGTAAAGTCATTAGAAGTTGAGGAAAAATGTTTTCTTAGTTGTGGGGGAATATATTGCAGTCAACAAAATCCTTGACCTTTCAAGATGCACTTTGGCATGAAATTTTATTTGCAAGAGGGTAGGGATGGACTACTTTCTAAGATAGATAAAGTAGAGTCGGAGTTCAAGTTTATGCTATATACTAGCAACTCACATAGTAGCAAGAGAGATGCATTCTTTTTGTCTTTTGGAACAAAGAAGATGTAGTTTCTATATCAAATGAAGTTTGGTTTATGGATAGGTCTTGTTTGTCTATAAAACCCCACCACTCTTTTTTATCCTAGGGATGAGACCATGTCAGATACCCTAGTATGGATGAAACTTCTTGGACTCCCCTTGGAACCCTAGACTATTCAAGATTTATGCACAATTGAAAACAATCTAGGAAAAAGTATTCTCATGGATGACGTCTTTGTTTCTGAAAGATAAAGGTCAATTGTAAGGATGTTAGTTTATATTGATGTAACTATAGGTATTTTTGAGACCACTAAATTGATTATTAAAAAAATTCAAGTGTTCTTTACATACTCTTTCCCAACCCCTAATCAATTTTCACATTTTTTACGTTGTACATGGTGGACATACTTCTTGGTCCTTCATTTTTTCATAGTAAATATGACTTGTAACCTTTTCCAATTAACCAAATAGTATTTATGTTATAAATGTGACTTTAAATTTAATTGATTTATTAAAGATAATTCAACCAACTAATTATCCTTCCAACTCTTGATGTTTTGTAAGCTTATATCCTGTAGTGCTTTGAAGTTAGAATATTTTGTTGTGATGGCGGTGTTTGATCATGGATTTGTGGAAAAATCTAGATTTTTTCCCCCTTCCTTAAGCCAATCTTATGTGATATTTTTGGCACTAGAGAAATTCTTCCAAAATGCAACCTTCTTCTATTTGAGAGAGAAGCTCACTTTCTTCCTCAACTAATTTGTCAGATCGACCTTCAAGAATAATGCATTGTTGGACTTATTCCATGTGATCCTCTAATTCCTATTTGATTTGGTGGATGTTCCAAAAATATTCTCTATTCCATTTTTTTATTTGAGCGTTTAAGAACTTGATTTTCTACTGGAATTGGTGCATAATTGAGCCCAGTCGAGGAGTGGCTTTCTACCACCATTATTAGGAATTTTCCAAGAAGGAAGGATCCCTAAGAAAAAAGCTTTCAAAGCAAAAGTGTTTGTTTTTGGGGCTTGCTTTGATATTTTCTTCCAAGCTTACAGGCCAATGATATGATATGCAACAGGGAAGGATTAAAACCTCCACAAAGGTCTCATTGTCCCAAGGAGCTTTTGAGACCAAAAATATGTCAAATCTGGAAGTAATTTGAGGGCAACCACCTTTTTTATTATTCCAAGTAAATATCCCATGTATAGTATATGCATATGTGGCATGCAGGTCTTGCATGAGGTCAAGGAAGAGCAATGCATCAAAGTCCAGTTATTGCAAGCCACTTTTTTTCTTCCATCAATTTAATGATGTGGAAGTTACCCACTATTATCCATAGGTGTTTTAAAGATATGGAGTGGAGATCTTTCAATAGAGCTATACCACATGCATTTGTAATTCTACCTATTGAGTTAAAACTTTTGAATTGAAAATGACCTGAAGGAATGCATGGGGCTATAGTTAGATTGGTGATGGTACTTTCCATGGGATTTCATATAAGATCTAGCCTTCCTATTTTTCCTTTTGCATCCAATTCCACTAAAGCAATAACTTTCTAACATTTCTCTAGGGTTGCACTTACACGATCATTGGACATTTTTTTTTTTTTGTAGTATGAGTACTATGGGGATTTCCTTATGTTTTTAACCTTTTGGAAGCCTAAACTTTCCTTTTCAGTTGAGGCCCCTAATGTTCCATGTGATTAATTTCACTAATAATGATGGGGAATGGAGTGGAATACATCCATCATGAGAGCCACCTTACTTGAATTGGCTAGCATCTCGCTGACCTCTTGTATGAGGTTTTTGTTGCTTTTTTTCCATTCCTTTTTGCTTCCTTGTGGTGCTTTGAGGGTTCTTTGAGGTTATGAGTTTGGATTCCATATCTTGACTAACCTTATCTTTGAGAGGTCATCCCTTTATTATTATAGGGTTTCAAGTAGGGTTGATGTAACATCTACACTATATGTTTAGGATTGTTTACAAATATTTTCCTTTTAGCTCTTCTACCATGCTTGCCAAGATTGCTTCTTCCACATCCATTTCTTTTGCATCATCCTAGGTATCTCTTGGAATTTTTTTTTTGCTTCTGGTTTGTCTTCTCATGGTTCCTCTTGGCTGGTTTCTGGTGCCTTTCTTTTAATGGAGCTTTGATCTATATTTGGATCCACAAAGTTTATTTCTTGTGATGGGTTATCCACTTGGATAAATGAAGGAGACAGAATGGGGTTGGGGGTAATCGAGCCTTGTCCTGGAAACATTGATGGTGGATTTTGATCGCACTCACAAACATATCTCGGTGAAACAACTTTGGGCTGTATTTTCGAGCCCTCCCTTTGTATTCTAGATAGAGGACGCCCTTCACACTATTGGCAAGAAGCTTGGTAGATTTATTTATGTGGACCCTAATTGGTATGTTTCGATTAATAGGCATTGGGTCTGGATTCTAGTCAAAGTAGATATCAAAGAGTGTTTATTCAAGGCCATTGAATTAGTTTACAAGGAAAACATCTAGACCCATAAGATTGATTATTGGAAAATGTCATTTCATTGTTTCAATCATTACGAAGTTGGACATGTTCAGACCCAATGGTTAGAGTTGAAGGCTCCCATTTTGAGGAAAAAGAGAATTTGTAAGTAAGTTAGAAGCAAGTTTGAACCAAAACCTACAATTTCAAATTATAAAAAAGTTCATGTCAAGTTGGAACCTATCCTTAAGGTTTAGTGAAAAGTTCAAGTAAACATTACGCCTCCTTCGGCTAAGATTAATTCCCCTTCATATTCTTCTTTGGTTTTATCTCTTCATATAGACTCTTTTACTTTGATGGATTTCCCTGTTATTTTGCATTCTCCTCTCCATCTTCCCTCTCTTTTCCTTGCCCCTTCTATTCCTAATAGTATCTCCTCCCACTTGACCTTGAACTATCAAGCCTCCCTAAAGAGGTTAAAATTGTAGTGAATAAGCCTAAACATTCAAATTTCCCCAGAACTCTCAAGCCTAAGGTTAGGCTAATGGAAGAATGTTTATCGAAAGGAGGATTAGCTTCAGAACCACAAATATCAAATGCAACAGGTTGAAAATCTCACCTTCTTAATGCACAACGAAAATCACAACAAAATATTAAAAGGGGAAAAGGAAAAGGAAAATGAAATACCTTTCAAAGAGGTTTGGAAAAAATAGGACTTACAAGAGGCAAGCCTATGATTGCAATAAGGGGTTGGGAAAAAGTAGTTTCAAATAAAGGGAGGCTTTGGGCTATGTGCAACACCATTTTTTCAATGACTTGGTTAGGTTCCCAAATCACAAAAAAAGTAAGGCTATCTACAAGGGCATGATAACTAGGGAGTTCCAAGGTGTGCCAGGGAATGACAAGAAGTGCTAACACATGTGAGATGGTTCCAAGACATGTTAAGCATGCCAAGATGTACCAGGTTCTAGGGTGTGGCACCAATGTATGTTAGGGAGTGCTAGGGAAACACAAGGGAGCACTAGTTTCAATTGCATGGAAATGAATGAATAAGAGTGTGTGATAGTGAGTGTGAGCGAGTTCCAAGTGTACTAAGGAGGATCAACCCCACCAAATTTAAGCACACTAACCCAAGGATAACGCAAGGATCTAGTGACACAAATTGCAACCAAATACAAAACCCATTTCAAAATACTCAACCCAGATGATTTCTAAGGAAATACATGTGTCAGATATTGAATTCAGAAAAACCCATTCCAAAAAAAACAAACAACCTAGTTTAATTCTAAGGAAAATATGTGTTGGAGCTACAAACCTGTATTTTTGTCGACCCCCGGCATAAACCTCCGCCTGGTACTTGGTCTTACATGTATCTAAGGGATACAATATGGTAGTGCTGATGAACCTTGCTATGGGTCTTGAAGCTCTGTTTATCAAATATTCAAAATCAACCCCCATTGCATACAAATTCCACCGAATAATCTAATATATATATATATATATATATATATATATATATATATATATATATATCTTAGATTAAAGATCTTATTCGCACTTTGGGTTCTGAATACTTGATTTTGAACCCCCACAATATATATATACATATATATATATATATATATATATATATATATATATATATATATATATATATATATATATATATATATATATATATATGTATATACATATGTATATACATATATATATATATGTATATGTATATATATATATATATATATATATATATATATATATGGATATACATATATATATATATATATATATATATATATATATATATATATATATATATATATATATATATATATATATATATATATATATATATATATATATATATATATATGTTACACAAAAATATCGTCACTATGATTATTTACAGTCAGTATGAGTCTGTCATCACTTGTACTATCTTCCTAAGCAAGTCTAAGACCTCAGCTCTTCAAATCAAGCTTTGGAAATGGGAGAAAGACATTAAAAATCAATGTAACTCTAGTTCCGCACTTTCTCTCATGGTCACCTGCGGTCCCGCAACTTCTGTGTACAAAAGCTGCGTACCTACCCGCTCTGTCCCTAACGATGTAGGTGCGGACCCCTGTGAAAGTCAAAAGGTGCAAGTTTTATCTTAAAAAACTCATTTTGGGTTAATTCTAGAGTTTTCTAGAAGGAATTTTGACGTGGATTGTTCGCTCTGAGGTGGTTCATGCATCCCAAAAGAGAAGGAGCTAATCCCTTGACTAAAGGAGCTATCCCTTTGAAGGAGGGCTTTATCCCTTTGAAGGAGGACCCAGTAACTTCCCTCCATTACACTATAAATACAGGCATTGGGGTGAGGACTAGAGAGGTTAGAAGCTGAACATTTTGAGGGTAAATGCTGGTGAAATTAAGAATTCCTAGTTGAGCTTAAGAGGAGAGATCACATACCTTTTTGGCTTCATTGGGGAGTGAGTGAAACTTGTCAAAGTAGAGGAGACTTCTTGTTGGACCCTGGGAGAAGCTTGTACAGCGTCAAGGCAAAGGTTGTAAGGTTCTTCTTCTTTTGAATGAATACAATCAAACTCATTTTTCTCAACAAGTACCTTATGTTATTTGTTTCATGGACTCCTTGACTTTCATGTTAAATATGTTTTATGCAATTGGTTTTTTAGGTGCTATTTAATTTGTTTGCCTTGTTTGTGTTTGCAGATTCGCGAAAAGGAGCTCATTTGGATCAAAGGAGCGAGGGCATCCACAAGCTTGCGTTGGACCAAAGGTAGGCCCTAAAAGCACTTGTTTGCTATTGTTTATTAAAGCATATTTAGAGAAAGATAGTGTCTGGTTGGTTTGGTTGTCATTAGGTCTTCTTTAGATTCTAGGAAGGTCTATCTTGTCTGCAAGATCGACTCATTCCGTGCGACAAAATGGCGACTCCACTGGGGACTTGATTGTTTTCCTTAATTATACTTTGACCTGAGAAAATGTATTTCTGTTTGTGTTTTTGACTTGATGATTGTGGGATTGGGTGAATTTAGTTAATTTTGAGTCAGTTTTTATTTTTCATAGTTTTGGGAGAAGTACGCACCCTCTGAGTTAAGCACAGTGCGTACCTGTACACACTTTTTCTTTGTACACAGAGCGTGGACGCACCTGTGTAAACAGGCTGCCTGCGTACCCTGTCAAAAATTTGAGAAATTTTAAATTTTTCTCTTTTTTATCAGTTTAGAATTTGTTTATAGGCTTTAGCCATTGCCTAGACCTGCTTGTTCCCTGTCAAAAACTTTCCTTTGTTTAATTTCATTAGTGTTAGGGTTTTAGGTGGAATTCCTAGGAATTTTGCTTGTTGGGTTTGTTTTCGTTTTTGGTTATGTAGTGGCTCTAAGCTTAGAAGCCGTAGGGACCTCAGATTACCTTGGTATCTACCAGTCTTCTTATGAGTCTGACCATTTATGAAACCTCCCCTTGTTGAAGAATCCGCTTTGTGTTTTCTCATTACAAAATTTTGAAAAACTTGTATTTGAAAGTTCGAATTTTCATTTTTAAAGAAAGAAAACGAAAGATTGGTTGTTTTTTGACTAATTATGATTCTGCATAAATTAGTCCTTAGCTCACATTTAGCTAAGTAAAACATCCTCAAAAAGAATTTTAGTAGGCTTTGACTTCAAATAGCTTTTTATAGTTTGTAGAACTCAAGATTAGTCATTTTCATAGTTTTGAGTGTCTTATGAAAAATATAAAAAAATCTCTTTTGGAAAAAGTTTGTTTTGTAGTGGTTGAGTGCTTTGAAAAGAAAAGGGAAATTTTTGTGAAATAACTAGTTGTCTCGTTTTGAGTGCTTTGGAAAGGAAAAAGCTCTTCTTTAAATTTGTTTAGTTGAGAAAGATTTGTGTTTACAAAGTATTTTCATTCTCAAACTCTTTCTTAGTTTAGAAGTTCATCGAAGAGAAAAGATTGTTTAAATCATCTCAGGTGCATCTTTTTAGTGATTTCGAGTCGAGTCTTTACACCACGAGTTTCATCTCCGCCATCTCTTGACTTAAACAACACCCACTAAAATTAACGCTTAAAGTAAAATTCACCTAGTAACATTTTATTTCTAGGGCTCTGATACACCAACTTAGCTTAGGCTAGTGTCTTGGAGTAGGAGAGTAATTAACTCTCCAAGACAGTAAAAACAAATAAGTAGCTGTATCTTGTGGTAGGAAGAAATCCAATTGTTGCATTTATGCTCTGGGAAAGCTCCTCTTAAAGGAGAAGCACGAGATCGTGTTCAAACCAGTGTGGGAATCAATCCTTCCTCATTGGGAACGACGCCAGATATTCACGTATTAAAAATGGTAAACCTCGGATTAACCATTGTCGAGGAGCCTGGGGTCACTTGTTGGTAAACCTTGGATTATGTCAAGGAGCCTTCAAGGGGATTGAGCTTACTACTCTGCCCTTGTGTGCGTATCGGATCGTAGACTGTTCCCCCAGGTGTATTTGTCTCAGTTGGTAACCTTAGTGGCCATATTCTTTAGGATTCTTCCTAAGGTGACAGTTGTGGGAAGATCCCACTGTACCTGGAGCAGACGTCGGCTAGACTCACTTGGATTTTCTGGGGGGTTCACTTCACTCAAGACGGTTAAGTGGAGGAACTTGGTCCAGTCTATTCATTAAGCAGGTTGCCGGGGTAACGGTTCCAACCGCCATTTATGTACTGAATTCTGAGACGTTGGATTTCATCACCAACTAGTGTTTTCGGTCCGAAAGTTACTGTTTGTATGTGTTTGATCTCTAGATTCTTTAGGCGTGTGATTCAAATTTGTTTGGTTCTTTAGAGGCTTTAGGTGTTTTCCATTGAGATTTTACTTTTTTTGCGTGTGAAGTAGTTAAAATTTTTAACTGTGGATGAATTACCAAGACAGTCCCGTAGACTTCGGGGCCAGTCTCTTGAGTTTGTAACCGTGGCTGATTTACTGAGGAAGTCTCGTAGACTTCGGGGCCAACCTCCTGAAGAAGTCTCGAGCCAACTTGAAGGCTTGAAATTCCTCGTAACTCCTAGTGGTAGTAAAGTTGGGTCACCTGAAGAAGGAGAGTCTTCATTGGTTGTGCATCCTGATTACCAAACTCTAGTAACGGGTTACGATCCGCAATCGATTTCAGTTTCCGAACTTGCTGGTAGCTTTTCATCTACTAGTGATATAGGTGAAGAACCTGAGATATCTGAACCTGTTACTCCAACATTGGGGTTTGTCTCTCCAACTTCTAGTGGTCCTGATTCACCTAGGGTAGAAAGATTAATTACCCAAGATCTTCCTTCTGGACTTATTGCTATTGAAGAACTTTCTCCAGAAGAAGAAGTAGGCATCCCTATCCCTGAAAATCAACCTGTTCTTGATCTGAGGGAGCATGAATCAATTTTTTACAGTCCACCTAGGAGTACTACTTGGTATCTTTCTTTGACTAATTATTTGGAAAACCCAGGGTTGAATTTTTCACCACCTCGTGCTCCTTATCATCCTAGAGGTTTTTATACTCTCGTAAATATGTCAGGTCATTCGTCCATGTTTACTCAATCGCCTGAATCCTTTTTGTATGGCGGTCCTTCTGTTCCCTCTGGGTATCAATCACTTTCTGGTACTTTTTCGGGAGCATCTCCTCAACCCATTGAGCAAGGGTTATTAACTAGAAACAATGGTACAAAGCCGTTGAGCATAGAAGACATTCTTATGATGTCAGGTTCTATTCCCAATTCTCAACCTCAAGGTGGCCAGTTATCGCCTGGGGGGCAACCTCAATTAACGCCTGGGGGGCAACCTCAAGGTACACAATTTGCATCTGGGGGGAAACCTCAAGGACAGTACGTACCTAGGGTACAGTACGTTCCTCAAGGTCAACCCCAGACTCAATATGTACCCCAAGGTCAACCCCAGTATCAGTTTATACCTCAAGGTCAACCCCAGTATTAGTACGTGCCTCAAGGGTATCTACCCCAAGGTCAATACTCGAACCAAGGTTTCCAACCACCCCAAGGTTAATCTTATGTTCAAGGAACGAGAAATGTACCTTTCAATTATCAATCCTACCCTCAACCCGGTTATGGTCCTCAATATTCTCAACCTGTTATGGGTCAGTACCCTGGAATGAACATAGTGTGGGATCCATCGCAAACCCAACAGGTGTTGCAGCCAAGTGTACAGTTGTCATCTCAAACTGGACAACCCTTAGTTTCTAGTACACCCCAAAAACCAGTCCAGTCTAACATTCAAACTTCTATACCTTCGGTAGTTTCTTAGTCAGGGCCTACTGCGCCTCGTACTCCATCTCAAATGACTGCTGCAACTGCCGTAACATCTGTTCAATCTACCCCACCTACTTCTGGAGTATCGACAGCTCCGGTTTCTACTATTCCTGTATCTACTCCTCAGACATCTTTACCACCATCTGGATCCACAATTCAAACTACGGTTCAGATGCCTGTAGGACAACCTGGTTTAAGTACGGTTGTCACAAGTCAACCGCAATTCACCAATCAACCGTACCAGGGACAGTACCAATTTGGTCCTGCTGTCCAGCAGCCAGTTTATCAGTATCAACCGTATCCTGGGTACACTTATCAACAACCTCAACAACCCCAGTACGGTCCGGTTAATCCTGGTTTTCCGGGAGGATACAATATCCCGAACGCGATTCCTATTCCTAGTTATCCCGGATATCCTCCTCCTGGGGCTGGTCTCATGACCCAGAGTTTTAGGGATCCTAATCGGCAGTTACCGTTTATCGCAACTTTGGACTTACCAGACTTGTCGCGCCTAATGAACGATCCGATTAATTATCTTCCGTTTTGGCCGCCAATGCCGAATAAGTTGCCCAGTGACATTCCCAAGTTCGAAGGTAAATCAGGAGAGGACCCGTCAAACCATGTGATGACTTACCACCTCTGGTGTGCGTCTAACTCCATCACAGATGATTCGATCCATCTTAGACTTTTCCAGCGCACTCTAATTGGTCTCGCGGCCAAGTGGTACATTGAGTTACCGCGAGGCACTTTTTATAATTTTAGTCAGTTAGCTACCTCGCTTTTAACTCATTTCCAGTTGCCAGTACGATATGACAATGGCACGGAATTGTTAACTTCACTAAAATAGTCGAAATCCACGTACATTTCAGATCATATTCATGAGTGGAGACATCGACGTCGTTTAGTGAAGGTATTTATTCCGGATCAAATATTGGCCGAGTGGTTTGTAAAATCTTTGTTGCCAAAGATCACTGAAGATTTTGCTAAAGCCGGAGTGGTTACTGAGGAGCAAGTCATTGCTCAAGCACAGTACCTTGACTTGGTTTATACTCAGTCAGGTACGTTACACGAAAAGATCCCCGATCTTCCCAAGTCAAATCAAATCGCTGCAGCTCCTTCAGGATCTCATGCCGCTGACGGTATAATTGGCACGGTTAACACTAAAGGTAAGAAGAAATCCTCCAAGAATTATTCTCCTATTATAACCTTTCTTGTTTCCCCAACAGGAGATTCTTCTGTAGAGATTTCCTCTGATATTCACGTTGTAGAGTCATCTACAGCTAAATCAAAATCCGGTGGGAAGAAGAAAGGAAAGAAGAAAAATAAAACAGACAAAAGTTCAAAGGAGAAACCTGAAAAGGCGGAATCTAATGATGAAAAGCGTAAACCTCGTTATCCATGTATCATTTGTGACGAAGAACATTTTACAAGAGACTGCCCTCATCGTGCAGAGGTTGCGAAGATCGTCAAAGGTTCCCAAACTCCTGCTGTTTTGAAGGATCCATTTCCAAGTCAAGACAGCAAAATGATAGGTTCTTCCTCGAGTGCCAATGAAGAACCCATATTGATGATGTCCCATGTTGGGATTGCGACTCGATCGCAAGATTATGGTAGTAAAAGTCTTGTTGATGGCAAAGAAGCAGAATCTTCTCATTTTAATCCATCAACCTCAGCTCCCGGTTTTGATCCACTATAGATCGAGAAACCTAACCCGGACTTGGTAATCAAACAGCCCACCAAGGGTACACTTCGAAAGTTAGCTTTCAATCCACATGCGAGAGCGGCTCATAACTATAACATTATTGAGGATTTAGCTTTTTCACCCTCAACAATGTCGGCTTTGGAAGTGCTGCAATCATGTCCAGCACAGCGTAAATTACTTTTGTCGGCTATAGGAGCTGTTGACGTTCAGGACCCGAACCTAATAATTTTCGATATAGAAAATAGTACACCGCGTCTCCCTCATCAAATGGCTTTCCAGATCCTAGTGATAGTCAAAAACAGGCCTATTCATCGGACCGTAATTGATGAGGGAGCCTCAACGTGTATTATGTCGATACAGCGTTGGAGATCGCTTGGTTCTCCTTCACTAAATCAATCCTCGACAATTATTAAGGCCTTTGATGGCCGTGGGTTTCATCCTTTTGGAATTCTACAGGATTTGCCTATAGGGGTTGAAGGAAAAACCGTTATTCTAGATGTCGAGGTGGTTGATGCCCCTTTAGAGTACAACCTTCTCTTGGTCGAAGTTGGTCTTACGCTATGACAGCGGTCGTTTCATCAGTCTTTCGAGTAATAAAGTTTCCACATAATGGAAAGATCGTAACAATAGACCAGCTGGCTTACTTTTTATCTGACCCGGCCTCTTCGGAGAGTATTCAGCATGTTGGTAAAACGGCTATCCCATATAAGGATGTTGGAGTATGATTAGTTAAAGATGCCGGTTTACTGGGAACTTTTCCTTTTCCTCCAATCAACGCATCATCTTCATTTGCAACTATTCATATGATCACATCAGACACCATTATTTATGATGATCCTTGGATCATCCCTTCTGAATCTGAGATAGACTCATTTGGTAATTCCATGCCTTTGAGTCCATATGAAATTGCCTATGAAGTCGTGCAGTCTTTTGCCGACCTGGGTTCAACCGAAATTGACTTAATGAATGTGGTCCGTGAGGAATCACTTTTCACATCAACCTTGGATTTAACTACGTTTTCTGAACTTGTTCACTCTGATGAGCAAATTTGTGAAATCCTATGTGTAGATAATTTACCATGGGAAGATCTCCATCACAGATCTTCATTTTTACCTGAGGATGATCGTTTTGAAAATGATTTCTCATCAGTTTTTACAACTGAATATGTCAACGAACCTCAGAATCCAATGAAACATCCCGATTCAGAGTTAAATTTGGGAAACATCTCTCGAACTATTCCTATTGACATTTTGGTTAAGCCCGGAATTGTTGAAAACATTCATATAGGTGCCTCGTGTACAGATGACGAAATTCAATTATATAAGGCCCTATTTCAAGAATTTCGCGACGTGTTTGCCTGGTCCTATTAGGAAATGCCAGGAATTGATCCCACGATTGTTGTTCATGAGATCAAGACTTACCCGGACGCTAAACCCATCTGGCAACGTTTGCATCAGATTCACCCACGAAAAGCTGCTGCAATTAAAGCAGAAGTTGAAAAACTGTTGAAAGCAAGTTTCATTTATCCAATCCCGTTAACGGATTGGGTATCGAATATTGTTCCGGTTAAAAAAAAGCAGGGAACAATAAGAAGATGCATCGATTATAGGGACATTAATCGAGCCTGTCCAAAGGACAGTTACCTAACTCCCTATATCGATCAAATCATCGATGATTGTGCCGACAGTGAAATATTTTCCTTTATGGACGATTTTTCCAGATATAATCAAATCAACATTCTACCTGCCGATCAACCAAAAACGGCTTTCATTTGTCCATGGGGGACATTTGCTTATTGCAAATTGTCTTTTGGGCTTAAGAATGCCAAAGCAAATTTTCAAAGGGCGATGTCTTATGCGTTTCATGACATCAAACACATTGTGCAACCGTATCTCGATGATTTGCCTGCTCACTCTTTACATCAAGCTGATCACCTTGTCCATTTACAAGCAATATTTACGAGGTGTAGGCATTATCGTATTCGGTTGAACCCACACAAATGTGTCTTCTGTATAGAAACAAGTCGATTGCTGGGATTTGTAGTTTCGAAAGCCGGCATTCGCGTCGATCCCTCAAAGGTCGAAGCTATCATCAAATTGCCTCCTCCTTCGAGTCTTCGTCAACTCCAAAGTTTGCAGGGGAAAGCAAACATTTTACGACGATTCATTCCTAACTACGTCGAGGTTACAAAGGGTTTTACCCGATTGTTGAAGCAAAACACTCAATTCTCTTTGGATGAGATAGCTTAGAAATCTTTTGATGCACTCAAACACGCGTTGACCCATGCACCGTTGTTGCATCCTCCCAACTACAACCAGGATTACTTCTTGTATCTCACCACCTCCCATTCCACCATTGGAATGGTCTTAGTTCAGGAAGATGAATTTGGAACGGAACATGTGATATATTACCTTAGTCGAACGTTAAATCCAACTGAGCTAAAATATTCACATGTGGAGAAATTGGCATTAGTAGCCGTTCAAGCTGTCCAACGTTTTCGTCACTACATTTTACTACGTAAAACTACGGTAATTTCGGATTGCAACCCTATGATCTACATTTTGACCAAACAATTGCTAGGGGGCAAGTACTCTAAATGGATCGTTATCCTGCAGGAGTTCGACTTGGAGTTTGAGAAATCTAAGTCTAAGAAATCTTTAGTTTTTGCGGAGTTAATGTGTGACTTCCCGTGTGCTGACACGGAAACTGTGGCAGAGGAGCCCATTGCGGACGAATCTTTGTTTCTAACCAGCACTTTAGATCTGTGGTATGGGGATATCATCGTCTATCTCCAAACTCAATCCTTTTGGCCAGAAATTTCAAGGTCAGAACATCGGAAAATTCGATTCCAATCCCAACAATTCAAAATTATTGGAGATACTCTTTATCGCCGTGGGGCAGACTCTATTTTTCGACGTTGCTTAACCCACGAAGAAGCTGAAAGGGTTCTAAATGAATGTCACTCTGGAGCGTGTGGCGGTCATATGTCTGGGTATGCCACAGCCCAAAAGATATTGCGCGCTGGCTATTTCTGGCCGTCCTTGTTTAAAGATTGTATTACAGTGGTCAGAAAATGCCACAACTGCCAGATTTTTGATCGTAAGATGCGAGCTCCACCTGCTCCTCTCCACCCTATAATTGTCATTGGTCCTTTTGCCAAATGGGGTATCAATTTTATTACATGTAACCCTCACTCGGCCGGGGGGCATGCGTATATCATCCTTGCGGTAGATTATTTTACTAAGTGGGCCGAGGCGATGCCTACATTCGAGGCAGACGGCAAAATAGCTGCAATTTTCATGTTCAATCATATAATTGCTAGGTTTGGTGTCCCACAAGAGATAATCACTGACCATGGGTGTCATTTTCGAAACGTCATGATGACCGAACTTACAGGCCAGCTTGGTTTACGTCACGATAGTTCAACCCCTTATTATCCACAAGCAAATGGTCTGGTTGAATCCATCAACAAAGTTTTAGTTATCATGATCCGACGAATCATTGGGATTCATCGGTCGAATTGGCACAACATGCTATTTTCAGCTCTTTGGGCGTATCGAACCTCAGTAAAAACATCAACAGGGTTCACTCCTTTCCAATTAGTCTATGGTTTGGAAGCCATGTTACCCATTGAATGCGAAATCCCGTCACTGCAAATGGCCATCTAGTTACTTCCAGCCACTTCCGAAGAGGAAAAGAATTTGTTATACTTAGCTCAATTAGATGAGAATCGACGTGATGCTGCATTGGCAATCGAGACTCACGCAAAACGTATGAAAACTCAGTATGATCGAGATGTGACCCCTCAAAATTTTTCGGAAGGAGACCTAGTGTTATTATATGATCAAGCCAATGATAAATTAGGCGCTGGAAAATTCGTTCCTATGTGGCATGGTCCCTATATTTTCAAGCGAAAGCTAGCAAAAGGGGCCTAAGAATTGGTAGACTTTGACGGGGACTCTTTAGGTAAACCTAGAAATGATCTTTACCTGAAGAGATATTATGCTTAAAAGAATGGGTATGGAGATTTGTTAGTTAGGTTAGTTTTTCTTTCTAGCTAGTGTGTTTTAGTTTAAAAAGTGTGCTTAGCTTAGAGAGTGTTTTTACGTCATCATTCTTTCTTATCTTGGTTTTACTCTTGATAATGCAGATGTCGATGCCTCTCCAAACATACATTGGATTCGCTGATGGTGCTTGTCGTAATACACGGAACATCTCTTCCACAGCTTGGGTTATCTATTCGCCCTCTGATGAGTTAGTTTCTATGCATGGGGTAAGCCTCGGTCAAACAAAAAACAACATTGCAGAGTATAGTGCAGTGATTGAGTTATTATCTGAATCTATTTCATTTGGGATTCGGAGTTTGATAGTGAGGTTAGATTCTGAACTCGTTGTATTACAGCTTAATAGAGTGTATGCCATTAGAAATCCAGTATTATTGAGATTATTTTTGAGAGTGCATCTCTTGGAACGTGAATTTGATTACATTGAATATCAACATATTCCAAGGTCTTTAAATACATTAGCAAATGCAATTGCTTCTCGAATGTTAAATAGACATTTGCAATAATCATACATGTAAATTTAAAACCATTTCATAACATGATTTACAAGATAAGCCGGTAATAGTGATATATATATAGGAGTGTGTCAAAAATACATCGTCCTCGGTCATAGGTTGAAAAACACCTTATGATCGGCAAAAATGATAGGTACAAAAAACAAAAATGTCACATGTGCCCACAATGGGCGATCATCCTATCACTGGTGATGATCTCTATAAGAAACCACTGCCCGGGCCACCTTGCAAAGGAACCTCCTAAAAGGTCCCGGGACTCCAATCACATAGCGCTGAAGTCGACGAGGAATGTCGTCTATAGTGGTCTCAGGAATATCCCCTATCAAGCGCTCAAGATGACCCTCCAACTTGGCCAAAACCTCTGCTGATTCGTCCTGCGGGGCTGGCACGGGTGCAACTGGTTGCTTTCTATCGAAAGGCCGGAGAGCGGCTGGTCGCTGTGGACCCACATCTACATTTGAAATTTTTACTATCAGTTTTGAGACGATGGAAAAATATAAAAAAAAAAAAATTAAAATAGGAAAAAGTTGAAAATGATTTTACCTGACTCGTCCCACTGCTCTCCTAGTGGAAGAGCCATGTCTGGGTCACCACGAAAATCTATCCCAACGTAAGGGAAATCTTGAATGGAAAAGACCTGGTTTTCCAACCATTGGAAATACTCAGGTTTGAACCGAGTAACCTCTGTCCTCTCGTCCGGGTGACGGGCCATGACTGCGACCCATCGCATCAATTTGGGCTCTCGAGGAAGCCCAGCTCCAATAGTAAGGTGCTGTGGGATCAGCATAGGAACCCTCTCCAGGCCAAAACTCACGACCAAAGCCCCATAACATAAGTTCTTTAGCCGTCCACTCTTGGCCCTGGTCAGTTGGCCTTTCACATTGGCCAGCACAGCATTGCACCAATTGAAGATGGTGCCTCGAAAGCAATCAATTGCCATATGCATCTGGGATCTGGTGGCAATATGTAATGCGGCAGCTCCGCAACGTCTGGTGATAGTAAACGCAATCACCATGAGTTCAGGACGGGATATGGTCTTTATGTCTATCCCTTTGTCTCTAGCCTGGCTGTTGCAGTACTCTAGCTGGAGGCTATCGACAGACTGGCCACCTGGCCTAGTCCCGTGCAGAGTCAAGTCTTCGCCTCTCTTAGGCAAACCAGTTAAGAAATAAATGTCCACCGGCTCGATTTCGAGCTGGTGGCCGCCAATGAAAAAGCACTAGTCCTGTATGCTCCATCTGTCAACCAGCAACTGTAAGAAATCCACCTGAGCCCTCATGCCAGGAATCGTCTAGAATTTGTACAGTCCGCATGCCCTCAAAGCATCAAGTGAAGGTTGATGATTCCATGCGGCAGCATCCACATCCTCATGCTCTCGTTCACGCCAATCTAGCATGATGTACTCTCTGCATCAAGTATAAAGATTAATTAAATTGCTAGAAAACATTTTGATTGGTCCATTTTTGAAAATTTTTGTGTTCAAAACCCTTGCGGCAGGGTACGCACCCTCCGAGTTAGACACAGTGCATGGGTCTGCACTTTGTCTACATGGAAGGTGCGGACCGTGGGTCCGCAATGGTAAACCTGCGGACCCCCGCGCGTGGGTTTTGCGCCTAAAAACCCTCCCAAAAAATGAAATGAAGGACTAAAACAAAAAACTAAACGGTTGGAAATGAAGAGTAGGATGATGTGGATTACCTGGAGAAGACGGCGCTCGATTCCGATGGTTGGATTTTCCACAATCTTCACGAGAAGTTTTCTAAGCAAAAGCACTATTTTCTCTCCCAAACTCAAACAGTAAAAATGAATCGACAAAGGCCCTTTTTATAAGTTTTTTGAGTAAATAAATCGCAAATTTGTTTATGTTTCACTTTGAAAAGGTATTTTGCGACGCTTTTATCTATTTCAAACAGGTATGAGTAATGTTTGTGTTTTTGTGCAGAATAAAGGATTATTCAGGCGAAATCTATCATTTTCGATAGAAAAACATGTAGATTCATCTTTAAGCTCTTTTCTGACTCCTAAAACATGAAAAGATTGCTGAGTGTTTCTTTTAAACTCGTTAAAATGGAATTAAAAGACGGTCCACTTACAACTCTTTTCCGACCGTAAAAACGTGAAAAGATTACCGGATTTTTGTCGTTTCGAATTCGATATTGGTTATAAAATGATGTGTCATTGATCGCTTTTTTACTTTTTCAGGTCAAGGGCACTAATAATGAAAAGTACTCCTTGGTCGTAAAAGATCAAGCGGTTCTCTCAAGTATTATTTTATACTTTTTCGGGCTTGGGAGACACAAATTTACGAAAAAGGTCAACCCTGGAGTCTTCTTAAGTTTTTTCAGACTCTCTAAAATTGAAAAAACGCTGAGTTTCTCCTATACTGGACTCGTTAAAATTTCACAGTAAAGGACCTGTTCAATTACAAACAGGAACGAACCACTCCTTCTTAGGGTTCGAATTTAAACTAAGTTGGACTCATCCGAAGGATGGGCTTATAATCAAGCAAATGTTATCCTCCTCAAGCTTGTCAAAAATAAAGAGGTACTTGCCAGAAATGGTGGGGGAAAAGAGAGAAAAATGAATCTGTCTGTCATACTTTGTAACCAGTCTTGAACACGACACTTTTATTCACCTGGGTTGGGAAATCCTTTGCCTAAAAGTTGATCAAACCACATTGAAAGTCTTCAGCCGGTTTCTGGGTATTAACTTTGGGTCAATTATCACCAAGCCATCTGTTGTGTCGTTATGTGTTCAAGAGGTCACTGCCGATAAGCCATTCATCTGCAAAATATCTGTCATCCATCTTGACCATCCCTGAGTCAGTCCTTGCAACTAAATTTCTTCAACTTGATCTATGATTTCGTGTTGTGGGCTTGCCTACGACGGATCGCTTTCTATCGACATGAGCTCATTATCTAGAAAGATGATCTAGGAATCATCAGTACCTTGAGATATGCATGCCTCAATGGCAGGTTTCTCGCCTTTGACGACAGTCTACATCATTGACTTTCGATCGAAGGATTCCGTGATATGTTCGACATCAACACATTTATTCACATCTCATGGATTGTACTGGGTACTTTGAGAGCCATTGATATCACTGGTGGTTTCTCTCACACTTGTTAACAGTTTACATCATTGACTGGTAATCAAGTGGTTTCTACCATGTTCGACATCAATACATTTATTCACATGGATAGAATCGTACTATTTCAGGAAGTAGAAATGAAGACCCTGGATCTAGTTTCCACCATCCAGGTTGCGAGGAATTTTGTATTCATTATGTTGTGGACTATTCATAAACAGATGGCTGCGCCCATACTGTGTTCACATGAGTCTATACTTGTGATGTTTTACAATATCATTCCTATATCAGAGCAATAGATAGTTTTCTAGTTAGTTTTGATCTGAGTATGGGAATGCCTACCTCAGCGATGATATGATCTCATATATATATATATATATCTTGCATTGAATGTTTTTACAGGTTCCGACCGGGCTCTCCACAAGATGATCCTCAAAATGATAAAGTACTTCACTCTTCCTATATGATAAATTAAATCCTCATCTACTACAGACTTCGCACTTTAGGGGGCAATCTGTTACACAAAAATATCGTCACTATGATTATTTATAGTCAGTATGGGTCTATCATCACTTGTACTATCCTCCTAAGCAATTCTAAGACCTCAGCTCTTCAAATCAAGCTTTGGAAATGGGAGAAAGACATTAAAAATCAATGTAACTCTAGTTCCGCACTGTCTCTCATGGTAACTTGCGGTCCCGCACCTTCTGTCTACAAAAGTTGCGTACCTACCCGCTCTGTCCCTAACGGTGTAGGTGCGGACCCCTGTGAAAGTCAAAAGGCACAAGTTTTATCTTAAAAAACTCACTTTGGGTTAATTCTATAGTTTTCTAGAAGCAATTTTGACGTGGATTGTTCGCTCTGAGGTGGTTCATGCATCCCAAAAGAGAAGGAGCTAATCCCTTGACTAAAGGAGCTATCCCTTTGAAGGAGGGATTTATCCCTTTGAAGGAGGACCTAGTAACTTCCCTCCATTGCACTATAAATACAGGCATTGGGGTGAGGACTAGAGAGGTTAGAAGCTGAACATTTTGAGGGTAAATGCTGGTGAAATTAAGACTTCCTAGTTGAGCTTAAGAGGAGAGATCACATACCTTTTTGGCTTCATTGGGGAGTGAGTGAAACTTGTCAAAGAAGAGGAGACTTCTTGTTGGACCCTGGGAGGAGCTTGTACAACGTCAAGGCAAAGGTTGTAAGGTTCTTCTTCTTTTGAATGAATACAATCAAACTCATTTTTCTCAACAAGTACCTTATGTTATTTGTTTCATGGACTCCTTGACTTTCATGTTAAATATGTTTTATGCAATTGGTTTTTCAGGTGCTATTTAATTTGTTTACCTTGTTTGTGTTTGCAGATTCGCGAAAAGGAGCTCATTTGGATCAAAGGAGCAAGGGCATCCACAAGCTTGCGTTGGACCAAAGGTAGGCCCTAAAAACACTTGTTTGCTATTGTTTATTAAAGCATATTTAGAGAAAGATAGTGTTTGGTTGGTTTGCTTGTCATTAGGTCTTCTTTAGATTCTAGGAAGGTCTATCTTGTCCGCAAGATCGACTCATTCCATACGACAATATATATCTATATATATATATATATATATATATATATATATATCTATATATATATATATATATATATATATATATATATATATATATATATATATATATATATATATATATATATATATATAGAGAGAGAGATATATAGTGGGGGTACAAAATCAAGTATTCAGAACCCAAAGTGCGAATACAAAAAATTGATGATTGATGCTGGAAGTCCAATAATAAGAAGCTGGGTTTCTCGCAACTCAGATTCCAAATGAAAACAAAAAAATCTCCCTGAGGGATTAGAACAGAGAAAAATTGGTGTGTTTAACTAATCCAATATATGGGATTTTGATGCAAGTGCTGACGTTGGCTCTTGACTTACCCGACTATTAGTTACGCGAAGTTCAGATTGCAGCTCTTGTTGATGATTTTGACGGTGTGTTACATGGTAGCATTGGATGTTTGGTGTCTCAATTAACCAAGCTATAAAAACTTCTACTGGATCCCTGTGCTAGTCTGGATTGAAGTTAGATTTCTTTTATGAAGCTAATTTTAAAATTGGGAGGGACTGTTTTATGTAACTACATGTAATGGTTCACAATGTTATTGAATGAGGTATTGTGCACTAGTCGAGTGGACTAGGAATTGGAATTAAACATTGTTATTAGATTTATTTTAGATTTCGATTAATCAAGTATTCAAGAATTTAGATAGATTAAATTTCTTTTTATTTTTAATAAGGAAAAAATGATTGATTTTCATTAATAAAAAGTAGATATATACTTTGGTATTTCATTATTAATGTTTTTGCATGCCATATATTAGATTTAAAAATAGAATGGTTAAACTTCTAAGTATCTTATTACTCTACATTATAGTTCTTTTATTTCTGAAAATTGTCTACTATATCAATTTTCACAAAAAAAGGTTAAAGTTTTTTTATGTTGACAAATATAACATATATGATTCAAACATGAAAAAAACATATCATGATCAATGAAAATTTTCACGGATGGATGACAAATAAATGAGATGAAGGAAAAATTTCTAGGGCATCCCTTTATAAGTTAAAAATCCCTGAGTTGCAAAAGGATTCCTTTGTCAAAAACTGAGTAGAAATTCCTCCTTGGTACATGTACAGTTGCATCCCTTCTTTGATAGGAGATCTGCCACTTGATTCTACTCTCTATATACATTATTAGAGGCCAGTCTTTGAAAGGTATTCATAAAAGATCTTATGCATTGCATTAGAAAGTAAGGGAAGGTGGTCCAAATTTTATTCTCAATTGTACCCAATCTAGGATCATCTTGGAATCTCCAAACACAAGTAAATCTTCAATTTCAATCCAGTTAGCACATGGAAGAGCCCCCAAGAGTATGATTAGCTCAACTCTCTTATTTGACCCTATGCCACTATACCAACTGAAATGGAAGGTGTCGTCTGGCTTCAAAACCAAATGTGTCCTAATTCCACAAACACTATTGGTGGATGCTCCATAAAAAACAAAAATAGAAAATAAAAAATAAAAAAATAAAGTATGACCATATCTCCACGAGTCGAAAATGTCTTCTAGGTTGTTCCTGCCTCATTAGCAATATCTCCATAAAATATGCAAAGATATTTAAATAGGCATTTCTAGTATCTGGTTCTGTTTGTTCAAAAGTCTTCTCATTCTTGCTTCTCCATATGCCCCACAAAACATATAAAGGCATGGAACGATATGTCTTGAAACCTTCAAACCATTTAGTGAGACATCTCTAAATGGAAACCATGTTTTAGATTACATGTATTTTAAGTGTTTGAAGAACCCAACTCCATACCGATATTGCAAAAGGACATGTTAGAAATAGATTTTCCACGTCTTCTAAATCTTTTTTGCATAAAGAGCATCTTCCAAGATCCTCAAAGCCCCTTTTATGGATATTATCCCAAGTTAAAATATTATTTTGGACCACCACCCACATAAAAAATTATAATTTGAGTGGTATATCCCATCTCCACATGTTATGAAACCAAAAAGCATTATCATTCGAGCCACATCCACAAGAAATATGTTTATAAATCTCTTTAACCAAGATCTACTCATTATACATAACACCTTCTCATTTTAGCTTTTTTTTCTTGTCAGTGAGTTTTAAACCTATTAGACTTAATTGTTTTGTGAAACGTGCCCATTCCACAAATAGATCCTTTGGAAATCCAAGTTCAAATGCATTAATCCAATAACTTGTAATAGAAGAAGATCCTCAATCACAAGAGATATAGTTCATAAAGTAAATCCTTTTCTTATGCAAATTCTCAAGGATGTGAATATAAGAGTATGTATTCCCTCCACCCCTTTGATATCATCTAGTCCTATTTCTATCCTATTCCACCTTCCAACCTCCCATCTTAGATTTCGTAGTAGCCAATATTTGTTTCTCATCATGCTTCTCCATATATAATATGCCACCTTCTTCTTTGGAGCCACCTCTTTAATCCATTCCTTAAGCTATCTATTTTTTAGATATTTCTCTTTAATAACCTATTACCAAATACCTTTTCCATGGAAAATTTTCCATAATTGCTTGACAATTAAAGCCTTACTAAAACATTATGTGTCCTTTATACCCCACCCTAAATCCTTCTCATGTCTTGCAAGCACCTCTAAATAGACCAAAATTATCTTATTTGTGGATTTAGGCCTAGCCCAAAGGTACCTAGCTATAATAGCATCAATTCTTTTGGTCTAAAGATACAAATGGGGGAAAGATACTAAGGCTTGAGCCCTCTAATTTCCATGAAATCACCTCCTCTCCATTTGTCAAGAAATTCTTTGAAGATGTCAATTGTTTAGGGTTTTGTCAAAGAGTGCAGGAAGTAGGTTACCATGGGCATCTCACAGGTATATTTTCCCTCACCTTGAAGGAAGACAAGATCACCATTGCAGGGACTGATTTCATGTTTTCAGTGGATTCCATCTCTCAAGCTACAAGCATACCAAACCATGGTGAAAATTGGTTCAAAGGCGTGAACATAGACTTCGAAAAGTACAAACCCTACTTGAAATCACAATACAAAGGAGCTCACTCACATGTTTTCCCATTCAAATACTTGTTAGAGAGATATGCACCATTGATGAAGGTTTTCATGAAGTTCTTCACATGTGAGGGCATATTTTATAGGCTATATCAATACCACATAAGACTTCTCATGCACTTTACAGCTGCCAAGCCTCTAAATTTGTCTAGATACTTGTATACGATCCAAACCAAAATGTCTGAAAGGGTGCAATTGAAAGGCAAAGTGTGTTATCTCAGCCTCTTTTACCATAGCATGATAAAGGTTATAGTACTCCCTCAGTTGAAAGAGAATAACATGTCATGGGACACCTTCATTGAGGTAGCCTTGAAAACGCATATAACCACTTCACCAAGCCAACACCAAACCATGTCAGTACAACCCATGGAGGTGGGGTCATAAAGCAAACAGGATGAGCCTAAATTTTCCAAAACCCAGCTGAGCCTAGCTATCTAGCCTAAAATCCTTTACATTCTAGTCATCGCTTGGCTGTGATTTCATAGAGAGATCCCTCTCCGGTTTTATAGGGCTAGATACCAAACTAAAATCGTGGTCTGTGGTTACCTCTATCAATCTCCTCATCAGCCTAGGACATTATGGAGGAATATAACAGAGGCCATTATAACTAGGGAGTGCCGAGGTGTTCTAGTGAATGTAAGGTTCCCAAGCCATGGAAAAATGTAATGCTAGTTGTGAGGTCATGACTGCCAAGGTGTGTTAGCGAATGCTAGGGCATGCTAACATGTGTTGGATAGTATGAAGACATGTCAAAACAAGCTAATATGTTCCAAGTTCTAACACATGCCAAGATGTACAAGGGCGTGACAATGCATGCCACATATTGTCAAGGCAACGAAAGGTAGGAACAAGTCAAACTATAAGGAAATGAGCACATAATAGGGTTAATAAGTCATCAATTTACCTTTTCCATGAGAGGCATGCTAGGCACACTAGCACTAGGTGCCAATAGGTGCCATGTGCCAAGTGTCAATTCATTCTAAGTGAAAAATCTTCCTCTGTTTCTTCTCATCTAGTTTCCAATAATTGATCTCAAATAAATTTAATATTAAACCATGCCAAAGCATACCAGGTCATCTCAATGCATGCCAAACATGCTAAGACTTGCCAAGTGCCAATGCATGCTGAGGAGTGTTGGGGAGTACTAGGACAACACAAGGGAGCACTAGGTCAAAATTCATGGTAGTGAATGAATATGAGGGTATGTCGGGGAGTGTCAATGAGTGCTACTTTTCATGCCAAGGAGGGAGTGACAAGGTATGCTAAGCACGAGTAAGGCATGCTAGGGAATATTAGGGAATTTCAAGAAGTGCTAGAGTGTGCTAGGTAGTTCCGGGGTGTGCTAACATGTGCCAAATAGTGCCAAGGCATGCCAAGTGCTAAGACATTCTAGGATGTGTAGGGTGCCAGAGTATGCCAATATGCATCAAGGAGTTTCAAGGCAACAAAAGGAATAACCAAGCTAAAATGCAAGGAAATGAACACATAAGAGGGTTAATAAGTCGGGACTTTATCTTTTTCAAAAGGGGCATGCTAGGCATACTAATAATATGTTCCAATACATGCCAAGTGCCAATGTGTGCCAAGTGATAATGTTTGTCAATGCAATATTATGCCAAGGTGTTTCAGGGCATGCTAGGGACTACAGGGCATGCCAACACATGATAGGGGAGTGCTATGCTATGCTAGGGCATGCCAACATGTGCTTGGGCGTCCTACTCATGGAAATATGTTCTAGGTACAAAGATGTTCCAGGTACAAAGATGTTCCAAGACATGCGAGGTGCCAAGGAATGTTAGTGTACTGTTCCAAAGCATGTTAAGGTGTGCCATGAGTGTCGAGGAGTGCTAGGTATCTCTCATTAATAGAATTGATAGAGCTTGATTATGTGTTAAATAATATAGTTCCTACACAAACTAGTGGAACTTTATTTAAAGGAAATTTGCTAGATAATAAACCTAATAGAGATGAATCATGTGTTGAATCATAGGAAAACTATATTCTTATGACTTGAGGGAAATGATACACGCTAATTACTTCTTAAAAAATTGATTGACTATTATAACCACTATGACCTTGGACACATAATGAAAAATACTCCACAACAATAGTCTTAAATCATTATCTTTTGACAAAAAATATAGTAACAGGTACATAGCATCATCAAAAACTCATTCAAATGATCAATGATGATGTACATTTTTTTACCATCACCAAAAGTAACCAAAAAGAGCATTTGTGAGGGTCAATAAAATATCTTCACTAGAAGTGTCACTAAAGAGAGAATTAGTGATGGGCCTTTAACGACCCTCACAAAAGTGTCACCAAAGAGAGAATTAGTGACAGGCCTTTAATGACCCTCACCAAAAGTGTCATTGAAAATGGATTTGGTGACAAACCTTAAAGGACCATCACTATATACACTTACAACAACGTTTTTTTAAAGATCATCCCCATATGCGACATTGGTGACAGACCTTAAAGGTCTGTCACAGGCATGAAGCATCATCAAAAACTCATTGGAATGATCAATGATGATGAACATTTATTGATCGTCACCAAAAGTAACCAAAAAAATAATTGGTGATGGTCAATAAAATATTTTCACTAGAAGTGTCACCAAATAGATAATTAGTGATGGGCCTTTAATGACCCTCACCAAAAGTGTCACCAAAGAGAGAATTAGTGATGACCCTTTAACGACCCTCACCAAAAGTGTCATTGAAAATGGCTTTGGTGAAAAGCCTTAAAGGACCATCACTATATACACTTACAACAACATTTTTTTAAAGACCATCACTATATGTGACATTTGTGATGGACCTTAAAGGTCCACCACAGGCATGACCCTCACCAATGAACTTTTTTCTTATAGTGCCTTAACAACCTTTTTTGAAGTCTTGATGGATTCCCATGATCTTCTGAACATTGATACGGCAAAGGTTATGCTGACCTAGAGGAATAGAAGGACTGGGGAGGATGCTTTGGCTAGACGACTGGACCATTTTCTGATTAAGGCCCCAGTGCTATCTAGATTGGACCACTTTCACCAGTGGGTGGGATCTTGTGGGATCTTTGATCATTCTCCGATCTTCTTGGAGATTCGAAATGACAACCTTAAACCCCAACCGCCCTTCAAATTCAACTCGACCTGGCTCTCTCAAGATGAGTTCCATAAAATTTTCAGAGACACTTGGACACATTGTAGTCCAGATGGTCATTCCTCCCTATCCGAGGTAATTGCAAATATCTTGGCCTACATAAAATAAAAAACCATCAATCGGGAAAAGAACAAATAGTGAAAGGATGAGGCCGATCTTTGAAGGATTGAAGGAGACCTCAAATTTTTGGAAGCCTATGGGATTGCTAGTTATGCTTCAGCTGGAACAAAGGAACAACTAATCCAACTAAAATTGGAGAAGATCAGACTCTTGAGATAGAAAGAGGAGTCATGATGCTTAAAGAGAAAAGTGATTTGGCTAAAAGTGGGTGACGAAAAATCAAAGCTTTTACATCAATATGCCTATGGGAGAAAGTCTATCAATACCATATGGGAGTTGCATGATCATGTAGGCAAGGAGGCTAGCACCTTCAATCAACTATCTGATATGGGAGTACGTCACTTTTCAAATATTTACAAGGATCCTAGGGGTTCCACCCTCCCTGAGATCATCCGCATTGCTGAGGCACTCCCTAGATTTGTTGAGCTAGATGAGGTGGAGGCCCTAATTATGCCTATTTTGTAGGGGGAACTAGAAATAGTGTTGAAATGTTTCAAAAAATATAAAATCCTGGGGTTGGAGTGTGGCCTATGGAATTCTACTATACCTTTATAGAGCTTTTTGAGCTGGATCTTCTTTTGGCTATTGAGAAATGCAGAATCACAAGTAGAATGCATGAAGGTTTTAATGCGACTTTTCTAGCCCTCATCCCAGAAATTGAAAAACCCCTCACCTTTGATGATTATTGACCAATTTCCCTCTGCAATTGCATCTACAAAATCATATCCAAAACCATCACATTCTGTGTAAAACCAATCCTTTCCAGGATGATATCCAAGGAGTAGTTTTCTTTCCTCAGTCACTGTCAGACCCATGAAGCAATTGGGACCACCCAGGAAGGCCTCCACTGTAGGTTTTAACCCCGTACAGAAATTACCTGCATACAAATTAGTAAAACACATAAAATAAACAATGCGAGAGCATAATACATAAAACACATATACACAGAGATTTTCTCCTGGATCCCAAAACCAGGACTACCAGCTTGACTTTTCATTATTTTCCTTTCAATGTTACAATACATATTTATAGATGCTGAAGCATCCAATACCATGACCGAAAACCATCGCGTCTAAAACCATGGACCAAAAACCATCGTATCCAAAACCATGTGTGAAAATAATGCACAAAACCATAGGTAGGTCTGCCCAACCTAACATAGGGTCCAAAACCAAAATTTTCTGGGGCACTACCTCAAACCCCATAAAGTGGGGTTACCTGCACCCCTCAAACCCCCTGTGACTCCCCTTGCTACGCAATCGACACAACAAAGGGGGGGCTCTGCCCCCCTTCTAATGCCCAGGTTAACTATGTGGGCTAGTCATGGAAAGAATATAACACAACCCAACATTCTCCCACTTGTTGTTTTCTTTCCACAGGGGGCCACAAGAGAGCTTATTCATTTATCCAGCCCTGCAACGCCCATTGTTTCTCTACACCAAGAGAACTTCTCAGAGCTCATAGATTTTTTCAATGCATTTGCAGTATTCTTCAAAGTGTCCACCTTTACGAACAACACCTTTTTGTCTTCTATCATATCCCTCACAAAGTGATACTGAACATCAATGTGCTTTGTCTTTGAATGATATGCAGGGTTCTTTGCCAAGAAAATTTCACTTTGGCTGTCACAGTCTATCCTTATAGCTCCTTGTACTAACCCCATATTTGAACACAATCTATGCAACCAAACTGCTTCCTTTCTTGCATGAGTGGCTACCATGCATTCTGCCTCTATAGTTGATAGTGCCACTATAGATTTTTTCTTACTCATCCAACTGACTACACCTCCAAATAGGTTAAACACATACCCACTTGTAGATCTTCTCTGATCCAGATCTCCAGCCCAGTCTACCTCAACAAAGCCATGAATATCCAACACTCTGTCCAGTCCCAGTCTTCCTTGGTAGCACAAACCATAATCACTAGTGCCACGCAAATACCTAAAACCTGCTTCACTATTGTCCAGTTCTCCTTCCCTCATTTTGACATAAACCTGCTCAATACTCCCACTGCATGTGCAATTTCTATTCTAGTACAGAACATCGCATACATCAGGCTACCGAATTCACTTGCATATGGAACATAGGACATGTCGTCTTCCCCTTCTTGTGCCTTGGGACACTATTCGACAAATAACCTCACACCTACAAGAATAGGAACCTTCACCGATTTACTATGCTGCATATTAAACCTCTGCGGTATTGTCTCAACATACTTCCTATGGTTTAACCAGAGCTTCCTCTTTTCTCGATCTCTTTTAATTTCCATGCCCAAAATATAGTTTGTAGCACCAAGATATTTCATGTCGAATTTGGAGGACAATTGGGTCTTCAAATCCTGGATAATTTCTTTGTCATTTCCAACTAGCAAAATATCATCCACATACAAGACCAGATAAATAACGCGGTCACCAATTAATTTAAAGTACACACAGTGATTTGCTTTACTTCTAGTGAATCCAAGTCCCCATATAAATGTATCAAATTTCTAAAACCACATCCTTGGTGATTGTTTTAACCCATACAGAGACTTCTTTAACTTGCATACCATTTCTTTTTTACACTTCACCATAAAACCTTTAGGTTGCTTCATGTAGATCTCCTCTTCCAGATCCCCGTGAAGAAACGTTGTCTTCACATCCATCTGTTCTACCTCAAAATCAAAAGCAGTAGCAACAGATAAAAGTAATCTAATAGAAGTTACCTTGGCAACAGGAGAAAAAATATCACCAAAATCAATTCCTGGCACCTAGGAATAACCTTTTACTACCAACCAAGCTTTGTATTTCTCCACCTTTTCTTCTGCATTTGTCTTCTTCTTGAACACCCATTTGCTGCCAATGGGTTTCCTTCTAGCTGGAAGCTCCACCAAATCCCAAGCCTCATTTTTGTGCAAACATGCCATTTCATCAACCATGACCTCTCTCTAGAGTTTTCCATCCTCTGAATCTACTGCTTCCTCCACAGTTTTGGGATCATCATCAGTAATAGATAAAGAAAAATTTGAACAGAAAGTAGATGGACTATCCCTTTTTGTTTGCCTTCTTTTTAGAACTGATCTTCTCACACCCGGAGTTTGTGGCTCTACAACTTCTGATTCCTCCTCTGCTGTAGAGTCTGATTCTTCCTCCTTTAGCTCAAACTCTATCTTCTCAAGTTCCTTTGGTTGGACTTCATGTTTAATAACATCTTTCACCTCTCTGAACACCACATCTCGATTGTACACAACCTTCCTTGTTACTGGGTTTCAAAGCTTATAACCATTTAAACCATCCTTATACCCAATAAAGATGCACTTTTCAGATTTACTATCCAACTTCGTTCATTTCTCCTTTGGAACATGTACATGTGCATCGCATCCAAATATCCTCAGATGCAAAAGAAAGGGTTTCTTACTTGTGCATACCTCTTGTGGGGTTTTATCCTCCAACATTGATGAAGGTGATCTATTGACCAGGTAACATGTTGTCTCCACCGCCTTTGCCCAGAATTCCTATCCTAACCCGGCACCACTGAGCATTCTTCTTTCCCTTTCTATCAATGTCTTGTTCATTCTTTATGCAACTCCATTTTGCTGAGGTGTATATGGAGTAGCCTTCTGTCGTGCTATACCACACTTCTTATAGAATTCTTCAAATTCCTTACTGGAAAACTCTCCACTGTTATTTGTTCTCAACACCTTTATCTTCTTCTCTGTCTGGTTTTCCACCAGAGCCTTGAATTCTTTAAACCTGTCAAAGACTTCATATTTATTCTTAAGGAAATATATCCATGTATTCCTTGAGAAGTCATCTATAAACGATACATAGTACACATACTTACCCAGTGATGGAACCTTCATAGGTCCAAACACATCACTATGAACAAGCTGTAATATATGTTTCGCCCTCTTACCACCAGAGGGGAAATTCACCCGATTCCGCTTCCCATATACACAATTTTCATAGAAATCAAAATCCAGAGAGCTATTACTCATACCTTCTACCATACCTTTACCATGAAGTATTCGAAGGCCCTTCACTCCAATATGTCCAAGCCTTTGATGCCATAGCATGGTCTTCTCTCCAAAGACCACTAGATTTTCTGCTCCACTTTCAGGAACCACAGAACTATTGCACCCATCAACGACGTGCTACCTTGTAGCTTGTACAGAGTTCCAATCCGAACTCCCCGCATCAATACCAGTGCTCCCCAAACCATCTTGTAGGCATCCTTCTCGAACATTATTTTACACCTGCATCATCCAACCTGCTTACATAAATTATATTTATGGCCAACGCAAGAATATTCAAAACATTCGGAAGTGTTCTAACCCTTCCACCTTGCAACTTCAACTTTACTTTTCCACGACCAATGATTCTAACCTTCCTATCATCCCCTAAGAAGACATCACCACCATCGTATTTCTCATACTTGCAGAACCACTCTCTGTGGGGAGTGAAGTGAAAGGATGCACCTAAGTCAATCAACCATGCCTCATGATCTACATGTGTACTTGAAGAAGCCAAGTACACATCCCCACCTTCATCTGAGGTGGTTTTTGCCTCTGTAGGAGGAGCATCATCAGATCCATTTCCTTTATAAGGAACTTTAGATTTACAGTCCCTTTTGTAGTACCCTTCCTTTCCACATTTTTAGCACACCACGTTTATAAGTTTTCCTGGAGATTTAGATCTCCCTCTAGATTTAGATCTCCCACTCGATGACTTATTTTTGTTTTTGTTCTGGGACCGTCCTCATATAGATAAGGCATCACCATTCTAGCTCTCCATATTTTTCCACCTCATCTCCTCCATCAGCAAGGATGAGACTATTTCATCAAACTGCAAGGTAGTTGCATTGCTACCTATTGCAATAACCAGAGTATCCCAAGAATTGGGTAGAGAACACAACAAACTGATGCACTTATATTCATCTAAAATTTCAATATCAACAAATTCTAACTGGCTTACAATAGTATTAAATGTGTTCAGATGCTCTGTCATCGAGTCTCCATCTTTCATCCTCAAGTTATACAACTTTTTCCACATGAATAGTTTGTTCACCAGAGACTTAGATTGGTACAAAGTCCCTAACTTGTTCCACAAAGCCTTCGCCGTAGCTTCCCCTAATACATTCAACAATATTGAATCTGAGACACACAATCGTATTGTGCTCTTTGCCTTCCAATCCAAATTCTTCCATTATTCAGCAGACACTCCCGTTGGTTTAGTACCCAGATCTACCATGATCCACTAATTTTTATCCACCAACAGATCCTCCATCTTGAGTTTCCACAACTCAAAACTCTGACCATTAAATTTCTCGATCTCTATCTTTCCACTGCTCACCATCTTATTTCACCACCAAAATCGATCTCGCAAATATCCCACTGATCAGGGTCTACCACAGGCCCGAGCGAAACCCCTCAACAACAAAGGCGTCCCATTGAAGCCAAAACAACTCTGATACCAAATGTAGGTTTTAACCCCGTACAGAAATTACCTGCATACGAATTCTAAAACACATAAAATAAACAACGTGAGAGCATAACACATAAAACACATATACATAGAGATTTTACCCTGGATCCCAAAACTGGGACTACCAACTTGATTTTTCATTATTTTCCTTTCAATGTTACAATACATATTTATACATGCTGAAGCATCCAATACCATGGACCAAAAACCATCGCGTCCAAAACCATGGACCGAAAACCATCGTATCAAAAACCATGTGCGAAAATCATGCACAAAACCATAGGTAGGTCCGCCCAACCTAACATAGGGTCTGTTAGCGCTTGAAATTTCACCTCAGGGTGAGAAAGGCAAACTCCAAGGCAACATCAAACCACTTAGCCTCGTAGCTAGCCCTACGGGGCAGGAGAGGGCTCTCTCCTATCTATCTCGGCAAAGATCTTCAAAGGGCGGAGATAACCAATAAAGAACACTGATTTTAGGCTAGTAAACTGATAAAAAGGTTTGATTTGGGATTTTTTAGGGTTTTGGTGGAAAGTTGGGGAAAGGCAATTTCGGGTGCGGGGATTGGACATAGTTTTTGCAGGGGGTTCTTTGGGGCAAGGTAGGAGACTGTACTGATGCCTTTGAATTAAGTGAATGGATAGGAATGACCAGTGAGGAGCCAAAGAGAGCAAGAAACCTTCAAGGGTTCTCTTTAGACAGATGAAAACATAAATATTAAGCAAACTTAAAAGCAGAGCATGGCGATCATGAATTCTACTTCAACACTTCATTTGCCTAATTTGCAGAAGGAAAAGTGAGAAGATGAATCACATAAAAAAATTTCAAGTACAAAGAGAAACACACCATCAATACATGTAACCACAGGAATCCCAAGAAGGACTGCAAAACCCTGGTCTTTCTTCCTTTTCCAAAATTGCAGAGATACAATGAGTAATACAATAGAAGCTTCTCCCTCAAGAGTCCAACCTCTCCAACCTCTGAAAATGACTAAGAAAATACATAATATAGGCAATCTAACATCTTTCCTTGCCTCTAGGGGTCGATCTCATCCTTCTAGGAGCTGTTTCAACCAATTCTAAACTGAGCACTAAAATCTAGGCAGTCAAAACAACTTGCCTCTATAAGCTAGGAAACCAATTCATTCATTAAATGTTTGCTATTTCATGAATGAATCTTCTAGAATAGGTAAATAAGTGTCATGTCAACATGAAAATACATTAATTACATCAAAGAGGGTGAAAAATCCCATCACAAGTCAAAACTGGTCAAAGCTGGGCGAATTCCTGAGCTGTAGATGAAAAATTGGCAAACTTTCCCAACAGGTCGCGCGCTGATCCTGAACAGGTTGCGCTACTTTGGAGCTGCTTTTGAGGCCCTTATAGGTGTCCAAATTAGGCAAAAGTGGGCTTGTTGGAAATTTCTGGATGTCTAATTTCCAACCCAAGTGGAATTTATAAATTTGGTGGCCATTTACCCCTCCAAAATTGCAATCTCCCAAGACTGCTTCCTGTGTGTCAAAAAGGTGGCAGAAAGTCATTTTTGCTTGTTTTTTGACTTTCTGGAGGCCCAAAACTTGGTGAAATTTCTTGGCAATTTCTGAGCAAGTGTATCTTTGCATGGAAAATCCAAAAATTCTGAGTTTTCCCAAAAAGGAGTTGCCCAACGAAAAGGTCGTGCGCGGCGCGCGACCCGTTGGTGGAGAAAACCTGTGTTTGGCACAAAAAATTCACAATTGACAAAATTTTCTCCAAATTTCTTGAAATTTGGGCTGGGAATCCCCAATAAAGTACCATGCTCAGTCAAAGAGGTTTTGGCCAAAAATTGGAGTGGATCGGGCCTTTTCCGTCATTTTAGTGCCTTGGCCAACCTCCTTGGATCTGGCAATTGCAATTTTGACATTTCTCTAAAACCATGACACCTGTGCAAAAAGTGAAGGAGGTTTTTCGTCTCTGGCATGTTGTGGACAAAAACCTCTCTCAATTTTCCAAAATTCATCTCTTATTGCTCTGAAACATCTTTTGAGTGAAACTTATCCTGATGTGTGAAACAAGGAATTTTGTCGAAATGAAGCAAAATGAAGGGGATAAGGGGCTTCTAAATTCTTGAGGAAATTTTTGGGAGTGGGGAGGGATGTTAGGAAGCAGGGGAAAGTGGAATCGTGGAGATTGAGTGAGGGGAAGGGGTCCAAATGGGAAAAACACAGGCCCAACCTAGAAAATTGCCAGGTTGTAGCAAGAAACTAGGGTTTGTGCAAAAATGAGGAATTTGGGGGATCTCAGTGATGGAAAGTGTTTGATAAGGTACATGAAGGATAGGGGAAGGTGTATGAACATATGGATACAATTTTTTCCGATGATTTGACCGTCCAAGAGAAATTGCCTTCAAAACCCTAGGAGAGGGAAATGACCTTGCCTAGGTGCAACTGAAGCATGAACAAGGTGTAAAATGACTCATTAGACACTGACATGATAATGAAAACCCTATGAATGATGATAAACGCAGCTGAATAGTGAAATAGACTGACATTTGGGCAATTTTGAAAGGAGTGAAAGCAAACCCTAAACCTAATGCCTAGTGACCAAATTTTGCTTGAAGACTCACTGAAATGACAAAATTTGACCTTGACACTCTGAGACCACTTTATAAGAGCATATTTGATCACTGGAGGAAGGCTGGAAAAACTGACACTAATGGGGTCCAAAACCAAAATTTTCCAGGCACTGTCCTGGACCCCATAAAGTGGGGTTACCTACGCCCCTCAAACCCCCTATGACTCCCCTCGCTACACAATTGGCACAACGAAGGGGGGGCTCCACCCCCCTTCTAACCCCCTGGTTAACTATGTGGGCTAGTCGTGGAAAGAATATAACACAACCCAACATCCACTCAATCAAGAAACATGATAAAAATTCCATCATCCTTAAGATAGATCTTTCCAAATCTTTTGATATGGGTAGTTGGTCTTACCTGCAGCTCATTCTCACTCATATCGACTTCCCCCACTCCTTCATTTCTCGGATCATGTGTTGTTTCTCTTATGCCTCTTATAGAATCCTCATCAATGGGTCGACATCTGCTTTTTTTCATGTTGAGTGAGGACTGAGAAAGGGATTCCCTCTCTCCACCCTCCTTTTCCTGTTGATCATGGAAAGCTTAAGCAGACTGATTAAAAATGCCCACGCAGTGGGTGACCTGGGGGAGTCTGGATATCGGCCATGCCATCTCTCTCTCATATTTTGTTTGTAGATGATTTTCTTATTTTTCTAAATGGTTCTTTTCATGATTCCTATTGTTTCAAGAACATACTATCTCTCTTCTGCAAAGAAACAAGTAGGGTGCCAAACTATGGGAAATCCACTATCATTTTTGTGTCCTGACCCCAAAATGAGGAAAGGTATGTGTCCCAACATTTCGCCTTCGTCAAACAAGAGCTGGATGTTGGTCTAAAATACCTGTGGTTCATACTGAGGCCAAATGGGTATTACATTGTTGACTGGGCCTGGCTTATCACAAAAATTGAAATCAGAATAAACATTTGGCAGCAGTGTTGGCTCTCCAGGGCAGGCAGGCTCACTTTGATAAAATCGGTGCTCGAGGCCATTCTGGTTTACTGGATGACTCTAGATTGGATCCCAAGAGGTATTCTCAATAGGATTCAACAAATCTATTGGAGATTCCAATGGAGGTGTCAAAATGTGGGGAGGACCTTTGCCTGGGTCCATTGGGACAGGATTGGGAAGCCAAAAAAATGGGAGGTTGGGGAATAAAAGATGTCCATAATTTTTCAAAGGCACTTGCGGCAAATATGGGCTAGCAAATAATCAAATCTGAAATTCTATGGCTAGAGGTAGTCTATTTTAAGTACATCCACCCCTATTAATAATGGGTTGGATGTGCAGACCTAGCTTGTCTTCAGGCGATGCCTCCATCATCTAGAAGGCCATTTCTGAATCCTTAAGTTTAATCAAGAATGGGTTAGTATGGAAAATTGGTAATGGTGAGCAAGTATGATTAGGCATTGATGCCTAGACCAATTGCGACAATGCCTACATCCTCCTGAGAGCTCTGAGACAATTTCTTTTAGGTACTAGTATCTCTAAAATAGCCCAAATTGCTGAAGCTAGAATCGACTAATGGACTCCTTACCATTGGTTGGACTATAGGGTTTTTGGCATCCCAGATAGATGGCACAATGCCTAGAATCACTTCATTAGTGCACTGGAGGAAGCCAATATCAAATTAACAGAGAAGGATGATGATATCTTCTAGGCCATTGCCCCTCATGGGAGGTACTCCCCAAAAGATGGCTATGTGGCTCTTATGATAGCCCAGGATATTGGTATAAACTATTGGTGGTAGTGCCACCTTTTGGAAACTAAAATCCCCCCAAAAGTAAAAGTTGTTCATGTGGTGTATCCTCTCAAAAAAATATCCAACAAACATAAATTTCATGAAGTGGGCTTTCCACGGTCCCTCCCGATGCTGCTTATGCAAATCTGATGCAAAAGACACGAACCACCTCTTCCTCCACTACCCTATTATGGCATAGTTTTGGTCCACAATTATTTCTACCCTCAACATGAAGACCAAATGGGTTGGACAAAATATTGGTGAAGCATGGTTTTTTGGTGGACTGAGGTTCCATCCCAAAAGGCCAGAAATCTCCCCCTAATAGTTAGCTGGGGAATTTGGTTAAACAGGAACCGCTTTATCTTCCAAAATGCATAGAAAAACTAGTCAGTCACCTGTAGTAATCCAGCCTCCATATTCAACCTGATTCAAGACGACCTTGACAGCCAACCTCCTCAGGTCATCACTCCTAAAATTATTGATAAAAGCTACCCATGGGGTTATTTTGATAGCTCAGCCTAGGCCGCGGGCTGTGGGGAGGTGTTGTCCTCCACCCAAATGAGCACCTGTCTTTTAGCATCAAAGTGGATTTCAGAAGGGGAGCAAATAAATTTTCTGAGCTAAACAGTTTAAGACACCTTCTCCTTTTTGCGCTAGAACAATATTGTCACAAGATCCAGATCTTTGGGGATTCACAACTTGTTATAAATTGGATTAACGATGTATAGTATTGTAAGTTGCAAAAACTCAAGGACACATTGGATGATGTAATTACTCTAAAATCACAATTTGATTTTATTGTATGCTCTCACATATACAAGGAAAGGAATGAGATCTTTGATCGTCTTTCCAAAGAGGCCACGTAGCTGAATAGGGGATAATGGATAATTCAATAATTCAGAGATGGTGTTTTCTTTCATTTTTTCCACCATCCATTCATCGAGATGAATGGGATATACTCGGAATTATATCCTCAATAATTCTTTGGTTTTTTTGCTTTTTGTCGTCACTTAGTTTTTTGGACACTTCTTGCTTTATGTTATTACTGCTAGTTTTCACTCTCTACAACTTATGTTGTTAATCTGTATATATGTAATGAACATTGACTGTTCTGTTCACAATGGGAATGCATCTCATACATGTTGAAGATACAACATGTAATTTTCTTAATATATTAACGAAAATTGCGCCTTTTTCCTTGGAAAAATCATATGTACCCTATGTGAAATCATAATTTGATTGGGGGTTTGTGCAAAATCTTCTTAAAATCTAACGTTCACCCTTGATCCTTGTCGATAATTAATGATGACCTGATCCTATATGACACCGTGAGTTGTTTATATAACAAATATTCTCCATGACCACCGCCCTCTACCAATTATCATTTCTACATGCACGCTGTCGTATTGCATCTTTTTCAAGACTAAAATTCCCATGATGAGAGTGTGGCCATTGAAAAATGTCGATATAGCTAATTTGGTAACTGCACATTCTTTTAGACATTGTGTTATTCCTAAATCTCATGCTAAGTACTTTTTAGAATGTTTAGAAATCAAGTAAAGATTGAAAATTTATGGCACCCATTCGAATTGAACCGTGGTCTGTAAGAGAATTAGAGCAAACAATCAAATACAAGGATAGTTTGTCTTTGCTATAGGAATCGAGATTTCTACCCTTCCTACTCAAGTTCGATGTTTTAATTCGGCGTTTCACTTGAATTTTCCCAGACCTTTGATGGATGAATAGCTAAGGTGGAATCCTTGGAGTTCGAAGTAACTGAGAAATCGATTTCACAAGCTACAGGATTAGTGGCCATAGGGGAGCAGTGGTTCAAAAAGGAAAAACTAAAGAAAGGAGCTTAGCACTGATTCTTGGTCGATAAGAATCAAAAGGTGGACTGGAAGGTTGGGTTAAGTTGAAGCATTTTCTATATATCGTGCAAAAGTTTCTCACTTTTGAAGGTCGGTATTAATTAACATTCTTGTACCAAATTCAGTTTCTACTGCATTTCGAATTATGCAAGTTAATTAACTTTACCTATTTCTTGTTGAAGAGTGTAGAAACAATGTCTAAAAGTGTCCAGACAAGTCAGGAAAAGCGAACTGGGTACAAATTAAGTCATTATGGGTTGATTACAATTCTAGTTAAAAACAAGTTAGAGGGGAAGAACATGACTTGGGAAGAGTTCCTAAAAGAATTTCAAGAGGGGAACATAGTCAAGTCATTAGGAAAGAAGGGCAAGGTCACTAAAGAGAAACTTGACCAAAAGGGTAAACCCTTAATCCCGTAGACTAGTAAGACCAAGGAGAAGAGAACCCCATCCAAGAAACTAGTACTGGAGGAAAAGCAGGAACCCATAATTGAAACATCGAGCCCTTCGAAAATAATAACCAAGAGCTTTGTCAAAAAGAGGTTTGCTTCCTCAAAGGGAATCCATACTATATCAGCCTCTCCAATAAATATAGATGGTTCATAACCCATTTTTCCATATGAAAATAATCTCTCTCTTCTTTCAGATGTTGCAGTTCATTTGGTGTTTAGTGTAGGTTATATGGAGGATGAGGATAACACCCCTTTGTTAGTTTTGGTTGGGAAAATGAAGAAAAGGAAGATGTTGGACACATATAATGCACATGGAGGGAAGGAAGTAGTAGTGGATCAAGGTAACATTGCCCTGGATGACACCAACACTTGTTATGATTCAACTGCTGAAAGATTTCGACACAGGAGGAGTCTAATAAGGAAGATATTTCTCTCTACATGCATAGCCAGGTCGAGGAACTGAAACAATGTATTTATGGACTTGAGATATTGAACCAGACTATGAAGGAACAAAGCACAATGCTACAAAGAAGGAATGTTGAATTAATGGAGGAGGTGTGAGAGCGAAAGCGACAGGAAAAGGTGTGGAAATTTCGAGCATCTAAATGCTATGGTCACCTTAGGAAAGTGGTCAAACAACTTAAGAAGGCTCACAATAAGAAGTCGAAGACAAGGAAGACAAGGATCAGTATTCAGATATAGGATTAAAGGGAGTTCTCCAGGCCGTTTTTTTGCAAAAGGTAAGGTTGTGTGAGGACACACAACAAGATGGGGATGGGAGGATGTTGGTTAGCAGAATTGTCCTATTTTTAACCTCTATCCTATCTTAAACACACTACCTAAGCCTCTGTTTTAACCTTGGAAGCCTATTTATTCCTGCACTTCTCTTAAACTTGTACTCATTCCTACACTTCTTTCATGGTTTTCGTATTAAGGGTTATATATGAACTTAATTGTTAATTAAATAGATTTAATATCTTATTTTCCTTTGCAACTTATATATTCTCTTTCCTAAGGTAATTCGATAAGGTGAAAGTATTAATCAATGTGGAAGATGGGTTGGTGTAGGAATGATTCTTGTACTATCCATCATTCTAGCACTTCCAAGGTAGCTGTCAACTTCAACTTGGTTCATCACTTATGGCTGAGACAACTTGACAAACTATGCAGATTCTTTGCCAAAAGATCAGTCATCTTTGTTGGGCTTGGAGCATAGAGGAATACGCGGGATGTGAAGACCAGGGTTTCAACCGAAAGCCCTTGTTTAGTCTTTTGTTAACGGCCAAGAGGCCCAAGTTAAACTCTTGTTTTACTTTCTGTTGCAGCCTTGAGCCGAGACTATATATTTAATAGGGTTTCTAGTGGAAGCTAGGGAGTGATATGCTGAGGAATTTTTGACAGACATTATAATATTTTTGTGTCACCATATCTTCTGGGCTGGATCTGGAATCCACGATGTATATTTGCAACTCTTGAAGTTTAATACAAAGGACTGTGCCAGTTATGCATTTTCCTGTTTGGATGTATTTTTAATGTGTTATTTGAGTACCTAAAGTTCCATATCTCATAGCAGGGAAATGAGTTGGTTGGCTAGGGCCCAACCAACCCAATTCGTTCTCCCTTTTTTGTAAGGTGTGTTAAATTTATTTTTATTCAAGGTTTGATCAGAGTGTATTTCATCCTTTCATAGTTAACGGGCTTTGACTTCTATGTAAGCTATGTGATTCAGATCCGAAGTGTGTAGGCTTGGGTGTGTTTACTTCCCACTTTTTTGGTTAACCCAAGTTTCCTTTGATGCATGATTAATTTCCTTTCTATAAAGCAAGTGCGTTTTGGTTGCTTGCATCAGTGCATTTTCATTTCTGCAAGTGAAGGTTTCTTAGTTTACCTATGCAAGATATTTTATTTCTTGTAAGATTCATTTGCTTTCTTTTGTTAATTGTGTTTTATTTTTTATTGAGTCTCCAAGAATTCTCATCATGGAAGTTCAACTTAGAATGAATTTATCTTTATGAGCTCTAATGAAACACTATTTTCATTATATAGATCTATAATTGCACTCGTTTCCCTTGTGGAAGTAACTCAGTTACACATTGAAATTATTAAAGGGAACTTTACGCTAGTTTTTTATTTATAATAAGTGAAAATCTAATTTACATAATAACATTCATCTCAGGAAGAAGCCTGCTAGTATTCGAATTAGATAGTTATTTTTCACATAAAAGGAGTTCCCAGTTCTAGCAAGGATTTTCTCTTTAACCTTCAAAGTATCTTTCTCAGCCCTGTTCACCTTGCAATTTATTCTTAGTTAACACCCTTTTCATTTTTTGCAAGTGGTTTGGAAACCTAGTATAATAATGTTGATTTCTTGGTACATGAACCTCTGTTTCAGTACAGGAATCGATATCCTGGTACAAGAACACAGTGCTATGGTACAGGAACCCAGAGCTCTTGTAGAAAGGTCAAAATCTTCAGTGCATGCACAATACATTATTCCAGTGCAGGAACATCGCTTTGGTACAGGAACATCATTCTAGTGCAGGAACGTTTTTGTGGTGTGGGAACAATGGTCCAGTGTAGGAATGATGGTCCAGTGGAGGAAGGAAAATCTTTAACGAAGACAAATTTTCTTAGCAGTTAACTATTTCCTTGTCCAATGACTGCATTGAACTTAATCTTAGATATTTACCTTTCGTTGATCGGGATTGATTTGAAGTTCATTTAAGTGAATTTCTGCAAAGTACTTTTTTTCTCATTCCAACACCAGAATTCCCTTGGTATTATTTTCCATCTGATCTTTTTGATTCTAGAAACTGTAATCAGGAAAGATAGGAAGATATTTATTGAAGGTTCATATCATTTCTTTCCATTTCCTATGTTACACCTCTAAGCTTACATAGCCCCGGGTTGACAAATTAAGTGTTGAAGGAGTTTGCTGAATTGCAATTCCTGCATCTAGCAAATGGTACTATTAATTTTCTCTTAAAATTTCACTTTCATTTCCCTCCACTGAAAGAACCTTGATTGATTCTATAACTAAACATTTCATAGGGCATACTCACTTGTTCATTCAAAGCACATGTATATTTCTCTCTTGTGCTAACTATTTCACCAAGGAAAATATTTAAGAAAAATGGCATTGAGGCCTTATTTTCAGAGGGAATCTATACTAAATGGTGTAAGGTATAATTGGGACTTCAATTGGGGAGACTGCCTTGCATGTTGGCTGGTTCCAACACTATCAAAATTCTAGCACTAGAAGGAGGGAAACCACCCTTTTATGTCTGATAACTCACCATATATTAACAAGCAATATTCTGTGTAAGGAAGTAATGCTCTGATTTACACTTCAAGTCACACTCCTGAGAGAGAGGAAACTTATCATCCTAGTCCGGGACAATCTTTTGAAGTTACTTACAATCAGCTTTCAACAATCTAGCCTATTACTTGTTAGTTTGCAAGAGCTCTCGGTTTACTCCCTATTGCTCCTATTCTATCTCATAAACATGTAAAGAAAGGAACAAATCCTAGAGGTGTAATGGTCTATTTGGTGGAAGATTTGGTTATCACAACCCTTGAAGATTTAGGTTATCATATGGAGAGAACAAATAAACAAGGGTAACATCTTCCTATTTAAGAGAAATTGGACAGTGAAGGGGAGGATTTTCATTTCTCTGACAAAGAACAGTCTGATTACAAATAATACTTGAATGGTGAGGGCGAAGCCTCTTCAAACTTAGAAGAAGAGGAGGAGGAGGAGGAGAAGGTATGGCTGATGCAGACTTGGATTAGATAGCCCAAGGGCCACTCACTCTACTAGATAATCTTCATAGCATGCCTAAACACCCAGATAATTTGTTATCAAAGTTTGATCTGGATAGGAAGACCATATTGATGAATTCTATATGCATTTATGAATTCTTCAGGTACATTTTGAGGTCATTACTTGTAGATTTTTTCCATACACTCTATAAGGTAGAGCATTAGTATGGTATCATAATCTTTTGTCCAATTCAATCCATAGTTTGAGGGACTTTAATAAGTTTTTTTTAGAAAAATTCACTCACGATAAAACACCCACAATGTTATTAAAAGAACTTAGGAATCTAAAAATGGAGGAAAAGGAAAGATTGAAATATTTTAATCAAAGATATACTCATTTGTTGAACAAGTTCCCCACATATGTGCAACTGCATGATTCAGTTACACAAGATTATTATACAGCTTCCTTTCCAATCAACATTTCCTTGTTTTTTCAAAGAGTTGCAAAAGAGACTTTGGCTTTAAACTTTGTAGAAGATCTTGTTGTTGTAAAGCATATGTGTTCTGTTGGAGTCATTGAAGACCTAAACAATCTTATAGACTACAAGGAAACTAGTAAGAAAACTCAGTCCTCTTCTGTGAAATCTAAGGATAAAGATTCTTTTGATATGGAAAGCTTGACTAAGTCTTTGAAGTTACTCAAAAATTAAGTGTTTGAATTAAAGAGGAGGTGAAATGAGGAAACCACCAACAACAAGTTCCCTACATCACCTTTATTCAAAAATAATAACAATTCTAAACTACATAAATCTGCTCAATTCTATAATTTAGTGCTTAATGTTAAAAGTTGAGGAATGGATAATTACTGCACTTTCCATTAAGATAGGAATTTAGGGAAAAAAGGTCCCTAATGGAATCATAGCATGACTGCCATGATGACCAATTTCATGGATACCTTTCTAGTAGATGAATGCCCTGAGTAGAGTAAAGAAGCAAATGAACTTGCCATGGATGAGGAAATTTTGAGTGTTGGACACTCAGTGAATGCATTTCATGTCATACACAATGCTGAGAAGCAAATTGTTGATGAACCATCAGTGTGTGAAGCTCCTCCTCAGAAAACAACTAATCATTATAACTTGAGGAGTAAAGGACCTGTCTTTTAGAAAGAGCTTGAAGATAAATTGTTTAGAATTATTCTACCACCTTCAAATCCATATCAGAATTTGCAGAACAAATATGGGAGTTCTCCTTCTTATAATATCACTTCCACCAACAACAAGAACAAGTCCACCACTCTTGAATCTTCAAACAAATCGACACCACCTGATACTTCAGCACAAACCATTCAAAATGAAAATATTGATTGCAACATTATTGAAGACATGAAAATAACTCATGCCAACATTTCAATCTTTTAGCTCACGAAGATAATAAGAAAACAAGAATTGATCATCCAAGCACTCTTCAATGGGTAAGGAAGTTTTTGCTTCTCAAGTTATGCATTTTAACTCTCATGACATCATTGAGTTTGTCGTGAATTTTGTCAATTTAAATTCTAACACTCATTGCCCCCAATTTCTTTTAACATGTGAAATCATTAATTATAATGTCCATAAGTGTTTGGTTAATTATGATGCATCTGAAAATTTCATGCCATTATCTGTTGCCAAGACAATTAACACTAAATGGGAAAATATTGATGTTCAGATCATACATCTAGACATATCATTAGCCCAAGTAATTGGTGAACTTAACAATGCAATAATTAATTTTTCATTAGACCATAGAGTTCAACATTGCATAAACATTATCATTTTGGACATTCCCAAATCCTATGGTTTACTTTTGAGCATAGATTGGTCTGGTAATCTGCATGGGTATTTTTCAAATAACTAGACACATTTATGGATTATGTATAAGGGAAGAACAATAATATTTGAGTAAAAAGAGAGCCCTATATGAAATATATCATGACATCGCTTGTTTGACAAAATGAAATAGTTGGGTCTACAGACGTTATTTTCGGAAACTGTTTTCTAGAAGTAGATCATAGATGTTATCTAGCACAACCTTCACCCTTCCGACCAGATACATAGTTGGAACTCCTTCCTCAAAATCCAGGTGGCGCACAAGACTCTTGTACAATAGATGTAAATAGTATCATTGTAGGAACTGTCTAGTATTGTTAACATTTGGACATTTTATTCCAATGGTTCGAAGGCAATGGAGTGTTTTGGAGCTGTCTATATTTTAATAGACTAACAACAAAAAAACATTTGATCTCGTGTCATACTTGAGTGCACTAACAATGTTTTTGAATATGAAGCGCTCATTTTGGGTTTAAAGAAAGCCATCAACCTCAAAGTTGAAGCACTTATAGGTGACGCAGGAATTATTGCATCATGGGTATAAAATACAATACATTATGCGTCACCCAACCTAAGAAATTATTAGTAAGAGGTATGGAATTTGATTTCACATTTCCAAGCTTCAGTATAAATTTTGTTCCTTGATTTTGTAACAATGTTATTGATACATTAGCTAATGTTGCTACTAGGTTGTCATCTTTAAAGGATGGATTTTCAATTTAAATTATTTATAAGACATATGTGCCTAACAAATATAACTAACTTTCATGTTTTTAATGATTACCAACAGATATTAGACTTTATGGTGAATGTTGTTGTGTTCAAGGACTTAATGAGCACGAGAAAACATTGTAGGGATCAGGTTAAGAAAATAAAGGAAACCCCATGCCCAAGGGTGTGGTATCTTTGAAAATGTTATATGACCTATAAAATTGATTCAAGGGACTAGTTAATGCAAATACTCATAACTCCACTCTTTCACATGACCAATTGACTCTCGGTACATAAGAAGATATGAAGTATGTAAATATCAGTACGTGTTGCACACATCATGAGTGGCAAGCTTTCATGTGCCTCTTTAAATTTTATCGAGATGTATTCGCATGGATGTCTGGTGATCTGAAATCTTACGACACATGAATAATCTAGCATTTGATTTCCATCAAATAAGGGGTAAAGAATTACAAAAAAAAACTAAGAAAAATTCACCCTATGCTTGAACCACTCATTGGAAAATAATTTAGAAAATTGTTGGATGTTTGGATCATATTTAAGGTTCGTCATTCGACATGGGTATCTAATCAGGTTTCAGTAAGAAAGAAGCTTAGAGAAATATGCTTACGTGTTGATTTTCACAATTTGAATCATGCTTCAAACAAATATAACTACCTGGTGTTGTCAATGAAATACATTCTACAAACAATGTCAGGGTTGGAGATGTTCTCATTGCTAGATGGTTTTTCTAGCTATAATCAGGTTCTAGTAGTGGAACTCGATAGGCACAAAACAACTCTCAGAACCAAATGGGGTACTTTTGTGTTGAAGTGAATTCCTTTAGGACTTATCAATGCAGGATCTACATTCAAATGAGCTATGAAAATTTCATTCCACTATTTTATTAGGCAGAGTGTTGTGGTTTACTTGGATGATGTGATCACTTAAGTCATCTCAAGAAACTTTTCGAACGATGTGGAAAATATGGGGTATCTTTAAATCTTATGAAGATAATCTTCAGAGTGTCCAAGGGAAATATCTTGGGCAATATTATTGTAAAGAGTGGGATTAAATTGGACCTAGAAGGGGTAAAATCTATCACTCAAATTCCCTTTCCAGTGAACAAAAATGCTATACAATCCTTCCTCAGGAAAATCAATTTCCTCTATAAGTTCATCTTTGATTATGCACAAATAGTAAAACCATTACAAGATATGATTAAGAAGGATGCAAATTATAAGTGGTATAAAAGGGAAAAGGATTCCTTCATCCATATCAAGAAAGCAATCGCTAAAGCACCAACACTATATAGTCCAAAGTTCAACAAAGATTTCCTGTTGTATACTTTCACTTCTAATACTTCTTTTGCAATCATTGTCATAAAATAGGATGATCAGGGTAATGAGCGGCCCATTTCATTCATGAGTGTTGGCTTGCAAGGACCTTGGTTAAACTACCCCACCATTGTCAAGCAAGCATATGAAGTGTACAAGGAAGTTAACCATTTCAATCCATATCTTTTAAAAAATCACGTTATAATATTTGTACCTCACCCAGTGGTCTGATAATTGTTTGTTCAATAATATATGGGTAAAATAAGGACAAACTAGATGACAAGCTTTCAATAGTATGATCTTGACTTTAATCTAGTTCACACTATAAAAGGCCATGGTCTATGCTAGCTTAGGAAAAGTGTGGTTAACACTCCATAAGAAGAGTGTTCTTGGTGGGAGGAGGAAATTGAAATGTATATCACTGAACAAGCTACCCCCACCTCTTGGTATGCAGATGAACGAAAATATCCTGCTCATGGTACCTTTCCCTGACACTTATTAGAATGTAAAAAGAGGGCTATTTAGCTTAAAGCTCTATCATATCAACTGGTACTTGGAGTGATTCTTCAAAAGAACCATACTAGGGTCTTGCTTAGATGTTTGGAAGAAACTAATTTAGAAAGGGTGTTACAAGATCTTCATGATACACCACCTAGTGGACATTACATGGGTTAAACTACTTTGCACAAGATCATGCGGGCCGGTTACTATTACCCCACACTTTTCAAGGATGTTCATTCTTACACCTGCAAGTGTCTAGTTTGTCAAAAATGTGTTGGTTGTGATGGAAAGTCAGCTACCCCATTACATCCCATTGTTGTAGAAGATCCTTTTAAACAATGGGGATAGGATGTCATTAGAAAAATCTTTCAACACTCATTGAAGCAACACAAATACATCCTAATTGCAACAAACTATTTGACATGGTGGAAAGAAGTAGTTCTTCTCAAACAAGTGAATGGGAAGGAAGTCATCAATTTTCTAAAATAGAACATCATCACTAGGTTTGGTGTTCTGAAGTCACTTGTTTTTTATAGTGAAACTTATTTCTCATGACTTAAATTATACGATTTTGCATTAGAATATGGATTTTCTTTTAAATATTCATCTAACTATTATCCATAGGGTAATGATATTGTTGAGTCAACCAATAAAAGTCTAATTCCAATTATGAAGAAAACTGTTTACTTTGAACAAAGGAACTGACACAATGATTTGGTGAATTCTCTATGGGTTGATCATGTTATGCTTAAATGCTCTCTAAAAACTTCTCCTCAATTTATAGTGTATGGGAAAGAATCCATCCTACCTCCAAATATATATATCATAGCCCTTCAACTCTCTCAGGAGTCTCATGGTAAGCCTTTCCTTACAATTCAGAGTAGGATAAACACTCTTTTGAAGTTACAAGAAGGAAAGATGAAAGTTGAAGAAACATTTTCGATTCATCAAAGTCATATCAAGTGATGGTTTGATAGGAAGTCTGTGGGGAAAAAGGAGTTCAGTGTGGGAGACTTAGTATTGAAGTGGGATAAATCCCATGAAGAGAAAGGGAAGAACACCAAATTCCAGTCCCTGCGGATCAGGCCATATGTTGTTTATGACAAGCTTGGACACTACACTTATCAGCTTCAGTTCTTAGATGGGATGATATGTTCTCTTGCTATCAACGGACAAGATTTGAAATAGTATTTTCAATAGTAGTATAATGTTATTTCCCTACTTCGTGTGCATATGTATTTCATGTCTTTAGTCTATTTTTTTATTTCTATCGTGTTGAGCTATTTATGTTGTTTTGTGATGTCCTTCTGAATAAATCATTTTGAAAGTGGTTTTATTGTTTCCAATGCATGTGGAAAAATGAAAAGGGGTTGTGACACTGTAACCTTTGGCTAACCTTCAATCCTTATTCTTTATCTTGGTCCCTATATTGTAGTCAATGATGTTTCAATGGAAAATATGATACTTCCATGAGGAGAGCATTGTGTAGAACCATGATACCCATATCCATTATAGGAACCTCATTTATAAGCTTAGTTTGGTAATGTTTCAGTGGTTTTTATGCTTATCCAATCAAGTAGAGAAGGACAAGGGGAAAATCTATAACAAGTAAACCTACATAGGAGGTTATATATACATATCTTACATAGCCTCAAGTTGAGAAATTAACCATTGAAGGAGTTTGACGAATTGCAATTCCTGCACCCAACAAATGGTACTATTAATTTTCTCTTAAAATTTCGCTTTTATTTCCCTCGAGTGAAAGAACCTTGATACATTATATAACTAAACATTTCATAGGGCATACTCACTTGTTCATTGAAAAGTACATGTATATTTCTCTCTTGTGCTAACTGTTGCAACCAAGGTAAATATTTAAGAAAAATGGCAGTGAGGCCTTATTTTCGGAAGGGGTCTATACTAAATGGTGTGAGGTCTAATTGGGACTTCACATTGGGGATACCCCCTTGCATGTTGGCGGGTTCCAACATCGTCAACATTCTAGCACTAGAAGGAGGGATACCACCCTTTTATGTCTGATAACTCACCACATCTTAACAAACAAGTTTCCGTGTAAGGACGTAATGCTCTGATTTACACTCCAACTCACATTCTTGAGAGAGAAGAAACTTATCATCCTAGTCTGGGACAATATTTTGAAGTTACTTACAATCATCTCTTAAAAATTCAACCTATTACTCATTAGTTTGCAAGAGCTCTCGTTTTACAGTCTTCCTTGCATACATAAAAAAACTGGCTCAACGCATAGTGCCATTGGCGCTGCGCTTTTCCTAAGGGTATCCATTGGACAAATGGCTTGCATTTTTGGATTCAGATTGATGAGTACGTCCACCCTATGGATTTTCTAAGTTTTTGGGGTAGAACTAGACCACAAAAAAGTAAAAAAACACCCTAACAATGACCTTTCTACCACGTTTTGGACAGAGAGAAGCAGTATTGGGAGAATCAACTTTTGACGGGTCAAATGAGCTTCAAATGAATAAATTCTAGGTGTTTTGGAAAGTAGACTTGAAGATATTTCCAATGAGCTATAATGAGCTCAATTTGGATGCCAATAAGGCCTCCAAAAAGGACCTAAAAGTGGTGCTGCATGTTGGACCAGTGGCGCTGTGCGTAGGGCAAATTTTGCACAGGATGGTTATTTTTTTGTGTTTTGACTGTGTTCATGGATTTTCTCTCATGGAGGATGTCTTACTATTGTAAATGATGACTTGGCTTGTAAACATGATGGATAATTAGTATTAGAGGGTAGATTCATTAGATTAAAATTCATTTTGAGCTCAAATGAATCAATTTTTCACTTTTAGAGGCAACTTGTTAAGATGCCTATGTCCCAGTTTCTTGTTCAATGTTGGTTAGATTAGCTCCTCATCTTAGGGATTTGAACCCTGAGGATGGGAGGAGGTTGAAATAGTGCCTATATCTTCTTCTTCTTTCTCATTGTAAAGGGTTGGACTCAGCTGGATGCTTATGCCTTGATTGTACATCATTTTGTAGCAGTTTAGCGGGAAATTAATAAGAATTACAACTATTTCTTTGGGATCCATGTGGTATGGAGTTTAGTTTAGTTTCTTCTCTTGTGATCATATGTTAATATGTTTTGTGTACTTAATTATTCATCTCATTTCTTCTAAGTGAATGTTTCCAAGTTGATAGGCAGAATCTATAATATCATTGCTCTGCTTTGGGGAAATATTCACCATTATATGTTTTCTACAGTTTAGGAAGGATCCATTGTAATCACATGCTCTTCCTAGCTTCTCACTAGTCTTAAACACCTCACCCATCAAGCCCTAGAGTGCTAAAACTTATGCCTACTTTTCCCCGTCGAACACCCTGCAATTTTGACCAAATTCCCTAGCCCTAACTGTCTGGCTCCTCCTGATCCAGCAAAACCCTTTCAAAATCAAATAAAAACTTGTGCTACTAACCTAATATCCTTTTCCTGATCCAATCATCTTAGTTGATATCCTTATGGAGAGAGCCCTCTCCTAGCCTAGTAGGGCTAGCTACTTTGCTAAGTGTGGTTTGTGGTTACCTTGGCATTGCCTTCGTTCAGCCTGAGGTTCAATCCAAGTGATAACAGTATGAAAATATCGGTACATGTTTCACACCTCAGGAGTGGAAATCTTTCATCTGCCTCTTTAAATATTATCAATATGTATTCGCATGGATGTACGGTGATCTGGAATCTTATGACACACGAATAATCTAGCATTTGATTTCCATCAAAGAAGGGGTAAAGCATTTTCAAAAGAATCTGAGAAAAATTCACCTTATGCTTGAACCCCTCATTGAAAAATAATTTAGAAAATTTTTGGATGTTTGGATCATATTTAAGGTTCATCATTCGACATTGGTATCTAATCAGGTTTCAGTAAGAAAGAAGTTTTGAGAGATACGCCTATGTGTTGATTTTCAAAATTCGAATCATGCTTCAAACAAGGATAACTTCCTGCTGCAGTCAATGAAATAAATTCTACAATCAATGTTGGGGCAGGAGACGTTCTCATTGCTAGATGGTTTTTCTAGCTATAACCAAGTTCTAGTAATGGAACTCGATAAACACAAACCAAGTTTTGAGAACCAAATCGAGTACTTTTGTGTTGGAACGAATTCCTTTTTGACTTATCAATTTAGGATCTACATTCAAATGAGCTATGAAAATTGCATTCTGCAGTTTTCTTAGGCAAAGTGTTGTGGTTTACTTGGATGAGGTGATCACTTACGTCATCTCAAGAACATTTTCGAGTGATGTGGAGAATACAAGATATCTCTAAATCCTAAGAAGTTCATATTTGGAGTGTCCAAGGGAAATATCTTGGGCCATATTATTGTAAAGAGTGGGATTAAATTAGACCTAGAATGGGTGAAATCTATCACTCAGATTCCCTTTCCAGTGAACAAAAATGCTACGCAAACCTTCCTAGGGAAAATAAATTTCCTCTGTAAGTTCATCTCTGATTATGCATAGATAGTAAAACCATTACAAGATATGATTAAGAAGGATGAAAATTATAAGTGGGATAAAATGGAAAAGGATTCCTTCATCGATATCAAGCAAGCAATTGCTAAAGCACCCACACTATATAGTCCAAATTTCAACACAGATTTCCTGTTGTATACTTTCACTTGTAATACTTCCCTTGAAATCAATATAATGAAACAGGATGATCGAGGTAATGAGAGGCGCATTTCATTCATGAGTGTTGGCTTGCAAGGACCAGGGTAAAACTACCCAACCATTTTCAAGCAAGCATATGCAGTGTACAAGGCAGTAAAACATTTCAGGCCATACCTTCTAAAAAATCACATTATCATCTTTGTACCTCACCCAGTGGTCTGCTCATTGCTTGTTCAATCAGATATGGGTGAAATAAGGAAAAACTAGATGACAAGCTTGCAAGAGTATGATCTTGACTTTAATCTAGTTCACACTATAAAAGGCCATGGTCTATGCTAGCTCACAACAAGTGTGGTTAACACTCCAGAAGAAGAGTCTTATTGGTAGGAGGAGGAAATTGAAATGTATAACATTGAAAAAGCTACCCACACCTCTTGGTACGTGTATGCATGACAATATCTTGATCATGGTACCTTGCCCTCACACTTATTAGAAAGGAAAAAGAGGGCTATTTGGCTTAAAGCTCTATCATATGAGTTGGTACATGAAGTTGTTTTTCAAAAGAACCATAGCAGGGTCCTGATTAGATGTTTGGAAGCACCTGATTTAGAAAGGGTGTTACAAGATCTTCTTGATACACCACCTAATGGAAATTACATGGCTGATACTACTGTGCACAAGATCATGCGAGTCGGTTACTATTGGCCCACACCTTTCAACGATTCTCATGCTTACATCTGCAAGTTTCTAGTTTGCCAAAAATGTGTTGGTTGTGATAGAAATTCAACTACCCCATTACATCCCATTGTTGTAGAAGAGCCTTTTAAACAATGGGGATTGGACATCATTGGAAAAATCTTTCAACACTCATCGAAGTAACACCAATACATCCTAATTGCAGCAGACTATTTCACATGGTGGAAAGAAGCAGTTCCACTCAAATAAGTGAATGGGCAAGAAGTCATAAATTTTCTAAAATAGAACATCATCACCAGGTTTGGTGTTTTGATGTCACTTGTTTTAGATAATGCAACTTATTTCTCATCACTTAAAATATATTATTTTTCATTAGAATATGTAATTGTTTTTAAATATTCGTCTAACTATTATCCATAGGGTAATTTTATTGTTGATTCAACCAATAAAAGTCTAATTTCCATTATGAAGAAATTCATTTACTTTGAACAAAGGAACTGACACAATGCTTCGGTGAATTCTCTATGGGTTGAACATGTTACGCTTGAATTCTCTCTGAAAAATTCTCCTTACTTTATAGTGTACGTGAAACAATCCATAGTACCTCCAAAAATATATATCCTAGCCCTTCAACTCTCTCAAGAGTCTCAGGGTAAGCCTTGCCTTACAATTCAGAGTAGGATAGACACTCTTTTGAAGTTAGAAGAAGAAAAGAGGAAAGATGAAGAAACTTTTGCCACTCATCATAGTCATATCAAGTGATGGTTTCATAGGAGGTCTGTAGCAAAAAAGGAGCTCAATGTGGTAGACTTAGTATTGAAGTGTGACAAATTAAATGAAGAGAAAGGGAAGAACACCAAATTCTAGTGGCTATGGATCAGGCCGTATGTTGTTTATGACAAGCTTGGCCACTACACTTATCGTCTTCAATTCATAGATGGGAAGATAGGTTCTCTTCCTATTAATGGACAAGATTTGAAATAGTACTTACAATAGTAGTATAGTGCTACTCCCCTACTTCGTGTACATATTTCTTTCAGGTCTTTAGTCTATTTGTTTATTTCTACCATGTTTCGTTATTTATGCTGTTTTGTGATGTCCTTGTGAATAGAACCTTTTGAGTGTGTTTTTATTGTTTCCAATGCATGTGGAAAAATGAAAAGTGGTTGTGACACTGTAATCTTTGGCTAACCTTCAATCCTTATTCTTTATCTTGGTCCATATATTTCAGTCAATGATGTTTCAATTGAAAATATGATACTTCCATTAGGAGAGCTTCGTGTAGAACCATGATACCAATATCCATTCTAGGAACCTCATTTCTAAGCTCAGTTTTGTAATGTTTCGTTTTTTTTTATGCTGATCCAATGAAGTAGAGAAGGACAAGGGGAAAATCTATAACAAGTAAATCTACAATAGAGGTTATATATACATAGCTTACATAGCCCCAAGTTGACAAATTAAGTGTTGAAGGAGTTTGTTGAATTGAAATTCCTATGCCCAACAAATGTTACTATTAATTTTCTCTTAAACTTTAATTTTCATTGAATCCCTCAAGTGAAATAACCTTGATACATTCTATAAACGTACATTTCAGAGGGCATATTCACTTGTTCATTCAAAAGTACAGGTATATTTCTCTCATGTGCTAACTATTGTAACCAAGGCAAATATTTAAGAAAAATGGCAGTGAGGCCTTACTTTCAGAAGGTATCTATACTAAATGGTGTAAGGTCTAATTGGGACTTCACAATGGGGAGACCCCCTTGCATGTTGGCAGGTTCCAACACTGTCAACATTCTAGCACTAGAAGTAGGGAAACCACCCTTTTATGTATGATAACTCACCACATATTAACAAGCAATATTCTCTGTAAGGAAGTAATGCTTTGATTTACACTCCAAGTCACACTCCTGAGAGAGAGGAAAATTATGATCCTTGTCCGGGACAATATTTTGAAGTTACTTACAATCATCTCTTGACAATCCAGCCTATTACGCGTTAGTTTTCAAGAGCTCTCAGTTTACTCCCTATTGCTCCTATTATATATCATAAACATGTAAAGAAACAAACAACTCCTAGTGGTGTATTGGTCTCTTTGGTGGAAGATTTAGTTATCACAACCCTTGAAGAGTTAGGTTATCATATGGAGAGAACAAATAAGCAAGGAAAACATCTTCGTATTTAAGAGAATTTGGACAGTGAAGGGGAGGATTTTCATTTCTATGACAAAGAACAATTTGATTACAAAGAATACTTGAACGCTGAAGGAGAAGCCTCTTCAAACTCAGAATAAGAGGAGGAGGGAGGAGAAGAAGGCACGACTAATGTAGACTTGGATTGGATGGCCCAAGGGCCACTCACTCTTCTAGAGAGTCTTAACAGCATGCCTAAACACCCAGATAATTTGTTGTCAAAGTTTGATCCTGATAAGAAGACCAAATATGAAGACCATATTGATGATTTCTACATGCATTTATGAATTCTTCAGGTACATTTTGATGTCATTACTTGTAGAGTTTTTCCATACACTCTAGAAGGTAGAGCATTAGTATGGTATCATAATCTTTCGTCCAATTCAATCCATAGTTGGAGGGAGTTTAATAAGTTTTTTTTTGAAAAATTCACTCACGATAAAAATCCCGCCATGTTATTAAAAGAACTCAGGAATCTCAAAATGGGGGAAAAGGAAAGAGTGAAAGATTTTAAACAAAGATTTACTCATTTCTTGAACAAGTTACCCACATATGTACAACTACATGATTCAATTACACAACATTATTATATAGCTTCCTTTCCAACCAACAATTCCTTGTTTGTTAAAAGGGTTGCAAAAGAGACTTTGGCTTTAAACTTTATAGAAGATCTTGCTGTTGAAAAGGATTTATGTTCTATTGGAGTCATTGAAGACCCAAACAATTTTAAAGACTCCAAGGAAACCGGTAAGAAAAATAAGTCCTCTTCTGCCAAAGCTAGGGAGAAAGACTCTTTTGATATGGAAAGCTTAACTAAGTCTTTGAAGTTACTCACAAATGAAGTATTTGAATTAAATAGGAGGTGAAATGAGGTAACCACAACGAACAAGTTCCCTACGTCACCTTCCTTCAAAAAGAATAACAATTCTAAACTAGATAAATGTGCCCAAAGCTATAATTTAGTGTTTAATGTTAAAATTTGAGGAATAGATAATTACTGCACTTTCCATTAAGAGACAAATTTAGAGAAAAAAGGTCCCCAACAGAATCATAACATAACTGCCATGATAACCAATTTCATGGATACTTTGCTAGTAGATGAATGCCCTGAGTAGAGTAAAGAAGCAAATGAACTTTCCATGCACAAGGAAAGTTCAGGTGTTGGACACATAGTTAATGCATTTCATGTCATACACAATGCTGACAAGCAAATTTTTGATGAACCATCAGTGTGTGAAGCTCCTCCTCAGAAAACAACTGATCGTTATAACTTGAGGAGTAAAGGATTTGTCTCTGAGAAAGAGATTAAAAATATTTTTTTTAGAAGTATTCTACCACCTTCCAATCCATCTCAGAATTTGCAGAACAAGTATGGGAGTGCTCCTTCTTATAATAACGCTTCTGCCAATAGCAAGAACAAGTACGCTACTCTTGAAGCTTCAAACAAATCTACACCACTTGATACATCAGCTCAACCCATTCAAAATGAAAGTATTGATTACAACATTGTTGAAGACCTAAAAATATCTCAGGCCAACATTTCAATCTTTGAGCTCACGATTATAATAGGACAATAAGAATTGATCATCCAAGCACTCTCCGATAGGTAAGGAAGTTTTTTCTTCTCAATTTATGTCTTTTAACTCTCATGACATCATCGAGTCTATAGTGAATGTTGTCAATTTAAATTCTAACACTTGTTTCCCCCCATTTCTTTTAACATGTTAAATCATTAATTATAATGTCCATAAGTGATTGGTTTATTATGATGCATCGACAAATTTCATTCCATTATTTGTTGCCAAGAAAATTAACACAAATTGGAAAAATATTGATGTTTGAATGATACATCTAGACATATCATTAGTCCAGGTAGTTGGTGATCATAACAATGTAATAATTCATTTGTCATCAGACCATAGAATTCAACATTGCATAAACATTATCATTTTGGACATTACTAAATCCTATGGTTTACTTTTGAGCAGAGATTGGTCTGAAAACTTCATGGGTACTTTTCAACTAACTAGACACATTTATGGATTATGTATAAGGGTAGAACAATAAGATTTGAGTAGAAAGCGAGCCCTTTATGAAATATATCATGACAACGCTTGTTTGACAAAATGAACCAGTTGGGTTTGTAGATGTTATTTTCGGAAATTGTTTTCTAGAAGTAGATCATAGATGTTATCTAGCACAACCTTCACCCATCCCACCAGATACACAGTTGGAACTCCTTCCTCAAAATCCAGGTGGTGCAAATGACTCTTGTACAATAGATGTAAATAGTATCATTGTAGGAACTAAGTCTAGTATGCCTGACATTTGGACATTTTATTCTGATGGTTCGAAGAAGGAGGAGGGTTTTGGAGCTGGTTGTATTTTAATAGACCCACAACAAAAGAACATTTGATCTCGTGTCATATTTGAGTGCACTAACAATTTTTTTGAATATGAAGCACTCATTTTGGGTTTAAAGAAAGCCATCAACCTCAAGGTTGATGCACTTAAAGCAATAGGTGACATAGAAATTATTGCACGATAGGTACAAAATACAATACATTATGTGTCACCCAATCTCAGAAATTATCAGCAAGAGGTATGGAATTTGATTTCGCATTTCCAAGCTTTCAATATAAATTTTGTTCCTTGACTTTGTAACACTGTTTTCGATGCATTAGCTAATGTTGCTACTAGGTTGTCATCCTTAAAGGGTGGATTTTCAATTGAAATAATTTATAAGCCATATGTGCCTGACAATATAAATTTCATGTTTTTAATGATGACCAACAAATATTGGACTTTATGGCGAATTTTCATGTGTTCAAGGATGTAACCATTGATGAATATGAGCATGAGAAAACACTGTAGGGATCAGGTTAAAAAAATAAAGGAAACCCCATGCCAAAGGGTGTGGTATCTTTGAAAAAGTTGTATGGCCTGTAAAATCGGTTCAAGGGAGCAGTTAATGAAAATACTCATAGCTCCACTCTTTCACATGACCAAGTGACTCTTGGTACATAAGAAGATATGAAGTATGTAAATATTAGTAAATGTTGCACACCTCAGGAGTGGAAATATTTCATATGCCTATTTAAATATTTTGAGATGTATTCGCATGGATGTACGATGATATAAAATCTTACGACACACAAATAATCTAGAATTTGATTTCCATCAAAGAAGGGGTAAAGCATTTTCAAAAGAAACTGAGAAAATTTCACCCTATCCTTGAACCCTTCATTGAAAATGAATTTAGAAATTTGTTGGATGTTTGGATCATATTTAAGGTTCGTCATTCAACATGGGTATCTAATCAAGTTTCAGTAAGAAAGAATTCTGAAGAAATATGCCTATGTGTTGATTTTCACAATTTGAATCATGCTTCAAGAAAGGATAACTACCTGGTGCTAACAATCAAAAAATTTCTACCAACAGTGTCAGGTTTGGAGATGTTCTCATTTCTATATGGTTTTTCTAGCTATAACTAGGTTCTAGTAGTGGAACTTGATAGACACAAAACAAATTTCAGAACCAAATGGGGTAATTTCATGTTGAAATGAATTCCTTTTGGACTTATCAATTCAGGATCTACATTCAAATGAGCTATGAAAATTTCATTCCGCGGTTTTATTAGGCAAAGTGTTGCGGTTTACTTGGATGATGTGATTACTTACATTATCTCGAGAAACTTTTAGAGCGATGTGGAAAATATGGGATATCTTTAAATCCTAAGAAGAGCATCTTCAGAGTGTCCAAGGGAAATATATTGGGCCATATTATTGTAAAGAGAGGGATTCAATTGGACCTAGAACGGGTCAGATCTATCACTCAAATTCCATTTCCAGTGAATAAAAATGCTATGCAATCCTTCCTAGGGAAAAACAATTTGTTTTGTAAGTTCATCTCTGATTATGCACAAATAGTAAACCAATACAAGATATGATTAAGAAGGATGAAAATTATAAGTGGGATAAAAGGGAAAAGGATTCCTTCACCCATATCAAGCAAGAAATCGATAAAGGACCAACACTATAGAGTCCAAATTTCAACAAAGTTTTCTTGTTGCATACTTTCACTTCTACTACTTCTCTTGCAATCATTATCATGCAATAGGATGATAAAGGTAATGAGAGGCCCATTTCATTCATGAGTGTTGGCTTGCAAGGACCTCGGTTAAACTACCCCACCATTTTCAAGCAAGCATATGCAGTGTACAAGGTAGTTAAACATTTCAGGTGATACCTTCTAAAAAATCACGTTATCATCTTTGTACCTCACCCAATGGTCTGATCATTGTTTGTTCAATAAGATATGGGTGAAATAAGGACAAAATGGATGCCAAGATTGCAAGAGTATGATCTTGACTTTAATCTAGTTCACACTATAAAACGCCATGGCCTATGCTAGCTCACGACAATTGTGGTTAACACTCCAGAAGAAGAGTCTTCTTAGTGGGAGGAGGAAATTGAAATGCATAACATTGAACAAGCTACCACCACCTCTTGGTATGTAGATGCATGACAATATCTTTATCATGGTACATTTCCCTGACACTTATTAGAATAGAAAAAGAGGGCTATTTGGCTTAAAGCTCTATCATATCAGTTGGTACATGGAGTGATTTTGTAAAAGCACCATAGTGGGGTCCTTCTTAGATGTTTGGAAGAACCTAATTTAGAGGGGGTGTTAAAATATCTTCATGATACAACATCTAGTGGACATTACATGGGTGATATTACTATGCACAATATCATGCAGAACGATTACTATTGGCCCACACTTTTCAAGGATGCTCATGCTTACACCTGAAAGTGTCTAGTTTGTCGAAAATGTGTTGGTCGTGATATAAAGTCAGCTACCCCATTACATCCCATTGGTGTAGAAGAGCCTTTTAAACAATGGGGATTAGATGTCATTGGAAAAAATCTTTCAACACTCATCGAAGCAACACCAATAAATCCTAATTGCAACAAACTATTTCACATGGTGGAAAGAAGAAGTTCCTCTCAAACATGTGAATGGGAAGGAAGTCATCAATTTTCCAAAATAGAACATCATCAACAGGTTTGGTGTTCTGAAGTCACTTTTTTATAATGCAACTTATTTCTCATAACTTAAACTATGCGATTTTGAATTAGAATATGGAATTGTTTTTACATATTAATATAACTATTATCAATAGGGTAATGATATTGTTGAGTCAAGCAATACAAATCTAATTCCCATTATGAAAAAAACCATTTACTTTGAACAAGGGAACTTACACAATTCTTTGGTGAATTCTCTATGGGTTGATCATGTTACACTTAAATGCTCTCTGAAAACTTCTCCTTACTTTATAGTATATGGGAAAGAATCCATCCTACTTCCAAACATATATATCCTATCCCTTCAACTCTCTCAACAGTCTCAAGGTAAGTCTTGCCTTACAATTCAGAGTAGGATTGACATTCTTTTGAAGTTACAAGAAGAAAAGAGTAAAGTTGAAGAAACGTTTTCCACTCATCAGAGTCATATCAAGTGATGGTTTGATAGGAAGTCTGTGGGGAAGAAGGAGTATAGTGTGTGAGACTTAGTATTGAAGTGGAATAAATCTCATGAAGAGAAAGGGAAGAACACCAAATTCCAGTCCTGGTGGATCAGGCCATATGTTGTTTATTTCAAGCTTGGCCACTACACTTATGATCTTCAATTCCTGGATGGGAAGATATGTTCTCTTCCTATCAATGGACAAGATTTGAAATAGTATTTTCAATAGTAGTATAGTGTTATTCCCCTACTTCGTGTACATATTTCTTTCATGTATTTAGTCTATTTGTTTATTTATTTCGTGTTGAGGTATTTATGTTGTTTTGTGATGTCCTTGTGAATAAAACCTTTTGAAAGTATTTTTATTGTCTCCAATGCATGTAAAAAAATGGAATGGGGTTGTGACAATGTAACTTTTGGCCAACCTTCAATCGTCATTCTTTATCTTGGTCCATATATTTTGGTCAATGATGTTTCAATTGAAAATATGATACTTATGTGAGGAGAGATTTGTGTAGAACCATAATACCCATATCAATTCTAGGAACCTCATTTCTAAGCTCAGTTTTGTATTGTTTCGGTTTTTCTGATGCTGGTCCAATCAAGTAGAGAAGGAAAAGGGAAAAATATATAACATTTAAACCTACATCGCAGGTTATATATACGTAGTTTACATAGCCCCAGGTTGACAAATTAAGTGTTGAAGGAGTTTGATGAATTGCAATTCATGCACCTAACAAATGGTACTATTAATTTTCTCTTAGAATTCCACTTTCATTTCCCTCCAGTGAAAGAACCTTGATACATTTTATAAATGAACATTTCATAGGGCATACTCACTTGTTCATTCAAAAGTACATGTATATTTCTCTCTTGTGCTAACTATTGTAACCAAGGCAAATATTTAAGAAAAATGGCAGTGATGCCATATTTTTGAAAGAAATCTATACTAAATGGTGTAAGCTCTAATTGGGACTTCACATTGGGGAGACCCCCTTGGATTTTGGTGGGTTCCAACAACATCAACATTATAGCACTATAAGAAGGGAAACCACCCTTTTATGTCTGATAACTCACCACATCTTAGAAAACAAGATTCTGTGTAAGGAAGTAATGCTCTGATTTACACTCCAACACACACTCCTGAGAGGGAGGAAACCTATCATCCTAGTTTAGGACAATATTTTAAAGTTACTTACAATCAGCTCTCGACAATCTAGCCTATTACTCATTAGTTTGTAAGAACTCTCGGTTTACTCCCTATTGCTCCTATTCTACCTCATAAACATGCAAAGAAAGAAACAACTCCTAGTGGTGTATTGGTCTCTTTGGTGGAAGATTTAGTTATCACAACCCTTGAAGAGTTAGGTTATCATATGGAAAGAATAAATAAACAAGGGGAAAATCTTCTTATTTAAGAGAATTTGGATAGTGAATGGGAGGATTTTCATTTCTCTAACAAAGAACAGTCTGATTACAAAGAATACTTGAACGGTGAAGGAGAAGCCTCTCCAAACTCAAAAGAAGAGGAGGAGGAGAAGAACAAGGAATGGTTGATGCAGACTTGGATTGGATGGCCCAAGGGCCACCTTCTATTCTAGATAATCTTCATAGCATGCCTAAACACCTAGATAATTTGTTGTCAAATTTTGATCTTGATAAGAAGACGAAATTTGAATACCATATTCATGATTTCTACATCCATTTATGAATTCTTGAGGTACATTTTGATGTCATTAATTCTAGAGTTTTTCCATACACTCTAGAAGGTAGAACATTAGTATGGTATCATAGTCTTCCCGCTAATTTAATCCATAGTTGGAGGGAGTTTACTAAGTTATTTTTAGAAAATCTCACTGACGATAAAACTCCCGCGATGTTATTAAAAAAACTCAAGAATATCAAAATGGGGGAAAAGGAAAGAGTGAAACGTTTTAAGCAAATATTTACTCATTTGTTGAAAAACTTCCCGACATATGTGCAACTGCATGATTCAATTACACAATATTATTATACAAATTCCTTTCCAACCAACATTTCCTTATTTGTTAAAAGAGTTGCAAAAGAGACTTTGTCTTTAAACTTTGTAGAAGGTCTTGCTGTTGAATAGGATATGTGTTCTATTGGAGTCATTGAATACCCAAACAATCTTAAAGACTCCAAGGAAACTAGTAAGAAAACTCAAGCCTCTTCTGCCAAAGCTAAGGAGAAAGATTCTTTTGATATGGAAAGCTTAACTAAGTCTTTGAAGTTGCTCACAAATGAAGTATTTGAATTAAAGAGTAGCTGAAATGAGGCAACCACCAACAACAATTTCCCTGCGTCGCCTTTCTTCCCAAATAATAACAATTCTCAACTAGATAAATTTGCTCAGAGCTATAATTTAGTGTTTAATGTTGAAAGTCGAGGAATGGATAATTACTGCAATTTCCATTAAGAGGCGAATTTAGAGAAAAAAGGTCCCCAATGGAATCATAACATGACTGCCATGATGACCAATTTCATGGATAATTTGCTAGTATATGAATGCCCTCAATAGAGTAAAGAATCAAATGAACCAGCCATGGACAAGGAAAGTTTGGGTGTTGGACACTTAGTGAATGCATTTCATGCCATACACAATGTTTACAAGCAAATTATTGATGAACCATCAGTGTGTGAAGCTCCTCCTCAGAAAAAAACCGATTGTTATAACTTGAGGAGTAAAGGACCTGTCTCTGAGCAAGAGATTAAAAATAAATTGTTTAGAATTATTCTACCACCTTCCAATCCATATCAGAATTTGTAGAACAAGTCTAGTAGTGCTCCTTAATTTAATAACACTTCCACCAACAACAAGAATATGTCCACCACTCTTGAGGATTCAAACAAATCTACACCACCTGATACATCATTATAGCCCATTCATAATGAAAGTATTGATTACAACATTGTTAAAGACATGAAAATATCTCATGCCAACATTTCAATCTTTGAGCTCGCGAAGATAATATGACAACACAAATTGTCATCCAAGCACTCTTCAACATGTAAGGAAGTTTTTTCTTCTCAAATTATGTCTTTTAACTCTCATGACATCATCGAGTTTGTAGTGAATCTTGTCAATTTAAATTCTAACACTCGTTGCCCCCCATTTCTTTTAACATGTGAAATCATTAATTATAATGTCCATAAGTGTTTGGTTAATTATGATGCATCCACAAATTTCATGCCATTATGTGTTTCCAAGAAAATTAACACTAAATGGGAAAATATTGATGTTCAGATCATACATCTAGACATATCATTAGTCCAGGTAATTGGTGAGCTTAACAATTTAATAATTCATTTTTAAGCAAACCATAGAGTTCAAAATTGCATAAACATTGTAATTTTTGACATTCCAAAATCCTATGGTTTACTTTTGAGCAGAGATTGGTCTGGTAAACTGCATGGGTATTTTTCAACTAACTAGACACATTTATGGATTATGTATAAGGGAAGAACAATAATATTTTAGTAGAAAGCGAGCCCTATATGAAATATATCATGACATCTCTTGTTTGATAAAATGAACCGGTTGGGTTTGCAGATGTTATTTTCAGAAACTGTTTTCTAGAAGTAGATCACATATGTTATCTAGCACAACCTTCAACCGTCCCACCAGATACCCAGCTAGAACTCGTTCCTTGAAATCCAAGTGGTGCACATGACTCTTGTATAATAGATGTAAATAGTAACATTGTAGGAACTAAGTCTAGTATTGCTAACGTTTGGTCATTTTATTTTGATGGTTCGAAGATGCAAGAGGGCTCTAGAGCTGGTTTCATTTTAATAGACACACAACAAAAAAACGTTTGATCTCATGTCATATTTGAGTGCACTAACAATTTTTTTGAATATGAAGTGCTCATTTTGGGTTTAAAGAAAGCCATCAACCTCAAGGTTGAAGCACTTAAAGCAATAGGTGACTTAGAAATTATTGCACGATAGGTACAAAATACAATACATTATGTGTCAACCAATCCCAGAAATTATCAGCAAGAAGTGTGGAATTGCATTTCCAAGATTTCAATATAAATTTTGTTCCTTGATTTTGTAACATTGTTATTGATACATTAGCTAATGTTGCTACTATATTTTTAGCTTTAAAGGATGGATTTTCAATTGAAATAATTTATAAGCAGTATGGGCCTGACAATATAACTAAATTTCATCTCTTTAATGATTACCAACAAATATTGGACTTTATGGAGAATTTTCATGTGTTCAAGGACAGCCATCGATGAATATGAGCATGAGAAATCATTGTAGGGATTAGGTTAACAAAATAAAGGAAACCCCATGCCCAAGGGTGTGGTATCTTTGAAAACGTTGTATGACCTATAAAATTAGTTCAAGGGAGCAGTTAATGCAAGTACTCATAGATCCACTCTTTCACATGACCAAGTGACTCTCGGTACATAAGAAGATATGAAGTATGTAAATATCAGTACGTCTTGCACACCTTAGGAGTGGAAATATTTCATCTTCCTCTTTAAATATTACCAAGATGTATTCACATGGATGTCTGGTGATCTAAAATCTTATGACACTTGAATAATCTAGAATTTGATTTCCATCAAAGAAGGGGTAAAGAATTTTCAAAAGAAACTGAGAAAATTTCACCCTATGCTTGAACCCCTCATTGAACATGAATTTAGAAATTTGTTGGATGTATGGATCATATTTAAGGTTCGTCATTCGACATGGGTATCCAATCAGGTTTCAATAAGAAAGAAGTCTGGAGAAATACACCTATATGTTGATTTTCACAATTTGAATCATTCTTCAAACAAGGATAACTACCTGGTGCTTCCATTGAAATAAATTCTACAAACAATGTCAGGGTCAGAGATGTTCTCGTCACTAGATGGTTTTTCTAGCTATAACTAGGTTCTAGTAGTGGAACTCAATAGACACAAAAAAAAATTCAAAACCAAATGGGGTACTCTCATGTATAAACAAATTCCTTTTGGACTTATCAATGCAGGAACTACATTCAAACGAGCTATGAAAATTGCATTCCATGGTTTTATTAGGAAAAGTTATGAGGTTTACTTGGATGATGTGATTACTCACGTTATCTGAAGAAACTTTTCGAACGTTGTGGAAAATACAGGATATATTTAAATCCTAAGAAGAGAATCTTTAGAGTCTCCAAGGGTAATATCTTGGGCCATATTATTGTAAAGAGTGGGATTAAATTGGACCTAGAATAGGTCAAATCTATCACTCAGATTCCCTTTCCAGTGAGAAAAAATGTTATGCTATCCTTCCTAGGGAAAATCAATTTCCTCTGCATGTTCATCTATGATTATGCATAGATAGTAAAACCATTACAGGAGATGATTAAGAAGGATGCAAATTATAAGTGGGATAAAAGGGAAAAGGATTACATCATCCATATCAAGCAATCAATCGCTAAAGCACCAACACCATATAGTCCAAATTTCAACAAAGATTTCATGTTGTATACTTTCATTTCTAATACTTCTTTTGCAATCATTATCATTAAATATGGCAATCAACTTAATGAGAGGCCCATTTCATTCATGAGTTTTGGCTTGTAAGGACCTGATATAAACTACCCCACCATTGTCAAATAAGCATATGCAGTGTACAAGGCAGTTAAAAATTTCAGGCCATACCTTCTAAAAAATCACGTTATCATTTTTGACCTCACTGAGTAGTCTGATCATTATTTGTTCAACAAGATATGGGTGAAATAAGGAAAAACTGGATGACAATCTTGCAAGAGTATGATCTTGACTTTAATCAAGTTCATACTATAAAAGGCCATGGTATATGCTAGCTTAGGACAAGTGCGGTTAACACTCTAGAAGAAGAGTCTTCTTGTTGGGAGGAGGAAATTTAAATATATAACATTGAACAAGCTATCCCCACCTCTTGGTATGCATATGCATGACAATATATTAATCATGGTACCTTTCCCTCACACTTATTAGAATGGAGAAAGAGGGATATTTGGCTTAAATCTCTATCATATCAATTGGTAAATGGAGTGATTTTTCAAAAGCACCATAGTGGGGTCCTTCTTAGATGTTTGGAAGCACCTGATTTAGAAAGGGTGTTATAAGATATTCATGGTACACCAGCTAGTGGACATTACATGAGTGATACTAATGTGCACAAGATCATGTGGGCCTGTTACTATTGTCACACACTTTTCAAGGATGGTCATGCTTACACCTGCAAATGTCTAGTTTGTCAAAAATGTGTTGGTTGTGATAGAAAGTCAACTACGCCATTACATCCCATTGTTGTAGAAGAGCCTTTTAAACAATGGGGTTTGGATGTCATTAGAAAAAAATATTTCAACACTCATCAAAGAAACACCAATACATCCTAATTGGAACAGACTATTTCACATGGTGGAAAGAAGCAATTCCCCACAAGCAAGTGAATGGGCGGAAAGTCGTCAATTCTCTAAAATAGAACATCATCACCAGATTTGGTGTTTTGAACTCACTTTTTTCGATAACGCAACTTATTTATCATCACTTAAAATATACGATTTTGCATTAGAATATGGAATTGCTTTTAAATATTCATCTTACTATTATCCATAGGGTACTGATATCGCTGAGTCAACCAATAAAAATATAATTCCCATATGAAGAAAATCGTTTAATTTGAATAAAGGAACTGACACAATTCTTTGGTGAATTCTATATGGGTTGATCATGTTACACTTAAATGCTCTCTAAAAACTTCTCCTTACTTTGTAGTGTATATGAAGGAATCCATCCTACCTCCAAACATATATATCCTAGCCCTTCAACTCTCTCAAGAGTCTCAGGGCAAGCCTTGCCTTACAATTCATAGTAGGATAGACACTCTTTTGATGTTACAAGAGGAAAAGAGGAAAGATGAATAAATGTTTACCATTCATCAGAGTCACATAAAGTGATGGTTTGATAGGAAGTCTACGGGGAAAAAGGAGTTCAGTGTGGGAGACTTAGTATTGAAGTGGGATAAATCCCATGAAGAGAAAGGGAAGAACACCAAATTTCATTCCATGTGGATCAGGCCATATGTTGTTTATGATAAGCTTGGCCAATACAGTTATCATCTTCAATTCTTAGATGGGAAGATATGTTCTCTTCCTATCAATGGACAAGATTTGAAATAGTATTTTCAATAGTATTATAGTGCTATTCCCCTACTTTGTGTAGATATTTCTTTCATGTCTTTAGTCTACTTGTTTATTCTTGTCATGTTGAGTTATTTATGTTGTTTTTTGATGTCCTTGTGAATAAAACCTTTTGAAAGTTATTTTATTATTTCCAATGCATGTGGAAAAATGAAAAGGGGTTGTGACACTGTAACCTTTGGCTAACCTTCAATTCTTATTCTTTATCTTGGTCCATATATTTCAGTCAATGATGTTTCAATAGAAAATATGATACTTCCATGAGGAGAGATTTGTGTAGAACGATGATACCTATATAGATTCTAGGAACCTCATTTCTAAGCTCAATTTTGTAACGTTTCAGTTTCTTTGATGATGATCCAATCAAGTGGAGAAAGACAAGGGGAAAATATATAACAAGTAAAACTACATCGGAGGTTATATATACGATTCTCTAAAGGAACAACCTCTTCTGATCTAATAAGTTATGATCCCTCTTCCACCCCATTGATATAATAAGTTCCTTAGCATAGTTCTATAAATAAAATAAATAATGGTGAAAGAATATAAAGGATTCCTACGTAGAGAAGTGAAGCAAGTAACTTCCCTTGGGTACTGTCTAGGCTCGCTGGTAGCAAAGCAATGCTTATGAAACTATAGTGACTCCACCCAGGTACTGATCAGGCATGTTGTCAAAAAAGCAACGCTAGAGATGAAAATCAAGATTCTGATTATCTTGGACTTGTGAACCATATTACCCTTCTCCTGAATTGAAATAATTGTGATATAGCTATATTTATGAATGTGTTTAACCGAGAAAGGAATGAAGGGGACTATTTCCATTACTGGGTTAAGTGGGAAAATCAAAGTAATCCATGCAAGGAATCAATACATCCTAAGCTAGAACATGTACATACATTTAGGCCAAGGCAGAGAGGTTGGAGTCCTTCCAGTGCATCATCAAGTGTTTTCACTACTACAGAATCCCCCAAACTTTTGGCCTAAATCCAAATTTCAGAGCCTACTCTAACCTTTGAGGTAGTTGTTCTTAGTGGTAAGAGTCATTTCATGTAAATCCTCTAAGTTTTCTAGTCCCTTTTGGAAGAAAACCTAAGTGTCATATTTTGGCATGGGAAGTGTCATACACTGTGAAAGTTCAAGAGTCATTATGGGAGCTCAAGAGTCATAGGGGAGGTGGAATCATGGAGAGGCACCTCCTTTGTTATATATACACCCTCATAGCTCAAGCAAGGGAATTTTCTCCCTGACTTCTCCAACTAGACATTAGAGAGGAATATATTTCTTTTGGATAGGAAGTGTTAGGTATAACGTGCCATTATTGGAGCTACTAGTGTTCTTTTTATTGATGTATCTTGGAGATTTCACTTAATAGTTGAATTTAATTATGCCAACACACTTTCATGCATGTATCCTAAATGTTTTAAGGCTATTATTTGAATGCTTGTGGTATATGTTGTTGATATTTCATACTAAAGAAACTAAACTATTTCGGTGGCTTTGGTGCCTATCTTATTGAATGTGTGTTCTACTTTTCTTAATGATCATTACTTCTATGTGAACTAATTCACTAGTTGATTAATGATTATTTCATATATATATGCTCATTTTTCTTTACTTGAATGGTATTATTACTCTTCTCTTAAAGGCTCATTTTCATTTCCCTCCAATGAACGAACCTTGATACATTCTACAATTGAACATTTCACAATTAATACTCACTTGTTCTTTCCAAACTACATGTACATTGCTCTCTTCTACTAACTATTGTAACCAAGGAAAATTTTAAGAAAAATGGAAATCAAGACTTATTTCCAGAAGGGCTCCTATATTAAATGGTGTGAGGTCCAATTGGGACTTCACATTGGGGAGACCCCCTTGCATGTTGGTGGGTTATAGCACCATCAATAAGAAGTTTCTCATGGGTTTTTTTGGACAAGAGCTAGAGCCTACTGTGATACACTGTGATAATCAAGGTTACGTTAAACTCTTTTTAAACCAAATGTTTCACAATCGCTCAAAGAAATTCGACATAAGTTATCACCAAATCAAGGATAATGTTCATAGAGGTATAATTACACTCTAATACACACCAATGTAAGAGTAGATGGCAAAATTTTTTACTAAGGCTTTGCCAGGGAGAAAATTTATTTACATTAGAGATGATTTTGGTGTAGTGTAGGACACATTCCTCTCTAAGAGGGAGTGTTGATTGGAGTAGAGAAGTAAGGGTTCTACTTGCCTAGGTGCCAAGGCTAGCAATGGGACCCACAAGACAACCACTTAGCATAATATTAATTTATTTAACTATTTCCTAAAGTTAGAATGAGGAAAATTTTAAAATCCTAAAGTTAATTTATAGTTTAATGTAAGCCCTTCATCAATATTTAACCATCAAAGAGTCATGCTAGGGTTAAGGTTGAAATTATAAGAGGAGGTAGAGTAAAGAGGTTGCTAGTTCGAAGGGTACAAAGAGTGCGTGTAAAATCAATAAAGGGAGAGACTAGTTTTTCAACAAATCTGAGAGTTTCAGTGACAAGGAAGGAAAGAGGAAGAGAGGGCCAAATTACCCTTTCTCAATTAGCTTCTACAACCATTTATCTCACACACACACACATATAGAGAGAGAGAGCTAGTAGTGTGTTATTTCAAGGCCCAAATAGGTTGAAGTGCACAACCATTTGGCATAACGAGTGCATAGAAAGTGTTGAAGTTTCCTTGGGGGAGCTGATCAGAAATTTTCTATGGTGAAAGGGAAGTTTTCCCTTGCTGCAAACGTTTTGAAGAAATAATCTTTTTGAAGATAATAAAAGACACACACAATTGTAGGTTTTCCTCAGAGTTGGGGTCTCTTGGGTATATCTTTTGTTCAATGGATTGAATGTGTTTGTCTTATGATTTATTTATTTCTACTATGCATGCTAAGTTAGAAAACTAAGTTTATTTGTAATTTAAGTTTTCAAAAAATTAGTTATTTTTATTTTTGGTAACACACTTAGAAAATTTCAAATGAGTTACTGGGTTTTAAGGGAAATCTTCTTAAACCTTACTCTCCGACCATATTAGTTTTGTGCCTCCAAATCAAAGGGTAGCTAGCTGAAACTTGGCTCCTTCATTCAAAATTCTTTGGAACTTGTAATAGAATTCAATCTCCTTTATCCAATTATCTATCTTCTCTTCATCAAGTTCACCGTTATTTATCATAAGGTTGAATTTTCCATCTAATTTTAGAATTTAAGGTAATTTAGAATCGACCTTCCACAATTTCCCTTTTTGAGATGGAGATGGAGGTGGAGAAGGAGGAGGAGGAGGAGGATTAGAATTAATTTGAGAAGGGTCACCACTAGATCCTTCATTTTTAACTTGGCTTGAGTCTTCTACATTTTTTCTCCTTTCATTATACAACTCTTCCATGCACCATGGATTTCATGTCAAGAAAAACTTGCTAAAATCCCCTTTCATATTTAGTGAGTCTTTCTTCCCCTCCATGTTCCATTACTCATAATGGAATTTTCATCTCATATGGATCTTCAAATTAAAATCTTCAAGTGATCATTCTCCATGCTTGAGAATAAATCTAGTTACCATTCAACATTTTTCAAATCGTCAAGATAAATCCTACTTTAATACCGAAACTTAATCCAAAATTAGATTATTAAATCACATTGGTATGTTTTCCACAAATTTATTAATTAATTGGACTTAATAAAGTTTAATGATCATTTAAAATATGAAATTTTAGAATAAACAAAACTAAGAAGGAAAAATAATAGCAAGTTGTTAATGGATTTTAAAACTCTTGAGCTACATCTATAGGTCCACTTCAAATGAATATTGATCCATTAAAATGATGCAATAATACAACAAAATTACTTATTGCATCAAATTGATCTCCAACTTGCAATAAAAAATTGTTTTAAGAATATTCAAGAGAGACTATAACACTGCTTGAACACTCTCATCAACCTCTGTTTACAAATAAAAAAGCTTTGTAGCCTTTATTTCCAAGCTAATACAAAACTACACCTTATAAATAATTTTGAAAATTAATTCACATGCAAGAGTTATAGTCCAATGGTAAGGTGTAATGGTAAGGAATGTGGATTATATTAGCAAGGTCATTAATTCAACTCTTGCTATTCCATAGATCATGGGATTATTTTTCCAAAAATAAGGTTTCAAAACCACCCATTTACTAAGGTATGTCCCTATTTATCTACATATCCATGTCTGTGTGTAGTGGTAATCATTTGGTTAAATATAGAGGAGGTCAAAGGCTTTACTCCTATCGGTTGCACCTTGTCAAATTTTAAATTTATGTGGGTTTGTGGTCGAATAATGAGAGTTACTGAAGTTCTCTCCATAGTAGATGTATTGGTGTTCAACTTTTTAAAACCAGTAGCAAGATACATCATCAAGAGAAAAAAAATGAAGGATAAATGAAATAATATACCAAGGATAACTACAAGATTTCAAGGAGGGAAAAGGATAGTAGGTCAACAAGAAACCCCAAAAGTCATCAAAGCAACAAAATTCGAAAAAGCCACAAAACCCTAAAAGTTATATTAAAATATCAACCTTATAATATTAATTATTATTATTATTGTTATGGTAATAATAATAACTATTAATTAATATTATTATTAAATTCATAATAATATTACTAAAAACAAAATTCTAATATAATTATTAGTTAATAATATAATAATAATTTTATTATTAACAATATTACTTCAATTATTAATAGTATTTGTTAGTAATATAGCATGAAATGATTAACCTAACTAATCCTAACCTAAAGGTAGTTACAAGGCCAACAAATAAATAAAAAAGGATAATGCCCATATAGAAACATAGAAATAGGGGCAAGATAAGGAAAGAAAGGGGAAGGAAAATGTGTTATGGCAATTTACACACATCTATTAGGAGTTATTTCTACATATTCTTGGTTGTGAAAAGACTACGAGATCAAGGAGTATATGGAAAGAAGTTAACAAAAAAAAAATAGAACCCAAACCATACAATCAAATCAATTTATCATGCATAGATTCCCTATCTAGGGTTTGAGCTTGGTCTCTAAGATCCATGCAAGTTGATGGGAGATGTTAAGTCTGGTGTAGAGAATTATTGCTCTAGCCAAGAGATCCTATCCTCTACAATAGATCCAAATCCTGCACATAAGCACCACCAAACAATGCACACAAATGGCATTTTGTGGGGGGACATTAGATCAAAAAGATAAAATTAAACATGAATAACTAATCATAAATACAAATATGATGGAAATGAACCTTCACTTCTATTAATCATGAAATAAAATGAGTAAATTTTTTCTATAACATCATATGGAACTTCTTCTTTGGATTCTAGCAGAGTCTCCCCTTCTCCAAGAAATATGACGTTGAAGAAAAAATGGCTCACAATCTCTAAGAATCAAAATAGCAACATGACTCTGTGATTCTCCAAACCTCTCTAACCTAATCCTAAAGGATGGACCAATATATAAAGACTCAAAGGACTCCCAAGGAGGATGAATGTAGATGCTTAGGGTGAAGAGAAGTTAGGGATCTTCTCTAATAATGCACCAAATCCAACTTGAAGGGATAAGAAAAGATGTGGCTTTGAATTGATATCCTAGGGAAATAAATCCTATAGAACATAAGCCATCATAGTAGGGATAAAACTAGGAAAATTTGGCTCCAAATACTATGAGGATAGGCTACTCCTTGCGGCTAAAGAGCTACAACCACTCTATTAGACACCAGGTCCTAACAGTTGTGGCAAAAACTAGGATAAAGGGAGCATCAAAGCTCAATCAAGTGGTCAAAAGTAAAAGGATTGATGAGTACTGACTCTAGGGAGAAAATAGGTGTAGAGCCTCTAACTTGCACCTAATTATCTATCATTACCTACAACTTTTCCTCACTTATCCCTCGCTTTTGCCCTATTTTCCTCATAAACCTATCCAGATCATTACATTTGATGTCTTTAAGCATGATTGGTTAACTTTGTTAATGTTTGACTGTTTGTCTAGATTTTTGACATATGCACAGGGATTCGGCAGCTGTCTGGCAATTCTGCAGCCATTCAGCAATTCCGCAGCTATCTAGTCATTCTGCAGCCTTTTCATTGATCTCTATGTTCCACGTGTCATTTTGAAAAACGAATCACATGGGCATGTGGGAATGAAGGTGTTAAAGGTTCCTATGCTATTGGTTCGGTCAGCAACGCCACGCACACCTCCGGTCAACGTGGATCAAACTTCGGTCAACAAAGCCAGCTCAAACGGTGCTGCATGAGCTGATAGGTCACGTCACTCCAGATGGTGATTCCTCCATGCTATGCAGGTTATGGGAGACAAGATCCAACCTTGGATTCAACCTCCATGACGACCGTACCCTCCAGATAACACACGGACCTGTTTACGTGTTGCTGTACCATTTAATTAGCATGACTGTCAGTTAATTTCTAGTTTCATGTTTTACGCAGTAGGCAGTTGTTCATACGCCTATAAAATCCAGCATCTGCGCACGCTTAAGGATTAGTTTTTAGTTGCTTTGTTTATGTAATTGCTACAATTTTAGTGTGTACAGAAACTCTGTTTTGAAGCTGCTGTTTCAGCACTTTTTACTGTAATTTCTGCATATGAGTTAATAGAAGACTGTGCTGTTTTGACTCCTTCAAGTAGCTGATCTTTCCTTGGGTTTTGTGGATGGAGGACCCCCATTAATAACAGCCTTTGTACAGTAAATTTACCTTTATGTTCTTGCCATTTCCTTCTTTTGAATTCAACAATTTTCCTTTTCTTTAATACATGTACAGTTTTGATTTACTTTCACTGTCATCTCATTTCCAGCATTTACTTTAACTGATCAGGATTGTTTTCTGCAGGTGTTAGCCTGGGATTGTGTGTCTTTGTTGTATTTGCTTTATCTCTAATGGTATTTTCAGTTGTCATATTCATAGTTGCTGCCTTTATTCTGTTTTTCTAGCTTGATTTCTAGTTTAGTTTCTCAAGTTGTATGCTAACATATTGATGGTCTCCTTATCATAATTTGTTCATCTTTAAGAGATCAGAATACTAATAAATCACAGCTTGCTTTGAGTAGTTTTTGACTTATATCACTAACTCTTTCTTCACTTGTTACACATTACAATGTATGTTGGAAGCAGAATGTTGGAGAGAGGCAAAGTGGTGTTATAATTTGTCATCTTAGAGCTTGATTACTTTTTAGACTTATATCTAACTACTTATTAATCGTGTTTCACATAGTACTATATGTTGGAAGCAGAGTGTTAGGAAGAGATGAAAATTATAATTGGTCTTTAAAGTGGTTTTCTTACCTTTTTATTGCAGCAGCATGAGTAGTGACTAGTGCCATTAGAAAGTGGTTTTTATGCTTTGCTTTCAATTTCATTTCAAGTTATTTCTTTCAATCTCTTTCTTGGCAAGTTTAGAAGGTAGTTAGAAACCACCAGTTACACACACTCACTCATTTAGAAACCACCATACACACACAAATCACTCATTTGTTTATAAAATCATCACTCCATCTTAGGAAGTTAATTTGACCACAACACCCCCAAACGACAAAAAGATCTAAGAGGTTACTTAAGTATATACTGTACACCTTCACTTCATCAGCTTACGAGCCCTGGGTTGACAATTTATGATAGCAATTTAGACAACACTAAATTGACTAAACATTTTGGCGCCGTTGCCGGGGAAGTGAAATTAAGTAGCCATATTCTTAGAAAAAAAAACATAAAATTTCAAGAAAAGAAGTTGATAACCTATCAAAGTATGCTCTCCTCTTGCACTTCAAAGTGATCTGGAGGATCAGAAAAGAGAAAGTTATTGATTTAGTAGTTTCTTGAGTATGCTCTCTTCTTGCACCTAGAGTGACCTGGAAGATCAGAAAAAGAACTATTAACTTGACTTGAAGAAAAATAATAAAAAAAAATGACATGCATAGAGCTAGAGATTCTAGGGGAAGGTTTTTAGCTAGAGCTCGAAGTTCAATTTTTACAAGTCCATCTGCTTCAAGGAATAGACAAGAGACACCTCCCTCATCTCCAACCGACACTCCTAGCCCTAGAATTCCTGGAATTCAAGAGCCAAGAATTGACTCTCCCACACCTTCTATTGAATTTGAACCAGGAAGAGACCCTTCTCTTTCTCCTACAGAAAGACCAATTGTAATTGAGGAAGTAGAATCATCTGAAGAAGAAGGAGAAATCTCTTCTCATTCACCCTTTGTAGAAGAACCTGAAGATCAAGATAAGACCACATTCACCTGTCCATGGGGAACTTTTGCCTACCGAGTACTCCCTTTTGGATTATGCAATGCACCTGCTACTTTTCAAAGGGCTGTATTAGGTATCTTTTCAGATCTAATCCATGATTGTGTAGAGGTCTATATGGATGATTTTACAGTTTACGGTAATACATTTGAAGAAGCTTTGGAAAATTTGGAAAAAGTACTGATAAGATGTAAGGAAACAAATCTTTCTTTAAGTCATGAAAAGTGTTTTATGATGTTTACTGAAGGGATTGTTTTAGGACATCATATTTCAGGAGATGGGATTAAGGTTGATAGATCCAAAGTTGAAGTCATCTCTAAGTTACCGATTCCAAATTGCCAGAAAGATGTTAGAAGTTTTCTTGGGTTTACTGGATATTATAGAAGATTTATTGAAAACTTCACCAAGATAGCATCTCCTCTCTTCAAATTACTTACAAAGGACTGTGAATTCAAATGGGATCCTGAATGCCAATCTGCATTTGAAGCTTTAAAAACGAGAATATCTGAAGCACCCATTCTAAGAGGGCCAAATTGGAAACTTCCTTTCCATATTTCTACAGATGCTTCAGATACAGCTCTAGGAGCTGTTTTGGGACAAAAGGATTTGATCTCTTATGCCATTTATTAGACCAGTAAAAATTTGACTCCCACTGAGTTAAATTATACTGTGACAGAAAAAGAATTCTTAGTTGTGGTACATGCGATCAATAAGTTTAGACACTACATAACCGGCTATGAAACTTTTGTTCATACTGATCATTCTGCCATAAGATATTTAATGAACAAACCTGTTACTAATGGCAGAGTCACCAGATGGCTCTTACTTTTACAAGAATTCAATATTACTGTGTTAGATAGACCAGGAAAACAAAATACAGTAGCTGATTTCTTGTCTAGAATCCAAAATGCTAATGAAGATTCTCCTGTAGAGGATAAGTTTCCTAATGAGTATTTGTTTGCAATAACTACTAAAACCCCTTGGTATGCAGATATTGCTAATTATTTGGTCACAGGGAAACTACCTCCACATCTTTTTCCTAATGAAAGGAGAAAGATTATTCAGCAGAGTTCAAGTTATTCATGGATTTCTAATGAATTGTTCAAAACAGGGCTAGACTGTGTGATTAGAAGATGTGTTCGGGAAGATGAGATGCCTGACATCCTTAAGGCATGCCATGACGAGCCATGCGGTGGACACTTCGCTGACAAGAGAACAGCCTATAAAATCCTTTCTTTGGGATATTATTGGCCTACTCTTTTCAAAGATGCAAAGCAATATGTCAGAAGGTGTGACAGCTGCCAAAGAATTGGGAGACCAACTCTTTCAAGTGAGATGCCATTGCAGCCACAGGTACTCATCGAACCTTTTGAAAAATGGGCTTTAGATTTCGTTGGACCCATTAATCCGCCATCTAAACAAAAGAAGTATATATTGGTTTGTACTGACTATGTTACTAAGTGGGTAGAAGCAAAAGCTTTGCCTTCAGCCACTGAAAATTCAGTTGTTCAATTTCTTTTTGAGGATATTTTCACTCGTTTTGGTGTCCCAAGAGAAATTGTAACAGATCAAGGAAGCCAATTTACATCTAATCTGATGGAGAAGCTGATGGAGGAATACAAGATCAAGCATAGAACATCTACTCCTTACCATCCGCAAGCAAATGGTCAAGTGGAATCTACAAATAAAGTCCTTTAGAATATCATCACCAAGACTGTTCATCTGCATAGAAGAGATTGGGCTGAAAGGCTACCTGAAGCTTTATGGGCCTATAAAACTACATGGAGGAGTACCACAGGATATTCTCCCTATGAACTTGTTTATGGGAAAGAAGTCCTGCTCCCCATTGAGTTCCAAGTCAAAACTTTCAAGATGGTAGTCCAATTGGGGATGAATCTTTCAGAAGCCCAGAAGCACAGAATGGAGCAGTTAAATGAACTAGATGAGATAAGACAAGATGCCATTTTAAGAACCGATCTAGTTCAGCATCAAAGAACAAAATGGCATGATAGATACATCAAGGAGAAGAAGTTTCAGAAAGGAGATTAGGCTCTATTGTTTGATTCAAAGTTTAAAGACTTCAAAGGAAAATTTCAAACTCATTGGCTTGGGCCATATGAGATTGATGAAGTCTTTAGAAATGGAGCAGTTCGAGTGAAAACTATTGATGAATTTCATACTTCTCTTATTGTGAATGGCCATCGCTTGAAGATCTACCAGAAGCCACTCTCAAAAGAGGAATTTGTCAAGTTGTTTAAAGAAGATTCTGCAATCAGGTTGGTGGAGAAGGATTCTTCTCCTCCATCAGCCTAATCTTTGGTTTTTGAAAAAAAAAATGGAAAAAAAAAAAAAAAAAAAAAAAAAAAAAAAAAAAAAATACAAATGTATAGGCCTGAAAACCAGTCTCTAATTGGCAGTCCTATGCAGAAAATCTGAGGTGAAAATCAGGGTCACCTGACACCTCACATTTTCCAAAAAAAAAAAAATCTCTCTCTCCTCCTTGTTCCATCTCATTTCGCCCACTTCATTCACCATCTCATTCATCCAATCACTCTCACTCCACCTCATTTCTTTCCATCCATCCATCCATTACATTCTATCTCACCAATAAAGTCATTGTCAGATTTATTTCACACAGCTAAAGTTGTTTTGTGCAGACAGAGGGTATCACTGCAGTTTCCGCAGCTGAGGAGCAATTCCGCAGCCAACATCCCAATTCCGCAGCCGATACACTTTCTGCACCTGCATAAAAAAAAACACAGTCTGTTTTAAGAAGGAATCTGCAGTCCAAAAGTCATCAGCAATAATTGAAAAAAGGTCATGTAGCAGCAATAAACAATGAAAGGTTAGTTTCATATGAGCAAAAGGAATCAAAGCGCGGATACATAAGGTATGATCTAATTTCTAAACCTACGGTTATAACATTTTGCATGGTTTCCGGATTGTGTTTTTAGCCATTTAATGTAATGATTACCAATCCTTTCCATTACTCGACCGGAAATCCATGTATCTCTCAGCCTTAACGGTCCCTACTCATTACAGTTTCAAACCCAAACACAGCTGCTCTTTCATTAAAACTCTCGTACCAGAGTGACGTATACAACTGTACTACGGCACTCTGAGTTATAATTCCGCAGCCAGATGTACACCAATGACCGACGTCTATGGGATTTAACCGTTTTCACCCATTACTCATAACCCTCCTACGCATACATAATTCCATTCCTGCTGTTGATTCACTCCCTCATTTCCATTGTTCTTCACTGCTCTGTCTTATTCACTATTCTATCCACCGTAAGCACTCTCTGTTTCATTTTCTTCTCATTTCTCCACTAAAACCTTGACCACTGTTGTAAGTGCATCACGGCTATTTTGCTGTAGCCGTAAACCCACTGTCCAAACACTTTTCTCCCGTATAACTCTTTCACCAAGTGTTAAAACAGTGTTGTTAAGGCAGCCAAAGAGCTGATGGGTAAGCTATTGAGGGCAGAGCCTGAGGGCTCTAAATTTTTAGAAGGCTATCCCCAAACTAAAGACGCTTTGCAAAAGGCCAAATGGCTCCAGTTCATTCAAAAATTCAAGGGATACCATAAGGAAGTCACAAAGGCTTTTGCTCGTTCTTTCAAAGACAACAAAGTGGAGATTGGAGATCTGAAATTTATAGTTACAGAAGGCAGTTTAGCACAAGCAACTTCATTACCTCAAACTGGGGAAAGGTGGTTCAAGAATCGATCAGTGAAAGACCAGGAATGGAAGCAAATATTAAAAAATCCAGGTATGAACACTAGTATTTTTACAAAGGGAATCCCTGTTAGTCTTGTCAAAGAAGAATGGACAGCTTTGCTTCTGTTAGTACGGAAATTCTTTACATGTGAAGGAAGATTCGGAATTTTGTATGTTTACCATGCTAAAATTATGATGCATTTCATGGGTGAGCATGACATTAATCTTCCTTATTTTCTACTATCTAGCCTTAGAAAAATGTGCTCAACAGTCCAAAGAAACATAAATAATATTGAGCCACATTTATACCATCACGGGCTTGTCAAAATGCTAATTGAAGAACAGTTAAAGGCCAAAAGGGATACATGGGAAAGATTTCTTGTGAGGAACCACTTCCAAGAGGCAGGAGAAGCCTCTGGTAGTTCACCTAAAGTGCCCAGAAAGAGTAGAAGAAGAAGAAGAGAAGAGGTTACCCCAGAAATTGCTGTCCAAGTAGAAACTGTCCCTGAAATTGTTGTCCAAGAAGAAACTGTCCAAGACCTTGTTGAAGAAGAAACTGCTGCCCATAACTCTGAGAAAGAAATTGACCCTGAACTTGCTGTAGATATTGACCAAACAGCCCAAGAAATCATTACAGAAACCCTACAAGAAATTGTACAAGAGGCTGCTCAAAAGAAAAAGGAGAGTAGGAAGAGACAAAAGAAGGATAAAGGAAAAGCTATAGCCCAAGAAACCTACCTTACTCCTGAAAATTCCAGTGAAGAGGACACTTAGCCATTGGCACATAGATTGGCCCAATTTCATGAGGCTGCCCTTTCCAAGAAGATGCAAAAACAAAAGCAGAAGCAACAAAAGGAAAAACAGAGCATCACCACTGTGAGGAGGAGCAGCAGGCTACAAAGCAAAGTGGGGGCCACAAAGAACAACGAGTCACTCTTTATTGACTCGAGCACACCTGAAAAGGTTGCTACAAGACTTGACTTTGAGACAAGCCCACCACATGTTGAGGTTACTCCTCCACGAGAGGAAAGCCCTTTTCAACAGGAGCATGAAATCGAATTTTAGCGTGAGCCTAGTCCATAGAGGTCACCAGAGATTGACCCAGATCAGCAGAGAGTATATAACTACTTGGAGACATTAGAACAAGCTGTTGCTGGTCCAAGCACTGTTCTACCTCTTGAACAGCAAGTTCACTCACTTAAACAAGAAATTTTTGAGCTTGAAGTTTTAAACCGCCACATCACACAAGAGAATGAAGCATTAAAGGAACAAGGTAAAGTGGACAAAATGGTCCACAATAATACCATGCTTCATCTGGGCCTTTGGCAAAGGAAAAACAGAAAGCTAAAGAAAAAATGCAGGAAGCTAAGTAGAGCTTTGGTCAATTTAAAATTCAGATGCTTGGTGAGGAAACCAAGAGTCAATGTGGCTACACAGAGGAAGAGGAGAAGACTAGATGTCCTAGCAGAGGCATCTCAGCAGGTGGATTAAACAATGTTTTCGTTGCATGAGGACATGCAACACCCTCGTAGTGGGGGTATGTAGAGCCTCTAACTTGCACCTAATTATCTATCATTACCTACAACTTTTCCTCACTTATCCCTCTCTTTTGCCCTATTTTCCTCATAAACCTATCTAGATCATTACATTTGATGTCTTTAAGCATGATTGGTTAACTTTGCTAATGTTTGACTGTTTGTCTAGATTTTTGACATATGCACAGAGATTCCGCAGCTGTCTAGCAATTCTGCAGCCATTCAGCAATTCCGCAGCTATCTAGTCATTCCGCAGCCTTTTCATTGATCTCTATGTTCCACGTGTCATTTTGAAAAACGAATCACATGGGCATGTGGGAATGAAGGTGTCAAAGGTTCCTATGCTATTGGTTCGGTCAACAATGCCACGCACACCTCCGGTCAACGTGGATCAAACTTCGGTCAACAAAGCCAGCTCAAACGGTGCTGCGTGAGCTGATAGGTCACGTCACTCCAGATGGCGATTCCTCCACGCTATGCAGGTTATGGGAGACAGGATCCAACCTTGGATTCAACCTCCATGACGACCGTACCCTCCAGATAACACACAGACCTGTTTACGTGTTGCTGTACCATTTAATTAGCATGACTGTCAGTTAATTTCTAGTTTCATGTTTTACGCAGTAGGCAGTTGTTCATACGCCTATAAAATCCAGCATCTACGCACGCTTAAGGATTAGTTTTTAGTTGCTTTGTTTATGTAATTGCTACAATTTTAGTGTGTACAGAAACTCTGTTTTGAAGCTGCTGTTTCAGCACTTTTTACTGTCATTTCTGCATATGAGTTAATAGAAGACTGTGCTGTTTTGACTCCTTCAAGTAGCTGATCTTTCCTTGGGTTTTGTGGATGGAGGGCCCCCATTCATAACAGCCTTTGTACAGTAAATTTACCTTTATGTTCTTGCCATTTCCTTCTTTTGAATTCAGCAATTTTCCTTTTCTTTAATACATGTACAGTTTTGATTTACTTTCACTGTCATCTCATTTCCAGCATTTACTTTAACTGATCAGGATTGTTTTCTGCAGGTGTTAGCCCGGGATTGTGTGTCTTTGTTGTATTTGCTTTATCTCTAATGGTATTTTCAGTTGTCATATTCATAGTTGCTGCCTTTATTCTGTTTTTCTAGCTTGATTTCTAGTTTAGTTTCTCAAGTTGTATGCTAACATATTGATGGTCTCCTTATCATAAGTTGTTCATTTTTAAGAGATCAGAATACTAATAAATCACAGCTTGCTTTGAGTAGTTTTTGACTTATATCACTAACTCTTTCTTCACTTGTTACACATTACAATGTATGTTGGAAGCAGAATGTTGGAGAGAGGCAAAGTGGTGTTATAATTTTTCATCTTAGAGCTTGATTACTTTTTAGACTTATATCTAACTACTTCTTAATCGTGTTTCACATAGTACTATATGTTGGAAGCAGAGTGTTAGGAAGAGATGAACATTATAATTGGTCTTTAAAGTGGTTTTCTTACCTTTTTATTGCAGCAACATGAGTAGTGACTAGTGCCATTAGAAAGTGGTTTTTATGCTTTGCTTTCAGTTTCATTTCAAGTTATTTCTTTCAAGCTCTTTCTTTGCAAGTTTAGAAGGTAGTTAGAAACCACCAGTTACACACACTCACTCATTTAGAAACCACCATACACACACAAATCACTCATTTGTTTATAAAATCATCACTCCATCTTAGGAAGTTAATTTGACCACAACACCCCCAAACGACAAAAAGATCTAAGAGGTTACTTAAGTATATACTGTACACCTTCACCTCATCAGCTTACGAGCCCCGGGTTGACAATTTATGATAGCAATTTAGACAACACTAAATTGACTAAACAATAGGCTAATAAAAAATTGTAAAGGGGAGGTTAGAAGAAAAAGGTGGGGAAATGAGAGGATGAAAAAGAAAAGGGAAAAAATGAAATTTAAAGAAGGGGGAGGAAAAAGCAAGGGAAAAGAAGGTGGAGGACAAAGGAAGGGAAAAGAATGGGGGGTGATATAGGAGAGGGAAACACGCAAAATAAAAGGAAAGGAAAGGAGGAGAGGTAAAAATAGGAAGATAAGAGAGAGGCAGAGGGAGGGAAATAAGGAAAATATGAGGGTAAGAGGAACAAGTAGGGCGACTGAACAAGGAGGAAAGAGAGGGATAGAGTAGAAAATTAAGTGGGAGGGGGCAGGAAGAGAATGAAGGGGAACGAAAGGAAAAGGTAAGTGGGGGAGGAAAGGAAAACAAGAAGATGGTAGAGAAGGAGAGGGGAAATGAAATAAATTGGAGTGATCTTAGTAAGGAAATAAGTAAAGGGGAGGAACCAACTAAGACATGAGGGGGAGGGGGAAGAAAGACCCAGATAGAACAAGGAGAGAGAAATAAAAGGACTAGAGGAGGAGGAAGGATGGAAGGAAGAAGGGAAGAGGGTAGGAGAAAGAGGAATAAAGGGAAAGAAAGGAAGGAATAAGGGTGAAGGAAAGGAGAAAAACATCAAGATTAACTCATAGAGGATCTAACCATATTGAACAGGGGAAGGAATCTTCCAATAATTTCAAGACCCCCATCCCTATTAAGGTTATAAGGGTTCTTGATAATTTCTAGGGCTTCTCTAACATGATGCTTGTAGTAATGATTCCCCTTGGCGAAGACTTTATTTTCTTCGAAAAAAATTGATGCTTGGTTTTGGAAGAATATTCAGCCAAGGAAGAAGAATAAATATGCTCATGTCTAATATTAACTCCATGTTACAATATTCTTGGGATATGAAATATATGTAATATTAATCACAAAGTGACAATTAAACCAAAATTAAAACCCGACAACTAACTTGCCATGTAGTGCTACATGGAAGATTCGAATGCCACACATGAGATAAGACCATGTGCCACATAGGCTTTATAGAACATGTACGTAGTAGCCTCTGGTTGGTCCACATGGTGCCACGTGTGAAATTTATGTTGATACATGTGTTATTTTTTCACCATGCCACATGTATGTTGGATGTCTTCCTACACAATGGTTATAAAACATAATTTATTCTACGAGCTACAAGTATTCAAACAAGAAATAAAAAATATTTATATCTAAACCCTAAGACTGAGCCATATTCATATAGTTGTTCAATAAATTTGTAGAAAATAGGAGAAAAAAACCAAAAAAGAGAAACATAAAATATGAAACCATATAATGCATGCAATACTCCAATAAACCCAAAGAAGGCTTTATTCCTTAGTCACATGATGAGAGGCTCTACATGAATGTGGCTCAAAATACCTCCTCCTTGACAGTGTTCATAGACAATCCTTGTTGCATCATGTCATCTCCTCTCTCAAAAAGGAAGAACGACCCAAAAAGAAAGAAAATATAGAAAATGGTAAATAATTTCTAATAGATAAGACTCAAGAGTTATAGGATCATAAGTTCAATGTTGAAAATGAATCATGAGAAATAAGGAGGAAAACTTCTATTTTTAATAAAATGCTAGCTAGATTTCATGAGGTCAAATATAATAAAATTTGTTGGACTAAATAAAATCTATCTAATTTGATATTTTATTATTATTTGTGATGAAAATGTCAAAATAATTGTTAATGATGTGTATTTTGTTAACTAAATTAAAAATAATGATTTATTGAGTTAATTAATGAAAACTAGGTAAAATAGTTAGGAATAATTAATAAAAAATTAGTTTATTAAATTACTTCTATTTGAGGAAGAAAAATAGATTAGAAATAATTCATAAATAATTATTTAATAAACTATTTTTATGAGAAAGTTTAAAATATTAAGAAATAATTAACAAATAAATGATTTATTGAATTATTCCTATGGAAACTAATAATGTGAGTTAAACTGTATTAAATTATTTCCACCAAAATGGGTAAACTTATGAGAATAACATAATATTAGTGAATTTATGGGTTATTCTCACTTAACTAGGTTGATTAATGGAAATAACTTAGGAAAAGTGGTTCCTTAGGCTATTTCCTTAGATGAAAGTGGGTTTTAATGTGTAAAACTGAGACTAACATGGTGTATTTCAATCCACCAAATGATTTAGGCTACTTGATAACTTTTTGTGTGATAACAATGTCAACTTGTCGTCATTCCATGTGTCAATTTTCCATAATTCCATGTGTTATCCTACCACCATGTCACATATCATTGTGCAATCATGCCACAGGTTCACATGGTTGTGCCATGTGTAAATCGATGCCCATGTTTTCCATTCAACTTCCAAAGGCCATTACTCTTGCATATGGTGTTTGTTTGGTCCCATTCAAATTGCATTAGAAAACTATTGATGAGATCCTTGACATGGAGACATATTCATAAGCATTTGAGACCATTAATTTGTATTAGTTATTGGAATCCAATTGGATCAAAAGGAGAATCTAAAAAAGGATTTACCAACCCTTCCAAAGAATAAATTACCTATCTATTAGAGTTTAAGGAAGGGATATCTAACCCTTGCAATAAATAACCCTTCCTCAAATATATTATTATTATTATCATGTGGGGGCTTGGGGAAAGGATAGACTACCCCTCTCATTCTTAGTATTCACGTCTAAGGGGAAACCAATGAAAAGTCAACTAGCCCTCCCTCAAATTTAGTATTCACTTTGAGGGGGAGCTTTAAGAAGAGTCAATCTGTCATTTCTTATTCATAGTAATCTCACTGGGTAGGAGAATTCAGAAGGGTCATATGACCATTCCTCAAGCATAGTGACCTCATCATGGTGAAGGATGAGGAAGTAATAAATGACCCTTCCTCGATCTTAGTATTTTCTTTGAGGGAAATGCCAAGGAAGAGTTAATCTAACCTTCCTCAACCATAGTATTTATGCCTAGGAGAAGGATAATGAAGGATTGACTAACCATTCCTCATGCACATGATTCTCATATCATTTAATAGCTTCCTCTCTCATTCATCTTAGCAATTTAATTTTACATTTGAATTTCATCTAACATTTTTTTTTAACAACTTCCTCTCCCATTCCTTTTAGAAAATTTATCTCTCATCCCTTTTCTTATTCCATTCTTTTTTTGCAATTTCCTCTTGCATTATTGTTAACCATTTCCTCTTCCACTCTTTTTTCTCTCATATTTTTGGAAAATATATGCAAAACTAAAATTGTTTCCATTTATTTTACATTCATATATTAGTGCATCCTCTACATTGGTGCACTCCCTCCCTTTTGCACATTTACTTAGTGTTTTAAAGATCAATAAATGATTGGTGAGGCACACTCACTTGCTTGGAAATCTTATTCCCTTGGTGAGAATGGGGGAGATCAAGTGTTATGCATAGAGCTAAACCTCATATAAAATAGATTAATAGAAAATGGTGCATTCTTTTAGCATGCTCATTTGGTTGGCATGGAGGTTAAGCTCAATTTGTATGGATTGTGAGATATTACTCCATGGAAATAGAGATCAGTATAAATTAAGAAATCGAAATGATATCCATTCCATTAAGATCATGGATTAAACAAATGAGAAAAAAACTGACGTAAATTTAAAAGTCTTGATATTGGATATAAGTACTACACAATTAAAACTATTTTCTAACTTTTTTCTCTCTAAATTATCACCTCATATGGAAATTACATTTTACTATCCCCACTTTAATGCCATCCTAACATATTTAATTGTATCTTAAAATGATGATGATTATGCTATACATTTAAAAGTCATGTTTTATCATTTTAGATCACACTTTACTGAGTAATTGTTGAATCTCACTATGTTATATGTAATCGTAATTTTATTTGAAATATTTATAGTTAGTAAATGAAATTAAATATGTTCAAAAATAGTGAGTTACATAAATTCATTCTCATAAAGCATTAAATTGTTACACAATGCCGTCCAGGATGAGTATGATAATATCTTTGCATCAATTATTTAATTCAAATTAATGCAAAATGAGGTTTATTCAAATGATTATTGTCGATGTTATGACCTATCAAAATATTATTCACAATGTAAATATATGAAATAGTAAACAATTAAATATAACTATTACACAAAGCTACTTTAAGAGATGGTTCCTTAGGTGCTCACTAAGCTCGACAATCTCACCTTGGGTAGGGTGACAAATGGAATTATAACCTCAATAAGAATATGACATAGAGTGTCTCCTCATTGGATGATTAAGTGGTTGGCACAATGGGATGTTATCCCCTATGCTAGGTTTCAAATACCATGGGTGGACATATTTTCCCATTGTGCTACAACTCAAGGAGTAGGCTCTAGAGTCTAGGCTCTTGCTAAGTCATAAACTCATAGTCTATATGTATTACAAGCTATTAGATATACTATTGGTATTATAGTGGCAATTACTAGGTTTGATCTTGGGCCTCGTCAAGATTACTCCACAATTTACCATGGTAAAAAAAAAAGAAAAAGAAATATACATATATGTGTGTGTGTGTGTGTGTGTGTGTGTGTGTGAACTAAAGTGTGTGGATGGAGACACATGACTTTTTCAGAGAGAAAATGGTGTCCTTTATGTGTAACATCTATGAGAATCATCTTTGAGCACCACTAAATCACTATATTGGAATTTTTTGGTCATGTCTTCATTATCCTATTTTTGATTAACCATGAATACTAATGAAAGTGGGCTTGATGTTGGAGAATTGGGTGATTGCTAGATCAGCTGTAAAAGTGAAGTAGACTTGGTGGCCAAGCATTGGTTTGCACCAACTAATAAGTTTACTTTGGTTATAAAGCTATAATATTTTTGTAACATTATAGTTTATTTTAGTTCTAATGTGTATTTCAACTTTATTGCTTATTTGTAACCTTTATTGAATATTTCTAACCTTATGGTTTATTCGCAACTTGACTATTTATGTAAGGTGATTATGGGAAGTTTGATTCAAACAATGACAATTATGATTGTTTTGATGCTTGGTGATATATATTTTCATCTATGTGATCTTAATGAAGGGTGAATTCAACCTATATAAATACTAATATTTTCATTAAGGAGGATACTGAGGAAGTGTCAGTCGACCCTTCAAGCATAATTTTCTTATCAAAGAGGATCCCTAGAATTGGTCAACGTACCCTCTCTTTAGATTAAAATTCTTGTCAAGAGGAATATTAATGAAGGCTTGGATAACCCTTCCATTGGATTAATACTCATTGATTATAATATACCTAGTACCCTCTATAGACTATTCAGAGTACAAGGTACTTTTGTAACACAATTTTTCTTCCTAAACTTGCTCTAATACCACTTTGTAATGTATTGAGTGCCCTTTGCCATCAGTTAAAAGTATGAGTTAATTTAATGAGAAAATTTTCCTTATTGAACTTTCTCTAATATCACTTTGTAACTATTTATCTCTAAAACTATTCAAGGTCTTGGGGACAACATGATAATGGGAAAATCCCCTTTTCGTTTTTAAAGAGGAAGTACTCCACTATCTATTCATACAAGTGAAATATGTTTTTTTTTTCCTTTTCTTTTAAAAATTTAGGGTAATTCATTTAAAATGGAAAATATGGACATAAATCAACATGATTATATATGAAAGCATGAAGAAAACTTAAAGGGAATTATCTCATCACACTATCTTTAGAAATATAAAGTAAAGCACATAATTTTGCAAAAAGAAAATAATAGGAACATGTTCGTAGAGAACCTATAATGGTCAATCAATTAAAACTGAAAGAGGAAATATGGAACACTAGCTTTAAATCTCCACTTAGAGTCAAAAGTTTGAGATAAAACTAGGTATGTTCTCCATGTAGTTCTTTGGGAGATTTTTACAAAACAAAACTAAGATGTTTTTAAAATAAAATGTTTTCATCAATAAATGGCTAGGATCGAGAGTCCCATGGACAATAAGGTAGATTAAAATACCTAGAACACATGAAGAGAACAATTAGGAACCAACCTAGAATATTGACAAAGTTTGCAATACAAAGGATCAAATGACTCAGAACTAGGATAAAGAAATTAGAAAAAATGAAGGATAAATTAATTCTCTACTCATGATCGCTAAATGTATCTCTCTTTCTCTCTCTTACTAATCAATGGAATACTTCAATGCATCTCTATTAGCTTCATGGAAATCAAAGACCTTTGAAAGTCTTACCCTTATAAATTCTAGTTTATAATGCATTTTTCGATAACCTTTTTGGTCCTTATATTTACTTTTTCAATTAGTAACTCCTTATATTTTTTACTTAAATACACGAGGAAGTGTGATTAGTTCTTCCTAAAAGGTGATTGGTTTTTCCATAAATTCATTGGTAATAGATTTGATTTCCACCATCTTTTTCTCTACCTAATTAGGGGTAGCAATATTATCATCAATTTCCAACTCACTTAAAACAACTTCATGAACTTCATCTTCAAATTTAATTTTCTCAATAGTACTTCTCTTTATTTTAAAATTGAAATAAACCATATGCAATTTATCAAGGGGTTTCTTGGGATAATCAGTGTCTCGTCGATCTACAAAACTAGCATTAGTTAATTTCTTTTAATAAGTATCAAAGGAACAATTCTTATTGAAATAGAAGTACTTTTTTGTTATAAATTAGGATATTTGGTTTCCTTATGATTTCCTATCTGTCATTGCTTCATGTAGATATCACTAGTGCTAAGAAGAGTATGAGTATCACCTTTAAAATCTAGCTATTGAACTTTAGGGACATTATTTTCATATTTTTTACTATCTCCTTCTCGTTCATCAAGTATATTTACTCTATTAAATATTGTGTGGTGTCAAATAGATTTCAAATGTTTAGGAAATAAACCATTTGGGTTAAAACCATCATATCCTACTTATTCATGTATCTAGAAGCTGTTAAAATATTTATAGAATTCACTAAGGTTGGAATTATTCCTAACTATGATCTCCCCTGCTGTAATAGGCAACGTGATAAATTACTTCTTCCTTATTTGATGGAAGAAGTGGAACTAGTTAGTTTTATTGTTTGTGTATTTCCATAATGAAAATATTTTCATAATAAAATAAGGTAGGAGTAAAGGTATTCCCTAAAACTCAAATATTCACACATAAGAAAAACCACTTCTTATTTCCAAAACACCTTTTTCCTTTAAGAATTTAGACACTTCCTTTGAAACACTTTCTTCTATTATCCCAAATACCATTCTTTAGAAAACACAAAGGAATCCATTTTGAATTTGATAGAAATTAAAAGAAGCCTTATGCTTCCACAAGGTGAGATTCCAGAAAGAAATTAGGTCTTTATTGAAGTTGACATTTTTTGAGCTTGGTAATTCTTTAAATACATGAAAATATATAATTGCATAAAATAAATATGAAAGCATGTAGAATATATTGGTTCTATGATAATTCCTTGACAGAAATGATATCTCATTTGATATAATATAATCCTAATAAAAATGACCTTTTAATGAACAAAATAATGTAGTATATAAAATATATTTTGGAACTTTAGTTGTCGAATATTGTTCAATGATTCAAACAAATAACGAAGTAAACTTTTTATATGAGTAGGCAAACAATTGTATCTCAATCCTTTTCTTTATGTCAATTGTGGGTGCATGAATGGTTACTTCCTCCATCATGGTCATTTAGAAATGTGTTTTCTTCAGAAAAAAATTAAATCATATGTTGGTATAGGAAGATGCATCATGCTTCTAAAGATATGAGTTGTGAGAGAAATTTGTGTCCTACCAGCTTCTTGTAGGTTAATTGTCCTTTCTCTATTGTTAAAATTCTCTGTGCACCAAGATACTAATTCTTTGAAACCACCAACTTAATAATTTAGACACTTCCTTTGAGATTATTTCCTATATTATCCCAAATACCATCCTTTGAAACACACAAAAGGAATCTATTTTGAATTTTATAAAAATTAAAAGAAACCTTATGCTTCCACAAGGTGAGATACCAGAAAGAAATTGGGTCTTTGTTGAAGTTGACATTCTTTGAGCTTAGTAATTATTTAAATGTATGACAATATATAATTGCATAAAATAAACAGGAAGACATGTAGAATGTATTGTTCCTATGGTAATTCCTCAATGAAAATGATATATCATTTGATATAATTTCATCCCAATCAAAAATGATATTTTCATGAACAAAATAATGTAGTATATATAAAATACATTTTGTAACTTTAACTTATAATCTTGTCCATTGATTCTAATAGATAACCAAGTAAAATGTTTATATAAGTATACCAACAATTATATCTCAATCCTTTCCTTATGTTAGTTGTGGGCGCATGCAAGATTACTTCCTGCATCATGATCATCTAGAAAAGTATTTAATTCAAAAAATAAAAAAATCACACATTGGTACAAGAATATGCAACATGATTTTGAAGATATAATGTGTAAGAGAAATTGGTGTCCTTCCATATTCTTCCAATTGGATTGTCCTTTCACTGTTGTTAAACTTCTTTGTGCACCAAGATACTAATTCTTTGAGCCACCAAATTTAGTATCCCACATGTACAATTCCTAATGTCCAAACTTGTTTATTGCTCCTCTCTTATAGAGGTAGTTTAGAATGCCACCTACAAACTTCCAACCATTGAAATGCTCTGTCTTCCCATCCCAAGTTGTTGATTTTTTTGTTGCAGTAATGAATGTCTCTATCTAATTGGCATGTTTCTTCTTAGAATCTTGAGGAATAGGTAGTACCATTTTTAACATAATATTCCATTGATCAGGTAATGATGATAACATCGTTACTAAATGTGTCTAATTGTTGTGTACAATAACATTCATTTTATTAACTTGGACTATCACTTGGATATCATAAATAAAGGGAAGATATTACGAGAAATATGATGAGTTAGTAATCATATTTAAAAAAATGTGTGACATGATACAATGGAAGGGGAATTTTTATTATACTTGAAAAGGGTTGTTTTTGGTAGGTTAAAGGTGAGAAAAATGACACATGGATGAATGACAGGGATGCCACTTGGATGAGTAACATGGATGACACATGGATGATAACATGTAAGGAATATCCCTTGAATTCAGAAAAATGGTCAAGTGTTTGAAACTATATCTATTTATGTTGTATGTGTTTTCCTCTCAGATAATTATAGGTTAATTAATCATGCCAGAGCATCTAAAATGTTTTGTTGTTTTAAGGTTTTTTGGATGACCAATGTTATGAATAGTTAAAGATAAGTTCTTAAACCTTAACAATGTTGAATATAATGAAAGGGCTGATTCTTTATCTCTAAACAATTAATTGATTTATAATTGCATGAATAGCAGAGTTGAAAAGGTTCTAACTCACTAAATATTCAAACTAAGTATTCAGCTAATTATAAGACATAGTGTAGGTAAAAAATGTTTACAACCCAAACAAAATGTATTTAATTCTATGAAGATGGGTGTGACAATTTATACATGTAGAGGTGTCTATAATAATAGACAATCGTATAAACTAATCTCCAATATTGATTATAAATTCATAGGGGATTTAAGATAGACCCATATTCAGTTTAACCTTACCCATAGTTCTTCATTAAAACGTAAATACATGAAGAATAACATAATGAAATGAAAACTTGAGAAAGACTCATAAGGAGACAAACTATTTGAGGCAAATCCATAGTCCTTTCATTAATTCGAAGCAAATCTCCAGTTTGATTACAATTATTCTTTGAAAATATCATCCAAGGGTTCAACCCTTAATAACTCGAATGAGGAGTTATTTATATAAAAACACTTGATTTTCTAGAAATATCTTTAACAAATTACAAAAATAGTACAAAAATATAGGAATCCAAAAACTATTGAGTTGCTAGCATTGTTTTCAAGGAAGTTGTTGATGATCTAGCCCCAGAATGTGCTGCCTCGTTGTCTGTCAATTGGTGGTGAAACTTACTCAAAGATTTTACACAAGTGATCCCATTTATCTTCACTTGGTATATAAATATTAATTAATTTTCTACAAACTTCATCCACCTTGGTATACTTTTCAAAAGTAGGCTTATTGACAAAGATATGTTTAATTTCATGCTTGATCATTAAATCAAAGTTTAAAGCCTCTAAGAAAGCCTTCCCTATAAGATGACCTTTGATACCTGCAAATTTGGATTTATTAGTTGCAATTGTATAAAGCGTTTTGCAATATTCCTCCAAACTGATCAATCTGTGATTTGGTGCTACTAGTCTTGGAAATCCTCTTTGATTAAGAAAGTTGAACTTAAAATGATATCTCTAGACAACAGTTTTTAAAGTCTCGCACTTGGTCTCCAACTAAGTCATAAGATTCTTCTTCTACAAAGCTTTCTTAGTATCTGAAATGGTTTATGTTCTGTCCGCAATCTAAATTTCTTCTAATTCAGCTTTGGTTTTTGAATTCATCACTTTAATCATATATGTGCCCTCATCTAGTTTTTGTTTAAGTTATTCTTTAACTTCTTCAATAGATGTCTGGCATTTAGTAATAATCTCTTCTTGTTAAAATATAATTTGTATGGAGGGCCAAACTTCAATTATAGCTTGACTTATATCTGCCCAAATGTTTCCTTTGGCTTGGGCCAAGGTATGAAGAATTAGTGACTCATTTTACAACTCTTGAATCTTCCTGGTCAGTCTGTGGGTGTCCTGCATCTCTTCTACATAAAGAGTGTCATTCTTTATTTTTTGTGCCTCCAGATTTTTGAATTTCTACTGAAGTTTTTCATTTTCCTATCTCTAGAGAGACAATTCCTCTATGAATTTATTTAGATCACATGTTGTTGACGTAGACTCTGTTGTTGATGATGTTTATTCTCTTGTTGTCCCTACCACTGTGATGGGTATAACTGTGATTGGAGCTACAGCCACTTGTGTAGACTCTTCCTTTTCCTTGAGGAATCTTTCTATCTACTCCTCCATCTTCTTTATTTGTATATTCTGCTCAATGATTAGTTTGAGAATTTTTTCTTTATGTTGTTCACTTTCTTCTATCTCCTTCGTTTGAGGATCCTCTTTAGAAGGTAATTTTAGCTACTTCCTAAGTGTTGTAATGTTTACATTCTTTTTCTTGATGATGTCCTCTACAACTTTAACATCAGCGGGATCATACCCAATCTTGATCACTAAATCTTCTAGTGATTTGACCCTATTATCCTTTCCCAAGGAGGATATATTATCTATATTCAACTGTGACTACACATTTGAAAGATTAGTTATTAACTTTGACAGTTCCATGGATGTGTTAGTCATGGTGGAGAAAAGAATCTCTCCTTATTGTCTATGCATGTCCATTCGATCGATAGGATGTATTTTTCTTGCATCAAAAGAAAATATGGGTTTCTTATATTCTGAAGAAGTCTTTGGAAAAGACACTTGGGCCTATAAGAATGCCATTTGCATCCTTCCCTTTTCACTGTCAAATGCTGTCAACAATCTATGATGTGAAGTAGATGTCTGCTTCTAGAATTGAGCATAGACATTGGCCTTAAAAGATTCATTCTTTTGCTTAATTTCCAGAAAATTAGTGAAAATATTGGGTTCCTCTTGTTCACTTACTCCTGTTGACTATGTAATCTCCAATAGATTCTATGAAGTTCAAGAGGAGGGTGGAGTATTAAGGACATTTTCTTTTGATCCTATAGAAACTTGTGAATCATCCAAATTAATAATTATTGGCTCTTTTTGACCCTGAACAATGGTTACTTTAGGATCAGTCTTCTGTTTCTTCTGATAAATGAAAAACTCTTTTGCCCCCTTTTTCGAAGATGAAGATTCTTGTCTTGGCCTCTTTTCCAATTTTCTTTGAGAAATGAGATTTTGGAGGGTAGAAGCAGGTGGAATTTGCTCTTCTACTTCCTGAAGTGTGTTCTCTTCCCACTATTCTTGATTCCTGTATTTCTCAATCTTTGGTATGGGAGTGTGATTATAAGGTGTGGTTTTGAGTTCCACCCTTAAATTAGAGATTATGTTGAATGGGTCATATGACTAGGTAAAGCTTGGTTGGAATCCCATCTGCTTGAGAATTGAATCTGCTTCAATTCATGCTGCTCTAGTATTACATATAAAAGGTCCCACTTGGGACTTGATCTTAAACTGAGACTTCCTCTTACCTAAAACAAAATGAAGCTCATCCTTGTTATTCATTTCCCTTATATATTCCAAATAGAAGATTCTCATTGGAACATATTTAGGCAGCTTATAAGGATTTAGCTCACAATTATATACCATTACCTCTATATAATTGTGGGAAAGATACCAATTTCCAGCTTTGGCTTGGTCACTTAGGTGTAGGACCATTTTTATCTTTGAATTGATTCCAGTTTCACTTTGGCTATTAAGAAGCTTTGTAATTGGATTAATGAAACAATCAATACAAATCTGTAAATTTAAACTCAGTTGAATTTCTTCTGACCAATGAGGTCAACTGTATAATTCATTCATTAATTTGTTGATCATCCTGCTTATGTAAAGTTATTGACAGCATGTATCCTTGTTGAAAAAGGAACATATGGACCAGTACAAAAGAGTATTTGAACACACCCTCAGTAGTGATCTTCATTATCTGTTCATGCATATTTTCAGCTAGACATTACTGTAATTATAGATGAATGCTAGATTATGCTCTTTGGAGAAGATGGTGTTACACTAAAAAATGTCACCATGACTATTTACAGTTAGTATGGCTCTATCAACAGTCATGCTATCCTCTTAGGCAAGTCTTATGCCTCTGCTCTCCATGTCAAACTCCAAAAAGAGAGAAAGTCTTTATAAATGTATTTATCTCTGGGTACGCAGGTTCTCTCAACCTTACCTGCGGGTACACACCCAATGTTCACAAAAGCTGCGTCTTTGGACGCTCTGTATGTAAAGGGACAGGTGCGTCCCCCTGTAAAGGTCAAAATGCGCAAGTTTCATCTTTAAAAAGTTACTTGTGGTCATTTCTAGAGCATTCTAGAAGGTTGTTTGACGTGTATTGAGCGCCTCCAGATGGTTCATGCACCCCTACCAAAGAGGAACTTATCCCATCAATAAGGGAGCTATCCCATCCAAAGAGGGGATTATCCCATTGATGGTGGACCTGATTAACTTCCTCTTGAGCACTATAAATACAGGCATTGGGCCAGAAGGAGAAGAGGTTGGAAGCTATACATTTCTAAGGGTAAATGCTGCTGGAATTAGGCCCGTACCTGTCTTAACGGGTTGCCTGCGTCCCCTGCTAAAATTTAAGAAAATTCCATTTTTTGCATTTTTTCTCTTAGATTTTGCTTTTTCTTAGTTTTTACTGCCCAGATCCATTAGTCTCTTGTCAAAGATCTTCACCTTAACTTGTTTCGATAGCATTGAGTGTTTTAGTGGATTTTATAGAAGTTTAAGCCCTAGGGTTCGATTTTTGAGTAGGTCTTGTAGTGACTTTGGCGGTAGAAGTTGTCAAGCCTTAGATCTCTCTGGTTTTGTCAGCATTCTTAGAAGTCAGACCTGTCATAAAGTCTACCTGTGAGAGCAACTTACCATTGAGTTGTCTCTTTGGAAAATTTCGAAGTGCTTGTTGATTGAGTATTGAATTCCATTTTACAAAAAGAACAAAAATATTTGAGTTTTGTTTTGACTAGTCTTTTGATTCTGCATTAGCTGGTCCTTGACTTGATTTTGGTCAAGTAAAACAACCTAGAATCATCCTTGTAGGCTTTTGCCTCGTTAGGTTTGCTTAGAATAAATTTCTTTTTGATTTGCTTGTGAGTCAAGTTTTCATAGATTTTATAGCTTTTAAAATTGATTTTCGTTAAGATAGATTTATATGCTTTATTAAAAAAGAGAAAATACAAAAACATCTCCTTTGAAAAGTTTTGTTTCAAGTAGCTTTGAAGAGTTTTGAAAGAAAAAGAGTTTTTAGTGCACGTAAAGAGTGGTCATGTTTGTATGCTTGGAAAGATAGAGAGAATTGTTTCTTTGATTGTCTTTACTAAGAAAGTTGTTTTCTATAAAATTTGCATCTCTCAACTCTCTTAGTTAGGAATTTCATTGAAAAAGGAAAGTAGCGTAAATCATCTTAGGTGCATCTTTGTAGTGGTTTGAGTCGAGTCTACACACCATTGGTTTCACTTCTGCTACCTTTTGTCTTTAAGAAAAACCATAAAATTAACGCTTAAAGTAAAATCGACGTAGTAACTTTTATTTACTAGGGCTCTGAAACACCAATTTAGATCAGGCTAGTGTCTTGGAGTAGGTGAGTAATTAACTCTCCAAGACAACAAAACCAAACAAGTAGCTTATCTTGTGATAGAATAAATCCAATTGTCTCATTTGTACTCTGGGAAAGCTCCTCTTAAAGGAGAAGCACGAGCTCGTGTCCGAACCAGTGAGGGGATCAATCCCCCCTCGTTGGGAACGACGCCAGACACACACGTATTACAAACGGTAAACCTCGGATTAACCATTGTCGAGGAGCCAGGGGTCACTTGTCAGTAAACCTTGGATTATTGTCAAGGAACCGGCAAGGGGATTGAGCTTGATACTCTGCCCTTCCGTGCTGTCGGAGTGTAGACTGTTCCCCCAGGTGCATTTGTTGCGGTTGGTAACCTTAGTGACCATTATCTTTAGGATTCTACCGAGGTGACGGTGGAGGGAAGATCCCACTGTACCTGGAGCAGACGTCGGCTAGACTCACTTGGATTTTCTGGGGGGTTCACTTCACTCGAGACGGTTAAAGTGGAGGAACTTGTGTCGGTCTATTCATTAAGCAGGTTGTCGAGGTAACTGTTCCACCCGCCACTTCTGTACTGAATCCGGCGATGTTGGGCTTCATCACCAACTAGCGTTTTCGGTCTGGAAGGTTACTGTTTGTGCTTGGTTTGACGCCCTAGATTCTTTAGGCGTGTGATTCAAATTTGTTTGGTTCCTTAGAGACTTTAGGTGGTTTGATTTGAGATTTTACTTTTTTTTCGTGTATAGTAGTTAAAAGTTTTTAGCTGTGGCGGAATTACCGAGACAGCCCCGCAGACTTCGGGGCCAGTCTCCTGAAGTTGTGTCTGTGGCCGAATTGTTGAGAAGATCCCGTAGACTTAGGGGATCACCTCCTCGAGACGACCCCGGTAATCTAGAAGGTTTAAAGGTCCTTGTAACTCCTCCTAGTGGCAGTAGAGTAGGTTCACCTGAAGAAGGAGAATCTTCCTTGGTAGTCCATTCAGATTACCAAGGCTTAGAGACAGGTTATAATCCCGAAGCTGTTATAGTTTCTGAACTTGTTGGTAGTTTTTCGTCTGCTAGTGATACAGGCGAAGAACGTGAAATATCTGAACCTGTTACTCCGACTTCTAGTGTTCCAGATTCACCTAGAGTAGAACGAGTTATCACCGAAAATCTTCCTACTGGTCTGATTGCTATTGAATAACTTGCTCCAGAGGAAGAAATAGGCATCTCTAACCTTGAAGATCAACTTACTATTGATCTAAGGGAGCGTGAATCTATCTTTTACAGTCCTCCTAGAAGTACTACTTGGTACCTTTCGTTAACCAATTATTTAGACAACTCAGGGGTAGGTTTTTCTACACCTCGTACTCCTTTTCCACCTGGAGGTATTTATACTCCTGTAAATATGTCTGGTCAGTCGTCTGTATTTACTCAAAGTCCTGAATCTTTCTTACACGGCGGTCCTTCTGTTCCCACTGGGTATCAATCACTTTCTGGTACCTTTGCGGGGGCATCTCCTCAACCCATTGATCATGGGTTATTTGCTGGAAACAATGGTAATATACCATTGGGTGTAGGAGACATTTACATGATGTCAGGTTCAGTTCCCGTTTCCCAACCTCAAGGTGGCCAATTACCGCCTGGGGGGCAACCTCAGTTAACGCCTGGGGGGCAACCTCAAGGTACACCAATCGTGTCTGGGGGGCAACCTCAAGGTCAGTATGTACCTATGGTGCAATACATGCCTCAAGGTCAACCCCAGCCTCAATATGTACCCCAGGGTCAACCTCAGTATCAATATCAACCTCAAGGATGGAAACCTCAAGGATGGCAACCTCAAGGGTATCAACCCTAAGGGTATCAACCTCAAGGTCAAGGTCAACCCCAGTATCCATATTTACCTCAAGGTTATCAACCTCAAGGTCAATACTCGAGTCAAGGTTATCAACCACCTCAAGGTCAATCATATGTTCAAGGTATGGGAACTGCACCTTACAATTATCAATCCTATCCTCAATCCGGTTATGGATCTCAGTATCCTCAACCTGTTACGGGTCAATACCCCGGAATGTTAGTGTGGGATCCATCACAGGGTCAACAGGTGTTGCAGCCAAGTTTACAGTTGGTACCTCAAGCTGGACAACCCGTAGTTTCTGGTCCACCCCAGCAACCGCAACCTGTCCAGTCAAATGTTCAAACTTCTGTAACTTCGGTAGTTACTCAACCGCCAATTGCACCTAGTACTCCATCTCAAACGGCTGCTGCAACTACCGCTACATCTGCCGCACTTACTTCTGGAGTATCGACAGCTCTGGTTTCTACTGTCTCTGTAACCACTCCTCAGACATCTTTACCGTTGTCTGGATCTACGATTCAAACCACGGTCCAGATGCCTACAGGTCAGCCTGGTATAAGTACGGTTGTCACTACTCAACCTCAATTTGTTCAAAAACCGTACCAGGGACAATACCAACCTGGGCAAGCTGTCCAACAGCCAGTTTACCAGTATCAACCGTATCCTGGGTACACTTATCAACAACCTCAACAACCCCAGTACGGTCCGGTTAATCCTGGCTTTCCAGGAGGATATAATATCCCAAATGCGACTCCTGTTCCTAGTTATCCTGGATATCCTCCTCCTGGGACTGGTCTTGTGACCCAGAGTTTTAGAGATCCTAACCGGGAGTTACCGTTTATCGCAACTTTGGATTTACCAGACTTGACGCGCCTAACGAACGATCCAATTCAATATCTTCCGTTCTGGCCGCCAATGCCAAATAAGTTGCCCAGTGATATACCCAAGTTCTAAGGTAAGTCTGGAGAGGATCCGTCCAATCATGTGATGACTTACCACCTCTGGTGTGCTTCAAATTCTATCTCAGATGATTCGATCCGCTTACGTCTTTTCCAGCGTACACTCATTGGTCTCGCGGCCAAGTGGTACATTGAGTTACCACGGGCCTCTTTTTACAATTTTAGCCAGTTAGCTACCTCATTCTTAACTCACTTTCAGTTGCCGGTCAGATACGATAACGGCACGGAGTTATTAACTTCACTAAAACAATAAACGTCCACGTATATTTCTGATCACATTCATGAGTGGAGACGTCGAAGGAGGCTAGTGAAAGTTTTTATCCCGGACCAAATCTTAGCTGAATGGTTTGTTAAATCATTATTACCGAAGATCACTGAAGATGTAGCTAAGGCCGGAGTAGTTACTGAGGAGCAAGTCATTGCTCAGGCGCAGTACCTTGACTTGGTTTACACTCAGTCGGGTACGTTACACGAGAAGATTCCAGATCTTCCAAAGTCAAATCAAATCGCTGCTGCTCCTTCAGGATCTCATGCCGCTGATGGTATGATTGGTATCATGAATACAAAGAGCAAGAAGAAGTCTTCCAAGGCTTCAACTACTCCTATTATCACTTTGCCTGATTCCCCGACAGGAGAGCCTTCTCCCGAACTTTCCGCCGATATTCATGCTGTAGAGTCATCTACGGCCAAATCAAAAAACGATGGAAAGAAGAAAGGAAAGAAGAAGGCTAAAGCAGACAAGGCTTCGAAGGAGAAAACAGAAAAGTCGGAAACCAATGACGAAAAGCGCAAACCTCGATATCCTTGTCTTATTTGTGAAGAGGATCATTTTACGAGAGATTGCCCTCATCGGGCCGAGGTTGTGAAAATAGTCAAAGGTTCTCCCACTCCTGTTGTGTTAAAAAATTCATTTCCGGAGCAGGAGAATAAGATGATATGTTCTTCCTCGAATGCCAGTGAAAAACCCATTTTGATGATGTCTCATGTGAGGATTGCGACTCGATCGCAAGATTATGGTAGTAAGAATCCTGTTGATGGTAAGGAAGCAGAATCTTCTCATTCTATTCCATCAACCTCAGCTCCTGGTTCCGATCCACTACAGATCGAGAAACCTAACCCGGACCTAGTAATTAAACCGCCCGCCAAGGGTGTACTTCGAAGGTCTGCTTTCAATCCACATGCGAGAGCAGCCCAGAATTACAACATTGTTGAGGACTTAGCTGTTTCACCCTCAGCAATGTCGGCTTTAGAAGTGCTGCAATCATGCCCAGCACAACGAAAATTACTTTTGTCGGCTATCGGAGCTGTTGATGTTCAGGACCCGAACCTGATAATCTTCGATCTAGAAAATAGTACACCGCGTCTACCCCATCAAATGGCTTTCCAAATTCCAGTGATAGTCAAAAACAGGCCTATTCATCGGACTGTGATTGATGAGGGAGCTTCTACGTGTATTATGTCGATTCAATGTTGGAGATCGCTTGGTTCTCCTTCGTTGAACCAATCCCCCACCATCCTTAAGGCCTTTGATGGCCGTGGGTTCCGTCCGTTTGGTATTCTACAGGAATTGCCTATAGGGGTAGAAGGTAAAACCGTTAGTCTAGATGTGGAGGTGGTTGATGCCGCTCTAGACTACAACCTTCTTTTGGGTCGAAGTTGGTCATATGCTATGACAGCGGTCGTTTCATCGGTCTTCAGAATAATAAAGTTTCCACATAACGGTAAGATCGTGACAATTGATCAGCTGACATACTTTTCATCCGACCCAGCCTCTTCAGAGAGTATCCAGCATGTCTTTAAGACGACAATCCCCTATAGGGACGTTGGCGTAGGTTTAGTTAAAGATTCCAGTTTACTGGGAACTTTTCCTTTCCCTCCAATCAACGCAGACCCTTCATTTGCATCAATTCATATGATTACATCAGAAAACATTATTTATGATGATCCTTGGATCGTCCCATCTGAATCTGAGATAGACTCATTCGGTGTTGCTATGCCTTTGAGTCCATATGAAATTGCTTATGAAGCTGTCATGTCTTTTACCGACTCACGTTCAACCGAGCTCGACCAAATGAATGTGGTCAGTGAAGAATCACTTTTCACCTCAACCTTAGAACTGATAGCGTTTCCCGAAGTCGTGTCATCTGACGAACAACTTCGCGAAATCCTAAGTGTAGACGATCTACCATGGGAAGATCTCCATCACAGATCTTCGTTTTTACCTAAGGATGATGCTTTTGAAAATGATTTTTCATCTATCTTTACCGCTGAATATGTAAAAGACGCTCAGAATCCAACGAAACATTCTGATTCAGAGTTGAATTTAGGGAATATTTCTCGTACTATTCCCATTGATATTTCAGTGAAGCCCGGAATTGAGGAGAACATTCATATAGGTGCCTCATGTACAGAAGATGAAATCCAAACTTACAAGGCCCTATTCCAAGAATTCCACGATGTGTTTGCCTGGTCTTACGAGGAAATGTCGGGAATCGATCCTGCCATTGTTGTTCATGAAATAAAGACCTACCCGGATGCTAAACCCGTCCGGCAACGGTTGCGTCAGATTCACCCTCGGAAAGCGGCTGCGATTAAAGCAGAAGTCGAAAAGCTGTTGAAAGCAGGTTTCATTTATCCGATCCCGTTAACGGATTGGGTATCGAATATTGTTCCGGTCAACAAGAAACAAGGAACAATAAGAATCTGTATCGACTATAGGGATATCAATCGAGCTTGTCCAAAAGACAACTATCCTACGCCTTATATCGATCAAATTATTGATGATTGTGCCGGAAGTGAAATGTTTTCCTTTATGGATGGTTTTTCGGGCTATAATCAAATCAATATTCTACGTGCCGACCAACCAAAAATGGCATTCATTTGTCCATGGGGGACATTTGCTTATTACAAATTACCTTTTGGGCTTAAGAATGCCGGGGCCACTTTTCAACGGGCGATGTCTTATGCATTTCATGACATCAAGCACATTGTGCAACCGTATCTCGATGATTTTCCTGCTCATTCTTTACATCGAGCTGATCACCTTGTCCACTTACGAGCAATCTTTATGAGGTGTAGGCATTATCGAATTCGGTTGAATCCCCACAAGTGTGTGTTCTGTATAGAGACGGGTCGATTGCTGGGATTTGTTGTTTCAAAAGCCGGCATTCGTGTCGATCCCTCGAAGGTTGAAGCTATCATCAAATTGCCTCCTCCTTCGAGTTTGCGCCAACTCCAAAGTTTGCAAGGGAAAGCGAACTTTTTACGCCGATTCATTCCAAACTACGCCGAGGTCACTAAAGGTTTTACACGGTTGTTGAAACAGAACGCTCAATTCTTTTGGGACGAGATTGCCCAACAATCTTTTGATGCACTTAAACACGCGTTGACCCATGCACCGTTGTTGCATCCTCCCAACTACAACCAGGACTACTTCTTATACCTCGCAGCTTCGCATTCCACCATTGGAATGGTATTAGTTCAAGAAGATGAATTCGGAGAGGAACATGTGATATATTATCTTAGTAGGACCTTAAATCCCACTGAGCTAAAATATTCGCATGTGGAGAAATTGGCCCTGGCAGCCGTTCAAGCTGTCCAGCGTTTTCGTCACTACATTCTTCTCCGTAAAACTACAGTCATTTCGGATTGCAACCCTATGATTTATATTTTGACAAAACAACTGCTAGGGGGCAAGTACTCTAAATGGATCGTTATCCTGCAAGAGTTCGACTTGGAGTTTGAGAAGTCCAAGTCTAAGAAATCCTTAGTTTTTGCGGAATTGATGTGTGATTTCCCGCATGCTGACACAGAAACTGTGGCAGAGGAGTCCATTGCGGACGAATCTTTGTTTCTTACCAGTACTTTAGATCCATGGTACGGGGATATAATCATCTATCTCCAAACCCAAACCTTTCGGCCTGAAGCTTCAAAGGCGGAACGTCGAAAAATTCGGTTTCAATCCCAGCAATACAAAATTATTGGAGATACACTTTATCACCGGGGGCAGACTTAGTTTTTCGACGTTGTTTAACTCACGAAGAGGCTGAGAGGGTTTTGAATGATTGTCACTCTGGAGCATGTGGCGGTCATATGTCTGGGTATGCCACAGCTCAGAAGGTGTTGCGCGCTGGCTATTTCTGGCCGTCTATGTTTAAAGATTGTATCATTGCAGTCCGGAAGTGCCACAACTGTCAAGTGTTTGATCGCAAGATGCGCGCACCACCTGCTCCTCTCCACCCTATAATTGCCGTTGGTCCATTTGCCAAATGGGGTATCGATTTTATTACTTGTAACCCTCACTCGGCCGGGGGCATGCGTATATCATCCTCGCGGTTGATTATTTTACTAAATGGGCCGAGGCGATGCCTACATTCGACGCAAGTGGCAAAACAGCTGCAGTTTTCGTATTCAATCATATTATAACTAGGTTTGGTGTCCCACAAGCAATCATTACTGACCATGGGAGCCATTTTCGAAACATCATGATGTCTGAGCTTACAAGCCAGCTTGGTTTGCACCACGATAGCTCTACTCCTTATTATCCGCAAGCCAACGGTTTGGTTGAGTCTATCAACAAAGTTCTGGTTATCATGATCCAACGAACCATTGGTATTCATCGGTTGAATTGGCACAACATGTTATTTTCGGCGCTATGGGCATACCGAACCTCAGTAAAAACTTCAACAGGGTTCACTCCTTTCCAGCTAGTTTATGGCTTGGAAGCTGTGTTACCCATTGAATGCGAAATCCCATCACTTCAAATGGCTGTCGAATTACTTCCAGCTACTTCCCAAGAGGAGAAACATTTATTATACTTAGCTAAATTAGATGAGACTCGACGTGACGCTGCATTGGCAATCGAGACTCACGCGAAGCGAATGAAAGCTCAGTATGATAGAAATGTGACCCCTCGAAGTTTTTCGGAGGGAGACCTAGTGCTATTATATGATCAAGCTAACGATAAGCTAGGTGCTGGAAAATTCGTTCCTATGTGGCATGGACCCTACATTGTAAAGCGAAAGCTAGCAAAAGGGGCTTATGAGCTGGTAGATTTTGATGGGGACTCTTTGGGTAAACCCAGAAATGGACTTTACCTAAAGAGGTATTATGCTTAAATGGTGGGTATGGAGAATTTTTAGTTAGGTTAGGTTTTCTTTCTAGCTAGTATGTTTGTTAGTTTAGTCAGTGTGTTTAGCTTAGAGAGTGTGTTTTTCGTCGTTATTCTGGCTTATCTTGGTTTTACTCTTGATATTGCAGATGTCGACGCCTCTCCAAACATACATCGGATTTGCTGATGGTGCTTGTCGTAGTACACGGAATATCTCTTCCGCAGCTTGGGTTATCTATTCGCCCTCTGACGAGTTAGTTTCTATGCATGGGGTAAGCCTCGGTCAAACAACGAACAACATTGCAGAATACAGTGCAGTGGTTGAATTATTATCCAAATCTATTTCATTTGGAATTCAACATTTGATAGTGAGGTTAGATTCTGAACTTGTTGTATTACAGCTTAATAGAGTATATTCCATTAGAAATCCTTTGTTATTAAGGTTGTTTTTGAGAGTGCGTCTCTTGGAACGTGAATTTGATTACATTGAATATCAGCATATTCCGAGGTCTTTAAATACATTAGCAGATGCAATTGCTTCTCGAATGTAATACAGACATTTACGATAATCATGCAAATAAATTTAAAAACATTTCATCACATATGTTAAACAAGATAAGCCGGTAATAGTAATATATATATAGATAGGAGTGTGTCAAAAAATATACATCGTCTTCGATCATAGGTTGAAAAACACCTTATGATCGGCAAAAATGATAAGTACAAAAAGCCAAAAATGTCATATGTGTCTACAAAAGTGACTAGCCAATCACTGGTGGTGTTCTCTATACGACACCACTGCACGGGCTACCTTACACAAAAATCTCCTAAACGGCCCAGGGACTGCGACTACATAGCGCTGAAGTCTGATAGGAATATCATCTATGGTAGTCTCAGGTATATCCACCGTCAGACGCTCTAGATCTTGCTCCAACTCAGCTAGTGACTCTGCAGCCGCATCCTGTGCAACTGGATGTCTCCTCTCAAAAGGCCGGAGGTTGGCTGGGCGCCGTGGACCAACATTTGCATTTTGAAAATTTTTACTGTCAGTTTTGAGACGATATATATAAAAAACAAAAAAAATATATAATTTGAAAACTTGTGAAAAATAAAGTACCTCTGTCATCCCATTGTTCTCCCTGTGGAAGAACCATGTCCCGATCACCTCGAAAATCTACTCCGGCATACGGAAAGTCCTGGATCGAAAAAACCTGGTCCTCTAACCAGTGAAAATAGCTATCAGGGAATCGAACAACCGCCGCGCCCTCGTCAGGATGCCGGGCCATCACCGTAACCCATCGTATCAGCTTTGGCTCCCGAGGACCCAAGATTTCAACAGTGAGTTGCTGAGGGATCAGCATCGGAACTCTCTCTAAGGCAAAGCTCACAACTAGAGGCCCATATCCAAAGGTCTTCAGTTGTCCGTTCTTTGCCCTAGTCAGTTGGCCCTTCATATTGGCCGACACAGCATCACACCAGTTGAAAATGGTGCCTTGGAAACAGTCAATCGCCATCCGCATTTGGGACCCGGTGGCAATATGTAAAGCGGCTGCACCGCAAATTCTGGTAACCGTGAAAGCTATAACCTTGAGTTCACGCAGAGAGATGTGTTTGATTTCTACGCCTTTCGCATGGTGTGCATTGGGTGTGCACCAATCTGCCCGGAGACTAGCAAGGGATTGGCCACCCGGCCTAGTCCCGGCTAGATTGAGTTGCTCGCCCCTATTCGGCAAGCCAGTGAGAAAGTATATGTCAGAGGGCTCTATCTCGAGCTGGTGCCCTCCGATGTAAAAGCATTGCTCATGAATGTTCCATCTCTCAACCAGCCATTCCAAGAATCTCACCTGAGCCCTCATGCCAGGTATGGCCCAGTATTTATATAGTCTGCATGCTTTTAGGGCATCAATGGAAGGTTGATGATTAATTGCGGCTAAATCAACGTCCTCGTGCTCTCTTTCTCTCCAATCCAACATGGTGAGTGCCCTACACACCAAGAAACAAAGATTAGAATTGATTTGGGAAAATTCAAATGGTTGTTTGTGGAGTTTTGGGTTTCAAATTCCGCCTTTCGCAGGGGACGCACCCCGCGTTTAGGACACAGAGCGTCGGGACGCAGCTGGCCTGAAGGTGGGCTGCGTCCCCCGACCTTTTTCCTGTATAGGAAAAAGTCGCGGGACGCAGGTCACCCTAAGGGCACCTGCGTACCCCGCAGAGCGATTTTTGAAACCCGAAACCCCCCAAAAATCAAAACTAAAACGTAAAACAAAATTTTAATCGGATGAAATTGAAGAGGAGGATGTTGTGAAATACCTGGAAGAGACGGCGTTCGATTCTGATGGTCGGATTCTCCGCAGCGACCACGGGAAGTTTCTTGCCAAAAGCCCTTTTTTTCAACCTCAACAGTAAAATGGTAAAAATGACATGGTAAAAAGTCTTTTTATAGGTTTTTTGGATGAATGAATGCTAGGTTTGTTCATTTTTCACCATGGAAGGATATTTTTCAATGTATTTTTGCTTATCTTAAATAGGTATGAGTAATGTGTCGTTTTTGTGCAGGACAAAGGGATTTAGAGGGAAAATTGTCATTTTTCATGAACCGAAATATCAGAGTCATCTTTTAAGCCCTTTTCTGACTCCTAAAATATGAAAAGATTGCCGAGCGTTTCTTTTACACTCGTTAAAACGGAATTAAAAGACGGTCCCCTTATAGCCCTTTTCTGACCGTAAAAACAGGAAAAGATTTCCGGGTTTTTGTCGTTTCAAACTCGATACTGGAAATAAAACGACGTGTCCTTGATCGCTTTTTACTTTTCAGGTCAGTGACACTAATTATGAAAGTACTCCTTGGTCGCAAGATCAAGCGGTTCCCCCAGGTATTATTTTATACTTTTTCGGGCTTGAGGGACACAAATCTACGAAAAAGTTCAACTTGGAGTCTTCTTAAGTTTTTCAGACTCTCTAAAATTGAAAAACGCCGAGTTTCTCCTATACTGGGCTCGTTAAACATTTCACAGTAAAGGACCTGTTCAATTACAAACAGGAACGAACCACTCCTTCCTAGGGTTCGAATCAAAACTAGGTTGGACTCATCCGAAGGGTGAGCTTATAATCAAGCACATGTTATCCTCCTCAAGCTTGTTAAAAATAAAGAGGTACTTGCCAGAAATGGTGGGGGAAAAGAGAGAAGAATGAGCCTATTTGTTATCTTTTGTCTCAGAAGAAACTTTATTACCACTCTTGAACACGACACTTTTCATTCACTTGGGTTGGGAAATCCTTTACCTCACAGTTGATCAAACCACTTTGAAAGTCTTCAGCCGGGTTCCGGGGATTAACTTTGAGTTATTCATCACCAAACCATCTGTCGTGTCGTTATGTGTTCAAGAGGTCTGCAAGCAAAACTTTCATCTGCAAAATACTTGTCATCCATTTGACCATCCCTGAGTCAGTCCTTACAGCAACATTTCTTCAACTTGAACAATGATTTCGTGTTGTGGGCTTGCCTGCAACGGGTCGCTTTCTATCGACATCAGCACATTATCTAGAGAGATGACTTAGAAATCGTCAGTACCTTGAAGTCTACATGCATCAATGGCAGGTTTCTCGCCTTTGACGTCAGTTTACATCATTGACTTTCGATCGGAGGATTCCGTGAAATGTTCGACATCAACTCATTCATTCACATCTCATGGATTGTACTGGGTACTTTGAGAACCATTGACATTACTGGTGGTCTCTCTCACACTTGTTAACAGTTTTCATCATCGACTGGTAATCAAGTGGTTTCTACCATGTTCGACATCAACTCATTTATTCGCATGGCTAGAATCGTACCAATTCGGGAAATAGAAATGAATACCCTGGATCTAGTTTCCACCATCCAGGCTGCGAGGAGTTTTGTATTCATTATCTAAATAGACCAATCATAAACAGATGGCTGCGCCCATACTGTGTCTACAAAAGTCTATGATTATGATGTACTGCAAGATCATTCCTGTATCAGAGTAGTTAGTCTGTTAGTTAAAGTTTTGATCTGAGTATGGGAATGCCTACCTCAGTGATGATATAATCTTATACATGTATTTTGTGTTGAAAATTGCAGGTTCTGACAAGGTTCTCCATGAGATAATCCTTGAAATGATAAAGCGCTTCACCCTTCCTAGATAATACAAAACCCTAATCTATTACAGGCTTTGCACTTTAGGGGGCAATCTGTTACACTAAAAAATGTCACCATAACTATTTACAGTTAGTATGGCTCTATCAACAGTCATGCTATCCTCTTAGGCAAGTCTTATGCCTCTACTCTCCATGTCAAACTCCAAAAAGAGAGAAAGTCTTTATAAATGTATTTATCTCTGGGTACGCAGGTTCTCTCAACCTTACCTGCGGGTACGCACCCAATGTTCACAAAAGCTGCGTCTTTGGACGCTCTGTATGTAAAGGGACAGGTGCGTCCCCCTGTAAAGGTCAAAATGCGCAAGTTTCATCTTTAAAAAGTTACTTGTGGTCATTTCTAGAGCATTCTAGAAGGTTGTTCGACGTGTATTGAGCGCCTCCAGATGGTTCATGCACCCCTACCAAAGAGGAACTTATCCCATCAATAAGGGAGCTATCCCATCCAAAGAGGGGATTATCCCATTGATGGTGGACCTGATTAACTTCCTCTTGAGCACTATAAATACAGGCATTGGGCCAGAAGGAGAAGAGGTTGGAAGCTATACATTTCTAATGGTAAATGCTGCTGGAATTAGGACTCCCATTTAGAAGCTTGTGAGGAGAGATTGCCATCTTTGCTTGTTCTATTTGGAAGTGGGTGAGCTTTGTCAAAGTAAAGGAGAACTCTTGATGGACCCTGGGAGGGACTTACACAACACCAAGGCTCAGGTTGTATTTGTTCCTTTTGTTACCTATTAATGCAAATGAGTCCATTCTTCTCAATAACTTGTTATTTATGAGTTGTTTCATGTACTCCTTGGTCTATGTGTTAAATATGTTTTATTCTATGAGATTATCAAGTGCTATTTAATCGTTTGATTGTTAGTGGATGCAAGTTTCAAAGTGAAGGAGGAGCTCATCCTGATCAGCGGAGCTGGACTGCTACAACAGCGTTGGATTACAGGTAGGATCTAAACACTTGATTTCCCATATAGTAAATGCATGTTTAGAGAAGGATTGCTCTTGTTTGTCTTGTTTGTCACTAGAGAGTCTTAGGCTCCTAGGGAGGTTGGTTGTGTCCGCACAATCGACTCTTTCCGCCTGACAGATGGATAGATAACCTAGAATAGGTTCATCTACCCATTGGTATGTTTGGTAACCTAACAGGAAAAAAAATAGGGAGATGATTTGTTTGGATCTCTCTGGGAACATAGAGGCTGGATATGGAGGATTCCTTTTGGGAAGCTAAGCATATTTTGGAAGAAATATTTCAAAAATTTGAGCTCTTTGGGGGAAAGTGAGTTTATGATATAAATCCATGAGGACAACACTAGAGAAATAGCTAAGGGAGTCATTCTCGGGAATTAACAACATTTTGTTTATGGTTTCAGGTGTAATAGAGATCAAAATGTCTCGATTCTGGGCCACAAAAGTTCTTTGAAGGGGATTACACCTAGCCTGACACCACATGACCAAATCAAGGAATAAGTGGGTTTGAGGGAACATAAACATGAGTGATCCAAAAATGGATCTTGGATAAACCTCTAAGTCTAAAAGACTTCATGCAAGAGCTAAAAGGTGCCAAATGTCACAAATCCTTTGTAAATCAAAGGAAAATGAAAATCACAGGTTTAGTCTCATTGCAGACATCTTCTCATTCTGAATCCAACACAACTTGAATGGGCGAAAATGGACTTCAGATGAAGAAGTTATCATGAATAGAAGCTCCCCTTGTTCCTTGAGAAAAGAGGCTAAAAACATGAGAAAACAACAAAAAGCAAGCCTATCTGAGGTCAAAGAGGCAGTGAATAGGACTGTCAGATCTGGTCGATCAACGGTCCAGATCCGACCGACAATCGCAATCAGCGGTGGCAGTTAGTGGGTAGTCGGAAGCATAACATGTGAGGGGACCGAGCTAATGCGATACCGCGATCACCGATATCGGTGGATCACAATCGGCGACACCACAAGGCAAAGGTGGGACCTGGGCGATGCGATGGTGAGATCACTGAAATCGGTAGATCGCAATTAGAGCATTATAGAGGAATGACCATATGTTATATCTATATATATATATATATATATATATATATATATATATATATATGTATATATATATATATATATATATATGTATATATATATATATATATATATATATATATATATATATGCCTGATACGATGGCCGGACCCGATGGGGCTATGAGTCGGATTTAATATATTTTGAAGTCCGTTCAATGGCATTTTTGTGTTATTTTCCTTGTATTAACGTATTTTAAAAATACAAAGGGGAAATATATGGACATGCCAATTGCGATATGTGATAACAACTCCCAGGAACACCCGATAGCACTATGAAGTAGGGTTATGGGAATTTCAAGTCTAGATGAACAATGTTCTACAGATTCTTCTATGTTTTGCAGTGTTTTCCTATGTTAACAGAAAATGAATGTTTCAAAGGATTGCAAGCGTCGATCGTCCCTTCCATTACGATATAGGTGGCATCCATCCCCGAGAGCATTTAGCAATGATTGCTAATTCTCAAAGAAGGGATTCGAGCAAACCAGAACAGGAGGGAAAAACGACCAGTTTCCCGTGCATCGGTCCCTTTCCATTGGAAACTGCCATTACACCTATGCGTTATGAAGCTCAGAGAGCCACAGAGGTGCCAAAAGAATGCTTCCTCATGATTGGAAGAATAGAAACAGACAGGGAGCCGTAGATCCGAGAGGATTCCTCAAAGGCTGAGAGTCGGTAGTGAAGAGGAGAAGGCTGACAAAAATGTAGCAGTTAGAGTGCTGGACTGAAAGCGAAGAGTGAGAGCTCACGTTGTCACATCCTTAGTAGTAGAGAGCTGATAGCTGCAGAGAGCTCAATTGAGAGCAAGTAAAGTGAAATAGTTGTAGAGAGTTGATAGCTGTAGAGAGCCAGAGAGCAATAGCTACAAAGAGCTCAATTGAGAGGAAGCAGAGAGCAATAGCTGTAGAGAGCTCAATTGAGAGGAAGAAGAGAGTGATAGCTACAAAGAGCCGATATCTACAGAGAGCTAGAGAGCGATATCTACAGAGAAATCAATTGAGAGGAAGCAGAGAGTGATAGCTACCGAGAGTTGATAGCTGTAGAGAGCCAGAGAGCGATAGCTGTAGAGAGCTCAATTGAGAGGAAGCAAAATGCTGGGAGTAGTAGGAGAGCTGAGAGGGCCGAAGAGCTACTATGCTAAGAAGCTAAGGGATCCTTTGGGGTCACTTGAAGTTCAATTGAAAATCTAGGGAGCTGAAGGTTGCAGAGGGCCAAGAAGCCAGAGCTGAAGAGCCAAGAGCCAGAGCCAAAGAGCCAGAGTCAGAGCCAAGAGCCAGAACCAAGAGCGAAGAGCTAGAGCCAAGAGTTAGAGCTTCAAGAGCCAGGGGATAAAATGGTGTCTGAACCCACTATTTTTGTGTATAACAGTGGGAGTTGAGTCAAAGACTTGTAAAAAAAGACTTATACCATAATCCTAGAGAGCCTAGTTGAATTAACTAGAACTCACGGAGATGTAGCCCAAGAGTTCTGGGTGAACTCCTAATTAATTTTTTGTCTTATGTGTTTGTTTTTACTACTGCATTATTCACTGTTATATGCATTTATATATCAATTTAAGCACATTGGCATATCATCATAAACATCAGATTTTAAAGCAAATAATCAGCTGAAAACAATTGCAAGCATACACCCATATTTTCAAGCATTTCTTAATTCCGCATTGGTTAATCATTAAAGACTTGGGAATATTCAAGCTTTAGAAGTGGGAGAGGTTCTTGTAATCTATACAAGAAGCCCAAGTGCCCCATTTTTAGATCAATGGGAAACAAGGATTCCCATAGATTAATCTCATCCTCTGAATCCTGGTAAGTTTGTCTTAGTTAGTGGTGTAATTCGAAGATATTGAATTCACACTCTGTATCAGTAATTTTGAAGAACTGGTCTACTAAGGGTATATGGTTAAGGTCTGGGGTATCAGAGGTTTTACGATTTGCCTAAGTCAAGGTTTTGCTACCAGAGGGCTGATATTTTCTCATTGGTGCCATATTCTGATAAAACAGAGAGTAAGAGGAACAAGATGTTGATAGGATAGATACCTAAACAGAGAGCAGTCTTTGTATACATTGCTGAGCCTGGTATCTCCTTAAAAAAGTAAGCGCATTGTGCAATAGAGTTTAGCCAGAGCCGAGGTTTAAGACCTATAATTTCAAATAGTGGTGATGAAGTCAATGGAATTGCGTGAAAGGAATGGAGGGTTTATTTATAATAAAAAAATGAATTACCGTTAGGATCAAAATGTTACCAAATGGGATTTGGGAGCATTAATGGACAACATGAGCCTGGTAACAGGCATGTTGTAACGAGTATGGACACATGGGAGGATATGATTAGTGGAGGGAATGTGCGGGAAGTGGTTCGATAACCATTGGCAAGATGACGTGCTCATGTGAGTAGGATGAGCGGATTTCAGCGGGGGGTAGTGGTAAGCAGTATTGAGCAGGGGGGTGTGAAGATGTAAGGGGATGACATGAAGCAAGGGGCCTGCCAAATAGAAGACCACTTTTAGGACCCCCTCCCCTTGCCATTAAAGTGAAATGGGGGAAGGGGGTGCAAAATGACTTCCCCACCATTGATCTTGGCGGGGAAGAGGATCACCGTTGAAAGAAATCCGCTCAATAACACTTGGAGACAAATGAATTTTGTCATTTTATGACTTTGGAATAAAATCATTTCATATCTTTATTACATATAATTAATCACCCTTAAAAAAATGATTAATTCCTAATTAAAGCATAATTACTCTATGAATAGGTGCATTTGATCTAGCAACCATTTTAATTTTCCTAATTCTATTCTAACCCTACTCTAATACATATTTTACATTTGGCCAAGTGTTGAGTATATTTGGTCAATTTTTCTTCCTATTCTAACTTATCTAATTCATGTTCAACCAAGATTAAATAATTTGGTGAACTTATTCACTAATCTAAGTACACAAATTTAAATGATTTGATCATGGTTAAATTGTATGATTCAAACTATAATATTAGGTTGTGGCATTTAAGCAATTTGCACACAAAACCCTAACTTATTTCTAATGCAAACATTATCCTTTCTAGTGGAATTTAAATTTTCTCACTTATACAATTGTTTTTTTATTCATGGTGTTTCCTTTCATCATTTTTTATATTGCATTTTCATTCTTTTATTCTATTTTTTTATACCCTATTTTTTCAAAAAATAAAACTAACTTATCAAAACCAAATATGTTACAACATTGGCTCTAGCTCGGGACTTCTTCCTCCTACAGGATGCAGAGAACTTTCAGATCCATGTGCCTTCTCCTTGGGCTAATGGGGTGTTCGTTGAAAATAATTACACACTGCATATAAAATAAAACAAACTAGTGAAGTACAAATGATGAATGAATGAAGGAATCTCAATATTGGATACAGTGCTTCAAATAATTCCCATTGATAGGCAATGAGGAATATTGTCCTCTCATATTCTTCAAGATAAAAGTATTGTTTCCTTTAACCTCTGCAATGCTAAAAGGTCCAAACCAAAGATTATCAAACTTTCCATGTTTTCCTTTATCTTCCCTTTTGGCATTCCATCTCAATACTAAATATCCTTATTTAAAATCTCTTTCTCTAGCCTTTCTATCAAACAGACTTTTCATTTTGTTTTGATATTTCCAAAGCTTATAATGAACTTCATCTTTGTTTTCATTATGTTCTATAATCTGATTTATTCTTCTCGAAAATTCATTTGGTTCTTCATTTGCTTCTTGTAAAAACCTCATGACATGAAAAGCTAGATGTGTAGGAAATATGTCTTCCTTACCATAAAGAACCTGAACAGGATATTTACCTATTGACCTCTTTGGAGAGATCCTATTTTCCCAAACTACATATATGACATGGCTATCCCAACTACTTTTGTGGTCCTCCAGTGTTTTCTTAATGATTTTAACCATACTCTTGTTTGAGGACTCTGCCAATCCATTTCCTTGTCGATAGTAAGGAGTAGAATGATGCAACAAAATTTGGTACTTCTGACAAAATTGAATCATATTGACACTATTGAATGGTGATGCATTGTCTGTAACTATCTATTGGGGGTATCCAAAACTATACAATATATTATCTTCAATAAATTTAATAACTACAGTGTCAGTTGCATTTCTAACTAGAATTTCCTCTACCCATTTGGTAAAGTAATATGTGGCAATCAATATCCATCTATGCTGACTGCTTGATGGTGGATGAATTTTCCCAATGAAATCGAATCCCCACTGTAGGAAAGGTGCTTGAACTAGTACTGAAACTAGAGGAAGTGTTGCTAATCTCTGCTTTCCAGCAAACATTTGCCATTGGGTACAACTTCTAACCTTTGATCCTACTTGTGCAAACAATGTGGGCCAATAAAATCCCGCTCTTAAAATATTATATGCTGCAGCCCTCCAAGCATAGTGTCCTCCACAAATACTTGCATGAAATTGATCAATGATTCCTTCTATCTCACTTTCTATCAAGCAAAGTAAAAGGATGTTGAGTGGGCCCTTCCAATATAGATTTGCATTGATAATACAATATTTTATGGCCTTCGACTTCAATGTTTTCTATTGATTCTTTGTAAATTCAGATGGACACTCAAAATCTCTAATAAAATGCAAAATGTCAGTTTACCATTCAAATAACAAAAATTTCTCATCAATATAAATCAGAGTTGATTGGATTGAAGATCGAGGTTTTTGTGGGTTAAGGTTCTTATGGATTCTTCTCTGATGAAATATGAGAAGGTTCTTGTGGATTCTTCATTGATGAAATCTGAGATGGTTGTTGTGGATTCTTCTCTAATAAAATCTGAGAAGATTCTTGTGGATTCTTCTCTGTTGGAATTTAAAAAATAGAATTAATTCCAAAGACTTTACAATTTGACTTGGCTAAGATTTTAGCCAAGCCTTGACCTTTTACTAGATTTTTGGTTTTGATAATAAGATAAAATTCCAATATCTTGGTAATCCATCTCCCTCTTCTTCTATCAGTATCAGGCTGTGTTAACACATTTTTAACAACACTATTTGGGACATAGGCAATGATTGAAGAGTGAAGGTCATAGAATCTAAAAGCTTTCAATGCTTGAACTAAGGAATAGGCATGTTTTTCAATGATATCATATTTAAGTTCAACATCTATCATGACTTGACTGAAAAAAGGCAATAGTTTGGTCATCTCCATCCCCATTCTTTTGCAAAAGAACAACAGCTAAGGTAGTTTCATAGGCAAAGGAAAATATGCTAAATGGCTCAGAGTAGCTTAGACTGGCCAGTATGGATGCTTCTGAAATGGATTTTTTAATCTGGTAAAAAGCATATCTTGCTGGAATTGTCCATTTAACTTCATGATTCTTCCTTAACATGTCAGTGATATCCTTAACTATTTCAGCATAATTAGGTATAAATCTTCTTAAAAAATTGGTTTTACTAAGAAAAGCTTGAATTTCCTTCTTATTACTTGGTAATGAAAGTGCTTGGATAACTAAAGCTCTTTTAGGATCAATGATTACTCCTTCCTTAGAAATGATATGGCCAAGGAATTTTCCTTCCTTGAGTGCAAATAGGGACTTTTTGGGATTAAGAGAAATCCCAAACTTCCTACACCTGTTAAAAACATTCCTCAAGCGCTTTAATTTTTTTATCAGAATTAGAAAAAACATTCAAATCATCAAGATAAATGACAACAAATTTGTTTTTCTTACCCACAAACGCTAAATCCATAGCTCTTTGAAAGGTAGCTCCAATGTTGGTTAATCCGAAAGGCATCCTTTCTTACATAAATGTACCCCAAGGAGTTGTGAATGCTGTATTTTCTCTATCTTTTGGGCTCACCATGATTTGATTGAATCTAGAAAAGCCATCTAACGTAGAAATTCTATTAGCACCTGAAAGTTTTGAAGCAATTAGTGTGTATTGGTTAATGGATAATTATCTTTCAAAGATGATTTATTCAAGTTCCTGAAATCTACACAGTCTAATTTCACCATTTTTCTTTCTTACTGGAACTAAATTAGCTACCCAATCAAAATATGTCAATGGAACTATGATCTTGGCATCAGGTAGCTTTTTAAGCTCTTTTTTAATGGTACGAAGAAGGACATGATTAATTCTCCGTAACTTTTTCTTAAAAGGTTTAGCTTCAAGTTTTAAAGGGATTTTATGCTCAATGAGAGTTGTATCATATGTCTTCAACTCACTATAAGACCAAGAAAAAACATATTTATAAGCTTTAAGGAGAGCTAAATATTTATCTTTGACTTCCATTGTCAAGGATGCAAAGAATTTAATATTTTTGATTTCTTCTAAAGTTCCAATATTACATTCTTGTATATCTTCTTCAAGTGAATTTGATAATGGATTTTTAGGAAAATAATTATGGTAAAACAACTTTTCAAGAGGGACCAATCCCTTAGGATTGAAATTTCTAGATAACTGAATAATACTATGGTCACCAATTTTTTAGTCAAATTGAGAAGTTTGACTTTCCTTATTCAACTCATTGTTATCTAGTTGTTCTTATTCAATTTGTAGGGCTGAAAATTCATCTATTACTTGCAAAAAGGATTTCAACTACTCATCATCATCAAATATTTTCCAATGTTTAAGATTGTCAGGAATTGATGGTCTATACTTAACTTGAATTTGATATTGAACAAGCATTTGATTAGGAATTTTAAAAGAACTAGATGAAATAGCTAAAGAATTTGTTTGAACATTTTCATCCCTAGGAATAGCAGTGATGTTAAATGCTTGAAAGAAATTATCCATTGAATCTCATGCCTCATTTATATAAGATATAAGTCTAAGATTCTTACTTTGACAGATATTCCTTACTAGTTTGACAATGATTTCTGAGTCACTTAATACACTTAAATTTTTCACTTTAAGGCTTTTGGCTAATTCCAATCCTAGTAGGAAGGTTTCATACTCTGCTACATTATTTGTCACATCAAATTCAAGCTTATAGGATTCCATTATATTATATTTGTATGATGAAACTAGTACAATACCATCTCCAGCTCCTTCCTTTAAGGAAGAACCATCAAAGTATAATCTCTAAATATCAGCCTTAATGGTCTTTGGTTTCTCTACAATGTTTTCAATGCTAAGCTGAGTCTTTTGTAAATTATTTGATGATAATTCAAAACATCCAAAGTCTTGATCTGTTGAATAAATGGGATGATTTCTTGCTTGATCATATTTGCAAAAAATATTCATGAATCTTACTTCTCTGTATAATCTGAGATGCTCACCATCATGTACAGGAATAGTAGCATAAGACATGTCCATTTGAAGACTTCCTCCTAATTTGGCACAACAAGATCTTGATAATAACATGCCAAATTTGGGAGGGATATCAATGACTACAATGTCTAAAACCACAATCTTAACATGGATTTGAGCTAAAGTGACCACTAGATCCTTTATATGTCCAAGAAAAGGTACTTTCATGGAGTCAAAAGTGTACAGATCATGATAAGTTTTGGTAACCTCTAATTGAAGCTGGTCCATGATTACCTTTGGCATCAGATTATGGGAGGCTCCAGAATCTAACATGCAGTTATATAATAATAAATCATGAACCTTTAGAGTTACATAGAAAGGTGGTACATTTTCATCAATCATATCTGAGCTTGGACCAAAGATTACTGAAGGTTTTTCATCTTGTAAGCTTATTACATTTCCTTCAACATCAACATTGGATGACTAGATCCATTTAGAAACTTAACTTTTGTATCCTGGATTCTTTGAAAGTTCAGATAAAGGAATGGGTATTTTGACTCTTTCAAATTCCTTTTCAACATTGAAAGTGGTTAAAGCAGTTTTATCAATTGAAGTTGTCTCATTTCACTGATTCAATGGTTGAATTGTTTTTGTTTGAGATTTAGTAGATTTGATTTGTGGTTAATTTACAATGGGATTTTTGGGAGGTCTACCAGGCCCTGAGCTAGGTCTTAAGTCATATCTCCTATTCAGTTCTACAATCAAAAATTCAGGAAGGCCTCATACTTCGAAACTTGTGAGTCTTATTGATCTTATTGAGAAGACTGATTTAAAGGAACATAAACAATAGCATTTTGTACAGATGAATGATCAAGATTATTTATATCCTCAGTAATCAAAGGCCTAGTGTCTTTAGGTTGTTGGTCATCAATCATCAATGGGGCTTGAATTTTTGGATCAATATTTGGTACTTGTAAGATTTGGGTTTGGGGAGCTCTCTTGAATTGAGTTTGAGGTATAGTAGTAGTTTGTTGAATCATTCTAGGTTGAGTTTCTAGTTTTGAAATTCTATTTGAAAGGTTTCTAAGTAATGAAGAGATTTCATCCATTTTTTGATCTTCATTTTTATTTTTTGAGGAAGAAAATTCTTCCTTGGCATTCATTTTCCTCTCAGTGTTTTCTAACTTAGCTTTAAGTTAGCTGATCCTGACCTATTGGCTTCAACTTCTATAGCATTTGTTTACATGTCTTCTAGGGTATGAGACGTGCTTTCCCTAAGCATAACTGCAAAATCATCTTCAAATTCCTTATAAAATATAAATTTGGTTGCTGCTAATGGTGGTTTATAGTCAGGTGGCATATTATGATAAATTTTATTGAATCTTTTTATGAAATCTGCCACTGGCTCACCATGGTTTCTTTTCAATTCTTCAAATTATGTGAGATAGTAAATAAGATCCTTCTTAACCCCCCACTAATTCTTAAATATGGTAGTTAATTCATTCCAATATTGAATAGAATCAACTCTTAGTTGTCTAAACCAAATCCTAACATTCCCTTCTAGTGATTGAACAAACAGTCTCATATATACATCTTCATGTTCTATGTTCATGTTATCAGCAGAATCCAAGAAGGCAGTTAAATGATATTTAATAGACAAACCCATTTCTCCATTAAACCTTTGTAGGCGTTTTAAAAGCCCATCAAGAAAATTATTGAGTATATTACGAACTTGTAAAGCAGCATACCTTGCTTAAAACACAGGTCGAAAAGAAACCATATTTGAAGATGAAGATGAATCAGTAGAAGATGTGGTAGATGATGAGGTAGAGGATAATGAAGTTGTAGGCGAATATGGAGGTGTAAAAGTAGGTGGAGGAGGAAAATAGGGTGGAGGATGTCTTAAAATTTTAAAAAGTGTGTTCATAACTAACTTCTAAACCTCTGTTTCAACTTCCTCTTTATTTTCAAACAAAGGATTTGAACATACAGAAAAGTTTCTTCATGTTGGGCAGAAGTAGATGGAAATGTATAATGAGTTAGGGAGATAAAATCATTAGGTTTTAACTCAGGCAATGTACATCCAATTATTCTTCTTACTTGAGTGAATATGGAAGTATTTCAGGAATTTTATATGATTCCAATGAATGGAATAAAAGAGTTTATTGCAAATCAACTCCTTTGGATAGTAGTTCTAAAACCCTAGGTGTTAAGTCAGCCAAATCTAATGGAGATGGTACAGAGATAAAGGAATTAGAGGATGAAATATCCTCAGGTTGTAAAGGTACAGAAGAAGAGGTAGAAGCCTCAAGTCTCCTTCTTAAAGAGGCTTCTCTTACCAGTATCTCTAGATCAGATAATGGAGCAACAATTTCAGAGTCAGAATGAGACATGGTGTGTCTTGAGGGTTTGCAAAGTCGCTAGGTGAAAGGTTTTAACCTACTATTTCATTATTCACCTTAAAGGAAAAGTCTTATCGTTGTCCTAGGGAAAATACTTCAATTTTTGTTCCTCGACAACGATGCCAATCTGATGTTATCCTCTGAGATAATTCTGGGTGAATTAATCATGCCATAACATCTAAAATGTTTTGTTGTTTTAACGATTTTTGGATGACCAATGTTATGAAAAGTTAAAGAGAGGTGCTTAAACCTTAACAATGATGAATATAATGAAAGGGTTGATTCTTTGTCTCTAAATAGTTAATTGATTTATAATTTAATGAATAACAGAGTTGTAAAGGTTATAACTCACTAAATATTCAAACTGAGTATTCATCTAATTATAAGATAGAGTATAGGTAAACAATGTTTACATCCCAAACAAAATGTATTTAATTCTATTAATATGGATGTGACAATTTATAAATGTAGAGGAGTTTATAATAATAGAAACTCTTATAAACTAATCTCTAATATTGATTATAACTTCACGGGGGATTTAAGATAGACTGATATTCAATTTAATCTTACCCATAGTTCTTCATTAAAACTTAAATACATGAAGAATAGCGTATGAAATGAAAACATGAGAAAGAATCACAAGGAGACAAATTATTTGAGGCAAATCAAGAATTCTTTCATTAATTTGAAGAAAATCTCCAGTTTGATTACAATTCTGCTTTGAAAATCTCATCTAAGGGTTCAACCCTTAATAACTCGAATCAAGAGTTATTTATATAAAAACGTTTGGTTTTATATAAATATCTTTAACAAATTACAAAAATAGTACAAAAATATAGGAATCCAAAAACTTCTGAGTGGTTGGCACTATCTTCAAGGACGTTGTTGATGATCTAGCCCCAAAACGTGCTACCTTGTTGTCTATCAGTTAGTGGTGAAAGATACTCAATGGTTTCACACAAGTGATCCCATCTATCTTCACTTGGTATAGAAAGATTAATTAATTTTCTATAAACTTCATCCACCTTGGTATACTTTTCAAAAGTAGGCTCACTAACAAATATATGTTTAATTTCATGCTTTATCATTAAATCAAAGTTTAAAGCCTCTAAGAAAGCCTTCCTTGTAAGTTAACCATATATAACTACAAATTTGGCTTTATCAATTGCAATTGTATAAAGATTTTTGTAATATTCCTCCAAATTGTTCAATCTGTCATTTGGTGCTACTAGTCCTAGAAATCCTCTTTGATTAAGCAAGTTGAACTTAAAATGAAATCTCTGGACAACAATTTTTAAAATCTGGCACTTGGTCTCCAACTGAGTCATAAGATTCTTCTTCTGCAAAAATTTCTTAATCTCTAAAATGGTTTATGTTCTTTTTGCAATATGAATTTCTTATAATTCAACTATGGTTTTTGGATTCATCACTTTAATCATATATGTGGCCTCATCTAGTTTTTGTTTAAGTGTTGCTATGACTTCTTCAATAACTGTCTGGCATTTAGTAATAATCTCTTCCTGTTCAAAAATAATTTGTATGGAGGTTGAGCTTCAGTTATAGCTTGACTTATATGTGCCCAAATGTTTTCCTTGGGTTTGGCCAAGGTCTGAGCCATTAGTGACTTATTTTCCAACTCTTGCATCTTCCTAGTCAGTCTGTGGGTCTTCTGCATCTCTTCTACATAAAGAGTGTCATTCTTTATTTTCTGTGCCTCCATATTTTTGAATTTCTACTGAAGTTTTTCATGTTCCTGTCTCTGGAGAGACAATTCCTATATGACTTTATTTAGATCAACTGTTGTTGATGTAAATTTTGTTGTCGCTAATGTTGATTCTCCTATTGTCCCTGCCACTGTGATGGGTATAGCTATGATTGGAGCTATGGCCACTTGTGTAGACTCTTTTGTTTCCTTGATCAATATTTCTATCTACTCCTTCATCTTCTTTATTTTTATATTTTTCTCAATGATTAGTTTGAGATTTTCTTCTTTATGTTGCTCACTTTCTTCTATTTGCTTGGTTCGAGGATCCTTTGTAGAAGGTAATTTGAGCTGCTTCCTAAGTGTAGTAATGTCTACATTATTTTTCTTGATCATGTCCTCTACAATTTAACATCAGTGGGATCATACCCAATCTTGATCACTAAATCTTCTAATGATTTGACCCTATTATCCTTTTCCAAGGAGGATATCTTCTCTATCTTCAACTATGACTGCACATTTGAAAGAGTTGTTCTCACCTTTGATATGGTAGTGTTAGTCATGGTGGAGTAAAGCTTCTCTCCCGACTGTCTATGCATGTCCATTGGGTCGATAGGATGTATTTGTTTTTCATCAAAATAAAATATCGTTTTCTTATAATCTGAAGAAGTCTTTGGAAAGGACACTTGGGCCTGTAAGAATTCCATTTTCCTCCTTCCCTTTTCACAATGCCATTTTCCTCCTTCCCTTTTCACTGTCAAATGTTGTCAACAATCTATGCTATGAAGTAGATTTCTGCTTCCAGAATTGATCATAGACATTGGCCTTAAGAGAGTCATTCTTTTCCTTAATTTCCAAAAATTTAGTGAAAATATTGGGTTCCTCTTGTTTACTTACTCTTGTTGACTATGTAATCTCCAATAGATTATGTGAAGCTAAAGAGGAGGATGGAGGATTAAGGACATTTTCTTATGATCCTATAGAAACCTATGAATCATCCGAATTAATAATTATTGTCTCTTTTTTACCCTTAAGAGTGGTAACCTTAGGATCAATCTTCTGTTTCTTCTGATAAATGACAAATTCTTTTGCACCCTTTGTTGAAGATGATGATTCTTCTCTCGACCTCTTTTCCTGTTTGCTTTGAGAAATGGGATTTTGAAGGCTAGAAGAAGCTAGAATTTTCTCTTCTTCTTCCAAGGTGTGTTCTCCTCCCATTGTTCTTGATTCCTGTATTTCTCAATCTCTTTTCTCGGAGTTTGATTATAAGGCATGGTTTTGAGTTCCACCCTTAAATTAGAGATGATGTTGAATGGGCCATATGACTAGGTAGAGCTTGGTTGGAATCCCATCTGCTTGAGAATTGAATTTGCTTCAATTCTTGCTACTCGGGTATTACTTATAAAAGGTCCCACTTGGGATTTGATCTTAAATTGAGACTTCCTCTTACCTGAAAAAAATGAAGCTCATCCATGTTAATCGTTTGCCTTATATATTCTAGAGAGAAAATTCTCATTAGAACATATTTAGGAAGCTTATAAGGAGATAGCTCACAAACATATACCCTTATCTCTATATAATTCTGGTAAAGATACCAATCTCCATTTTTTGCTTGGTCACTCTGGTGCAGGACCCTTTTTATCTCTAAACTGATTCTAGGTTCACTCTGGCTATTAAGAAGTTGTGCAGCTAGATGAATGAAACAATCAATAAAATCTATAAATTTAAACTCAATTCAGTTTCTTTTGACCAATGAGGTCCACTATATAACTGATTGATTGATTTCTTGATCATCCTTCTTATGTAAAGTTATTGGAAGCATGTATCCTTGTTGAAAAAGGAACATATGGACTAGTACAAAAGAGTATTTGAACACACCCTCGATAGCGATATTCATTATCTATTCATGCATATTTTCAGCCAGAAATTGACTATAATTATAAATGAATGTTGGTTAGTACTCTTTGGAGAAGATGGATAGATAACCTAGAATAGGTTCATCTACCCATTGGTCTGTTTGGTAACCTAACAAGCAAGAAACTAGGGAGATGATTTATTTGGATCTCTTTGGGAACATAAAGGCTAGATATGGAGGATTCATTTTGGGAAGATGAGCATATTCTGGAAGAAATTTTTGAAAATTTGAGCTCTTTGGGGGAAAGTGAGTTTATGATATAAATCCATGAGGACAGCAGCAGAGAAATGGCTAAGGGAGTCATTCTCAGGAATTAACAACATTTTGTTTATGGTTTTAGGTGTAATAGAGATCATAATGTCTCCATTATGGGCCACAATAGTTCTCTGGAGGGGATCATACCTAGCCTGACACCACATGACCAAATCAAGGAATAAGTGGGTTTGAGGGAACATAAACATGGGAAACAAGGATTCCCATAAATTAATCTCATCCTATGAATCCTGGTAAGTTTGTCTTAGCCACTAGTGTAATTCAAACATATCGAATTCACACTATGTATCAGTAATTTTGAAGAACTGGTCTACTAAGGGGATATGGCCAAGGCCTGGAATATCAGAGGTTTTAGGATTTTCCTAAGTCAGGATTTTACTACTAGAGGGCTGGTCTTTTCTCTTTGGTGCCATATTATGATAAAATAGAGAGGAATAGTAACAAGATGCTGATAGGATAGATACCTAAACAGAGAGAAGTCTCTGTAGACACTAGTGAGCCAGTGTCTGCTTGAAAAAGTAAGAGCATTCTATAACGGAATTTAGCCAGAGCTGAGCTTTAAAAAATATAATTTCAAATAGTCGTGATTAAGTTAGGGGAATTGTGAAAAAGGAATGGAGGGTTTATTTATTACAACAAAATTAATTACCGTTAGGATCAAATTGTTACCAAATGGGATTTGGTAGCATTAGTTGACAAGGGGAGCCTGGTAACGGGCATGAGTGTAATAGGCATGTAGCAATGGGTATGGACACGTGGGAGAATATGATTATTGGAGGGAATGAGTGGGAAGTGGTGTGATAACCATTGGTGGGATGATGAGCAGGATGAGTGGATTTTTGAGGAGGGGCCTAGTGGTAAGCAGTATTGAGAGAGGGAGGTGTGAAGCTGTGAGGGATGACACGTCGCAAGGGGCCCACTGAAAATAATACCACTTTTTGGACCCCTCCACTTCCTGTTAACGCGAAATGGGGGAAGGGGGTTCGAAATGACTTCTCCGCCTTTGACCTGGGCAGGGAAGAGGATCACCATTGAAAGCGAGGCACTCAATAGCACTTGGCGACAAATGAATTTTTTCATTTTATGACTTTGGAATAAAATCATTTCATAGCTTTATTACTAATTAAATCCATTTTATTTTTCCTAATTCTATTCTAACCCTACTCTAGTACATATTTTGCATTTGGCCAAGTTTTGAGTATATTTGGTCAATTTTTCTTCCTATTCTATCTTATCTAATTCATGTTAAACCAACATTAAATAATTTGGTGAACTTATTCACTAATATAGAGACACACATTTAAATGATTTGATCATGGTTAAACTGTATGATTCAAACTAGAACATTAGGTTGTAGCATTTAAACAAGCTGCACACAAAAATCTAATTTATTTCTAATGCAAATATTACCCTTTCTAGTAGCATTTAAATTTGCTCACTTATACAATTGTTTTTTTTTTCATGGTGTTTCCTTTCATCATTTTTTATATTGAATTTTCATTATTTTATTCTATTCTTTTTTTATACCCTCCTTTTGTGAAAAAGAAAGAAACTTATCAAAACCAAATATGTTACAACAGTGTGTATTGTATACCAACAAAAATTCATAAGTTCAGAATTCATACTTATGAGATGACATGGAGGAGGTTAGTGATTAGCATATATGAAATAAAAATAAATGTCAAAGTGGTGCAAAATGAGTGATGTGGGAATTTAGGAATAAAGTGAGTGCAAGAAAAAAAAGGCTAAGTACGAATCATGAAAATGAAATGAAAATGGAAGGGTGAAAGACTACAACACCTAGTACATTGATCAAGTAAAATTTATCAACATTTGACTCCAGTTATAGAATGAAAACCCCTATGAGTTACTAAGAATATAGAAATCCTTAAAATATGGGCAATGGAGTCAAAAAATTATGTATATCAATGAGATTGTATGTACAAAAAGGGGGTTCTAGAAATAGTAGGTGATGTATAGGGACAAATTCATGAAGACTCAAAAAAATAAGTGCTTCAGATGTTTCCCATTTATACCCAAGTTATAAATTTCATCTTTCATGTCTTTGAGTATGTAAGAATTGAAACTACAAAAGTTTTCAATTTGGAATGGACCAACCCAGAGTTATTCAAACATGGCACAAAGAGAATGTTTTTCCTTTACTCTATTCCAAAATAACAATAATTGATAGCGGAAATATTTCATATTGGTACTTCAATAAAAGTGTTGTTTGATGGCGTATTCTCCCTTCTATATAGCTATTGTGGCTTTCTTTCGTTGCTCTTCCAATTTCATATATATATAGAAAAAGAGAAATATTGATATAGGTTCTCAATATTATCTAGAAATGATTCTAAACTCAATCCCCATATGTAACATATTAATCTAATAAGACTTGCACTAACCAACATGAAAAGGGTTCGTGGGGCACACCAGAGGTGGCAACATAGGTTCTTACCTTCCGTCTTACCTTCCCTCCTCCTTTGAGTCTTAAATGTTGGGTAATTTAAGGGAACCTACCTACCTAAGCTCTAATCCCTTTAGCACCTTACCGATAATGGTGATAAAAATGTTGGGTAAAATATATACATATGATTCCAATAGTTTAAATGTCAACCCACGACTCATAAGCTTATAAAGCACAGGCACAATATTTGTAGGATTAGAGCTAGCCTAAGAAAAATTGAAATAAAACTCACTCAAAGATAGGGAAAAATGAATTCAGAGACTCTATTGTTGTAAGTTCGAGTCCTATAGCTTTTCAACTATTTGGTGGATCTCTAGGTTACGTAGTCATTTGTACCTCTAACACACACCACACTTGGCTAATAAAACTTATAGAAATGACGTTGCAGGAATGAAGTACTACAGGGTTTATCTTGATCAATGGAATTAAACTTCAATGATTAACCATGTTCCTTTTTTGAATCAAGGGAATCATCTAGTTTTGTAGTTACTATGAAGATTCGACCTTCAATTCCTAACTCTATAAGGAAACCACACTTGCAGTAGTGGAAAGAACATAAAGAAATAAGTGGTAAATGAAATGAATAGAGAATGTAACAACATGAAAAGGAAACTAATTGGTCAATGTATATCGATTAGAGGGGGGCCTACCTCTCTTAGCATATGCTACTAAGAAAGAATACAACAAAAAGGACTGCAACAATAGTTTCTTTATTCCAGCTTCAAAATATTACAATAAATTACAATACTATTCTTTCAATATCTTCTCCAACCTCTCCAATCCTCTAAATATACTCTTCAACCTCTAATATGAATGATATACTCTCATATTTATACAAACTTCTCAAAGAAAAAAGAAAATAATATCAGATCCAAAACGAGTGGATCTTCATTAACCAAGAAATCTCAAATCCCAATTTCTTCATCATAAAATATTGGATTTGGTCTAAGGTTATTCTAAGAAGATAGGAACATCATATCCAATGAGATCCATGTTCCCATACTTAACCATAAGAGTTGTTCATGAAGGAGATACAAGAAATATGTTGGTTACCAAAATTATAGGAATTTCTATATAACGAACAATTTTGGAAACATCACCTAAACAACCCTTTTTTTGCACTATTTTTTGGATTTGTCTCATAATTCTCCTAAATGAACCAATTCTACACAAAACTCATGCCTCAATTTTTTTTTATATTTCCCTCCATATGCCCAAAATTTGAGGCACAAGTTCATTATTCCAAAACTGTTGCAATTTTTTTTGGTTTGTAGCTTAAATCAAATGCTAGAAACCTACATGTGTGATCCAGATAAGTTATAAAAACATGTAGAATTATGCCATCATCCTTAGGAAGAAAACCCATGTTTTTTTTTTTGAAATTCATCTTTATTTGCTCGCAATTCCCATCACAAGTGGTTACGAGAAGTTACTGCAATCATTCGGGCCTATTTTTACTAATCTGGTTACTGGAAGTTCCTGTAACCAATGGTAAGTGAAAATATTAAAATGTCTATCCTAACTAATCATCATAACATGGGAAATCAATTATATTATTTTTCATATGTCACATGAAGCTCATATAGGGTAGAAATGAATAATTACATGAATATGAGTATGAAAGGGGTGATAATGAATGGATAAAGTAGGTGAAAATGGATAAATGGTATCATATGATGTGTTAATTATGAGGCCCAACACTCCCCCACACTTAAGTCATTACATGTACTCGTGCAATAAAATAATCATGGCTTGTTCAGCTAGACATTTGAACACATAGGAGGATAATAGAGATGATTGACCAACATCTAGTATTCAATTAGTAGAGTGACATATTTTTAGAAGAAATAACAAGACTACTACCCAATATGGAGATTGAATTCACAATTTATTTGATTCCAAGAACAACACCAGAAGAAAAATCCCCCTATCAAATGAGCACGCTTGAGCTCATGGATTTATAATTGTAGCTAAAGGAATTAATGGAAAAAGGGTATATTTTTGGCTTAAGGGGACTTGGACCTAGGTTCAGAGTTAGCTGTGCTAACCAATAAAGCCATATATTTCCGGCCCTTTTGGAAACAACCCATATATCATAGGCTAGAGTCTCACCCGAGGGAGTATCGGGGGATGATAGAACCATTTTTCTGCATCTAGAGGTCTATGTGATGTGTTTATGCTACTTCTAGGGATTTATTCTGGCCTTCGCAAAACCTAGCCCTTAAAACGCAAAAATTATAATAACTTATAGATAACAGATTCTAACTTTGCGCCGATTTCTCCAAACATTCATAACATCAAGTAAACTAACAGATCTACCACTTTCATGCATCTATTAAGTGTTTCTTATGATAAATGTAGTAAACATAGTGAATACATAGTAAATGCAGAAGTAAATATTAACATGCAAATACACAGATATTTCTCCAAAACGGTCTTTATTATGTTAAGATATTTTATTATATACTCCTTCTTCCCTACGCACACAGCTATAGGGGCCCACGGACTCAGCTGTGGACTTAACAAGGTCTTCGCACACACAGCTGCAGGAAAGTTCCCCTTCGCCTAAGTACAAAGTAGGAAATAAAGACCCAAAAATTGCTTATCTATGTTATTCGCTATCTTCATTGACTTCTCTATGACCTTCTATGACGCTTTTATATCTTTCTCTTTTAAAATACCATGGTTTGCAAACCATGGTGGGGTCATAAAACAACTTATATTCTAACAAATTAAGGGGATTTGACCTTCCTAAATCCCCTTTGACTCTAACAACCTTCGCACTCTGCTCCTCAAAATGCGGAGACTTTACAATAATAACAAAAAATGTTTACAAAATTTACCTCAGGGGACCCTGTCCCGATAGGCCCCCAACAAAAAGTTGTGACTCGTCCTCGAGTCACTCTGCTGGTGTCACTTCAATCTTTTCCTATAGACCATTGAGTTCGATCTTCAACACTTGCAAATATGATGTTCCCAATGTAGCGGTCTAATAAAACTCCTTAACCAATTTTTCTGTGGTTGGGCCTTCAACTTCTATGCCATGGTTCTCTATGTCTGCTACATGACCTTCATCTTACTGTCTACTAACAGTGTTAATTAACTTACTTCATCCACCTAGGGCTACGTCCTTAAAGATATGATGGATTCTTTCTAAAGTAGCTCATCAATCTCGCTCTAGATGATATTTCCCTCTTGTAATATGGTGAACCTTTACACTCCTGCTAAGGTTCGCACTGTAGACCTGATCTCATCGAACTACCTTTTCTTTTCTTAGATATTTACTTCAATCTTCTACAAAGTTGGATCCTCCTGCAGTGAGTTCCATAGTTCCATGGCTCGTTCAAAGAATTGGGTGCAACCCTTGACTGCAGCTTCTAATGTAGCCATCTCTTCTTTAATAACAACCTCACGCTTCTCTCCGACTATTGGAGGAGTGGTTAGTTGTAGCTTAAGTTGGAGCCTAGATATCTACAGCTACAGCTCAAATAAAACTTTTCCAATTTCCTCCTTCGACTCCTTTACTATGGAAGCTAGCTTCTGAATCTTCTCTACAGAGGCTGCTTCTACTGGAATCTGGAGCTCGGGAATCTCATTACAGACCTACATTATTGCTACTTCTAGTTGCTGACTACATGCCATCACTTCCTCCCTTTCCTTGAGGGCTTGCACCTTTTCCTCTAGCATCTGTTGTTTTTTTTCTTTTACTTCATTGATGATCAATAGTGTGCATTGTTCCTAAACTCTGAGCTCATCTGATACCCCTTGATGTAGCTCGTGCAATGTCTGAATAGGGAGCACCGCCAGGTTCAGACTCAAATCCTTCATGTGTAAGAGGTGCGCCCTGTCTTCTGATGCCTCAACATGTAGTGACCCCTCTAGTAACTACACTATGTGGAGGTATGTGGTGAGTTCTGCTGCTAAGGCTAACCCACTCACTTATTTCAGGCTCTCTTGCTTCAGGCTCGCCTGTCCCATGCTTGCTCGAATAATTCTTGTTTGGACCTGCAATTCCCTCAGGCCCTGCTGCACCTTATCCTGCATCTAGTGATATTGGCCCTCGATGTGGTTCTAGATATTCTCTGTCACATTGTGAACCACATCATCGATCTTGTCTAGGTCCCCCTCCGTGAGGACCAAAGGTGTCGCGCTCGCTGATTTTTCTGACTTCTGCTCTTGCATGGCCCTGTAGAACTCTGCTTCTTCCTCTTTTTGATGATGAAGGGGGACTCCAAGCCTGCGCCCCCTTCCTCTTCACCCTCTATCTCACCCTAACATTAGTGCACTCTGTTTCTGACTCACCAAGGTCAATAGTGGCCTAAGATGTGGTGGTGGTTTTCTCCTTCGGCGCTTCTATCTCTTTAGAAGGTACCTTCTCTTTGGGTGCTTCCCTCTCCTTTGTAGAAACTTTTTTCTGTTGTGTGAACTTTTCTTTTTCTGTAGCCTTATTTTTCGTAGAAGCCTTCTATGCTTCCTTCTTCTTCTCTTTTGCTGTTGTTGTCATTGTTGTGGTCTGCATTGCGTCACTTTCAACAACCTTACTAGTTCCTGCACTGACATCAGAAGGGGTGAGGTAGTTACTTGGTCATTCACTGACGAACCCAAAAATATCATCTTCGAAGACTAAGTATGGCAACTTGTGCCATGTGACATTGAATATTTACTCAAGTGGATGTGCAGATTATGAAAATCTTCCTTGAAATCAACAACATTGAAATACTGCACATGCAAACTTGGTGATAACCTTGGCCATTGGTTAATCATCATTCTCAGCTATGATTCAAAAGAGACCCAAAATATCTTCATCTCCATAATGCGCTTAGGGTCTTTGGTGGGCCAAAACGAGGTGAACTTCTCGACCTCAGGTAGATCTGGATTAGTTTAGGGAACTGACTTTATTCTAGCATCCTCCATGCTACTAATGCGATCAACAAAAGCAACCACACGTAGTGGAATGCCTTGCCCTCATCCTAGGCCTCTCAACAATCCTCTAAAAATTCATGACATAAGTAATGAGCCTAGTTGTATTGGACTCATTTGGCACACCACGAAGCCAAAGATACCACTGGCACCAACACTTCATCGGTGCAACACTTCCTCATGATTTTCCTAGCCAAAATTTGTGCAGAAAACTGCACCGTGCCATCTGAGATGGAATGAATTGAGTAACCACACGACTTCTTCGCTGGGCTGAAATTTCTTTTCATTTGGTCACCAAATTCTTCTCTTGTGATTTTCCTACAAACACATAAGTAGGGTCCACTCCTTGATACGACAAAAAACTAGAGGCACCCATCGTGCACCAACGTCAATAGTTGATGCACGCAAATTGTGTTTATGGTGACATTACTAAAATGCAGCACCCACAACATATTAAGTAACCCCACACATTCAAATCCATTTTCCCACTTCCTTGGCTCTAGTCAGGTCACCTCTGATTCTTCATAATATACCTTCTTCAGGTATTTTCTTCGTTCCAATTGCAGGAACTTTGTGTGGTCCCCCAAGTCACAATCCTCAATTTTTAATTATGGCATCTGGATCTGTAGATTTACCTCAAATGACACATTCTTCGAAAACAATGGTGTGGATACCATGAACTTCGCTGAATCTGGGTCTTTAGGGACTTTGGTTGTAGATTATTGGTGGTATATAAGGCGATAGTCGAGTTATTAGCTCAGCTTCCTCTACATAAATTTCCTCAATTCCCTTGGTTAGTTCTTCCTCATCTAGGTCTAGGGGTTCCATTGATTGCTTAGATCTATCTATTTTTCCCTTATGTTAGACCTCCATTGGATTTTTACGCAGCGACTGGTGCACCGGTGCTTACTGAGGCTTCTTCTTTCTCTTTTCTCCTGTCATGGATGGTTTAGGCCTCAGTGACCTAAGCATTGTAGTAGGCACAATAGTAGTCACAGGTGGTTCCGACTCATGTCAAGTTGCAGTCATTCTCTCCATGAATCTTTCACGCTGTCAATCAGTTAAATTCATGAATCTTGGTTGTAATATCTTCTCTCAGAGTATTTCCCACTCTTATGCAGACATACAACAATACTCTTGGCACAAACTGAAGCACAAAAGCTCAAGACCAATTCTCAGGAAGAAAAGTTTTCAAATGTTGAGTAGAATGCTATATTTATAGTGAAATTTGAATTCAAATCCATCTGTTCCCTCCAGATCCCTATCATTAATGCACTTTTGGTGGAATACTTCCAATGATATTCTCCTTAAATGCTTTTCCCCCACTCCCTTTAACGGAAAAATTGGCATCCAATCATCTACAGTGCTTCCAACAGCCACGTTTTGGCCAAGATGCGTGGGACCCATTCGTCTAGTGCATCTCCTTCATCAGAGCTCTCCTCTATGCCTTCCTTTGATTCATCACACAACCCATCCACTTTTCAAAACTATCCTACTAGAAGTGTATTTTATAGTCCTGCACTCTCTTGCAACTGCCTGGATTACTAAGACTATCCCACATCCATATAGTCATTGTGCAGGGGTGGGATCACCCCTGTAGAACTTTAACCAACTCCCTTTGACTTTTCCTAGAAACAACTCCCCGTTCAACTTCGCGAGTTGAACTATACCACCATCTGTAATCTCCTTAAAAATATATGGCCCCAAACAATGCATTTGGAAATTTCTCAAAAACTTCATGAACTTACTATCATACAACAAGACCAAATCTCCACTCTTAAAGGTATTTTTCTTAATATGGAAATCATGCCATGCCTTTTTGCAATCCTTCTGCACCTGTTAATGAAAACTGGCCAAGAAGCGATCTTCCTCCAACTCAACGAGTTGTGTAAGGCATTCTTCCATGGTATCTCAATCAGCCATTTCTATAATGGAAGAAATTTGCAAACTTGGGACGATATACTCCATCGGCATTACAAACTCTTGTCCATAAACAAGTCTAAATGGTGTTTGTCTAGTCAATTTTTTACAGGTAATTCTATACGCCCACATAACAGCTAGTATGCGCACATCCCAATCATCTTGTTTTGCATTACAAATCTTCGTTTATGCGTTCTCCAATATTTATTAAATGCCTCCACAGTTCCATTTGCTTGAGGGTGATATGGCATACCCTTCTGGTGATACATTTGGAACTCTTTAATCAAGGTAGCAATCATTTCGTTCAATAAGTGCGAATCCCTATCGCTCATCAAAATTTTAGGGCAGCCAAATCGAGACAAAATGTATTGAAAAATGAACTTCACAGCTATGGCTATGCTATAATCCTTCACGGGTTACACCCCAACCCACCTATTCAAATATTCGGTTCCTGTAATAATGTATCTTGCTCCAGTCTTCTTTCCTAATGGCTGAAATGGTCCCACGAAGTCAATTTCCCACTTATCAAATGATTGTAACAACACCTACAGGTTCAAAGGAAATTCATCCCTTTGCAGCGGCCTCCCCATTCTTTGACAGATATTGCATGCCCTGCAATACTCCTTGGAATCCTTATGCATACTCATCCACCATTGTCTTGCTCGTAGGATCTTCTGCGCAGTTGCTCTTCCTACATAATGTCCTCCCACAACCCCTCCATGTGCTTTAGCAAGGATACTTTGCCTTTCATAATCTGGAACATACCTACGTATTACTTCATCCAATCCCATTTTACATAAGTGTGTTGTAATAAAAGAGAAATTTTCAGCCCTAACCACCAATTATTTCTTTTGTTGTGTTGTATACCCTTCCAGAGTTGTACCCATAGACAAGAACTGGATTATGTCTACAAAATGTTCATCTGCGATGTGAAAAGCAAAGAGTTACACATCAGGAAATGCTTCCTCCATATTTGTAGGTTTATCACCCCTCTCAATCTGCGAGAGGTGATCATGTCCCACATTTAATTACCCTAGCTTCACAACTACTTCAAAGTCATATTCTTGAAAGAGTATCAACCATCTACAAATCCCTCCGAACACAAGCTTGTTGACCAAGTACTTCAAAGTGGAATGGTCTATGTACATTTTGAAGTGCGTACCGAACAAATAGTGCTTGAACTTTTGGAGTGCATACACTATCGCCAATCCTATGTGCTCCGTAGTTGAGTAATTCTTTTCTCCCTTTGACAATTTCATGCTTGCAAATGCTATCGGGTGGTCAATATCACCTGCGCCTTGTTTGGTTAGCACAACTCCTAAGTTATGCAAGATGCATCTATGTGTACACGAAATTCCTTCTTCCAGTTGGGGAACACTAGAATAAGTGTTGTGACCATCTTTTCCTTCAATACATCCAAACATTTTTGGCACTCATCATCCCAACAAAACGTTGCATCCCTTTTCAACAATCTTTCCATGGGCACAGTGATCTGCGTATATGATTTGATAAACTTCGTATAATATCCTATATGGCCCAATGTCGTGCGCAGTTGTTTGAAATTCTTTGGAGGCTCCACATTGATAATAATTGTAATTTTGGCAAGGTCTACCATCAACCCCTTCTTACAGACAACATGGCCCAAGAGTATCCCATATCATACGCAGAATATGTACTTCTTCAAATTAAGTAATATCTAATTCTTTCGATAAGTATCCAACATGAGGTGAAAACTAGCAACATGCTTCTTTACTAACCAAAATATGGTCTAATAATCTAAGTATACCTCCAAAAACGTATGAAAAAATTATTTGAAAGTTGCAACTACCACCCTAGAAAATATTGCAGGGGCATTCTTAAATCCGAAAGGCATAAATGTATACTGAAAACAACCCCATTCTATAGCGAAGGTGGTCTTACTCTGATCCTCTGACACAATTTTGATCTAATGGTACCCTAAGAACCCATTAGTAAATTAATAGGCTTCCTAACCTCCAACATTCTCCAACACTTCATTAGTGAATGGTGTAGGTAATGAATCTTGGACATAAGCATCATTTAACTTCCTTAAATCTACACCGATCTGAATTTTTCCCTTCGTCTTCTTTTCCTGAACCACTATTGTACTCACTCAGTCCGATTCTTCGATAGATTCAATAATCCCATTTGCAAGCATCTTATGCAGTTCTTCACGCACTTTTTCCTTGTAGTTAGGATTCAACTAGTAGGGGCACTACTTCATTGGCTTCACATTTGGCTTCAGAGTGATATTCATGACACCCAGATCAGAGAACTTGGTGGGAAACAAGTCCTGATACTCCCGCAATAACTCACCGATTTTGTCCACTGTGTCCTCATACCAATAGTCACCTATGTTTGCGAACTTTTGTTGTGCTTCTGACCCAAAATTCACCTCCTCTATCTTCAAGGGCTTTGAGATATCAGCGACTTCCGCCTTAGGCCTGGCCACTGCATGTTGTCCTTATGACTCAAGAATATTGATTTTCCTAGGATGTTCCTCGCCTTCCTCAGTGGTCACATTGTAGCATTCGAGCACATGGTGCAGCTACATACTCCAGTCTGGTTGTACCCATGCAAAAGGTTATTCTAGCATTCTGAATATTGTGGCTTTGATCTCTTGTAATGCTTTGTCGATACACCCAAATCCATCTTCAAAGCTAGAAGTTAACAGAAAAATTTCTTTTAGAACATCCCATTCTACAGTTTCATGTCGCAGCTCTGTTTGTAGATACCAATTCATCATAATAGTATCCAACATGTGGTAGAATATGTGAACCCATTCTCACTATGGTTCTTCTCCCCATGCTTTTGTCCATCGAGCTAGATGCTCGCACGGATTGTCCTTTCCTGTATATATCTCCACAATGCAGGTATTGGCATAACCAAATTGCAACTTCATCATCTTGCGATATTCCTTCCAATCTGCAAAGTTGTTCTTATGTGTACCCCACCATATGGTAGGCATAGCTCTCAGCGTGATTTCTAATTCTTGGAACTAATGTTCCTCTAGTATATCTCTTTCAAATTTATCCAGAAATAAATTGACATCTCCTAAACCATCATAATACGATAAGTTACGTACTTCAATGGACATACATCAGAGTGACTTAGTGAGCCTATGGAATTGCAATGATGATACCTCATGCAATCAGTTCTGCTAGTGCTCAAGCTCCTCATTTGAATCTAAATTCCAGGAGCTTTCCTTCTCCTAAGTAATTCGACCATCCATCGTAGGGTTGATCCAATCCTCATCTCATGCAGTAAGCTTATAGAATTACTCAATATGTGCTCCTCATAATAATCCTATACTGGTTCAATATATTGTGAATCCTCGGCTAGATCCAATGGAACAATAACCCTTAGTTCCTTCTTCTCAAATGTCATGCTACACTTCTCGAGGTTGGTGACCGTGTTCATATCAAATGCCCAATCAATTCCAAGAAGCGCTGGGTATGGGTTATTGTCTTCCATTATTTCAATCACTTCAAAATCAGCTATGACATGCACCCCTTCAATATCCATATTCACTCCATTTAGGTACCCTAGAGGAATAATCTTTTGTTGATTCACCATTCTCAGCTAGATCGGGGACCACTGTAGTGTTAACCTTCCCATTCTTTCCCAAGTTTTCTTCAGAAAAGCATTTGCATCACACCCCAAATCAAGGATTACCTGGTCCATTTCAGATTCTCCAATTTAGGCAGTCAATATCATTTGTCGACCAGTCATTTTCTTTCCTTTATCCACATTATGCACTGTGTGCTATTCTGATAGTGGCTTACCCTTGCCAGCGTAGTTATCTATCAATTTTTGCAGTCCCTCTACTACTTTTTGGTGTCTTAGGAGCTTCATATAGGTTTGTAAGAAAGATTTCAACAATTAGGGATCTGTTTCTTGCGCAGTACTAACTCCTTTAGGCTTCTCCATGTGCATACTTTAAGTCCTTGATGTAGATGCTCGTACATCTGTGAAGCTCCTCTTTTCCTCCATAAACATTTCATTTACTTTATTCACATCGAATTCAACCTCCTTGTTAGTAGCCTTGCAAACCCATAAATTTTTTTGCTAGTTGTTTTCCTTAATCCTCCTCGGTAGCTATACCACTTCATGTAATGATATTAACACTAGGACCATCTTTGCACAGTTCAGATCTTATCATATGGATGTTATGAGTAGGTTGTTGAGTTTGTGTCTTCTTTTCTTGCATCCTCGTGATGAGCACAGGACAATCTTCTATGACATGATCAAACTGTTGATAATATTACAAGAGGGTGTGTGTTGGACTACGGAAATATCATGCAAAGTGACCTGGTTCTCCACAATTGTAACAAATGATATGGCCTTGACCTCTCCTAGCTCCTCCTTCTTGTCCTCTTCCTCATCCCTAGAATCCTCCACACGCTGCAATTGCACCTTGATCCTGCTGAGGATGTGCCTCCATCTGTACTCTATATGTTTGTGTCCTATCCATCATCAATTCATAACTTCAGTAATTTGCGCTCGTCATGACCCACAGACTTACAACAATTATAGAACAGTTGTTGGGGAGTTTGCATAAACATTTGTAGCAAATGACAATTTTCCATCATATGTTTTCCTATAATCTGAAAAATAGTGCACCATGGTAGCACATTTGTACTTGGCCCAATGGTATTTTCAGGCTTCAGGGGGATAGGACCTCCCACAACTATAATTCTATTACACTGGGAAATGATCCTTGTTATGACCATGGCCTTTACATTTTAAACATCAGACTTCTATGCAGACCTCATTCTCGACTTTGTTTCCCTTTTTTAGGCTCTACAAATCCAAATGCATGCTAGTCAACTGTGATTGAATCTGTTGCACTCCTAAATTCATGTCCTAAATAGGTGAGGCCTCCAACTTCATAGAAATCTCCAATGCCTCACCTTGTGTCCCAATCTTTTGATGTGACAGTGGCAATCTCAAATGGGGTAATAGCGAAGCAATATACCGATGCTTGCATTGTTCATCTATGATCTACATATTAGCATGATGCAACAAACATTCCAACCTCTGTTCGAACTCACATGCAAACTCATTTACCTTCTATTGAATTTCCTTAACCGCAGTTACAGACTAAGATTGATACTTAGGCTTTTTAAACTCATTATTCAATGCATCCTTAATATCCTTTAGCATCGTAACAGGATGAGTCGAATAGTACTTAATATACCAATTTAACACTCTATATTGCAATGTTGTGATGAGTTGTTCTTTCTCCAGGTTATCATCTATAATCTATTGTGAATTCCACACAACATCTTCTACAAACCAAAATTGTTCAGGGTATTATGTCCCTAGACCCTTGAAAATGGGCATCTTCATAGCATTAGCCATACTGAATAATGGAGGTGGAGGTGGAGTGGATGGGTTTGGTATCCCTGCGATACCCTGACCTACCATCTGCAGTGCACGTCGAGGCATCTTCATAATACTAGTTTCTTCATCACTATCAAATGCTCCCAACAAAGGACTGTATTCATCACTTAAATCTAAATTTCTTCTAAATGTCTTTCCACTTCACGTAGCCCCCATGAAATCTTGATTAAACATCAATTCAATGGCATAACCCATTTCTCACACAATAGAATTTTAATCCAAGTTTTCAAGGACTTCAGATACTTACCTCTTGGTCCTTTGAAAAACAGGCATTCAACTTCACTATAACTGATAGATGTATCGATCACGAACTCGATAATGAATCCACCCAAAATACTATCGATCCAATAATCGACAACCCTCGTGATCTTATTTTTTAACCCTTCTAGACGACTCACTAGTTCTATAGTCCAAACAGTAGGGTTATCCAACTTCCACATGCCTTGACTATCTACCAATTTAGACAACCACCTGTATAATTTGCACAAAAAAGGGAAGAAGAAAATTTTGTGTACTTCTGTGTACAGGTACCTATTCAACCACTCTTCCTTCTTCAAGCGCGGATTCCTATTTTCCTAGGTTGCAAACTCGTGAAGCTTCTGATCTATCCACTTCTAGATCTCTTTCTTAGTCGGTATCCACTTATTTCTCATCACGAAATCCTCACATAGATCCTCATCCCAGAAACAGATCCATTTATTGGCTTAAGGGGGTTTGGACCCAGGTTCAAAGTTAATTACGCTAACCAACAAAACCCTATACTATCAGCCCTTTCATCAACAACCCATGTAGCGCAGGTTGCAGTCTCACCTGAGGCAGTATTGGGGGATGACAGAACCAGGTTTTTCATCCATAGGTCTATATGATGTGTTTCTACTACTTCTAGGGCTTTATTCCAACCTTCAAAAACCTTAGACCTTAAAACGCGGAAATTATAATAACTTACAGATAACATATTCTAACTTTGTGCAGATTGCTCCAAACATTCGTAACATCATGTAAACTAACAAATATACCACTTTTGTGCATCTATTAAGTGTTTCTTATGGTAAATTAAGTAAATAGAGAGAATTCATAGTAAATGAAAAAGTAAATATTAACACAAACACACTGATATTTCTCCAGAACAATATTTATTATGTTCAGATCTTTTATTACAAACTCCCCTGTGCACACAGCTATAGGGGCCCACGCACTTAGCTTTGGACTTATCAGGGTCTCTACACATGACTGTAGGAGCCTTCCCCTTCACCTAAGTATAGAGTAAGCAATACAGACCCAAGATTGCATATATGTGTTCTTCGCTATCTTCGCTGACTTCTTTATGACCTTCTATGACTCTTTTACATCTTTCTCTTTTACAATAGCATGGGCGAGTCATAAAAAACTTAACTTATAACAAAATAAGGGGATTTGACCTTCCTAAAGCCCCTTTGACTTCTAATGACCTTTGCGCTCTACTCCTCAAAATGCGAAGAGTTTACAATAATAGCAAAAAATGTTTACAAAATTTACCATAGGGGACCCTATCACAACATATATTCATCCCAGTGTTTCATTATGGGGATCCCCTAGACTTTTTGTTAAAAATAAGGATGGAATGCAACATATATGCATCAAATACAAGTAGTTAAACAAATCCATTGGGAAGAATAAGTACCCACTTCCCAGGATTGATGATCTATTTGATTAACTAAGAGGGTTTGCAATTTTTGTTAAGATCAATTTAAGGTCGAGTTACCACCATGTTAGAATCAAGGAAGATGAAATTCACAAGACTATGTTTAGAATGAGATATGGCCACTATTAATTCATTGTAGTTCCATTTGGGTTTACAAATGTTCCAACAACCTTCATGTGCCTTATGAACAATGTGCTTAGGCCATACTTGGATAAATTTATGTTGACATTTTTGGATGGCATCCTGCTTTATTTAAAGAATGAAAAGGAGCATGAGAAGCACTTGAGGGTTGTGCTACAATTTCTCAGACATCATAAACTATATGCCAAGCTCAACAAGTGCCAGTTTTTTCAAACTCATGTTCACTACTTGGGTCATGCAATCTCAAAAGGAGTGGCTATGGATCTAAAAAAGATCAAAGTAATAATAGATTGGCCCATGCCTCAAAATGTGATAGAGGTCAAATAATTTTTGGGGTTGGATGGTTACTATTGTTGGGATGGGGTCCCTAGGGTTAAATTTTGTATTTCCCTTTTTGTAAAAATTTAAATTCTCTATTATTTGTGGAAGCAAAGCGCGAAGATAGTAAGAATCAAAGGGGCTTTAGTCCCTTAGGTTGTTAGGTGTTAAGAAGGTTTTGAGACCCAACCATGGATCATGGACCATGGTATTGTAAAAGGAAAGGCTATAAATAGAAGATTCATAACGAGTCTAAGAGATAATCATAAGATAGAAAATCATCATTTGGGAAAGTAAGCTAAGGCAGGAAGGTCTGTTTCTTGTTTTGTCACACCTGCTGCACGTCCTTGTGACATACCCTGAAGTGCCTGAAACCTAGAAATCATGCAGTGTACTCATCGTGATATGTAGCTTAGATCCTCCCTAAAACACTGGTGGAAAAAAGCCTTGAGATTCCCCTGAAGAAAAGAGCTTTAAAACGCTAATTTGAGGATCATCGCTCCCCTGACATTGGCAACTTGTGTTGGTCGCTAGCTAAATTTAACTAGCCTCGCGTTGCTAGCACACTTTTGGCTTGGATACCCACAATGATCCATAAAAGGCAATTTTTCCCAAAGAGGAAAAGAAGCTTCATGATCTAGAGGCTTCTAGAATTACAATTTGGAGGTTGTTCGGCATGGATGAGGTTGATTTCTCTCAACTTGGCCCTTTGGTCTTATCCCTATGAGCCACCTCCTTGGGATGAGGGCCTTCTCCTATCTTTGGAGATATCCTAACTCCCTTTCCCTACCTATATATTCATATTTTTCCATTCCCAAATGGTTGGTCTTTTGCTATTTTCACCCTTATGATGAGATTGTGCTTACATGCTACTTATTTGGCTTGGAGAAGGAGTGCTTGGAGAGATTAAGGTTGGACTTGGACATTCACTCAAGGAGAACTTATTGACATCAAGGCTTGGTTGTATGATTCCTCCTTTATTTTATTAGAATATACAACTACTGGTTCATTTTACATAAATGTGTATGTTTATGAATCATTTAATTTAATGCTCCTTGATATGTTAAGTAGGTTACTTTTGATTATTCTATTTGTACTTGTATTCTTTATTTTGTCTTGATCTCTTGTGCATGCATTCAAACACTATAAATAATAGGACCGAGCCCGTGACACAAGTGATTCGAGGTCTTCAACAAAGGAGGATGTTATATCATCAGAATGAGGTAGGCCATCTTCCTCTTCTCGTATTTCGATTGTAACTTAGGAACATGTCTAGTATATTGTCACGTAGGTTGCTAGTCCCACTCATTGGGCTAGAGGGATCATCTCTATCTCCAAAGAGGATTTCCTAGCAAAAAAAATGGTGACTCTACTAGGGATGCTATGACCCTTTCCATCCATTCCCTCAATCAATTATATGATGAGTTTGACCAACCGTCATTTTATTGGCTTGTTTGCTTCTCTGTAATTACTTGCACTCACTGGTTATTTCTTGAGGACACATAGTTTGTTCTAGTCTTGAAGATTTTTTATTTTGCCCTATTTTTCTCTCCCATCATAGGTTTAACCTTAACAGTCGTGCTGTCATTGTTGATGATTTAATTACACTTGCACTGATTACCCTTGGATCACTCTTTTGCCTCTAATAAGTGCGTTGATCCCAGAGGATAAAGAAAAATTAGGGTTTCTTCTTGTTTTCAATGTTTTTTCTCTCTGAAAATGATTTTCCAGTGTGTCTACAGTGTCTTTGTCTTGGCTGTCATGCTTGTATGACTACAATTGTCTCTTGACTTTGCTAATGTGTGTTTTAAGATTGATTTCTTTCTAGGGTTTCCAGGGCTTCTAGGTCACCCTCCACTCATTATTTGGTTTTCTTTCCTGAGATGGATTGCTTCCATTTAGGATTATTCCTACCATCAAGACATATTGTACAAGATGCTTTTGGTTCATTGATGTGAAGTTGTTTTCATTAGTGTCAAGTTGTGTTGATTCTTTGGAAAATGATTTAGTTCCATTGTTAAGCATAGATTACAAATTCTTTTCTTTGGTTGGACTGAAAGAGAGTGCTTGTCTTCATTCTTATGTTTTGGAAAGAAAAAGTGAAAAGCTTCGTCATTTAAGTATTTTCGAGACAATTCTTGCATTTAGAACCATAAAGTGAAAGAGATTTTCATTTTCATTGAGTTCATCGAATTTTCCTTTGCTCATTAAATTAGTTTGCATTGATTGAATCAAAGTGAAAGAAAAATCATTATTGCATCATAGTGAAAGGAAAGTGATTTTTGTTTCTATAGGATTGCATCTTGGCATTGCATTTTTTAGTGAAATGAAAGATTAGATTTCGTTTTTACATTTTTCATTGGAAAGAATTGTGTTTTGACGCATTTTTCTAGTTTTTATGCATTATTGATTGAGTTTCTTCCCTTGGTTAGTCTAGCTTTCATTTAAGTGGAAAAATTCCTTTTCTCATATAGTTGCATCTTAGGGATTCGGGTGACATCATTTTGAGCCTTAGCCTTAAAACCAAAACTTAATTGAAGATAAACTTAAAATTTTCCTCAATTAACCTATGGAGCATTTGGAACTTAACACAAAAATTTAGAGGTCTAGGATAGAGACATGTTCCGCTATCTTTAATCATAGCAGCTAGTGTTAACTGCTTTCATTGTATCTCAGGGGTGAAATTTTGTTCCAGTACGGAAGTATATCAAAGGTTCTCTAGTCCTTTCGAGTATATCAAAGGCACTTGAATATGGCAAGTATATGGGAATGCTCTCCCCGAACAGTTATGCATTAGATAACACTAACACAGACATGTGCTCCTCGTACTGTCGAGTATATATTGGGATACCCCATTAGGTTTTTATCCTTTAGCCACAAGTAATTGAGTCAGTAAGCTTGTAAACATGATACACCAAACACAACATTTGAGGATATTGGCCACTGTATGTTAAGTCCTTGGTTTTAGCTAAGGTGTGTATAGTGGTTCATAGATACTTGGCCTAGATTCCCCCTTTTTAATTTATTTTTGTTAAATTTCTAAAATCAATTAATTTACCGTAAAACAACATCCTTCCTATGGAAATACTCCTTAGTAGATCTTAGGTTGATACTGATGGAAACATTTCCTCGGTTTACCAGTCAAGGAAACCCCTTTGACGGGAATCCTAGTAATTTTCCTTCTTTTGGAAATATTGGTGCTCCTTATATGGCAACGTTGGCCCTTCCTGGATTGACCATTGGTCTACCAGTTTGGTTATTTTTTACCTCAGTGATTTTGAGTGTCCAAACTGCTTTTCAGCCGAGTTCTCCTCCACCTAAACAACATCAACTTAATGTTGATCATAAAGTTGACCATGCACCTTCTTCACCTATTTCTTCACCCCGCTCTTCATCTTCTTCTTGTGAAATTCTAGATTCTAGTAACCAAGAATCTAAGAAGAAGAAGCAAAATAACCAAGGGGGCAACCAAACAACCATTGTTATGGATGCAACTGATGTAGAAAAATCTTCCAAGCAGCCTTGGAAAGTAAAATTCCCTTGCATGTTATGTAAGGGTGACCACCTTCTTCAAAATTGTCCTCCTATTCCCAAGGTCTTAGAAGTGTGCCCATTGGTTCTTTTCCTTTGTCATCAGCCTCTGGAGTTCTTCCTCGTGACAAACCTTCAACTAGTGACAGTAAAACCTATAGGAAAAAGGGAAAAGTCAAATTTTCTTGTAAGTTGTGTAAAGGTAATCATCCCATTCACCTTTGTCCTCATATGGATGAAGCTTCCAAAGAGTTTGAAAACCTTATTGCTTCCAAACCTCATCTTCCAGCTGGTTATCGAAAGCTTTCCCCTGATGCTTCACTAGTTGATCCAGTGATTGATAAAAAGTCATATTTGGTCAACCTTGATCTCTATGGAAGTGAGTCTCGTGAGTCTATTCTCAACCAACCATTGGTTGAGAAACTGGTAGACTTGACTCCACCTTCAGTTAACTGTACCCTTTAGGTAGAGAGTGAACCCCATACCACTCAGGTTCTTCTGGTTTCTTCATTTTTGAATGAACTGGAGGGAAATCCTCTTGTTCTCGATGTTCATGAGAGCATTTCTCCTATTCCCATCGATCAAGGGGGAAACTCTTACATTCCTACGACACCCCCTCCAAGTAGTTTGGTCACTTCTTTCGATTGGAGTTGACTAGCAGGATGTCTTCCATCTTATGCACCTTTCTAGATTACAGTACAAGCTTAGCATATTACCTTACCTAGCATAATCATAGATGAGGGCACATATGTTAGCATTCTATCATCAACTACTTGGCAAGCTTTAGCTTCTCCTCAGCTTGTACCGATCACCCCGAATTTGCTAGCATTTAACAGAGGAACTTGTAAACCATTAGGGATCCTTCCTAAGTTGCCTATTAATTTGGGAGGAAATAATGTCTAAGTAGACATGATGGTTGTCTAAGGCCTATTGGATTTTAATATACTCCTTGGCCATGACAATGTTTATGTCGTGGGAACTCTTGTCTCCTCCCTCTTTCGAGTGATGTGTTTCCTGCATGAATGAAGCATTGTGATCATTGATCAACTTACGTTAATTGGTCTTGAATCAAGTCCCACTCAACCATCATCCCTAAATGGTTCTTATGTGCAAGAAGTATCATCCTCACCACAGGTTAATCATGTGGCCACTTTTTCCATGCCCACATCTACTAATGATCTAGTAGGTGATGTAGTACACCATGTACTGGGGGCATTGGAGCTCGATTTTTCCATTGGATCCCTAGAGATGTATTCCTTCCGAACTATTGTTCTCCCATATGATGAGAACCTCTTGGAAGCCATGGCTTCTTTTGGTCTATGATCAGGTCGTGGAGCCGAGTTCTTTGTCTCATGTAAAGCACGTTAAAAAATGAAACAAGGACCATGAGGATAGTTCTTTTACTATGTCAACCTCGTTAAAAAATGAAATAGGTCCCTATGAGGATAGTTCTTTTACTGTGTAAACCTCATTAAAAAATGAAATAGTTTCCCATGAGCATGGTTCTTTTTCCTATGTCAAGCTCGTTAAAAAATGAAACAAGGTATCATGAGCATGGTTCTTTTCATGTGTCAAGATCGTCAAAGAATGAAACAATTCCCCTTCCAATTTGAGTCTTTGATTAAATATCATAAAAGCTCAGTCGAATCTTTCACTTGATCTTGTAAGTGAACCTTCATTCCATCCGCTTAGGTGAATGAAATGAAGCTTGGGGGGCATGTACCTCGAATTGAGTCATTACGCTGGGGGCATGCAAACTCATCCCATGGATAGTTTATTCCCATGTTTAAAGCTTGTGAAAAAATGAAACCATCTTCAAGTATACTCAAGCATAGTTTCCCATGTTTCAATATTGTGTAAAAATGAAACCATTCCCACTTTACCTCTCATGATTTCGATCTTTATCAGCCTATTTTTTCTAAATAAGCCTTGGTTTTTTCATTCCAGTGTCACCATCTTTTTGGCTGATCATACACTTTCACTTGGTTTTTTTACCCTATCCTGAGGAACATCTATAATGAGTGGTCTTATTATCCAACCTCTTGACCCTTACATTTCTTTAGTAGTTCCATCATGACCGGAACCAATTTTTATCCTCTTATACCACTCATTCCTCCAGGTGGAATCATCTTTAAGCTCTTTACTGACTCCCAAAAAATGAAATATCACCAAGTACTTGCCTTTTCGAACTAGTTAAATTAAAGGATTTGGCGTCATCTCAGTATATGTTTACCCCTTTTTGAGGCTGGGATTGACTATGTATGAAAAAGGAACACCTTGGTCAATATGGTCAAGAGGTTCTCTCGAATATTGTTTTCTAACATTTCGAGTTCGAGAGAAAAATTACAAAAAGGGACCTGATGGAGTTTTCATTTTCATGTCTTTTTCAAACTCTCTAAATATGAAAAAGACACCAAGTTACTCTTCCATCAGACTCGTAAAAATTAAATGATGAAATACTTTTCACCATGACGAGCCTGAGTTTCTCCTTCCTATTACTCGTAAAACTTACTAGGATGGATTCATCTGAAGGGTGAACTTATACGACAAGGATATGGTATCCTCTTCAAGATTGTGTAAAATAAATAGGTACTCGCTATAAACAGTGGGGAAAAATGAAAGTGAAACATCCCTTGTATAGGCAGCTTGTTGCTCTTAAACATGACACTTATCTATTTCTCATGTCGGGTTTGGGATATCCTCGCTCAATCACTTGTCTTTCCGGGTTTGGGTGATCCATTTTTCCTCTCATTTGACTATTCCACTTTGTCATCATGACCCTTAGTCCTACGTTGAGTCAAATGCTACCACACTTCGGAGTCATGTCGTTGATATGTTCAAGAGAAGTCCTATATGCAGTTGGTTGCCTATACATTGTCTGCCTTTTACTACAGTCTTTGTCATACTCATTCATTTCACTTTATTCATTGTTTCATGTCAATGATGGGGGAATCATTATGGCCCTCCTTCGATAGGTCACCTCTTGTTGACTTTAGCTCATTATCGAGGAAGGTGACTTAGAGACTCCCTTTTAATACTCTAGAGCTTGCATGCCTTAATGGAATTTTCTTCACATCTGACGAGAGGTTTTCATCATTGGCCTTCAATCAGATGATTCCATGAGTGTACAACTTCAGTTTCATTTTCACATTCACGATTGTACTGTTGTACCTTGAGAACCATTGTCATTACTGGTGGTTTCTCTCATGCTTGTTAATGGTCCACATCATTGGCTGGTAATCAAGTGGTTTTCTAGCATGTTTGACTTTGACACATTCATTCACATGTTAGAATTCGTACATTGATCGGGTTGGGATGGAGCACAAGACCCTAAGTTTTGTCTGATATGACTCAGGCTGCATGGAGTTATGTATTGTTCATGATTGTACACATGTTTCTTCTATGTGGATGGTTGTGACCATACCGTGGGACTTTAAATTTATGATGATCCTTCTATATCAGGTGGCTTCATCCATACCTTAGATCTTATATTTACAGACGATCCTTCTCATTCAGATGGCTATGCCCATGCTATGGATATTTTTTCACAGTCCTTACTATCCAGATGGTTGCGTCCATATCGTGGATTCATGTTTTTATATCAGATATGTATATGTATATGTGTCTTTGATTTGCAAGTCTCCTGACGATGTTTGTTCTCGTCCTTGCAAAATCTCGTAAAGCATCTCAGTCATCACTCCCCGTTCTTCCTTCATGCTTTAGGGGTCATCTATTACATAGTATTTTGTCACACCTCCCTCACTTCCCTATGGCATACTTCGAAGTGATCGAAACCTAGAAATCATGTAGTGTACTCATCCTGATATGTAGCTTAGATCCTCCCTAAAACACTGATGGAAAAATGCCTTAAGCTTCCCCTGAAGAAAAGAGATTTAAAACCCCAATTTGAGGATTATCGCTCCCCTGAAATTGGAAACTCATGTTGGTCGCTATCTGCGTTAAACTAGCCTCACACTACCATCACACTTTTGTCTTGGATACCCATGATGATCTCTAAAAGATAATTTTTCCCAAAGAGGACAAGAAACTTCATGATCTAGAGGCTTCCATAATGACGAGTTGGAGATTGTTCGATGTGGATGAGGTCGAGTTCTCTCAACTTGGCCCTTTGGTCTTATCCCTATGAGTTACCTCCTTGAGATGAGGGCCTTCTCCTATCTTTGGAGAGATCCTAACTCCCTTTCCCTGCCTAAATATTCATCTTTTACCATTCCCAAATGGTTGGTCTTTGGCTATTTTCACCCTTACGCTGAGATTGTACCTACATGCTACTCATTTGGCTTGGAGAAGGAGTGCTTTAAGTGCTTGAGCTTGGACTTGGACATTCACTCAAGGAGAGCTTATTGACACCAAGGATTGCTTGTATGCTTCCTCCTTTTTTCTATTAATATATAAAACTGTTGGTTCATTTTGTGTAAATGTGTATGTTGATGCATCATTTATCTTAATGCTCCTTGATTTGTTAAGTAGGTTACTTTCAATTATGCTATTTGTACTTGTATGATTTGTTGTGTCTTGATCTCTTATGCAGTCATTCAAAGGTTGTGAATAGTAGAACTGGGCCCATGATGCAAGTGGTTCGAGGTATTCAACAAAGGAGGATGTTATATCATCAGAACGAGGTAGGTCATCTTCCTCTTCTCCTATTTCGATTGTAACTTAGGAAAGTGTCTAGTAGATTGTCACGTTGGTTGCTATTCCGACTCATCAGGCTAGAGTGATCATCTATGTTCGTAGAGAGGATTGCCTAGACAACATGTACTTAGGTGAAGGGGAAGGCTCATGTAGGTGAGTGCGCGAAGACCTTGGTAAGTCTGCAAGCTAACTGCGTGGGCCCCTGCAGCTGAGTGCATAGGGAAGGAAAGTTTATACTTTGAAAGATCACCTAATAAAAGATAGTGTTGATCCATACCTTGCGTATCTTCTTATCTGTATTTACTTCTGCAATCTTTGTGTTTCACTCTGTATATGAAAGTGTATGAATAAATGTTTATCTAATGTGTGAAAGTGGTAGATCAGTATAAATTATGCATGTTATGACTAGTTAATGATCTTCGCAAAGATATAATTATTGTGTATAATATTTATTGTTGTTAACTATTCCAGAAGGGTAAGGGTTTTTGAAGATAGAACTAAGCCCTGGAAGCCACAAGAACCCATCACACAGACCTTTCGATGCAGAAACCTAGTTCTGTCATCCCCCAATACTACTTCGGGTGAGACTGCATCCTGCGCTACATGGGCTGCTACCAAGAGGGCCAACAGTTTTGGGCTTTGATGGTTGGTGTAGCTAACATTGAACTTGGGTCAGGCCCCATCAAGCCAACAAATGGTTCCATTGCGGGGACTAGGATCTTTCTGAGGAATGTGTGATAAGTGGTTACCCATTAAGAAAGAAATTGAAAAGTGGATAGATGAGATGTTACACGCGTTTGCAACTCAGAAGAACAGAAATCTACACTTTTCGAAGGAAGAGTTGTTGAATAGATACCTATTCACAGATGAACATTAAATATTCTTTTGCTTTTTTCCCTGTGAATTGCACAAGTGGCTGTCCAAATTGGTAGATAGTCAAGGTACATGGAATATTGATGACCGAATTGTGTGGACCCCAAAACTGGTGAAGCACTTAGAAGCTTCAGAAAATAACATCGTGTGGGCCATTGATTACTGGATCGATCGTATTCTAGGAGGATTCATCATTAAGTTCGTGATTGATACATCCACTAGCTATAGTGAAGCAGAGCATAGGTTCTTCAAGGGACCAAGAGGTAAGTACCTGAAATCTCTAAAGACCTGGATTAAGATGCTATAGTGCGAAAAGGAGTTTATGCCTTTAAATTGATGTTTGGGAGTATGTGAGGTGGGAAAGAGTTTAGAAGGAATGAAGAATCAGGGTCTGAATATAGTCTGATGTTAGGATCATCTGATACCAACAATGAAGGTAATATTCTGAGAAGACCACAAAGCACACTACAAATTGTAAGTCAAGGTATTGTAGAGATATCTCATCCATCCACTCCACCTCCACCTCACACACCTACACCTCCGCCTCCACCTCCACCTCCACCTCCATCATCTAACATGGTGAATACAATGAAGATGACTATGTTTAAAGGTGTGGGAAATGAAGACCCCGAACAATTTTGGTTTGTCACAGATGCTGTATGGAAGGAAAAGTAGGTCATTGATGAAAATACGAAGAAAGCATAGCTAGTCACATCATTGCATGATAGAGAGTTGAGTTGGTACATCACGTTCTACACAGATAAACCCAACGTGACTATGCTAGAAACCCAACAAGCACTGAACAGTCTTAGGTCCCTATTATACTAGTGTAACCCCTTATTATTATTAGTGAAACTCCCTTATTATATTGTTGTGCCCATGTAGTCCCCATATTGTTATTATTGTGCCCCATAGAAGCCCACTATTATTATTGTTGTGCCATTTCATTATTATTGTTATGTCGGCTTTGATTACATTATGAGCCCTTAGACTCCTATATATAGAAAGGAGGTCTTGTCATTTGTATCATCCAAGAATTGTTCATTTGTGTAATGTAAAAGTGGTTTCCCCCTTGAAGAGGCTGATTTATAAGGCGTTTATCTATCTTTTCTATCTTTTTGTGAGTTGTTTTCATAACATTTGGTATCAGAGCTTTGGATTCTAGGGTTTTGCTGCTCCAAACAGGTCTTCATGGAATGTTCACTATAACATTTTTTTCTGCGATGTTTCAAAAGAAAAAACAAAAACCCATTTGAGACAAAATCGTTCTGAACCTTGGTTCCAAATTTTAGATCATCTGTCTCTATATTTCCAGAGATATGATCCAAGGACGTTAGGGTATTGGTAGGATTCCGAATTATATCTCAAATAGGTGACCTAGGGAAAATCGTCATAACTTTTGTTATGAGAATCATATTGAAATTTCAGAAGAAGTTTCAGAAAGAAGACAGACTTTAGCTTTCTATATATCTGTTTCAAGTACTAAGGTCAAAAAAATGACACATGGAACTTCATACAAGTGTGATCTACTGAACTAGTATATAATTAGGACACCGTGGGAGGTTTGGCATAACTCTTCCTTGGAGAATCAAATATTGATCAGACTTGTGGGGTTGGAAAGAGGACTCAAAGGGATATAACAGGCCAAAATTTCAAAACTTAAAGATCTGAAATTATAGAGTTACATTCATTTCAAGATCAAGCTCCTAAAATCAAGAAAACGCGATATGAGGAAGTTTGATGGCACGGATCTGGTAAATTGGATACTACAAATGGAGCAATATTTTGATCTACATGAGGTGAAATTGTTACAAAAGGTATGTATTGCATCTTCATATTTAGAACGAGATCAATTTTTATGGTATAAAGGGATTTTTTCTCGTAAACCACTAGTTACATGGTCATTTTTCATGGAGGAAATGATAGCACATTATGAAGATACAAAGATCAACACCTTCTTTAGCCAATTGGTAAATCTCAAACAAAAGTGTTCAATGGTAAAGCACATTGAGGACTTTCAAAAATTTAATATAAGGGAAAATGATATTCCAGAGAAGCAGAGGGTTGATGTCTCCATAGAGTCCTTAAAGGATAACATTCAACATGAGGTTCGTCTTTGTGAGCCTGATTCATTGGAGAAGGCATTCAAGTTAGCAAGAAAAGTCAAAAGAAAAATTATGGAAATAAGAAAGTCTACCCCTCACAACTATAAAGATGGAAGTGAGGCTTCTCCTAGCCTTCTACAACCTACAAGGTTAACACCGCAACAATTGGAAGAAAAAAAGGAAAAAGGGCTTTGTTACAATTGTGATAACGAATACATTAAAGGTCATAAGTGTGCTGAGAAGAAATTATTTTACATTGATTGTGAAGAGGAGGAAGAAAACGATCAAGTAATGTCAAAAGAAGAGGATATACACTAGGAACCAACCCCAGAGAAATAAGAAATAAATCTGACCATACCTTGTAAAGCATTGGCAAGAATTACCACTCCTAAAACTCTTAGGATAGAAGGACATATCAAGAAGAAAAATGTTTAAGAAGTGAAAGATCACATCAAGCATCAAGAAATGAATCGAACCATATCTTGTAATGCATTGGCAAAAATTACCATTCCTCAAACTCTCAAGATAGAAGGACATATCAAGAAGAAAAAGGTTCAAGCAGTGAAATATCACATTGAGCATCAACAACAAGTTCTCCAACTTTTAAAGGATAACGCCACTTTGGTGCAGAATCGAATGAAACAACAGGCAAATCAACATCACAGTGAAAGAAGTTTTGATGTTGGTGATTTGGTATTTTTACGAATACATCTGAAGCAAGCTATTTATGAAAAGGAAATGTTGGCAATACTACATGCACTTAAGAAATGGCGACCTTACCTAATGGGAAGACACTTGAAGGTAAAAATGGATCATGATAGTCTTAAATGCTTTTTAGAACAAAGATTAAGTTGAGAAGAATAGAAAAAATGGGTCATAAATATGTTGGGTCATGACTTTGAAATCATCTACAAAAAAGGGAAGAAAAATGTTGTCGTAGATACACTCTCAAGAAAGGATGAGGATGTGGAAGCATTGTTTTGTGCTATTTCTATTATCCAACCAGATTGGATAAACAAAGAAAGGGATGAATGGAAGAATGACGAAGAAGTGTGGCCACCCATTCAAAAGTTGCAGAAGATCCCAATTCAAACAATATTTCCAGAACTTGAAGAGGAAGGAAAAATAATATTGGAACCTGGAGCAGTCACAAAAACAAGAACAAACAGCTACGAAATCGATCAATTTCATAGTATCTCATCAAGTGGAAGAACTTACCTACTCAATATTAAACATGGGAGGACAAAAATTTTATACATAAGCATCTAAAACTACTCAAGCATTGAGGACAACACTTTTTGAAGGAAAGGGGCATGTTAGGTCCCTATTATGCTAGTGTAACCCCTTATTGTTATTAGTGAAACCCCCTTATTATATTGTTGTGCCCGTGTAGTCCCCATATTGTTATTATTGTGCCCCATAAAATCCCACTATTGTTATTGTTGTTCCCTTACATTATTATTGTTATGTCGGTTTTGATTACATTATGACTCCTTAGACTCCTATATATAGAAAGGAGGTCTTGTCATTTGTATCATCCAAGAATTGTTCATTTGTGTAGTGTAAAGGAGGTTTTCTATCTTTTTGTGAGTTGGTTTCATAGAAAATAGTGAGTTCAGGAAGCCGAAATCTTAGGCCCAGTCTGTAACAGAGCTTAAGGAGATCTAGCAGAGGGTAAATGAGTCTGTGTGGGACTTTGATCAAAGATTAAAATTTTAGATTCAACAGGATATTATGATCATTACAGATACTCAGCATAGGGACTGGTACATTGCTTCACTCCTACCTCATCTGAGGTTACCATTGTTGTAGCAGAAAATAGGAACGCAAGTAGAAGTAGTGGAGATCTCCATGAGATTAGAAGCTTCACTAGTGTAGGACACAAATATAGGAGTACAATAGATTTAGTCTTAGTTGGTGAGTTTGCACATGTAGTTCCAAAGCCTTAAGAAGGGAAAGGAGTCCAGCACAAGGTGCGCACAGATGTTTGGTGCTTGAAGTGTAAAGGTCGTGGTCATGATAAGGACCACTGTCCATTTTATGAAAATTACCTTATTGGGGGAGGTCATGTTCCTCTTAAACTAGAAAACATTGTTGGACCAAGTGTCGGGATAGATTTATGGTGCGCTATTTGTTAGATAGTTGGGAAGCACGTGACTGAAAATTGTCATCTCCTGCAGAAGCTTGTGCAAACTTCACAATAGTTTTTTTGTACTTTTTGTAAATCAGTAGGGCATGATGAGCGTAAGTATTGAAGCTACAAACTGATGATGGAGTGAACCCCTACATATTGAATTCAGGCATAAAATCGGCCTCAGGATCAGGGCATGGGTGCAGTGCCTAGAGGATTCTAGGGCCGAGGAAGAGGATGTGGAGGAGAGACCGGAAGGGATTGCGGAGAAGTCATTTGTCATAATTGTGGAGAAGTAGGTCATTTTTTGCATGACTGTGAGAACCCATCGCATCCCTCCTGTCAATATTGTTGACAATTTGATCATGTTATATAAGATTGTCCAGTATTAATAGCCAAGATGCAGGAGAAAAAGGCTCAAACACCTATGAAAAATATTCATACGATGAGGGAGGAGCCTCGTGAAGAATAGCCTAGCATTAATATAGTGCTGCGAAGTGGTATTGCCACTGGAGAAGATATAGGAAAGCAACTGGAAACTGAAGGACGGGTATGCAAGGCTGCTGAGAAGGAAGTGGGATTTGATCTAAGCCAAGCTAAGGAAACCTTTATGGAAGCCAAAAAGAACTTCACTGAGGCCTGTACCTCATGAAGTTAGAAGACTTCTGGTGTAAACAATGAAGCACAAGACATAGACCCTTCGCTATTAGCTACCTTTCTGAAGACTTGTATGAAGTTGTTACAAGATAGAAAGGCGATATAAGGGCTCTAAGATTTAATTGATAATTGTACAAGTAATTTCAAGAATCCTCCAAAATAGAACATCGTATGAAAATTGGGAATAAGCAAGAAATGAATAGGTCATGAAATGAGGCTAACTACATAGATCAGAGAGTATTAAATGGATCGGTTAATTCTTGATCTAGGTTTTGATGCAAATGTGCTACCAAAAAAGACTTGGGAGGGAATGGGAAGACATGTGTTGCAGTGGTCTCCTATCCAGCTACGCATGGAAAATCAACATAAGATCATTCCTATGGGGCGCTTGTATGGGTTTACAGTGGATATTGATGGAGCAAGAGCCCTGGCCGACTTTGTAGTGATCAAGATAGTGGATGATAGTAATCCTTACCCTATGCTATTAGGCATTGATTTGGCCTTCGACATGGATGTGGTCATTAATCTTAAGAAGTACAGCATGACAATTGAGAGGAAGGTGCTTCGAGTAATTGTTCTATTAGATCCAACTAAAGGTGCACGATACATGGAACCAGTCTGTGATTATGAAGAAGAGGACAATCTGGATTAGATATATAAGATCAATGTGCGTGATGAGGACTAGATCAATCCTAAAATAGATGGAAAAATTACATGGGATAGAGATAGCTCCTGCACCTCAGATTCCGACAAAGAACTTGAGCATTGGCAGAACATATTACATGAAGTCTCCTCATTACACTGCAACATGTTGACAAAATCGCTTCACTGCATATCCACGGAGGTACAAAATCTACCTCATTATGATGGTTTAGATGATTTTAACTTGTTTTTGGATAAGTTTGAAAGGGAGGTGCTAGAAGAGCATCAGTTCTTGGGACTAGACCTAGAGTTACGTGTTACACCTTCCCGTTGGTGTGGTACACATAAGGACAACTTCATTGATTGGAAATAATACAGGCGAATGATGAAGCTGAGGTTTAGTTATGCCAATATCCTTATGACGTAGATATACACAAGAAAATGTGATTTGTGTGAGCATTTGGCATAGCGGACTAGAGCTTGGGGAGAGGAACCTCAACCTGAATGGGTGCACATCTTTTGTCGCACTTTAGATACCATTCTGATGAGATGGTACCTGGAAACTGAGCTGCACCATGGGACAGCTGAGTGGGCTATTTTGAGGGAAGGTTTCCTATTGACTTTCAGCTTTTAGGATGGATTTGAATGCATTGACATAGCATATCCTTTGAATACTAGACAGGTAAACATTGGATCGAACATGCAACCAAAGTTTTGCAAAAATAGGTGATATTGGGATGAGGATACAGTTGATAAAGTTGCAGAACTGCTACGTGAATACCACGACTTATTTCCCACCATGTTCTCGGATCTGAAGGGATAGTACGGGACCTGAGCATGATGAATATTACTTTGAAGCCATATGCGAAGCCTATAAAACAACGACCTTGCCAATTAAATCCCAAATACAAGGAAAATGTGCGCAAAGAGTTGGACAAAATGTTGGAGGCTGGGATCATTGATCCTGTAGAGGAATCATACTGAGTGAGTCTTATGGTCGTCCAAGAAAAGAAGCAACAAGATTAAATCCAGATATGTGTCAATCTAAGGAAGCTAAATGATGTGTGCATCCACCATCCATTTCCAAAGTCATTTACAAACGAAGTCCTGGAGAATGTTGGAGGGAAGGAAGCCTATTCATTCATTGCTGGGTTCTCGAGGTACCATCAGATCAAGATCACACCAGAGGATCACAATAATACCACCTTTGAGATGGAATGGGGGTGTTTTCAATACATGGTAATTCCATTTGGGCTGAAAATGCACCGACGACCTTTTCAAGGGTAGTAATTGCAGTTTTTAAGGAATTTATTCATAATTTCTTAGAAGTCTACTTTGATGATTGGATTTTATTTGTGTTGGTAACGTGCCACCTTGTAAGTTTGCGCCTTATGTTGATTACCTCTCGCAAACATTAGATCTCCTTGAATCTGAAAAAATGCATCTTTTGTATTCCTTATGGAATATTGTTGGGTCATGTGGTTTGCAAGAAGCAATTGGTGGTAGACCCAACAAAGATAGTTGTTATTGTCGATTTGAGGCCCTGAAGAATGTAAAACAACTGCGTGACACTAGGCCATATGGGGTATTATGGAATGTTTATCAAGGCATATGCGTAAATCACTATAGCAATGGAGAAACTGTTGAAGAATGATGTGACATTTTGCTGGGATGAAGAGTGTCAGAACATTTAGACATTTTGAAGGAGAAAAAGGTCACCATGCCCATTCTAGTGTTCCCGGATTGGAAAAAGGAGTTTCATGTTCATGTGGGTGCTTCTTATATGGAGCTAGGTTTGGTGTTCACCCAACCAGGTGAAGGCGATATTGATCATCCTATAGCATTTGCGAGTAGGAAATTTTCAAAGGTAGAGAAGAGCTACTCGACTACAAAGCGCGAAGGACTGGAAATGGTGTACGTGCTATAGAAATTAAAACACTATCTGTTAGGTGTGCACTTCAATATGTATACAGACCATTCTGCTTTAAATTACTTGGTCAATAAGCCTGTGTTGGCAGGGAAGATCTGCAGATGACTGTTGCTCCTTCAAGAGTATGATTTTGAGGTGATTGTGAATCCTGGATGCTTGAATGCTGGTCTTGACCATCTATCATGGATTGAGAATGGTGATGATCCTACTAGTTTGGAAGAAGGGTTTCCTGATACAAATATATTTATTGTTTGTGTCAGAGACGATTACTTTGCTGATATAATCTAGTTTTTAATAGTTGGCACAGCCTGAGAAGGATATTCTACACAGTAGAAGGAGTTGGTGGTTCACACAACTGATTTTTCTGTGATCACTAGACACCTATATAAAATGGGCTCCCATGAAATACTATGCCTATATGCCCCAGAGTTTGAATTACCAAGAATCCTCACAAAAGCACATGGAGGAGTAGAGGGAGGACATTATGCAGGGAAAAGCGTCCATGTAGAAGATCTTGCACGTGGGACTTTGGTGGCCAACGGTGTATAAGGATTCAAAAGCGTATTGTAGGGCATGCAATGCTTTCCAAAGAAGAGGGAAACCATCTTGGAGGGACAAACTACCCTTAAATCCATAGATAACTTTGAAAGTGATTGATAAGAGGGCGATTGATTTTGTGGGTTTGATCCAAACACCACGAAAAAATGCTGGAGCACAATATATTATTACAGCAACTGAATACTTGATGCAATGGGTGGAAGTGCAACCGATAAAGGACTGTAGCGCAACTACCACTACAAAGTTTATTTTTCAGTTTATCTTGTCCTAATCTGGCTGCCCTAAGATATTAATGAGCGACAGGGGCATGCACTTCTTAAATGAGACAATTGTGGCGATGCTTGAACAATTCCAGGTCTATCACCAGAAAAGTACATCCTATCATCCTCAAGCTAATGGTACAGTAGAAGCTTTCAATAAAATCCTAGAGAGTGCTTTGACGAAGGTTTGCAATGCGAAGCGGTATGACTGGGATGTGCGCATGCCAGCTGTCCTATGGGTGTATAGAACAACTTGTAAAAATTTGACAGGCCAAACACCTTTTAGGTTGGTCTATGGGCAGGAGGCTCTAATGCCCATGGAATATATTGTGTCGAGCCTGTGGATTGTATCAGTGATCGATATAGCTGATTGCGATACTATGGAGTAGCATCTTGTGCAGCTGATGGAATTGGAGGAGGATCAGTTCTTAGCAGGATTTCACCAACAAGTATGAAAGGAGCGCGAAAAGGCATGGTATGATTGACATATAAATCAAAGCACCTTCTAGGTTAATGATTTGGTAGTATTATATGACAGTAAATTTATGAAATTTCTTGGAAATTTTCAAATGCATTGGCTAGGACCCTATGTGGTAAAAGAAATTATTGATGGTGGTGCAGTTTAGATCATGAAGCTGAATGGAGAATTGTTTCCAAGAAAAGTTAATGGTATTCTATTGAAGTTTTATAATGGTGATCCCGCCCCTGCACAATGACTATATGATGGCGAGAGTACTCTAGGAAACTCCAAGGAAGTACGGGACTATAAACTACACTGCCCAAAAATGGGAAAGACGACATAAGAGGTCCGTGTGATGGAAGAAATTAGGGCGCAAATGGGCGCTGTACCACAACGGTTGGTGCCACATAGCCTGCTCAAAAAGTAGCTTTCGGAAGCATTTTAGGTGTTTGGATGGCCAAATTTCCATTAGGAGGAGTGGGGAAGGCTCATTTATGGGGAAAATATTTGGAAATCTACTATGAAAGATGCACTAATGATAGAAATTTGGAGGGAACTGTTGGATTCAAATTCAAATTTGCCTATAAATATGGCATGCCACCCTGCATTCCAACACTTTGCTTCCAACAATTTTTCCTTAAAATTTTCTGCAAGGAAGAGTGTTGTATGTCTGAGAAGGGTTGGGAGGAAATTCTAGCACATCTAGAGTTCACCGACTTGCTTGATTGGCACCGTAAATCATATTTGAGAGAATGAATGCAACTCCCCCCGCAACAGAAGCAATGCCCTCCGAAGCAACATCCTCAGTTGAAGCAACATCCTTTGTTCCTATGGAGTTTACGACTACAACAACTAGGTCTCCTAGGCCTAAGCCCTCTGTAGCTGATAAGAAGCAGAAGAAACCACAACAGGATGTGGTTAGGCAGTCACTGCGGAAAAACCCCACGGAGGTCTGCCAAAAAGGGAAGATGGATCGCTCACAAAAACCAAACAAGCCAAGGGATTTAAGTGAAGAAGAGCTACGTGAAGCCACCGATGAGACTGATTCTAAGGAGAATAAGCTTATGGCTTGGCTCCCAAAGTATATCCTACCGCAAAATGGCACAACTAAGGTGCCTAAGCACCTAGATAATGCCAAATTTATGGTTTCTACACCACTGCTGCCAGAAAAGGTGGTGTTTGAGGGCATGTTATTAGGCCGCATTTCGACACTCAAGCTAGAGGATTGGGATTTGGGAGATCATGAGAAGTTCCCTCAGCTTGCACTGGCCAAATATCTGTCAAAGATATATTATGAGGAAACCAGGGTTACGTGATTGGAACCTATGAAGTGGGCCGCATTTGTTGAGAAAATGGGCCTCCTGAACATGCTCTAGGTTTCGCACTTCAGTCGCACCATCATTAACACTATATGTGTCAATAATTTACTCACCTTGGTGCATGATGGGTGTCTCTAGCTGGAGAACCCATCCCAATTACCGATATGTTGATCCACCAGATCACTTTGCTGCCCTATCAAGTTGTGGATCCAACATAAGAATTTGGAGGGAAAACGAAGGAGAAGCAACTCACAGATCATATGAAGAGTGAGTTTGGGTTGATTAAAAAGTCACATGGATATTCCATCCACTCCAGTACAACTAGCTTCAGTACCTGTGCAAAGAGTTCTTAGAGAACTATCGAGAGGCCCAGGATGAGGGCAAGACATTATGCCTAGCTACTGCTATTGATTGCATTAGTAGCATGGATGATGCCAAAGTAAAGCTAGTTTCCTCCCCAATAATCTGACCTCTTGAAGGTAGGAAAGTTCGCTTCGCTCTCGGCAACAAAGTACCCTACGCGGGTCATGGAGACCAAGATGTTCTGGGTAGTAGTGGAGATGGATCTATGCATGGTGATCAACCAAAGACCGAGGCTATCACCCAAATTATATGATCAGTATGATCCTTATTCTGACTTCAAGGCTAACTTTCATAATGTGTATGTTTGCGCTAGAAGGGATCCGAAGAAGATATGGCACAATTTGCCTTATCTTGTTGGCAAGGTAGATATCCTAGAGTTTGTAGGTAAATGGCCAAAAGAGTGGGTTTACCCATCAAATCTGGGTGCTAGAATGAGCAAGGTAGCCTAAGGTACCACCGCACATACCTTAGCATCAAAGAAACAGAAGGAAGCTCAGATGACCGCAGCTCGGTATAAAGCAACACAATGGAAAGAAGTTTCTGCCAAAGAAGTTGCTACCAAGGAAGCTACTAACAAAGAGAGAGTGATCCAGGAAACCACGATTGATGTTGAGGAGTTTGACTCTTAGCACACACAGGACCAAGAAGGGTCAGATGTAAAAGGGGGTGGAGGCGCGGAGCAGGGAACCCCCTTTGTGGTTAGGAGAATAACAAACTAGACAACCTTAGGGCCGTGGAAGAAACAGAAGTCGACTAGATTCACCGAGGTGGATCAGTTAGTCCTCACTGAAAGGGACTTAGTGGAGACAAGGTCCGGGATACTACAACAGAATTATGGACCCAGTTTGAGTAGTAATACCAGCAGGTGCTAGGAAATGTGCAGAATGATCTATGTGACCTGCAGATCTAGACAGGCCGACTACAAGTGAGTGTAGGTCAAGCGAGTGAGATTCAGGTGAGCCTGCATCAAGTGAGCATGACGGTGTTGGATAGGGATCAGACTTTGGATCTCTGTGTGATTCAATTTCTAGATGGGACACTACACGCTACTCAGAAGAGACCAGTGCCCGGCTTTCGCAGATTAAGCATATGGGCATCAACCTTGCAGCACTCCCTATCCAAACCCTGCATGAGTTGCACCAAGGATTATCAAATGAGCTGAGGGTCAGGGAGAAGCGCGCGCTACTGGTAATTAATGAAGTAAAAACAAATAACTAGTAGACATTCTAAGAAAAGGCACATGAATTGAAGGGAAAGGAAGAGATTTCTACGCATAGCCAACACTTAGAAGCAACAATTACATAGGCGTGTAATGAGCTGCCTAAACTTAACATTGCAGCTGATGCAGTGTCGAAAAAAAAGATCCAAAAGTAGGATGCAATGGTCAAGGAGTCCAAATATGAAATCAGATGAGTCCACTTTTAATTACAGCTACAAATTTTAGAGCTGCAATTGAAGTTGTAGCCAACTACTCTGCCAGAGGTTCGAGAGTAGCACAGAGATACTATAAAGGAAGGGTTGATAAATGATGAACATTACCAACATGTGAATAAGTGTTGGAAGGAAGAACTAGATGGGTTAGCAAGTAGAAGCTACCAGATCAATGATGATGGAGTACTGATATTCAAGAACAAGAAATATGTGCCCAATAACAAGGATTTAAGGAATCTTATCATGGATTAATTTATAAAATACATTACTTGGGTCACCTTGGATATCAAAATGTTATGACAGCCATAAAAAGGAAACTATTTTGGCCTAGCAGGAAGAAATATGTTGTTGAATACCTTGCAAAGTGTTTGGAATGTCAACAAGTAAAGGTGGAGTGCAGACAACTAGCTGGACTACTAGGCCCAATACAAATGTTGGAATGGAAATGGGAGGTCATATCCATGGACTTCATTATAAGTCTTCCCGAAATAGCTAGACAACATGATGTGATCATGGTGGTAGTGGATAAGTTGAGCAAGGTGACTCAATTTATAGCTATTCAAATTACTCATAAAGAGATTCATATAGCCCATATTTTAATGAAAGAGATATTTAGCTTGCATGGAATACCTAAATATATAATATTAGACAGGGATGTTAAATTCACTTAAAACTTTTAGAAATCCGTGTTTGTTAGATTTGGAACCCTATTTTCCTTCATCAATGCATTTCATCCTCAAGTTGATGGTCAAATAGAGAGAGTAAATAGAATAACGCAAGACATGTTCAGGATGTATGTGATGTATTAGCCGATATAGTGGGAATATTATATGCCATTAGTAGAATTTTTATACAACAATTGTTATCAAGATTCATTCGGAATAAGTCCCTTTGTGGCACGTTATGGTAGAAAATAGAATAACCCTATCAGTTGGGATGATCCAATAAATAGAGTAATTGTATGACCATATTTGTTGAAACAATTGGAACAATAAAAAATAAAGATCAGGAAAATGTTAAAGGAAGCCCAAGATAAGAAGAGAGCATATACGGACCACTAGAGAAATCACAAAGAGTTTCAAGTGGGAGAGCATGTTTATATTTCTATTTATCCAAATAAAATCCCATTAAAAATGGGCCCATGTGCCAAGTTGGGAACCTCATACTGTGGTCCATTTTAGATCTTAGAGAGAGTTAGGACAATGGCCCATAATTGGTCTTGCCACCCATGGTTAAAGCTCACAATGTTTTTCATAATTCCTTGCTTAAGAAGTATATTCATGATAATCATGTTGTTAACTGGCTTGTGAAACAGGTGGAACCTCAGGGAAATTTCCTACCAGAAGCACTATGGATCCTAGATTGGAGGAAAATCATGCTCTAGAATAGAATAATAGAACAGGTAACTGTGCAATGCAAGCACTTTAGACCTAATGAATCCACTTGAGAGATGGATGAGAAAATAAAGGTGAAATACCCATGTTTTTTTTGTTGAATAAACAAAATGTAAGAGTTGTGTATAAAGCTTAGATTTTGTTTTTACTCCATGCTAATAAAAACACCAAGGATGGTATTCCCTTTCATGATTTTGGGTTTATGACACCCGTAATACATTTTCCCTTATTTTTGTAATGTAATGATGTAATGGCATGAAGTGTGGGACCATAGATACATGATCGAAGAGGTAATAGGAAAGATAAACCAAGTAAAACAATGGGTTAGCTAGCACCTTAAAAATTAATTTCATGTTGCAAATAATGAGAAAAAAGAGGAAGATTCCAAGAGGAATATGAAGAGACCACTAAGGAAATGATAAAAATGGAAATGCATAACAATATTGGGGTTGGATCTCTTCTTGGTGGGGCTCATGATTAAATATAGAAATGGTTATGAGCTTAGGGAATGGGATTCCCTGAAGGAGAAAATTGTGACCAGAAGAGAAAGAGGATGAAGAGGAAATAAAATTAGTGCTCTCCAAGGGAGTAACTAAGAAACCACTCAGGGTTCTTTCTTCAGTTGTTAAACCACGGGAAAAGGGTGCTTCATGTGGGCAGAAAAACCACTCATTAACTACCTTACAAAGCTAACAAGCCACCCAGGGTATTTGTTGGGGGTTGATAAACCACTCCTAGAGTACTTAACCCAGGTGATAAACCACCCATTACTGTGAATTGTGTTGCGCTTGACTAGCTGACAAACCACCCACTATCATATGTATTTCCTATCCTATATGTATTGAAGATGGCTTCTTGTTGAGGATGTTGAAAAGAAATATTCCCCTTAGATCGTGGATCTGGCTTGGGGGTGATTGTTGTAAGTAATTATAGCTATAATAGGGTTTATGTTTGGGAGGAAAATTGAAGTCCCACCTTTAATTTTCCCTATCTCTAAATTGTAAATGAAATGCTTTGAGATGAGAGTTGTGTAATTAAAGAAATTATTTGTGAATGTATGTAGATTTAAATAATATTACAAGGTAGTATGATGCTATTGGAAGAATTTTATTAACTGGAACTCTTAAATATTTTATGGTTATGTTTGTGAACTTTTTTCATGCAACTATAAGTTAAATCTCATTGTACACTATGTGGAAAGAACTCCATGTTTTTTATGTTGATAAATGGCTTGAGCAATGACAAATGATGTCCTCTTTCCCATGTGGAAGTGAGAGGCTAAATCCCTAGGTAAAACTTCCCAATATTTGGGTGGGTTTTGTGTTCTTCCAGAGCATGCAACTAGTCTAGATGACCTAAGTATGCATGAGACAAATAAATATCTAAAATTCACTTGTAGTCTAAGTATGTATGTCTGCATTTTGGCCATTATGCCTTAATTTATGAATTTAAATCTCAAGGGAAGTGGTGATGGGTGTTGATATACATACATACATACACATGCACATGCTCACACAGATATATATATATATATATATATATATATATATATATATATATATATATATATATATATATATATATATATATATATATATATATATATATATATATATATATATATATACATATATATATATATATATATCACATGTAGGGATTATAGGATTGGTTGGGCCTAGAGAAGATTATGCTTGAGGGATTTCACCTTACACAAGTAATAATCCATAGGGAAAAGGGTCGTGATGGAGCTCATTTGATATGTGTGTGTACACACACACACAGGCCACAAGCTGAGTTGGGCCAAGATAATGTGAAAGCTCAGGAAAAATAGCTTGGCAAAGCCACAAGCATACATTAAGGCTCTAGAGGCCTAGGAAAAGAATCTATATATGTAAATATATTAACACCTATTAAATGTGAGGGTGTGGGAAAATGCTAGGTTTGGAGGAATTTTATGCTTGAACCTCATACTACCACGTGGACAAGTGTCATGACCAAACGTGAGAGTAATGTGGTTAGGATGTTGATCTCCTTATTTAATTTCCACTATTGGATGACCCTATAGCTATGGTACCACAAACATTTTAAGTGGGGAATAAGAGGAAATATCGATGATTTTATTCCTTGGATGACATGGCCTAGACGACCCAAAGAGTGAGCACTTGACACCTGACAATGAGTCATTGGGAAAACATTGTGACGGGGTGGGGAATGTCACCTTGAGTTGACATCACTCTGGAGGTTTCTAAAGGAGGTTTGGGCTTAAAATTCCATGGACTCTCCATTCTAATATGGAGAAAATTGACAGAAAAGTGTGGTTATAGTTGATGGAGGGAATCTTTGTCTCAATCCCTAGAACCTGCTAATTTTGTTTCAAGCATCTAGTGAAATCCTTCGAGATTAAACTCCCCCAGTGACATGGAATTAAATAATGGGGACCTACATCTCTTAAATATAGTAATAATATGGATAGGATGGACCATCCATGTGACCTCGATGATGTTAGAGAAGGGTACCCCAGATCTTTCTAGATGAGCACAAAGGAGAAATTTTGGGATTAAACTCTTTAGGTGATGTGACAGTTGAGAAATGGCCTACACAATGTCACGTGAAAATGATAGGAGGGAGAAGGCAATGGGACCATCCATGTAAAGCCGACAGTGTCAGATGGGGGATACCCTAGACTTTTTTTAATGTGGACAAAGGGAAATCCCCAAGGTTTTACTCCTAGGGTGAGGTGGCAGCAAAGGGGTCTACGTGCTCTAGGTTATATGTGGTAATTGGGGACGACTGTAAGGTATTATATATATATATATATATATATATATATATATATATATATATATATGCATGTGGATCCATAAAACTTTGGGGGTGGGGGCATCCATATTATATTATTACCATGAATGAGTGAGAAACTGACATTACTATGACTTGGAGGGTCATTTCAGTGGCATGTGGTGACCACGTGGGTTCCATGTTGCTAGCCTTGATGACATGGAGTATTGTTATTGGTTGAATCTTTGAATACTCATATCTTTTTATCTAGATGTCAAATTGAGGTGAAATTTATACCATTAGAAAGGTCTCGATGAGATGAATGCAATGGTGTTGTCCTTTTTAGATTTTGAAGAGTTCGAGAAAGCTCAAATTTTTAGACCCTGTCTCCATAGCTGGAACTTTGAAGGTTGGGTCAGCTTAGTAACTGTCTCTTGTTGCCTTAATAGGGGTAGTTCTAGTAGGGGTGTGTCCCAATTATGCTGGCCTTGCATTTAGTATGAAGCTAAAAACACATATATTTTGTGATGGAAATTTAAGCACTCACGTTCTACACTATTTCTTGGGATGAAATATATGTGTATATGAGCTTTGTGTTGATATTGTATTTAGTATAAAATTAAAACATGAGATTGTGGATATAACTAATGAGTATCGTGGAGAAATTCTAACAATACTATTGTATCTTGGACATCATTTGGATTATCAATGTCTTCTTCCAAAGTAAGAGCTTGTTTAGGTTCCTGTTTGTAATGATATATTATAGATTTTATATCACATCTAATGTTTATATTTGTAATGATATATTGTAGATTTTATATCATATCCAATATCTATGGATTGTTATATTAGTTCAATAAAGAGCTTCAAATAAGAGAAAATTACTTTTATAGTTAAGCTTGAAATAGTAGAATGTGATTTCATGTGTGTGGATTGTCTTCGATGTGAGGTGTTATGTGTATTATACATATCTAGGTGAAGGAAAAAGGATTATGCACTCACTATACTTATTTGACGAGCTTCCACCAATAATAGAAGGCTGGGATGAAGGAAAAATTTAAACAAAGGGCTTTTGAGGAAATCTTGTAATGCACACAGGTCTATATGTTCATCATGTTCTATTATGTGTACTAGTGTTTACAAGCTAATTTTTTCAATTTTTCATAGTGGAAAAACATTGATATGTAGGAAGTTTTCATTGTCCCACTGTTTATTAGCTTTTCCATATGAAAAAAACCTTTGAATTTGGAAGTATGTTTGTGTTAATGTGGAGAATCATTCCATACACCATCTATGATAGTATTCAAACAAATAACAACAACAATTATAGTGAATAAAATGAAGAGTATATTATAGATATACCTAAAATAATTGAGATCATGGTGATTGTGCCCACATTAACACACTATGTGTATCAACAAAAAACCAAAAGAAATGATAAAAGATTTAGATTACATCTTTTTTTATGATCCTATATATGTTTGCAATCACTTGAATAAATAAAAGACTGAGTATCCATTAACCATGTATTACACCAATAATTGATGTTGTCAGTGCATTGGTCTATGGTATCTCCACTTTATTGGTTGTCATGTGTTCCTATGTATCAATCCATTCTCTCAAGAATCATTTGGCCATTGTATTGTAATTCTATCTTACATGGGTTGTTTGAGAAACATTTAGAATCATACTTGAAATTCAAACTATGAATGACCATGAATAATTATTGTTGCTCATTTCAATGGTTATCCCTTTCACATTTGATACTACACAAATAAAGAATGACTACAAATAATTAATCTTGGGCATTTTAATGCTTATGTATTTTCCATCTTATATCACACAAACAAGGAATTATCACAAATAATTAATGTTGTTCATTTCAATGCTTTTCACTTTGTCAGCCAAAGCCACACATATAGTGTTAGAATGTTCCCAACTATATGTTGAAGTCCACTATTGATGAAGGCCATAGAGTGCTAATGGAGATAAGGACAAGTGGATCTTAACCTGTCTACAAGTCTCACAATGGTTGAGTACATCACAACTTTTACCCACTTTAATTAAATATGTTATACTCATTGCAACATATAGTAGGTGTTTCTTCTCTTCCATGAGTTCCAAGTGGTAAGATAATTTTGTTTTCTTTCCTAAAAATAGAATACAATTATGTTCATGAGGTCATATAAGATTTATTCGATGGATAAAGTCAATATGAAATTTATAGCAAAATAAAATTCCTCATATTTTAAACTTATAAAATATCCTTCATATAAAGAACTTAAAGGGTAATAAAATGCAATAAGAAAATTAATTTGAAGAAGATGAAATAATTGGATTTAAATAAAAGACTTATAAGCATGTATTTAACTAAAAGAAAACAACAAAACAACACCAACAATATTGGCTATGCATATTTTATAACTAAAAAAAACTTTAGTAAGAATTAAATCAATGATACAACCAATGGAGGTTTTGTTTCTATTATTTTGGAACTTATAGAAGCTATATGAGATTTAAATTAAATGAAAATGACTTTCCCACTGAATTCATCCTATTAAAAATCTAAATTTTCCATTGTATAAGTTCAAAAAATCAATTGAACATACAAATACTGAAGATCAGCTACCTTCCTTACTATATGGTATTGATTTGTGCTCTAGATCATGTGTGAGATATGAAAGAGAGAAACAATGAATGAATGTCCTTTCCATATTATATAATGAAAATAAAATTCCCTTATTCCTATATGATATTGTGGAAGCCAAGCCAAGGTTGTATGAATCTGTAAACAAAACCATATGTGGCCTCCTACAATTGTCTCAACCCATATATATGCATTCTCACAATATATGTTTGAATTTCTACATAGTCTCACTTCAATATCCTCAATTAAACTACACCCTCCTTTCCAATCAATAAGAATAATAAATAATCAATATTTCGATGACTGTTGCAGTTTGAAAATTGCTAATCCTCTGAGGAGTTAATCCATAGTGGCCAGTTCATTCAATGGTTTGATAATTAATCATATCATACTATAGATATCGAGTAGGGAAGGCAAGGGATGGAGCATAGCATGAACAAGTAGGATTTCAACCAACCTCAACATAGTGTCGACCCTAGGCATATTTTAAGGCCATAAACAACATTCCTTGTGTATAGCTACTAACACAACCACAATAATAAATGTGGTTGATATACATCGATAGGCGTATATCAACCACATGCACAATCACATTTGTTGGCATTATGATATAGGTGTTGTCCTTGATGGCAACTCACTCAGATGACAATTCATAGTGTAACAGGTTAACTTACATATCAGACTCCAGAGATTGAATAAAGAGAGTGGTTTATGAAGTGTACACTGGTTCACTTTGTCCAAGCAGCGTATACACATGGGTTAATAGAACAAAAGGAGCGTATACGTATACACGCACTTTCACGAGAGGAAAAGCGCATACATGTTGGAAAACCAAGGTTTTGGTCTAAGGTATTTAGTCCAAGGTATTGATCTAAGTTATTTAGTCCGAGGTATTTGGTCTGAGGCAATAACCCTAGGTATTTGGTTCAATGTATTGGTCCTAAGTGGTTTTGGTCCAAGGTATTGAGAAAGGCCTTAAACTATATAAGGAGGAGAAGATCATTAGGCCAAAGTGTGCAAGCAATGAATATCTTATGAAGAGTGAGATCAAAAGAAAATATGCATGTTATGGGTTTATGGTGCTTTGCTTGATCTGAACTAAGGATGAACCTTAACGGTTGATGGGGGATGAGATTTAATGATGGATTAGGATCATGATACCTAAAATGAATTATTATTATATGGTTTGATCATGGATAGTCTAGATATGAATGCTAATGTGTGATTTACACTGTAAATTTTTTGATCTGGGTACGACTCAATTCTGGAATAGTTGTGATGTTTTAAGTTAGAATTTGAAAATCCGTACGCTAGTTCAATTTGGTAAAAGCACGTATACACGCTGGTTCGGCACATCAAAGTAGCATATACATGTTGGCTTAGTGGGGCCTAACCCAGGTTCAGAGGTGATTTAACCAAGCAAATCTCAGTACTGGCCCTTTCGGGAACAATCCGCAGAGCGCGGACTGAGGTATCACCCGAAGTATTATGGGAGTGTGCTAGAACCAGGTTTCTGCACCCTAGGGATGTCTGATGGGCTTCTGTAGGTTCACGGTCTGACCGGTCGCTGCGCGCACTTGTGATCCCTTTGCGACCTATGGTGCACCTTCCACGCAGCCCTACTCAGGGCACGACCCATTTAATACCCACGATCATTGTTAATTAACCAATTACTTAACTTGTGTGCATAAGATTTATGGTTATTACAACATATATATCAATAATATCATTGCACATAATACATAACTGAATACAAACATAAAGAAGATAATGCACATCAAATACACAGGAATAGAAATCAACTTCTCTTTTATTAATCTTCAATCTTGCTTACAAACGTGACACCGCCTTGCGCACTCAGCTACAGGGGTCCGCACACTCAGTTACGGACTCTACTAGGCCTCTTCACACTCAACTGCAGAGCCTCTTCCTACTACTACAACCAAAGACACTTAGAACTCTACTCTAAGCTTGAACCATTCCTTCGCTATTCATCTATTCCCCTTTTCTTCACTAACTTTACAAGTTAGAGCCTCACTCTATCTATACAATCCCATAGTCCGTGGACCATGGGTAGGCTGACTTTACACTATTTTACAATACAATGTTTAGGGCAGACAACCCTATGACTCAATTGTACACTTCGCGCTCCGTCGCCGTACTTCGTGGGGTTTTACAACATCTCTGACCAAAACTTGGGCTTTAAGCCCCAAAAACCTACTGTGGGGGGATTCCATGCACAACAGGCCCCCAACACAATCATCGTGACTCATCATGAGTCACTCTGCTGGTGTGGCGATCTTGGCACAGAGCCCCTCCAACTGTTCCTGTGCTTCCCAGAGGTCCGTGGCGCATTGATCTATAATCTACTAGATCTACTCCACTCTCTCGGATGAATTCTCACTGTCAGGGGAAAATTCCTGTCTTAAGTCATGCATTGCCTTCATCTATGTGAGCTTTCCTTCGATGTTTGCAGTGATGAGGATGGCCTCATCAATCCAAGGCTAGACGCGCACTTTAAGGACTAGCTATTTCTACCATGTGGCATCCACCTATTCCTTCAACTTCTTTGCCTATTGTAGCTTCACAAGCCGCTGGGTCACGACAACTGTCTATTCCATTCCACACACACTATCATACTGCACTTGAAGCTCCCGTGCCTCCATTTCCAGGCTATATGTTGGGGTCCTCCTGTAATGAAGTGAGGACCGCGAAGGATTCTTCCAACGTAGCAGTGCAGTTTTGTACTGCATGTCCTATTTCCTCCAACCCTTTATGAATAGTGCCAGTGCATTGTTCCCTAACTTTCGGGGGCATAGAGGACTACGCCTTTAATCGTAATTTGGAAATCTGAAGGTTGAGGTCCAACTGTACCCTCATTGCTTCATCCTTTTCCTCACGGAATCCATTGGATAATTTGTCGATTCACACTCCAAATAGTAGGTCTATCACGATTTATAGCTATGGAACACAGTGACATGCTTCCTCTACCATTTTCTCCATCTATTGATTCTGTGCAAGCACTTTATTGCATTGTAGATGAAGCTGCTCAATGTTGATTTTCTGTTCGCTGAGCATCTATACTGTGCCCTTGGTAAGCACAGAGTTCTGCTGTCAATCCGTCCTATAGCTGATATAATGTATCTCGTGGAAGGGTAGCCAAGTTTAGGCCGAGTCCCTTGATCCTGCCCACTGCAGCTTTGTCCTCCTCGCTTTCCGCTATGAGCACTTCGTCCGGTAGCACTATGGTGTTGGCCATTTTTGTGCACAGTAGTTGCTCTCCTACTGATGTACCTGTGGCTCTGTAGGTGGCTACTACTCCTTCCTGTGATGACCATACCTGAAGTTCCTGCAGCTACGCCCTTAAGGCCCCCAACACATTCTGTTTCTCCGTCATCGCTTCTTGGAGCACTTCCCAGGTGACCTCGCGAACTGTGTCACCAATGTCATAGAGGTCACCCTCTGTCAATGTAATTGGATTGATGTCCAATTTGGAAGCCTTGGCCTTCTTTTGTGGACTTGACCGCTCTGCAACGTGTGGTCATTTCAGTGGTGTGGATGTCGTGCTCGGGTCCACGCCTTCTGCTATATCAGGTCCCTGTCCTGTAGACACGACCTGGCCTCCTTCCTCCTGTGTCATGGTGGCCCCTGTTGCTTGTGTTGTTGCTGCTTTTTTGGCAGCCTTTGCCTATTCTACGGCTACCTTTGCTGTTTCGCGGGCGGCCCTTACCTCTGCGACCACTTATTTGTTACACCTCTGCTGGGCCAACTTGCTGACACATGACTTGGTTGCATCTTTATGCTTATGTTCTACTGATCTATCCCTTTCTGCCAGATCTAGGGCACACCACTCGAGAGGCCATGAGTCGAGCACAGAGAAGATGACATCATCAATTGCGATGAAAGGAAGCTTGGTCCAGTGCTACGTCGGGTCCTTGCATACCTTGATGTACACATTATGCATATCCACTTTGAAGTCTGCAAAGCTCCGTAGACTGTTGTACACTGTTGGGGATAGGTGCGGCCTTCTGTTAATCCACATCCGGACACTCGCCTCCATGAGCACCGAGAAGACCTTAATCTCACGGATCCGTGTGGCATCCTTCGTAGCCCAGAGTGACACATATTTTGTAGCCTCTGGTAAGTCTTGTTCAATAGGAGGGAACTATCTATCCTTAGGCAGTTCCCCTGTCACCAGTAAGATAGACAAGAGCAACCACGCGTAGTGGAAGGTATTTCCCTGCTCCTGTGATTCCTTGTTGTTGGTTAGAAATTCTTCATAGAGGAATTCGGCTCGATTGAATTGGACCCGCTCCGCGCATTATTCTGCCAGTGCAATCATCGGTGCTGGTACCTCATCTCCGTGGAATTTTCTCATCATCTTTCCAGCCAGAAGTTGGGTGGCTACGCGCACCCCTTTTTCTTTAATGCTATTGATTATGTAGCCTCTCTTCTTCTTTTCCAATTTATACTTCTTCTTCGTGGCCTTTGCGAGCACCAAATCTCCACTTTTTCCAGCTATCTTCGTAGGGTCCTTTCCCATATAGGGAAGTCGATAAATCCTATGAATAAGCTCTATCGTGATGGGAATAGGCTCCTCCAGCCATAAATACCCATCATGCACTAGGCAAAGCAGCTGCCTGATGACAAAGATCGTGATCGGTGCTCGGTGAAAATGCGGAATCCATAGTAGGTGGAGTAGCCCAACCTTCTCCACACCGCGTAGCCATTTTTGCGGTTCTAATGCTATAACTGGCCCCTCTTTACTATGTTTCATGTGGTTCTCCATCTGTAAATGTGGGAACCTTTCACTATTTGTGAGGTCCCAGTCTTCAAATTTCATTGTGGGCACATGGCCCAGGACCGAGCCTTCAAACAGGATTCCATCTAGGAGGAGCGGGGTTTGGAGTGCGCTCTTAGCAACATCCAAATCCTTGGGTACTTTAGCTTTCCCTTTTCATGGAGGGACATACTTGGGCATCTTTTCCGCAGCGCGCATTGGTTGGATGGCTTCTTCCATTTCTTCATCCACCTCTATCTCCTCCACGAAAGCCTGGAGGTCCTCCTCATCATCATCTATCTCAAGGTTGACAGCCTTTCCCTTGTCTTCCATGGAAAGTTTACCAAACCACGGATTTCGTAGGGACATGCAAACTGGTCCCACAGCCTGTGTATCCTTCTTGGGCCTTGGTGTCTAAGGTGATTTCAGAATTTTTGGCGCATCCTCTACCTGCATTGTAGGGCTCTGCGCGGCTTCCTCGGTGGTACTCTCTACAAAACCGACACCTCGCCTAGTAGTTGTCATCTCGTTGGAACTGTCTATGATAGTTCACGAACTTGGGAGCTCAAATACTGCTTGGCGCTCAACCCTTTGTGCTCTTCGTAATAACTCAAATCTGAAATGAACAAGTGCTATCTCGTGGATAGCCTTGGGAGTTTTATAGTGTCTTTTGAAATTGAATTTGACTGTTCCCCCCATTTCTAAGTCATTAATGCATTCTTGGTGGAAGATCATCCCAAATATAGCTTTTAATTCATGCCTTAATTGCCTGTCGCCCACTCGTTTTTGCCTTAAATTGGACATCTTTTCATGAATAGTGACATCAACAGTTACTTCCTAGTTGACCCGTGTGGTAGCGTAGTCCCTCATGCGCAAGTGTGAACCTTGTACCATGTTGATTCTGTGCACATCTTCCTCACTGCGCAGTTCCCAAACAGACTCTTTTAGAGTCCCGTGCTCTCTTTCAACTGTCTGGAGCACTGAGACTATGCTCCCTATGGCTAGTCAGGTGGTCGCACCATCTGTGTGAGACTCCAATTCGCCTTCCAGTCTAGTCCGTGGACACTCCTCAATTACCCTCGTGACAACCGGTGTAGCACGTTATACCTCATGTGGTGTGCTCCCCTTATTACTGTGTTTGGTAAGGTGCAGTCTTAGCCATGGTAGTAGAGTCATAAATTTTTGGCAACAATCGTCTAACACAGTGGTATGATCATCCATATCGTGCCTTGTCATCCTTGGTTTATGAAGGAGACATGTGCACGTGACCTCATTTTCTAGTCTTTTGATCTCAGCATCCATCATGCTTTTCTTCCTCAATCGTACCCAATCTTCTTTGAGTTCGCGAAGTTTAAGGTTCCCTCGTTGAATGGCTTCCTGAATCCTTATATGGTTGTCCTCGTGTAGCTGTGTGATTCCTTCGTCCTGGTCTTCATGCACTATCATAGCTACGAGAGCTATTACGTGTGGATTCCTTTTGGTATTCCCTTCAGAAATATCAAGTTCTACTCTGTTTCGCACCTTTGGAGTCATCTCAGCACTTAGGCTTTTGCACATGGTCCTATAAGCCCATCGAACTACTGGCACCCGTAGGTCCCAGCTAGTTCGTCTCTTTTGGTAAACCTTGTTCAATACTCTATCCACCATATCAAATGCTTTGTCGTGAAAATTGGTAACACGCATCGCCCTTCCTGCTGTTGTGGTTTGTTTCGATTCTCTAGGTTGTGTGTGTTGTGCAGACTGTACAACATATTCCTGTACCCATCGGGAAAGGTGGGTGCATAAGTTGTTCCACCCCATCTGATTGGCTTTCATTCAAGGCTAAGGTTTTCCAAAACGTAGGCACATCATCCTTATCCATCCGCCTCAATCTTCAAAAGTTCCTTGATGCGTACCCCACCATCGTGCGGGTGTTGCACGCAGTGCCCACTTCAACGCATCGAACCGCTACTGATCTAGTACTGCATTTTTGAATTTTCTTAAAAATTCATCCACCATTGACAATCCATCATATGTCAGCAGCTCCCTTGCCTCTGTTGTTATGCAACGCAATGACCTGATCATCATGTTGCAGTTTAGGGTTGTTACGTCATGTAGTCGATTTTTCCATCGCTCTATCTCTTCATCTGAATTCGAAGTGAAGGAACTTTCGTGCTCCCATGAAATCCTTCCATATGCAGTTGGATTCACCCAATCCTCTCCTTGCACAGTTATCCTGTAAATACAGTCGAGATCATCATCACTATCGTCGTCGCGCACTGGTTCAGTGTATCACACTACTTTGGCTCGGTCCAATGGTACTACTATACGTAGTCACTTTTTCTCGAAGATCATTTTGAGCTTTTTCATATTTATGACTCTGTTCATATCAGTCACCCAGTCTATTCCTAGTAGCTGGGATAGGGATTGCTATCATCGACAATCTATATCACTTCAAAATCCACCTGCAGACTCGCACCTTCAATATCAACTTTCACCCCTTGCAATCTTCCCATGGGAAAAATCTTCTGTTGGTTCTCCATTCGTAACTGAATAGGGGACCATTGCAACGTGGGTTTACCCATGCATTCCTATGTTTGCTTTCATGGTAAATTTGCATCTAAACCCAGATCTAGGATTACCTGATCCATTTCGTACTCACCTATTTGCGCAATCAACCTCATTTCCCTTCCTGTGCGCAATGCATGCTTTCCCAGTTTCTGAACCACGCACGGTTCTCCTAACCCCACACACCTAGTGATAAGTTCCTGTAGCCCTTTGACTACCTTGCTGTCGCGTAACAGTTTCATGCATGTCTCCAAAAAGGTAGTGAGCATGGAAGGATCCATCCTTGGTTCTAGTTGATCCTTAGTACCTGAAGTGGAGGCCTCCATGAAGCTCTTCTTAGCTTCCATGAATGTCTCCTTCGCGCATTCTAAATCAAACTCAGGTTCCTTTGTAGGAACCTTGCGAACCCACATGCTTTCTTCTAGATGATTCCCTTTATCATCTCCTATTGTCACACTGCTCCTGAGCATCATGTTTACATTTGGGTCTTTTTCACGTGGTTCAGACCTCATCATTTGTAAATTCTAGGTCGGAGGGGGCTAGAGTACCCCTTTTTTGCACATATTCCCTATCAGTGAAGGGAAATATTCCACCTCATGATCAAACTAAGTACAGTAACAACATGATATCCTAGTCGGGTTTGTACAATCGTGGGCATAATGGCCTGGCCCTCCACAATTGTAACAGATTATCTGTCCGCGACCCCTCCCTGGTCCCATTCCACGTTGACCCTGACCGTGCCCCTGCAACCCAGTGCACGCCATCTTTGAATTTGGGTAGAGAGCTCATGTTTCTACCTATACCCTATAGGCAGGGGTCTGATCCATCATTAGTTCCTAGCTTCGGCAAGTGCATTCATCATGGCCTACCAACCTGCAGAAATTACAAAACAACTGTTGAGATGTCTGCGTATACTTCTGCAACAGATGACATTATCTATGGTATGTTTTCCTCCTATCTGGTAGATCACGCACCATAACGCAGATGCCGTGCTCGGCCCCACCTATGCCTCCAGTCTTAATGGCATTGGCCTTCCTCCTGCCAAGTAGTTCGTGAACACTAGGCAGTGATATTTGTCGTGGCCCTGGCCTTTTCATTTTATGCACCATACTCTTCGCGCGTTCCTGGCCAAGGTGCCCTATCCTGTCTCAAACTCTGCATTTCCAGACATAGATTTTGTAGTTGTGTGTTGATCTGTTGGACTCCCAATCCAGGGTCTTGTATAGGGGTCTCATGCAACCTCATTGCAATCTCCAACGCTTCGGCTTGGGTGGAAATTTTTTGCTGTGACAACGTCGTCCTTAAGTGTGGCGTAAGTGAGGCCACAAACCATTTGTGATGTTGTGAGTTCGTTAATGTCATATTGGCTTCGTGGATCATACTCTTCAGCCTTTCGTCCAGATCCCAAGGGGTCTCACCCGGAGGCATCGTGATCTCTTTAAACCCGATGATTGACTGCGTCTCTAATTTTGGCCTGCTAAATTCCATGTTCAACGCATTTCGTATCTCTGCAGTTCCAGCATTTGGGTGGTCATTAGAATGCTTGATATACCAAGTTAATGCACGATCCTATAGTACGCTCACCAACATAGCATTTTTTATATTATCATCAACGATGCCCTGTGCTTCCCATATTTCTCTTACCCTGAACCATAATTGGTCCAGATCTTCATTCCCTACTCCTCTGAATACTAGTAGTTTGATTGCGCTTGCCATACTGAACTGTGGAGGTGGCGGAGGTGGAGTGGGTGGAGATGGAGGTGAGGGGGGTGAAGTGGGTGGCGGTGTGGGTGGAGGTGGTAAACGCAGAATTCTCTGCCTGATCAAACTAACCACGCTTCTCAGAGAAACCTTCGCAAGCTCGTCCTCACTCTCCCGCGAGGGTGAAATTAAGGGACTATTTTCTAATTCTTCACTACTTCCGCTTCTGTAGATCTTTCCACTTCGCATAGTCCCAAACATTAATTTATTCACATAACCCACTTTTCACATAACAACATCTTAATCCAAGTATTCAAAGATTTAATATACTTACCTCGCGGTCCCTTGAGAAAACATCGCTCTGCCTCACTGTAGCTGACAGTCATGTCTACCGCGAACTCAGTGATAAATCCTCCTATTATTCAGTCGAGCCAGTGGTCCACAGCTTGCGCTATCTTATCTTCTGAGGCTTCTAGTCCACGCACTAGTTCCGGAGTCCACACTATTGGTTTGTTGAGCCTACACCTTCCTTGCCTGTCTGCTAGCTTCGCGATCCAATCATGCAGCTCTGACGAAAAAGATGCAAAGAAAATCTTGTCGATTTTAGTGTACAAGTAGCAATCCAACCACTGTTCCTTAGATACTCTCGTATTTTTGTTTTCCTGCGTCGTGAACTCGTGAATCTTCTTTTCCAACCCTTTCAATTTCTTTCTTTGTAGGGTCCCAGTGGCACAACATTAGACATCCTTTATGCAGATCCTGGTCACGGCAATAGAACCATTTATTGGCTTAGTGGGGCCTAACCCAGGTTCAGAGGTGATTTAGCCAAGCAAATATCGGTACTACTGGCCCTTTCAACAACAATCTGGGGAGCGCAGACTGAGGTCTCACCCGAAGTAATATGAGAGGGTGCTAGAACCAGGTTTCCGCACCCCGGGGATGTCTGATGGGCTTCTGTAGGTTCACGGTCTGACCGGTCACTGCGCGCACTTGCGATCCCTTCACGACCTGTGGTGTGGCTTTTACGTAGCCCTACTCATGGTGCAACCCATTTAATACCCACGATCCTTGTTAATTAACTGATTACTTAACTTGTGTGCCTAAGTTTTATGGTTATTACAGCATATATATCAATAATATCAGTGCGCACAATACATAACCGAATACAAACATAAAGAAGATAATGCACAACAAATACACAGGAATAGAAATCAACTTTTATTTTATTAATCTTCAATCTAGCTTACAAACCCGACACTGCCCTATGCACTCAGCTGCAAGGGTCCACACACTTAGTTGCGGACTCTACTAGGCCTTTGTGCACTCATCTGCAGAGCCTCTTCCTACTACTACAACCCAAGACACTTAGAACTCTACTCTAAGCTCGAACCATTCCTTTGCTATTCATCTATTCCCCTTTTCTTCACTAACTTTACAACTTAGAGCCTCTCTCTATTTATACAATCCTATGGTCTGCAGACCATGGGTAGGCCGACTTTACACTATTTTACAATACAATGTTTAGGGCGGACAACCCTATGACTCAATTGTACACTTCACACTCCGCGCCCTCAATTTGCGAAGTTTTACAACATATATGACCAAAACTTGGACTTTAAGCCGCAAAAACCTACTGTGGGGGAATTCCATGCCCAACAATCCATTATGAAATATGATATTTGAAGTTGCAGTTGGTTCTGGTTGTTGTTGTAGAGTTTTGGGTTCTACTTTGTGTTCTCGTGACTGTATTCTGGTGATAGTGTTTTGAATGTTCATATTGATTGATTGTGATTTTCTTTAGTCATGACAGGTTTTCAATGATTTGTTGTATAACAGTGCTGATTTCGTTTTGGGCTTCAATGTTGCTGATGGGTCCAATATGAAAAATTTGATAAAACAAGGCCTTTAGATTGTGGTGTTGTGTTCCAGGAGTATCCAGTCTGAAAATTTATGAAACGTGGTCCCTGGAGGAAGAAGTGAAGGTCATAGCCTTTTGTAGGCCGACACCTACATAATGGTAAACATATTGGCTAGTACAAGTGCCAGCGGGTTGGATCTCCCTTCTAGTAGCAGATGGAAAATGGTGAAGGTTGGAGCCTTCTGTAGGCTAGCACCTACGTACTAGTAAATGGATCGGCTAGTATAAGAGCCAAGGGGTTGGAGCTCCCTTCTAGTAGCAGCTGGAAAATGAGTGATGGTTGGAGCCTTCTGTAAGCTGACACCTACATGCTAGTAAACAAATCAGCTAGTACAAGATCTAGGGGGTTGTAGCTCCCTTTCAGTGGAAGATGGAGAAGGAGAGAAGGTTGTAGCCTTCTGCAAGTGGGTGCCTACGTACTCGTATGAGTCTGTACCAATACAGGATTCTAAATAGGTTTTTCTTATATTAAAAGAAGACAACAACAGGTGGTTTTTGTCCCGCATTGGGTTTCCACCTTAAGTCTTGGTGTTCATGTGTTTTTCTTATGTGTGATGGTTTGTTCTGTTATTACTGCACATGGTTACTATATATGGTTAATGAAGTACTGATGCACTAATTAAAGATCAACATATGATGAATTAACTAAATCATAAGTTTTCTAGATATACGTTGGTTGCCTTAAATATAGTTGTGTGTACATGCGAGTTATCTTCATTGAAGTAGTGTATATAAATCAGAGTATGAAAAGAAAAAGTTTTTGATTTGACTAATACTAATTCACCCCCCCTCTCAGTATTATTTCTAGCAATGGGTATCAGAGCAGGTCCTTTGGCAGAAGCTTGATCAATTGAAGGAGATCCGTAGAAACAATGGGAAAGAAGCTAAAGAAGTGTCTCAGAAAAAGAAGACATCTCAAAGGAACAGTGATAGTAGGAGAGACAATTAGTCGTTAGGTGGAAACAAGTATTCAGATTCAAAATCACTTTAGATTGAATATGAACAAGCAAATGAAGTATCAAGTACAAATTTTTGGTCTTCTAGTGATACTTTCATTTGTTCATGCAATATTGAAGATATTGGAAGTGATTGTGAAAGAAACATGGAGGCTGTCGGCCAGATAAATCGTTCTTGCGGACAAGACCGATCTCCCTAGTATCTAATGATATCTAGCGACAAGCAAGACAAGCAAATTCTATCTTTCTCTAAATATTGCGATTTATAAATAAAAGCTAAGAGATGTTTCAGAACCTACCTCAAGTCCAATGCCAGTTTGTGGAAGCCACGCTCCGTTCGTCCAAATGAGCTCCCTTTTAAAGAACCTGCAAACACAAATAGGCACACATCAAATAACACCAGCATAGCCAATATAATAAACCATATTTATCATGATGATCAAGGAATTCATGAAATAAACCATAGAAGACAATTTATTGAGAAAAATGAATCTGATTGTATTAACTTTAAACAAAGAAGAACTTTACAACCTTGGTGCCTTGATGTTGTACAAGCTCCTCCCAGGGTCCAGCAAGAATCTCCTCTACTTTGGCAAGCTTCACTCTCTTCCCAATGAAGCCAAAAGGTATGTAATCTCTCCTCTCAAGCTCAATTAGGAAGTCTAAATTCCAACATCATTTACCCTAAAAAATATTCTGCTTTTTACCTCCCTAGCAACCAGCCCAATGCCTCATTTTATAGTGCAGAGGAAGGAAGTTACCAGGTCCACCTTCAAAGGGATAAGCTCCTCTCATCAAGGGGTTAGCTCCTTTAGTTATGGGATGCATGAATCACCTAGGAGCGAACTTGCCACCTCAAGATTCCTTCTAGAAGCATCCAGAATTAACCCAAAGTGAGTTTTTAATAATAAACTTGCAACTTTTTGACTTTTACAGGGGTCCGCACCCATTTCTTTAGAGAGAGTGTGGGCAGGTCCATAGGTAACATGACCAAGGGGTGTGGGACCATAGGTAATGCTAAGAGAAAGTGCAAAACCAGAGTTTTAGAGATTTTCAAGGACTTTCTCTCATTTTTAATGCTTGACATGAAGAGCTGAGGTTTAAGACTTGCAAAGGAGGACAATATGAGTGGTGATAGACTCACACTGATTGCAAAAAGTCATGGTGACAATATTTTGTGTAACAAATTGCCCCCTAAAGTGCGAAGTCTGTAATAGATAGTATTTTTCATCTAAGAAGAGTGAAGTACTTTATCATTTCGAGGATCACCTTGTGGAGAGCTTGGTTGGAACCTGTAAAAACATTCAATACAAAATATATATATGAGATCATATCATCGCTGAGGTAGGCATTCCCATACTTAGATCAAAACTGACTAGGAAACTAACTAAACTGCTCTGATATAGGAATGATCTTGTAATACATCACAAGCATAGACACATGTAGACACAGTATGGGCGCAGCCATCTATTTATGAATAGTCCATTGTATAATGAATAACAAAATTCCTCGCAACCTGGATGGTGGAAACTAGATCCAGGGTCTTGATTTCTACTTCCCGAAATAGTACGATTCTATCCATGTGAATGAATGTGTCGAAGTCGAACATGGTAGAAACCACTTGATTACCAATCAATGATATAAACTGTTAACAAGTGTGAGAGAAACCACCAGTAATGTCAATGGCTCTCAAAGTACTCAGTAGAATCCATGAAATGTGAACAGATGTGTTGATGTCGAACATGTCACGAAATCCTTTGATCGAAGGTCAATGATGCAACCTATCGTCGAAGGCGATAGACCTGCCATTGAGGCATGCAGATTCCAAGGTACTGACGATTTCTAGATCATCTTTCTAGATAATGAGCTGAGGTCGATAGAAAGTGATCTGTCATAGGCAAGCCCACAACAAGAAATCATAGATCAAGTTTGAAGAAATATAGTTGCAAGGACTGACTCAGGGATGGTCAAGATGGATGACAGATATTTTGTAGATGAATGGTTTATTTGCACTAACCTCTTGAACACATAACAACACTGCAAATGGTTTGGTGATAATTGACCCAAGGCTAATACCCAGAAACTGGCTGAAGACTTTCAATATGGTTTGATTAACTATCAGGCAAAGGATTTCCCAACCCAGGTGAACAAAAAGTGTCGTGTTCAAGAGTGGTTAAATGTTTTTCTGAGACACAAAGTGTGACAAACAGGTTCATTTTTATCTCTTTTCCCCCACCATTTCTGGCAAGTACCTCTTTATTTTTGAAAAGCTTGAGGAGGATAGCATTTTCTTGATTATAAGCTCATCCTTTGGATGAGTCCAACTTAGTTTAAATTTGAACCCTAAGAAGGAGTGGCCTATTCTTGTTTGTAATTGAACATGTCCTTTACTGTTAAATTTTAACAAGTCCAGTATAGGAGAAACTCGGCGTTTTTCAATTTTAGGGAGTCAGAAGAAAAACTTAAGAAAACTCCATGGTTGTCCTTTTTCGTAAATTTGTGTCTCCCAAGCATGAAAAAGTATAAAATAATACTTGAGAGAACCGCTTGACCATTACGATCAAGGAGTACTTTTCATCATTAGTGTCTCTGATCCAAAAAAGTAAAAAAGTGACCAAAGACACGTCGTTTTATAACCAATATTGAATTTGAAACGACAAAAATCCGGCAATATTTTCATGTTTATACGGTCAGAAAAGAGTTGTAAGTGGACTGTCTTTTTAATTTCGTTTTAATGAGCTAAAAAAGAAAAACTCGGCAATATTTTCATATTTTAGGAGTCAGAAAAGAGCTTAAAGATGACTCTAATGTTTTTGTCGAAAATGATCAATTTTGCCTGAAAAATCCGATATTTTGCATAAAAACTCAAACATTACTCATAACTGTTTAAAATAAATAAAAATGCTTCAAAAGTTACCTCTTTAAAGTGAAAAATAAATAAATTAAAAATTCATTTATTCAAAAAAGCTTATAAAAAGGGCTTTTGTAAATTCATTTTTACCCTTTGACTTTAGAGTGAGAAAGAGAGATTTTGGGTAAGAAACTTCTCATGAAGATTGCGGAAAATTCATCCGTTAGAATTGAACACTGTCACCTTCAGGTAATCCACATCACTTTACTCTTGCATTTCAACCATTCGAATTTTGTTTTTAGGTTTTTATTTTGATTTTTAGGAATAATTTTGTTTAAAAGTCCGCTCGCGGGGGTCCGCAGGCACGGCATGCGAAACCTGCGGACCCTAACTTTTTCTTACATGGGAAAGAGCCAGGGGCTCGCACCTGCTATTTGGGTAGAGTGCGGACCTACGCACTGTCTCTAACTAGAGAGTGCGGTCCCCACGGCATAGGTTCTAAAATTCCAAATTCTTCAAATTCCGCCCAAAAACTTTGATTTAAAATGTTCTAATCTGCCTTTTCTTTCAATGTAGGGTATACACCATGCTTAGTTGGTGGGAACGGGAGCACGAAAATGTGGACCTCTCTGCAATCAATCATCAACCTTCAATTGATTCATTAAAGGCATGCAGGCAATTTAAATTCTGGGCCATAATTGGCATGAGGGCCCAAGTAGACTTTCTGCAGTGGCTGGTGGACAGGTGGAATATACAGGAACAATGTTTCATTATTGGTGGCCACCAGCTCAAAATGGAGCCAGAGGAAATTTACTTTTTGACTAGTTTTCCTAAGAGAGGTGAACAATTGACTCTATTCGGGACTAGGCCAGGTGGCCAATCTGTCGATAGTCTCCAGCTAGAGTTTTGTAATGACCAAACCAAGGACAAAGAGATTGATATCAAAACCATCTCCCCTGAACTCTGATTGCATTTACTGTCACCAGACTCTGCGGAAGCACAACACTGCATATGGCCACCGGATCCCAAATGCAGATGGCAGTAGACTATTTTCGAGGCACTGTCTTCAACTGGTGCGAAGCTGTGTTGGCTAATGTAAAAGGCCAACTGCCTAGAGTAAAGAACAGAAAACTGAAAAACTTTGGATATGGTTTCTTATTTGTGAGCTTTGGTCTAGAGAGGGTCCCAATGTTGGTCCCACAGCATCTTTTCGTTGAAGCTGGACTTCCCTGAGAGCCCAAGCTGATGCGTTGGGTTGTAGTTATGGCCCGTCATCCTGAGGAGGGTTAAGAGGTTGTTCGATTTCCTCCTAAGTATTTTCATTGGTTGGAGAACCAAGTTTTTGCGATTCAGGATTTTCCTTATGCTGGGATTGATTATCGTGGTGACCTAGACATGGCTCTTCCACTAGGAGAGCAATGGGATGACTCAGGTAAAATAATTTTCAACATTTTCTAATTTAATTTTTTTGTTTTTGTTTTTAAATCGTCTCAAAACTGATAGTAAAAAGTTTCAAATGTAGATGTAGGTCCACGGCGACGAGCCACTCTCCGGCCCTATGAGAGGAAACAGCTAGCTACAGCAGCACCAGCCCCATGGGACAAATCTACAGAGACCCTGGCCAAATTGGAAAACCATCTAGAGAATTTAACAGCAGACATTCCAGAGACTAGCATAGATGACATTCCTCTTAGGCTACAATGCTATGTGATTGGGGTCCCAGGACCTTTCAGGAGGTTCCTTTGTAGGGTGGCCCATGCAGTGGTTTCTTATCATGATCATCACCAGTGATAGGATGATCGCTTGTTGTAGACTCATATGACATTTTTACTTTTTATACTATCATTTTTGCTGATCATAAGGTGTTTTTCAACCTATGATCAAAGACGATGTATATTTGACACACTCCTATGCTATGCTATATCACTATTACTGGCTATATTGTAAAAAATGTTATGAAATGTTTTTAAATTTACTGTTTGATTATTGCAAATGTCTACTTAACATTCAAGAAGCAATTGCATATCCTAATGTATTTAAATATCTTGGAATATGCTGATATTCAATATAATCAAATTCACGTTCCAAGAGATGAACTCTTAAAAATAATCTTAATAACAATAGATTTCTAATGGCATAAACTCTATTAAGCTGCAATACAACGAGTTCAGAATCCAACCTTACAATCAAACTCTGAATCCCAAATGAGATGGATTCAAATAATAACTCAATCACTACACTATACTCTGCAATGTTGTTCGTTGTTTGACCGAGGCTTACCCCATGCATAGATACCAACTCATCAGAGGGTGAATAGATAACCCAAGCTACGGAAGAAATGTTCCGTGTATTACGACAAGCACCATCAGCGAAACCAATGTATGTTTGAAGAGACGTCGACATCTGCAATATCAAGAGTAAAATCAAGATAAGCAGGAATAATGACAAAAACACTCTCTAAACTAAGCACACTTTTCTAATCTAAAACACACCAGCTAGAAAGAAAACTAACCTAACTAAAATTTCCACACCTAGATTTAAGCATAATATCTATTCAGGTAAAGACCATTTCTGGGTTTACCTAAAGAGACACCGTCAAAATCTACCAATTCATAGGCCCTTTTTGCCAGCTTTCGCTTAACAACATAAGGACCATGCCACATGGGTACGAATTTTCCAGCGCCTAACTTATCATTTGCTTGATCGTATAGTAAGACTAGGTCTCCTTCCAAAAAACTACGAGGTGTAACATTTCAATCGTATTGAGCTTTAATATGTTTGGCATGAGTTTCGATTACTAGTGCAGCATCACGTCGATTCTCATCTAGCTGAGCCAAGTACAAAAAACATTTCTCCTCTTTGGAAGTGGCTGGGAGTAACTCTATGGCTATTTGCAATGACGGTATTTTGCATTCAATGGGTAACATAGCTTCCAAACCGTAAACTAGTTGGAAAGGAGTGAAACCAGTTGATGTTTTCACTGAGGTTCGATACGCCAAAAGCGCTGAAAATAACATGTTTTTCCAATTCGACCTATGAATCCCAATGATTTGTCGGATCATAATAACTAGAACTTTGTTGATGGCTTCAACCAGACCATTAGCTTGTGGGTAATATGGAGTAGAACTATCGTGACGCAGGCCAAGTTGATCTATTAGTTCAGTCATCATAATGTTTCGAAAATGACACCCATGATCAGTGAAAATCACTTGTGGAACACCGAATCTAGTAATTATATGACTGAAAATGAAAATCGCAGTAGTTTTTCCGTCTGCCAAAAATGTAGGAATCACCTCGGCCCACTTGGTAAAATAATCTACCACAAGGATGATATATGCATGCCCCCCAGCCGAGTGAGGGTTACATGTAATAAAATCAATACCCCATTTTGCAAAAGGACCGATGGCAATTATAGGGTGGAGAGGAGCAGGTGGAGCGTGCATCTTTCGATCAAAAATTTGCTAGTTTTGGCATTTTCGGACCGCGTCAATACAATCTTTAAACAAAGACAGCCAGAAATAACCAGCGCGCAATATCTTTTGGGCTGTGGCTGTGGAGTACTAAAGAAGGTATGTTTTTGATGATTATTTCAGTATCTTTTCATTAGAACTTACAAAACTTTTGCATCACGAACTAGGAAAATGATAAAGAATTGTAATAAAACATGTGAGATTAATATGCAAGACAAAAACGCTAACAATTGTCATTTCCTTATGCAGGAAGGAGAGAAAACGAGAAGTTGCCATTCCAAAGGAAAGGACAAGGACGGGTTAACTGCTGTCCCTTTGACAGGAGACCGTGTGCAAACAAGGCAAAGCAAATCAAAGTGAATCAGCCTAGGAAAGGAAGTGGAGATATCAGCTCGGCGCAGGAGAGAAAATAAATGACTGAGGACTAACGGTTCGGCGAATCCCTCAGGATCCTTGATCCTGAGGGATCGCTGTTTTATCTATTTCTGCACCTAGATATCTCCGTCGTCACCCTTATAAAAGGGGCAGCACTGTTAGCTTGGGAGAGAGTTAGATATGGTTATTCTTTTATGTAATTTCTTTTAAGATCAAGACTTTGATCATCGAGTCTCGTTAAGAACTGGTTTATTGTAATTCTGCTCTATGCTTTATTACAAACTTGGTTACTATTTCATCTTTGAGTCTGGAATAACTTCAAGCAGTGTACCCCTGGAGGCTAAGGGCCTAGCCCTGGAGGACACTTGCTCCTGTATTATTACGTTTGGTTTATGCGTGGTTTGCTTATCTACATCATTTGGTAATCTGTTGTGTTTTATAAGTTTACATCACATGCTCTGTTATGTTTAATTTATTAACGTTTCTACAGAAAGAACTATTGTATTGACTCTGCATCATATTACTATTCTTTTAGGAGTTGATATAATACTACTAGTCTTTACATAATACTGTTACTGTTCCATTACAGAGCCTTTGTGTTGTGCACTTGTTCATTAACATTACGGAGTTCATCTTGGAAGTTATGTTCTTTGCGATTGTTGGATTTATGAACAATGCTGTTCTATTTTGAAATGCAGTCGTATTCTTTCTAATTGAGATCGATACTTGGATCAAATTACTATTTAAGTGTGTTGTGGACGTATATGGTTTTCAAGCACTGTTCCATAATTTATCAGTAATCAGTGCTATTCCATTGGTGTGTGTTATTCAATCCGCCCTTAAGAGTGAAAGGTTACCATTTGATTCCTGTAGATTATGATTAATGCATTTGATCTGATAGACTAAGATGTTACTGCTGGTGAGACTTAGTTGCTGTTCTATTTCTTAGCTGCTATTCCATTTTGGATTTGTTGTTCCATTTCAGATTTGTTGTTCCATTTCTTAATTGTTGTTCCATTTCTTATCTGTCGTTCCATTTCTTGGTGTTGGTGTGAAGAACGATCTTAGGCTGTAGTGAGCATTGACATCTACTGTCCGGCTCCCAGATCCACGATCTGTTCTTTGATTTCCTTTTCCATCAGTTTCCAAAGGGATGGGTTATTGCTACGGAACCCTTGACTGATAAGTTGCTTAGACTTTTGAATGTGTGATTTAATCTTTTGAAGTAGTTAAGCTGCAGACAAGCATCCATTTACTCTTGTATTTCTGAACACTATACTACTAGCATTACTCTGGCAAATGATAGCCTCAAACTGAGACACTCTTTGAAATAACAAAACGTTCCCGAATTGACATATTAATGTGAGGTAATTAGAGGTGAAAGAGACCCTTTTTATAGCTCTACATTTTTGGTGTCGTTGCCGGGGAAAGAGTGTAGCCATTTGTTCTTTTTTTTCAAAGTAGTGTACGAACCTGCTAGGGAAGAATTGGGTTTTAAAAACGAAAGGTAAGAACCTACATGTGGAGCATGTAAAAGCCCTGCTCCTCTACCCGCTTTGCTATAGATTTGCTGTTGTTTTGTTTGAGTAGAATTTAGTAGTTAATTTGAGTGCATGACTAAGCAGAAAAATCCAGAAAAAAAAATCCAAACCTCTACCCAAGCGAAAAAGCTAAGGGGCCAGTGACCCTTGACTGACCAACCTTCATAGACGAAATCTACAAGAAAGCAGAATCTCAGCCCTCAGTAGGACCCAGGAAAGTCATTTCTAAACAACCTACTAGTTCCCTTCAGGCCACAGGATCACCATCTGTAACCTTTGCTAAGGTGCATAGTCAAACTGAAGAGTAGGACTTTCAAGAAATTGAAAATTCTACTCCAAAACTATTGCAGGAAGGGAATTTCAATAATCTTTGCGAAGGAGGAGGAGAGACAGGGGAAACCGAGGAACCGAGATCTCCTCTCGAGTCAACTCAGCCATTAAACAACCCAGACAAGGGAAGTGCTGCAAAAATCATCTTGGAAGAAACTCAATCTCCTCAGACATTAGGCACTCTCATTATCCCAGATAGAGGAAGTGCTATTAAAACTATTCCCGTTCAAGCCATTCCCCCTCAACCAAGGAATACCCTCCTAGATATCCCAGAAGGTTATTGGCATATATTCGACCCAATGGCTCAAAACTAGCCAAACACTCAAACCTCTTGATTACAATACCCCATAGTGGATTCTGCAGCAAATGCGCCTATGAAAGAAATCCCGCTTCAACATATCCCTACATTCCACGGTCTTACATCAGAAGACCTGGATGCATTTTTATTTGAATTTGATGTACTGTGCAGGGGATATGATTACACCACGGACCCCCAGAAACTGAAACTATTTCCCTCTACACTAAAGGGGCTGCTTTAAGATGGTTTATGGGATTAGGTGGCGGGGTTATAAATAACTGGGATCAAATGAAAGAATCTTTTCTAAAAAAATATCTGGACTATTGCAGGTCTAGAGAACTGAAGGACGAAATCTTCCAGATGGTAGCTAGACCAAACGAAACATTAGAGGAGTATGTGGAACATTTTCAGTATAATCTTCAAAGATCTCCTTATGCATCACTACCTTTACCTGATAATGTGTTAAAAACACCATTAATAAGGGGCATGAATGAACAATGGATTGAAACATTAAACATTATGGGAAAAGGAGATATTTATCAAGAAAGTTTTGCTGACATTATTGATTTATGTATCAGGAGCTCGAGAGGTAGCACAAGAGTAAAACCGGCAGAACATGATCGGTTTGTAACAAATAATAAAATTTCGACAAAAGGAGTAACGTGTGTAGAAATTGGAAATTTATTGGAAAATTTTAAAACTGATATACTAGGGACACTAACTACACAACTTGGTATTATGCAGGCCAAACAGAAGCAAATGGAGGCAGAACAGAATTTGGAAATCTTCTGTCCCCGATGTAGGAAAAAGCATAGCCATAAGGAGTGTCCACCGAATGCAGTCCAAACATGCACCATCTGTACAAAAGATCACCTTACGGAGAGCTATCCCTCACTTCCTAGATTGAAAGTAGTATATAAGGAAGCAGAAGAAGAGCCAGAATCAGTGTATTTGCTCAACTAGCGCCGTCAGTGGCAGCCGAGACAATCTGGTATGTTTCTAGACCGAACTTCTTCTTTTCAGCCTCTGCAGTATAATGCTCAACAATATAATATGTGGCAAATTCAAACCCAATCCCCGTTTCCAAACTGGTCACCGCAGTCATTTCCTTCCTCAAACCCGTGGCTGAATCAGGCAAGCCAATCTAGTTGGCCGAATCTTCTTTATACTCCACCATATTGGCAAAGTAACTCATACCCACCACAATGGACTCCCACTACTTCACAAAGTTCAGCCTGGCAGACAAATTGGCAGAGACCGATGCATCAGCCAGTAGGAACTATTCCTCTCCCTCAACCTACACTGCCAGCCTTACAACAAAATCCCCAGTCTAATATGAGACCGCAACTCCCACCCCAACCCAACCCCAATCCAAATAACAGACCGGTCCAATCTGTCCAAATCATAGAAACACCAAAGGTAGGAGCCGATCTGAGGGAGTGTAATGATCTTCAGTTAAGATCTGGGCATATTATTGAAACTGAGGGAGATAAGACAGTTCAGGTTGAAGATCAGTTACCCAGAGAACATCTGTCACAAGAAGAGGATGTGAATAAACAACAAACTCATAATCAAGCAACCACACCCTCTCCCCCGTTCCCAGAACGATTAGTCATACCTCGACCTATACAATATCCTGATTTTGACATTCTGGGAGAATTACAAAATTTGTACATAAAAATTCCATTCCTCCAAGCCATTCAAGACATCCCGATATACACAAAAACTATCAAAGAATTGTGCATAAAGAAACCAAGGAGGAATATAACAAATAATCCAAGAGTCCAAGTAGTCGGCACTCTATCTGAATTACTATCAGGAAAAGAAACACCCACTAAATACGAAGACCCAGGAAATCCAATTGTAACTGTCCAAATTTATGGTTAGACCCTCTCCAATGCCTTAATTGATCGAGGAGCTGCAATCAATATCTTAACAACCACTACTTGCCAAAAGCTAGGCATTACATCTGTAGAACCCACCTCTACCTTGCTAGAATTGGCTGACCGATCTGTGGTTAGGCCGGAGGGCACACTACATGATGTCATGGTCTCTGTTGATTCCTGGGAATATCCAACCGATTTTCTGATAATAAATCCCAAAACCCGACTTGATGGACATCCATTGATTTTAGGTAGACCTTGGCTTGCCACTGCCGATGCTTATATTGGCTGCCGGCAAGGAAATATGACCATAACCAGAGGACCAAATATCAAGAACTTAGTTCTATATCCTCCAGCGCAGCCAAGTGTCACAATAATCAAAACTAATAAGCACCCTGTATCATACCTTACTGATAACATTAGATCTCCATTAACTATACAAGAGGCACTTGATTTCAAAGACCAAACAGAAGACGATGCCATTAATAATTTCATTAGTCAAACTGAACTCACATCCCGCACACAATGTCATATGATAGAAGCAGCATTTGATAATGAATTAGAAGAAGATCCTTTGAAAGATACACATGATCAAACAATACCTATTACTTCTATTGCAAATAGTAAAATTGTGGAAATTGAACCAGGAAAAACCTTAAATATTAATGCCAAGCTCACACCCAAACAAGAAATGAAGCTCATCCATTTGTTAAGGAAATATAAAGAAGCATTTGCATGGGACTACCCTGATATGAAAGGAATTGACCCCCAGTTATGTACTGTTAGGCCCCTATACTGCTAGTGTAACCCCTTATTGTTATTAGTTCAACCCACTTATTATATTGATGTACCCATGTAGTGCCCATATTGTTACTATTGTGCCCCATAGAAGCCCACTATTGTTATTATTGTGCCCTTACATTATTATTGTTATGTCGGCTCTGATTATGCTATGACCCCTTAGACTCCTATATATAGAAAGGAGGTCTTTTCATTTGTATCATCCAAGAATTGTTCATTTATGTAATTTAAAGGAGGTTTCCCCCTCGAAGAGGCTGAATTCTAAGGCGTTGATCTATCTTTTCTATCTTTTTCTTGAGCTGGTTTCATAACATTTGGTATCAAAGCTTTGGATTCTAGGGTTTTGCTGCTCCAAACAGGTCATCGTGGAATTTTCGCTATAACTTTTTTTCCGCGATGTTTCAGAAGCTAAAAAAAAAAAACCATTTTAGAAGAAATTATGCTGAATATCGGGTCCAAATTTCAGAGCTTTTGGATCTATATTTATGGAGATATGATCTGAGGAACTTGGTCTTTTTGCAAACTCCTGAATTACATTCCAAACAGGTGACCTGGGGAAAATCGTCATAACTTTCTCTCTGAGCATCAGATTGAAATTTCATAAGAAGGTATAGAAAGAGGATGGACTATAGTTTCTTGTATATATTTTTTGGAGCCAAAGGTCGAAACAGTGACATGTGGCACTTCATACAATTTCGCTCTTCTGGAAAGGTCTATAATCAGGTCATCTTGGGAGATTGTGCATAACCCTTTCTTGGAGAATCCAATTTGGATCAGACTGGTGGCATTGGAAAGAGGAAACAGAGGGCTACTACAAATCACAATTTCAAAACTTAAAGATCCGAAAGTACAGAGTTACAATCGTTTCAAGATCGAGCTCCTAAAATCAAGAAAAAACAAGATGAGGATGTTTGATGGCAAAGATCCGGTAAATTGGATACTTCAGATGGAGCAATATTTTGATCTACATGGTGTACCACTGTTACAAAAGGTATGTATTGCATCTTCATATTTAGAACCGGATCAATTCTTATGGTATGAAGGGCTTTGTTCTCGTAAACAACTTATTACGTGGTCAATTTTCTTGGAGGAAATGATAGCATATTATGAGGATACAAAGAGCAACACCACAACAATTGGAAAGAATAAAAGGGATTTGTGACATAATTGAAAGCAAAATTATGGAAACCAGGAAGCATACCCCTCACAACTATAAGGATGGAAGTGTTGTTTCTCCTAGCCTTCCACAACCTACAAGGTTTACACCACAACAATTGGAAGAAAAAAGAGAAAAAGGGCTTTGTTACAATTGTGATAGAAAATGCACTAAAGGTCATAAGTGTGCTGAGAAGAAATTATTTTACATAGAATATGAAGAGGAGGAAGAAAAGGATCAAGAAACATCAAAAGAAGAAGATATACACTAGGACCCCACCCTAGAGAAAGAAGAAATGAATCAGACGATATCTTGTAAAGCATTGGCAAGAATTACCACTCCTCAAACTCTCAAGATAGAAGGACATATCAAGAAGAAAAAGGTGCAAGAAGTGAAAGGTCACATCGAGAAAGAAGAAATGAATCCAACCATATATTGTAATTCGTTGGTCGAAATTACCACTCCTCAAACTATCAAGATAGAAGGACATATCAAGAAGAAAAATGTTCAAGAAGTGAAAGATCACATCGAGCATCAAGAAATGAATCTGACCATATCTTGTAAAGGATTGGAAGAAATTACCACTCCTCAAAGTCTAGAGATAGAAGGACATATCAAGAAGAAAAAGGTTCAAGCAGTGAAAGATCACATCGAGCATCAACAACAAGTTCTCCAACTTTTAAAGGATAATGCCACTTCGGTGAAAAATCAAACGAAACAACAGGTATATCAACATTATAGTGAAAAATGTTTTGATGTAGGTGATTGGGTATTTTTACTGCTACATCTCAAGCAAGCTATTTATGAGAAGGAAATGTTGGAGATACTACATGCACTTAAAAAATGGCAACCTTACCGAATGGGAAGACTCTTCAAGGATGAGGATGTGGAAGCATTGTTTTGTGCTATTTCTATTATCCAACCAGATTGGATGAATGAAGCAAGGGATGGGTGGAAGAAGGACGAAGAAGTATGGCCACTTATTCAAAAGTTGCAAAAGATCCCAATTCAAACAATATTGCCAGAAATTGAAGAGGAAGGAAAAATCATATTGGAACCTGGAGCAGTCACATAAACAAGAACCCAATAGCTACGAAATCGATCAATTTCAGATTATCTCATCAAGTGGAAGAACTTAACTGCTGAAGATTCCACATGGGAGGACAAGAATTTTATACAGAAGCATCGAGAACTACTCAAGCGTTGAGGACAACTCTTTTTGAAGGAGAGGGGCATGTTAGGCCCCTATACTACTAGTGTAACCCCTTATTGTTATTAGTACAACCCAATTATTATATTGATGTACCCATGTAGTTCCCATATTGTTACTATTGTGCCCCATAGAAACCCACTATTGTTATTATTGTGCCCTTACATTATTATTGTTATGTCGGCTCTGATTATGCTATGACCCCTTAGACTCCTATATATAGAAAGGAGGTCTTTTCATTTGTATCATCCAAGAATTGTTCATTTATGTAATGTAAAGGAGGTTTCCCCCTCGAAGAGGCTGAATTCTAAGGCGTTGATCTATCTTTTCTATCTTTTTCTTGATCTGGTTTCATAACATGTACACACCACATTTACATAGAAAAAGATGCGAGACCTGTTCAACAGCCTCAGAGGAGACTAAATCCTCATCTAAAAGATGTGGTAAAAGCTGAAATTCAAAAACTTTTAAATGTCAATTTCATCTATCCTATCTCTGATAGTAAATGGGTCTCTCCATTTGTGGTGGTACCAAAAAAGAATGGGAAATGGAGAATCTGTGTGGACTACAGAGAGCTAAATAAAGCAACACAAAAAGACCACTTCCGTCTCCCATTCATCGACCAAGTATTAGACACTTTGGCAGGAAAGAAATTCTTTTCTTTCCTAGATGGCTTCAGTGGATACAATCAGATTCAGATTACCCCTAAAGACCAAGACAAAACTACTTTTACTTGTCCTTGGGGAACATTTGCCTACCGAGTTCTACCTTTTGGCTTATGCAATGCTCCTGCCACATTCCCAAGGGCTATCCTTAGCATTTTTGCAGATTTAATAAATGAAGGACTTGAAGTATACATGGATGACTTTACACCATACAGAGATGATTTCGATCTAGCATTGGATACCCTAGAAAGAGTCCTACAATGTTGCATTGCTACCAGACTTTGTTTAAGCCACGAAAAATGCTATATGATGATGACTGAAGGACTTATCTTAGGACATTATATTTCAGCAGCTGGCATTCAGGTAGACCCAGCCAAAATCCAAATAATTTTGCTTATTCCCACTCCTACCACTCAAATAGAGGTATGCAGTTTTGTTGGATTTTCTGGTTCTTATAGGAGATTTATAGAACATTATTCGCACATTGCTGCACCTCTGTATGCATTGACTGGTAAAGTTGATTTTCTTTGGACAGAAAAATGTGAACATGCTTTCCAGGATCTGAAGAAGCTTGCGTCCACAGCCCCAGTCCTTCGAGTACTAAATTGGGATTTTCCATTTCAGATATCATCTCATGCCTCAGATACAGCCATTGGAGCAGTCCTTGGGCAGGAAGAGAATAAAAAACCATATGCAATTTACTACATCAGCAAAAATTTACCCCCTGCTGAATTAAACTACACTGTTACTGAAAAATAATTTCTAGCTGTAATACATGCTGTCAATAAGATTAGACATTACATTACTGGATATCCTGTTATCTTGTACACAGATCATTTTGCCATAAATTATCTAGCAAACAAGCCTATCACAAATGGCAGAATAACTAGATGGCTGATTTTATTGCAGGAATTTGATATCACAATCAAGGATTGACCTGGCAAAGAAAATCCTGTAGCCGATTTTCTCTCAAGAATGCCAAAGCCAATCGATGCAGCAGCAGTTGAAGACCAATTTCCGAACGAGCATCTGTTTGATGTGGCTGTTCAAACACCCTGGTATGCTGATGTTGCCAATTACCTAGCAGTAGGTAAATTACCAAAGCATCTAACCCCTAATGAGTGGAAACAGATTGTTCAACGGAGTGCTTGATTTTCTTGGATTGGGGGCTATTTGTTCCACACAGGGGCAGACATGCATATCAGGAGATGCGTTCGAGAAGATGAAATCTTTGACATTTTAAAAGCCTGCCATGACGGACCATGTCGTGGACATTTCGCCAATCGCAGAACTAGACATAAAGTGCTGCAGACGGGGTATTATTGGCCCACGATTTTCAAAGATGCAAAGAAATTTGTCCAAGCCTGTGACAGTTGCCAGAGAGCAGGACGCCCTACTGAGCCTGATGAGATGCCTCTAAAACCACAGCTAGTCATCGAACCATTCGAGCGATGGACCCTTGATTTCATTGGACCAATTAACCCATCATCAAACCAGAAAACATATATTTTGGTGGCAACAAAATATGTCACCAAGTGGGTTGAAGCAGAGGCATTGCCAAGAGCTATAGAGGACTCTATAATATAGTTCCTGTTCCATCTATTTTTACGTTATGGCCTTCCAAGAAAAATAATTACGGACGGTGGACCACAGTTTGCTGGGAACAGAATAGCTGCAACACTCAACAATTATCATGTCCAGCATAAAATCACTACTCCACACCACCCACAGGCAAATGGGCAGGTAGAAAACAACAATAAAATAATAGAAGCAATCCTAACGAAAACCATTACATCACATAGACGTGATTGGGCTGCCAGACTACCTGAAGCGCTGTGGGCTTAGAAAACAACATGGAGAAGCACCACTGGCTACTCACCTTATCAACTAGTGTTTGGATGACAACCCATTTTCCCTGTAGAATTCCAAATCCAAACATTACGAACAACACAGGAAGTTGGCTTAGATCTAATCGAGGCACAGATTAATCGATTACAGTAGATTAATGAGCTGGATGAAATTAGGCTCTCTGCACTTCAAAACACTGCCCTGATCTAACAGCAGCGAGCTAAATGGCATGATGCTCTCATTAAAAATAAAATCTTCCACGAAGAAGACTGGGCTCTTTTGTATGACTCCAGGTTTCAAGACTTCCCCGAGAAACTCCATACTTGTTGGTTGGGACCATACGAAATCTAGAAGGTACATGACAATGGGACCCTTACTCTAATCACTATTGACGGTTCTAGATATGCCTTCAAGGCAAATGGCCACCGAGTTCATCTCTATCACAAACCACTCACTTGGGAGTCCTTCTGCCAACAGCTATGCCGAGTCTCTGGTATGGAGATTTTGGGGGAGGAAGAGAAGTCTTCCTCACCTGTAATTCATTAAGGAATTTATTTCTTTTTACAGTTTGTACATAATTTCTTTTCTTGAATCATTTTTGTACATATTTTTGAATCAACGTTTTGCTGTTATTTTTGTTTTTCCTTTTTTTTTCTTCAAAATAACAACATTTTCTTCTGGCTGTTCCTTTTTCAAAAGAGCAACCCCCTTTGGACGAGCCGTCATTTTCTTGTAATTTGGTTCTTTTTCTTTATTTTTGTGTTCTGTTGTTCCTTTTCCAAAGGAACAACATTTTTGATTTCTGCCATTCCTTTTCCAAAGGAATGGCATTTGTGTGTTTTTGTTGTTCTTTTTCCAAAGGAACAACATTTTTTATTTTTGTTGTTCCATTTCCAAAGGAACAACATCTGTGCATTTTTGCTGATTCTTTTTCCAAAGGAACAACATTTTCGATTTCTGCTATTCCTTTTCCAAAGGAACGACATTTTCCTGTTTTGTTGTTCCTTTTCCAAAGGAACAACGTTTTTTATTTCTGCTGTTCCTTTTCCAAAGGAACGACATTTCTGTGTGTTTTGCTGTTCCTTTTCCAAAGGAACAACATTTTATATTTTTGTTGTTCCTTTTTCAAAGGAGCAGCATTGGTGTGTTCTGCTGTTCCTTTTCCAAAGAAACAACGTTTTCGATTCTTGTTGTTCCTTTTCCAAAGGAACGACATCTATGTGTTCTGCTGTTCCTTTTCTAAAGGAACAGTGCTTTCCATCTTTGCTGTTCCTTTTTCAAAGGAACGGCATTTGCATTTTTTGTTGTTCCTTTTCCAAAGGAATAGCGTTTGTGATCTTTTGTTGTCCCTTTTTCCAACAGGAACACCACTTGCATGCTTTTGCTCTCCCTGTGAAACAACTTGTTCCTTTTGCTGTTCTAAATTGAGGATGCTTATTGCTCCTGTTCTTTCAAGTCTTTTAGAATACAGCTATGCATTTATGCAATGGATACAAAATCACAACATATTGAAACCAGTCAATCATAAATTGCTATCTTTATAAGAAATTGCTCTAAATTGGTAAGAAGACAGAAGGAAGGACACGCTTATTTATCATCTTTTGTTGTCATTGTTCTACTAATTCTGCTTTGATTGGTTATCTTTATCATGTTGATCCCTTTTAATCCTCTTTGATTATTATTTAGAATAAGAGCAAAGGGTTTATATCTTCCTATTGAGATGTTAAGACTTCTTCCACCATTCCTACTCTTAAGGAGTGTTGAACCACCCTTTGTGTATAAATAAGGTAAATTACTTTATGAAAAAGAAAGAAAAAAGAGCAAACATGACTTATAAGTTGTCAAATGTAGGATAGGGAGTCTCATCAAGAGACAGCCTACCATGATCATGAGGATGAAAGCGAAGTGGCATTCCCACTATGGCCACCACACCATGGATATGGTCCAAAAGGTATATCAAATAAACAACCCTTGGAACAGGAGGTCTCATCACGAGCCGGCCTTCCCACTTTTTGCTCCTTCCTCGTGAATGGCATTATGGCTAACTGGTCACCAAGCCAGCATAATGGCCTACATTTTGACATCACACAACATTTCCTAAGCATACACAAAGGATCATGTTTCCATGGGTAAAATAAACAACTCTGCCAAGGTTACGGACACCTGTCGGCAGCAGAGCACTGTTAATGGTATTGAAGTCACATTATTTACACCAATAGGTAAGTTATTAGCACCGTTTTGTTTCTTATACCTTAGTAATCAATCATATATTATTTCCCGAACCATATAATGCATGGACAACTATTATCACCAATCATGACAGAACAGTTGATAATGACCGCATGAGATTCTGTATCCACGGCAGATGTCCTATCCCCCAGCCTCGCATCATATCACAGCAGTTTCTTACGTATTAAGTGATCCAACTCTATGCCTCGATTTCGGTAATTCGTTGCTTTTGTAAACATGGCATATTGCCATACGCTTTTCCTTTATGACTCTGCTTTAGAGCGGGCGCTGCTCCTTTATTTGACGGCCGGGACAACCTATCACATTGCGGGGGGGGGGAGGTTAACCTCATCATTCCCTGGATTACGTGTCAGCCCACTGTTCAGGAAGTTGTGTACTGGGGTATAGCACGGCTAAACGGTATACTATTTTTTTATTTTTTCTGCATGACTTGCTGTTCATAAGCCATTTCTATTGTATACTCCGCAGCATTACATTTTGAACAAGTCTTGCATCTGTCAGCCTCTCTGTGTTTCAACAGCACGAACAGCTACTGTTCCATTGAGAGTTTATAGCGAAACCATGGGAGGAAGATCGATTTAGAGAGAACCGCAGGTGTTAACAGTCTCTGCTGCTGCCCGGGAAATCCTGGCAAGAGCAGGGTGGCTGACTTATCTCAACCGCTTGCAGGAGTCTAACGAGACTGTGGCAATTGAATTCTTGCAGAACTTGCAAGAGGATTACTCCACAGTGAGGGGGAGACACATAGCAGTCACCGATGACATAATTGTAGAAGTCTCGGGACTACCAGCCACTAGACCTGTATGGACGTTAAAAAAGGAGAGATTGCAGAAGATTATAGAAATCTTCCAGGATGAAGGCCAGAGCCTGGCAATTAGAGGAAAGGGAGTTCTGCTAGCAGCACTAGGAGAGCCGTGGGCAGAATTGGAAAAGACCATTCAAAGTTACATCACCTGTGAAGGCAGAAAAGATGTGGTAAGACAACGACATCTTAAACTCTTAGTTGTACTAAAGCAAAAATGCTCTGTAAATTTACCTGCATTTTTGAATTCGTTACTTCATGACATTGCACAGAGCATAAAAAAGGCACAGCATGTAGAGTCAGTTGTTAGTCATCATGGGTTGATTCGGTTAATAGTCAGCCATAGCCTCACCCAGCAGCAGAGCAGCTGGGAAGAGCTAATTGCCATGATAAATGGGGAATTGACCGCACCATCCCCAAAACATAAACATGCCACCAGTACACCCGAACGTCCAAAAAAATGTAAACATGCCACGCGTACACCCCGAGTGGCCAGAAAAACGCAGGAAATCGGCCAAGCGTAAACATGCCACCGGTACACCCAAGTGGCCAGAAAAACGCAGGAAATCGGTTCAGCTAGCACGACTACGAGGGAGGCTGGAGAAGCCCTAAGAAAACACTAGCTAGCCGGTAGAAATAGAAGATGAGCAACTCCCATGGCCAGAAGGGGAGGATGATGAGAAAGGAGTGCAAGAAGAAGAAGAGGCCGAGCGATCTGAAGAGGAAGAAGAAAACGAAGAAGAAGCCGAGCAATCTAAAGAAGAAGGAGAAAGAGAAACTGAAACCGAAGAAGATAAAGAAGAAGAAGTCGAGCAATCAGAGTAGGAGGAGGAAACAGAATAGTAGGAAGGTAGCCCATTGCAGGACCCAGTGGGAGAAGATGAATTGGCCAAAGTTTTGGCCAATATGGGCGAATATGGCCAACCTACCAGTCCATCAGACCTCCATGCAGAAAAGAAACCCCAGGAGGAAAATGCACCTGAAGAATCACATGCAAAGGAGGCAGAAGAAGAGAATCTGCCTGTTCATGATGAGAAGATGATAGGAGATGCTGAACAGGAACAATCCGTTCCTAACCAAAAGACACCAGAAGAAATTCCGGAGGAAACAAGGGCAGAAAGAGAGGTCGCCCAAGAAATAACAGAACCAGTTAGGGTTCTTGCCCCGGAACAGCCAGAGCAGAACAATGAAGAAACACCCTAGAGAGAAAATCCGAGAATTAGTCACAGTCCAGGCCGCAGTGAACAGCCTGTTGTTCCTTCTAAGGAAATGGCGAAAATTAGGGAATTGCGAAATGAACAACAAAGATTACTGAATATAATAGTCCAGCTCCACCAGTAGATTAGGATTCTAAAAGCAAGGAAAAGGGTAAAAACGACTTCAGGAAGGAAAAATGTGACCACTCCAGCAAAACCCCTAAAGGCAAAGGGGCGGAGGACCAGAATCCAACCTGCTATTCAAAACCCTGTCGAAAACCAGGTTGTTGTTCCAAATGATGCTGAGAAACAAACTGCTGTTCCAATTGAAAAGGAACAACAATGGACTGATATCCACGTTAAGATAGAAATGGATGAGATGTTGACCCGTGATAAGGAAATTCAGACGGAGGCACCACTTTCGGGAGTGATAAGGGTTATGAACTCAAAGCAAGACAATAGGAAAGTTCAAGTAAAACTCCAGGCCTCCACTGTCGCATGGACAAAGAGATCCAAAAATAGTAACCCTACGAAAGGTTTTGAAGCAAGCTTAGCAAAAAGCAGAAAAGCTTAGAGAGCAAACGGTCCCTCGAGAAAAGTATGAAGAGCTACAGAAGTAGCTTAGGAACGTCAATCTATCTGAAATCCAAGCCTTTGAAGGGTGGCGAAGGGAACAAGAGAAAGTCGCGAAGGTAACTCGTAGGTTAGATATAGTTATTAAGCGAATGGATACCTTGTGTTATTTATACAAAGATGTCCTAGCATGTAGAGCCCCTGCTAAGAATTATGCCTTGTTTTTACTGGAACGGTATTTGCAATTAAAAATAAAGGCTGTTAAAGCAGGTGCTCCCATACAAATTAACACCATCAATGATTTTATAGACTGCTGTAAGCACTACGGGGTAAAAGTCCAGAGACTACTGTGTGAGTTCTATTTACATAACCTTGTATTAGACCAGGAGACCGAGCTGAACCCTGGCCCTTTTGTTGGGGATATCCAATTGCAGGCATTTATTTCATTTGGGGTTAATCAAATTAAATGGCTTAAAGCCTATAATACTTTCCAAAGGCAAGAAAACGGATTAGATTTGTGGGTAAGGGCTGAGCCTAGGGATCCAGTACAGTTGTGGAGAGCACATAGAAACCTCATGAAGGCTCCAGGTGTAATTGAAGCATTAGGAACCATGCATGAGGCACTCATTCGACAGGGATTAGAATACTTTTTCTCTATCAAAGACCCTGCCATTGATGCAGCTAAATTTCGGTATCAAATCTCTAATCCGAATATCCAGCTCAGGGAACCATTTAAGTATGAGAATTTTAAATTAGCTGCCAACCACTTGCACCTCTATGGCGAAATCGTTTTGAGGGCAGGGCCATCCTGGTTAGGATATAGGTTCTGGAGTCCAATTAATACCAAGCTCTGTATCAGATGCCTGAGGGTCAAACAGGCCATTGCTTTGAATACCTAGTTACGCATCATGGCTGTAGGCCTCCACATGAGATTCCATCTCCAGCCTATTCTCTCACTGCCTTACATGTCAACTACAATGTTTTCATGAGGGCATGAAACAGGGTAAGCAGGGGGGTGTGTGGAGTACTAAAGAAGGTATGTTTTTGATGATTATTTCAGTATATTTTCATTAGAACTTACAAACCTTTTGCATCATGAACTAGGAAAATGATAAACAATTGTAATAAAACATGTGAGATTAATATGCAAGATGAAAACGTTGACAATTGTCATTTCCTTATGCAGGAAGGAGAAAAAACGAGAAGTTGTCGTTCCAAAGGAAAGGACAAGGACGGGTTAACCGCTGTCTCTTTGACGGGAGACCATGTGCAAACAAGGCAAAGCAAATCAAAGCGAATCAGGCTGGGAAAGGAAGTGGAGATATCAGCTCGGCGCATGAGAGAAAAGAAATGACTGAGGACTAACGGTTCGGCGAATCCCTCAGGATCCTTGATCCTGAGGGATCGCTGTTTTATCTATTTCTACACCTAGATATCTCCGTCGTCACCTTTATAACATGGGCAGCACTATTAGCTCGGGAGAGAGTTAGATATGGTTACAATTTTATGTAATTTCTTTTAAGAGCAAGACTTTGATCATCGAGTCTCATTAAGAACTGTTTTATTGTAATTCTGCTCTATGCATTAATACAAACTTGGTTACTATTTCATCTTTGAGTCCGGAATAACTTCAAGCGGTGTACCCCTGGAGGCTAAGGGCCCGGCCCTAGAGGACACTTGCTCCTGTATTATTACATTTGGTTTATGCGTGGTTTGCTTATCGACATCATTTGGTAATCTGATGTGTTTTATAAGTTTACATCACATGCTCCGTTATGTTATCTTTATTAAGGTTTCTACAGAAAGAACTATTGTATTGACTCTGCATCATATTACTATTCTTTTAGGAGTTGATATAAATACTACTAGTCTTTACAGAATACTGTTACTGGTCCATTACAAAGCCTTTGTGCTATGCACTTGTTCATTAACATTATGGATTTCATCTTGGAAGTTATGTTCTTTGCGATTGTTGGATTTATGAACAATGATGTTCTATTTTGAAATGTAGTTGTATTCTTTCTAACTGAGATCAATACTTGGATCAGATTACTATTTAAGTGTGCTGTGGGCGTATATGGTTTTCAAGTGTTGTTCCATAATTTATCAGTAATCAGTGCTGTTCCATTGGTGTGTGTTATTCAATTCGCCCTTAAGAGTGAAAGATTGTCGTTTGATTCCTATAGATTATGAGTAATGCATTTGATCTGATACACTAAGATGTTACTGCTAGTGAGACTTAGTTGTTGTTCTATTTCTTAGCTGCTGTTCCATTTCGGATTTACTGTTCCATTTCAGATTTGCTATTCGATTTCTTAATTGTTGTTCCATTTCTTATCTGTCGTTCCATTTCTTGGTGTTGGTGTGAAGAACGATCTCGAGCTGTAGTGAGCATTGAAATCTACTGTCCAGCTCCCAGATCCATGATCTGTTCTTTGATTTCCTTTTCCATCAGTTTCCAAAGGGATGGGTTATTGCTACCGAACCCTTGACTGGTAAGTTGCTTCGTTTTTTGAATGTGTGATTTAATCTTTTGAAGTAGTTAAGCTGTAGACAAGTATCCATTTACTCTTGTATTTCTGAACACTGTACTACTAGCATTACTCTGGAAAATGATAGCCTCAGACTGAGACAATCTTTGAAATAACAAAATGTTCCCGGATTGACATATTAATGTGAGGTAATTAGAGGTGAAAGAGACCCTTTTTATAGCTCTACAGTGGCAAACCCAGACATATGACTGCCACACGCTCCAGAGTGACAGTCATTTAGAACCCTTTCAACTTCCTCATGAGTTAAACAACGTCAAAAAATAGAGTCTGCCCCACAATGATAAAGTGTATCTCTAATAATTTTGTATTGTTGGGATTGGAATCGTATTTTCCGACGCCGAGATCTTGAAATTTCTAGCCGAAAGGATTGGGTTCGGAGATAAACTATGATATCTCCATACCATGGATCAAGAGTGCTGATAAGAAACAAGGATTCGTCTGCAATGGGTTCTTCCGCCACAGTTTCAGTATCAGCATGCGGGGAGTCACACATCAACTCCACAAAAACTAAAGATTTTTTTGACTTAGATTTTTCAAACTCTAAGTCAAATTCCTGCAGGATAACAATCCATTTGGAATACTTGCCCCCTAGCAATTGTTTGGTCAAAATATAGATCATAGGTTTACAGTGGGAAATTACAGTAGTTTTGCATAGTAAAATGTAATGACGAAATCGTTGGACAGCTTGAACAGCTACCAAGGCCAATTTCTCCACATGTGAATATTTTAGCTCAGTTGGATTCAAGGTTCGACTACGGTAGTAAATCACATGCTCACTACCGAATTCATCTTCCTGAACTAACACCATTACGATGGTGGAACGAGAGGTGGCGAGATACAAGAAGTAGTCCTGGTTGTAGTTGGGAGGATGCAATAACGGTGCATGGGTCAATGCATGTTTTAGTGCATCAAAAGATTTGTCAACTATCTCATCCCAAAAGAATGGAGTATTCTGTTTCAACAACCTGGTAAAACCCTTTGTTATCTCGGCGTAGTTAGGAATGAATCAACGTAAAAAGTTTGCTTTCCCTTGCAAACTTCGGAGTTGGCGAAGAGTCAAAGGAGGAGGCAATTTGACAATAGCTTCAACCATCGAGGGATCGACACAAATGCCAGATGTCGAAACAACAAATCCTAGTAAATGACCCGTTCTATACAGAAAACACATTTGTGTGGATTCAACCTAATTCGATAATGCCTACATCTCATAAATATTACTCGTAAATGAATGAGATGATCGGCTCTATGTAATGAATGAGCAGGTAAATCATCGAGATAAGGTTGCACAATGTGCTTGATGTCATGAAACGCGTAAGACATAGCTCTTTGAAAAGTTGCTTCAGCTTTCTTCAACCCAAAAGGTAATTTGCAGTAAGCAAGCGTCCCCCATGGACAAACAAAATCTGTTTTCAGTTGATCAGCAGGTAGAATGTTGATTTGATTGTAACCGGAAGAAACCATCCATAAAGGAGAATATTTCACTACCAGCACAATCATCAATGATTTGATCGATATAGGGAGTAAGATAATTATCTTTGGGACGAGCTCGATTAATATCCCTATAATCGATACATATTCTTATTGTTCCTTGCTTTTTGTTAACAGGAACAATATTCGATACCCAATCCATTAAGGGAATTGGATAAATGAAACCTTCTTTAAGTAATTTTTCAACTTCTGCTTTAATAGCAGCAGCTTTTCACGGGTGAATCTGACGCAAACGTTGCCGGACGGGTTTAGCATCCGGGTAAGTTTTGATTTCATGAACAACAATTACTCGATCAATTCTTGGCATTTCCTCATATGACCAGGCAAACACGTTACGGAATTCTTGAAATAGGACCTTATATGTTTGAAATTCATCTTCTGTACAGGAGGCACCTATATGAATGTTTTCAACAATTCCAGGTTTAACTAAAATGTCAATAGGAACCGTTCAAGAAATATTCCCAAAATTTAACTTAGAATCAGGATTTTGCAATGGATTCTGAGGTTCTTTGACATAATCAGTCGTAAAAATAGATGAAAAATCATTTTCAAAATGATCAATCTCAGGAATGAAGAATGAAAGATCTTCCCATGGTAAATCGTCAACCGACAAAATTTCTCGAATCTGCTCATCAGTATGAACAAGTTCAGAAAACCCTGTTGAATCTGAGTTCGATGTTGAAAGTGATTCTCCATGGACCACATTCATTAGGTCAATTCGGTTGAAGAATGGTCGGAAAATGACTGTACGGCCTGATACGCAATTTCATAGGGACTCAAAGGCATAGCATCGCCAAATGAATCTATCTCAGATTCAGAAGGTATGATCCAAGGATCATCATAAACAATAGTGTTTGATGAAATCATGTGAATGGTTGCAGTAGAAGGTGATACGTTAGGAGGAGGAAAGGAAAAATTTCCTAGTAAACCAGAATCTTTAACTAATCGTACTCCAACATCCTTATAAGGGATTGTTGTTTTTCCGACATGCTGGATACTTTCAGAAGAGGCTGGGTCGAATGAATAATAAGTTAGATGGTCTACAATTATGATATTTCCATTATGAGGAAACTTTATAAGCCAAAAGACTGATGAAGCAATAGCAGTCATAGCGTAATACCAACTACGACCCAAGAGAAGGTTGTAATCTAGAGGGGCATCAACCACTTCCACATCTAGATTAACAGTCTTACCTTCAACCCCTATAGGTAAATCCTGTAGAATGCCAAAAGGATGGAACCACGGCCATCAAAAGCCTTTAGAATCATCGGGGATTGATTAAGTGTAGGAGAACCAAGCGATCTCCAACACTGGATCGACATAATACACATTGAAGCTCCCTCATCAATTACAATCCTATAGCAAGGTATGTTTTTGACTAACACTGGAATCTGGAAAGCCATTTGATGAGGTAAGCGAGGTGTACTATTTTCTAAATCGAATATTATAAGGTTCGAGTCCTGAATGTCAACAGCTTCTATAGCCAACAATAGCAATTTATGCTATGCTGGACATGATTGCAGCACCTCCAAAGCCGACATTGCTGAAGGTGAAATAGCTATATCTTCAACAATGTTATAGTTCTGAGCAGCTCTCGCATGTGGATTGAAAGCTGACTTTTGAAGTATACCCTTGGCGGGCGGCTTGATTACTAAGTCTGGGTTAGGTTTCTCGATCTCTAGCGGATCGGAACCGGGAGTTGAAGTTGATGGGTTCGAATTAGAAGATTCTGCTTCCTTACCACCAACAGGACTTTTACTTCCATAATCTTGCAATCGTGTCGCAGTCCTATCATGGGACATCATCATTATGGGTTCTTTTGAGGCATTTGAGGAAGAACCTATCATCTTACTATCTTGACTAGGAAAAGGATCCTTCAAGATAGCAGGCGTTTGAGAACCTTTGATGATTTTCGCAACCTCAGCGCGATGAGGGAAGTCTCTTGTAAAATGCTCTTCGTCACAAATGAGACAAGGATAACGAGGTTTACGTTTCTCATCAGTAGATTCCATTTTATCTGGTTTCTCTTTTGAATTTTTATCTAATTTATATTTCTTCTTCCCCTTCTTCTTACTGTCGGATTTTGATTTGACCGTAGATGACTCTACGATATGAATATCGGCAGAAATTTCAGCGAAAGAGTCTCCTGTCGGGGAATATGGTAAAGTTATAATAGGAGAAGAACTCTTGGAAGGTTTCTTCTTACTTTTGGTGTTAACTGAACCAATCATACCATCAGCGGCATGAGACCCTGAAGGAGCTGCAGTTATTTGATTTTGTTTAGGAAGGTTGGGGATTTTCTCATGTAATGTACCTGACTACGTATCAACGAGGTCAAGGTACTAAGCTTGAGCAATTACTTACTCTTCAGTAACAACTCCTACCTTAGCTACATCCTCAATGATTTTAGGTAATAATGATTTAACAAACCATTCTTCTCAGATCTGATCCGGAATAAAAACTTTCACTAAACGCCGTCGACGTCTCCATTCATGAATGTGATCTGAAATATAAGTGGACATTGACTGTTTTAATGAAGGTAATAATTCCGTGCCATTTTCATATCTGACAGGTAACTGAAAATGAGTTAAGAATGAAGTAGCTAGCTGACTAAAGTTATAAAAATTGGCTCATGGTAACTCAATGTACCACTTGGCTGCAAGACCAATTAGAGTGCGTTGAAAAATATGTAAATGAATTGAATCATCTGAAATGGAGTTAGATGCACACCAGAGGTGATAAGTCATCACATGGTTTGACGGATCCTCTCCTGATTTACCTTCAAACTTTGGGATATCACTGGGCAACCTATTCGGCATTGGCGACCAAAACAGAAGATAATTAATTGGATCGTTCGTAAGGCGCGACAAATCAGGCAAGTCCAAAGTTGCAATGAATGGTAACTGATGATTAGGGTCTAGAAAACCCTGCGTCATGAGACTCGCCCCAGGAGGAGGATATCCAGGATAACTAGGAATAAGAATTGCATTTGGGATATTATATCCTCCTGGAAAACCAGGATTAACCCGACCGTACTGGGGTTATTGAGGTTGCTGATAAGTATATCCAGGGTACGGTTGATACTGATAGACTGGGTTCTGCACAGCAGGACCAAATTGGTACTGTCCCTGGTAAGGTTGATAAGTAAATTGAGGTTGACTTGTCACAACCGTACTTGGACCAGGTTGTCCTATAGGCATTTGAACCGAAGTCTAAATTGTAGGTCCAGACTGAGATAAAGATGGTTGAGGAATTGATGCAGGAATAGTAGAAACCGGAGCTATCGATACTCCAGAAGTAGGTGGGGTAGATTGAACAGATGTTGCAGTAGTTGCAGCAGTCGTTTGAGGCAGAGTTCGAGGCGAACTAGGCCTAGGTTGAGAAACTACACCAGGTGCAGAAGTTTGAATAGTAGGCTGTACAGGTTGCTGGGTTGAACCAGAAACCAAGGGTTGTCCAAATTGAGATGACAACTACACATTCGGTTGCAAGATCTGTTGAGATTGAGATGGATCCCACACTACGTTCATTCCGGGGTATTGAGCCATAGAAGGTTGACCATATTGAGGACCACAACCGGGTTGAGGGTAGGGTTGATAATTCAAACGTACATTTCCAGCTCCTTGGACAAATGATTGACTTGAAGGTGGTTGGAAACCTTGGGTTGGGTACTGACCTTGAGGTTGATAACCTTGAGGCACGTACTGAAACTGGGGTTGACCTTGAGGCATATATTGATACTGGGGTTGACCTTGAGGTACGTACTGAGTCTGGGGTTGACCCTAAGGAATGTACTGTCTCGAAGGTATGTATTGTCCTTGAGGTTGCCCCCCAAGCGGTAACTGGGTACCTTGAGGTTGCCCCCCAGGTGATAATTGAGGACCTTGAGGTTGCCCCCCATGCAGTAACTGACTACCTTGAGGCTGTGGATTTGGAATGGTACCTGACATCATAAGAATGTCTTCTACACTCAACGGCTTAGTTTCATTATTACCAGTTAATAACGCTTGTTCAACAGGTTGAGGAGATGCTCCCGAAAAAGTACCAGTAAGTGACTGATACCCAGAGGGAACAGAAGGACCGCCATATAAAAATGTTTCTGGAGATTGAGAAAACATGGATGATTGTCTCGACATATTCAAAGGAGGATAATAACCTCTAGGTGTTGGATGAAAAGGAATGCGAGGTGGTGAAAAACTTAGTCCCAGGTTTTCTAAAAAATTGGTCAATGAAAGATACCAAGTGTCCCTCCTAGGTGGACTGTAAAAGATCGATTCACGCTCCCTAAGTTCTATAGTTGCTTGATTTTTAGGGATAGATATACCTTCTTCTGGAGTGACAAGTTCTTCAATAGCAATAAGTCCAGAAGGAAGATTTTGGGTAATGATTCTTCCTACCCTGGGTGAACCAGGACCACTGGAAGTTGGAGAGGAAAATCTTGATGATGGAGTAGCAGCAAGTTCAGTTTCAGGTTCAAAAATTTCAGGTTCCTCGGCTAATTCACTAGTAGAAGAAAAACTACCAGTAACTTCGGAAAATGAAATAGGTTCAATAATATATTCTGGTGCTTGAACTTGATAATCAGGATGCACCACTAAAGAAGATTCTCCTTCTTCTGGTGACCCAACTCTAATGTCACTAGGAGTTACAAGAGCTCGTAGCCCTTCAAGCTGGCTTGGTGAAAACTTAGGAGGTTGGCCCCAAAGTCTACGGGACTCTCAGTAATTCAGCCACGATTAAATATTTTAATTACTTCACACGTAAACAAAGAAAAATCTCAATGAAAACCACCTAAAGTCTCTAAAGAACCAAACAATTTGAAACACACGCCTAAAGAATCTAGGAGTTCAAACCACACACAAATAGTAACTTTCCGTAACGAAAACTAGTTGGTGATGAAATCCAACGTCGCAGAATTCAATACAAAAATGGCGGTTGGAACAGTTACCCCGACAACCTGCTTAATGAAACAGACTAGCACAAGTTTCTCCACTAAACCGTCACGAGTGAAGAGAACCCCCCAGAGAGTCCAAGTGAGTCTAGTCGACGTCTGCTCCAAGTACAGTGGGATCTTCCCTCCACCGTCACCTTAGGAAAGAATCCTATAGATTATGGTCACTATGGTTACCAACAGAAACAAATATACCTGGGGGAATAGTCTATGATCCGATACACACACAAGGGCAGAGTAGCAAAGCTCAATCCCCTTGAAGGCTTCTTGACATAAACCAAGGTTTACCAACAAGTGACCCTAGGCTCGTCGGCAATGGTTAATCTAAGGTTTACCATTTTTAATACATGTATATCTGCTATCGTTCCCAATGAGGAAGGATTGATTACCCCACTGGTTCGGATATGATCTCGTGCTTGACTCCTTTAAGAGGAGCTTCCCAGAGCATAGATGTAACAATTGGAATTTATCTCCTACCGCAAGATACAGCTACTTGTTTGTTTTTACTATCTTGGAGAGTTAATTACTCCCTACTCCAAGATACTAGCCTAAGCTATGTTGGTGATAAAGAGCCCTAGAAATAAAAAGATTTCTAGATAGATTTTACTTTAAGCGTTATTTTTTATGGTTGTTTCTTAAGTCAAAAGGTGTGGAGATGAAACTTTCTGGTGTGAAGACTTGACTCCAAAACACTAAAAATGCACCTAAGATGATAAACAATCCTTTTTCTTCAATGAATTTCTAGCTAAAGAAAGAGTTGAGAATGCAATTGCTTGAAAAACAAATCTTTCCTTAACAAACAAATAAAAAGAAAAGCTTTTTTGTCTTTTTCAATAAACTCAAAAACGAGACTACTAATTATGCTCACGAAAAATATCCCTTTCTTTTTTCCACTCAAAAACTACAAAAAACAAACCTTTTCAAAAGAGATTTTAAAATTCCTAGAAAACACTCAAAACTATTAAAAATCTAATCTTGAGATCTATAAATTCTAAAAACCTAATTGAAGTAAAAGCTTACAAAATTTCTTTTCAAGGATGTTTTACTTAGTTATCAGCAAACTAAGGACTAATTCGTTCAGAATAACAAATTAATCAAAAAACAACCAGCTTATGTTTTCTTTTTAAAAATGAAATCCAAAACTTTCAAAACAAGTTCTTTTGAAGCTTTGCAAAGAGAAAAACGAGATGTATTCCTCACCAAAGGTAGATTTTACAAATCAGTCAGACTCATAAAGAAGACCAACAAAAACCAAGGTGATCTGAGGTTTCTAAGGCTTCTAAGCTCTGAGTTACTACAAAGACCAAATGAAAATCAAGCCAGGCACACTAAACTTCTAGAAATTCACCTAAAACCTAAATGCCAATGGAATTCACCAACAAAAAGTTTCTGACAACACACATGCAGATCTGGGCAGAGGCTAAAACACATAAACAAATCCTAAGCTTAACTGAATGAAAAGATTTTAAGTTTTTCAAAATTTTGACAGGGTCCGCAGGCTCCCAGTATAACCAGGTTCGGTACCGCTCTGTGTAGTAAAGAAACAGTGCGGGGATGTCCACACTGCGTTACAACCAGAACGTGCGGTCCTCTCTCAAAAGCGTGAAAAACAAAAACAATTCAAAATCTAAAGAAACTACCCAATCCCACACACATCAAGCAAAAACCAGAAATAGAAAAAGCAGCTGACATAAGGAATGATAGATCTCGTACGTCGGCCCTTGCAGAACACTCATCCAAAACCAAACATCATATGTGTTTGGAAAACGCCAAGGTAATTGCAAGGGAGGACAATTATCATAAAAGAAAAATCAGAGAGGCCATTGAAATTATGAAATTCCCGCAGAACCTCAACAGGGACAATGGAAGTGAAATCAGTGGAAGCTGGTTTCCCCTGATCAGGCAAATAAACCCCTCGAGGCCCTTGGAAGCTCAAGATCAATAGACCTTCCAGTCAGAAGGTTTATTTATTAATTAATTAATTAATCAATTAATTTTATTTTATTTAATTAATTATATTAATTTTATTTTATTTAATTAATTATATTAATTTAATTTAATTTAATTAATTATATTAATTAAATTAAATTAAATTAAGGGCTTAATTAATTAAATTGAAATTAAATTAAGGGCTAAATTAAAAATATTAATTTATATAAAAAAATAAAAAAATAAAAAAAAATAAAAATAAAAATATAATTAACAAAAGTAAAATAAAATAGGGGAATATGGTTTTAAAATTAATTAATATAAGATATTTAATTTAATTAATTAATATAATATAAAAAGGCTTAATTAAATTAATATAAAAAGGCTTAATTAAATTAATTATATTAATTATCTTATATTAATATATTTAATTTTATTTTATTTAATTGATTATATTAATTTAATTTAATTTAATTAATTATATTAATTTAATTTAATTTAATTAATTATATTAATTAATTTAATTAATTAATTATATTAATTAAATTAAATTAAATTAAGGGCTTAATTAATTAAATTGAAATTAAATTAAGGGCTAAATTAAATTAATATAAAAATATTAATTTATATAGAAAAATAAAAATAAAATATAATTAACAAAAGTAAAATAAAATAGGGGAATATGGTATTAAAATTAATTAATATAATTAATATAAGATAATTAATTAATATAATATAAAAAGGCTTAATTAAATTAATATAAAAATATCAATTTAAATAAAATTTAATTAATAAAAAGTAAAATAGAATAGGGAATAAGGTATTAATAAAAAAAAAAAAAAAAAAAAAAAGGGGTGGTTTAATCCAAAATGAAAGTAAAAATAAATTAATTAACTTGATTTATTTTATTAATCTAATATAAATAATAATAATAAGATAAAATAAAAATGAACAATTGAAATTGATTATTTATAAATTTCTAATTAACCTATGGTGTGGGGTTTCATTAAATTAAGAAAGGGAAGAAAAATTTAATTTAATTTAATTGATTAATTAATTAATTAATTTATGGTTGATTTATTAAGGCTAAAAATAATAAAATTAATTAAATATTTAATATAAAAATTAATAATTAATAAATACAATTATAAATAAATAACAAGAAATAATAACAAGAATGTAAAATCATGTGTCGGCTCTCATATTAGGGTTCCTTTGTGTATATATATCCAGGTGCCTAGCTGCTTCTCTCATCATCTTTCATTCATTTCATTTCTATCTTTCTGAATTGTCCTGATGATGGACCCCCGTTGGGGTTTGAAACGTCGACAGACTGAACTAGAAACTGTGGATAATCCGGAACATGAAACTACAAAAAACTTCCATAGAGGCTTGAAAACCAACAAAAAAAGTTTCTCAAGTCAAAGTAAAAGCAAAGGCAAAAAACCAAAATTCAAGTCCCCAGTGGAGTCACCATTTTGTCGGCCGGCTAAATCATTCTTGTGGACAAGGCCGATCTCCCTAGTATCTAATGATATCTAGCGAAAAGCAAGACAAGCAAATTCTATCTTTCTCTAAATATTGTTATTTATAAATAAAAGCCAAGAGATGTTTCAAACCCTACCTCAAGTCCAATGCCAGTTTGTGGAAGCCACGCTCCATTCGTCCAAATGAGCTCCCTGCAAACACAAATAGGCACACATCAAATAGCACCTGCATAGCCAATATAATAAACCATATTTATCATGATGATCAAGGAATTCATGAAATAAACCATAGAAGACAATTTATTGAGAAAAATGAATCTAATTGTATTAACTTTAAACAAAGAAGAACTTTACAACCTTGGTGCCTTGATACTGTACAAGCTCCTCCTAGGGTCCAGCAAGAATCTCCTCTACTTTGACAAGCTTCACTCTCTTCCCAATGAAGCCAAAAGGTATGTAATCTCTCCTCTCAAGCTCAATTAGGAAGTCTAAATTCCAACAACATTTACCCCAAAAAATATTCAGCTTTTTACCTCCCTAGTAACTAGCCCAATGCCTTATTTTATAGTGCAAAGGAAGGAAGTTACCAGGTCCAACTTCAAAGGGATAGAGTCCTCCTTCAAAGGGAAAATCTCCTCTCATCAAGGGGTTAGCTCCTTTAGTTATGGGATGCATGAACCACCTAGGAGCGAACTTGCCACCTCAAGATTCCTTCTAGAAGCATCCAGAATTAACCCAAAGTGAGTTTTTAATAATAAACTTGCGCCTTTTTGACTTTTATAGGGGTCCGCACCCATTCCTTTAGAGATAGAGTAGGCAAGTCCGTAGGTAACATGACCAAGGGGTGCAGGACCGCAGGTAATGCTAAGAGAAAGTGCAGAACTAGAGTTTTAGAGATTTTCAAGGACTTTCTCTCATTTTTAAGGCTTGACATGAAGAGCTGAGGTTTAAGACTTGCAAAGGAGGATAGTATGAGTGGTGATAGACTCACACTGACTGCAAAAAGTCATGGTGACAATATTTTGTGTAACAGAGGCAGAAGTTAAAATACTTGCAGATAAAATTAGAGATCAACAAAATCTATTTAACAAAATGGAGTGTGCCTTCAAAGAAGAAGTTACCAGATTAAAAGCTTAGCTGGAGGAAGGAAACAAAGTAAGGAAGCACTACAAGGAAAATGAAGATCAATGTCAAAAGCTATAGGATGAAGTGACATCATTAAGAAATGAAGTAAATGAAAAGAGTACAACAATCAAGAGACTTGAAGATAGATCCAGTTACTATGAATTTCGTGAAGCTAAGATCTTCTCTCTAAAAGAAGATCTTGAAAATAACCAGAATGAAGAACTACCTCAAGCAGATGAAGAACAAGAAAATGAGATTCTCGAATTAAGGAAACAAGTGGAAGAAGGAAGAAAAGTTGAAGAAATATTGAAGAAGCAATATCTGGAAAAGGAAGAGCAATATCATGTTGAGGTAAATCTCTTAAAAGGTAAATTAGAAGAAAAGGATAAACTATTACGATTTCAAGATAGTACTAAGATTTTGGATAATATTCTTAGTAGTCAAAGGTCTCCTACCATCAAAACTGGTCTTGGTTTTCATGAATCTGTTGAAGGTGAATCTAGCTCACAAGATGAGGTAAGGAACTCCAATGCAAAATCTGAAATTCTCAACATGGAGATAAGAGGTCAACCCCATCAACAACCAAGGAAAGAAAGGTTTCAAAGAAAATCATTTACTCCTAACTATGGAAGTTATAATTAGTTCTTTCCTCTGATGAAAAATGTTGAATATTTTGTATGTCATGATTTTGGACATGTTGCAGCAAGATGCAGAAGTAGAATGGTTCAAGCTAATAATCGTCACATAGAAAGATCATTAGCTTCCAGGTACTTTAAGGGATATTGTTTTTCTTGCCATATGTTTGGTCACAAAGCCATTTACTACTTTAGAAGGAATATGAAACATATAAGATGTTATGCTTGTAACAAGTTTGGGCATATAGCAAAAGAATGCAGGAGCAAATTTCGGCCAACATACCAAAAGGAACAAACGTCATCACACTCCAAGGTATGGAAGAAGAAGGAAGTACAGTCAGAAAGATGTGACATAGCATAGTGTACAGACATAATAGACTTAGGGGGAGCTGAAAGTGTGAAACTTTAGTGCTCTAAATCTCATACGTAATTTTCATGAAGACAAGTCACATATATACGCGAGTTCGAAGCTGCACAGTCATGTATATGTTGGTTTGATGAAAAAGAAGTGGGACAAACTCAGGAAAAGGGGCCTGATATGGTTCTGTCAATTATCTGCTCTGTTTAATGATGGTTACAATCTGCTGATGATATGTGGAAATGTGTTGGTCCTCATAAGCTATTAATAAGTTGATGAATAACTGGTTGATGATGATGCCTTTATGATTCTTACTAACAAATGATCAGATCTGATAGTGAATAGTTGGCACAGGTTCAGGGGGGGCATATGCTTCTAATAATGCATTGTTGGCATTATGGTACATGAACATAATTATATTGCTTGATCCACATAGTTGTTTGATTCAGGTGACTCATTTGATGATGGACATATACAGGCTGTTGATCTTGATGTTGCTAACAGATGCTGATGGTGTAGATCATATGGTGTATGATAGTTGTTGATGACTATCATGGTCTTGTTTAGATTGTTGGTCCTCGTTATAAATGTCATATTTTGTAAAGGTCATTAAAAGACCTAATTTGTAACCCCACTATGCATGGGAAGGATGATGTAATAATTTATATTTCAGTCATGTATAAACATTTGGTATATCCCCACTTGGTTGGGTAGAGGAGTCAAAATTGGTGTATCCCCACTTGGATGGGAGATTGATGTATGTATGAGTCATTGGTGATAGGAAGGTCATACTCACTTAGTTAAGTTATAACGTCATGTTGTTCTTTTGAAAAATATTTTTTACAGACTCTGCATGTGCTAAGGGGGAGCATGGACGGTTTAGTGCATCTCAGCATGTACAAAGGGGGGAGCTTAATCAAAGAATTCAGCATGTACTCAGGGGGAGCATTGACAACATAATGTATATCAAAGGGGGAGAATATCTTGGTTTGCCCTTTGCCCTTGATGTCAAAGGGGGAGAGTGTCTTGCTGTTTTTGTTGCCATCAAGTCCAAAGGGAGAGATTGTTGGCATTATGATACAGGTGTTGTCCTTGATGGAAACTCACTTAGATGACAGTTCATAGTGCAATAGGTTAACTTATAGATTAGACTCTAGAGATTGAAGAAAGAGAGTGGTTTAAGAATTATACATTGGTTCACTTTTTCCAAGCAGCGTATACATGCAGGTTAACAAAACAAAAGGAGCGTATAAGTATACATGCACTTTCGTAGGAGGAAAATCACGTACATGTTGGAAAACCAAGGTTTTGATCCAAGGTATTTAGTCCAAGGTATTTTGGTCCAAGGTATTGATCCAAGGTATTTGGTCTGAGGTATTTGGTCCGAGGTATTGAGAAAGGCCTAAAACTATATAAGGAGGAGAAGATCATTAGGCCAAAGTGTGCAAGCAATGAATATCTTATGAAGAGTGAGATCAAAAGCAAATATGCATGTTATGGGTTTATGGTGCTTTTCTTGATCTGAACTAAGGATGAACCTTAGCGGTTGATGGGGGATGAGATCTAATGATGGATCAGGATCATGAGACCTAAAATGAATTATTATTATATGGTTTGATCATGGATAGTCTAGATCTGAATGCTAACACGTGATTTACACTGTAAATGTTCTGATCTGGGTATGACTGAAGTCTAGAATAGTTGTGATGTTTTAAGTTAGCATTTGCAGATCTATACGTTGGTTCGCTTTGGTAAAAGCATGTATACATGCTAGTTCGGCACATCAAAATAGCATATACATTATGAAATATGATATTTGAAATTGTAGTTGGTTCTAGTTGTTGTTGTAGAGTTCTGGGTTCTGCTTTGTGTTTTGGTGGCTCTATTCTGGTGATAATGTTATGAATGTTTAGGTTGATTGATTGTGATTTTCTTTAGTGATGACAAGTTTTCAGTGATTGGTTGTATAGTAGTGGTGATTTTTTTTAGCTTCAATGTTGCTGATGGGTCCAATATGAAAATTTGATGAAACAAGACCTTCAGATTGTGGTGTTGTGTTCCAGGAGTATCCAGTCTAAAAATTTATGAAACGTGGTCCCTGGAGGAAGAAGTGAAGGTCGTAGCCTTCTGTAGGCCTATGCCTACATAGTGGTAAACATATCAGCTAGTACAAGAGCTAGGGGGTTGGAGCTCCCTTCGAGTAGCAACTGGAAAACGAGTGAAAGTTGGAGCCTTTTGTAGGTTGCAACCTACGTACTAGTAAATGGATTGGCTAGTACTAGAGCTAGGGGGTTGGAGCTCCCTTCCAGTAGCAGAAACAAAACGAGTGAAGGTTGGAGCCTTCTATAGGCCAGTGCCTACATACTAGTAAATGGGTCGGCTTGTACAAGAGTCAGGGGGTTGTAGCTCCCTTCCAGTAAAAGCTAGAGAACAAGAGAAGGTTGTAGCCTTCTGCATGTGGGTGCCTGCGTACTGGTATGAGTATGCACCAGTACATGATTGTAAATAGGTTTTTCTTATATTGAAAGAAGACAACAACATGTGGTTTTTGTCTTGCATTGGGTTTCCACCTTAAATCTTGGTGTTCATGTGTGTTTCTTATGTGTGATGGTTTTTTCTGTTATTACTGCATATGGTTACTGTTTATATGGTTAATGAAGTACTGATGCACTGATTAAAGATCAACATATGATGAATTAACTAAATCATAAGTTTGTTAGATATACATTGGTTGCCTTAAATATAGTTATGTGTACATGCGAGTTACCTTCATTGAAGTAGTGTATATAAATCAGAGTATGGAAAGAAAAAGTTTTTGATTTGACTAATACTGATTCACCCCCCCTCTCAGTGTTATTTCCAACAACATTAATAAATGTGGTTGACATAAACGGATAGGTGTATATCAACCACATTAATAATTATTAGATGTATAGTAGGGATTTAATATTAATATTAATATTAATTAATACATAATTATATTAATTAGGTTTTAGTATTATTATATTATAATCGTAATATAATATTATTATATTAATATTAAAATAATTAAAATATATTATATTAATAATATTAATTATTATTATTATTATTATTATTATTATACACTAATATTATTATTTTAATACAATAATATTAATATTAACTAATACGTAATTATACTATTAGTATTAGGTTTTAGTATGAGGGTATTAGCATTAGCATTTTAATATAAACAAGGATAAGTTAAATATTTAACAAAATGAATATGTTTCAATTCATATTGGAACCCTAATATTAAACCTAATATTGTAAACCCTAATACCAAACCCTCTATTATAAACCAAATTTTAAACCTATATTATAGATCCAAATTATAAACCTTATATATTAAACACTATATATTAAACCATAATATTATATGTTGGAACTATCACTAATGTGTTGTCTTTGATGGCAACCTACTTGATAAAGATGTCAACATGATGGTTATGCAGATGCTACGGGTGAGATGGACAAAGGAATATCAGTTCAGAGATAGAAAGATGACAAAGGTGAAGTTTAGGAAAGTATACACGGGTTCTATGAAGAAAAGTTGCATACATACGCGAGTATGGTAAATAAAAGTCACATAGAGTTTCCACACCATGGTATTGTTAATACCATGGGTATTTACCATGGTATTCGCCCATACTAATGAGTGTGATAACAGATATTCGATCCTGTCAAAGAATACCAGCAGAATTAGTAAGGGATTGGTCTAAGGTATTGGTTAAGACCTCAGCTATATAAGGAGATGAAGATCAAAGTGTTACGGGTGCAAGTTTTGTGTTTTCTATGAATGAATTAATTTGGAATAGGTGTGCACCAAGGAGCAGGGAAAAGACACAGATCTGCAAAATCTGAAGAATGGCATCACATACATATGCTTGATTTTCTGATTAAAATATCTAATTGTGATATATCTGTGGTGTTAATAATACTCTAACATGAATATGAGACATTAAGGGGTGCGAATTATATTATGTGATGGAAATGAAAGCATGAGTTGGTGATTTTAGATCTATACACAAGTTTTCCTCTAAAATATTTTGTACATACGCAAATCTTAGTCTGAACAGTCACATATATTTTCTGCAATATGGATAGATCTATACGCAGGTGTCTAATATGAAAGGCACGTACATACGCAGGAGTGATTTATAAGAGTTGCATACATCTACTAGGGTTTTGCAGGATAAGTTGATGATAATGGTTGATATGTTCTATCATGTTTACTGATGTTTGGCGATGAAGTCTTTCTCATAATAATCAGTATTTGACAATGTTGTTTTGGCTGAATTGACTATGAATTAAAAGTTCAATAAGTGGTGATAATATTTATTTGGTTCAATGATTTATGTTAGCTTTAGTATCTATTTGGGTGGTTGATTCAATAGCACAGTGATTTAGATTCAGTTATCAATATTTTGAGATCTCTATGTGGGTATTCTGCACGTTTACCATGTACATACGCAGGTATGATCAACAACAACATCCTATACAATTCGATTCATATTTTATTAGGGCTTGTAGTGGTATCAGTTGGTTTTTGTTATGTGTAATAGTGTTTTACTAGGTATATTGCTGAGTGGTTATGCATTGTTAAAATTTATTCTGAATTGATCAACTTGTATTGGCTACATTAGAAGATTTGATGATCCAGTATTTGAGTAGTTGATTTCATAATTGATTAAGAGTGGATCAAGTTTGAAAATTTCTAAAAAGTGATACACAAAGAGATGAGCATAGCATTCTTCACAAAGGGGGTTGTAGCTCCCTTCGAGTAGGAGCTAGAAAAAGAGAGAAGGTTGTACCCTTCTATAGGTAGGAGCCTGCATACTGGTTAAATTTTGTGCCAGTACAAGATTGTAAGAAGATTATTTTTTTTAATAAAAGAAGAAGACAGAGACAACATCAATGGTGGTTTTGTTGCACATTAGGTTTCCACCTAAAAACCTGGTGTTCATCATGGAAAATTTTAGGGACAAATATTCGCAAGTGGGCTAATTTTCCATGTTTTTTCCAAAAAAAAGATTCGCCAATTTCCATTTTTTCCAAAAATGATTCACCCACATTTTATAGTATAAAATTATTTCACCTTAAAAACTGCCAAAATTTTATGTAGACTAATATAAAATCATTAGAAATATAAATATTTTTACAAAAATATTTTCAAACATTTTACAATTTGCATATTAGGGACTAGTAAGATTCGCCAAGGTTTCTAAACTAAGAAAAACTTCCATCCTTAAAATTTTCCTTGGTGCTCATATGGTTGTGTGCTTTTATGTTCTATATTCTCCTTAACTACTCATAATTATTGTTTAATTGATGAATAATAGAAAAATAATTCACTAATTAATGGTGTACAAATGATCAAGTAAGTTATCTATATATACGCGGGTTGTTGTAGTAACAATCACGTACCCCCTCAGTATATTTCCTATCAAACTACCATGTTTAATAGAACCAACTTGGTTTTCTAGAAGGTCAGAACAAGAACTTATCTATAGTCACATGGAGGTGACGTTTGGGAATAGTTGAAGGAGGCTACCAATATCCATCCTCCATTCCTACAGATGAAGCAGAAAAAAAAAAATGTGATACCAATGCAAAGGTTGTCAATGCTTTGTTGGGAAGCTTGGCAGAATCAAATCTTTTGAAAGTTATGTAGCTTAATAAACCAAAGACTATATGGTACAATATCATCCAAATTTATGAAGGTGATACTAAGGTAAAGAGTGCCAAACTTTGAACATTTAGAATTCAATGTGAAACTATCATAATTCATAATCATGAAAATATTGCAAGTTTATTTCCTATGGTAGATGAAATCGTTAATTCAATGAGAAATGTTGGTGATGAAATAAAATATTCAATGCTTGTTGATAAAATCCTAAGATCTCTAACCCCAAAATTTGATTCTAAAGTATTTTCCATTGAAGAAATACAGGATTTGAAGAACCTTACTGTTAAACAGCTTATCTGGATCTTAACAACTTATGAAATGAGAAAGGGGGGTCCCTCAGATATCATAGAAGCAGAATTTGCAGCTACTTCTAAAGGAAAAGAAAAGGAGGATCTTAAGGAATCCAACTATGTATCAAATGAAGAAGAGGCAAACTTCGTAAAGAAAATCCAAGTAAGAACTGGAAGATTTAGAGGTAAGCTTCATTTCAAATGCTTTTCTTGTGTAAGGGTTGGTTAATATGCTGCTAAATTCCCTTATAGAGAAAAAAATGAAAAAGGGAATAATTCTTCAAAAGTAAATTTTAGAGGAAGGTTTGAAAACAAGAAAAGTTTCTATGCCCACGAAGATAGTGATCGTCCTTTTGTTGGATAGGGTCCCCTAGTTCCAAGTTTTGTTTAAGTCATGTAAAGTCTCTGCATTTTGAGGAGCGGAGCACAATTAGCACAGAGTTCTAAGAGTCAAAGGGGCTTTAGGGTAGGTCAAAGGCCCTTGTTTTGTAATGGGATGAGCTCCACCCATGGTTTATGGGCCATGGTACTGTAAGGATAAAGGATATATAAATGGATGTCTTGGCAAGTCTAAGGTTGTGATGGATGTAATGTTGTGAATCTGTTTTGGGATATATTTGTGTATTGAGGCAAAAGGGAAGGCTCCTCCAGCTATGTGCGTGGAGACCTTGGCAAGTCTGCAGTTGTGTACGTAAGCCCCTACAGCTATGCGCGCAAGGTTGGAAATATTGTATTTATGAAGATTTGAGCTAATAAAGAAGAAATTGGGACAAATCTATGTATTTTTGTGTATTCGAATAGTGTTTATGTTTTAACCTGATTATGGTTTTCTTTTGTATATTTATTCTGTAATTGCATCGCGAAGGTTCACATACTATTTTATATGATTAATAATGCATGTTATAATAGTTACGCACAGCGCGCAAGATTGTTAAGTAGGAAAACACTATATGACTGTAACAATAAGGTTAATAATTTGCAAAGGTTGGATTAAGCCCTAAACTGAAAGAAACCTTACAACCACACTACATGGACCCTATGGATGCAGAAAAATTATTCTAGCATCCCCCAATATTGCCTTGGGTGAGACTGCGGTCTATGCAAGTAGGTCATTTCCGAAAGGGCAGATGGTATAGGGTTTTTTTACTTAGCGCAGCTAACTCTAAACCTAGGTCTGAGCCCCTCAAGCCAAAAAGTGGTTTTTCCACCAGGACCAAGATCTAACTGAGGGATGTGTGATGTGGTGACCAACTAGAAACGAGATCCAAGATTTGGTGGATCGAAAGTTGCACAAATTTGTAGCACAGGAAAGAATAAATATGCACCAGCCGAAAGAAAGGTGGTTACAGAGGTATATCTATACAGAACAACACGAGATATTTTTCATATCATTCTCTAACGATCTGTATGAGTGGATTTTAAACCTAGCTACAACTGAGCCTTGTTGGAAACACAACGATCCTATTGTGTGGACCCCAGAGCTGATTAAGAAACTTGAGACTGAAAATAAGGTCGCAAGGGTTGTTGACTACTGGATAGATAGTATTCTCAGAGGCTTTATTACTAAATTTTCAATTGACACAACAATATCCTACAGTGAAGTTGAGCGTCAATTTTTCAAAGGTCCACGAGGCAAGTATTTGAATTCTTTATGCCTATAAATTGATGTCTAAAAGAAGCCGGACTAGATCTATGTGATTTAGATTACATCGTGACAAATTTATTCAGGGTGAGTATAGTCCATTATTGGGTGAATCAGAAAGTGAAGAAGAAAGGAGAAACCCTAGTACACCTAGAGGTGTGGCACAATAATAACTCAAAGCACTTCTAGGATTCCACATCTGTCCACTCCACCTCAACCTTCACCTCCACCTCATACATCTACACCTCCGCCTCCACCTCCAACACCACTATTCAACATGGCTAACGAAGTGAAGATGCCTATTTTTAGGGGTCAAGGATTAGAGGATCTTGATCAATTTTGGTTTGTCACAGACATTGTGTGGAAATCACAGCAGATCAATGACAAATATATGAAGAAATCACAATGGGTCACAACGCTCCACGACAAAGAACAATCATGGTATATCAAGTACAGTACAACTCACCCAAATGCTTCGTTAGTTGAGACAAAGACCACAATGAATGCAAAGTTTAAGAAGCCTAAGTAGTAGTCACATTGTATTATAGAAATAAAAGAAATTAAGAAATCGTTAATAAGACTTCCTGGGATGTAGATCAGATGTTAAAATTCTTGGTGGGGAAATTTTACTTATAGATCTATGACGAATAGAAAGAACAATGTTATATAGTTGCGCTATTGCCACATCTTCGATTACCATTATTGTAGAAAAATATTGGGACGTAGGCCGAAGCATTAGAAATCATGAAGAAGTTAGAAGCTTTATCAGTACAAGATACTCACATAGCGGTTCAACAAATACAATCCCAGTTAGTAAGCTTGCATATGGAACTACAAGATTTGAAGAAAGGTAAGGAAGCTTGGTCTGAGATACGCTTAGAAGTTTGGTGTCTAAAGTGTAAAGAGGAAGGTCACTATAAGGACCAATGTCCTGTCTATCTTGATTATTTGGCTGGCAGAGGTCCCAATCCTTTGAAGCTAGAGCTTAGTGTTGGACTAAATACTGGATCGAGTGTATGGTGTAGTGTTTTCCGAGTTGCAAGCCAAAACTCGACTAATCATTGTTATTTGTTACAGAAAAATGTGTACTCACGAAAGCAATTATTTTTTAATTTCTATCGATTAGTAGGACATGACGAGAGGGATTGTTGTAGCTATGAATTGATGGTAGATCGAACTCTAGCATATAGGATGTAGTATGAAGGTCGTGCGCACGAAGATCATGGTTCACCTATGACCCACGGAGGATTTCAAGGCTGAGGACGTGGTCAAGGAGGAGGCGTTGAACGAGGTCAGGGTCATATCATATGCTATAACTGTGGCGAAGCTAGAAATTTTGTGTGGGATTGTTAGAACCCCACTCACCCTTCCTGTTAGTATTGTAGACAGTTTGACCATGTAATAGAGGATTTCTCTGTTTTAATGGATAAGATGCAAGAAAATATGAATCATTAGCTTGCACAAATTTTACAAATGATGTGATATCAACCACACAAAGATGCTCCAAGCACTAATATTGTGACACAAAGTTGTGTAGCTACAGGAGAAGATAGAGTAGAGAGTAAAAATCTTGTGGCAGATACATGGGTTAGGAAGGAAAGAGAGAATAGTATTGGGTTTGACCTGTAGAAGGAGAAGGAAACATTCATGGAGGGGAAGAAACGTTTCATCGACCCAGGAGCTTCGACATCAAGGACATAGATGTAACTAGTACCAAGGAAGAACACTCCTGAAGTAGTTACTATGACAGCACACCCTAATTCAACCTTTCTAAAGTCCTTTCTGTAGACATGTATGAAGTTCCTAAGGTACAATAAAGTAGTGGAAAGGTTGCAAGAACTGATCGACAACTGTGTCAGTAAAGAGAAGCCATAGCCTAAACAATTCATGTTGGGATGGAGTCCTCTAGGTCTAAGTTTTGTTCTAAATTTTTAATCAATTTTGATGTAATATTGTAAAGCCTCCACATTTGAAGAAATTTTGTGTGTTCTTTGTATATTTATATGTTTCTGTGTTCATGCTCAGTTATGATTTGTTTCTCTATAATATTATTCTAATTTCATCACGAAGGTCCAGATATACTTTTATATGATAACTTATACATCTTATAACAATTATAAGAAGCTCACAGATTTATTTAAGTAGAAATCGATGTAAGTCTGTGATTCTGAAGGTAATGGTTCGCGAAGGTCAGATTGGGCTCTGGAGTAAGGAAACACATTTATGCTACATCACATAGCCTTCTGGATGTAGAAACCTAGTTCTAACATCCCCCAATATTGCCTCGAGTGAGACTATAGTCTACGCTAAGCGGACTGCTGAAGAAAGGGTTGGTAGTGTAGGGTTTTGTTGGTTAGCATAGCTAACTCTCAACCTGGGTCCAAGCCCCCTCAAACCAACAAATTGTTTTGTTTCCGGGACTGTAGTCTATCTAAGGGATGTGTGATGTGGCGTCTGTGGAGACCAACTAAGAAAGAACTCTAGAATTGGGTAGATCAGAATTTGCACAAGTTTGCATCTCACAAAAATCAGAATGTGTGCTGGTCAAAAGATAGGTGGTTACAAAGATATATCTACACAGAAGAGTACAAAGTTTTCTTTACATCATTTTCTTGTGAATGACATGAGTGGCTGTCTAAATAATAGAAATCCAACCTACCTAGAAACATGATGAACATCTGGTGTGGACTCCTGAACTGATCAAGCGTCTTGAAGAATCTGATCATAAGGTTGCAAGGGTTGTTGATTATTGGATTGATAGTATTTTGGGCAGTTTCATCACTGAATTTGAAATTGACAGATTTGTATCTTATAGCAAAGTTGAACGTTGATTCTTTAAGGGTCTGAGGTAAGTACCTGAAATCGCTAAAACGTTGATTAAAATGTTGTTGTGTGAAAAGGGTGTTATGCCTTTGAATTAATGCTCAAAAGAAACTAGACAGGATCTACACAATGTGGCAAAAGGTTCCGAGTAGATCGTGAAAGAAACTTTGAAGGTGAATACAGTCTATTGCTAGGGGATTTAGAAATTAAGAAGAGGGAAACCCTAACTCACATAGAGGTGCATCGCAGACAGAAGGACAGGGCACTTATGGGGTTCTGAATCCATCCACTCCAACTCCACCTCCCCCGCCACCTCATACACCTATTCCTATGCCTCCACCACCACCTCCACCTTCATTGTTCAATATGGAGAAGACAGTGAAAATGCCTGTATTCAAGGGTCAGGGATCAGAGGGTCCTAATTATGATTGGTTCATAGAAGAAGCTATGTGGAAGGCATAGAACGTCAATGATGATGACATGAATAATGTGCAACTGGTTATATTGCTACTGGATAGAGTGCTTACATGGTATATCAAATATAGTAGAACCAATCTGAATGCTACGTTGGTTGAGACAAAGACCGCGTTGAATGCATAATTTAGAAAGTTGAAATTACAAGCTCAATGTGCTACTAAAATAAAGGAGATTAAACAAATGGTTAATGACTCTGCATGGGATATAGATCAGAGTTTGAAGTGCTTACTGAGGCAAGTTAATCTTCTGATTCCAGACGAACAACATAAGTAATGGTACATAGCTATGTGATTGCCACATTTAAGATTTCCTTTATCTCAACAGAAGATCGGATCTCAGGTCGAAGCATTAGAGATCGCGATGAAGCTGGACGCTTCGCTGATCTAGGACATGATTATAGGAGTCCAAAATATCTGGTCATAGTTAACAAGCTTGCATATGAAGTTGCAAGATCTAAAGAAGGGAAAGGAGGTTTCGGGATTATGCCCTGAAGTTTGGTACACAAATTTCTAGGTTGTAGGCCACTATAAGGATTAGTGCCATGTGTACGAGGACTATATAACTAGGGGAGGTCCCAACCCACTGAAAATAGAGTCTCTTGTTGGATCAAGCATCAGTTCAAGTGTCTGGTGTAATATCTGCCAAGTGTCAGGACTGCATTTGACAGAAAATTGTTGTCTTTTGCAAAATTTTTTACAATCACCAAAGCAACTATTTTGCAAATTTTGCAAATCGGTTGGCCATGATGAAAGAGATTTCCAAAGCTATGATTTAATTATAGATAGGACCCCCATGTATAGGATGCAAGCTAAAATTCACAAGCAGAACGATCAAGGCTCACTTGCGGCTCACGGAGGATTCCAAGGATGGGGAAGAGGATGATGAGGAGGCACTGGAAGAGGTTAGGCCAAACCAACTACTATAACTGTGGAGAACCAGGACATTTTTCACGTGACTGTCAGAGTCCAACCCATCCTTCTTGTCAATAGTGTAAGCAATTTGATCATGTTATAGAAGCTTGTCATGTATTAATAGAGAATATACAGGAAAATAAGAACCAACAGCTGATGCAAAACATTCAGACGATGAGATCCCAGTCATGTGAAGACAATCCAAGTGTCAATATAGTCACACGAATTGGTATAGCCACTGGTGAAGACAAGATATAAGGAACACAACTGATAGCAAATACATGGGTTCATAGGGATGGCGAGAAGAATGTTAGATTTGAATTACAAAGAGAAAAGGAGACGTTTATGGAGGCAAGAAAACGTTTTATGGATCTAGTTGTTTCTATGTATAAAACTCAAATACAAATAGTCCCATGAAAAGAGAAATTTGAAGAAATTACTGCGACAAAGTACTCTGATCCCACGGTGGTTAATCCATTTCTATAGACATGCATGAAGCTACTAAGGGATTAGAAGGAAGGCAATTGAAGACTACAAGAACTAATAGATAATTACACTAGCAAGGACAAGCTGATACCAGAACAGTGCGCAATGAATAAGGTGAACTGAAGCAAGAAAAGGACTGGTAGGGAGATGCAGTTGACAACACAAATTGGAGATTTTGACATGGACTAGGTAATTCTCAACTTAAGATCTGATGCTAATGTAATTCCAAAGAAGAATTGGGAACATATGGGGAAACCTAAGTTGTGGTGGTTGCCAATCCATCTATGCATGGAAAACCAACAAAAGATAATTCCAATTGGTTGCTTGCACAAAGTGGTTGTAGATATTGAGGGAGCCAGTGTACTCAAAGATTTTGAAGTTATTGAAATAGTAGATGACAGTAATCCATACCAGCATTTCTCAGGATTGATTGGGCTTTCTACATGAATTCTATTATTAATTTGAAGAAATAAAGCATGGTGTTCAAAAACAACGACCTTAGAGTGGTTGTTCTATTGGATCTAGCTGAAGGTGTGTGAGACATAGAGCTAGTCCGTGATGAATCTGATGATTAATACATTGATTACATATATAAGATCACTGTGTGAGACGAAGACTGGATTAATCCCACTTTGGATGGACGGATCAGTTGGGAGAAAGATAGTTCATTCCAATCAATCTCAGATGATGATCTGGATTTAAAAAAGAATGCAACAAATTACAGAGATAACCATAAACACAGAGATGCAGTAGAAATAATAATTCATTTCATTAATGTAAAATACTGAAATGTGCTTACAAACAACAATGGAAAGAAATCATCTAGGGCGATGGTAGCTTATCTTTGAGAAGAGATGTGGTGGCTACATGCCTTTGAACTATGTTACAATGAGGCTTGAAGGCCTATTTATTGTTGAGAAACAATGGAAAACCCTAAACATCCAAAAATCTAACCCTAGAAGATGAAACGCCAAACTGTGGGCCCTGTTTGGGTAAATTTGTACATCAACTTCCCAGGGTCGTAACTTTGGCATACGATCTCCATTTGACACATGAAATATCTCATTAGAAAGATCTATATGAGAAATACAACTTTGGGAAGATCCCATGGACCCATGTTGCTCCTAGTTTTCCCAAAAAACATTGTTTAGGGCCTCAAAATGACTCTGGAAGTTTAGGACCTGAAAAACTGCTATAAATAGTAAATTGTGCTACAATTAAGTAAACTGAAAAGCTAAAAGAAATAATGGTGGGGGTCCAAGTGGACTTGGCAGGTGGCCACCAATATCCACCTGGATCATTCCTCCCCCCTTAGGAAGCAATGGTCCCCATTGCGTTGAGTTCCTCCATGAGATGAGGAAACTTCTGCTGAACTTGGTCCCTGGTGAGCCACTTGCCCTGGTGAAGGAGTTGGTCTGCTTTGACAACTCGATACAGTTGGATATTCTGCTGGTGAGTGTGCTTGATCTATGTGTCCATGATCCGATCAGTTGAATCTTGTTCCATGGAATCTGGATTTAACTCTATGGGTGTGAGTTGTTCTGCAATGTCGGATGTATCTAGTAATGGTGGAAAGTATGGCCAAAGGCAATCCACATTGAATACTGGGTGCATACCAAGGAATGGGGGAATTCTGAGCTCAAATGCATTGTCAGCCACAACCTTGGTAATGGTGTAAGGGCCATATCAGAGTGGTGTGAGTTTTCGATAGGCTCTAGTAAGGCATTCCTTTTGCAAATGCAACCAGACTTTGTCACCCACCTGAAACTTGTATGGCACCCAATGTTGATCATGTCGTTGGTTGTATTTGGCATTTGATTTCTCTAAATGTCATGGACCTACTAGCGAATATGTTGGATGTGCTCAATGAAGTTGTTTTCCTTATCTGTTTCAGACTGGACATGAGCCAAATCTGCGTAAGTAGCTGCAAATGGCATGGCCACATCAATGGGACATAGTGGCTGGAATCCCAAGCCCACCTGAAAAGGGTTGTGGCCAGTTAAGTTGTGGAGAGCTTGGTTGGTGATATGCTACGCATAGGGGAGTCTCTCATCCCATTTGCGTGGATGCTTTGATTTGTACATGCATAGAATGTGTACGATCATCCTGTTGACAACCTCTGTCTGGCCATCACCTTGAGGATGGAAGGTTGTGGACTTAGTGAGTTTGGTGTCTAGCATTGACTAAAGACTGGACCAAAATGTACTGAGGAGCCTGCTATCCCAATCTAAGATGATAGACTCTGGGATCCCAAAGTGTACCCAAACTCATTCAAAGAAGATTTTAGTAGTGGATTCTGCTGCGATATTCTTCTTGTAGGCCGCCATAATGGCCATCTTTGAGAACCTGTCAACGACCATAAAAACGTAGTCATTTCCATGATTAGTGGAAGGAAGGCCTAACATGTAATCCATGGAGATGGATTCCCAAGGTCGACTAGGTGTAGGCAGTGGGGTATAGAGGCCTTGCTTCTTGATGGTTGGTTTTGCAATGGCAAAGGCAGTGCATGATCTGATGTACTTCCCGACATCCTGTCGAAGATTCGGGCAATAGAAATACTTCTGCAGTACTGACACCATTTTCTCAACCCCACAATGCCTAGCAAACCCACTGTGTGCTTCCTAAATCATCTTGGAACGCTCGCTTGAAGGAACACAAAGGTGACCTAGGTGGCATAACAGGTCATCCTGGAGGTGAAAATCTACAACATGCTGACCCTCCAAGAGTGTCTGGTATGTGTGGCTGAATTCTGGGTCACTTTTGTAGAGAAGTGGCTAATAAGAAGTCTTGTGCCCACAAGAGTTGAGCACGGTGGTTAACACCATGATCGGTGGTCGACTGAGGCAATCTGCAACATTATTGGTGCTGCCCTTCTTATATTTGATATTCAAATGGAACTGTTGCAGGCATGTGGATCACTTCTCATGGTGATCATTCTGCAACTTCACTTAGGTCTGTATGAACTATAGGGGTCGGTGGTTTATGTGGATGACTGTTTCCTTCCCCAAAATGTAATGCTTCCATTATCAGCAGGACTGCACAATGGAATACATCTCTTTTTCATAAGTGGGATACTTCTAAACTGTTTCTAAAAGTGTCTCACTGTGATATGCCACTGGATGCCCATGTTGAGTAAGGACTGCCCCAATAGCATAGACAGAGGCATCTTTCTCGACCTCAAATGGTTGTTGCAAGTCTAGTAATACGAGCACTGGTGTCGTGCAAAGGCGATCTTTCAACTCTGTGAATGCCTTCTGTTGAGATTCAGACCAAAAGAATTTTGCTTTCGCTCCTCCCTTGGTGACTTGACTCAAGGGCCAAGTGATATGAGAAAATCCCAACAAGAACCTACAGTAGAAGTTGGCAAGACCTAGAAAGCTACAGAGCTCTGTCAGAGTGGTTGGAGATGGCCAATCCCGAATGACTTGGATCTTGGCTAGATCCACATGCACCCCCTGTTCATCAATAATGTATCCCAGATACTGAACCTAGGTCATGCCAAAAGTTCATTTATCCAAATTGGCACATAACTTGTGTTGTTGGAGTGTTTGGAGAACCTGTAGGATGTGGTGGAGATGCTCTTCCCAACTGTGGCTGAATATCAGGATGTCATCCAAGTATACCACTACAAATTAGTTGTTGAATGGCACAAGATTTCATCCATTAGCCTCATGAAGGTTGCAGGAGCATTCGTCAATTTGAAAGGCATAACCAACCATTCGAAATGGCCCTTCTTGGCTTTGCAGGCAGTCTTCCACACATCGGAGGGTTCGACTGGTACTTGGTGATATCCTGACTTCAAATCGATCTTGCTGAAATATTTTCCCCCCTTCAGTTGGTCTAGGAGGTCATCAATCCATGGGATCGGGTACCTATTATGGACAGTGATCTTTTTCAGCGCCCAATAGTCAATACATAGTCTCCAAGTCCCATACTTCTTCTATACCAACACGATCGGGCTGCCACAAGGAGATGAACTCGAATAGATGTGACCTTTCTACAGTAGCTCCTGAATCTGCCTCTTGATTTCATCATTCTCCAGAATGGAGCACCAATAGATTGGTCCATTGGGCAGCGACGCACCTGGGGTCAAATCAATGGAGTGCTTGACTTGACAGTGCAAATGAACCCTTGCGGGGGAGGTGAAGATGTCCTCGTACTCCTCCATGACCTTGTCCATCTATAGTTGTCGTGTAGAGGGGCCCTGTCTGGAGGTTGTTACCACCATCTTCTTCTTTCCTTGAGGGCGTATCATTAGGAAAACAAATTTCCTGGTTTTGGAAATGAGCTTACTGAATTGTTTTGTAGTAACCAAAGAGATGGTGGTAGGCAGTGCTACCTCCGGTATCCTGTACAACTTATTTCCCAAAGTAACAATAACAGCACGGGGCCTTGATTCATACATAGCATGTCACTTCCACAAGTATGGTTTTCCTAATAATACATCACAAACTTCAAGGGGAGTAATTTCTCACAATACCTCATTTGTGAAGGGCTTGATGTTGTATGGAAGGCGACACTGCTGGCTCACGCGAAGATCTCGTCCTTGGTGAAGCCACCCGATGGTGTACGGTTGTGGATGTGTTGTGGTTGGTAAGCCCAACTGCTTCACGACCTCTACCAAAATGATTTTCTTTTGGCTTCCACTGTCGACTATGAACTGCCCTTTATCCACATCTGGGAGTGGAAGAGATGCTCCTCCTCCTCTAGATCTTCGGGTTCCTCCTTGTGGATCTTTGTGGTGGCAATGGTGACGTTGGGATCTGCATCTATAATCTGCTTCCCTTTGTCATTCACCTTGTCAGGTTTTGACTCAGAGTCGGAACATGCATCTGATTCTGAAAATTTTAGCTCGGCCACGAGTCACTGCTTGGACCGACACTCACTTGTGTTGTGAGTGGAGCTCTTATGGAACTTACACCACTTTCCCGTGTCCTTTTTCAGCTTCACGGCGTTGTTCTTTGCTTGCAGCTTTGGTGGGTTCTCTTGGGCCACCCTGCCTTGGCTTTGTCCTTTGTTCTGCGGTTTGGGGGCACTTTTCCCTTGCTTCAGATTCACAGATCCAAAGTCTCGCTTCTTCTGTTTAAACTTTTGGTCGACCTTGACGGCATATCGGTATGTCGTGCCGAGTGAGGGGATGTTCAGGAATTCTATTCCTTCCTGGATGTACTTGTGTAGGCAGCTGCGGTATTTGAGTACCAAATACTGCTCTGAATCCTTGATACCCAACTTTTTGCAAAGGGTATGGAAAATATTGGTAAACTCCGGCATGTCTTGGTCCCTTCCTTGTCGCAGCGTGGTCCACTTTATGTATTGATCCTCATAGCTTCTAATAGGGTAGTACTACTCCTTGATGGCATCCCAGAATGAATCCCAAGTGGGTGCAGCTGAAAATAGTGAGCCTGTACTTTCATCCTTCTGCTTGCAGTAGGTTTCCCACTAGTCCTTGACGTGGGGGCCTGCTTTGAGAAGAGCGAAAATAATCTTTTCCCGACTGGAAAAATCATGAATAGAAAAATAACCCTCTAGCATATTTAACCATTTATCGATAGCATCTGCATCTATCTGACCCTCGAATATTGGGATTTCAAAATCAACTTGTACCTTAAACGGTGTGCCATTTCCAGAGTAGTTGTTGGAAGCCAATGCGTTCGCCCCGGGGTAGCTGCTGAAGGATCTGGGCAAAGTTGTCCATCATCACGTTCCTTTGTCTCTTGAGGGCTCCTTTGAGCAATATTTTGATAGGATCTCTTGCCCCCTCGTCTTTCTTTTCATCTGCCATGGGAGGCCGTCGGGATTTGCGAGGCTGGTCATGCAAAGGTTTGACCAGTTCAAGCGCTAACTCCTTATATCCCGACCTCGTTGGGGACATACAAAGAAAAACAGAGAAAAAGAAGACCGCTCTGATACCACTGATCCGGATTTTAAAAAGAATGCAACAAATTACAGAGATAACCATAAACACAGAGATGCAGCGGAAATAATACTTCCTTTCATTAATGTAAAATACTGAAAAGTGCTTACAAACAACAATGGAAATAAATCAGATAAGGCGATGGTAGCTTATCTTTGAGAAGAGATGTGGTGGCTACATGCCTCTGAACTATTTTACAATGAGGCTCAAAGGCCTATTTATTGTTGAGAAAATAATGTAAAACCCTAAACATCCAAAAACCTAATCCTAGAAGATGAAACGCCAAACTGTGGGCCCCGTTTGGGTAAATTGGTACATCAACTTCCCAGGGTCGTAACTTTGGCATACAATCTCCGTTTGACGCGCGCAATATCTCATTAGAAATATCTATCCGAGAACTACAGCTTTGGGAAGAGCAACATAGGTCCATGTACCCATGTTGCTCCTAGTTTTCCCAAAAAGCGTCATTTAGGGCTTCAAAATGGCTTCAGAAGTTCAGGACCCGAAAAACTACTAAAAATAGTAAACTGTGCTACAATTAAGGAAATTGAAAAGCTGAAAGAAACAATGGTGGGGGTCCAAGTGGACTTGGAAGGTGGCCACAAATATCCACCTGGATCGGATGAAGAATTAGAAAACTGGCATAATCAGTTACATGAGGTCTCTACACTATGATGCAATAGGCTTAAAATGTCTTTGCGTTATATATCAACTGAGGTACGTAAATTTCCTTATTATGATGGGCTAAATGATGTCAATATTTTTCTTGACCACTTTGAAAGAGATGTACCAGAGGAGCACAGGTACCAAGCTCTAGATTTGGCCTTAAGAGCTACGCTTGTAAGATGGTGGGGAACCCACAAGGATAATATTGTTGATTGGAAGTAATATTGTAGAGTAATGAGACTAAGATTTGGCTACACAAAACATGGCTCAATGAAAAGTATACAGGTAAGGATGACCTGCGCAAGCATCTATCTCAATCGACTAAGGCTTGGGGTGAGGTACCTCAACCGGAGTGGGTACATATATTTATTCATACATTATATGCTATACCAATGAAATGGTATTTGGAGATGGATTTGCGACACAAGAATGCTGATTGGGATGAAATGAACTACAGTTTCCTACCGACATTCAGCTTTGAAGATGGGTTCGAATGAATTGATGAGGCTCTTTAGGATATTAAGGCAATGATCTTATGAACACCAATAGAACATATAACTTGGATGCAGACTCACTGGAGCGTGCAGCTACAACATGCTTTGGAATGCTACAATGTTACTACGGAAGAAGGCAATGAAGATTCAGGAAATATCAATATTTTTGAGTCATATGTATTGTTCAAAGTTGCAGAACCCAATGTATAGATCCCTGATATATCATCATTGATAAAGACAAAGCAAGTAAATATTGGCTCAAAAGCAGAACCAAAGTTTGTGCATATTCGTAACTATTGCGATGAAGACACGGTAGGCAAGGTTGCTAAATCATTGCATGAATATCGAGATTTATTTCTGACAAATTTCTATTAAGTATTGGGGGATTCCGTAGTGCATTATATTAGATATCATTTTTTGGGATTCAATTGCGTTAAGTAAGTCATTCATCTATGACCATTTACATGAGAGATAGTCGTAACTGACTAATTTCTCATGATTTTTGAATAGTCCACTTAGCACTCATTGCATTGGGTGATTCTCACAAGGGTGAAGAAGTGGGATTGAAACTAGTGAAATAAATCACATAGCGTTAATCTTCACTTCTGAGGCTTGCACCCAGTAACTAGGACTTCCCCGGAGTTCAACCATCCCAGATCGCATCTGGCTCAAGTGCGCTTAACTGTGGAGTTTTCCCCACAATCAAGCCCACTTAGCTTGCTACCCCATTTGCAAAACCTTAGCAAGTATTGTGCCTCATTAACCATTCAAGTAGAGTTCCCTTCACTCTCTTTGAATTAAGTATTGGGGGTTTCCTCAGTGCATTATATTAGATATCATTTTTTGGGATTCAACTGCGTTAAGTAAGTCATTCATCTATGACCATTTACATGAGAGGTAGGCGTAACTAACTAATTTCTCATGATTTTTTAACAGTCCACTTACCACTCATTGCATCGGGTGATGCTCACAGGGGTGAAGAAGTGGGATTGAAACTAGTGAAATAAATCACATAGCATCAATCGTCACTTCCGGGGCTTGCACCCCATAACTAGGACTTCCCGGGAGGTCACCCATCCCAAATCGCCTCTGTCTCAAGTGCGCTTAACTATGGGATTTTCCCCACAATCAAGCCCACTTAACTTGCTAGCCAATTTGCAAAACCTTAGCAAGTAGTGTGCCTCATGAACCATTCAAGTAGAGTTCCCTTCACTCTTTTTGAATTAAGTATTGGGGGTTTCCGCAGTGCAATATATTAGGAAAACTCCATAGTTAAGCGCACTTAAGCCAGAGGCAATTTGGGATGGGTGACCTCCCGGGAAGTCCTAGTTACCAGGTGCAAGCCCCGGAAGTGATGATTGATGCTATGTGATTTATTTCACTAGTTTCAATCCCATTTCTTCACCCCTGTGAGAATCACCCGATGCAATGAGTGCTAAGTGGACTATTCAAAAATCATGAGAAATTAGTCAGTTACGACTACCTCTCATGTAAATGGTCATAGATGAATGACTTACTTAATGCAGTTGAATCCCAAAAACGGATATCTAATATAATGCACTGCAGAAACCCCCAATACTTAATTCAAAAAGAGTGAAGGGAACTCTACTTGAATGGTTCATGAGGCGCAATACTTGCTAAGGTTTTGCAAATGGGGTAGCAAGCTAAATGGGCTTGATTGTGGGGAAAACTCCATAGTTAAGCTCGCTTGAGCCAGAGGTGATCTAGGATGGGTGACCTCTCGGAAAGTCCTAATTACTTGGTGCAAGCCTCGAAAGTGATGATTGACGCTATGTGATTTATTTCACTAGTTTCAATCCCACTTCTTGACCCCTGTGAGCATCACCCAATGCAATGAGCACTAGGTGGACTATTCAAAAATCATGAGAAATTAGTTAGTTATGACTACCTCTCATGTAAATGGTCATAGATGAATGACTTACTTAATGCAGTTGAATCCCAAAAATGATATCTAATATAATGCACCACGAAAACCCTCAATAGTTAATTCAAAAAGAGTGAAGGGAACTCTACTTGAATGGTTCATGAGGCACAATACTTGCTAAGGTTTTGCAAATGGGGTAGCAAGCTAAGTGGGCTTGATTGTGGGGAAAACTCCATAATTAAGCGTGTTTGAGCCAAAGGCAATCTGGGATGGGTGACCTCCCGGGAAGTCCTAGTTACCAGGTGCAAGCCCCGGAAGTGATGAATAATGTTATGTGATTTATTTCACTAGTTTAAATCCCACTTCTTCACCCCTGTGAGCATCACACAATGCAATGAGTGCTAAGTGGAATATTCAAAAATCATGAGAAATTAATTAGTTACGACTACCTCTCATGTAAATGGTCATAGATGAATGGCTTACTTAACGCAGTTGAATGCTAGAAAATGATATATAATATAATACACTGTGGAAACCCCCAATACTGAAGTCAAAAAGAGTGAAGGGAAATCTACTAGAATGATTCATGAGGCACAATACTTGCTAAGGTTTTGCAAATGGGGTAGCAAGCTAAGTGGGCTTGATTGTGGGGAAAACTAAAGCCAGAGGTGATCTGGGATGGGTGGCCTCCAGGGAAGTCCTAGTTATCGGGTGCAAGCCCCAGAAGTGATGATTGATGCTATGTGATTTATTTTACTAGTTTCAATCCCACTTCTTCACCCGTGTGAGCATCACCCGATGTAATGACTGCTAAGTGGACTATTCAAAAGTCATGAGAAATTAGTTAGTGACGATTCCCTCTCATGTAAATGGTCATAGATTAATGACTTAACGCAGTTGAATCCCAAAAAATGATATCTAATATAATGCACTGTGGAAACCCCCAATACTAAATTCAAATAGAGTGAAGGGAGCTCTATTTGAATGGTTCATGAGGCACAATACTCGCTAAGGTTTTGCAAATGGGGTAGCAAGTTAAGTGGGCTTGATTGTGGGGGAAACTCCACAGTTAAGCTCATGTGAGCCAGAGCCAATCTGGGATGGGTAACCTCCCGGGAAGTGCTGGTTACTGGGTGCAAGCCTTGAAAATGATGATTGACGCTATGTGATTTATTTCAATAGTTTCAATCCCACTTCTTCACCCCTATGAGCATCACCCGATGCAATGAGTGCTAAGTGGACTATTCAAAAATCATGAGAAATTAGTCAGTTACGACTACCTCTCATGTAAATGGTCATATATGAATGACTTAGCGCAATTGAATCCAAAAAAATGATATCTAAAATTTCTATTAATTGAAGCGTATAGTAGGTGATTTGGGTATGAGGAAGATAAATTTAAAGCTAGTTGCAAAGCTGGTTAAGAAGTGCCCATATCGACTGAACCCCAAGTACAAGGAAAAGGTAAGTGAAGAGCTATATAAGATGCTCATGGTAGGTATAATTGAGCCAGTAGAAGAGTTAGAATGGGTCAGTCCAACGGTGGTCCACGAAAAGAAAACAAAGGAGGATATAAGGATATTCGTAGATCTACAAAAGTTAAATGAAGCATGTGTGCATGACCCCTTTCCTATGCCTTTTACAGATGAAGTTCTACAAAATGTTGGAGGATAGGAGGCTTATTCATTCACAGATGGATTCTCGGGATATCACCAAATTACAATTGCGTTGGAGGATAGAAGCAAGATTACCTTCGCTACAGAGTGGGGTTCATTCCAATATACAATTATGCCTTTTAGACTGAAAAATGCTCCTTCAATATTTTCAAGGGTGGTAGTCACAGAATTCAAGCAATCTATTCACAAATTTCTGGAGGTCTACTGCGATGATTGGACAATATTTGGGCTAGTTAAGAAACATGTTTCTAGTCTGCGCCTAATGTTGGATACATGCAAGAAGTATCAGATTTCCTTGAATTTGAAGAAATTTATTTTATGTGTACCTTATGGAATATTGTTGGGACATGTCGTATGTAAGTAGGGATTGATGGTAGACCCTACCAAGATCATTGTAATTATCAATTTGGATCCACCCAGGAATGTAAAGAAGTTATGCGCAACTTTGGGTCATACAGGGTATTACAAGAAGTTTATAAAGGCGTATGTGCATATCACTGTGCCAAGGGAGAGGTTGTTGAAGAGGGATGCTACCTTTTTTTTGGATGATGACTCTGAGAAGAGCTTGGATGTTCTTAATGAGAAGATGGTTACTTCGTTAATCCTAGTATTCCCACAAGAATTTCATTTGCATGTGGATGCATCTTATATCGGGTTGGGAGTTGTTTTAACTCAACCAGGTGAAGGAGATATTTACCTTCCAATTTCCTTTGCAAGTAAGAAACTATCTAAGGTGTAGAGAAGCTATTCAACCACATAACGAGAAGGATTGGCCATGGCATATGTACTACAAAAATTTAGACATTATCTGCTAGGTGCACATTTTAAAATGTACACGAATCATTATACATTGAAATACCTGGTCAATAAGCCTGTGTTGGTGGGGAACATCTATTGATGGTTGCTTCTCTTCCATGAGTATGATTTTGAAGTCATAATTAAGCTAGGAAGGTTGAATGCTAGACCTGATCATCTCTCTAGGATCAACAACAATGAAGAACCCACTAATATTGATGAAGGGTTACTTGACATGCAACTCTTCACTCTCAGAGTTGTTGATGAACATTTTGTGGAAATTATTTATTTTCTATCTACTTGCGTAGCTCCTGAAGGATACACAAAGCAACAAAAGAAGGAACTAGTAATTAGGGCTGTAGATTTTTCAGTGATTGTAGGACACTTGTATAAGATGGGACTGGATGATGTTTTGCATCGATATGTACTTGAGTATGAATGACACAGCATTCTGATTGAATCACATGGTGGTATCACTGGAGGAAACTATGTATGTAAGCAAACTGTGTAGAATATTCTGCAAACAGGATTATGGTGGCCCATGGTACATAAAGATTCTATGGAATACTAGAGTGCATGTGATGTGTGTTAGAGGACAAGAAGACCATCGCGAAGGGATGAATTACCCTTAAATCCATAGGTCACATTGCAAGCATTCGATAAATGGGAAATCGACTTCGTTAGAACAATTAATCGACCAGGGAAGAAGACGGTTGCACATTATATTATCATTGTGACACATTACTTTACTAGATGGGCTGAGGCATAGCCCATGAAGGCCTGCAGCATGGAAACTATTGCGAATTTTATATTTGACTATATTTTGTCATGGTTTGTATTCATGAAGGTCTTGATGAGTGACCGAGGTTTGCACGTCTTGAATGAAACAATTGAGGTGTTGATAGAAGAGTTCCAAATGCACTATCAGAAGAGTACACCATATCATCCTGAAGAAAATGGAACTATAAAAAATTTTAACAAAATATTAGAGAATTCCTTAACGAAGATCTGCAATGTTAATAAGGATGACTGGGATGTGTGCATACCGACAGTTCTATGGGAAAATATAATGACTTGTAAGAAACTAACAGGGAAAACACCATTTAGACTGGTATATGGACAAGAAGTAGTGATTCCAAGGGATTATATAGTGCCGAGCCTAAGGATCAGACTAGTAATTGAGATGGAAGATCAAAACTTCATGGAGGAATGCTTAGCACAACTGCTTTCATTGGAGGAAGACCGTTGTTTAGATGGTTTTCATCAGTAGGTGAAAAAGCTCAAGAAAAGGTGTAGCATGATCACCACATTAAGCAGTGCACTTTTAAGAATGGATATTTCATCCTGATGTATGACAAAAAGTTCAAAAAATTTCCTATGAAGTTTTAGATGCATTGGATGGCACCCTATGTGATCAAGGATATTTTGGATGGTGGTGCAGTTCTGCTCACAAAGTTGAATGGGGAGTTATTTCTTGCAAGGATTAATGGGAGCATATTGAAGGTATACAGGGATGATCTCGCCCCTACAAGGACACAATGACTATATGATAGCAGGAAATTCTTAGTGCTTCAGACAATTGGAAGGAAGCGCATGACTATAAACTACTTTGCCAAGTAAGGGTTCCATCGTAGAAGGAGGGTTGTATTATGTTTAGGTAGATGGCACAGATGGATAAATCTATGAAAATATAGGTGCACCATAAGGGAGGGTCCAGTGCAGCCTACCCAAAATGTGACCATTGGAAAAGCTACAGTTGATTTTACCACAAATTTTTTATTAAATGGAGTGGGGGAAGCACATTTAAGGAGAATATCTATGCAAATCTTCTCCCAAATTTTCATTTATGAGGAGGATCTTAAGGCATTCAAGGTATTCAATTTGAATTGGGCTATAAATATGGCATCCCTCTCTACATTTAGACACTTTTCCTCTTGAAAAAATATTGTGAGGTTTTGTACCAAAGTCTGAGCCCAGAGAAGTGCTACATGTCTGGCGAGGATTGGCGGGACATCTACTAGGAATTTCTAGAAGAAGGATTAACAAACATCATGACTGCTACACCTCCTACACCCACCACATCTCCTAGATCACCAAGGATGAAGCCCACATCTGCAGCAACAACAACAAAAATGGTAGAACCAGCTTAAACAACAGTAGTAAAGAAGCAGAAGAAACTGCAGAAGCCACCACTAAGGCAATCACCTAGGAAAGTGTCTGTTGTGCAGAGGAGCAAGGAAAAGATGAGCAAAGTGAAAAACGAAGAAACCAATGGAGGTGGTTGACTTAGAGGATGAAGAACTTGAGGTAGGAATTGAAGACATAAGTGTTTATGAGGCTAAGCCAATCTCGCGGTTACCTCCTGTTGCGGCCTCAGATTTCTGCTACCCCATCATGGGGGATAACCACACGGTCCAGACCTTAAGAAAGCTCCTTTTCCGTTTAAAGTGGTGGCTCCAACTAGGGATAATGGGACCATTTTCCCAGTGTGGGTTTTAAGATGAGAGTGGGTGGTTCATGAGCGATTACAATAGAATAATGATAATCTAAATGACCTATTCTATCATGCAAATCTCTAACTAACTTATTCTAATATAAACTCGGGTATTTTTGTGTGGTATGCGATCTACAAAGATATATGCTTAACATGTGATAATAAAGATTAATCACACATAAACAAAGATGATAACGTATAAGATAATTTCTTTGACTAAACAGTTATTCAAAGAAATTTATAAAATATATCGCATATATGATGAATTATATATATGAAAATTAACAATTTTAGCTAGGAATCATACAATAGTGCAATTAACGCTTAACAGAAAGAATAAATCTCACATAAAATTCATGAAAGTAAAGTGTTGTCACTAATTAAACAAAAAAAACAAAATCAATCATACAAGATAATAGTACCATATGTGCGAAGTTCTGTTCATTTAACTAATGACATGGATTAGCTCCTTTCTTCAAATCAAATTATCTCCCAAGAAAACAATACTGCATCAACAAAGGAAAGTAGTCTGATATCTAAAAGAAACGATCATGTTCCATAATTTCACCAAAGAATTCATAAACTTACAAAAGTGCATTCTTTGCAATTTTTTTTTTATAAAATTCTAGACCCTTCTTGTTGGGTGCGGGATCCCCCAAACGAAGTTTTGGGGGCTTAGAGCCCAGATTTTGGTCAAAACTTGTAATTCCAATGTAAAGACTCCGCATTTTGTGTGCGCGGAGTGCATAGTTTGTTAAAGAGTCATAGGGTTGTCTGCCCTTACTTTTGTTATTGTAATGTCGGGTGTAGAGATCTACCTATGGTCCACGGACCATGGGATTGTATAAATAGAGCGAGGCTCTAAGTAGTTTAAAAGCATAAGAAGCATAATTAAAATGAAGAACATATGATGCGTGCGAGATAGATCTGAAGTGTAAAGCTTAGTTTTGGGTCATAGAGTAGGAGAAGGCTCTACAGCTGAGTGCGCAGAGGCCTAGTAGTCCGCAGCTGAGTGCGTAGGGCGAGTCGAGTCTGTGACAGTTGGAAGTATTAATAAAGAGAATTTTCCTATCATATTTGTGTATTTATTTACTTTTTTTTGCATCTATTATCTTGGGTATGAAATTCAATTCTAATACTTATATGATGCGCGAATGTGTATAATTGTATTGATTAAGTGAATGCAAGATAGAATATCTATTTACGCAAACTTAACTAAGATCCGTTAAGAAGATAAGTAAGATACATAGTGTAGTTTGGGAAAATAGTGCAGTTTGCTGCCATAAGCAGCTCAAAAGCATCTCAACCCTTGGTTAGGGATATGCGAGAGACGATTGTAACAGATCATGAAGGTACTAAAGGTTGGAACAGTGTGTGAAGTGACCTACGCGAAGACAGGCATAGTTGGACCAAATCAACATCACAGACATCTCATGGGTGTGGATACTTGGTTCCAGCATCCCCCCATACTAATTCAATTGAGACTTCAGTCTGCGCTCCGCAAGCTGATGTCAAAATGACAAGTAGTGTAGGATTTGTTTGGCTAAATAAATTTGAACCTGTGTCAGGCCCCCATAAGCCAACAAATGGTTCCGTTGCTGGAACAGGAATCTACATAGAGTTGTCTGATGTTGTATCATTGGAATCCAACTAAAAAATAAATTGAAGGCTGGTTGGACAGAATAATTCACGAATTCGTGGTGCAAGAGAACAGAAACCTACGACTGTCAAAAGAAGAGTGGCTAGACAGCTACCTGTATATAGAGATCCATGAAATATTTTTCATGTCCTTCTCTACTGAGCTATATGAGTGGATCACGAAGCTAGCAGATAGCCAAGGAAGGTGGAAGCATCGAAGGATAATATCGCACGTGCCATTGATCATTGGCTCAATCAAATTATAGGAGGATTCATTACTGAGTTCGTGGTTGATACCTCAGTCAGCTACAGCGAGGCAAAGCGATGCTTTCTCAAAGGACAACAAGGTAAGTACGTAAAGTCTTTAAATACTTGGATTAAAATGCTATTGTGCGAAAAGACAGTTATGCATTTACCTTGATGTTCGAGGCTACGTGAATTGGAAAGGTTTATAGGAACGAACGAAATAAGGGTCTAGAAAATAGCCGCTTGATTTCACTGCCACGAGGAGATGAGGAAGAGCTCGCAAAGGTCTCTCCACAAAGTGCCATTCATCTAATAAGGCAAATAATTCCACAAATACCACCTCCACCCACACCACCACCGGCTTCACCACCATCACCTCCATCTTCACTCATACCAACTCCACCACCACCACGATTCAATATGGCAAGCACAGTGAAGTTGCATGTGTTCAAATGTTTGGGAAATGAGGATCTGGACCAATTCTGGTTCATTGTAAGGGTTTTATAGGAAGCACAAGGTGTTACATATGACCATATAAAGAAGGTGACGCTTGTTAGCACCCTACAGGATCGCGCGCTGACCTGGTATATTAAATACTCCAATGATAACCTGAATGCGAGACTCGCAGATATCCAAGAAGCGCTAAATAGAGAATTTAACAGGCCTAAATCTGAAGTGCAATTGATCACTGGATTTAAAGAGCTTATGATGCTACCAAGCGAGACTCCTTGGGAATTGGATTAGAGGCTGAAATGTATGATTCGTGAAGCCAATATGAATCTGACGTATGGGCAGCATCGCGAGTGGTTTGTAGATTCGCTAATACCACATTTAAGGAGTGTGCTACTACAGCAGAAGATAATGACTCAGGCAGAGGCCTTAGAGATTGCTTTGAGGCCACATGAGACCTCGATGTAGGATCCTAACCTAGGAGTTCAGCAGATGCATGTGCAATTGAAGAATCTATGCCTTGAGATGTAGAGTCTGAAATAGGATAGGACGGTTCGACCAGAAGTGCGCGAAGAAGTATGGTATGTGAAATGCAAGAGTCAAGGTCATGACAAAGACCACTGCTCGGTTTTTACAAATGACCTCATAGGAGGAGGATCGATGCCTTTAAGGCTGGAGGCTCAAGCAGGACCTAGTGTAGTGCCTACTTTGTGGTGGGCGATATGTCAAATAGCTGGAAAACATGCCACAGAAAATTGTCACTTGTTACAGAAGTATACGCAAAATTTGCAATAGTTTTTCTACAAATTTTGTAGGATGGTGGGACATGACGAGCGCACATGGAGAAGCTATGAGTTGATGATGGATAGAACTCCCACCTACCAAGTTCAAGCCGAAACGCGACCCCTTCACTAGAATGGAGGAATGGTGCAAACAGGATTTTAGGGGCGCGAACAAGGCCGAGGTGGAGGAGGACCTGGAAGAGGTTGCGGACAGTTGATTTGCAATAATTGCAGAGGGTCAAGAGATTATGCTCGCGATTGTGCGAATCCAACGTGCCCATCATTTTTGTATTGTACGTTGTTTGATCATAAGATGGAAGATTGTCCTACGTTGATAGCTAGGATACACGACAAAGGAGTGTTGCCACCTCCCACGACTCAGAACCTGTAGATGATGAGGTCTGAGCCATGCGAGGAAGATATGAATGTGAACATTGTGCTCTGAAGTGGAATCATGACAGGAGATGACAAAGGAAAACAACCAAAAGATAGTACTTGGGTTCGCAACGCTCCGGTGAAAGAAGCAGAGTTTGATTTGGAGCACAATTGAGAAACCTTCATGGAAGCTAAGAAAAGCTTCACTAATCCCTCCACTTTAGGAAGAAAAGATAAACCAGAGCTATAAATGGACCCATCTATGCTCACAACGTTCCTAGAAACCCGTATGAAATTTCTTCGTGATAGTAAGGCTGTGAAAGGGTTACAGGAACTCATCAATAGATGCACTGGGACTGCGCAATGAGAACTGTGCGTAGTCCGGAAGATTGGAAAGCATAAGACAAGGACAGGAGGAGAAATGAGGCTGACCATGTAGATCAGAGAATATGAGATGGATCAAGTCATTTTATATTTTGGTTCGGATGTGAATGTTCTGCCGAGATAGACATGGGAGCGAATGGGAAGACTTGCACTACAGTGGTCTCCAATTCAGCTAGGGATGATGAAACAGCAGAAAATAATATCCATGGGGCGGTTGCAAGGAATAACTGTGGATATTGAGGGAGCAAGCATGCTGGATGATTTCGAAGTGATATATATTGTTGATGATAGAAATTCCTACCTCGTGCTCCTAGGAATTGACTGGGCCACTGACATGAACGGAGTAATTAATCTGAAAAAGCAAAAAGTGATCTTTGAAAAGAAGTCACTATGCGTAATCACACCCCTGGACCCTACTGAAGGATCGCGCTATAGGGAGCTGGTACACAACTATGAAAGTGATGATGATCTAGACTGCATCTACAAGATAACAGCGCGAGACCAAGACTGGGTGAATCCCACCATGTATGGGTGGATTACATGGGAGTGCGAGAGTTCCTGCACTTCGGATTCCAATGAAGAAGTAGAATGATGGCAGAATGAAGTAACTATGCTAAACTCTAATATGATGAGAAGGTTGTTGCACTGTGTGTCGACAAAAGTAAGAGATTTACCTACTTATGATGGTCTAAATGAGGTAGATACCTTCTTGGATGAATTTGAAAGAGAGGTGCTGGAAAAGCAATGCTTCCAGGCCTTGGACTGGGTACTGCGCACTATGCTCGCAAGATGGTGGGGTACGCACAAAGGAAGCTTTGATGATTGGCGCGAATGTAGGAAAATGATGCACACATGATTTGGGAAGCCTACGGTGTGACTGACAGACAACTATGATGGGCAGGATGATTCGCATGTACATCTAGCCAAGCAGACGCAGGCCTATGGAGAAAAGCCACAACCTGAGTGGGTGCACCTATTTTGCCATACCATAGATGTTATACCAATGAAATGGTATATAGAAACAGAGCTCCACCATGGGACAAGTGAATGGGATATCCTGCGTGAAGGGTTCGTGACGAACTTCAGTTTTGAGGATGGGTGGGACAGTATTGATGAAGCACTACAAGAGGTAAAAGAAGCCATCTTTATGATACCACAAGAGCTGGTAGAATTGATTCAACCTGAATGGGCTACTCAGCTGAGTCGTGCGCTGGAATGCTATAATGTAACTACTAAAGAGGAGGATGAGGATCTACGAAATATTAACATTCCAGAAAAAAAAGGTCACTACGAGGTTCACGGACCACAGATTGAGAACCTTGATATAACCGTGCCAGTGAAAACTAAGAAGCTAAACATTGGTACAAAGACAAAACCTAAATTCACAAAGATCAGAGACTACTGGGACAACGCAATGGTGGATAAGGTCATTGAATTACTCTATGAATATCAGGACTTATTCCCGACCAAGTTTACAAATTTGAAAGGAATAGTCAGAGATTTAGGAGTAATGAAGATCACATTAAAGCCCGTCGCGAAGCCAGTTAAGCAGAGGCCTTACCCCTTAAATCTGAAATACAAGGAAGAGGTCCGTGTAGAACTAGACAAAATACTTACAGCAGGAGTCATTGAGCCTATGGAAGAATCCGATTGGGTAAGCCCAATGGTAGTACGAGAGAAGAAGCATAAGGATGAGATAAGGATATCTGTGGATCTCAGGAAATTGAATGATTCTTGTGTGCATGATCCATTCCCAACTCCTTTCACGGATGAAGTGTTGGACAATGTAGGAGGTCAGGAAGCATATTATTTCATTGATGGGTTATCGGGGTACCACCAGATCAAAATCGCATCGGGGGATAGGAGCAAGAAAACCTTCACGACTGAGTGGGGTTGCTTTTAATATACTTTCATGCCGTTTGGATTGAAGAATGCCCCTGCTATATTTTTGTGCATGGTTGTTGCGACATTTAGGGAATATATTCATAAGTTCTTGGAGGTCTATTTTGATGACTGGACTGTATTTGGGCTGGTTAGGTGCCATGTAGCGAACTTGAGCTTAATGATGGATACCTGCCGAAGATACCAAATCGCACTCAACCTCATGAAGTGTTTGTTCCTCATTCCTTTTTGGAACCTGTTGGGGCATGTGGTTTGTAAAGAAGGGCTGATGGTAGACGCTGTTAGCCTTAGAGGAAAATGGCCCAAAAATGGATCCAAATATGCCCAAAGTCTCCAAGTGTGCTTAAATATCGTGCCAATGGATCCATTTATGCCCTCGACATTTTCAATTTTGGCTCAAATATCATCTAATGATCAAAATCAACGTAAGAGGAAAGCCCTTGGAAGGGCTGAAAATCACTATCGAGAGGCAAAAAACAAAGAAGAACAGTGAAAAACCCACAAGCGCAGGCTTGAACAGGGTGTTGCATAGCCACCATTACATCTGGCTGATCAACGACCAAGATCTAGGTAGCAAATCACATATCGGCCAGGAAGAAGTGACAGGCTTAAAGTAGGCGCATGACATCGCCAATCAATGATCGCCGATGATCAGATCGACGAGTCGCATGAGCGGGGAGCTATGTTATATATATATATATATATATATATATATATATATATATATATATATATATATATATATATATATATATATATAGATATATATATATATATATATATATATATATATATATATATATATATATATATACATATACATATATATATATGTATATATATAAGGCCTAGCGAATGAGCGATCAACGATTGCGATCGGATCGCATCGTTGTATCACATCGTCATGCCACCATGGGGTGGGACCTCCACACATACATACGAGTGACCCGGTGGGCTGGACCCAACAGCGCTACAAATGATTTCTTATAAAATTTCAAGTTCGCGCCCAAGAATTTTTCAATTTTTTTACGTATTTTTGTGGTTTCAACGAAATACAAAGGAAGCCTAGCTAGTGTGATTGCGATGAGCCCTGGACCCGAAAGGGTCTGAGAAATGGCATATATGATATTTGAAATCCGCCAGGGACATTTTTTCATAAATTTTCAATGATTCGACATATTTCCAATATAAAGGAAAAATCAAAATAGGTAGGATTTTGGGCGGGCCGTGGGCGGTAAGTGGTTTAGACAGAGCTCCACTTGATGCCATACAGCAGTTGCCACGTGTCCAAGACAAGGAGAGAGGAAACCACCCTCATCGGGCAGTTAATTATAGTACAAAGGAAGCGCCCAAAATGAATCATCACTGTTGGATTTGGGACTCCCAGATCGACGTCGGAGATGTGTTGTCATTACAAAGGCGGACCCAAGAGGGAAATAAGCCATTTCTAAGTATTTTTTAAGTCCAAAAGGGACAGAGGTAGGTGGAACTTTCACAGTCTCACTGCCTTTTCTGTTTTAAACATAAAATAGTCCTGTATTGACAGAAAGGGGCCACTTAGAGGGATATACGGGCCCGAAGACCCATTACACCATATAACAAAGCCTGGGAGACATATTGCCAGGAAACAAGTGCCTAGAAAGAGAAAGAGGAGAGCCATTCCACCACACAGACAACGCAACACAAAAGCATCATGGAGCATGTGCAGCTAGCCTAAAACAAAATTGGCCATGAAGCATCAACAGACAGCGCAGCTTATCCTTAACATCAGAATCAATTGTGGGGCATCTCTGGCACAAGAGAGCTCCCAAACAATGCAACAAACCACCCAAAATATCTTAATATGGCTAGTCTTCTGTTAGAAGAAGAAACCACCGAGCCACACTTGCCTTTAGGGAATCAAAGTAGTTAACGATGCAGATCGAATAGATTAAGACTCCGAGCCTTCTAAAGAACTCAAGAGCATTGTAAAGGGCCTATAAAAAGCAAAAAACTAAATGTAATAAGGGTTCAACTTTTGGAGATTATTCCTCCTCTGTTCATTCAAGCTTCTCATCTTCATTCTAGCAATATAAGCTCCGTTTGCCATTATATGTTCAATGTCCATGCTCTTTGCTATTCTATGCTTGCACTTGAACAATTTGTTCAGGTTTTCTTTGTGTTTAAGGCCAGATAACTGTCATCTTATCTCTGCTTTGATATATTATATTTGCAAGATTATTTGCTTCCTGTAGCTAGCCATTTATATGTGTTATTATATGTGCATATACCAGTATAGTCAGTAAGCTCATTTGCTGCCTGTAGCAAGCCATTATATATGTTCATGTATGCAATATGCTGGTACTGTCAGTATTCTCCATCTATCCATTAAATCTAAAAACTGTTTAGCATTAGTGGTCTAAATCCTTGTGCTGTTGAGGGTGTTCATGCATGTCTTGAGTGAAAATAGAGCTAAAATGGTTATCTGACTTGATCCAAACCATCATCCATTCCAATAGTTCTGAGAACAATATTGAAGATTATATGTTACGAAGCATCTCCGAGCTGAAACCTAGGAGAGTTTCCTGGAGTGCTAACATAATTAGCGCCGTTGCTGGGGAGAGGAAACTGAAGCTCAGCTTCCCTGGGAAATGACATAGATCCAGCTTTGATGATAAACAAAATCTGGGCACATTTTTGGTTGTAATCATCTATCTGGTGATCTACTGGAGGCTGGAACTCTTGGCGACTCCGCTTCATAGTTCTGGCTTAGTTTGTGAGGCATACTCAGAGAAACCCTCAGAAGTCACAAGCTGACCCAGTACCTAACCCTAAAAAGATCATCAAAGAAAGAAAGGTATTACAAAAAGGAGCATCAGGTTCAGGTAAACCTAAACAATATTCTATATCTCTTCAAGAAAATCCTGCAATAAAACAAATACATTTTGAGAGTACATATTCTAATACTAGCAGTGAAGAAAAACTCTCAGAAATTCATAAAGCTCCTTATTCTTTAGGTTCTCCTTTTGTTGTAAGCCCGAAGGAAACCTCACCTCCTATCCATCATACTCCTTTAGTATTATTAGTCACTCCTCAACCCTCTGTCATTCAGACTTCCAGTACTCTTTTAGCCACCATAGCTATGGCAGGTCCACAAGCACCTACCAAAATGGAAAGAATCATAGCTGCTAGGTATGGGCCTCTAATACTGCCCACTCCTTTAAATGCCATGCCTACTGGAGAATATCAGAAATATAGGCCTAAATTCACTGGGACTGAAGGTGTTAGTGTTGAAGAACATCTTGAATCATTCTATAGCTATGCTGATAATCTGGACATTAGTGAGGATGATGTATGGATGAGAGTCTTTGTCCAAAGCCTAGATGGAGAGGCTAGGAAATGGTTCAAAGAACTAACCCCAAGATCTATAGTAGATATCAAAGCTTTAGATGATCCATTTCTGAAGCATTGGGGGGTAAAAAGGACCACCTCTACTACCACACTGAGTTTGGAAACTTAAAGAGAGAAAATGGTGAGTTGTTGTCTGATTTTAACAAAAGGTTTAATTGTATGTACAACAAGATACCAGCTAAAGTAAAACCCACTACTACCTCTGCTAAACTCACCTATGCCAGTGCTTTTGACTCTAACTTCTGCATATTGTTGAGAGAGAGGCAATGTGCCACTTTCACTGACATGCAGGATGCAACCTTGGAAGTGGAATCAAACATCATGGTTGCAGAGAAACTCAAGGGAAATGTTGATAGAAGAAAATAGAGGGGTGAGTCTTCATCATCCTTTGATCCTAAGATAGATAAAATGAACAAAATGATCGATTCATTAGCCTTTAAAATCTCTAAATTGAAGGTTGAGCATCAACCGGGGAAAGGAATACTGCCTAATACCTTTGCTCCTAGAAATCGAAATCAAAATCCATATAGAAGAACAAATGAGCATTTGCAGATTTTGCAAAGAAACAAAGATGCAAATGAAGATCAAAGGGTGAAGGCTCCTCTTCAAAATGCAGTCATGGAAGAAGAGTAGTTTGAAGAAGAAGATGGTATCCATTGTCTGGAAGACAAAGGTAATGCCTCCTTTTTGACCTTAGCTGCCTATGAAAGGTCATTATTCAATGACTAGATTAACCAAGAATGGGATGGTGAAGCTGCTTTACAAATGGTAGATCAGCAAAGATATAATTTGAGGTCAAAGGTAAATGATGCCAAGGAAATTCCTATTCAAAGATCTATTGTCCCCATAGTATAGCAAGCTGCTAAGCAAAAACAACCGGCAGTCAATCCCATTGTTGTCCAAGCTCTAGCTCATGAGGTTAGAGGTCTTGAAAATTCTTCTCCTCCTTTCAATTTTCAATCATAAATTCAGAAGCTAAAGATACCCATGCCTCTGATTGAACTATTGAAGAATGAGTCCTTCAAAAGATCCATCCTCGAGGCCCTTGAGCCTAAAGCCATCCAAGCCTCCACTGATTGTGTGAATCTGCAAGATGACAAGCCAACTGTTATTCTTAGCCTAGTGATTGAAAAGTGTGAAGATAGCTCCCCATCATTCTATGTCTCTCTGACTATTCATGATAAAATCCTTCACAATTGCCTTCTAGATAGTAACGCCAGCCATAATCTAATACCCAAGGCTATCATGGATGAGTTGGGTCTTGACATCACAAAGCCTTATCATGACCTGTTCTCTTTTGACTCTAGAAAAGTGAAATGTTTGGGATTAATCAAGGACCTAGCCATCACTTTGTCTCAACTTCCTATGAAAAGCATGATGATGGATATTGTGGTGGCAGATGTAACCCCCAAGTTTGGTATGTTACTTTCCAGAGGTTGGATCAAGAGACTAGGTGGATCATTACAAAATGATCTATCTTATGCTACTATCCCAGTCTTCGAAGGAGAGAGTAAGAGATTATACAGAGAGGCGCAATTGGCTTATATAATCAGTGATGAAAGTAATCCCACCAATCATCCCATATATGTTATTGACACCGATTTTGGAGCATGTATTCTCCATATTGAAGATTATCAATTGGCCTCCATGCAGCTCAAGAAACCAGTTTTCCAGATCACAGAGGAAGAAAACCCACAGGTTTGGGATATGTTTTTTGATAGGACTTGCTCTAAAGAAGCTGCAGGGGCAGGCGTAGTCCTTGTGTCCCCAACGCAGGAATATATTCATTTATTGTTAAAATTAACCTTTCGGGTCACAAACAACATCGCAGAGTATGAAGCTTTAATTCTGGGCTTAAGCGCTGCTAAAGAAATGGGCATCAAAGGCTTGAAAGTGTTTGGGGACGCAGACCTCATTATTCAGTAGGTAAATAAAACTTTCCAATCTAAGCATCCAAGGGTGAAGGCATAAAGAGATGAGATATGGAGGCTCAAGGATTCTTTTAATGATTTAAGCATTTCTTATATTCCAAGAATAAAGAACCAGCTTGTCGACTCCCTTGTTGTCTCTGCTAGCATGTTAATTCCTTCGTTGCCTCCAAAATTGACATATGAAGTTCAGATAAGACACAGATTGTATCTGCTTGACAATGTCAAATATTGGAGGGTTTTTGAGGATGATGAGGAAATTAACAGGTTTTTGCAAGTTGTGGAGGAATTTTCTGAAATGCGCATCGACCAGGAAAACGAAACCATGGAAGAATGCGGCCAGTCCAAGTTCAAAAGCGAAATCAGCCAAAGGAGCATCGTCCAGCTGCCCAGTAATCACATACCAAAGGGATTGGTGCCTCTTGAGAGGCTATTCAATCATAATGATGTGCCCTATAAGGCATCCAAAATAGAGAATGAGTCTGCTGTCTATAAACACAATATAGGCAGCCCAGCCTGTCCAAAAAAACATAAATTTGTCCACGCATTTATCCTCTGCCCAGAATTCCGACTATTGCACCCTCATGAAGCAATTTGCTGATATTTTTTCCTGGGAATACAATGATCTTAAAACCTATGATGCAGACATCATTCAACGTAAGATCCTGCTGGAAAAGAACACCATCTCTTTTAAGAAAAAATTAAGACCTATTAGCCTTCTCCTATTGCCTTTCATCAATAAATAAATCAAGAAGCTGTTGGTTGCCAAAATCATAGTACCCCTAAGGTATTCAAAGTGGATAGCCAACCTTGTGGTGGTAAGAAAGAAAAATGGAGAAATAAGGCTTTGTGTCAACTTTAGAAATCTGAACAAGTGCTCTAAAAAATATAACTATCCCCTGCCCAAGATGGAACACTTGTTGCAAAGAGTTTCAGGGGCTAAATTCATGTCTTTCTTAGATGGATTTTCAAGTTACAATTAGATAGTCGTACATCCTGAAGATCAAGAAAATACTGCCTTCACTACTCCTTGGGGCACTTTCATGTACTCCAAGTTGCCTTTCGGGCTGATGAATGTTGGGGCTACCTTCCAGAGGGCCATGGACGTAGCCTTTGTGGGAGAAAAGGAAAATTTTGTCCTTATTTATCTTGGTGACATAACAATCTTCTCTAGCAGCCACAAATACCATTTACATCATTTAAAAAATGTCTTCCTGAAGTGCAGACAGTTTGGAATCTGAGTGAACCCAAAGAAGTCACAGTTTTCTCTACAAGAAGGCAAACTTCTAGGGCATATTGTTTCTGCTGAAGGTGTTAAGATTGATCCAGCAAGGGTTCAAGCCATTCAGACATTGTCCATCCAAAGGTCAAAGAGGGACATTCAATCCTTCCTGGGTAAGATTAACTTTGTGAGGATGTTCATTCCAAACTCTACAGAACTAGTAAAGCACATCACTTCCATGCTGAAGAAAGGAGTAGAAATAAAATGGAAACATGCTTCAAGAAGCTCTTTTGAAGCCATCAAGCAAGCTATCATGGAAGCTCCCACTCTAATCAGCCCAGATTACACTAAGGAGTTTTGTATCTTCTCTTTTGCCTCTTATGATACACTTTCAGGAGTTCTGTTGCAGAAAAATGATGAAGGCATAGAGCACCCCACGGCCTTTTTCAGCAAAACTTTAAGGGATGCTGAACTAAGATATGACCTTATTGAAAAACAAGCTTATGCTCTCGTAAAGTCTTTAAAGGCATTCAGAATTTATATTCTACATTCCAAAGTAGTTGCATATGCCCGATGCCATACAGTGGCTACCATGTGTCCATGACAAGGAGAGAGTAAACTGCCCTCATCGGGCAATTAACTCTAGTACAAATGAGGTGCCCGAAATGAATCATCATCGTTGGATCTGGGACTCCCAGATCGACGATAGAGACATGTTGTCATTACAAAGGTAGACCCAAGAGGGAAATAAGCCATTTCTAAGGATTTCTTAAGTCCAAAAAGGACAGAGGTAGGTAGGATTTTCACAGTGTCACTGCATTCTCTATTTTAAACAGAAAATAGTCCTATATTGACAGAAAGGGGCCATATAGAAGGATATATAGGCTCGAAGACCCATTGCACCATATAACAGAGCCCATGAGACATATTGCTGGGAAACAAGTGCCTAGAAAGGGAAAGAGGAGAACCATTCCACCACACAGACAACACAACACAGAAGCATCATGGAGCACGTGCAACTAGCCTGAAACAGAATCAACCATGAAGCATCAACAGACAGCGCAGTTCATCCATAATAGAAGAATCAATTGTGTGGCATCTCTGGCATGAGAGAGATCCGAGATAGCCCAACAAACCACCCAAAATATCTGAATATGGTTAGTGTTCTGTCAGAATAAGAAACCTCTAAGCCACGCTTGCCTTTAGGGAATCAAAGCAGTTAACGATGCAAATCGAATAGATTAAGACTTCGAGCCTTCTAGAGAGCTCAGGAGCATTGTAAAGGGCCTATAAAAGGCAGAAAACTAAATGTAATAAGGTTTCAACTTTTGGAGATTATTCCTCCTCTGCTCATTCAAGCTTCTCATCTTCATTCTAGCAATATAAGCTTCTTTTGCCATTATATGTTCAATGTCCATGCTCTTTGTTGTTATATGCTTGCACTTGAACAGTTTGTTCAGGTTTTCTTTGTGTTTAAGACAAGATAATTGTCATCTTATCTCCGCTTTTATATATTAGATTTGCAAGATTCTTTACTGCTTGTAGCTAGCCATTTATATGTGTTATTATATGTGTGCATCTGCCAGTATAGTTAGTAAGCTCAATTGCTACCTGTAGCTAGCCGTTCATATATGTTCATGTATGCAATCTACTGGTACTGTCAGTATTCTCCATCTATCCATTAAACCTACAAACTATTGAGTATTAGTGGTCTAAAGCCTTATGTTGTTGAGGGTGTTCATGCATGTCTTGAGTGAGAATAGAGATGAAATGGTTATCTGACTTGATCCAAACCATCATCCATTTCAATAGTTCTGAGAACAATATTGAAGATTATATGTTACCAGGCATCTCCGAGCTACAACCTAGGAGAGTTTCTTGGAGTGCTAATAGACCCCGCGAAGATAGCAGTGATTTTAAACTTGGAAGCACTGAGAAGTGTGAAACAATTGCGTGCCACTTTGGGACATATGGGATATTACAAAAAGTTTATTAAAGGCTATGCTCAGATTGTTGGGCCTTGAAATTGTCATTCACTTCCATTACATTTTCACTTATATTTCCATACTGTCACTTTCACTCCACCTCTATTTCATTACATTTACCTTACCATTATCACTATTGGGTCACATTGATTTTTTTCCAAACTTTATTAATTCTTAGCATTTTTAAAAGAATTTATAGTTAAAAATTAGAAAATAATGTGCATATGCTTATACTTAACAAGTGCGATGAGATTGTTGACAAGTGTAGGTCAAAAACAAGCTTCTAAAAGACCATTATGTAGCCTCCCAAAACCAAATTTGACTTTGAGTGGAGAAGATCATGGGATCATAAGGATATGTGTCTCATTTCCTATTTGTATTGAAACTCTAAGAAGACATGTGTCTTATCATTTCCTATTTTGATTGTAACTCGAGAGATATAGGGAGAGATTCATGGACTCTCTTTAATGAGATAGCTTCTCATATTTTTGTATAAATAGAGGAAGTTTTCTCCTATCATTTTTATGTTTAAAGTTGGAGAATTTCTCATGTTTTGAATAAAGAATAAGGCTTGCATTTGGAGCTTCTCAAATTTCCATCATACTTTTGGATTGACCATCTACAATGTGTTAGATTTATTTGTTTTCATAGATTAAGATTTATTTTCTTTTAGAGATTAAGATTTATTGCTTTCTTAATTAATGTGTAATCTTATGCTAATAAAAGCATCTCAAGAAAGGAATTTTCTCTTTTCCAAAATTGGATTATGTTTGAAGCATTGGAGCATACAGTGATCTTAGTTTTCCTTTACATGATTTTAAAATGCTTTCTTAGGATTAAGTTTTACATTCACTGTTTAATCTTATGTATAGCATTTCAAGAAGGTGGTTCTTCAAAATTGATTGTTTGAGGCATTTAGAACAGAGATTGATTTAGTTTCCTTTCTCATGCTTTTATCATGCTTTTTATATTAAATTTCTTATCTATTGTGTCATCGAATGTTCAGCATTTCAAGGTAACCCTTCCGAAATTGATTGCTTAAAAACATTAGATTACATAGTCATTACAAGTTTTTACATGTTTTATTTTAGATGCTTTCATTATGCTTTCCTAGATCATGTTTTCTTTCATTTAGAGTAATTACTAGTTTAGTTTCTTTCATCAAAACATTTCATTTTATTCCTTCTTTAGAAATTATATTTCAACATTAAAATTCATTATATTTTATCCATTAACATTTAAAGATTTCATCTAGAAGCATAACTTTCATTTCTTAGATTAATTTCCTTAAACAAACAAACAAAACCCTCAAAACAACATAAAAACATACTCAATGAAGTAAGAAACAAGGTTAACTAAGCACATATTGTGCACCACACTTCATCAGTTTACTAACCCCAGTCGATAATTTATGTTAGAAATTTAAGACATTAAATTGACAGAACATTTTGGTGTCGTTGCTGGGGAAGTGTAATTAGGAGACCTTATTTTTGACATCTAAAAATAAATAAATCTGTTAGGCCCCTATTCTACTAGTGTAACCCCTTATTGTTATTAGTATAACCCACTTATTATATTGATGTACCCATGTAGTGCCCATATTGTTACTATTGTGCCCCATAGAAGCCCACTATTGTTATTATTGTGCCCTTACATTATTATTGTTATGTCGACTCTGATTATGTTATGACCCCATAGACTCCTATATATAGAAAGGAGGTCTTTTCATTTGTATCATCCAAGAATTGTTCATTTATGTAATGTAAAGGAGGTTTCCCCCTCGAAGAGGCTGAATTCTAAGGTGTTGATCTATCTTTTCTATCTTTTCTTGAGCTAGTTTCATAACTTTGGTATCAGAGCTTTGGATTCTAGGGTTTCGCTGCTCCAAACAGGTCATCGTGGCATTTTCGCTATAACTTTGTTTCTGTGACATTTCAGAAGTTGCAAAAAAAACTCATTTGAGAAGAAATCACGTTGAACCTCGGGTCCGAATTTCAGAGCTTTTCGCGCTACATTTGCGGAGATATGAGCTGAGGAAGTTGGTCTTTTTGCAGACTCCTGAATTTCATTCCAAACAGGTGACCTGGGGAAGATCGTCATAACTTTCTTTATAAGAATCGGATTGAAATTTCACAAGAAGGTAAAAAAAGAGGACGGACTGTAGTTTTCTTGTATAAATTTTTTAGAGTCAAAGGTTGAAACAGTGACACGTGGCACTTCATACAAGTTCGCTCTACTGAACTAGTCTACAATCAGGTCACTGCGGGAGATTGTGCATAACTCTTTCTTGGAGAATCCAATTTGGATCAGACTAGTGGAATTGCAAAGAGGACACAGAAGGCTACTACAGGGCACAATTTTAGAACTGGATGATTCAAAATTACAGAGATACATCAGATTCAATATCAGGCTTATACAAAGTGAAAAAAGGTGTGTAGTTTTTTTTTTAATTTTTGCGTAAGCTTGGTTTGAAGGAATTCAAAGGGCATAGTAAAGCATTATTATCGGTAATTGATGCCCAGAGGAAAGAAAATGCAAACACCTAGTAAGCAACCTGAAAGCTCTAGCATGACTTATAAAGAAGAGGAAGAAATGCAACATGATATAGCAAAATTACGAGACCAAGTGCAACAAGTGTCACTTGCACAAAAAGGAACAGAATCTAAGATGGATGGTTTAAAGAAAGATGTAGAAGCTAAGATGGATGGTTTAAAGAAAGGAATAGAAGCTAAGATGGACGATTTGAAGATAGATTTGAGGACAAACATGGAAGAATTGAAGAAGTTGCTACAAGAAAGGGTCACTAATGGTGAAAGGGTAGTAAAGGAAACTCATGATGAGAACAAAAGAAATTTTAATCATGATTCCATAGACTCTAATGTTGGATCGAAGACCCAACATATTCCAAAAATCGATATGAGGAATTTTGATGGCAAGGATCCCGCAACATGGATATTACAAATGGAGCAATTATTCGATCTCAATAATGTGCAAAACACACAAAAGGTATGTATGGCAACTTTATATTTAGAACCAAATCAGTTTGTATGGTATCAATGGCTTTGCTCTTGTAAACAATTTATCACTTGGGCAATTTTTATGGAAGAATTGATAGCACATTATGAGGATACAAAAAGAAACACTTTTTTTAACCAACTGATAAGTCTCAAACAAAAGGGTTCAATAATGGAGCACATTGAGGAGTTCCAAAAATTGAACATAAGGGTAAAAGATATTCCGGAGGAGCATAGGATTGATGTGTTCATAGGGTCTTTAAAGGATAATATCCAACATGATGTTCGCCTTTGGGAACCTGATTCATTAGAGAAGGCATTCAGGTTAACAAGAAAAATGGAAAGCAAAATTATGGCAACCAGGAAGCATACCACTCACAACTATAAAGATGGAAGTGTTGTTTCTCCTAGCCTTCCACAACCTACAAGGGTTACACCACAACAATTGGAAGAAAAAAGAGAAAATGGGCTTTGTTATAATTGTGAAAGCAAATGCACTAAAGGTCATAAGTGTGCTGAGAAGAAATTATTTTACATAGAATATGAAGAGGAGGAAGAAAAGGATCAAGAAACATCAAAAGAAGAAGATATACGCCAGGACCCCACCCCAGAGAAAGAAGAAATGAATCAGACCATATCTTGTAAAGCATTGGCAAGAATTACCACTCCTCAAACTCTCAAGATAGAAGGACATATCAAGAAGAAAAAGGTGCAAGAAGTGAAAGATCACATTGAGAAAGAAGAAATGAATCCAACCATATCTTGTAATTCATTGTTCAAAATTACCACTCCTCAAACTATCAAGATAGAAGGACGTATCAAGAAGAAAAATGTTCAAGAAGTGAAAGATCACATCAAGCATCAAGAAATGAATCCGACCATATCTTGTAAAGGATTGGAAGAAATTACCACTCCTCAAACTCTAGAGATAGAAGGACATATCAAGAAGAAAAAGGTTCAAGCAGTGAAAGATCACATCGAGCATCAACAACAAGTTCTCCAACTTTTAAAGGATAACGCCACTTTGGTGCAAAATCAAACGAAACAACAGGTAGACCAACATCATAGTGAAAAATGTTTTGATGTAGGTGATTGGGTATTTTTACTGCTACATCTCAAGCAAGCTATTTATGAGAAGGAAATGTTGGCAATACTACATGCACTTAAAAAATGGAGACCTTACCGAATGGGAAGACTCTTCAAGATGAGGATGTGGAAGCATTGTTTTGTGCTATTTATATTATCCAACCAGATTGGATAAACGAAGCAAGGGATGAATGGAAGAAGGATGAAGAAGTATTGCCACTTATTCAAAAGTTGCAAAAGATCCCAATTCAAACAATATTGCCAGAAATTGAAGAGGAAGGAAAAATCATATTGAAACCTGGAGCAGTCACAGAAACAAGAACCCGACAGGTATGAAATCGATCAATTTCAGAGTATCTCATCAAGTGGAAGAGCTTATCCGCTGAATATTCCACATGGGAGGACAAGAATTTTATACAGAAGCATCAAGAACTACTCAAGCATTGAGGACAACGCTTTTTGAAGGAGAGGGGCATGTTAGGCCCCTATACTACTAGTGTAACCCCTTATTGTTATTAGTATAACCCACTTATTATATTGATGTACCCATGTAGTGCCCATATTGTTACTATTGTGCCCCATAGAAGCCCACTATTGTTATTATTGTGCCCTTACATTATTATTATTATGTTGGCTCTGATTATGTTATGACCCCTTAGACTCCTATATATAGAAAGGAGGTCTTTTCATTTGTATCATGCAAGAATTGTTCATTTGTGTAATGTAAAGGAGGTTTCCCCCTCGAAGAGGCTGAATTCTAAGGCGTTGATCTATCTTTTCTATCTTTTCTTGAGCTGGTTTCATAAAAAAAATCAATCAATTAATAATTTCTCAAGTATGCTCTCCTCCTGCACTTTGTGTGATCTCGAGGATTAGAAAAAGAATTTTTTTTATTAAAAAAATAAAAATAAAAATTTAACATTGATTCATTTTGAATAAATTCCATTGACACAGTAAGAGTCACTTTGTCTTTTTTTATCGCCATTAGAAATAAAATTTGTATGTGAAAATATGAAAAAAAAATGAAATGCATAAATAAATTTGACAAATCTGACTAGTATGCTCTCTTTCCGCACCTTGTTGCAACCTGGAAGATCATAAAATGAGATTAGTCTATTTAAAAATTAAAATTGAAAAATTCATACAAAAAATAATTAGAAATTGATTTACAGTTTTTTTTTTCAAATCATGATCCTCTTTGCTGTCAAAGTATTGTGAAGATATGATGGATAGAGTATGGAAGAAACATTTGCTGTGGAAAACTCTCTTAACAGAAGCAGAAGTGAAATAGATTGCCAACCACTCTCTGGCCAAAGGACAAATTGCAATGTTCAAAGCAGGGGCCCGCAAGTTGCCCTCTTTCCTTATTGCCCATTGCCTTATTTCAGCATCCACTGTTTCAGCTAACCTATTGTTCTCTGCTTGCTCTCTTTGTGATTGCAAATTGCGGTCATTCTTTTGTGCTTATGCTATAGCCACACGTTCAAGGGTATGTTGATGTAATTCTAGCCTTTTATGCCACAGAGAATGCCACTATCCATTCTTTGAGGAACGCCGTGACTGAGGAGACAAGAAGCTTGCCAACACTGTCCATTTTATAGGAGTGGTAGGTTGGCCTAATTCAGTTCAAATACACGCAACACAAGGTAGAGAGTGAGGCGTGGAATGATCAAATCAAAATCAGAAAGTCTGGGTGCAGGTCAATACCAAAGCAAACAATGTGATGTTCACCTGAGCAGAACAACAAAGCAGTCAATCAAGAAGTAGTCAATCAAGAAGTGAATGTGTCCCTCTCGGGAGAAATGAAACCTCTATAAAAATGTCAGTTTTAAAACGCAGTTTCTGAGCAAACTAGGGTGAATCGGAAAAAACTGGGAAATGGGTTTTTTCCAGAACGAGATGAATTTAATAACCTAAAAACCATTTCCTCAGATTCCTAACCATTTAGGAGAAAATCACAGTTCTTCGAGACCCTGTTTGGTGACTACGTGAAGGAAAAACGGATTGCAAAGACAAAAACGAGATTTGCTGGCAGTGAAGGAGATCTCTATAGCCATCAGTCCAAATGGAACAGCTATCAACGCTTCAAGTGCATAACACTGCAACTGTTTTGATGTTTGAACAGGTTATGCACAACAAATCAAGGAATGGGCCAAACGAATGATTGAGGAATGATTTAAAAATGAAAATCCTCTTATCCAGCTGTTCAAATTCTGTACGAAGGCTCTTTATGGTCTTTCCAGTTCATGACACTATCACCGAGTTGCAGAGTTTTATGGGAGTACTAAAAATTGACAGAAAATGAATTCCACAATTTTCCCTATAATGTATATACTTGTACACCTGCCAGGTCCTATAGAAGCTCTTTCTTGGTACACTTAGTAGAATTAGAGCATGGTTTGAGCTTCAAGTGTACCATTAGGCAATGCCAGAAGAACTAGAGTAGTTAAGGCAAGCTTAGAAATATAGTAGAGTAGTTGAATCAAGTAGCTATCTAAGTGTTACCACCCTTGCTACTTGACCTGATGCTTATGGTGGTTATTCAACCGGCTCATTTCCAACTGGATTTCATGGGGCTGCCTTTCCTACCTTTCTCTCTAGTTCTAGCTAAACAACTACTGAAAAAATTGCTCAAAAATTTTCTTCATCAACCGGATCTACTTCTACTTCATCGACTAAATCAACTCAGTCAATAGAAATCAATATATGGCTGGCAATGATATGAGCGTAAGAGGAATAATTCGAAGGAGGATTTTACATTTAGAGGAATCATTCAAAACAATTCAATTTGATAGATTGAATAATGGCTTGCAAAATAATTGGAAGATTATTTAGATGATTTTTGAACATTTGGCATTAAAAATTATAATGTTGTTCCTGTGTATTTTTATATGAAGTTTTAACTTGCATGACATAGCGAATCTTTGAGATGTCAATCGTTTTGTTGAGCACATTGCATGAAGTCATTCGACAATAGGGAGTTGAATTATTTTTCATGGTTATTTCTTAAAAATGGATTGTTATCAATATCATGAATTGCACTGAATATAACACTTTTGATTTTCCTTAATCTGTTTCATTTGACATTTAAATTTTGCATAAGAATCAGAAAGTAAATTGGCCATTTCTTTTTTAACACACTTATGTTCTTTATGTCAAGTTTTTTTTTGCAGGTTTGGGATGATTGAATGATCATTGAAGGAAACTAATTGTGTGCACAATTGGTCTTCAAAGGACCGATTTCATGAGAAACTTAAGAACAAGTCCATGTCCATATTCATCAAAACCATTACTCTTCCTCCCTTTTGAATTATAAATCCAACCAAGAACTTTGAATCAAGCCACAATTATTTTTCCCAACAAGAGTCAGTTGTTCATTTTACTTCATTCACATACACTTTCCGTATACTCCACCAATAAAAGCAAGAAGCTTACTTTCATACTTATTGCCCATTGCCATTATTATTTTCCATTGTCATCTCCCATTTTCATTTTCCTTTTCCTATCCTTTCCATTTTGCAATTAAACCGCGCTTCAATGCAAATTATTGAGTCCATAGTCCTTTGAGTCTAAAATCCTTGCAAAAACACCTTGAGGCTTGCATGCCTTAGTGGCAAGTCCTCATGCTGACGAACAATGGGAATACATCAATGTCCCTTGTTCATCAGATCTTCTAGGTACTCGACAACAACAAAATTATTCGCACTTGGAAAAGATGTGTTTGGGAATCTTTTTCTGGGAAAATTAGTGTCTTATTGAATGACTAACCCTCTAGGTTTGGTAGCTACCCTATAAACAACAGTTTAAAGCAATTCAATGATCTTTCCTATGTGTAGCAAATAAGATAAAGATAATAGAAACCAACCTGGAACTTTTGCTTGATCTCTCACCTGATCTCTCTCTCCTTTGGCAGATCCTGTAACTCCTCCCCATACTTAACACGCTTGGAGAGTACCTGAACAAATACATCAACAAAGAATTGTCAAAGCATCGTGATCTATTACAACATAAACATTATAGAATGAGATATATAATGAACAAATGAAAGCATTCACAATTACACAATCAAGTGAGAAAAATAACGAAGAACTTTATTAATAATAAGGAGAATTACAACCCAATTGTCTGATCCAGCGCGATTCCCCTAGCATCAATCCTTCTTCACCTCATGAACTAGCAAGATCACACCAACAAGAATACAATGCTCTCTTCTCAATCACAAACTAACAACACTTACTTGCAATTCACAACAATTCAGCCTCCTGATCTCTTGGATGGGAGATCATTTTATAGATGTTTGCAAGGGTGTGAGCCATCCATGGGATTTGATTAGTGTCATTCCACTTGTTACAATTGGTTCCACAAGAGAAGGGAATTGGAGATGGTTTCCTAGTTCCCTTGTTCATCCTTGGGCGAATTCAGAGAGGCAAGTGTCACAAGAGAACTTTCTAGAGATTCTATGAGAAACTAACTCACAAACTGTCCCGGAAACTTGTCCAACCATGCCCATCACACCCTATAGAAGGCCTAAACAGTATGAATCACACCCTGACAATGTACTAGTTAGTATGCATCACAGTTTATCAGTGGAGCAGTCAATATGGTCCAATTTAGGCTCTTCTGGATTATTTCTGAAGTGGAGCGTCTGAGGAATGATGTATTTGGATGACTAAGTTTCTTTAGGGTATGAAAAAACTCTTTTAGGGGTTGATGAGCCCTACTTCATCAACATATGAGTTTGGGGTTGATGTGTCCAAATATGTCTATAATAGTTGCACCCTAAATCATGAGGTCGTAAATGTTAATGTCGGGTGAAATGCTTTATCATGAGAATCTAAAGTTTCTAACTGGGAGGTGACCTGCCTAAGTTACAATACAATACATCATCATAATATGATTTTTCATGAACTAGTTTAGGGAGGCATTCCAATGCTTAGCTTTATAAATTTCATTTCATGTACATTGATCAGATAGTAGTCTGCAGATATAGACTTGTGATTCTACAAATATAGAGTCGTAATCCATGATTAGGATGACCATCTGTGTAAAGTTTTTGTACATTTGATGTATTCGTATCCCTGAATATATCACAGCCCAAATGGATGAAACTAGAACCGGGGTCTTCAAACTTGTTCAATCTTCGCTCGGTGTACAAGTCAAACCATATGAAGATATGTTCTGAAGTCAAACATGGAAAGACATCGCCTGATTACCAGCCAGTGATGTGAGCTGTTAACAGACATGAGAGGGATCACCAATAATGATAATGATCCTCAAGGTACTACAGTACAATTCACATGGTGTGAATACATGATCCGATGTCAAACACCATGCAAAATCTTTCGGTTGAAGGCCATTGATGTCAACTTGTCGTCGAAAGTGAGAAACTTGCCATTGATGTATGCAAGCTTCAAAGCACTGAAAGGGTTGTTTCTAAGTCAACTTCTTGGATAATGAGCTGATGTCGACAAGAAGCAACTCGTCATAGGATGGCCTTGATGTATCCCACATCTACGACACGAAATGAAGCAAATGATTTCTAGAGGTGAAAATGAACTGATGACACAAGGTTCAGGTATGGCGGTCATGAAAATATGAAGGTTGGAGGCATTGTAGTGTATGAGACATTAACTAGATGATTTCTCAACTGAATGACTTCTCTTGAACATGTCGACGACACTGAGATGAATTGGTAGCGTTAACTCCAAAAGATGGATGGTATGAAAGACTAATGGTATGATGACCAGTGAACGGAATAACCCAACCCAACTCAATCATGGAGATGAAGTGAAAGTGTCATGTTCAAGAGAAACTTGCTACCATAAATTCTTCAAAATGTTTCCCTTTTTCCCCAGTCATTGCTGACCAGTACCTCTTTATTTTTGTCAAGCTTGAGGAGGATAACATATGCTTGATCTATAATTCACCCTTTGGGCAATCCTGTTGCTATTTAATGTTTTAATGAGTCTAGCGACAGTGAAACTCGGTCTCATCTAGATGGACAAGTTTGTCGCTATTATTTTAACGAGTTTAATGACAAGGATAAATCAGTCCTTTTCATGTTTCGAGAGTTTGAAAAGGGATGAAAAGAAAACTCCATAAGTTCTTTTTCGTAAATTAATCCCTCAGGTCCAAAAAAGGATAAAATAATACAGGAGGGATGATGTTTCCAGTACTTTAATGAGCTAGAAAAGACAAGCGCTTGACAATCTTTTCATGTTTAATGAGTCTGAAAAGGGTTTAAAGAGGACTCTATAGTTTTCTTTTCATTTCTGAATCAAAGCTTGAAAAGAAGACAAAAATTTTGCTTGGTGGTCAAAGATGTTCAATTCACTGTTTAGCACATCAGATTCTTTCATCAATTGTTCAACCTGCTCAAAACTCTATGAAATTGATTAGAAATACATATATATAGATGAAAAAATGAACCAAAACTAACATTTCACTTGAAGTATATGGAAAGTAAGCCCAAAGAGTAGTTTTAACATTTCATTTTCATCATTTCATTTCAAATATTGGATTTTGGAGCTCTGAAGAAATTTTCCCCCTCAAATTTGACCAGTCGATTTCGAGAAATTCTATGGATCATTTCCCTCGCCGTCAGGACTAGGTAGGAGATATCCTTAAGCTCTTCATTTTCATTTCATCTTTTTTAAATTCTGGCAAGTTTTTTCACTTTTCTGGGCCTCAGGGGTTTGAATATTTCATTCTCCAATCATCACACCTAGCTTGTATGGAAAGGTGCGATGCATACTGAGCTTCCAATAGATCAATCAGTATGCAAATCACCTTGCTCAAAGGCAAAGTACGATGGGCGCAAAAAGACAATTTCATATAGTGTTTTTCATCAAATATTTTACTTCTTTTTGCTCAAAAAGGGATCCTAACTCACCTAATGTTTGTATTTCATATATTTGTTGGATCAAGATGGTCGTCACATGGCAAGAACAATAACATGAAGAGGAGGATATGGTTTCTTTACATGACCAGGGCACAGTGGATGCATTAAGAAACTGTGGTTTACTAAAGTTTTTCTGCATATCCAGCGTGAGACAACAGATAAGTTTGCTGCAGTATCTTCTTCATGCTTGGGATCTTATTGAACAAGTATTCTAGACCAGGGTAAATCTATTCCTTTCATGGTCGAGGACATTTATTTTCTGACAGGTTTGTCGAGGTGAGACACCCCTCTTTCACTATTAGGATTTGCTTGTGGGGGCGAATCGGTGAAAGATTACATTCATCATTTCTGCAAAGATGGATCCCAACCCAGCAAAGATGGAAAGATTAATATCTGGGAGGTTACTGATCGACCTTTGAGGACCATTATATTTACCTTTGCTAGATTGGCTGGCAGTGTGGCCTTACATTTATCGAACAGATCGTACATGTAGTATGCCTTGGAATGCTTGGAACCGAAGGTGTTCAATTGGTGTGAGGTGGTACTTCCTGTCATAAAATAACAAATGTCCAAAGTAAAGGGTGGAAGAACCAAGAATTTTCGTTATGGATCCATATTGACTGCTTTTTCTTTGGAAAGAATCCCACTGATGCAACCTCAAAACATTTCACTGGGATTTCCTGCACTCAGAGAACCATGGATGCAGAGATGGGTGGACCTTATGGCTAGGCATGCTAGCCAGTCACAGGTCTCATTTTCTTCTGCCTTCTTTGAGTGGTTCGACTACCAAGAGATGGTGTTTGCAGAGTATCCATATGTAGGGATGGATTTCCGAGGCGATCTGGGTTTGGCTTTACCAGCCATTGAGCAGTGGAGGGCTATACGTAAAATGATTTGACCACATCTTTTCTTTTATTTTTCTATTGTTTTTGTATTTTTGATTGTTATCAAGACTAAATAAACTCATGTGTGTGCAGATATCGGACCAATTCGACCAGTGGCACGCCCATGGGAGGAAGATGCTCCAGCGGGTGAAGCTATAAGGAGAGCAGTCCTTAGGCACCTGGATATAGCGGAGACCCTTGCACAACTGCAGGATCAGATAGAGGGATTGACTTTTGTAATTCCAGATGTCCAAACTAACGAGTTACCTATGAGGCTACAACGCCATACTACTAGTGTACCGAGTCCCTGGACTAGGCTCTTGTGCAAGATACCACAGGCAGTGACATGTTATCACCAACATCACTAGTCTAGGATGTTTTTCTACATTCATTTTGAGTTTCTTGGTCAGATGACTGATTTTGTCTTGGACGCAAAACATTTCATGTAAACTTATAAAAAACTATCTATTTTGACTTTCGAAGTTTTATTTTGGCTAAGTGATGAAATCCTAATGCAAATGTTGATGTGAAATGCTTTCTTTACATATGCTGCAAATTTCTATTTAACACATAATTTTCTAATGAATCAGTCAATGTGTTTAAGTTTTTGGAAATGTTTTGATATTGAATGAAATCAAAATGTCTTTCCAAAATCCTAACGCTTAAGAACATGCGATGAATAGCTGGGTTCTGGGCAGAATAAACGCCAGTAAGTTGTAGAATAACGAGTTGTGAATCTAGCCTAACAATGATTCGACATATGCCATGTGAAATGGCATCAGAGAGAAGTTCAATCAATGCACTATACTCAGCGATGTTGTTCGTCGATCAACCAATACATATCCCCCTAAAACTCACTAACTCGCCGCTCGGAGTGAATGTGGCCCAGGCTGCAGAAGATAGGTTCTGTGTGCTATGACTAGCTCCATCGGCATACACAACAAATGGTTCCAAAAAGTTTGACATCTGCAACAAATGTGAAGAGGATTACCTAAGCAAAATCCCAACTCTAAAATAAATCACTCAAAAATGCGAAGAAATCATATGTACAATGAGTTTTACTACACTTAATCAAGCATAGTAACGTTTGAGATACAACCCATTCTGAGGCTGCGACAGTGGAATCCCATCATAATCAACTAGCTCGTAGGCTCCTTTTGTCAACACATGTTTAACAATGTAAGGGCCCATCCATAATGGTTCAAATTTCCCTACTCCAAAGACCAGGTTACCTTCTAAGAAGACACGAAGCTTAACATTTTTGTCATATTGTGCTTTGATTTGTTTCTTATGTGCTTCGTTAGCCAATGCGGCATCACGATGGGTTTCATCCAGATGGATTAATTCCAAGAAACGAGCTTCTTCTTCAGAAGTTTCGGGAAGCAGGTCGATTGCAAGCTTGAGGGATGAGATTTCACACTGAATTGGTAAGACTACTTCTAGACCATACACCAACTGAAAGGGTGTAAATCCAGTCACATTTCTCACTGAAGTCCTATATGCCCACAGAGCTGAGTACATGATTAAATTCCAATTCCATTTATGGACTCCAATCATTCTTTGCAGCATGCGCTTAAGGACTTTGTTGATTGCCTCAACTTGTCCATTAGCCTGCGGATAATATGGAGTAGAACTATCATGGGACAGTCCTAATTTGGTAGTTAACTCGATCATCATGTGATTGCGAAAATGTGACCCATGATCTGTGACTATAGCCTGTGGCACACCAAATATAGAAACTACATGATTAAAAAAAAAAAGAGTGCAGCCGTTTTGCCGCTGTTGTTCAATGTAGGCATTGCCTCGGCCCATTTTGTAAAGTAGTCAACAACGACTATAATATACCCATGCCCCCCGGCCGAGGTGGGGTTACATGTCATGAAATCTATGCCCCATTTTGCGAATGGGCCAACAAAAACTATTGGATGTAGTGGTGCACAAGTCCGTGCTAGCACTTGTCATATCAAAGAGGAGGAATCACCCAACCTTCAATGAAAACGATAGCCACTAGTTTTAACGACGCCAGAACTCATCTCTAGCTTAGACCTCTAGATATGTTGCGTTAGATTCCAAAGCGTTGTTATATTCATTGAAGTTCATTTTAATATTGATCTTTCTTAGATTTTGCCTTTCAATGGTTCACCACGTAATGATGATCTGAAATTCTTAAGATGCAATCTATAATGATAAACAATCTTTTGTTTAATTAAACAATGAAAATCCTAGCTACTAGGGAAAGAAGATAACGATGCTTTTAAGCAAAGAGAAAAGAGCACACACTAGTGTATTTCCCTAAATCATCTTTTTGCACACAAATCATAAAATGCTAAATGCCAATGCATGTACTTGTTTTTTTCCTTCCTTAATGTGAAAGATGCAAAAAGGAAAACTAAATGCGGCAAAGATCTTAAATATTTCACTCAAAATGACATTTTCGACAATTTTTCTTCACAAAGGGAAAGGAAGACTCAAAATGACACTTTCAAGTTTGAAGAAAAATGATTTCGACACTTTGAATGTAAACAAATCAAATCAAATACATGAAGAAAATTTTAATCGATTATCAAGGGAAGGAAGAATTTACGACACTTCGCTTTTCGCCAAAAAATGACACTTTGTGACACTTTTTGTTTTGAAGCGACAAATCGACTAAAACATTTTTCGACAAAGGATTGTAAATGAGGAACAAATACAAAAAAACATTCACTAATCCTAATGTGAATTGAGGCTGATCTGAATGATGCAAGCAAGCTTCAATAAAGAGACATGGTTCATATGTAGCAAAACAACCAAACAAAACTGAAAACAGGTCAAAACCCTCAATTTCTAGATGGAAAAAAAGTTCAGTTAGTCATCACAACTAGGCTTCACAAAAATTTAGATGCATCGCACTTTCTACACTTGGGAGGTGAGATGCATACTGAGTCACAGTGGGAGACAGTGTGATGTTCCGGGGAGCGGAACTGAAAGTGGTTTTGGCTCAAATGAGAAGTTGTTTTCAACGAATCAAAGCTAGTTTTGATGAACAATGATAAGCAAAGTATGAATGAATGTCCTAAGAGGTTTTTGAGCTACCAAAAATGCATTTAGATGTGCTTGTAAGTCAAATGTTTAATTCATAAACAGAGATAGACTAAAGCAGCTTTTTCTACTATGCAATTGCGGAGCAAGAGCAGTTCGAAAGCTATAGACTCTATCTATAGTTTATAAAATTGAACATAAAACAAACATCTGGTTTCCCCAGTGGAGTCGCCAATTTTTTATGGGAAAATTAGTGTCTTGTTGAACGACTAACCCTCTAGGTTTGGTAGCTACCCTAGAAACAACAGTTTAAAGCAATTCAATGATCTTTTCTATGTGTAATAGATAAGAGAAAGATAATAGAAACCAACCTGAAACTTTCTCTTGATCCCTCGCTTGATCTCTCTCTCCTTTGGTAGATCCAGTAACTCTTCCTTGTACTTAACACATTTGGAGAGTACTTGCACAAGTACAGCAACAAAGAACTGTCAAAGCATCGTGATTTATTACAACATAAATATTATAGAATCAGATATATAATGAACAAATGAAAGAATTCACAATTACACAATCAAGTGAGAAGAATCCTGAAGAAATTTATTAATAATAAGGAGAATTACAGCCCAATTGTCTGATCCAGCACCATTCTTCCCACATCAATCCTTCTTCACCTCATGAACTAGCAATATCACACCAACAAGAATACAATGCTCTCTTGTCAATCACAAACTAACAACACTTACTTGCAATTCACAACAATTTAACCTCCTGATCTCCTGGATGGGAGATCATTTTATAGATGTTTGCAAGGGTGTGAGTCATCCATGGGATTTGATTAGTTTCATTCCACTTGTTACAATTGATTCCACAAGAGAGGGGAATTGGAGATGGTTTCCTAGTTCCCTTGTTCATCCTTGGGCGAATTCAGAGAGGCATGTGTCACAAGAGAACTTTCTAGAAGATTCTATGAGAAACTAACTCACAAACTGTCTCGGAAACTTGTACAACCTCACCCATCGCACCCTATAGAAGGCCTAAATAGTATGCATCACACCCTGACAGTGCACCAGTCAATATGCATCGCAGTTTATCGGTGGAGTAGTCAGTATGGTCTAGTTTAGGCTCTTTCTGGATGATTTCTGAAGTGGAGCTTCTGAGGAATGATGTATTTGGATGACTAAGTTTCTTTAGGGTATGAAACAACTCTTTTAGGAGTTGATGAGCCCTAGTTCATCGACATATATGTTTGGCGTTGATGTGCCCAAGTATGTCTATAACAGCATCTTGACTCTCATTTTCATCAATGGTGAGAGTTCTTGTGTTGACTAGTGGCATCCATTAATGGCCACTAAGTCAACAATCTACAGCTATGTTCCACATCAAAACATCTATTCACATTGCAAGAATTGTGCCAATGAGTTTTAAAGACATGAAGACTATCATTTTCAGCATTTTGGAGCAAATGTAGAAGATACGCAACTACAGAATCAGATGGCAACTGTGAAATTAGACGAAAGCTGTAGAATCAGATGACAGTTACAAAATCAAATAACAGTTGCGGAATCAAGTGGCAGCAACAAAATCGAGATTATTTCGGAGCAGATTCAATAAGTTTTAATAAAAGCAATAAAAAGTCATCTTGACTCTTTTCTCCATGACTTGTCCAGCCACTTGAAGAAGATTATGATCAAAATTTTGTATCCACCACACATGTAGCTCATCCATTTCCAAAGAGTAAGTTAAGGTATGTCATTTTCTAACTTTTTACCATAAAATTCCTTGAAAATCTAGAATGATAATTTTTGGAAAAAAACATTTCTCTTCCTCATCTCATAAAATTGTTGATATCATTAGTTGTGGGGCGGATACATTGATATTCATTTTTTGTCATATTCATGTCACATTTAAAAACCCACATACTTTCAAAAGATATTAACTATTACATTATTGTTATGAGCATACAAAGGCTTTTCAAAAGTACTGAAAATGGTTGCCACACAAGAACTAGCTATGATGCAATCCAATAAAGATATACTTTGCAAAAATAATCAAATTATCATTAGGCAAAGTTCAAAGATAAAAAATGAATACAACAAAAAAATATGGTTGTAACACAAAAACCAACCATGTTGCAATTCAACTTAAAGACTTTGCAGTAGTATGAAGTTATCAAATGATATCATGCAAAGTTAAGCCAAAGCTCAAGGATAAAAAAGAATTAATGTAATAGATTGCATGAGGACATGCAATAGTTTTAGTTGGGGGGTATGTTGGGCCTTGAAATTGTCATTCACTTCCATTACATTTTCACTTATATTTCCATATTGTCACTTTCACTCCACCTCTATTTCATTACATTTACCTCAATTTCATTACATTTACCTTACCATTATCATTATTGGGTCACATTTATGTTTTTCCAAACTTTATTAATTCTTAGCATTTTTAAATTAATTTATGGTTAAAAATTAGAAAATAATGTGCATATTCTTATACTTAATAAGTGGGATGAGATTGTTGACATATGTAGGTCAAAAGGAAGCTTCTAAAAGACCTTTATGTGGCCTCCGAAAACTGAATTCGAATTTGAGTGGAGAAGATCATGGGATCATAAGATTATGTGTCTCATTTCCTATTTGTATTGAAGCTCTAAGAAGACATGTGCCTTATCATTTCCTATTTTGATTGTAACTCTAAAGATATAGGGAGAGATTCATGGACTCTCATTAATGAGATAGATTCTCATCTTTTTGTTTAAATAGGGGAAGTTTTCTCCTATCATTTTTATGTGTAAAGTTTGGGAATTGCTCATGTTTTGAATAAAGAAGAAGGCTTGCATTTGAAGCTTCTCAAATTTCCATCCTCATACTTTTGGATTGGCCATCTACAATGTGTGAGATTTATTTGTTTTCATTGATTAAGTTTTATTTGCTTTTATAGATTTATATTTATTGCTTTCTTAATTACTATGTAATATTAAGCTAATCAAAGCATCTCAAGAAAAGAATATTCACTTTTCCAAAATTGGGTTATGTTTGAAGCATTGGAGTATACAGTGATCTTAGTTTTCCTTTACATGCTTTTACAATGCTTTTTTAGAATTAAGTTTTACATTCACTATTTAATCTTATGTAGAGCATTTGAAGAAGGTAGTTCATCCAAAATTGATTGCTTGAGGCATTTAGAATAGATAATGATTTAGTTTCCTTTCTCATGCTTTTTAGATTAAATTTCTTATCTATTGTGTCATCTCATGTTCAGCATTTCAAGAAGGTAACCCTTCCGAAATTGATTGCTTAAAAACATTAGATTACACAGTCATTGCAAGTTTTTACATGTTTTTTTTACATGCTTTTTTTATGCTTTTCTAGATCATGTTTTCTTTCATTTAGAGTAATTCCTAGTTTAGTTTCTTTCATCAAAACATTTCCTCTTATTCCCTCTTTAGAAATTAGTTTTCAACATTAAAATTCATTAGATTTTGTCTATTAACATTTAAAGATTTCATCTAGAAGCATAACTTCCATTTCTTAGATTAATTTCCTTAGACATAAGAAACAGAACCCCAAAAACAACATAAAAACATACTCAACCAAGTAAGAAACAAGGTTAAATAAGCACATATTGTGCACCACACTTCATCAGATTACTAACCCTGGTCAATAATTTAAGTTAGCAATTTAAAGCATTAAATTGACTGAACATTTTGGCGTTGTTGTTGGGGAAGTGTAATTAAGAGACCTTATTTCTTACATCTAAAAAAAATAAAAATCAATCAATTAATAATTTATCAAGTATGCTCTCCTCCTGCGCTTTGTGTGATCTGGATGATCAAAAAAAGAATTTTTTTTATTAAAAAAAATGAATAATATATATATATATATATATATATATATATATATATATATATATATATATATATATATATATATATATATATATATATATATATATATATATATATATATATATATATATATATATATATATATATATATATATATATACAAAAAAAAATAAAAATCAACGTTGATTCATTTTGAATAAATTCCAGTGACACAGTAAGAGTCACTTTGTCTTTTTTTATTGCCATCAGAAATAAAATTTGTATGTGAAAATATGAATTTTTTTTTGAAATGCATAAATAAATTTGACAAATCTGACTAGTATGCTCTCTTTTCGCGCCTCGTTGCGACCTGGAAGATCAAAAAATCAAATCAGCCAATTTAAAAATTAAAATTGAAAAATTCATATAAAAAAAATTAGAAATTGATTTACATTTTTTTTTGTCAAATCATGATCCTCTTTGATGTCAAAGTACTGTGAAGAGATGATGGACAGAGTATGGAAGAAACATTCGTTGTGGAAGACTCTCTTAACAGAAGCAGAAGTGAAACAGGTTGCCAACCACTCTCTGGCCAAAGGATAAATTGCAGTGTTCAAAGCAGGGGCCCACAAATTGCCCTCTTTCCCTGTTGCCCATCGCCTTATTTCAGCATCCACTGTTTCAGCTAACCTATTGTTCTCTACTTGCTCTCTTTGTGATTGCAAATTGCAGTCATTCTTTTGTACTTATGTTGTAGCCACATGTTCAAGGGTATGTTCATGTCTTTCCAGCCTTTCATGCCATAGAGAATGCCACTATCCATTCTTTGAGGAACACCGTGACTGAGGAGACAAGAGGTGCCATGGCAGAAAGAGCTTGCCAACACTGTCCATTTTATAGGAGTGATAGGTCAGCCCGATTCAGTTCAAATACACGCAACACAAGGCAGAGAGTGAGGCATGGAATGATAAAATAAAAAACAGAAAGTCTAGGTGTAGTTCAATACCGAAACAAACAATGTGATGTTCACCTGAGCAAAATAGCAGAGCAGTCAATCAAGAAGCAGTCGATCAAGAAGCGAATGTGGCCCTCTTGAGAGAAACGAAACCTTTGTAAAAATGTCAGTTTTAAAACACGGTTTCTGAGCAAAACAGGGCAAATATGAAAAACCAAGGACATGGGTTTTTTCTAAAACGGGATGACTTTAATAACCCAGAAATCATTTCCTCAGATTCCTAACCGTTTAGGAGAAAATCACAGTTCTTCGGGACCTTGTTTGGTGATTGCGTGAAGGAAAAACTGATTACAAAGACAAAAACGGGATTTGCTGGTAGTGAAGGAGATCTCTACGACCATCAATGCAAATGGAACAACTATCAAAGCTTCAAGTGCATAACATTTCAACTGTTTTGATGTTTGAACAGGTTCTGCGCAGCAAATCAAGGAATGGGCCAAACGGATGATTGAGGAATGATTTAAAAATGAAAATCCTCCTATCCAGCTGTTCAAATTCCATAGGAAGGCTCTTTATGGTCTTGCTAGTTCACGACACTATCACCGAGCTACAGAGTTTTATGGGAGTACTAAATATTGACAGAAAATGAATTCCACAATTTTCCCTATAGCATATATACTTCTACGCCCGCCAGGCCTTGTAGAAGCTCTTTCTTGGTACACTTAGTAGAATTAGAGCATGGTTTGAGCTTCAAGCATACCAGTAGGTAATGCCAGAAGCACTAGAGTCTTTAAGGCAAGCTTAGGAATATAGTAGAGTAGCTAAATCAGGCAGCTGTGTAAGTGTTACCACCCTTGCTGCTTGCCTTGATGCTTGTGGTGGTTATTCAACTGGCTCATTTCCAACTAGATTTGATGGGACTGCCTTTCCTGCCTTTCTCTCTGGTTCTAGCTAAACAACTACTGAAACAATTGCTCAAACATTTGCTTCATCAACCAGATCTACTTCTGCTTCATCGACTGAATCAACTCGGTCAATAGAAATCAATATATGGTTGGCGATGATATGAGCAGAAGAGGAATAATTCGAAGGAAGATTTTACATTTAGAGGAATCATTCAAAACAATTCAATTTGATAGATTGAATAATGGCTTGCAAAATAATTGGAAGATTATTTAGATGATTTCTGAACATTTGGCATTAAAAATTATAATATTGTTCCTGTGTATTTTTATATGAAGTTTTAACTTGCAGGACATAGCGAATCTTTGAGATGCCAATCGTTTTGCTGAGCACATCGCATGAAGTCATCCGACAATAGGGAGTTGAATTATTTTTCATGGTTATTTCTTAAAAATGGATTGTTATCAATATCATGAATTGGACTGAATATAACACTTTTGATTTTCCTTAATCTGTTTCATTTGACATTTAAATTTTGCATAAGAATTAGAAATTAAATTGGCCATTTCTTTTTCAACACAATTATGTTCTTTCTATCAAAGTTTTTTTTTCAGGTTTGGGATGATTGAATAATCATTGAAGGAAACTAATTGTGCACACAATTGGTCTTCAAAGGACCGATTTCATGAGAAACTTAAGAACAAGTCCATGTCCATATTCATCAAAACCATTATTCTTCCTCCTTTTTAAATTATAAATCCAACCAAGAACTTCGAATCAAGCCACAGTTATTTTTCCTAGCAAGAGTCAGTTTTTCATTTTCCTTCATTCACATACACTTTCCATCTACTCCACAAATAAAAGCAAGAAGCTTACTTTCATGCTTATTTCCCATTGTCATTATTATTTTCCATTGTCATCTCCCATTTTCATTTTCCTTTTCCTATCCTTTTCATTTCGCAAGTAAACTCTTCTTCAATGAAAATTATTGAGTCCATAGTCCTTTGAGTCTAAAATCCTTGTAAAAACACCTTGAGGCTTGCATGCCTTAATGGAAAGTCCTCATGCCGACGAACAATGGGAATACATCAATGTCCCTTGTTCATCGGATCTTCTAGGTACTTGACAACAACAAAATAATTCGTACTTAGCAAAGATGTGTTTGGGCATCTTGACTCTCATTTTCATCAATGGTGAGAGTTATTATGTTGACCAGTGGCATCCATTAATGGCCACTAAGTCAACAATGTCCTGCTATGTTCAACATCAGAACATTTATTCACATAGCAGGAATTGTGCCAATGAGTTTTGAAGACATGGACACTATCATTTTCAGAATTTTGAAGAAAATGTAGAGGACATGCAGCTACAAAACCAGATGGCAGTGGCAGAATCAGACGGCAGCTGCAGCATCAGATGACAACTACATAACCAAATAACAGGTGTGGAATCAAATGGCAGTAGTAGAATCAGCTTTATTCCACAATAGATTGAACAAGTTTTAATAAAAGCAATAAAAAGTCATCTTGACTCTTTTCTCCATGACTTGTCCAGCCACTTGAATAATATTATGATCAAAATTTTGCAGCCACCACACATGTAGCTCATCCATTTCTGAAGGGTAAGTTAAGGTATGTCATTTTCTAACTTTTTACCATAAAATTCCTTGAAAAACTAGAATGATAATTTTTTGAAAAAAAACATTTCTCTTCCTCATCTCATAAAATTGTCAATATCATCAGTTGGGGGGGGATACATTCATATTCATGTTTTTCTGTATTCATATCAGATTCAAAAGCCCACATACTTTCAAAAGATATTAACTATTACATTATTGTTATGAGCATACAAAGGCTTTTCAAAAGTACTGAAAAGATAATTGGATACAAACACAATCATGGTTGTCACACAAGAACCAACTATGATGCAATCCAATAAAGATATACTTTGCAACAATAATCAAATTATCAATAGGAAAAGTTCAAAGATAAAAAATGAATGCAACAACAAAATATGGTTGTAACACAAGAACCAACCATGTTGGAATTCAACTAAAAGACTTTGCAGAAGTATGAAGTTATAAAGTGATATCATGCAAAGTTAAGCCAAAGCTTAAGGATAAAAAAGAATTAATGTAATAGACTGCATGAGGACATGCAATAGCTTTAGTTGGGGGGTATGTTGGGCCTTGAAATTGTCATTCACTTCCATTACATTTTCACTTATATTTCCATATTGTCACTTTCAGTCCACCTCTATTTCATTACATTTACCTTACCATTATTATTATTAGGTCACATTTATGTTTTTCCAAACTTTATTAATTTTTAGCATTTTTAAATGAATTTATGGTTAAAAATTAGAAAATAATGTGCATATGCTTATAGTTAACAAGTGGGATGAGATTGTTGACATGTGTAGGTCGAAAGGAAGCTTCTAAAAGACCCTTATGTGCCCTCCCAAAACCAAATTCGAATTTGAGTGGAGAAGATCATGGGATCGTAAGCATATATGTCTCATTTCCTATTTGTATTGAAACTCTAAGAAGACGTGTGTCTTATCATTTCCTATTTTTATTGTAACTCTAGAGATATAGGGAGAGATTCATGGACTTTCATTAATTAGGTAGCTTTTCATCTTTTTGTATAAATATGGAAAGTTTTCTCCTATCATTTCTATGTATAAAGTTGGGGAATTGCTCATGTTTTGATTAAAGAAGAAGGCTTGCATTTGGAGCTTCTCAACTTTCCATTCTCATACTTTTGGATTGGCCATCTACAATGTGTGATATTTATTTGTTTTCATAGATTAAGATTTATTTCCTTTCATAGATTAAGATTTATTGATTTCTTAATTACTGTGTAATCTAATGCTAATCAAAGAATCTCAAGAAAAGAATTTTCTCTTTTCCAAAATTGGATTGTGTTTGAAACATTGAAGCATACAGTGATCTTAGTTTTCCTTTACCTGTTTTTACAATGCTTTCTTAGGATTAAGTTTTACATTCACTGTTTAATCTTATGTAGAGCATTTCAAGAAGGTAGTTCTTCCAAAATTGATTGCTTGAGGCATTTAGAATAGACAGTGACTTATTTTCCTTTCTCATGATTTTATCGTGCTTTTTTAGATTAAATTTCTTATCTATTGTGTCATCTCATGTTTAGCATTTTAAGAAGGTAACCCTTCCGAAATTGATTGCTTAAAAACATTAGATTACATAGTCATTGCAAGTTTTTATATGTTTTCTTTTACGTTCTTTATTTATGCTTTCCTAAATCATGTTTTCTTTCATTTAGAGTAATTCCTGGTTTAGTTTCTTTCATCAAAACATTTCCTTTTATTCCTTCTTTATAAATTAGTTTTCAACATTAAAATTCATTAGATTTTGTCCATTAACATTTAAGGATGTCATCTAGAAGCATAAATTTCATTTCTTAGATTAACTTCCTTAGGCATAAGAAACAAAACCCCAAAAACAACATAAAAACATACTCAACGAAGTAAGAAACAAGGTTAACTAAGCACATATTGTGCACCACACTTCATTAGTTTACTAACCCCGGTCGATAATTTATGTTAGCAATTTAAGACATTAAATTGACTGAACACAGATCATTGCACCGATGGAAAAATTGTTAAATATGGATGTCATGTTCTGCTGGAACGATGACAATAAGAAAAATCTGAATATTTTGAAAGAAAAGATGGTTACTGCATTGATTCTAGTCTTCCTGAACTAGAAGAAAGAATTCCATGTACATGTCGACGCATCGTGTATAGCGTTGGGGGCAGTACTAACGCAGGATGGTGGAGAAGGCTTGGATCACCCTATCGTGTTCGCAAGTCGTAGATTATCCAAAGCTGAGAAGAACTATTCCACCACTGAGCACGAGGGATTAACTATGGTATATGCACTCTAGAAGTATTGACACTACTTGCTAGGAGGCCACTTTAAGATGTATACAGATCACTCCGCACTAAAGTACCTGGTCAATAAGCCTGTGTTGTGGGGGCACATTTGCAAATGGCTTTTATTATTCAAAGAATATGATTTCAAAGTTGTTGTGAAGCTTGGACGATTGAACGCGGGACCAAATCACCTATCGCACATTGAGACTAGGGAGAAACCTACTAATTTGGAGGAAGGATTACCTAACGTGTAGCTCTTTCTTGTGCGCATAGCGGATGCACATTTTGAAGATATAATTCACTTTCTAACAACTGTAATCGTGTCGAAAGAGTACTATGTCCAGTAGAAGAAGGAATTAGTGGTGCGCGCGGCAGATTTCTTTGTCATTGTTGGGAATCTATACAAGATGGGGAATGATGAAATACTGTGAAGGTATGTACTTGAATTTGAATGAAGAAACATCCTCGTGGATGCTCATGGGGGCACTGCGAGAGTACATTATGCGGGGAGAGAAACCATGCAGAAAATTCTCCGTGTCGGGTTGTGGTGGCCAACCCTTCATCAGGATTCAAAAGCATATTGGAAGGAATGTGATGTATGTTAGTGGACAAGAAGGCCATCGCGGAGGGATGAAATGCCTTTGAATCCACAAATGACATTGCAACCTTTCGAAAAGTGGGCAATAGATTTTGTAGGACCTATTAAACCTCAAGGAAAGACAGGCGTGAGGTATATTATCATTGCGACGGAGTATCTGACTTGTTGGCCAGAAGCGCAGCTGACAAAGGATTGCACGAGAGCGACTACTGTAAATTTTTTATTTGAACACGTACTGACACGATTTGGATGTCCGAAGATATTGATGAGCAATCGCGGTACACACTTCCTGAACAAAATGATTAGCGCTCTGACGGAAGAGTTTCAGGTGTATCATCAGAAGAACACACCGTATCACCCACAGACTAACGGGACAGTAGAAGTATTTAACAAAGTAGTGGAAAATTCGCTGACCAAGGTATGCAACACACAACGAAGTGATTGGGACCTATGTATACATGCAATGTTATGGGAGTATCAAACAACATGCATGAAGCTGACGAGACAGATGCCTTTTAGGCTTGTCTATGGAGTGGAAGTTGTAATGCCTATGGAATACATTGTGCCTAGTCTGCGTATAGTAGCTCTTACAAGTATGACAGATTGTGGAGCTCTGGAGGAGAGGCTCGCGCAGCTGGAAGAGCTCAAAGAAGAACTATTTTTGGCTGGATTCCACCAGTGAGTCCAAAAGCAGCGCAAAAAGGCTTGGCATGATCGACATATTAAGTTGCGCACATTCAAGGTAAATGATCTGGTGTTGTTGTATGATAGTAAGTTTGATAAATTCCCAGGGAAATTCAGAACCCATTGGCTAGGGCTGTATGTTATTAAGGAGATTACAGATCGAGGCGTGGTACAGTTGCTCGAGTTAAATGGAGAGCCCTTCCTAGGAAAAGTGAATGGCAATCATTTGAAGCCATATACAGGTGGCCTGGTCACCTAAATAGCCGACGGAAGCACAGTCTTAGTGCTCCAAGCAGCTGAAAGAAGATGCGGGACTATAAACTACTCTACCCGAGGACTACGCGATGTCAGCACTGCACGTAGTAACGAAGTGTCACAGGGTCCACGATATCGCGAGGGTAGCTACGCTGCCATGCGGATCAGCTGGAAAGTGGCCATTACAGTCACTATTCACGATGTCATGCTTGGTTTGAGACCAAATGGAGGAGGCAACAAGTATTTAAAGTGAAATTTATGGGCTAGATTCCTGAAAATCTGCCACCAAACAAGCGTTAATGGACTGAATGTGGGGGGAACGGTCGAATTCAAATTCAAAAGATGCTATAAATTACAAAGGGTTGTCCAACAAACAACTCTTAGCAATTTGAGGACTGAGTTGTTGCGTGCACAGAAATTCATGAACTAAGACTTGTTTGATCCTCTGAAGGTGAATTCGTTGCTTGAGCAATTACCCGAGACATTGAGAGAATTGTGGAATCGCACTATGGCAGCACCCGAAGAAGCCATGGATACCGGAGCAATGACCACTGAGGAAGTCGCGTGGGCAATTATAGAATTGGAAGCCCCAGAGAGCACCGGGATAGTCGCTAAAATCCCTAAATCACTGCACACGCTGAGACCCAATAAAGACAAGTAGGCCATGGTACCGGTGTGTGTATCACCTAGAAATACACTGAGGACTAAGTTCACCATGGAAGAGAAGGGGAAGGCTATCAATTTGGAGGCTACTGAGGAAGAAGAGTTCAAAAAAATCCTAGTTGAGGGGGAGGATGTAGAGATGGAGGTTGAAACCCAGGGTGCGGACTTGCTCACCAGGTTACCTGCATATGTTCCTCCGTGGAAGGGTAAAGCAATGGTGCCCAAGGATATCGATGAGAGAAAGAGCTCTTTGCAGACTTCGCTGCTCCTAGACAACATTATTTTTGAAGGAGCACACTTTGGATGGGTGCCCATGCTGAAATTTAAAGATTGGGACCTCGCGGACCATGAGAAGTTCCTGCATCTCGCAACCGCACAACTAATGTGCCAAAAGATATATGCATTGAATGGAATGATAGAGTTGGATCCACGCAAATGGCTGAGAGGTGTAGAGCAAGCAAGGTTACTAAACCTGCTCTGGGTGTCGCATTACCATCATGCCCTAGTGACCATTATGGTCATCAAGCAACTACTCTTCTTGGTGCATGATGCGTGCTTGTGGTTGGAGGAGCCCATCTCGATCACAGACCATTTGATTCACAGGATTACCCAGCTTCCTTGTGCAGTGGAGGACCCAATAAAAATCTGAGAGGGAAAGATTGATGATTTGGCCATCGCAGAGGCCATGAAGAAGAAATTTAAACTAGAAAAGAAGAAGTGAGGGTACACCATTTTCAGCATCAACAACCTTGCGGTCAAGGTCGCGACGTAGATATTGGTAGGGAAAGTGATGAGGAAATGTCTCACGGATGAGGTGCTTGTGCCAGTGGTTGCACTAACAGCGGAATACGTAGAAGGGGTCTAGTTTAACTAGGAAAACTATCTATGCGATGAGTTCCTTGAGAACTGCCGCGAGGCACTGGAGCAAGGAAAAGCCTTTCACTATGCATGGCTTCTGTTGTCAATAGTACTGGTGGCATGGGAATTGCCCGAAGATAGCCAGTTCCTGACAATCACATAGGACCTTCCAGAGGCAGTGAAGTATGCTTCATTGTGGGCAACAACGGATGCACAAAGGATAAGGGAAGACAAAATTTTATGGGTGCTCATGGAGGTGAATATCAAAATGGGGATTAATCTCAAGCCACGATTATCACCCATGGTCTACAACAGTCTGCAGAGCTTCAAGGAGTTCAATGCAGACTTCCACCATGTATTCATTAGGGCGCGAAAGGACCCTACGAAGACGTGGTGTGAGCTACCCTATTTGGCGACCAATGATGTAATATTCATAGTCCTTGAGTCTTGGCCGCTGAAGTGGCGTGCTCCAACTAGCTCTATGGTGGAAGTAGAGAAGTCCGTCACACAGTGGAAGAAGGAAGAGGTGAAACCGCAGATGGCGCAGTTGGAAGAAAAACACAGGAAGAAGGAAGCAGTGGCAAAGGCCCAGGCAGTGCACGACGCTGCAAAGTTGGTAGATAATGGCCACCGAGCTAACAAATTTGTGACTAAGAGAGCAGGTAGGGCCATGAAAGAAGACAAAGGCCTCAAAGACTTCGTTTGACCCAATCACCATCACTGAGGGGGATCTACATTATATTGGTGAGACAGTGAGGGACGTCACCGCGGAGGCCCTCCAATAGTTTGAGGAGCAACACCAGATGGTGTTAGGGGCTCTCCTAACATAGATACAGGAGTTGTAGGTGCACACTCCACAAGCTGGCACTGTGTCAACCAACCTCGCAGTAGGCACATTCGCAGCCAAGGAAATGTTGCGGGCCCAGATGATTAGCACAATAGTGCTGCTAGATGGAGAACTCGTTACAGAAAATGAGGCCGATAGGCCTATGGTCAATGGGTTGAAAGGGATCGAGTTAAACATGGCTTCACTCCCTTGGGAAACACTCTATACTTTATAGGATGGAGTCACTGCAGAGCTTTGGGCCAGGGAGAGCCGCACAATACAGGCAATGAGCAAGAAGCACATCAACATTGAGAAGTTGAGTCTGCAGCATGATGAGGTAGTGGCACAGAACAGATAGATAGTGCAGGTGGTGGAGGAAGCCTACCAGCTGGTCCCGGAGTTGGCCATCCTAGCAGAGGAATTGGTGGAGGCACGTGTACATAAGTTAGCAACAGGGGTGCGTGACGCAAGAGAGGAAATGGTCAGGGTTTAGCTAGAGCTGAACCTTTAGATAGTATAACTGTAGTTAAAGGTGCAGCCTTCAACTCTGTCAGAGATTAAGGAACAACGCACCACCGTGATCACAACAGCAATGGTGGCGGTTAACAATGCAGTGACATACTGCACAAAGTTGTTCAAGCAGTCGTTAGAGGTCCTCACCACCTTGCAAGAGGACTCGAACATAGAGCGCCTAGAGACAAAGGTGCCCGAACTATAGCAGAGATATAATGAAGTAAAAGGGACCACGTAGACGATTTCCCTTACACAGAGGCTCGTGAGGATGCTGCAGCTAAAGCACTCAAGGAGCAGGTGGATTTTGCTCGGCATAAGGAAGCAGTTTTGAAGGCGCGTCTACAGTCGTGGATCGATGAGGCTTATACCATTACAGCCTCCACTGAATCAAATCTCATGTAGCTATAAGCAACATAGGAGAGGATTCAGGGTAGTAGTTGAGCCATAACAGTCACTGAACAACGCATAGAGGAAGTACAGCAGGCAGTCGCTCAGTGCACTACCGAACTTGCAGCGATCCAGTCAAAGTTGGGAAGTCTTCACGCAAAGATCTTTGCATTGATAGAGTGACTCGAGGGCGGGTCACGATGTTTGTGTTGGGGGCCTGTTGGGTGCGGGATCCCCCAAGGGAAGTTTTGGGGGCTTAGAGCCCAGATTTTGGTCAAAAATTGTAATTCCAATGTAAAGACTCCACATTTTGTGGGCACGGAGCACGTAGTTTGTTAAAGAGTCATAGGGTTGTCCGCCCCTAATTTTGTTACTATAATTTCAGATGTAGAGACCTATCCATGGTCAATGGACCATGGAATTTTATAAATAGAGTGAGGCTCTAAGTAGTTTAAAAGCATAAGAAGCATAATGAAAATGAAGAACATATGATGTGTGTGAGATAGATCTGAAGTGTAAAGTATAGTTTTGGGTCGTAGAGTAGGATAAGGCTCTGCAACTAAGTGCGCAGAGGCCTAGTAGTCCGCAGCTAAGTGTGTGGACCCCTGCAGCTGAGTGCGCAAGGTGAGTCGAGTCTGTAATAGTTGGAAGTATTAATAAAGAGAATTTTCCCAACATATTTGTGTATTTATTTACCATTTTATGCATCTGTTATCTTGGGCATGAAATTCACTTCTAATACTTATATGATGGTGAATGTGTATAATTGTATTGATTAAGTGAATGTAAGATAGAATATCTATTTACACGAATCTAACTAAGATCTGTTAAGAAGATAAGTAAGATATGCGGTGTAGTTTGGGGAAATAGTGTAGTTTGCTTCCATAAGCGGCGAGAAAGCATCTCAGCCCTTGGTTAGGGCTACATGAGAGATGATTGTAATAGATTGCGAAGCTACTAAAGGTTGGAACAGTGCGTGATGTGACCTACATGAAGACGGGCATAGTTGGAATAAACCAACATCACAGACATCTCAAGGGTGTGGAAACTTGGTTCCAACATCCCCCCATACTGCTTCAGGTGAGACATTAATCCGTGCTCTACGAGCTGATGCCGAAAGGGCCAGTAGTGTAGGGATTTGTTTGGCTAAATAACTCCAAACCTGGGTCATGCCCCCATAAGCGAACATTTCTCTAAATGCATGAGAAGGGTATAAATATTATTCTAACTAATGTGCAAAAATAGATTTTACAAAAATTTGAGGTTTCAAACAACCTTCCTCCTAACTAGTTAACTAACTCTAAAAATAAACAGTGGCTTGATGAGAAAAGGCTAAGATGGTGATTTTTTTTCTTCCAGCTTTTCCTTTAAATTGGATATATCGATCATTGGTTTGAGTTGAGGAGGTGCCCCAAAATGTGTCCTGAGTTGTCCTGCGAAAATCGCATCAGTGAGAGGTGGCAGCATCCATTGAGTCGAATGAAGTGAGCAGTTAAGGGTCATGATCTAGCTGTGTGGCTTCATGAGGTATTACCAATATGAATCCCAGTTGGTCTTGGTTAATTTTGTGATTGCTTCCCTTTGAGTCTCTACCTTTTCCTACCAAATTTTATGCAAAGCACCTAAATCGGGCATTTCTTTTAGATTGCCTTCCTTTAGCAGGTTGGTGACAAATAGAGTGTGGTTCACCAGCTTGATTAAGTTCTTCGATACACCAGATACCCTTGCCACTATTAGCTCAGCTTGCTTGATTCTCACATCCCAATCCATGACAATAATGTCTTTATGTGTCTCCTCGATTTCAGGAAGATTGGCTTTCCTTCCATCTTTTGTTTCCTGCCATTTGATGAACTCTAAGATTCTAGTGTTGAGATCAGTAAACTTGGTTCAATGGTCGATCACCTTATTTATTAAATGGTCGCTAGTGATCAGATAAGGAGTAATGTGTGACATATTTTGGCAAAAGTTCTCTTCTTGTTTCATTAGGAGGGAATTTAGTTCCAGTGCCTCTTTAACGAACTCCTTGGTAGTAGGAACATCATTATATCTTTCCATGGCTTGCTGCAATTCCTGTAGTTGCATGTTTTTAGCCAATATATTGGCTTTGTGGCTTATTTTCAAGGCCTCCATGCTCTGTTGCAATTGGGAAAGCTGCTCAACTGCTTGCCTGTTCACACTTGCTTTCTCTGTTTTGAGCTACTGCTCGAGCTATGAAATCCTCTCTTCCTTTTCGCTCAACAAAGTAGAGACTCGGTAGCTTTTTCCATGGTGTCTGTTGCATATGCTTCCATGAACTATGACAATCTAGTCAAGTTATCAGTTGGGTTGAAAGGAATATCCCTCCAAACTATGTCCATTGGCTTGTTTCTAAGTGGGAGTTCAGGTGTTTCTACCTTTTCCTTTTCCTCTATCTCCTTACTACAACCTTGTGGAGCGGGCTGTAGAACACATTAAGTGGAGGGATTTCAATCACTTTCAAGATGATCTCTGATGTGGGCAGAGCAGGGATAATCTCAGTCTACTGGAATGTTGTCGCCTGCTCATCCATAGGCTTGGACTGCTCATCCATGGATTTGGACTGATCGTACATAGACTTGGACTTTGTATTCTCTTGAATATGCAAAGGAGTTTGACACTCCATTTTTTCTTGGGTATCTATCATTTTGGGAGTGTCTTGCAGTTTCTAATTAAACTGATCCCACTCTTGCTCCAAAATGTTGCCTTTGACCTCTGAACTGATTTCTTTAGGTGGGGTTCTCATAACTTGTTTCTCTGCTAACTTCCTGTTAGACTTTGATGTATTATCTGTGTCTTGGGCCTTCCCTATATCTGGTGTTTTCTCAGTATTCACCTAAGACTCTATGCGAGAACTAGGTCCTTCACTGTTAACAGTCACACTTGGTGTAGGCTTATCTTCGATCTTCAACAAGTGCATTGGGATTAGTTCGAGCCTTTCATTTCTAAATTCTCGAAATCTTTTAAAATCTTCAGGACTAAGGTTCGCTTTAGCCCATTTGAGTGTTTTTTCGAAGGATTCGGCTGACTATAACAAGTCTTTAAAATCATTATCCTCATGGTTGTATGGCTTGAGTTTTACCACAATAGTGATGTTATATGCTACCTTGTCTAGATCAAATTTCATTTTTGGAAATGTATGAAGCATGAGGGCTTCCGTATTTGCTGACTCCTTAATGTCATGATTAAAATTTGCTAAAGAAAAATAACTGCACTTGACAGGAAAATAGGGCCATAATAACTTCTTTTTTTCTTTGAGGACTTTAGTTAGCTCTTTTCCCACGATTTGGTGGGTGATTTCCCTTGCTAAAGATTTATCAGAAACATACAAGGAAAGGACATATGGGTCAGTTGTGCTACAAAAAACCCTAATGTAGGTGAACCATTCTTCAATAAAATATTTTCCGATAGCTAGAAGGTTTGTTACAGCTTCTTGGGTAAACCTTGGGGCTTTCTTATTGAAAATTATTTGATGCAGGGGAAAAATAACATAATGACATATTTTATAGAAATGGGGTATATAATGGGATTCCTATGTTTTCTTATGGTTGAGATGGATAGGGTAGGGGTCTCGTAAGGTCCATTTCCAACCCATGGTCAGAAATGTAGTGTAGAAACAGATGGCGTCCATAATGTAGGCACTAAAATAGAATGGGGGAAGGTTCTCTAGAGAGGATGCTCTCTTCTGTTGATATTTGGTAATGATGGTGGCTAAGTTATCAGATAGGATGGTGGCCCAATTCATGATTTGGGAATTAACGCAGGCATCAATCAGAGGAATCCATTATATGGAAAACTTATAATTATTGGGCAACCCATATAGTCTACATAACATAACATCTACATAGTTGTAGGGGTTTGCAAAAGAGGCTATAGCATACATACTTGATTTGTCAAATTTGAATTTGTTGTCCAATACTCTCCAACCCTGAATCAGCTTGAAGGGGTCTAGATTCTTCTTTGCGAAGTTGGCCACATATGTCTTATCATATATATCCTAAGGGTTAGGTATATGGTACATTTTCTTCAGGTCCTCTACTCTGAATGCTCCCATGAGTTCCATTCTTGAATTCCTAAATTGCCTATCTTCTATGGTGAGGGCTTCGACCAACCACCTGATCATATCTATGTATGGGAGGATTTTATCCCTCACTTCTATCCTATGCAGGAAAGAACAAGCAACATCCTTGAATTGAAGCCCCGAAGGTCTTGTTGAGTCAATTGTTTCTCTTGTGACAGTAATCTTGGGACGCTCGTCCTCAAGCCTATTGTATATGACATCCCAAGTTGTTGCTCCTACGTCAACGTTGTAGACTGTATCAGAGAATATGGGAGACATCTCTGTAAACTCGGATTCAGCAGTTCTCTGCTTTTTCTATTTCTGCATCACCTTCCTCAATGACATGTCTTTTGTAGCTTGCCTGAAATTGACAAGATATATCAGCGCAGACAGTATTGATCAATTAAGACTAAAATATTTTCTAAAATGACTTTGGATCGTGAGAAAGTTTTAATGAGATACTCAATGTTAACTACCCATAACTTGGAAAATGATTACCTCTCCTCAGGCTGCTAAATATTTATTGACCTATCAATTCGTTCATTTTTTTATTTAAAACACAATTATTTCACACACTTACTGCTCTTATTCACACGTTGCAATCTTTAAATGGATACAATATAGCGTTGTATTTTCTATAAGGTGAAATGTTATTGCGATTATTGTAATATCACATTTTGCAAATCGTTAATGGGTGTTGTAGTGGCATAGCTTAATTACTTGCGAAGTTTGCGAAGTGCAATTTGCAAAATGACAATGTGCTTATGATTGGGATATCACAGCGGGAGGTTTGATCGTGTATCGCAAATTTTTAAAGGTGTTTTATGATAATCACATGGAAAAGCACGATTTGTGATTTTCGATGAGGATCTCATCCTTGGGTCATTTTGTAAGATTTTTCAAGGAAACATCTTAGTGTTAGGTTTTATTATCCTAAGACTAAAAATTTAAAAAGGGTCCCCATTTATATCTCTAACCTTTTCTATTTTTATTCATAAATTGGGGGGTTGCTTCATAGTACAACAATTGGCGATTCACTTGAGAGAACCAGCTATCTTTGAGTAGTTTTCTGTAATTTCTAAAACTTTCAAAGTAATTGGAGTAACTTATAGGAATAATAATAACATGAGTTATAAAGTAAACAACATTTCTCTAGAATCATCATCACTCACTCAGTCTATTTATTCAACTATTTTACTCTTGTAATGATATAAATGCAAATGTTTGCATCAATCAATAATAAGAGTTAAAGTGATATAGCAGGTGTTTTCTATGGATTAGTTTTTGGTGTTTACTCATTTATCATGGATAGAGCCTCTGCTACCAGCAGGTATTCATAGCCTCGATAGGGTTATCTTTTAACCAACAATGATTCATTGTCCCATCTGAAGCAATTTTCAAATTTCAAAATGATATTCACTTCCTTTGAATCTCACTTGGATCTTGTCCCTTTTTCCTTTTTAATATAATCTTTTCTTTTAGGTTTCTTAAAAGACATCGTCTAGGCTTAGTAACCTAACAATGACAATTCCATTCACTGGTTGTAACTAAACTGAACAAGTTGGCTCTTGATGAGACCCCTTGTCTTCTAATCGATGAGATCATTGGCTATTACCCTGTTTTGATATGTAGTATTGGTAATATCAGTTTAATTATTTCCCTATGACCATGGTAAACAAGATCATAATGAGACTTTTTATCTTCTAAGTTTCGTATATTTTAGAATTACACTCTGAAAAAGGAAAATTTTATCAGATGGGGTGAATCATTGCCTCTTTTGAGAATTTTTGATGATAATGATAGAGTTTTAAGATACTCATTTGCAGAAAGTCCTTACTAGGTTAAAGATTATTTTCTTGACTTATAAAAAAACATTCATACTCTAAAAAGATAAGAGTTTGCTAATAGAATAAATAGTTTTTTAGCAAGATCAAGTTTTTCCAAAGAAATCAGGTTTTGTTTGGTACTCGAATGTCCTACTTTTTTTTTTAACTTTTTGTTACTTATAGAAGCGAAAAATCAGAAATATTATCAAAGATTTTATTTTCAAAAGCCAAAAGTAAATACTACTTAACCTTTATTTTCCTAAGAATATTAAAGGCGATATGATACAAAATTGGAAGAGGCTATCTTCTAAGAAAAGTATTTTTTCAATATTTTCCCATTAATGGGCAAGGAATCCTTCTTACTTGATAAGTCTTGTAAAAGAAACGTTAATTGTCCAATTTTCTCAATAATTTGAAAATGGCCAAGCCATAGTCTTTGAAATTTGGTATGTTTACCTTTTTCCTTGTGTTCTTTGTCCCATTTCAAAACCAAATCACCTACTTCAAAATTTTTTTGACTGGCAGAGGTTGTATCAAAAGAGGCTTTGACTAATTGTTGATGATGGAAGTGGGTTGCTTTGGCCTTTTCTCATTCTTCTTCAAGCTTAAGAATCTGGAACTGTCTAGCTTGGAGAGAAGAAGAAGGGTTTTCATCGATGAATTTCACTAGGGCAAGAGATGGGATTATTATTTTTGTGGGAATAACAACTTGTTTTCCATAAACTAAAGAAAAAGGAGAAGAACTGATAGATGCCTTCTGTGTAATTTTGTCTACCCACAGAGCAAATGTCAATGCTTTGTGCCAATTCCTACGATTTTGGTCAATAGTCCTTTTGATAATTCTGATGAGGTTTTTGTTCATTGATTATGCTAATCCATTACCTTGTGGATAATAGTTGGTTGAATATTTTAGCTTAAAATCTCGCTTTAGAGTAAATTCTACCATTTCATTTCCAGAAAAGTAATATGCATTGTCAAACATTAAAGCTGAGGGCAAGCCAAACCTGGTAATTATGTACTGCTCAATGAAATCCGTAATGCTTTCTGTATTAGCTATCCTTAAGGGGATAGATTCTACCCATTTTTTAAAATAATCAGTATTTATAAGGATGAATCTATGCAGTTTGGAAGAGTTAGGAACAATCTCACCAATTACGTCTAATCCCCACTGTTCAAATGGTTGTTGGATGTTTACTAGTTGCAAAGGGAATGGTGGCTTCCTTTCTCTTCCGGGTGTAGTTTGATAGGTTTTACACTTTATTTCATATTCATGTGCATCCTTAAATATCACTGGCCAATAATATCCTACATGTAGGATTTTGTGAGCTGTGGTATTTCCTCTGAAATGTCCTCGAGCTAGACCATCATGTAATTCCTGCATGACCTTTTCAGCTTCAGGTTTCTCCAAGTATCTTAATAATACTGAATCATATTTGTTTCTAAACAATACATCATTGACTAATTCATACTGATTTTATTTCAACCTTAAAGCACACTTTGTTTTATAATTAATATGCATAGGAGTATATATGTTCTTCAAATAAAATTTCAAATCAGCATATTGTGATTGTGTATCATTGAGGATTACCTCTGATATTTGTACTTCATTACCTTGATCTTCTTCTAGTGATAATTGGGAAGCTCCTATTAATATCCTGTAAAAAACCTTGGCCCCTAACAATTTTAGCTAGCCAGATTTCTACATCATATTCTTGAAGTGTAGTAACCCAATTGGATCTTTTCTCCCCTACTTCTCTTTGGATTAATAATTGTCTTACTGCGGGGTAGGGTACTACTATCTTTGTATGGGATTTAAGAAGAAAAGGTCTGAAATGTTTCAAGGTTTTAAAAATAGCAAATTCTTGTTTCTCGACAATTGAATAATTTAACTCAGCACCTTGCAAGTTATAACTGAAAAAAGATATGGGTACCTCGATATTTTCATCGTTTAGCTATGTTAAAACTGTAGCATATGTTGTATCGGATGAAAAAGTATATAATACAAAAGGTTTGAGAAAGTCAGGAGTTGTCGGCGAAGGTGCATTAATAATGGCTTTTTAAATCAACTCAAATGACTCCCTTTCATGTTTGTCCCATTTGAAAATTGTATTTTTTCGTATCATTGTTTGAAGGGGTAGGACAATCTATTAAAAATCTAGAACAAATCTTTTTACAAAATTAATTTGGCACAAGAACGATTGCATGGTCTTTTTGTTATGTGGGAGAGGAATATTTTTGATCTCTTAGACTCTATCAAGATCAATGTAAATCCCTTTCTTGGACACTATAAACCCAAGGAGTTTTCCTTCCGGTAAAGCAAAATAAGATTTTTTTGGATTTAAGGAAATGTCGTATTTCCTGCATCTTTCAAAAATGTGCTTCAGGTAACTTAAATGATTGTTCCTATCCTTACAAAATACTGTGATGCCATCTAAGTAAATAACAACTGATTTATTAATCAGACCTTTAAAAGCAATATCCATAGCACATTGAAATGTAGCACCTGCATTAATGAGTCCAAAAGGCATCTTATGATAGGCGTATGTTCCCCACTTGGTCCTAAATGTTGTCTTTAATCTGTCATCTGGATGCACAAGAATTTGATTATATCCTGAGAATCCATCTAGAAAAGAAATTAATTCGGAACCTACAACTGATTGCGATATTTGTTCAATGGTAGGCAAAGGAAAGTTATCTTTCTGACAAGCTTTATTCAGGTTCCTAAAATCAATACAAATCCTAATATCACCATTCTTTTTCCTTACAAGAACCATATTTGATACCCACTTAGAGTGTCTAACAGGGAAGATTATTTTGGCTTTTAGAAGCTTGTTCAATTTGGATTTGATTTGACTCTCAAGGTTTGGGTGAATTTTTCTAAGCTTCTGTTGAATTGGCTTTTTGTTCGAAGTCATAGGTATGGTATGTTGAATCACAGAGGTATCATAGGTTTTGAGATCTGCGTAATCCCAGGCAAAGACACCTTTGTATGTTTTCAACAACCTAATGAATGATATTCTTTCTTTTGATGATAGGCCAAGACCTAGGTTGACATTTTGAGGTTTTTTGGTTGACCCTAAGTTTACTACTTCAAATCTCAAAGTAGAACTTTGAGTTTTGGAGTTAGTAACTTTCTTGAATCTATCCTTTAGATCATAGAGATCTTCCATCTTAACTACAGACTTCGGGATTGGGTTTTGATTCTGATCATTTTTAATTTGCAGATCATGCTCTTGTTCATCTATGATTTGTTCCTCATAGGACCCTTCTGATGTAAGGAAATTAACTATATCTGCATTGTTATTGAATACTCTCCAATTTGTTACATTATCGGGAATAGATGGCCTAAATATTAACTCTATTGAAAATCTGTCTGGACTGAAATCTTCTGAGGGTATAATCTTGGATGCCACATTAGCAAGTAAGTTAGCACTTGCATTTTGCAGTCTAGGAACTGAAGAAATGTTAAAAGAAGAGAAGTGAGAAGTTAGATTATGGGCTAATGATTGATAATGTTTAAGGCGCCTAGAGACACAATGAATTTTTTTCTTACATGCTTCACAATTATTTCTGAATCACTATAGACTTGCAGATATTTGACATTAAGGCCAATGGCTTTGTACATTCCTTGGATCAATGCTTTGTATTCAGCAACATTATTGGTGCACTGAAATTCAAGTCTTCGGGCTAACATGGTTTTCTCTCCTTAGAGATTGATCAAAATGCATCCTGCGCCTACACCAGCTTCAAATTTGGAACAATCAAAATAGAGAGTCCAAAACAAAGAATTATTTGAAATTTTATCTACTAAATTTACACACTTGGAAGCATCTGATTGTGAAAATTTTTCTATTTGAGACCTCTAAGCATTAAAGGATCCCAAAAATGACTCAACCAAGTAATTTCCAATGATGTTATTAGTGAAGGAAGCAGATTCATTACTTCCCTCAAGGTCAGTGGCTATATATTTCATGAAATTTTCTTGGTCTACCCTGATTTGGTTTGGTTTACCATTATGTGGCAACCACATGTGAGACAATCAGTTGCGAAGTAACGATGCAACTTTTTAGACCAATCCCTACTTAGGATTAAACCATAAAATTCAAGGATATTAGCCACTAAAATATCAATTATTTGCAAAACTTTTGGATTAGAGGAAATCCTAATTGAAACTGATGTTATTTCTCCAAGTACCTCTACTTTTTTCCTATCTAATTGAACTATGTGTACCACAAATTTTTGAGGTATAATATTCAACTTGTTGCACATAGCTCTTGGCATAATATTTGAAGAGGCTCCTGATTCAACAAGACAGTTATGAACATTCCTGCTGAAAATTTTGTAAGTGAGCAAAAATGGAGGAATATGATAAATAGATCTATCACCGATTAGGACTAAATCTGAAGTATCTACATTGTTGGAAGAGGATGGAGGTTTTCCCATATCGTAGGCAGCTTGAGTAACTACAGCAGATGGCAGAGGGGATATAGGAGCTACTTTTAATTCTCTTAATAAAAAAATTTGTTGTTGCGTGAGTTTAGTGAGTTCATGCAATGAAATGTTTGCTCTAGTCTTTTCCATGTCTTCGCCTATATTGTATTCCACTGTATCTGAGATTACCAATGTTTTGGAAGTATTTGGAGGATCTAGAGGAATAGGATTGCTTTGACTAGTCTTAGATTTCTTACTTACTATTTTCTCCTTTACAAGAGTAGTAGTTTTTTGTTTATGATTTGTGATAGACATGTCAGGAGAGTTTTTACTTCTTATAGTCACTAGCATAGCTTGTTCCTCTTCTTCATTTGGGAGGATGAAATCCCACATTCCATTTAATTCAACTTCTTCTGTTTCAGTTTCCTCTTCGCCTGGTGAGTCTTCTTTTGCTTCTTGATCAGACTCAACATTTGAAATGGTGTTTGGGGGTTGTGGTGCAGAAGAAGGATTCCATTTAAACAAGCGAAAAGGTTTCTTGAGAGCAGAGGATTCTACGACCTGCTTCTTGATTTCGACCATTTCATTAGACATCATCTTTAATACTTTATGAAGGCCTTCAAAATCGAAAGGGTCCTTTGAAGATTTCTTTTTAGAATCATCCTTAAATGTTACTTTCTTTGACTTCCTCTCGTCTGTTTGTGATCTCTTTTCCAAAGCTATAATCCTTCTTTCTACAAATAGGCCTTCTTTCATTTTTTCTACAATGATAGCCTTTTTGGCTCTATCTATGAAAATTTCAATATTAGAGGGAAGAGATGATATGTACCATTCTATTGGTACATTTACAACAAGTTTTGAGGTAATTGGGATTTTATTTAGCAACTTGTTAAATCTAGAGTTGAAGTCTTTGATCCTTTCATCTGAGCTAGCTTTTAAATTAGAAAGATAATTGGTCAAGGATGCTATGGTCCTATCATCACCAAATTTTGCAAGAAATACTTCTTGAAAAGTATTCTAGTTCCTAATTGAACTTGCTGGAAGGGAAAAATACCAAGATCTAGCAGATTCTTGGAAGGTATAAGGGAAAAGTCTGATTACAACATCTCCATGTGAAACTCCATTAAGATTCATGGCCAACATAAAGTTATTTAGATTTTCTTCGGCCAGAAGACCATTGTCTAGATTGTACTTAAGTATCCATTTTTCTGGGTTTGTTGGGAGTGCATTTGGATTTGCAACCAAGACAACACCAAGGTTTGTCAAAGGTTGAGCAGGTTGACTGGCCATAACTTGATTTGGAAACTGAGAAGATGGGAAGGTCGATCCAGAAGTAGGTATAGATGATGAAGAACTTACTACTGGGTTAGTACTACTAGTGGCAGTACTAATTGGAGAAGTGGATAGTTGAGAAGTTGTGGATTGAGTAGAAGTGAATGGGGAAGTGAATGGATGGAAAGGTGATGTGATCTTGCTAGTATTTGATTTAGGTCTTGGTGATGTAAATTTCCTACGTCATGGAGGAATGGGGAACTCAAAAGGGGTTACTCCAAGTCTTTCACTTTGCAATCTAGTTAATACACCAACCTGTTGTAATAAGGAAGTAACAATTTCCTCGGAAGCCTTGGGCCTCTCTGGTTTCTCAGTAGAAACAGATTGTTGTTCCAATGTCTATATCAAAGAATGGACTTCGAGAGACTCGGGAGTGTAATCTGGGGAAGGTTTTTGTCTTACTACTTTAGGAGACGAGAGAGATGTTTCTACAACTTTAGATTTCTGATTAGGATATTCTAAACGAGATCTAGAAGGTGTAGAAGTTGTGGAGGGGTTTTGACTCTTATCAATGTTTTCTTATTGATCATTAGGTTTATATGCCATTCATAGTCGGATGGACCTCCTTCTAGTGCCAAAATGTTACAACCTCATATTTCTATTGCCCCAACATGGGGGATAACCACCCGGTCCAGACCTTAAGACAACTCCTTTTCTGTTTAAAGTGGTGGCTCCGACTAGGGATAATGGGACCAGTTTCCCAGTGTGGGTTTTAAGATGAGAGTGGGTGGTTCATGAGCGATTTCAATAGAATAATGATAATCTAAATGACCTATTCTATCATGCAAATCTCTAACTAACTTATTCTCATATAAACTTGGGTATTTTTGTATGGTATGTCATCTACAAAGATATATGCTTAACATGTGATAATAAAGATTAATCACGCATAAACAAAGATGATAATGTATAAGATAATTTATTTGACTAAATAGTTAGTCAAAGAAATTTATAAAATATATTGCATATATGATAAATTATATATATGAAAATTAACAATTTCAACTAGGCATCATACAATAGTGCAATTAACACTTAACAAAAAGAATAAATCTCACATACAATTCATGGAAGTGAAGTGTTGTCACCAATTAAACAAAAAAAACAAAATCAATCATACAAGATAATAGTACCATATTGACGAATTTCTACTCATTTAACTAATGACATGGATCAACTACTTTCTTCAAATCAAATTATCTCCCAAGAACACAATAGTGCATCAACGAAGGAAAGTAGTCTGATATCTAAAAGAAACGATCATGTTCCATAATTTCACCAAAGCTTTCACAAACTTACAAAAGTGCATTCTTTGCAAATGTTTTTGATAAAATTCTGGACCCTTCTCTAATTACATGAGAAGGGTATAAATATTATTCTAAGTAATGTGAAAAAATAGATTATACAAAAAATTGAGGAGGTTTCAAACAACCTTCCTCCTAACTAGTTAACTAACTCTAAAAATAAATAGTGGCTTGATGAGTAGAGGCTAAGATGATGATTTGTTGTCTACCATCTTGTCCTTCAAATTGCATATATCGGTCATTGGTTTGAGTTGAGGAGGTGCCCCAAAATATGTCTGGAGCTGTCCTGTGAAAATCGCATCGGTGAGAGGTGCCAGCATCCACTAAGTCAAATGAAGTGAGAAGTTAAGGGTCATGATCTGGCTGTGTGGCTCCACGAGGTATTGCCAATACGACTCCCAGTTGATCTTGGTCAATTTTTCGATTGCTTTCCTTTAAGTTTCTTCCTTTTCCTGCCAAATTTTATGCAAAGCACCTAAATCAAGCATTTCTTTTAGATTCTCTTCCTTTAGCAGGTTGGTGAGAAACAGAGTGTCATTCACCGACTTGATTGTATTCTTCGATACCCTAGTTGCCCTTGCCACTGCTAGCTCAGCTTGCTTGATTCTCACATCCCAAACCACGAAAAGAATGTCTTTGTGTGTCTCCTCGATTTCAGGCAGATTGGCTTTCCTTCCATCTTCTATTTCCTACCATTCAATGAACTCTGAGATTCTGGTGTTTAGATCAGTAAACTTGGTTCTCTAGTTGATCGCCTTATCTATTAGTTGGTTGCTAGTGATCAAATAAGGAGTAATGTGTGACATGTTTTGGCAGAAGTGCTCTTGCTGCATCATCAGGAGGGTATTTAGTTCCAGTGCCTCTTTAACAAACTCCTCGATAGCAGGAACATCATTATATATTTCCATTGCTTGCTATAATTCTTGGAGTTGCATGTCTTTAGCTGATATATCAACTTCGTGGCTTATTTTCAGGACCTCCATGCTCTATTGCAATGGGAAAGCTACTCAGCTGCTTGCCTGTTCACACTTGCTTTCTCTATTTTGAGTTGCTACTCGAGCTGTGCAATCATCTCTTCCTTTTCTCTTAACAAAGTAGAGACTTCAGTAGCTTTTCAATGATGACCATTGCATATGCTCCCATGAACTATGACAATCTAGTCAAGTTCTCAGCTAGGTTGAAAGGAATGTCCCTCCAAACTATGTCCATTGGCTCATTTCCAGGTGGGAGTTCGAGTGTTTTTACCCTTTTCCTTTTCCTTTGTCTCCTTACTACAGCCTTGTGGAGTAGGTTGTAGAACATATCAAGTGGAGGGATTTTGGTCACTTTCAAGACGATCTTTGATGTGGGAAGAACAGGGATAATCTCAGTCTATTGTGATGTTATCCCCTACTCATCCATAAGCTTGGACTACTCATCCATGGATTTGGACTGGTCATCCATAGACTTGGACTCTGTATTCTCCTGAATATGCAGAGGATTTTTACACTCCATTGTTTCTTGGGTATCTATCGTTTTGGGAGTGTCTTGTAGTTTCTGATTAAATTTATCCCACTCTTTCTCCAAACTGCTATCTTTGACCTCTAAACTGATTTCTTTAGGTGGGGTGCTCATAACCTATTTCTCTGCTGACTTCCTACTGGACTCTACTATATTATTTGTGTCTTGGGCCTTCCCTGTATCTAGTGTTTTCTTAGTATTCACTTGAGACTCTATGCGAGAACTAGGCCCTCCATTGGTAACAGTCACACTTGGTGTAGGCTTATCTTTGATCTTCAACAAGTGCATTGGGATTACTTCGGGCCTTTCATTCTGAATTCCCGAAATCTATCAAAATCTTCGGGACTCAGGTTCGCTTTAGCCCATTCGAACACTTGTTTGAAGGATTCTGTCAACTGTAACAGGTCTTCAAAATCGTTATCCTCATGGTTGTATGGTTTGAGTTTTACCACAGTAGTGATGTTATATTCTACCTTGTCTGGATAAAATTGCCTTTTCGGAAATGTATGAAGCCTGAGGGCTTCCATGTTTACTGACTCCTTAATGGCATGATTAAAATTTGCTAAAGCAAAAGAACTGCACTTGACAGAAAAAGAGGGTTGTTATAGACATTTTTGGGCACTGCAACCCCAATCATACATGTCCATAAACCAAAGGATCCTAAGTCCCTAAAAGTGTTGCTTAACACTCTAAAGGAACAAGGTCAGCTGATTACATCATCTCCCAGAAGTTCTCCATGAAAAACTACTCAGAAATGGTCAAAATTGGACCATACTGATTGCTCAGTGCTGAGGGTGAGATGCATCGCACCTACTAAACACGGGAGGTGCGATGCATACTAAAAATTCCTTCTATAGGGTGTGATGAATGAGAATAGACAAGTGGCAGAGACAGTTTGCGAGGTGGATGATCATGGAATCTTCCAGAAACTTCTCCCGTGACACTTGCCTCTCAGAATCGCCCAAGGATGAGTAAGAGATCAATGAGATATCCAAGTGGAATCAAGAACTATCAGAGAGAAGACACTAATCAAAAACCCAGAGCTGACTCACACCTCTGAAAATATCTATATATAGATCTCTCATCCCAGAGATCCAGAGGTTGGAGGCTGGAATTTTGTATCTTTTAAGGAAGTGTTGCTGGTTTCTTGGTGTAACATCATAATGTTGGGTCATGTAAGCTTTTCATGAGGTGAAGAAGGGCTTTCTTGCTGAGAGGATGACGCTGGGTTAGAACAATTGGATGTAATCCTCTTTGCTATTGTTGATATTAATAAAGCTATTCAAGTTTTCCTCCACATTCTTGTATGATTGATGATATATGCATTTGTGTGGTCAATATATATCTGGTCCTATATTGTTTATGATAGTAGATCTCTATTCTTGGATAGCGTTATGCTGCTTTGATTCCACAGGTGCTCTTTGAAGCTGGGTAGACGAGGAAGTGAGTGGCAAAGATCTATCAGAAGGGAGAGGAATCAAGCAAGGAACCAAGCACAAGACAGAGGTTGGTCTCCTTTGTTTCCCCTCTTATCTACTTCTCATAATGGAAAACGAAAGTAGTTTTAGTTTGTTTGTTTCTAAGATAGCTACCAGCCTTAGTGGGACTAGCAGCTCTGCATGGACACTATATTTCCCGATAACAAAATGGCGACTCCACTAGGGAGCGAATATATTTTTTGTTTGTCTATATTTTTTTGCTTTATAAACTTACAGACAGAGCCTGAAGTCAAGCCAGCTAGCCTTCAAATTGCATTTGCTATGCAAGTGCAAAGTAGATCAATGTTGCTTCAGTCTATCTCTGGGTTTTGTTTATGAACTGAACAATCGATTTACAAACTCTCAAATAGCCCTTGTGGTGGCTCTAATAACCTCCTTAGATCTACCCCTGTGATTTATTCACTGATTATCACTTGCTCGGTCTAAATCCCTGAACTGTGCTGCAAACTGTGATCAAGAACTGGATCAAAAGTCTCACACTGTACCATCATACCCTCTCTTCAAGGATATCAGTATGCATCGCACTTCCCGTGTGTTGTAGGTGGGATGCATACTGGAATCCCTGTGTAACAGGTGCGCTGGTTAGAGAAGGCTAATTTTTCCTCCCAACTTTGGTTTTTCTTCATTCTTTTCAGCTCTATTCAGGAGTTTTGCTGTCTGTAGTCAGTATACCTCTGTGGAAACCCTTTCCTTGCCATTATTCCGCCTCCATTGTGCAAATAAATGTAAATTTTTTTATGTATTGTGAGCCATTTTTAGTTCTCTTTTACAAAGAAGTAGCGTAATTGAACTGTCGTCTCTTGATTTGGAAGTGTCGCAAGTGTCGTTTTTAGTCATAGAAGAGAATCCAATTGTTCTTGATAGTCGATTACACTGTTACTCTTATATTTTATTTGAATTAGTAGTTTTTCAAGTGTCGAAAGAAAGTTTTCAATTCCAAATCACAAAGTGTCGCCATTGTCTTCATTTTGTCTTGAAAAGAAGCTTGTTAGTAATGTCTCTTTGAAAAATAATTCAGATTTGCGCTTAGCTTTCTTTTTATCATTCACACATTAAGAAGGCTGAAAAACAAATACATGCATGTGCATTTGCATTTAGACTGTTTATTGGTTTGATTTAGGACAGTGCATATAGTGTGTGCTCTCTGCTCTATGTTGAAAGAATATCATCTCTCTTTCTTTAGTAGCTAGGTTTTCATTGCAAAAAGAAGATTAAACGATTGTTTATCATCTTAGATTACATTTTAGGAATTGTATATCTACATCACGCGGTGAACCTGAAAGGAAAATTTCTTAAACAAGATCAACTGTAAAATAAATTTAATGAATCTAAAAACACTTTGGAACCTAATGCACAACATTTAGAAGTCTAGGCTAGAGACGTATTCTAGCGTTGTAAAGCCAGGTAACTGTTGTTTTCATTGCTGGTTGGGTGATTCCTCCACTTTGAGACGACAAGTGCCAGTATGGACTTGTGCTCCCGCGTACCGTCGAGTATATATTGGGATACCACAATAGGCTATATCCTTTATCCATAGGAAGCCGTCTCTACCACCCTATCGATCGCAATGCACTGAACACAGCATTCGGGAAGATTGACTGCCATACCGTAAAAAGTATTCTGCAGTTTTGCGATTGGCTTGGTAACCCCTCTGTCTAGATTTCCAGAGTAGTCTCTTTCTTTCCTTTTTAGACTCCTTAAAGGAAAAGGTCCATCTGAGCACTTGTCACTTCAAGCTCATTAAAAATCGAAGGCGACTAGAGTAATCTTTTGTTTTTTCTCGACTCTTAAAAATTGAAAAAACAAGGTGTCAAAGCGTCTAAAATTCATTTAATTCGGAAACATATTTCCCCTTGATTTTTAGTTGGTCGAGTAATCTGAAATCATGGAAGAAAGTCAATTGAAACCCCGTTGTTCGCAGAGGCTTACGAGTCAACCGTCTTTGTCTCTAGAATAAAAATTGTTACGGACGAAGCGAACTCGTTTAACTAGTTCGAAATCCCCTGGTAAAGTTGGAACAAGTGTTCCGACACCATCGGAGACTCCAGTTACTCCAAACATTTTTGGTATCCCTACCTCTATAGAAGAAGTTCTGTAGCCACCAAAGGACAGTAGAGCTGATCCTAGTGTGAAGGTAAACACTTGTATTACTAAACCAGCTCCATCTACGGCTGATTCAGAAGGTGTTATTCCCCAAACATCTATCGCTGCAGAATCTATACCTTCTTCGACACCAGAAATATTTTACGGACCTGACGGTCTACCTCTTCCACCTGGTCTGATTGCTATAAAAGAAATTGTGGAGGATCCTCCATCTAGTACTCCATTGCAATTTGGAGTCGGGATCACCCTATATCCTTCTTCATCAGAAATTAATCTACCGTTATCAGAAGCTCCTGTAGAATCGCTAGGAAATCTTTTGGATAGACTAGAAATGTCTAAACAACTGTCGACATCTAGGACTGTATCATCTGACACAGCGACGACAGAACTTCTGTTGTCACTCCAACAATGTTCGTTGGCATACCATCTGTCCCAACTAGCTCTCAATCGCTAGATGGGGCCCACTCAGGGGCTATTTCGACAGTATGGTCCATTCCTGTTTGTTCATCTGGAATAATATCCGGGAGCTCTTATGTTGAGTCTCATCAAATTGATCCTTCACGGTGTCAATTTGGGCAGCCCGGTCCTCAAGGGCATATCATTCCTTTAACTACCAGATTACCGTCGTATGGGGGGCAATATACCCTTTCATTGTCTCCTTCGGGAGAACAACCATACGAGAGTTCACAACAAAATTCAGGTTATGCTGGAATTACATCTAGCGGTTGGGTGCCAATACTGCCTCAACAACCAAGAGTTGTATATTCGATGCAACAATGTCTACCTATGTCAAATATACCAACTACGCTGGCTATTGTGACGGTGTCGCAAGTACAAGCGTTGCCTGTTGTATGCCAACCTCAGGTTTCTCAGGTTGTAATGCAACAGCCTCTTATCCCTGCGACTCAACCACAATCGCCAACTAGTGGAATGACACAGGCCCAAATGGGTACAATTACCCCTCATCTTGGTCAAACAGCCAGTATTGGACAACAGCACATGGCTTCACAACCATGCCTGGTGCAATATCAACAACCGCAATTCCAACAAGTTTACCAACGATCTGAGCAACAAATCTTTGCAAATAATGGGTAGCCATATATTCAAAACGGTCAAAATCAACCATTCTATAATGGTTATGCCCATCAACCTTACCAAAGTTACCAGCATCAAATGCATTATGCTGGTATGGAAAGACCAACTGCTCAGGCAATTCCATCTTATCCTGGCTATGCTTCGCCAAACCTGAATCAACAGTTACCCTTCGTGGCAACTTTAGAGTTACCGGATCTGAATCAGCTAATGAACGATCCAATTGCTTACACCCCTTGGTGGCCAGCAATTCCGCATAAACTTCCGTTAGATATTCCTAAATTTAATGGAAATCCGGGTGAAGACCCGTCGAATCATGTGATGACCTTTCATCTGTGGTGCTCATCAAACACCCTAAATGATGATTCGATTAGGCTTCGCCTTTTTCAGAGAACGTTAACTGGTTCGGCAGCAAAATGGTATATCGAATTACCTAGAGCTTCGTTTGATAACTTCAGTACCCTAGCCATAACCTTTTTAACCCATTTTCAGTTACCCATAAGGTACGAAATGGGAATAGAACTTCTTACCAATTTCAAGCAAACGACGGTCACTCACATATCCGATCACATTCATGAGTGGCGACGTTGTCGTAGAATGGTAAAAATGTATGTTCCTGATCAGCTTTTAGCTGAATGGTTTATTAAGTCATTATTACCTTCCATTACAGAAGATGTGGCAAAGGGAGGAGTCGTCACTAAAGAGTAAGTTATTTCTCATGCGCAATATTTAGACTTGATTTATACTCAGTCTGGCATGCTCTATGATAAAATCCCTGACGCTCCCAGACCATAATTTTCCATTCCTCCTCCTCCTAAATCGAACAACGACTCTCATGTCGGTGATGGCGTGATTGGTATGACAGACACGAAATCAACAAAGGCTACATCTAAAAAGGCTCATAATATTTCTAGTCAAAATGCAAAAGAATAACTTCTCGCCTCGGAAGTAAATGCCTTCTCAACAGACAAAGGCAAAGAAATCAAGCAACCAGGAGGCAAGAAGAAAAACAAATGGAAGAAGAAGAAACAGGAAGAATCATCACCTGAAAAATCTTCTGCAAACCCTTCTGGAGATAAGAAACCAAATCATCCATGTCTTATATGTGATGAGGATCATTGGGTAAGAGATTGTCCATATAAAGCTGAGCTTAAAAAATTCTTCAAGAATTCGAAAACCTCGGCGGTATTAACTGATCCGTTTCCAAATCCAGGAACAAATCTGGTTTCCAGTGAAAATGCTTCCCCGTCCCAAGTGCTGATGTTGTCGGTTTCGAAACAGCAAAATGATGCTTTGATAACGACAAGGAATAAATATTACGGGAATCCACAGTTGTCGAACAACAAGGATAAAGATCAACCTAGTAGTTCGACAACAACTTTGACAGAAGTTGTGCCGCCCATCATTCCAGAGCTAACAATAAAACCGTCAAAGGGAGTAGTACACAAGTCGACATTTAATCCTCGTGCCAGAGCGGCACAACATTATAATATAGTTGAAGATCTGGCCCAATCACCATCCGCTATGTCGACACTTCAGGTACTGCAAAATTGCCCCTCCCAAAAGAAGGCTTTATTATCAGAAATAGGTTTGATTAACCCAAAGGATTCTAATCTTGTGTCCTTTAATCACAAAGGATATGATCCTCAGTTACCAGCTCAACTAGCTTTCCTCATTCAAGTGAAATCCCTCAACAAAACTGTTCATCGAACAATTATTGATGAGGGGGCATCTACATGTATTATGTCGATGAGCTGCTGGAAAACTTTAGGATCTCCAACCTTGTCGCGATCTTCGACGACATTAAAACAATTTGATGGACGAACATATACCCCATATGGGATTTTAAGTAACTTGCAAGTTGAACTGGGGTGGAAAACAGTGGAAATAGATGTTGAAGTAATCGACGGAAACCTCAATTACAACATCCTACTGGGAAGGCCCTGGATATATGCTATGGCTGCGGTTGTGTCGACCTACTTCAGGAAGATTGCATTTCCCTTCCAAGGAGGAATTACAATCGTCAACCAACAAATATTTCTCCCCAACAATTCACAAGTTACGGGAAGCATTCCAATGATCCATGGAAGCAATCATTCACTTCAAAATATCGGAGTAGGTCTCCTAAAAGACCCTGCCTTAATGGGTACTTTTGCCCTACCGCCTCCGAGTAATCTGGCGGAAGTGGCCACAATGGAAACCTGCAATATGAAATCTTCTACATCTAATGGATTCGGAAGATTCCTAAACATTTTGTCAGCATGGATCATCACCATTTTAGAAATATTGTAGTAATCAATTTTCTTGGCCTGGGGGTCAAACCCAAATCAACGCTCATCGAGTGCTGGGATAGATAGGTCTAAGGAATATGGTACCTCTTCAGATCCTTGGTCGCATGTACATTCTACAGACAAAGGAGTCATTCAGTCAATGATGTTAGGAGAGGCACCATGGGAAGATTACCACCATCGTTCCCATCTCCTGGATTACAACGAAGATTATTCCAATGACCTTAATCATCCTTCAATTTTTTATTTTCTATCAAATACTGTAAATACGATGGATTCCGAGGACGGTTCTTATCTTGTATCGACCTCATTAAAAAATGAAACAAGGAGTCATGACGATAGTTCTTTTACTGTGTCAACCTCAATAAAAAATGAAACAAATCCCTTTCCAAATCTCAAAGGTAAACCTTCATTCCAACCACTGAGTTGAATGCAATGAAGCTTGGGGGGCATGCACCTCGATTTGCGTTATTATGCTGGGGGCATGCAAACTTATCACGAGCAGTGTTACTGCAAGGTTCAAGCTCATTAAAAAATAAACCCGCCTTGAGCAGTTTTTATGTGGAGTTCAAGCTCATTAAAAATTAAACATAAGCAGTGAGCAAATGTTTCCCCCAGAGTTTAAGCTCATTCATTAAAAAATGATCCAATTTCCTATAAATAACCATCGTGAATGCATTATCATCAATCTTTGAAGCCTTGGTCGTGTTCTCATCATCACCTCCACTCTGTATTGGCCGATCATTCACCTCCATTTGATTGTTTACCCTTTTTGAGGAACAGCTGCGAAGAGTGATCCTGTTAGCCATCCTTGTGACACTGTCGTGATTGGAAAATTCCAAACCTTACCTGGAATCAGCTGCTACCCAAATTTATCACTCGTTCCTCGAAAAACGAGTCTCCTTTAAGCTCTTTTCATCTGACTCGTAAAATATGAAAATATTGTCGAGCAATTGGCCTCTCCAACTCGTTAAAGTGACCAGAAGTGCTATCCCTCCTCTAGATTTTAATCTTTTTGGACCTGAGGGATTATTACACAAAAAGATCGAGCGCTTGTTTTGTTCGGCTCATTAAAATTACCTAAATTCATCCCTTTTGTATTCTTTTATACTTTTTCGGACTTAAGGGATTATATGACGAAAAAGGATTAATGGAGTTTTCTTTACGTCCCTTTCAGACTCTCTAAAATTGAAAAGGACCGAGTTATCTTTGTCGTTAAACTCGTTAAAACCGAATAGAGACAAACTTGTCCATACAGACAAGAACGAGTTTCACTATCACTAGGCTCGTTAAAACATAGCGATGGGTTTGCCCGAAGGGAAAATTATAGAACAAGCATATGTTATCCTCCTCAAGCTTGATAAAAATAAAGAGGTACTGGTCAGCAATGACTGGGGAAAAATTGGGAAGAAAACTTGAAGAAACTTTATTGGTAGCAAGTCGCTCTTGAACATGACACTTTCACTCCATTATAGAGTCGGGTTGGGTTATTCCATTCACCGATCATATCACCATTGGTCCATCACACCATCCATATTTGGGGTTAACGCTACCAATCCATGTCAGTTTCACCGGTATGTTCAAGAGAAGTCGCTCAGAGAATTCACCTGTGTCTCATCCGCTGCAACACATTCACGCTCCATTCTTTCATGACCACCACCCTGAACCTTATATCATTAGATCGTTTTCACCTCCATTGAAATCATTTTCTCCATTCCGTGTCGTAGATGTGGGATTCATTAAGGCCCTCCTACGACGGATCGCTTCTTGTCGACATCAGCTCATTATCTAGGAAGTCGATCTAGGAACAACCCTTTTGGTACTTTGAAGCTTGCATGCCTCAATGGAAAGTTTCTCACTTCCGGCGACAGGTTTACATGAATGGCCTTCGACCAAAAGATTTTGCGTGGTGTTCGATGCCAAGTCCCTTTTTCACACCACGTGAATTGTACTGTCATACCTTGAGGGTCATCATCATTATCGGTGATTCCTCTCGCACCTGTTAATAGCTTACATCACTGGCTAGTAATCAGGTGATGTCTTTCCATGTTCGACTCCAGAACATCTTTCACATGGATCGACTTGTACTTTGAGTGAAGATCGAACAAGATTGAAGACCCCAGATCTAGTTTCATCCATCCAGGCTACGATATATATTCAGGAAAATAAAGACATCAAATGTACATCATTGCTACACAGATAATCATCCAAACTAAGGGATGATGGCTCTACCAGAATCATCAGTCTGCACACAGACGATTTTTTGTCCTATGTACATGAAAATGAATTTATAAAGTTGAGCATGGGAATTCCTACCTCAGCTAGATCATGAAAATATTATGAAGATAATGTATTGTATTGTATCTTATTACAAGTCACCTTCCATCTCAAAAAAACTTCGGATCCTCATGATAAAGCATTTCACCCGACATCAAAAGATTAACGACCTCATGCTTTAGGGGGCAACTGTTATAGACATTTTTGGGCACTGCGACCCCAATCATACATGTCCATAAACCAAGGGCTCCTAAGTCCCTAAAAGTGTTGCTTGACACTCTAAAGGAACAAGGTCAGCTGATTACATCATCTCCCAGAAGTTCTCCATGAAAAACTACTCAGAAATGGTCAAAATTGGACCATACTGATTGCTCAATGCTGAGGGTCAGATTCATCGCACCTACTACACACGGGAGGTGCGATGCATATTGAAAAATCCTTCTATAGGGTGCGATGAACAAGAATAGACAAGTGGAAGAGATAATTTGCGAGGTGGATGATCATGGAATCTTCCAGAAACTTCTCCTGGGACACTTGCCTCTCAGAATCGCCCAAGGATGAGTAAGAGATCAATGAGATCTCCAAGTGGAGTCAAGAACTATCAGAGAGAAGACACTAATCAAAAACCCAGAGCTGACTCACACCTCTGCAAATATCTATATATAGATCTCTCATCCCAGAGATCCAGAGGTTGGAGGCTGGAATTTTGTATCTTGTAAGGAAGTGCTGCTGGTTTCTTGGTGTAACATCATAGTGTTGGGTGATCTAAGATTTTCATGAGGTGAAGAAGGGCTTTCTTGCTGAGAGGATGACATTGGGTCAGAACAATTGGTTGTAATCCTTTTTTCTATTCTTGATATTAATAAAGCTATTCAATTTTTCCTCCACATTCTTTTATGATTGATGATATATGCATTTGTGTGGTGAATATATATCTGGTCCTATATTGTTTATGACAGTAGATCTCTGTTCTGGGATAGTGTTATGCTGCTTTGATTCCACAGGTGCTCTTTGAAGCTGGGTAGACGAGGAAGTGAGTGGCAAAGATCTATCAGAAGGGAGAGGAATCAAGCAATGAACCAAGCGCAAGATAGAGGTTGGTCTCCTTTGTTTCCCCTCTTATCTACTTCTCATAAAGGAAAATGAAAGTAGTTTTAGTTTGTTTGTTTCTAAGATAGCTACCAGTCTTAGTGGGACTAACAACTCTGCATGGACACTAGATTTCCTGATAACAAGGGCCATAATAACTTCTTTCCCTCTTTGAGGACTTTAGTTAGGCCTTTTCCCACGATCTAGTGGGCAATTTCCCTTACTAACAATTTATCAGAAACATACAAAGGAAGGAGATGTGGGTTGGTTGTGTTATCAAAAACCCTAATGTAGGTGAACCATTCTTCAATAAAATATTTTCTAATAGCTAAAAGGTTTGTTGCGGCTTCTTGGGAAAACCTGGGGGCTTTCTTATTGAAAATTATTTGATGCAGGGGCAAAATAACAGAATGACATATTTTATAGAAATGGGTTATATAATGGGATTCCCATATTTTCTTATGAATGAGATGGATAGGGTAGGGGTCCTGTAAGGTCCATTTCCAACCCATGGTCAGAAATGTAGTGCAGAAACAGATGGCATCCATAATGTAGGCACTAAAATAGATGGGGGTAAAGTTCTCTGGAGAGGAGGATATCTTCTATCGATATTCGGTAATGATGGTGGCTAGGTTATCAGATAGGATGGTGGTCCAATTCATGATGTGGGAATTAATGCAGGCATCAATTAGAGGAATCCTTTCTATGGAAAACCTAGAATTATTGGGCAACCCATATAGTCTACATAACATAGTAGTTGCATAGTTGTAGGGATTTTCCAAAGAGGCTATAGCATACATACCTGATTTGTCAAATTTGAATTTTTTCTCCAATACCCTCCAGCCCTGATTCAGCTTGAAGGGGTCTAGGTTCTTCTTTGTGAAGTTGTCCACGTATGTCTTATCATATATATCCTGAGGGTCAAGTATATGGTACATTTTCTTGAGGACCTCTGCTCTGAATGATCCCATGAGTTCCATTCCTGAATTCCTAAATTGCTTATCTTATATGGTGAGGTTTTCGACCACCCACCTGATCATATCCATGTATGGGAGCATTTTATCCCTCACTCCTATCCTATGGAGGAAAGAACAAGCATCATCCTTAAATTGAAGCCCCGAAGGTCTTGTTGATTTAGTTGTTTCTCTTGTGATAGTAATCTTGTGACGCTCGTCCTCAAGCCTATTGTATATGACCTCCCAAGCTGTTGCTCCTCTGTTAGTGCTGCAGATTATATCAGAGAATATGGGAGCCATCTCTGTAAACTCGGATTCAACAATGCTTTGGCTTTTCTATTTCTGAATCACCTTCCTCAATGACATGTCTTTTGTAGCTTTCCTAAAATGGATAAGATATATCAGCGCAGACAATATCGGGCAATTAAGATAGAAAGATTTTCTTAAATGACTTTGGATTATGAAAAGGGTTTAATGAGATACTCAGTGTTAACTACCCATAACTAATTACCTCTCCTTGGGCCACTAAATATTTATTAACCTATCAATTCATTAATTTTTGTATTTAAAATGAAATTATTTCACACGCTTACTGCTCTTATTCGCACATCGCAATATTTAAATGGATACAATATAGTGTTCTCTTTTCTATAAGATGAAATGCGATTACGATTGTTGCAATATCACATTTTGTAAATCGTTAATGGGCATTGTAGTGGCATAGCTTAATTACTTGTGAAGTTTGCGAAGTGCGATTTGCGAAATGACAAGGTGCTTATGATTGGGATATTGCAGAGGGAGGTTTGATCGTGTATCGAAAATTTTTAAAGGTGTTTTATGATAGTCACATGGAAAAGTGCGATTTGCGATTTGCAATGAGGATCTCATCCTTGGGTTGTTTTGCAAGATTTTTCAAGGAAACTTCTTAGAATTAGGTTTTATTATCCTATGGCTAAAAATTTAAAAAGGGTCCCCATTTATATCTCTAACCTTAGCTATTGTTATTCATAAATGGGGGGGTTGTTTCATAGTACAACACCTCCGTATATGCCTCCAAGAAAGTCGACTGCTAAGGTTACAAAGTATCCTAATGTAGTAAAATTTTCCATTTTGTACAACTTTGCTACCACAGGATGTGCCCTTTGAGGAAGAGTTGTTGGCGAAGGTGCCGCAACTGCACATGGAGGATTAGGATTTGGCGGACAAGGCCAAATTCCCTCATTTTGAGTGGAGTAAATACTTGAAGATGGTACATTATGAGGAGTCCGGTGTAACGAGAGTAGATCCAATGACGTGGGTAGCTAGGATTCAAAACGCTAGTTTACTGAACATGTTGATTGTGCCTCATTTTGGGTGCAACAACATCAATAACATATGTGTGCTCCAGTTGTTGGCTTTGGTGCATGATGGAGCCTTATGACTTAGGGAGAGGATCCCAATTGACGATATGTCGATAAGGAGGATCATCGCGTTGCCATGTGTGGGAGAAGACCATGCCAACGCTTTTGTTGGAAATTGTCAAGAAAAGAATCTTGCAAACCAAGTAAGGAAATATTTCAATGTCATCAAGAAGTCGCGGGGCTAATTTTTAAGCTCGATTTATGATAAGGTTGTTTCCATTTCTAGTCCATTCTGTTCGGTAAGATTATGAAGAAGTGAAGGGCAGATGAGGTTCCATCCCTAGTAATTCGGTTGGTTGTGTAGTGCAACCAAAGGGTACAGTTTAATTGGGTAGGATACCTCTACCAGGAATTTTTGGATGATTTTCATGAGGCCCAAGAAGATGGGAAACCCTTCCATTATGCATGGTTGTTACTTTTGATTGCTTTGATAGCCTGGAGAACCCCCAACGAGTTGCAATTCCCTACTGTCGACCCAGACTTGTGCGAAGCTACGAGGTATGCTTCATTGTGGGCATCGAAGGATCCAATTCGAGTGGTAGAGAATAAATTATTTTGGGTGTTGTTTGAGAGGGATCTGTGCACCTTGATCAACCAGAAGCCATGGTTATCACCGATGTTACTTAACGAATATCACAGAGTTTCGAACTTCAAAGCTGACTTCCACAACGTATACATATAGGCGAAGGAATATGCAGAGGGAATATGGTATGAGTTTCCCTATTTGGTCACAGAACAAGGATTTTTTTGGTAATATCTAACCAATCAAGTGTGTGGCTAGATCCCAGAAGGAAGCCCAAGGAGACCATGTAAGTACCAGCAAAACAACGAAGGTCACAGGAGGTACGCCGACTCTAAAATCACCAGGGGATTTTTGAGGTCAAAAATGGGCCTCCTAAGAAAAATGTACAAGCAAAATAAACTTTATAAGAACCAATAGTATTTAAGGTGATGATGTCAACCATGTGCGATGATTCACCATTTTGGAGTAAAAAAATAAAAAGATTATAAAATAATAAAATAATAATACTACTTTTTCAACTCATATTTTCAAGTTATCTCCCTAAGTTTTTACGCAAATTTCAATCGAGAGTACTCATTGGATGCAAACTTTGATTCCTCATCCAAGGAGTACCCATGTTACATACTTTTGATGGACCCTTCTAGACGAAAAATGAGAAATACATGAAAAAACATGATTGCAATCATGTTTTTCATGTATTTCTCATTTTTCATGTAGTAGGCTCCATCAAAATTATGCAACGTGTGTACTCTTTGGATGATGAATCAAATTCTGCATCCAATGAGTATTTCTACTCGAAATTTGAATAAACCCACAGGGAGATAAGTTTAAAATACAAGTTGAAAAAATAGTTTTTTCTTTTTCCCCTCTAAAATTTGATAATGTAATCTAATATTATTTTATTATTTCCACTATTATTTTATAATTTCCTTAGGAGGCCCATTTTATACCTCAAAATTCCTTTAATGCCACACCAAAGGAAGACACAAATAAGGTGCCTCAAAAGGTCACTATGGACCTTGAGAATAATATCGGGTAGGAGCCCATGCGTATAGAAGAAGAGGAGTCAGAAACAGAGCAACCAGAGCAAGGTGAAGCAGAACCTTTAAAGGAGAAATAAGATATTGAGTATCCTTTAATCATGAAGAAGAGGAAAAAAACCATCATTGAAGGTGCACACAAGAAGCATAAGTCTGACAAGACCTCCAACATTGCATCGATGGTCCTCACTGAGAAGGACATCAATGAGATTGGTGACATTGTGTGATCAGTTAATGAGGACATGTGGGGAAATATAGAAGATCAGTACAAGTTAGTACTAACGCGGGTCTAGCAGGGCCTCAAAGAGCTCCAGGTACAAGCAAATGTGATTCAAGGGAGTGTGATTCAAGCGAGTGAGAATCAAGTGATTGTGGGAACGTCAAGTGCGAAACTGAAATTACCTTCGACATTGGTGCTAACCATGAGATCTGCACAATGCCCATTCTAGGAGGGTCACTTCATTTTACTACCGAGGTGGATCAGGCAGCAGTGCCATATGGGTGGAATTCAATACTAAACTTAGCAGCATTGCCCATTGAAGCATTGCATGAACTCCACCAGGGAGTGTCTGACGAATTAAAAATATGAGAAGAGTGGGCACTCTTCATGATCAAATACATCAAGGGGCACAATGAGAAGCTAACTGAGGAAGCTACGACAGCCATCCAAGATAGGGTCATAGCCATTGTGCACAGGAAACAACTGGAGGACATCATTACACATAATTTCATTGAGCTACCAGAGCTCCTCATGCACACTGAAGCAACTTCTGAAGAGAAGCTCCACAAGCTCGTAGCCATAGTAAAGGAATCCAAGGCAGTGGTTGAACGAGTAAAGTTTGAGATGCAGATGTAGGTTGAAGAGCTGCAGATGAAGCTACAGCCAACAACACCTCCCGAATTTCAAGTGTGAGGCTACTATTAAGGCAGACATGGACATACTAGAAGCTACATTTAAGGAATGCAACCATATTTTTGAGAATACCATGGATATGTGGGCCTCATTGTAGTTGGCCCACCTCTACAGAAGATTGAAGCTGACATAGGAGAAAAACAATTGTGTTTGATCAAATCAAGGCAACAGCGTAGACCTTAGCAACTATGCAATGGTTCACCAGACTCTAGGAAGGGAAGGCTATTCAGACTCAGATAAATGATTTGCGACGCAAAGGATCAATCATTTCAATGAGAACGTAGCCTTGGGCCGATGAAGCTATTCAATTATCTCAAGATTTAGAAAGTAAATTGAAAGGTATGCAACAGACGTAGAGGACCATTGGCTTAGTAGTAGAGGGACCAACTACTAATAAATTGGCTAAAGAGGCTTTGTAGGTTGTCACGCAGTGCAAAGCAGAGCTTCAAGTGTGGAAGATAGAGTTCAATGGCCTTAAAGCGTGCGTCGAGGATGTACTGATAGAGTGACTCGGGATGAGACACGTATTTGTGTTGGGTACCTATTGGGATGGGGTCCCCCAAGTCTAAGTTTTTTCTAAAGTTTGAATTAATTTTTATGTAATATTGTAAAGCCTATGCATTTTAGGAGAAGAGCATGAATAGAGCAAAACATTAAGAGTCAAAGGGGATTTTAGGTAGGTCAAATCCCCTTATTTTTTAAATGGATGGGATGTTTTGATTATGTAATGAGCTCTGCCCATGGTTCATGGACCATGGTAATGTAATGTGAAAGCTATAAAAGGAAGTCATCTAGGAGTCATTAAGCAATTCATTTCAGTTCAGTTGATGAATGAGATTTTGAGTCTATTTTGTCTATAATTTTGTATTTTGGCGAAGGGGAAGGCTCCTGCAGCGAAGATGAATGTTGGGTTAAGGAAATGCATGAGGAACTTGATCAAATAGATAATAAACACACAAGGGAGTTAGTACCAATACCTCATGATAAAAATATTATTGGGACAAAATGGGTGTTCAAAAACAAACTAAATGAAAATGGAGAAGTAATTAGAAACAAAGCAAGACTTGTTTACAGAGGCTATGCATAACATGAAGGAATAGATTTTGAATAAAAATTTACACCTGTAGCTATACTTGAAGCCATAAAAATGTTTCTCGTACTTTCAAGCTTTCATAACTTCAAAGTATTTCAAATGTATGTCAAATCTACATTTTTAAATGGGGATCTAGAAGAAGAAACTTATATTGAACAACTTGAAGGATTTATTCTAGGCAATGATAAAAATATTGTGTGCAAGCCTAAGAAATCTTTGTATGGATTAAAACAAGCTCCTTGTGCATGGTATTCTCGTCTTGACAAGTATCCTCAACAACAAGGTTTCAAAAAGGGGTCAGTAAACAGTAACCTATATATAAAATTTGATGCAGATAAACTTTTAATATTTTTTGTTTATGTAGATGACATCATATTTGGAAGTAGTATAGAAAATATGAGTCAATAATTTTCTTTTGTTACGCAACAAGAATTTGATATGTCCCTACTTGGTGAACTAACGTACTTTATTGGTCTTCAAGTTCAACAAACAAAGAATGGTATCTTTCTCTCACAAAGCAAGTACCTCAAGTAGATTTTGAAGAAATATGGAATAGAAGAATGAAAGTTTGTATGCACACCAATGGTAACAAGATGCAATATTTGTCCTCATGATGATTCTACTTCATTAAATCAACCAAAATACAGATCTATGATCAGAAACTTTCTCTACTTTACAAGCACGAGACCATATATTATGCATGCAGTTGGAAATATTGGATGATTTCAAGCAAATCCTAAAGAAAATCATATTCATGCAGTCAAGAGAATATTCAAGTATTTACAAGGAATTCAATATTTTGGTCTATGGTATCCCAAAGAAGTAGATTTTGCACCTCGTGCTTACATAGATGCAAATTGGGTAGGTAACATTGATGATCTAAAGAGTACTAGTGGAGAAGAATTTTATTTGGGACCTCGCTTGGTATCATGGTTTAGCAAAAACAAAGCTCCATTGGTTTATCTACTGCTAAGGTAGAATATGTTGTTTTTTCATCTTGTTGTACTCAACTTTTATGGATGATGCAAACATTGCAAGAAATTCAAATCACTTGTCCTCAACCTATACCTATTCTATGTGATACTACTAGTGACATAAGTATTTTGAAAATTCCTATCATGCACTAAAAATCCAAGCATATTCCCATCAAATATCACTCTATGAGAGAATAAGTGCTTGAACAAAAGGTCAAACTAGAGTGTGTTCCTTCAAAATAACAAGTTGTAGATATATATTACAAAGTTACTTCCATGTGATTCCTTTGAATATCTGAGATAGAAACTAGGAGTGATCTCTGCCTCTTCATTCTATTAAATATTCTGACAGATATTTCATGTTCAGGGAAGTTGTGACTATAACTTATTACAGTTTACTTTCCGTACGTGGATATCATGAAGGAAAGTCATGTATATATGTGAGTTTGGTTCTAAACAATAGTGTATGTTTCTCTAGAATGAAGAAATAGTGGGATAGTCTCATGGAGAGGTTTTAGTATATTTCAGTCAGTTGTCTTGTGGCCCTCTATTTCTGGTATTAGTTGATTATTGTCTATTGATATTCAGATGCTACATACAAATGATATTGGCTTATGTTGGTTATGAGTTTTCACTACTATCTTTGAATTTACTAATTGATGAGTTGTATGTGATCAAACCTGATAGTTAATAAGTTAGCAGAGGTTCATGGGGAGCATTTTCTATATTTCTACTTGGCATTATGAATTCTTAAGAATTCCTTCTTACATAATGATGATTATGCTTGGTGATGTCAGTGATGACACTTTTGTTGCTGAGGATTTGGAGGATGACATATGTTTCTTGAGAAGTTGATTGTGTTATGATGATTATACATGATGATGATGTACGATCCTATATGGTATATGATGGTTGTTGAAGACCCTCATCATCTTTCTTTGATTTTGGTCATAAATATCATATATGTATCTTGATATAAAGGTCATGTAAACACCCATGATGTAATGATCCTTGTAAAACTTAGTCATGTTTGGATAATTGGGGCCAAGTCAATTATGTATGGAATCCCATTATTTTGGGAATTTGATGTCATGTTGACTCAAATATGTAACACCACTATGTTGGGTGATTAATGTAAGCATGAGTCTCTCGTGATAGGAACAATCATGTTTAGTTGATTCATAGAGTCATGTACTTCCTTGAAAACCTTTCAGAAGATTCATCATATTCTCAGGGGGAGCATGGTCCATATTCATATTTAGCAGATCATCCCTATAGTGATCATTCGACATTGATAGGCCCGTTTCCCATGATGTCAAATGGCGAGAGTAGCTTGGTGTTTGGAGCAGAATGTTGGGAGAGAAGCTTGGTATGTCTACAAATGTGTTTACAGGTATCTACAGGTAGTGGTGACCAAACACAAATGTCCTTTCCATCAAGTCCAAAGGGGGATATTGTTGGCATTATCGCTAATGTGTTTTCCTTGATGGAAACCTACTTGATAAAGATGTCAACATAGTGGTTATGAAAATGCTACAGGTGAGATGGATAAAGGAATATAATTTCAGAGATGGAAATATGATAAAGGTGAAGTTTAGGAAAGTATACACGAGTTTTGTGAAGAAACGACGTGTACATATGCAGGTATGGTAAAGAAAAGTCGTGTACAGTTTCCACACCATGGTATTGTTAATAGAAGGGGTCTTTACCATGGTATTGGCCCATAGTAATGAATGTGATAACGGATATTTGATCCCGTCAAAGAATACCATCGACATTACTAAGGGATTGGTCTAAGGTATTGGCTACGGCCTAAGCTATATAAGCATATGAAGATCAAAGTGTTAGGAGTGCAATTTTTTTGGTTTCAATGAATGACTTGATATGAAATAGGTGTGCACCAAGGAGCAGGGAAAAGACACAAATCTGCAAAATCTGAAGAATGGTATCATATGTATTTTCTTGATTTTCTTATTAAAATATCTAATTGTGATATTTGTACGTGGGTATTCTTCAGGAGAAGCACATACATACATAAGTATGATCAACAATAGTAGCATCTACAATCTAATGCATATTTGATAAAGGTTTGCAGTGGAAGGAATTGGTTTATGTGATGTATAATAGTGTTTGACTAGGTATATTGGTGAGTGGGTATGCATAGGTATAATTTATTCTGAATTGATCAAGTTGTATTAGTTACATTAGAAGATTTGATGATCCGTTATTTGAGTAGTTTATTTCAGAATTGATTATGAGTAGATCCAGTTTGAAACATTCTAAAAAGTGATCCACAAAGAGATGAGGATAGCAGTCTTCATAAAGGGGGTTCTAGCTCCCTTCCAATAGGAGCTGGAAAACGAGCTTGTGTACTGTTTAAATCCTGCATCTTTACAATATTGTAAGAAGATTATTTTTTTAAATAAAAGAAGAAGATAGAGACAATAGTAGCAGTCGTTTTCTCCTGCATTGGGTTTCCACCTAAAGGTCCTGGTGTTCATATGGTTGTGTGTGTTTATGTTCTATTTTCTTCTTAACTACTCGTACTTACTATTTAGTTAATGAATAATAGAACAATAATGCATTAATTAATGGTGTACAAATGATCAGATAAGTTATCTATATATACGCGGGTTGTTGTAGTAATAGTTGCGTACATATGTTAGTTTCCTTTACAATAGTCGTGCATAATAATCAGAATAAGATATTGAACTTGAAAGTGTGTAAAATACTGATTCAACCTCCTCTCCCAATATATTTCCTAACATTATAAACACTAATATTAAACCCTAACATTATAAACCTCATATATTAATCACCTTATATTATCAACACAATATTATAAACCCTAATATTAAACCCAAAATTGTAAACTCTAGTACTAAACCCAATATTAAACCCTAATATTATAAAGCCCAATAATATAAACCCTTGTATTAAACCCAATATTTGTAAACCTAATAATAAACTCTAATTTTTTAATGTTGCAATGTGATGATGAATAAATTGCAATGTAATGTAAGATTGAGACAATGATTGTCACATTGATTGTCACATTGCAAAAATTTTTGTCACAATGCGACATTGGATAGATTTATGTACCATTCCAACGTCACAATATTAAACCCTAATATTAAACAAAATATGATAAACTATAACATTATAAAACCTAATATTAAATCCAATATTATAAGCTAAATAATAAACACTAATATTAAACCCAATATTATAAACCCTAATATTAAACCATAATTTTGTAATGTCACAATAGAACGTTGAATAAATGGCATTGTAATGTAACATCATAATTTCTACAAATTACCCCTCTTTTATTTTTGAGTGACTAGATGTATTTGGTGGGATGGAAATTTTTGAAGAACCCCTATGTAATTGAATATATCTTTTTAATGAAAGGAGAGTTATCTTTTTTCTTCTGAAAAAAATGTAGCAAGAAAGGCTCAATTTGACTTTAGCCTTAGTCAAATTGAGTAAATCTAATTTCCACATCAGCGGGACAACTTGGAGGTAGTTAACTAGTGTGACATGGATATTGTCACTCAGTTAGCTTAGTGAATTCGAGTTAGAGGGCTTGGATTTTAGTTATGCATGTGTGACTGCTGAATTTTAGTAATCTAGTTTTATGTTTAGTTATATTCAGTTAACTAACCTCTAACTATTGATAGAGTCAGTTGAAGGTAAGTTGTGCAGTGGGACATCAGTCTAACTCAGAGACTTTTTAGTTAACTGATCAATCATCCCAAAATATCTAGTGCATGAATGGAATTCGAGTTCCTCAGCTGAATTGGATATGATAAGGGAGTGTAACATTAGTTGTAGACTATTTTTGAGTGTACAGGTGGTGCATGAGTCAAGAGATCAATCCTTTGTAATTGCACAAGAAAATTCGAGGAAATTCCTATCTTTTAGGGGCTAATTTCTTAGGAACCGTGTAAGGAAAGAGGAGTCTTGATGAGAAAATAATTGGCTGACAGTTGGCCAAAGTTATTGAGTAGATATAACATTTGTCCTTTTGTGGGTTGAGCTCAAATATGGAGATAACAATTTTAGTAGTTTCTAAATTGAACTAATTAATAGGTTTTTCCCAATTGGGTTCCCCTAGAAATCATTGTGTACTTTTTTTTTCTTATTACATTTCAATTCATGTTGTTCTAAATTGTGATTTCCATTCTGTCGATTAGTAGAGTTGAATTGTGTCTCTTGTTTTTTAGTTTGAAATCTTGAGTCATTGCAATTTCTATCAACTTTCTACATGGTGTCAGAGCACTAAAATCACATTAGAACTAGTATTTCAAACTTGTCTCTCAGGAATTTCAAATTTGCAGCTTTAGTGCAATTGGTTTTTCTTCAAGATTGGGAAAATGTATTTCAATGGTTTTAGATTGGAGTATGCCATGGAGTATGTAGTTCTTGTTGATAATAATGTGTTGCAATAAATTGATATTGCAAAATCTCCAAGAGTCAGATTCACAGTAGTCAACCCAATGGAAGAAGGATGTTGCAAAGGCCAGAAGAATTATTGTAGAAGGTGTGAGGGACCATGTGGTTTCAAATATCTGTGGCAAAGAAAATCCATGTGCCATGTGGAAGGAACTGACTGGGCTATTCGAAAATAGTAGTGACCATAGAATTTGGCCCTAAAAGATAAACTTTGAAACATCAAGATGTAGAAAAATGACACTATTTCACAGTATCTCTCCAGTTTTTCACAATTTCGAGATGAGCTCGGAGGGTTGGGGTGAATGTAGCAGAATATGACTTGGTGATCCTAACTCTTGTAGGCCTTCCAAAATCATAGCACAACTATCAGGACTCTCTGAACAGAAGAGAAAAATTACAGAATTGCGAAAGGTTGTGGTATGATTTGGTTCAAGAAGAGTTCAAGAGAAATAGCAGAGATAGAATATCATCCAATGCTGAGGATGAAGATAATTTTTCATTATTTGGAAAGAATAAGAATGGAAAAGGAAACAAGACCCAAATCAAACCTAAATCCAGCCAAAATAATGGCAAGAAGAAATATTGTAGCAAGATAAATTACTTCCACTGCCACGAATACAAGCGCTATGCAAAAAAATGTCTGCACAAGAAGTCTAATAAGAAGCCTTTAGGAGGAGCAACAAGTGAAGCACTGGCTTCAAAATTTAAATTATACTTCACCCTAATAGCATACATGGCCAACAATGTTAGAGGGAGTGTGTAGTACCTTGATTCTGGGGCCTCATTTCATATGATAGAGTGCAAGGAGTTTTTCAGTAGCTTGGAGGAGAAGGATCTCTAGATGCCTATCGAATTGGGGGATGATGGGAGGTGCAAAAATATAGGAATTGGCACCATCACCTTTGAGAGGGAGAAATCCTCCCCTATTCACCTCAAATATGTTATGTTTGTACTTGGGCTGAAGAAGAACCCGATCTTTGTAGCATATTTGGAAGATTGTGGCTATGATGTTATTTTCAGTAAAGAAAACCTTTTTGAGACACATAGCTATTGGGAAAGTAAAGAAGATTGGATTTCAAGTGAAGAACCTATACAAGCTTAAGGTGGCAGATTGTGTAGCATTAACCAACAAGGAAAAAAAGTACAGAGTTGAGATTTTGGAGAAATTTGGCACAAGAGATTGGGTCATTTACTCCATGGTGCCTTAAAAATCATGCAGAAAATTACCACCTCCATTATTGCAAAAAACTATGGATGAGGAAATTACTTGTGGGACTATTCAGTCAGGATATGGATCCAACATTGGTATATTATGATAATAAGAGTTACATTAAGCTCTCTAAGAATCTGGTATTTCATGAGATGTCCAAGCACCTTAAAATTTGGTATCATCATTGGTGGGACTGTGTGTAGAGGAGAATTATATTGTTGCAGTACATTCCAACAGAGGAGAAAGATGTTGACATCTTGACAAAGGAATTGTTAAGAGGTAAATTCAAATTTCATAGGTGCATGATAGGGGTGGTGAAAAATCCCTTTCTTGCTAAGAGGGAGTGTTAAAAAATGTAGCAAGAAATGCTCAATTTGACTTTAGCCTTAGTCAAATTGAGTAAATAAAATTTCCACATCAACAGGACAAATTGGATGCAGTTGACCAGTGTGACATGGATCTTGTCACTCAGTTAGCTTAGTGAATTCAAGTTAGAGGGCTTGGAGTTCAGTTATGCATGTGTGATTGCTAAATTTTAGTAATCTAGTTCAATTATTTTTAGTTGTATTTAGCTAACTGGCCTTTAACTATTGATAGAGTTAGTTGAAGGTTGGTTATGCAATGGGACAACAATCTAACTTAGAGATTTATCAGTTAACTAATCAATCAACCCAAAATAGCAAGTGCATGTAAGGAATTCAATTTCTTGAGCTGAAGTAGAGATTAAAAGGAAGTGTAACATCTATTGTAGACTAGTTTTGAGTGTACAGGTGTTACATTAGTCAGGAGGTCAATCCTTGGGAATTGCGCAAGAAAATTGGAGGAAATTCCTATATTTTAGGGGCTAATTTCCTTAGGAATTACATAAGGCAATTAGAGACTTGATGAGAAAATAATTTCCTAAGTGTTGGCCAGAGTTTGTTATTAATCAAAGAGAAAAGTTATTCTTTTGCAGGTTGAGATCAAAGATGGAGCTAGTAATTGTAATCATTTCTCTATTCAATTGATTAATGCAAAAAGGCTTGAGGGGTTTTTCCCAGTTGGGTTCCCCTAGAAATGACTGTGTATTTTTGGTTTTTCTTATTGCATGTTTATGCATGTTTTTCTAAATTGTGATTTCCATTCTGCAAATAAGTAAACTAGAATTGTGTCTCTTGTTTTTTAGTTTGAAATCTTGAGCATATGCAATTTCTATCAAATTTCTACAAACATTGCAACAACTATTTTCACATTGCAAAAATGTTTATCATAATGTGATTTTGGATAGATTTCTATACCATTCCAATTTCACAATGTTAAATCAAATATTATAAACCCTAATTTATTAAACCTAATATTAAACCCCAATATTATAAGCCTTAATATTAAAACCTAATATTATACACCCTAATATTAAAATCAATATTAAACCTTGATATTAAACTCAATATTAAACCCCAATATTAAATCCAATATTATAAACCTTAATATTAAAATCTAATATTATAAACTTTAATATTAAACCCTGATATTATAAACCTTGAACCGAAACCAAATTTATAAATTCAATATTAAATTTTAATATTAAACCCAATATTATAAACCATAGTGTTATAAACTCAATATTATAAACCCTAATTTTATAATGTCGCAATGTGAAGTTGAATAAATTTGGAATGTAACGTAACATTACAACAATGATTGTTACAATGATTATCACATTGATTGTCACATTGCAATAATGTTTGTCATAGTGCAACCATTTGGATAGATTTATATACCGTTCCAACATTACAATATTAAACCCTATTATTAAACCTAATATTATAAACCCTAATATTAAACCCAATATTAAACCCTAATTGTTATATGGAATCTACGATTGTGAACAAAATTATCTTCCCTAGATCTAATGGTCTAGTCTAGAACAATAGAAATCAAAGGCTATAAAGTTTTCCTTAGAAGAAATGGAGAATGGGAAGATGCTTACTTGTGATCCATCGCAAGCTCTTCCCTCCTCTTGGCTTGTCATCTCCAACTATAACTTTGATCACTATAATTAGAACCTACATAAATAAAAAACACAAGCCAAATATATATGTAATTTATGTAGTATTAACCAATCATTATGTTCAATGGATCGACATATAATTGAAACACATGTACAAAATCATAACATAAAACATGTAGGAAAACACTATACTCTTTGTATTAATATGAAAAGTAGAGAGTTTACAACCAAAACTAGAATTTAATCTTGTAGAGATCCTCCCAAGTTGACTTGTCCTTCCTTTCCACAATGTACACTTTAAATCAACCCTAATGCATGGGAATGATAACTCTCTTATGAAAAAAGTAGCAGCATAAGGGTATGATTAGTCTTTAAAATCCAAACTCTAGCTTGTGGATGGTAGTAGATATATAGGAGAGGATAGTAGTTTAGGAATTCTTATCTATTTACCAAGCTAGGCTTGAGATCCACTGTTGATGGGAGGATGAGGTCAAGGGATAATAGGTGAAAACTCCAAGATACAGAAGATAGGATTCAAAGTTCTTATCCAAGGTAAATGGTTTTAATAACTCTTGGAATCTTCTGGAAGAGGAAGCTTCAATATCCTTTCGATTTTTCCCAAATTTCTAGAATCAGCGCACCCCCAACAAGGGATAACCTACTCTGATCAGATATTGTGTAGAATTGAGAAACCTGTTGCTGAATGTAGGTCCCTAAAGGGCCGGGTGTGTTGGCCCTTAAGATCACTAGAATGAAGAAGTCAAGGTTATAAACTTAGGGATTTGAGAGAGTCATGCTTAGGGATTTGTGTAGGGATGATGACAAGGTGTTCATGGATGTTGATGGATCCAGTTTGTAGGCCTATTGACCAAATGTGACAAAATGGGCTATAACAGATTTCCCCCTAAAGAACAAAGTTAGAAAAAGTGGTTGATCACTGAAGTTCTTTACCTTGTGACAATTTTGGATCAAGAAAAACTAGTCGGAGCATTATTTGTTACATTTTCATCATGATATCTTTGTGAAGGTAGGCATACCCACACTCCGCACATAAGCTAACATTACATATACAATGATCAAGAAGACAACTCCATTGATGACAAATAGTGGACCCATGATTGGATGATTGTATGTATTATCATAGCCATCATGTTTTGTAATCTCTAATTAATCCTAAAATTTCATCCTGGATGTATGAAACTAGATCCAGGGTCTTCTCTCTCGTTCACTTGATCATCCAATTTAAAAATCTAATCATGTGAATAAAGGAGTTGGAGTTGAACATAGAAAACACCATCTAATTACCATCTAATGATGTAAGTCGTTAACAGATGTGAGAGAAACCACTGATGATGTTAATGGCTCTCAAGGTACTGCAGTACAATCCATATGGTGTGAATGAATGAGTTGAAGTCAAACACCACAAAAAAATTGGTCTAATTCCAATGATGAAAACATGTCACTGAGAGCAAGGAAACTTGCCATTGATGTATATAATTCCCAAGGTAGTGAAGGAATAGTTTCTAAGTCAACTTCCTGGATAGGGAGTTGATGTCGACAGGAATTGACCCATCGCAGGAGGGCCTTGATGTATCCCCCATCAACGACATGAAACGGACATCATGATTTGAGATAGAATGACATTGATGTGGAATTGTTTCAGGAATGGTAGACATGGAATGAAGGCTTAAGAATATCGTAACAGATATCAACTAAATGAATTCTCTTGAAATCATTGATGACACTAAACAAAGTTGGAAGCATTGACCCTAAACCAAAAATGAAGTCTCTGAAATGGTATCATGAACCAAAATACAAGAATATTTCCCAACCCAACATCCGTGAAGATGAAGTGGAAGAGTGTCGTGTCCAAGAGTGACTCACTTCCAAAATAGGTGGAATATCCCATTTTCCTAATTTTCCCAATCATTGCTGGTTAGTACCTCTTTATTTTTTAACAAGGTTGAGGATGATAACATATGCTTGATATGTAAGTTCATCCTTCAAATGAAACCCTCGAAATATGTTTCATAAACCTTGAGAAGGAGTGGTCTGGTCCCATCATGTTTGACGATTCCACCGTTGTTTGATGATTTTACGACTCTAGTGAAGGTCTAACATGACATCTTTTTCATGCTTAGAGAGTTTGAAAAAGAGGCAAAAAATAAAACTCCAAAGGTTCCTTTTCATAGATAGTCTCTTGATTCCAAAAGGTAGAAAACAATACTCAGGAGATCCTCTAAGCCATGTTCGACTAAGATATTCCTTTTTTGTAGTTAGTCTATCACAATCCAGAAAAGGATTAAACTTATACTAAGTAGACATATTTTCATTTATTTTAATGAGTTCGAAAAGAAAAGTGCACAAAAATATTTTCATGTTTAGGGATTCTAAAAAAGGTTGAAAGAGAACTCCTGGGGGTTCCTTTTTTGTACGTTTAGAGAGCCTGGAAAAGTGATAAAAGATGCTCCTTCGTCAAAATGGCGTGTTTTAATCCAAAAATCGTCAAATTCATTAAAATAATTGTCATCCTACTCAAAACACCACCAAAAGATTAAAATACCTATTTCATGATAAAACTAAGTCATATTTAGGTCAAAACACTAATAAATCTATGATGAAAATGACAATAAAATAAGCAAAAAGTAACTACTTTTACCATTTCATGTTTACCTCTTAGAGAGTGAATTTTGAGTGTTTTCCCCCCCAATCTTCTACAGTTGATTGTGACCAGTATAGTCGATCATTTCAAGCGCCATTTTTTCTTGGTAGGAGCTACAACCTTTTGCTTCCTTTTCATGGTTCCATTTTGTGATTTCATGCACATTTTTCAAGATTTTTAGGCCCCTAGGGCTCTAATTCCCCACCCTAGGTCCAATACACCCCTAGAAGCTCGAAAGGTACATTGATCATGAGGAAGATGCATTGGGGGTATTGTTGCAATGCATTTTCTACCCTTAGGATGGTGCGTTGGGTGTAATCCCCAACATGATTTTGCTTGTTTGCCTCAAATTTTCATTGGTTTTTTGCATGAAATTCATCCTAATGATTCTCCTTGTGATGTTGCAGGTGTCTATTGGAAAAAAATGGCCTTGATATGGAGGGAAAGAGAACATGAAGAAAAATATTTGATTGTAGGTAATGATCCTGCCACAATCCAGGCTTTAAGAGATTGTGGGCTCTTAAAATTCTTTTAGCTTCTTAGTATGAGGCAACAAATAGAGTTATTGAGGTATCTTGTTCATGCATGGGATGTTCAAGCACAAACATTCAAACTTGGTGTACATACACTATAAATATAGGTAGAGGATATATATTTCTTGATTGGTCTGTCAAGACGAGGTGCCCACGTTTCTTTGTCCAGTTCAAGAAGTGGTGGAGAAATAGTCAAATATTATGTTAGTGCACATTGTCGACCGATATCCCAACAAACTAAGGATGGAAAAATATACATCAAGGATGTAGTATGTTTGACTTTAAGAATGGTATTTTTCATTATTTCTAAATTGGCTGAGAGTACATCTCTTCATGTGGTGAATAAGTCACATATATAGTATGCTCTAGACTATGTGGAGTCAACAGTATTCAACTGGAGTGAATGGGTGCTAGTAAACATGAAAGAGAAGCTAACTAAAGAAAAATATGGATGGTTAAAAAACTTTGCCTATGGTTCGATACTGATTTATTTTTCTTTATTATAGATTCCATTGCTCAGGCCACAACATATCTTGCTCAAGCCCGCAAATCTAGGAGTCCCACAGATGAGGACATGGGTGGATCTCATCTCTAGGCATGCAGGTCCTTCATTGATGAGCTTCACACCTATCTTCTTCAGTTGGTTGCGCATTCATATAATTATGATAGAAGACTATCCATATGTAGGGATGTATTTCTGTAGAGACTCAGAGCTCATGCTTCCTGATGGTGAGTGATGGGGCACCATAAGTGAGACATTTTGACCATTTTTTGTATTTTTAAGTTTTACAATTTTTTGTGATTTTTGATGTAGCAAAGACTAAACTACCAGTTTGTACACTTGAATATATTGGACCCTTTTGACTAATGGACTCTCCTTATCTTCATCGTGCAGGAGACACACAACAGGCACTAGTGGTAGTATAGGCTGATGTAGTAAAGATACTAAAGGATCTCAATGTGGCTGAGACCCTAGCAAAGGTTGAGCATCATACGGAGGAGTTGACTCATGGAATAGTTGAGACTAGGGTTGATGATCTCCCTATGAGACTGCAACGACATACTATTGGTGTGTCGAGCCATATAAGTCATCTACTATGTAAGATGGCTTATGCAGTGGTATGCTACCATGAGCACTATGATTAGTCTAGTAGGAGGCTTATAGCCATATTTTGACTACATTTATATTTTAGGCCTTGTGGCCACATGTGTCTCGGACACAAATTTTGTAAAACCAAAGATTATATATATATATATATATATATATATATATATATATATATATATATATATATATATATATATATATATATATATATATAGATATATATATATATAGATAGATAGATAGATAGATATCTTCAGTGTTTCGTGTGGTTCCATATTTCTTTCAATGTGATGTGATGTACATCGAACTAATTTACATCCATCAAAAATGTCTATCTAAAAAATTATTAGCAAGTGCATCTGTCAATGTATTTAGATTTCTAGAAATATGTTGATATTGGACGAAATCAAAATATCATTCCAGAAGGTGAACCCTCATGAGTATGTGAAACATAGTTAGACTTCTAACTGAATAGAAATTAGTCAATTATAGTACTACAAGTTGTGAGTCGAGTCTATGACTATACAACAAATACCACGTGAAATGGCATTTGACAACACTTTGATCACTCCACTATAATCAACAATATTATTTGTAGAGAGGTCAATACAAATGCTTTGTAAACTCACTAACTCGCCATTTCGAGCATACATGGTCCAAGCTCCATAATAGAGGTTCTGATTACTATGACTAGCACAATCAGCATAACCAAAATATGGTTTGAGGAAAGTCGACATCTGCAAATAAAATGTAAACAAGATTAACAAAAACCTAGGAACCTCAGAATGGAACACACTGCAAGCACATGCAATCACACCTATATATAGTATGTACATAGTGCACTATGAAAAATATCAAGCATATTATTTCTTTAAGTACAACCCATTTATAGGTTACATGAAGGGAACTCCATCAAAATCAACAAGCTCATAGGCCCCTTTAGCAAGAACGTGTTTGACAATATATAGACCTAGCCACATTGGCTCGAAATTCCCATATCCTAATTTATAGGACTCTTGATCGTATAACAGAACATAGTCTCCTTCTAAGAACACACAAGGCTTGACACTCTTGTCATATTACACCTTGATATGTTTCTTATGGGCTTCCTTATCTATATCAACATCTCATCAAGTTTCAACTAATCATGTCAAATGTAAGAGACGTTCCTCTTCCATGGAAGTGGTAGGGAGGAGTATGACAACGAGTTGGAGGGATGGAATCTCACATTCAATTGGAAGGATTTATTCCACACCATAGACCAATTGGAATGGTATAAATCTAGTAGCAATCCTAACAGAATATCAGTATGCCCACAAGACCACATAAAGAATGAGATGTCAGTCTAATTTATGGACTCCTATCATAAGTTGAAGCATCATTTTGAGAACTTTATTATTTTCCTCAACTTTCCCATTTTCCTAAGAGTAGTAAGGAGTGGAACTTTCATGGGAAAGTCCCAGCCTAGAAGTTAGTTCAGACATCATGTGATTGAGAAAAATTTTTCCATGGTCTGTAACTACAACTTGCAGAACACCAAACTACGAAATGACATGGTTGAAGAAAAATAAAGAAGTTGTTTCGTCAGTATTGTTATATGTAGGCATTGCCTTAGCCCATTTGGTAAAATATCAACTACTATGATGATAAATCCATGCCCCCCATCTGAGTGAGGGTTACATGTCTTGAAATCAATGCTTCATTTCATAAAAGGACCAACAAAAATAAGATGATGCAAATGAGCATGCAAAGCATGGAGATTTCAATCAAAAATTTGCATGCATGACACTTCTGGATAGTGAGGATATAATCACAAAATGTTGTGGGCCAAAAGTAACCAGCATATAAGATATTTTGTGCAGTGGCATATCAAGACAAATGACTGCCACATGCCCCTGAATGGAATTTATTTAAGACCTTCTCAGCCTCCTCATGGGTGAGACACCTTCAAAAAATCATATCTATACCATGACAACAGAGAGTGTCACCGATTATAATATAATGTTTAGCTTGATATCAGATACGTCACTAGTCAGGGAGAGAGGTATCAAAATGGAAATTATGGGCCTGGAGATATATGAGAATGTCTCCATACCATAGGTTAGATTATTAAATCATAAATAATGACTCATCTGGAATAGAATCAATGGATGTAGTTTCAGTTTCAAAATTGGGAAGGTCACAAATTAACTCAGCAAAAAATAGGGATTTCTTTGACATGTATGTGATGAATTCCAAATTGTACTCTTGTAGGATGACAACCCACTTATAATATTTCCCCCCCAGTAACTATCATGAGAGGATGTACGTCATTGGGTTGCAATCTGAAACAACCATAGTTTTGCAGAGCGGGATGTAATGGTGAAATATTTGGACAACTTGAATAGTTGCCAAAGCTAACTTCTTGACATGGGTGTATTCAACTTCAGTATCAGTGAGATTCTGAATCAACTAATAAATGGAGTGTTTAGTTCCAAAATAATCCTATTGAACCAATACCATAACAATGGTAGTACTTGCAGCAATGAGGTATAGGAAATAATTGCATTGGTAATCAGGGGGGTATAACAAATATGCCCAAATCCGTACATCTTGCAAGGCATCGAACGTCTTTTTAACATCATCATCCCAATGGAAGGGGGGGAATTACTTTAGCAAGAAAGTAAATCCTTTGGTTAGTTTGGTGTAATTGGAAACGAACCTCTGAAGAGAGTCAGCCTTCCCTTGGAGTCATTGAATCTGGAGGAGGGACGAAGGAGTAGGAAGATCAATGATTTCCTAAACTTTCAAGTGATCAATTGGAATTCCTTGTTTTTATACAAAAAATCCAAGAAGATGACTGGAGCTAACAAAAAATAAAAATCTGTGTGGATTGATTCAAATTTTATAATGTCTACATCATAAAAACATGGCACTAAGATGCATCGAGTGATTGGCATGATGTCATGAATGAGCAGGAAAATCGTCCAAATAGGGTTGCACAATATGTTTGATGCCATGGAAGGCATAATTCATGGCCCTTTGGAACATAGCCCCAACATGATTTAAACCAAAAGGGAGATTTTTATACGCAAATGTGCCCGAGGGACAAATGAATGTAGTTTTATATTCATCCACCGAGAGAATGTTGATTTCATTATATCTGAAGAAACCGTCCATAAATGAAAATATATCACAACTGACACAATCATGAACAATTTGGTTGATGAACATTGTGGGATATTTGTCCTCAGACAAGCATGATTCATGTCTCGATAATCGACGCACACATGGATTTTTTATTTTTGTTTCATAACAGGAATAATGTTAGACACCTAGTCAGTTAAAGGTATGGGATAGATGAAACTAGCTCATAGAATATTCTCAACTTAGGCTTTGATAGCAGTAGCCTTCTTGGGATGAATAGGGAAAAGGCGTTGCCTCATTGGTTTAGCATCATGATGCATTTAGATTTGATGCGCAATGATGTTCGGATCGATACCAGACGTTTCTTCATAAGACCAAGAAAAAACCTCTCTAAATTCCTGGAATAGGGATTTATAAGTCTTGACCTCATCAAGAGAGTAAGATGCACCGATATGTATATTTTGGATAATGTCAAGTTTAATTGAAATGTTGAGAGGAATGGTCTCTTCAATGCTTCACAAGTTCTCCTCGGAATTGACATGATAAATGGATGTGGAGGTCGTAAATAACTCAACGATATTGGGTCGATAAAGTTCATTAATATTGTCCTCGAAGGAATCTGGCAACGAGGAACGATGATGATGATCATCCCATGGTGCATCTTCTGGAATTATGATCTCCATGAATCTCTCATTGGTGGAAAATGTGTTAGGTCCCTGTAATACTAGTGTATTCCCTTATTATTATGTCATTGTAGCCCCTTATTTTTATTTTTGTGCCCATGTTGTCCCCATATTGTTATTATTGTGCCCCATAGAAGCCCACTATTGTTGTTGTTGTCCCCTTACATTATTATTGTTATGTCGGCTGTCATTATATTGTGACCCCTTAGACTCTTATATATAGAAAGGAGGTCTTGTCATTTGTATCATTGAAGAATTGTTCATTTGTGTAATGTAAAGGAGGTTTCCCCCTCGAAGAGGCTAATTTTTAAGTTGTTTATCAATATTTTCTTCTATTTTGTGAGCTGGTTTCATAACATTTGGTTTCAGATCTTTGGATTCTAGGGTTCGCTACTTCAAACAGGTCATTATGGAATTTTTGCTATAACTTGTTTTATAGGAATTTTAAGAAGCTAAAATTGAAATGTATTTGACCTGAAATTGTGATGAACCTTGGCTACAAATTTCAAATCTTGTCTCGCTATATTTTCAGAGATATGATCCAAGGCAGTTAGGGTTTTTACAGACTCCCAAATTATATCTCAAACAGGTGACCTAGGGAAAATCGTCATAAATTTTTCTCTAAGAATCGGATTTAACTTTTGTAGAAAGGTACAGAAAAAATACGGACTGTAGTTGTTTTTTTATCGTTTCGAGGTCTGAAGGTTGAAACAGTGACACGTGGCACTCCATACAAGTTCACTGTATTGAACCCGTCTATAATCATGTCATCGTGGGAGGTTTGGAATAACTATTTCTTGGAGAATCCAATATTGATCAGACTTGAGGCATTAGAAAGAGAACTTAGAGTGCTACCTCGGGATGAAATTTCAAACCTTGGAGATACGAAATTACAGAGATACAATAGATTAAATATTGAGATCCTACAAAGCGAAAAAAGGTATGTAGTATTTTTAAAATTTTGCATAAGTTTGGTTTGAAAAATTAGTTTGAAGGAGTTCAAAGGGCATAGTAAAGCATAATTATCATTAATTGATGCCCCGAAGAAAGAAAATGGAAACACCTAGTAAGAAAATTTAAATCTCTAGCATTACTCATGAAGAAGAGAAAGAAATGCAACATGATATATCAAAATTACGAGACCAAGTGCAACAAATTTCACTCTCACAAAATGTAACAAAAGCTAAGATGGATGGCTTAAAGAAAGGCGTGGAAGATATGATGAATGGCATGGAAGCTAAGATGGATGGCATGATGGATGGTTTAAAGAAAGGCATGGAAGCTAAGATGAATGGCATGGAAGCTAAGATGGATGGCGTAGAAGCTAAGATGGATGGTTTAGAAGTAAACACTGAATATTTGAAGAAAGACATGGAAGGTTTGAAAGGAGGTTTGGCAAAGTTTCTACAAGAAATGCTTCCTAATGCCAAAAAGGTAGTAGAGTAAACTCATAATGAGAACAAAATAAATATTATTCATGATTTCATAGACTCTAACGTTAGATTGAAGACCCACCATGTTCCAAATATCAATATGATGAAGTTTGATGGCAAGGATCCTGTAACATGGATAGTACAGATGGAGCAATATTTCAATCTCCATAATGTGAAAAACACACAAAAGGTACGCATTGCAACTTTATGTTTGGAACCCAATCCATTTTTATGGTATCAATGGCTTTTCTCTCCTAAACAAATTGTCACTTGGACAATTTTTACAGAAGAAATGATAGCACATTATGAGGATACAAAAAGCAACACCTTTTTTCGCCAATTGATAAATCTAAAAAAAAGGGTTCAATGGAGCACATTGAGGACTCCCAAAAATTGAATATAAGAGTCAAATATATTCTAGAGGAGCATAGGGTTGATGTGTTCATAGGGAATTTAAAGGATAGCGTCCCACATGAGGTACACCTTTGGGAACCTGATTCATTAGAGAAGGCATTCAGGTTGGCAAGAAAAATTGAAAGAAAAATTATGGCAACAAGGAAGCCTACCAATCACAACTATAAAGATGGAAGTGTTGTTGCCCCTAGAATTCCACAATCTACAAGGTTGACACCACAGCAATTGGACGAAAAAAGAGAAGAAGGGCTTTGTTACAGTTATGATAGCAAATACACTAAATTTCATAAGTGTGCTGAGAAGAAATTATTTTACATAGATTGTGAAGAGGAAGAAGAAAAGGAACAAGAAACATCAAAAGAAGAGGATACACACTAGGAAAAAACCCTAGAGAAAGAATAAATGAATCTGACCATATCTTGTAATGCATTGGTTGGAATTACCACTCCTCAAACTATCAAGATAGAAGGACATATCAAGAAGAAAAAGGTAATAGTGTTGATTGATTCGGGCAATACTCATAATTTTATTCATTGTAAGATAGTGAAGGAACTAAATTGCTTCCTATATCTAGAACCATAGTGTCAAGTGATGGTTACAAATGGAGGAACCATAAATTTCTTTGGAAAGTGCCATAATATCAAGCTATCCATGGGATAATGTGTTGAATAGTCAAATTTTTTCCATTCCAATGGGTGGTGCTGATGTTGTACTAGGAGTCCAATGGCTACAATATTTGGATACAATAACTTTTAATTTTCAAGAACTTTTCTTGAAAAAAAATCAGAAGGAAATGAAGTTGAATTAAGGGGTATCACAGGTAAATCGGGAAAGATAATAATCTCTAACGGCATAAAAAACTTCGAAATAAAGAACAACGTGGCGTAATTACACAATTATGTTCACTAGAGGTTCCCACATCGAAATCATCTATTTCTCTAGATCTCCAAAAAGTCTTGGACAATCATTCCAAGGTATTTGAGACTCCCAAAGGCCTCCCACCTATTTGTGATAATGATCATCTATTCATTTGATTCCAAGAAGTGTTACTCCAAACATCAGGCCTTACAAATATCCTTATGCCCAAAAGAGTGAAATTGAATGTATGGTTATAGAAATGATAGAGGTTGGTATAATTAAACCTAATCAAAGTTATTTCTTTGCTCTAGTAGTATTGGTGCACAAGAAGTATGGATCATGGGGCATGTATCTGGATTATAGGGAGATCAACAAGCTCACTATTAAAGATAAATTTCCCATTCTTGTCATTGATGAGCTATTGGATAAATTGCATGGAGAAATTTACATCACCAAGTTGGACCTTCATTCAGGATATCATCAAATCAGAATGAAGATTAAAGACATTTTGAAAACGACATTTAGAACTGATGAGGGTCATTATGAATTTTTGGTCATGCCTTTTGGCCTTACCAATGCACCTTCTACATTTCAAGGTTTGATGAATTCCATTTTCAAACCCTTCCTTAGAAAATTTGTGTTCGTATTTTTTGATGATATACTAATCTATAGCAAGTCTTGGAAGGATCATGTTCAACATGTTGATAGAGTGCTCAAACTATTGGAGGAGAAACAATTATATGCAAAAGCCTCCAAATGTTTCTTTTGACTACAAGAGGTGGAATATTTGGGTCATGTGTATCTCATGAAGGTGTTAAGGTAGACCCTACAAAAATTAAACCCATTAAGGAATGGAAAATCCCCACATCCATAAAGCATATGAAAGTATTTCTCAGGTTGATAGGGTATTATCGTAAGTTTGTTAAGAATTATGGGAGAATAGCATCACCTCTAACAACATCATGGAATAAAGATGCATTTTCTTGGACTCCAGAAGCAACGAAATCCTTTGAACATCTTAAAGAGGCAATGTGCCAAGCACCAGTCTTAGCTACGCCAAACTTCACAAAAACCTTTATTGTGGAATGTGATGCCTCTGGAAATGGAATTGGTGTTGTTTTAATGCAAGAAGAAAGACCCATTTCTTTTGAAAGTCGTCCAATCAAAGGAAAGTATTTGCACAAAGCTATTTATGAGAAGGAAATGTTGGCAATACTACATGCACTTAAGAAATGGCGACCTTACCTAATGGGAAGACACTTCAAGGTAAAAACGGATAAGGATAGTCTTAAATATTTTTTAGAACAAAGATTATCTTCAGAAGAGTAGCAAAAATGGGTCACAAATATGTTGGGTTATGACTTTGAAATCATCTACAAAAAAGGGAACCAAAATGTTGTTGTAGATGCACTCTCAAGAAAGGATTTGGATGTGGAAGCATTGCTTTGTGTCATTCTATCATCCAACCAGATCGGATAAATGGAGCAAGGGATGAATGGAATAATGACGAAGTAGAGTGGGAACTCATTCAAATGTTGCAGAAATATCCCAGTACATCTAATACATTTAGATGGAAAAATGATTCGTTAAGGTACAAAGATCACTTATACCTCTGTAAGAATTCCCAACTCAAACAAAAGATTCTTCTGGAATTGCACACATGTCCCTTAGGAGGGCATTCAAGATTTTTAAAAACTTACCCCATGGTTAGGAAGGAATTTTTTTGGGATGGCCTTAAATCTAATATTCAAAGTTTGTGGCGGAATGTTTGTTTTTCCAAAAAAATAAAGTTGAGACAATTAAGACCCTAGGTATATTACAACCTTTATCCATTCCAAGTCAATGTTGGGAGGAGGTTTTAATGGATTTTATCACAGGTTTACCCAAGTCCGAAGGAAATAGTGTCATCATGGTGGTAGTTGATAGACTTACCAAGTATGCACACTTTTGTTCATTATCTCATGCATTTAAAGCTAGTATAGTTGCTACTTCATTTATGGAAACAATTCAAAAGCTACATGGAAACCCAAAGATTATTGTAAGCGAGAGAGATCCTATTTTCACTGGAAATTTTTAGACAGGATTAATTTCTTGTCTCGGTACTTAGTTAACTCATAGCTCATCTTATCATCCTCAATCTGATTGGTAAACCAAGATAGTGAACAAATGTTTGGAAGGATACCTTCGTTGCTTTGTATCTAATAAGCAGACACAATGGATCAAATGGTTGCCTACGGCTGAATAATGGTATATCACTTCCTTCCATACTACAGAAAAAATGACCCCATTTATGGCACTTTATAGATATCATCCACCATCCATCACATCATATTTAAGAGAAAATTATAAGGTTCAAGCAGTGGAGGATCACATCAAGCATCAACAAAAATTTCTCCAACTCTTAAAGGATAACCCAACTTTGGAACATAATAAAATGAAACAACAGGTAGATCAACATTGCAACGAAAGAAGTTTTGATGCATGTGACTAGGTATTTATATGACTACAACCATATAAACAAATTTACCTCAAGTAGGATAAGAAGGATAATAAATTATCACCAAAGAATTATTGTTCGTACAAGGTGTTGCAAAAGATTGGTACTATTGCATACAAATTGGAACTTCATGCATCTTCCTGAGTGCACCTAGTTTTCTATGTTTCATGCTTAAAGAAGGTTATCGGTGACAAGCTCCCAGTTTAAACAATATTGCCAAAACTTGACGAGGAAGGAAAAATCATATTAGAACCTAAAGCAGTCACTGAAACAAGAACTCGACAGCTACAGAATCGATTAATTTCAGAGTATCTCATCAAGTGGAAGAACTTACCCGCTGAAGATTCCACATGGGAGGATGAGAATTTTATACAGAAGCATCCAGAACTACTCAAGCGTTGAGGACAACACTTTTTTGAAGGAGAGGGGCATATTAGGTCCCTGTAATACTAGTGTATTCCCTTATTATTATTGTCATTGTAGCCCGTTATTGTTATTGTTGTGCCCATGTTGTCCCCATATTGTTATTATTGTGCCCCATAAAATCCCACTATTGTTATTATTGTGCCCTTACATTATTATTGTTATATCAGCTCTAATAATATTGTGACTCCTTAGACTCCTATATATAGAAAGGAATTCTTGTCATTTGTATCATCGAAGAATTGTTCATTTTTTTAATGTAAAGGAGGTTTCACCCTCGAAGAGGCTGATTTTTAAGTCGTTTATCTATCTTTTCTTCTATTTTGTGAGTTGGTTGCATAATAAAATGTATGAGAGAAAGAATCATATGATGTACCATAATCTAAAGAATGATCAATCCAATCGATCAAAGAGGAAGGATGAAAATAGGTCACACAATGGCTTCGTAATCTAGCTCAATATGGTTGAGTGGCATACAATCACAACAAATATCAATATTAGATTGATATGGTACTACCCATGGATCAACTGGAGTAGTACAAGAAGATATCATATTAATATAGGAAGCAGAAGTATATTTGTTAGGCAGTGTGGGAGGAGGAAGCATAAAGGTTCCCATGAGAGAGGAATCCTTAAGTAGTCCAACTCCAACATGCTAATACGGCTGAGGGGTTTCACTCACAAGAGGGAAACTTCGAGTAACTGAAGAATCAATGGAAAATAAAGTGAGTTTGTTGACAGCTATGATACCACTTTTACGAGGAAAAGTGATCATTCGAAAATATGTGGAAACGACCACAACCATGGAATAGACCCAAGTATGACCCAATAGAATATTGTAATATATAGGTCCATCGATAAATTTGAATTCTATTGATACAATCTTACCACCTAATTCTACTTGTAGAGAATTCAAAATTTCACATGGTTTTTAAGTTCTTCCATCAAAATCTTTCAAAGTGGTTGCTAACTGGCTTAACTGGGGAGAACTAATAGCCTTACAGCAAGATAGGGACATAATACAGGTTGAAGCACCCTCATCCATAATGGAATGATGAATATTCTTACCACGAACAACAACCTGGATCATGAAGGCTATTTGAGTCGAAAGTCGAGGTAATTGGTTCTCATGGTTAAAGACTACTAGGTTGGAATCTAAAGGATCAATACATCCAATTACCAAGAGAAAAGCCTTCTTTTGGGCATGGAAATTTTTAAATACCTCAAGAGTGTACATAACTGATGAAGCCTGAACCAGGTCCTCAACAATGTTATATTTTTTAGCATCTCTTCTACGATAATTAAATGTCAATTTATGGATAACACCCTTGGGAGGCTTAATTTTTAATTTAGTAGGTACAACATTTGGAGTAGACTCTGATGGAGATGTGGTCCAACTGGTAGGTTGATCAGTAGCCTAACCCTTCGAAGGATTCACATTATCATAGTCCTTAATTCAGCTAGCCACAAAAATATCGTTTTTAGGCTTAGTAGAGGAAAGCATTAAAACTGAATTAAAGGATGTTGGGTCCGAAGCAACCAAATTGGTCTCTAGATTTGGAAATGGGACTTTCAACACAATGGGTGTAGTGGACGAATTAAGGAATTGATTCACCTCAACCCAATGTGGACAATCACGAGTGAAATCCTCCTCATTACAAATTAGACATGGGTGACGAGGCTTCCTCTTCATTTTAGGAGACTGATTGTTTTGTTTATCTGGTGAAGCATTGTATTTCTTCTTCTTTCCTTTTCCTTTCTTCTTACTTCCTGGTTGCAGAGATTTTCCTTTATATGATTGAATGACATTGATCTTAGAATTAAAAGCCACAGGGGTGGAAGGAGGGCTTTGAGAAGTGAAAAAAAGAGTTGAACTAGTTGGTTTACTCATCGACTACTGGTTGGTAGAACCAACCACACCATCAAAAACATGTGAATGTTTACTAGGAGTTTGATAAATAGTATTGGTAAGTCGCAAAGCATTTGCTGGTGAGCCTCGGTATTGCACCAATAATGTTTCACCTCCCAAGGGTTCCTCAACTCAAATTATCAACCTAGGGTTCATATAGACTTAGAGGGACAATGCTATATAGACAACAGATTGAATTCTACTCATGCCACCCTCTATCATGATATTAGATAAAAGTGCTCAGAGACCATTCCTCCTATTGAACTATAGTGAATTCTTGTTGATGAAAGTACAATTGAAAAATAACTCTTGCTGTGAAAGTGGAAATGCCATTTTCTCAACTTGTAGATGCTAATTAATCAATTCATGAAAGGACAAGGGATAATCTACTTTCATAAATAAAGCTACTTTATGTTGCATAATTCATCAAACTATCAACATAATTACATGTATCATCTACCTAGTTCACACTTTCTTGAAAATCATAAACCTAACTTGCAACATACTTGTAATTAAAGAAACTAATTCTGCTATGTTTTGTAGTGAGGAAAAGGAATGGTTGGAGTGGCCTAGGAGCTTCCCCTAATCATCAACTCCCAACTTGGGGTCACTATTCATCTTGACTGAGCTAAAGTTGAATTGGGGATCAAAACTGGTGAAGAAAAGTGTTAGAAAATTATATATTACAAAGCAATGGAACACATAAAATATATTGCAGAAATATAAAGACATAAAACACCTAAACAAGAGAGACACAGATATATGTGGTTCACCCAATTTGGGCTATGTCCACATAGAAACAGCTAGTCCTTCCTTTTATATTCTCCAAAGAACTGAAGAGATACAACCTACAAAAGATCCATTGTAATTCCCTCTTCGCTCTCATACAATTTCCTCTCTCTTTCTCACTCAGAATACAGATCTACATAGGTGAAATACAATTCCCTCATATATAGCGAGGGGTTTCCTTATAGGGAAAAAAAACCCTAATTAAACATAACTTCTACCATCAGATCTCTGCCTAATGAACGGCCCAGATTGACTATGAAATGATAGCATTTTACAAGGCAATTTTACATATATTTTTAGCTTTGGGGGCACTGCCCCCAATCCCCCGCTAGGGGGGCGCTCCAAATAATCGTCCTCACCCCCCTAGTGGCATTGCCACGACATTACAAACTGGGGTCCAATGCAGTGATACCTTTGAATAAAGAAGACAATCAGGCTCCACACCCAACAATCTCCCACTTGGAGACCGATTATAACAACTCCATCGCTGCTTCATTTCCTGGACAATGACTCCACTTTGGACCTGCCTGTTTCTCATCTTCTTCATCATACTTGAAGACCAATTGAAACTGAGAAAAATCTCAGTTTCTCCCTAGTTACAACTTTTGTTAACATATCTGCAGGATTTTGGCTAGTGTGTATCTTTTCGAGCTTCAACTCTCCATCTTCCAACACTGACCGTATGAAATGGTACTTGAGTTGTATATGTTTAGTCTTGGAATGAAATGAAAAGTTCTTTGCAAGATGTATGGCACTCTGGATATCACTATATAACCTGCCAACTCCTGCTTCTTACCTAATTCATCTAGAAACCTTTGTAACCAAATCATTTATTTACTAGCCTTTGTAGCAGCAACATACTTAGCTTCCGTTGTTGAGAGTGCAACAACATTTTGCATTTTTGAAACCCAACTGACAGTTGTTCAACCTACAATAAACACATACCCTATGTTGCTCCTTCAGTTATCTCTATCACCCACCATATCTGCATCAACATATCCATGTAGAGCAATGTTTGAACCACCAAAGCATAATTCTTGATTTGTGGTACCTCTCAAATACCTGAGAATCCACTTCACCACCATCCAATGTTCTTTTCCTAGATTATTCATGTACCTTCTTACAACTCCCACTACATGTGCAATATCAGGCCTTGGGCAGACCATTTCATACATTAAACTTCCAACTGCTGATGCATATGGAACTTTAGACATATAAGTCATTTCTTCTAGAGTCTTGGGACACACTTCCTTACTTAGTTTTAAATGGCTAACCAAAGGTATACTAACTGGTTCTGAATTCTACATATTAAATCTTTTCAACACCTTTTCTATGTATCACTTTGAGACAATGTTAATTTTCGATTCTTCCTGTCTCTAGATATTTTCATACCAAGGATTTGTTTTGCAACACCCAAATCCTTCATTGCAAATGAGTTCGCCAATTTTCTTTAGAGCACATTTATTTCTTGCATGTTAGAACTTGCAGCAAGCATTTCATCTACATATAATAACAATATAATGTAGCTACCATCATTTTTCCTTTTGAGATAAAGACAATGATTAGAGTGACATCTAGTATAACCTTGTTCAGACATAAACCTGTCAAATTTTAGATACCACTAACTTGGAGTTTGTTTTAAGCCATATAATCTCCTCTTCAACCTGCACACTAGTTTCTCCTTCCCTTTTACCTCATATCCTTGTGGCTGCTACATATATATCTCTTCCTCCAAATCCCCATGGAGAAAGGTTGTCTTTACATCTAACTACTCAAGATGCAAATCTTCAACTGCTACTAGACTTAAAATAGTTCTGATTGAAGTCATTTTAACAAAAGGAGAAAATATCTCATCAAAGTCTGTACCCTTTTTCTATACAAACCCCTTCACCACAAGTCTAGCTTTATACCTTTTTATAACTCCATCTCCTTCCTTCAGCCTATAAACCCCATTTATTCTGCAATGTTGTTTTACCTATAGGAAACATGACTAAGTCCCAAGTCTGGTTATGTGCTAAGGATTCCATCTCTTCTTTCATGGTTTTCTCCCACTTCTTCCTGGTTTCTACTTTCATTTCTTCTTCATAACATTCTGGTTCACCAGAATCAGTCAACAATACATAATATAATGAAAGGGGGTCTACATATCCTGGTAGATCTTCTAACACTACTTTCAGGCGTTTGAGGTTCTTGTTGTTGTTGTGGTTGTTGTTGTTGTTCTGGTTGTTGATCATTATGATTTCTAGGAACCTTAACTTTTTCTATGATCTCATCAAGCACTATGTATTCTCTATTTTCTTTTTCCTATTTCTTTTCCTGCATCTAATCCTTATACAAAACCTATTCATTGAATATGACATCTCTTCTCCTAATGATTTTGTGTTTTTCATAATCATAAAAGCGATAGCGAAAATCATTAACACAATATCCAATAAAGGTACATTTCTTTGATTTTTCCTCAAGCTTTGTTCTATTTTCTTTATTAATGCGGACAAAGGATTCACAACCAAAAGTCTTTAAAAATGAATAGTTTACCTTTTTACCTGTCCATGCCTCCTCTAGAATACCACCATCCAAGGAACTTGAAGGCCCTCTATTTACTAGATAAACAACAATATCTACAGCATCTGCCCAAAATTCTAAAGGAAATCTTGTATGCAATCTCATGCACCTTGCACGCTACATGATTTTCCTATTCATCCTTTCCGACATACCATTTTCTTGTGGTGTTCCTGGAACTGTCTTCTCTCTGGGAATTCCATTCTATGAACTTTACATATCAAACTCTTTACTGCAATATTCACCTCCATTATCTAATCTAAGACACTTCAACCTTTTTCCTCTCTCATTTTCAACCAAATCTTTCCATTTCTTGAAATTATCAAATACATCAGATTTATTTCGAATACAATAAATCCAAGTTTTTCTGGTTGCATCATTAATAAAAGTAACATAATAATGAGATCCATCGAGAGATGATACCTAAGAAGGTCCCCATACATTTGTATGCACAAGCTCTAATTTTTTTCTCTTCTTTTCGTTCCCAACTATGAGGAATCTGCCTCTCTTCTATTTTCCATAAACAAAATTCTGATAGAATTTTAAATCAACATGCTTCAAACCTGGCAACAAATTTCTTGAGTGAAGAATCTTCATCCCCTTCTCACTCATGTGCCTGAACCTATGATGCCACAATGTCGTAGATTCTCCTATAGAGGTTAAAGCATTAACAAAATTAGAAATATCATTGCATAAATACAATGTACCAACCTTTTTCCTTTTTCTATTACTGAGGCTCCTTTAGTGACCTTCCAAGTTTTATCTGTAAAAGTAGTTACATAGCCTTCACCTCCTAAATGCCCTATTGAAATTAGATTTTTCTTCAGATTTGGAACATGCCTTACCTCCTCCAATAGCCATCTATTTTCATCCTGTTGTTTTATGAAAATTGTACCCATTCCAATGATTTTACAGGGTGTATCATCACCCAATTGAACCTGTCCAAAATCTCCTTCAACATAATCATGAAAATGTTTCCTATCAGGTGTGGCATGGAATGAGGCCCCTAAATCTACCACCCAAGCATCAATAATATTTTCTAATGAAAGAATCAAAGCAGTGTGCAACACATCACCTATCACATTCGCTTCATGATTGTTTTCTTGTTGCGTGTCTCCTTCTTTTCCCTTTCGAGACTTGTAGTATTTCTTTAGGTGTCCTTTCTTCCCGCATTTCTAGCGCACTATCCTCGATCTAGACTTGTATCTACCTTTCCTTGACTTACTATGATATCCTAGGCTCTTTCCTCTTTCCGTTTTTCTTCCCCTAATCTCTGAAGTCAAAGCATTACCTGATCTCTCACCAGAGCCTTTCCATCGCATTTCCTCGCTAAGGATTGCACCGACAACATCATCAAACTTTAAAGTACTAGATCCAGAGATAGAGTTACTAATGGCCATAACTAAACCATTCCAAATTTCTGGCAATGAACACAAAAATAACAGAGCCCTAACTTCATCATCAAAAGTTACCCCTAAAAAACTTAAATGATTGGTAACTATATTAAATTCATTTAAATTATCAGCAACAGATCCAACTTCTAACATCTTCATATTAAATAAACACTTCATAAGAAATACCTTATTTGACGCCGAGGGTTTTTCATATAGTTTGGCCAATTCCGACATTAAATCCTTTGTTGTCGTTTCCTTTGAAATATTAAACATTATCGACGCCGCTATGGACAGCCGTATTGTTCCAAGTTTTCTGTCGAGAATATTGTTTGGTCAATTTAGTGTCCTAAATTTCTCTACATAAATTATCAATTCGGGTATTGTAAACTAATGAAGTGTAGTGCACTGTTTGTGCTAGATAACCCTTCTTACTTCGTTGTTTTTGTGTTTTATGTTGTTTTGGGGGTTATTGGTCTTTAGTTCTTAATGATTTACAATGTAATTATCAAAAACTTAAATCTAACTTTAGTAAAGACTGCTCAAAATCTAAAGATGAAAACAAAGCTTAAGAAAGAATTGGAAGCAGAGCTTAAGCAAGAAATGAAAACAAAGTTTCTATTCCTGTTTCACTATTATTTCCAAATCATGATGTCTAACTAATTACAGAAATAAAACTAAATGAAATACTTAGTTACTCTACCTCTCAATTTTGGGAGAAAGTCTCGTTGGAATGACATTTGAGGAATTTTGTACCTCATTATTCTAAGAGAAAAAAAATACAGAGATGCAGCAAAAACTCATTGCATAAATGAAATGTTCAACCACTTAGTTTAGGATGAATTATCAACTTGAAGGGCTTTTCAGAAACATTCATTAATACCATGAGTCAGTGAACTAGAAATAAAATGGCAAAGATAGTAAATGGCACTGGTTAGTCTAATTGAGAATTTAAAGTCCAGTAAAACAATGAATGGAGTAAACTAGACTACATTACTGAGTTTCAACTTCTAACTACTGATAAAAACTAGAAAGAGATCAAGCAAAAAGAAGCTACTCTAAATTATGAATACTATTAATAAAAAAATGATGAAAATTGCATTATAAACATTGTTAGTAAGAAAATGATTATAAACACTGTGAAATAAAATGATGAATTTACAGTTAACAAGAAGAAGAAAAATAAAATGAAATGAAACCTTCTTCAGTGCAGGGGCCCTCCGCAACTGATTAGTCTATGTTTTCTCAATCAACTCCGAGAAAAATCCTTCAAATTTCCATAAAACATGCAGTCTTCATATTAAAAGTAGGGACACAAAATGCCCAGGAATTAAGATTTTAAAACTTCAATTTCAAAATAAAACTATCACTATTACCACTAACTTATTCGGTCCTTTACACAGGTATTTATAAGAGAAAACATACAATTTTTTGTGGAGAAAAACATGCTATAGCCAAACACATAGAAGACAGATATGTAGAATTTCTTCCTCAGCTGTTGGAAACATAAATCCAAGACATGGTGGCTGTTGGATTGGGTTGTACAGGTGGTTGTTGGAGTCCGTAGGTACAAGTAGTTGTTCTGGATAATGCTTCCCATCACTGTGAAACGTGTTAATTAACCACAAAACAAAGTCTTGTTACCTTCGGTCTCTGTATTTGACTTATCCATTGACCGTAGTCTTATGCCATCTTCTTTGTAGACCTGGGCTAAGTGAATAGGACAGGGTCCATGTCACGATGATTTCCAAGATACCCATGTAGCTAGTTTCTCCTTCTAACACCTGGAACCTGTTAAAGCATGAAGGTAGCTACAGAACAGCCAATTAGCTACAAAATAGGCTACATTCCATAGCTAATATACAAAAATTTATTCAAATAGCAAAACATAAAAGCATAACATGTAAATCACTAAATGTCCTCCTCAAGACAGTATATACCGATCATTGGTGATGAGAATGCATCTTCCTCATGGAAAAACAAAGAAATGGAATGAGAAGAATTGCTTAGGGAAAGAGTAAGTTTGAGGCTCAACAAACATCCAATTATGTGTCTGTCATACTCATCAGCTTCTTTATCTCTCCGCTCAATGGTTGGTACAGATCTTTCTGATACAGATAATCTTCCATCTTCATCTTCCATAGCTAGTAGTTTTGTTCGTTAAATTTTTCGACCCTAAACCTACCATCTTCTGCCATTTCTCCCACTCAAAACAAGAACCCTTCTCTCTTGTGAGTTTATCAACCAAATATACCTTCGGCTCTGATACGAGTTTTTAGAAAATTATATATTACAGAGAAATGGAACACATAAAATATATTGCATAAATATAAAGACATAAAACACATAAAACAAGAGAGACATAGATATACTTCATTCACCCAATTTGGGCTATGTCCAAAGAGAAACAAGTAGTCCTTCCTTTTATATTATCCATCAAACTAAAGAGATAAAACCTACAACAGATCCATTGTAATTCCCACTTCTCTCTCAGACAATCTCCTCTCTCTTTCTCACTCAGAATACATATCTGCATAAATGCAATACAATTACCTCATATATAGCGAGGGGTTGCCTTCTAGGGAAAAAAACCCTAAAGTAAACATAACTTCTACCATCAAATCTCTGCCTAATGAACAGCCTAGATTGACTACAAAATTTCAACATTTTACAAGGCAATTTTACATTTATTTTTAGTTTCAGGGGCGCTGCCCCTGATCGCCCACCAGGGGGGGGGGCTCTAAATAATATCTATCAGCCCCCCTTGGACCCCCTGGAAGTGTACATTTTTTGGGCGGTGTTACACTAAAATTTGTCACCATGACTATTTGCAGTCAGTATGGCTCCATCAATAACCATACTGTCCTCCTTGGCAAGTCTTATACCTCTGCTCCTCATGTCAAACTCCAAAAAAGAGAGAAAGCCTTTAAAAAATCAATATAACTCTGGTTCCGCACTTTATCTTACTCTTACCTGTGTGCACGCACCTCAAGTACATAATACATGCGTACTTGTACGCTCTGTCTGTAAAGGGGTGGGTGCGTACCCCTGTAAAAGTCAAAAGGCGCAAGTTTTACTTCAAAAAACTTACTTGCGGTCGATTCTAGAGCATTCTAGAAGATGGTTTGACGTGGATTGAGCGCCTCCAGATGGTTCATGCATCCCAATGAAAGAGGAACTTATCCCATGAAGAATGGAGCTATCCCTTTGAAAGAGGGGCTTATCCCATTGATGGTGGACCTGTTTAACTTCCTCCAAAGCATTATAAATACAGGCATTGGGCCGGAGGCAAGGGAGGTTGAAAGTTGAACATTCCTAAGGTAGATGCTGCTGAAATTAGGACTCCCTTATAGAGCTTGAGAGGAGAGATCACATTCCTTTCTTAGCTTCATTTGGAAGTGGGTGAGCTGCTCAAAGTAGAGGAGAACTCTTGCTAGACCCTGGGAGGGACCTGCACAACACCAAGGCGCTGGTTGTAAGGTTTCTTTTGTTTCCAATTAATACAATTAAGTTCATTTTTCTCAACAAGTTGTTAAATATAATTTGTTTCATAAACTCCTTGGTCTTTATGATGAATATGTTTTATTATATGAGTTATTCAGGTGCTATGTAATTGTTTGCTTGTTAGTGTATGCAGGCTTCAAGGAGAGGAGCTCGTCTGGATCGAAGAGGCTTGGCTGCTACAAACAACATTGGACTAAAGGTAAGCCTTAAACACCTGGTTGCTTTTATTTTAAATGCATGTTTAGGGAAAGATAGTGCTTGATTGTTTTGTTTGTCACTAGAAACGCCTTAGTTTCTAGGGAGGTTGGTTTTGTCCGCAAAATTGACTCTTTCCGCATGACAAAATGGCAACTCCACTGGGGATCGAACCCAGAATCTCTGGTTTCGCAGACCAGAGTTATATTGATTTTTTGAAGGCTTTCTCTCTTTTTTGGAGTTTGACATGAGGAGCAGAGGTATAAGACTTGCCAAGGAGGACAGCATGGTTATTGATGGAGCCATACTGACTGCAAATAGTCATGGTGACAAATTTTAGTGTAACAGATTGCCCCCTAAAGTGCGAGGTCTGTAGTAGATTAGGGTTTTATATCATCTAGGAATGGTGAAGCACTTTATCATTTCGAGGATTATCTTGTGGAGAGCCCAGTCGGAACCTGCAAATATTCAACACAAAATACATATATGAGATCATATCATCGCTGAGGTAGGCATTCCCATACTCAGATCAAAAACTTAACTAACAAACTAACTACTGCTCTGATATAGGAATGATTTTGCAATACATCATAATCATAGACACATGTAGACACAGTATGGACGTAGCCATCTGTTTATAATTAGTCTACTGTATAATGAATACAAAACTCCTCGCAGCCTGGATGGCGGAAACTAGATCCAGGGTCTTCATTTCTGCTTCCCGAAATAGTACGATTCTATCCATGCGAATAAATGAGTTGATGTCGAACATGGTAGAAACCACTTGATTACCAGTCAATGATGTAAATTGTTAACAAGTGTGAGAGAGACCACCAGTGATGTCAATGGTTCTCAAAGTACCCAGTACAATCCATGAGATGTGAATGAATGTGTTGATGTCGAACATGTCACAGAATCCCTTGATCGAAGGTCATTGATGTAACCTGTCGTCAAAGGCGAGAAACCTGCCATTGAGGCATGCAGATTTCAAGGTACTGATGATTCCTAGATCATCTTTCTAGATAATGTGCTGATGTCGATAGAAAGAGACCCGCTGCAGGCAAGCCCACAATACGAAATCATAGATCAAGTTGAAGAAATGTAGCTGTAAGGACTGACTCAGGATGGTCAAGATGGATGACAGATATTTTGCAGATGAATGGTTTATTTGCAAGACTCCTCTTGAACACATAACGACACTACAGATGGTTTGGTGACAATTGTCCCAAAGTTAATACCCAGAAACCGGTTGAAGACTTTCAATGTGGTTTGATCAACTATTAGGCAAAGGATTTCCCAACCTAGGTGAATGAAAAGTGTCATGTTCAAGAGTGGTGATAAGGTTTTTCCTCTCTTTTCTCCCACCATTTCTGGCAAGTACCTCTTTATTTTTTTACAAGCTTGAGGAGGATAACATTTGCTTGATTATAATCTCATCCTTCGGATGAGTCCAACTTAGTTTAGATTCGAACCCTAAGAAGGAGTGGTCCGTTCCTGTTTGTAATTGAACAGGTCCTTTACTGTGAAATTTTAACGAGTCCAGAATAGGAGAAACTCGGCGTTTTTCAATTTTAGAGAGTCTAAAAAACTTAAGAAGACTCCAGGGTTGACCTTTTTCGTAAATTTGTGTCTCCCAAGCCCGAAAAAGTATAAAATAATACTTGAGAGAACCGCTTGATCTTTACGACCAAGGAGTACTTTCATGATTAGTGTCTCTGATCTGAAAAGTAAAAAGTGATCAAGGACACGTCGTTTTATTTCCAATATCGAATTTGAAACGACAAAAATCTGGCAATCTTTTCATGTTTTTACGGTCAGAAAAGGGTTGTAAGAGGACCATCTTTTTAATTTCGTTTTAACGAGCTAAAAAGAAAACTCGGCAATATTTTCACATTTTAGGAGTCAGAAAAGAGCTTAAAGATCACTCTGATGTTTTTGTTTGTAAAAGATGACAACTTTCCCTGAAAATCCTTTATCCTACACAAAAACCAACACATTACTCATACTTGTTGAAGATAGATAAAAATACTTTGAAAAATACCTTTTCATGGTGAAAAATAAACACATTTACCATTTATTTACCCAAAAAACCTATAAAAAGGGCTTTTACCAATTCATTTTTACCATTTTACTATTTGAGGAGAGAAAAAGGGCTTTTGGCAAGAAATTTCCCGTGGACATTGCGGAGAATCCGACCGTCGAAATCGAACGCCGTCTCTTCCAGGTAATCTACAACATCCTCCTCTTCAATTTCATCCGTTTAGAATTCTTTTTTAGGCCCAAGATTTCATTTTTGGGAGGTTTTGTGGTTTCAAAAACCGCCTCTCGGCGTACGCAGGCACCACACTAGGGACCCGCGTACCCCGACATTTTCTCAGTTGGAAAAATGTCAGGGGCACACACCTTACCTTCAAGGACCCTGTGTACCCACGCTCTGTTCCTAAAGGCGGGGTGCCTACCCCGCGCAACGAGTTTTTGAAACCTAAATTCTCCAAAATGGACCAAAAATTTTTGATTTCATGGAATCTAATGGATGTTTTATGGTATGTAGATTGTTCACCATGCTTGATTGGCGTGAGAGAGAGCACGAAGATGTTGATTTGGCCGCCATTAATCATCAACCGTCAATTGATGCTTTGAAGGCATGCGGCCTTTATAAATACTGGGCCATACCTGGCATGAGGGCCTAAGTGAGCTTTCTAGAGTGGCTGGTAGAAAGATGGAACGTTCAGGACCAGTGTTTTTATATTGGAGGGCACCAGCTTGAGATGGAGCCGGCAGATATCTACTTTATCACTGGTTTTCCCAAGAGAGGCGAACACTTGACTCTGTTCGGGACTAGGCCAAGTGGCCAGTCTGTCGCTAGTCTCTGACTAGAGTGGTGTAACACTCAGTCTCAGGAGAAAGGGATAGAGATCAAAACTATATCCCGTCCTGAACTTATGGTGATTGCCTTTACAGTTACCAGACTTTGCGGGGCTTCCACTTTACACATTGCCACTGGATCCCAGATGCGGATGGCAATTGATTGCTATTGAGGTACCATTTTCAACTGGTGTGATGCTGTGTTGGCCAATGTAAAAGGCCAACTGGCTAGAGCCAAAAACAGACAGCTAAAGACCTTTGGTTATGGGGCTTTAGTTGTGAGTTTTGGCTTAGAGAGGGTTCCGATGCTGATCCCACAGCAGCTCACTCTTGAGGTTGGGCTTCCTCGAGAGCCCAAATTGATGCGATGGGTTGCGGTTATGGCCCGTCATCCTAATGAGGGGACGGAGGTTGTCCGATTTACTCCGGAGTACTTTCACTGGTTAGAAGACCAGGTCTTTTCTATACAGGATTTTCCTTATGCCGGAGTTGATTTTCGTGGAGATCCAGACATGGTTCTTCCACCGGGAGAACAATGGGATGATACAGGTAACTTCATTTTTCACAAGTTTTTTAAACTATCTATTATTTTTGTTTGTTTTATATCGTCTCAAAATTGATAGTAATAATTTTCAAAATGCAGATGTAGGCCCACGACGTCCAGCCAATCTCCGGCCTTACGAGAGGAGACTACCAGTTGCAGCGGCACCGGCCCCAAAGGACGAGGCCACAGAGACTTTGGCTGAGTTGGAAAGTGACCTGGAGCGTCTTACAGTAGATATACCGGAGACTACCATAGATGATATTCCAATCAGGCTTCAGTGCTATGTAGTCGGGGTCACAGGACCTTTTAGGAGGTTTTTGTGTAGGGTGGCCCGTGCAGTGGTGTCATATAGAGATCATCACCAGTGATTGGATGGTTGTTTTATAGACACATGTGACATTTTGGTTTTTTGTACTTATCATTTTTGCCGATCATAAGGTGTTTATCGACCTATGATCGAAGACGATGTATTTTTTGACACACTCCTATATATATATATATATATATATATATATATATATATATATATATATATATATATATATATATATATATATATATATATATATATATATATATATATCATTATTACCGGCTTATCTTGTAAATCATGTTATGGAATGGTTTTAAATTTACATGTATGATTATTGCAAATGTCTATTTAACATTCAAGAAGCAATTGCATCTGCTAATGTATTTAAAGACCTTGGAATATGCTGATATTCAATGTAATCAAACTCACATTCCAAGAGACGCACTCTCAAAAATAATCTTAATAACACTGGATTTCTAATGGCATACACTCTATTAAGCTGTAATACAACGAGTTCAGAATCTAACCTCACTATCAAACTCTGAATCCCAAATGAAATAGATTCAGACAATAACTCAATCACTGCACTGTATTCGGCAATGTTGTTCGTTGTTTGACTGAGGCTCACCCCATGCATAGATACTAACTCGTCAGAGGGCGAATAGATAACCCAAGCTGCGGAAGAGATATTCTGTGTACTACGACAAGCACCATCAGCAAATCCAATGTATGTTTGGAGAGGCATCGACATCTGCAACATCAAGAGTAAAACCAAGATAAGCCAGAATAACGACGAAAAACACTCTCTAAGCTAAGCACACTGTCTAAACTAACAAACACACCAGCTAGAAAGAAAAACTAACCTAACTAAAAATCTCTATACCCATTCTTTTAAGCATAATACCTCTTCAAGTAAAGACCATTTCTGGGTTTACCTAAAGAGTCCCCGTCAAAGTCTACCAACTCATAGGACCCTTTTGCTAGCTTTCACTTGACAATATAGGTCCCATGCCACATAGGAACGAATTTTCTAGCACCTAATTTATCATTAGCTTGATCATACAATAACACTAGGTCTCCGTCCGAAAAATTTCGAGGGGTCACATTTCGATCATACTGAGCTTTCATACGTTTTGCGTGAGTCTTGATCGCCAATGCAGCATCACGTCGATTCTCATCTAATTGAGCTAAGTATAATAAACGCTTTTCCTCTTTGGAAGTAGCTGGAAGTAACTCGATGGCCATTTGCAGTGACGGGATTTCGCATTCAATGGGTAGCACAGCTTCCAAACCATAAACTAGTTGGAAAGGAGTGAACCCTGTTGATGTTTTCACTGAGGTTCGATACGCCTAAAGCACTGAAAATAACATGTTGTGCCAATTCGACCGATGAACACCAATGATTCGTCGGATCATGATAACTAAAACTTTGTTGATGGACTCAACCAGACCATTCGCTTGTGGATAATAAGGAGTTGAACTATCGTGATGCAAACCAAGCTGGCCTGTAAGTTCTGTCATCATAACGTTTCGAAAATGGCGTCCATGGTCAGTGATTATCGCTTGTGGGACACCAAACCTAGCAATTATATGATTGAACACGAAAATTGCAGCTGTCTTGCCGTCTGCCTTGAATGTAGGCATCGCCTCGGCCCACTTAGTAAAATAATCTACCGCAAGGATGATATACGCATGCCCCCCAGCCGAGTGAGGGTTACATGTAATAAAATCGATACCCCATTTGGCAAAAGGACCAACGGCAATTATAGGGTGGAGAGGAGCAGGTGGAGCGCGCATCTTTCGATCAAACACTTGACAGTTGTGGCATTTTCGGACCGCAGTAATACAATCTTTAAACAAGGACGGCCAGAAGTACCCAGCGCGCAATATATTTTGGGTTGTGGCATACCCAGACATATGACCGCCACACGCTCCAGAGTGACAGTCATTTAGAACCCTTTCAGCCTCTTCGTGAGTTAAGCAACGTCGAAAAACCAAGTCCGCCCCACGGCAATAAAGAGTATCTCCAATAATTCTGTATTGTTGGGACTGGAAACGAATTTTCCGACGTTCCGACCTTGAAACTTCGGGCCGAATGGATTGGGTCTAGAGATAGACGATGATATCCCCATACCACGGATCTAAAGTGCTAATTAGAGACAAAGATTCATCCGCAATGGGCTCCTCTGCCACAATTTCCGTGTCAGCACGCGGGAAGTCACACATTAACTCTGCAAAAACTAAAGATTTCTTAGACTTAGATTTCTCAAACTCCAAGTCAAACTCCTACAGGATAACAATCCATTTAGAGTACTTTCCCCCTAGCAATTGTTTGGTCAAAATGTAGATCATAGGGTTGCAATCCGAAATGACTGTAGTTTTACGTAGTAAAATGTAGTGACGAAAACGTTGGACAGCTTGAACGGCTGCCAATGCCAATTTCTCCACATGTGAGTATTTTAGCTCAGTTGGATTTAACGTCCGACTAAGGTAATATATCACATGTTCCATTCAGAATTCATCTTCCTGAACTATGACCATTCCAATGGTGGAATGGGAGGCGGCGAGATACAAAAAGTAATCCTGGTTGTAGTTGGGAGGATGCAACAACGGTGCATGGGTCAACGCGTGTTTGAGTGCATCAAAAGATTTCTGAGCTATCTCATCCCAAGAAAATTGAGCGTTCTGTTTCAACAACCGTGTAAAACCCTTTGTAACCTCGCCGTAGTTAGGAATGAATCGTCGTAAAAAGTTTGCTTTCCCCTGCAAACTTTGGAGTTGGCGAAGACTCGAAGGAGGAGGCAATTTGATGATAGCTTCGACCTTCGAGGGATCAACGCGAATGCCAGCTTTCGAAACTACAAACCCCAGCAATCGACCCGTTTCTATATATAAGATATATTTGTGTGGGTTCAACTGAATTCGATAATGCCTACACCTCATAAAGATTGCTCGTAAATGGACAAGGTGATCAGCTCGATGTAATGAATGAGCAGGCAAATCATCGAGATAGGGTTGCACAATGTGTTTGATGTCATGAAACGCATAAGACATCGCCCTTTGAAAAGTTGCGCCGGCATTATTGAGCCCAAAAGGTAATTTGCAATAAGAAAATGTCCCCCATGGACAAATGAAAGCCGTTTTCGGTTGATCGGCAGGTAGAATATTGATTTGATTGTATCCGGAAAAACCGTCCATAAAGGAAAATATTTCGCTGTCGGCACAATCATCAATTATTTGATCGATATAGGGAGTTGGGTAGTTGTCGTTTGGACAAGCTCGATTAATGTCCCTATAATTGATGCATATTCTTATTGTTCCCTGTTTTTTGTTAACCGGAACAATATTCGATACCCAATCCGTTAACGGGATCAGATAAATGAACCTGCTTTCAACAGTTTTTCAACTTCTGCTTTAATTTCAGCAGCTTTTCTTGGGTGAATCTGACGCAAACATTGCCGGACGGGTTTAGCGTCCGGGTAAGTCTTGATCTCATGGACAACAATCGCGGGATCAATTCCTGGCATTTCCTCATAGGACCAGGCAAACACGTCACGGAATTCTTGAAATAGGGCCTTGTATGTCTTAATTTCGTCATCTGTACACGAGGCACCTATATGAATGTTCTCAACAATTCCATGCTTAACCGAAATGTCAATGGGAATAGTTCGAGAGATATTTCCCAAATTCAGCTATGAATCAGGATGTTTCATGGGATTCTGAGCTTCCTTGACATATTCAGCTATAAAAATTGATGAGAAATCATTTTCAAAATGGTCATCCTCGGGTAAAAACGAAGATCTATGATGGAGATCGTCCCATGGTAAATCATCTATACACAGGACTTCACGAAGTTTCTCGTCAGATGAAACAACTTCGGGAAACGCTATTAACTCCGAGGTTGATGTGAAAAGTGATTCCTCACGGACCACATTCATTAAGTCTTTTTCGGTTGAACGCGTGTCGGTAAAAGACTACACGGCTTCATAGGCAATTTCATATGGACTCAAAGGCATAGCATCACCAAATGAGTCTATCTTAGATTCAGAAGGAACGATCCAAGGATCATCATAAACAATGGTGTCTGATGTAATCATATGAATGGATGCAAACGAATACAATGCGTTGATTGGAGGAAAAGGAAAAGTTCCCAGTAAACCGACATCTTTAACTAATCCTACTCCAACATCCTTATATGGGATAGTCATTTTACCAACATGCTGAATACTCTCTGAAGAGGCTGGGTCGGATGAAAAGTAAGCCAGCTGGTCTATTGTTACGATATTTCCATTATGTGGGAACTTTATTACTCGGAAGACCGATGAAACGACCGCTGTCATAGCATAAGACCAACTTCGACCCAAGAGAAGGTTGTAGTCTAAAGGGGCATCAACCACCTCCACATCTAGACTAACGGTTTTTCCTTCAACCCCTATAGGCAAATCCTGTAGAATGCCAAAAGGATGAAACCCACGGCCATCAAAGGCTTTAAGAATTGTCGGGGATTGATTTAGTGAAGGATAACCAAGCGATCTCCAACACTGTATCGACATAATACACGTTGAAGCTCCCTCATCAATTACAGTCCGATGAATAGGCCTGTTTTTGACTATCACTGGGATCTGGAAAGCCATTTGATGAGGTAAATGCAGTGTACTATTTTCTAGATCAAAGATTATTAGGTTCGGGTCCTGAACATCAACAGCTTCGATAGCCGACAAAAGTAATTTACGCTGTGCTGGGCATGATTACAGCACTTCCAAAGCCAACATTGCTGAGGGTGAAACAGCTAAGTCCTCAACAATGTTATAATTCTGGGCCGCTCTCGCATGTGGATTGAAAGTAGACTTTCAAAGTATACCCTTGGCGGGCGGTTTGATTACTAAGTCTGGATTAGGCTTCTCGATCTATAGTGGATCGGAACCGGGAGCTGAGGTTGATGGATTAGAATGAGAATATTCTGCTTCTTTGCCATCAATAGGACTTTTACTACCATAATCTTGCGATCGAGTTGCAATCCTTACATGGGACATCATCAATATGGGTTCTTCATTGGCATTCGAGGAAGAACCTATCATCTTGCTATCTTGATTTGGAAATGGATCCCTCAAAACAGCAGGAGTTTGGGAACCTTTGACGATCTTCAGTGGTCTCTCTCACACTTGTTAACAGTTTACATCATTGACTGGTAATCAAGTGATTTCTACCATGTTCGACATCAACTCATTTATTTACATGGATAGAATCGTACTATTTCGGGAAGCAGAAATGAAGACCCTGGATCTAGTTTTCGCCATCCAGGCTACGAGGAGTTTTGTATTCATTATACAGTAGACTAATTATAAACAGATGGTTGCATCCATACTGTGTCTACATGTGTCTATGATTATGATGTATTACAAAATCATTCCTATATCAGAGCAGTAGTTAGTTTGTTAGTTAAGTTTTTGATCTGAGTATGGGAATGCCTACCTCAGCGATGATATGATCTCATATATGTATTTTGTGTTGAATATTTGCAGGTTCCGACTGGGCTCTCCACAAGATAATCCTCGAAATGATAAAGTGCTTCACCCTTCCTAGATGATATAAAACCCTAATCTACTACAGACCTCACACTTTAGGGGGCAATCTGTTACACTAAAATTTGTCACCATGACTATTTGCAGTCAGTATGGCTCCATCAATAACCATACTTTCCTCCTTGGCAAGTCTTATACCTCTGCTCCTCATGTCAAACACCAAAAAAGAGAGAAAGCCTTTAAAAAATCAATATAACTCTGGTTCCGCACTTTCTCTTACTCTTACCTGCGTGCACGCACCTCAAGTACATAATACCTGCGTACTTGTACGCTCTGTCTGTAAAGGGGTGGGTGCGTACCCCTGTAAAAGTCAAAAGGCGCAAGTTTTACTTCAAAAAACTTACTTGCGGTCGATTCTAGAGCATTCTAGAAGATGGTTTGACGTGGATTGAGCACCTCCAGATGGTTCATGCATCCCAATGAAAGAGGAACTTATCCCATGAAGAAGGGAGCTATCCCTTTAAAAGAGGGGCTTATCCCATTGATGGTGGACCTGTTTAACTTCCTCCAAAGCATTATAAATACAGGCATTGGGCCAGAGGCAAGGGAGGTTGAAAGCTAAACATTCCTAAGGGTAGATGCTGCTAAAATTAGGACTCCCTTATAGAGCTTGAGAGGAGAGATCACATTCCTTTCTTAGCTTCATTTGGAAGTGGGTGAGCTGATCAAAGTATAGGAGAACTCTTGCTAGACCCTGGGAGGGACCTGCACAACACCAAGGCGCTGGTTGTAAGGTTTCTTTTGTTTCCAATTAATACAATTAAGTTCATTTTTCTCAACAAGTTGTTAAATATAATTTGTTTCATAAACTCCTTGGTCTTTATGATGAATATGTTTTATTATATGAGTTATTCAGGTGCTATGTAATCGTTTGCTTGTTAGTGTATGCAGGCTTCAAGGAGAGGAGCTCGTCTGGATCGAAGAGGCTTGGCTGCTACAAACAACGTTGGACTAAAGGTAAGCCTTAAACACCTGGTTGCTTTTATTTTAAATGCATGTTTAGGGAAAGATAGTGCTTGATTGTTTTGTTTGTCACTAGAAACGCCTTAGTTTCTAGGGAGGTCGGTTTTTTCCGCAAAATTGACTCTTTCCGCATGACAGGAGGCATTGCTGCCACATTACTAACTGGGTTCAAATGCAGTGATACCTATGAATAAAGAAGATAATTAGGCTCCACACCCGACAAAAAGTGGTGCTACAGGCTTGCTACAGGTGCTGCTACAGGAGGTCTTGTATTTCTACAGGAGGACCTATAATGCTACAAGAGGGGTTCTGAGAGGATTTTTGGGTGAAAATGATGTCGTGAGGGTATGGAGATGTAGATGGAGGTTAAATAGAATCAAGGAAGGTTGGATTGATCCCCCTAGCCAATCCCATGACCTCTCAGAGGTCTCTCTTGCACTAGGATGAATGCTGTCCTAAGTTTACTAGGAAAGGTGACTTATGGAAACAGAATTTTGGGACATAATTAAGGGGTGGAAAGAGAAGATAGAAGAGTCCAATATGGAAGTGAAATAGGTTCCCTCCCCTTCATATTAACACATCCATGCAACTAGCCACATTGATACATCCATTGATCATTAACAAAGTGATATAACATATGATGGAAAATATGAGTTGAATTTAAATAACATCTATTTTATGACATAACGCTACTCTAATCACTAAACTAACTTCTAAGCTATAGAAATAAAATGCAAAACAGAACAACTAGCATTCATCTATTCCAAGAAATCATAAAAACAATATTTCTGGACTGAGATTGTGAATCCTTCCACCCATTCTCCCACAGGAGAGGTGATGTAGAAGATTTCAACCACATGTTTTTATATCTTAACCTCTGTTGAAATGAAGGAAACTATGAACTTCTTGGAATGAAGAACAAAACACAAGTACAAAAGAGGGACCAAGGCCTCTGGGTTGGGCCCAAACCCAAGGGGCTTAGCCCTCTAAAACTAACATAGATGCAGCTTAATAAGCAACTTCTCATTATCAGAAAGTAAAGGTCTCATACATCACATAAAAGTTCAAAATGACAATGTCAAGTTCTATGCTCAATAGCTACACCTAGTTGAAACAAAAATTTGAATCCTAATGAGCTTTTCGTCTTTTTTATTTATACAAAAGGGTAGATGATAGTATCTCCCTTAAAAATAGGAGTGATTCCCTCCTTGATCTTAGAAATGATGGATCTTATCCCTCTTGAGCTTCACTTGTACTAGGAGTTACTCGGTTTCCAATGAATTCAAACTAGTGAGAGAGGATGTTGTGATCCTAAGCTCAATTAGGGATTTAAGGAGGTGGACAAACACCCTAGATTCTCTCTTAGTTGTATCCATCAAGCCCCTTCATATTAATTGCCTCAAAAATGATTATTTGTTTTGCAATTAAACCACATTAGTCCACTTACTATGAAAAACACCTTTTACTCCTCTTACTAAGTATAATATAACAAAAAATGTGAATTAATGTGAGAAAAATGATATTTTTAAGAATGGAGGATGGCATGATGGTCTTCAAAATATACCTATTGATGGGACTCGTCATCACTGTTGGGCATGGAATCCCCCCACAACATATTTTGTGGCTCAAAGCCTAAGTTTTGGTCAAAAAATGTTGTAAGACTCTACGAATTATGGGCGCGGAGCGTGAAATGTATGTTGAGTCATAGGGTTGTCCGCCCTAAGTTTTGTAATGTAATGTTGGCCTACCCATGGTCTGCGGACCATGGTATTGTATAAATAGAGTGAGGCTCTAATTTGTAAAGACAATTAGGGATAGATAACAGGGAATGGAGTCTAGAAGATAGTGAGCATAGAGAGAAGATCTAAGTGTCTTGGGTCATATTAGTAAGAAGAGGCTCTGCAGCTAAGTGCACAGAGGCTTAGTAGAGTATGTTGCTAAGTGCGCAGGGCGGAGTCGAGTCTGTAACCTAAGAAGAAGAATAATAAAGAGAAGTTTGATTCCAAATACTGTGTATCTGCTTTTGTATTACTTTCTATGCATTTATACTATTTTGTTTATCACGCACACTTATCTAAATACTAAACACTATTAAGTATAATTGGGCTCATATGGATAAGTTAAGCAACGGATAATATCGGGTTAATAGTAAGGAACTTGGGTAATAACATGGTTCACGCCTCGAGTAGGGCTGCACGAAGGCAGCATCGCAGGCTGCGAGGGACAGTTAGATGTGCATAGTGACGTGCGCGCAGGGCAAATCTATGGACCACTAAAAACCATCAGACATCTCTAGGGTGTAGAAACCTGGTTCTAGCACCCTCCCATACTACTTCGAGTGAGACCTCAGTCTGTGCTCCGAGGACTATTGCCGAAAGGGCCAATAGTACTGGGATTTGTTTGGCTAAATCATCTCTGAACCTGGGTCAGGCCCATACAAGCCAACAAATGGTTCTGTTGCCGGGACCAGGATCTACATAAGGGATGTCCGATGTCATGTCAATGGAATCCAAAAAGGAAATAAATTGAAGGGTGGTTAAACAAGAAGATCCACGAGTTCATGGCGCGGGAAAACAGGAATCCATGAGTATCTAAGGAACAGTGGTTGGAGTGCTACTTATATACAGAAATTCATGAAATTTTCCTTGCATCCTTTCCTTCTGAGTTGTATGAGTGAATCCCGAAGCTAGTAGATAGTCAGGGAAGGTGTAGGCTCAACAAACCAATCATGTGGACTCCGGAATTGGTGCGCAGACTAGGAGAATCAGGAGATAAGATCGCGCAAGCTGTGGACCATTGGCTCGATTGAATTATAGGGGGATTTATCACTGAGTTGGTGGTAGATACGACCATCAACTACAGTGAGGCGGAAAAAGGTTTCCTCAAAGGACCGCGAGGTAAGTATATTAAATCTTTGAACACTTGGATTAAGATGCTATTGTGTCAAAAGTGGGTTATGCAAATAAATTAACGTTTGGGACTACGCGAAGTGGGAAGGTCTATAGAAGTAGAGGTAGTGAAGAATTAGAATCTAGTCCCTTAATTTCACCATCATGGGAAAGCGAGGAAGAGCTCATGAGATTTTCTTCGAGAAGCATAGTAAATCTGATAAGGTAGTGAATTCTGTGCTTACCACCTCCACCTATATCACCACCCATCTCACCCTCTTCACCTCCATCTCCACCCACCCCACCTCTACCACCACCAAAGTTCAGTATGGCGAGTGCGATCAAACTACTGGTATTTAGAGGAGTAGGAAATGAAGATCTAGACCAATTCTGGCTCGTGGTAAGGATGGTATGGGAAGCACATGGAGTCATGGATGAAAATATCAAGAAGGCTACGCTGGTAAGCACGTTGCAGGATCGCGCCTTAACAGGGTACATTAAGCATTCTAATGACCATCCAAACATAGGAATCACATAAATCCAAACAGCGTTGAACAGGGAATTTAGTGGGCCAAAGTTGAAGACACAATCAATTATCGGGTTTAAGGAGATTGCAATGCTCCCGGGTGAGACCCCCTAGGATTTGGACAAAAGACTAAAGAGTATGATTCGTGAGACCAACATGACTTTGATGGATGGACAGCACCACTGTTAGGCCCCTATACTACTAGTGTAACCCCTTATTGTTATTAGTACAACCCACTTATTATATTGATGTACCCATGTAGTGCCCATATTGTTACTATTGTGCCCCATAGAAGCCCACTATTTTTTTTATTGTGCCCTTACATTATTATTGTTATGTCGGCTCTGATTATGTTATGACCCCTTAGACTCCTATATATAGAAAGGAGGTCTTTTCATTTGTATCATCCAAGAATTGTTCATTTATGTAATGTAAAGGAGGTTTCCCCCTCGAAGAGGCTGAATTCTAAGGCGTTGATCTATCTTTTCTATCTTTTCTTGAGCTGGTTTCATAACATTTGGTAACATAGCTTTGGATTCTAGGGTTTCGCTACTCCAAATAGGTCATCGTGGAATTTTCGCTATAAATTTTTTTCTGTGATGTTTCAGAAGCTAAAGCAAAAACCCATTTGAGAAGACATCGCGCTGAAGCTCAGGTCCAAATGTTAGATTTTTTTGCGCTATATTTGCGGAGATATGATCTGAGGAAGTTGGTCTTTTGCAGACTCCTGAATTACATTCCAAACGGGTGACCTAGGGAAAATCGTCATAACTTTCTCTCTGGGCATCGGATTGAAATTTCATAAGAAGGTACAGAAAGAGGACGGATTTTAGTTTCTTGTAGATATTTTTCAGAGCTAGAGGTCGAAACAGTGACACGCGGCACTTCATACAAGTTCGCTCTTTTGGAAAGGTCTATAATTAGGTCATCTTGGGAGATTGTGCATAACTCTTTCTTGGAGAATCCAATTTGGATCAGACTAGTGGAATTGGAAAGAGGACACAGAGGGCTACTACAGATCATAATTTTAGAACTTAAAGATACGAAAGTACAGATTTACAATCGTTTCAAGATCGAGCTCCTAAAATCAAGAAAAAGCAAGATGAGGAAGTTTGATGGCAAGGATCCGGTAAATTGGATACTTCAGATGGAGAAATATTTTGATCTACATGGTGTACCACTATTACAAAAGGTATGTATTGCATCTTCATATTTAGAACCGGATCAATTTTTATGGTATGAAGGGCTTTTTTCTCGTAAACAACTTGTTACGTGGTCAATTTTCACGGAGGAAATGATAACACATTATGAGGATACAAAGAGCAACACCACAACAATTGGAAAGAATAAAATGGTTTTGTGACATAGTGGAAAGCAAAATTATAGAAACCAGGAAGCATACCCCTCACAACTATAAATATGGAAGTGTTGTTTCTCCTAGACTTCCACAACCTACAAGGGTTACACCACAACAATTGAAAGAAAAAAGAGAAAAAGGGCTTTGTTACAATTGTGATAGCAAATGCACTAAAGGTCATAAGTGTGCTGAGAAGAAATTATTTTACATAGAATATGAAGAGGAGGAAGAAAAGGATCAAGAAACATCAAAAGAAGAAGATATACGCCAGGACCCCACCCTAGAGAAAGAAGAAATGAATCAGACCATATCTTGTAAAGCATTGGCAAGAATTACCACTCCTCAAACTCTCAAGATAGAAGGACATATCAAGACGAAAAATGTGCAAGAAGTGAAAGATCACATCAAGAAAGAAGAAATGAATCCAACCATATCTTGTAATTCATTGGTTGAAATTACCACTCCTCAAACTATCAAGATAGAAGGACATATCAAGAAGGAAAATGTTCAAGAAGTGAAAGATCACATCGAGCATCAAGAAATGAATCCGACCATATCTTGTAAAGATTTGGAAGAAATTACCTTTCCTCAAACTCTAGAGATAGAAGGACATATCAAGAAGAAAAAGGTTCAAGCAGTGAAAGATCACATTGAGCATCAACAACAAGTTCTCCAAATTTTAAAGGATAATGCCACTTTGGTGCAAAATCAAACGAAACAACAGGTAGATCAACATCGTAGTGAAAAATGTTTTGATGTAGGTGATTGGATATTTTTACTGCTACATCTCAAGCAAGCTATTTATGAGAAGGAAATGTTGGCAATACTACATGCACTTCAAAAATGGCGACCTTACCGAATGGGAAGACTCTTCAAGGATGAGGATGTGGAAGCATTGTTTTGTGCTATTTTTATTATCCAACCAGATTGGATAAACGAAGTAAGAGATGAATGGAATAAGGAAGAAGAAGTATGGCCACTTATTCAAAAGTTTCAAAAGATCCAAATTCAAACAATATTGCCATTGAAGAGGAAGGAAAAATCATATTGGAACCTGGAGCAGTCACAGAAATAAGAACCCGATAGCTACGAAATCGATCAATTTCAGAGTATCTCATCAAGTGGAAGAACTTACCCGCTGAAGATTCCACATGGGAGGACAAGAATTTTATACAAAAGCATCAAGAACTACTCAAGCATTGAGGACAACACTTTTTGAAGGAGAGGGGCATGTTAGGCCCCTATTTTACTAGTGTAACCCCTTATTGTTATTAGTACAACCCACTTATTATATTGATTTACCCATGTAGTGCCCATATTGTTACTATTGTGCCCCATAGAAGCCCACTATTGTTATTTTTGTGCCCTTACATTATTATTGTTATGTCGGCTCTGATTATTTTATGACCCCTTAAACTCCTATATATAGAAAAGAGGTCTTTTCATTTGTATCATCCAAGAATTGTTCATTTATGTAATGTAAAGGAGGTTGCCCCCTCGAAGAGGTTGAATTCTAAGGCGTTGATCTATCTTTTCTATCTTTTCTTGAGCTAGTTTCATAACAACCACACATGGTTTATACCATTACTAACACTACATTTAAGGATAGCGTTGTCACAGCAAAAACTTTCCACCCAAGCTGAAGCTTTGGAGATGGCAACGAGATTGCATGAGGCCCCTATACAAGACCTTAGTCTGGGAGTCCAAAAATTCCATGCGCAACTGCAAAATATGTGTCTGGAGATGCAAAGTTTGAAACAGGACAGGACACCTCGGCCAAAGGCACGTGAGCAGGTATGGTGCATAAAATGCAAAGGCCAGGGGCATGACAAGGACCATTGTCCAGTGTTCATGAATGACTTGGTGGGAGGAGGGTCAATGCTATTAAGACCTGAGGCACAAGCAAGACCAAGCAAGGTGCCTGCACTATGGTGCACGATCTGTCACATAGGAGGAAAACACACTATGGATAATTGTCATCTATTGCAGAAGTATACGCAGATGTCCCAGCAATTGTTTTGTAATTTCTGCAGGTCAGTAGGCCATGATGAACAGACCTACAGAAGCTACGAACTAATGATGGATCGAACTCCTGCCTACAGAGTGAAGACTAAAACGTGAGCTCTTGACCCAAATACAAGAATGGTGCGTGCTAGAATTCAGGGGTGCAAATGAGGTCAAGGTGGAATGGGACTAGGAAGGGGTCGCAGACACCTAATATGTTACAATTGCAGAGGGCCGGGACATTATGCCCGCGATTGTACAAACCCGACAAGGACATCATGTTTGTACTGTACTCAGTTTGATCATGAGGCAGAAGACTGCCCTACATTGATAGCGAGGCTACGTGAAAAACGGGTACTCCAGCCTCCTCCAACTCAGAATTTGCAGATGATGAGATCTGAGTCGCGCGAAGAAGACCCGAATGTAAACACAGTGCTTAGGAGTGGTATGACCACTGGTGATGATAAACATAAGAAATCAAAAGAAAGTGGGTGGGTTCATGAGGCTCCTACAAAGGAACCCAAATTTGATTTAGAATATGTAAAGGAGACATTCATGGAAGCTAAGAAGAGCTTCACAAAGGCCTCCACTTTAGGTAGTAAGGATCAACTCAAACCAGGGATGGACCCTTCAATTCTCACTACCTTTTTGGAGACATGCATGAAACTACTAAGAAATAGCAAGGTAGTAAAAGGACTACAGGAACTTATCACTAGGTGCGCGGGGTCAGGAGAACCGCATGTGGTCTAGAAACTTGGAAAGCATGCATTGCGCACAGGAAGGGAAATGAGGTTGACTGCGCAAATCGGCGAGTATGAAATGGATTAGGTAATCCTGGATCTCAAATCAGACATGAATGTACTATCGAAACAAACATGGGAATGCATTGGCAGACCCGCTACAATGGTCTCCTATTCAGTTGCGAATGGTGAACCAACAGAAGATCTTACCCATGGGAAGATTGCAAGGGGTAACGGTGGATATTGAAGGTGTGAGCGCGCAGGCGGATTTTGAAGTGATAGAGATTGTCGATGACAACAATCCCTATCCTGCACTACTAGGAATAGACTGGGCCACCGATATAAACGGAGTCATAAACCTGAAGAAGCACAAAATTATTTTTGAGAACAAGTCACTATGCGTAGTAGTACCGCTAGATCCTGTCGAAGGAGTTCGATACACTGAACCAGTGTGTGATGATGATAGTGATGACGATCTTGATTTCATCTACAAGATAACCGCGTGAGAATAGGATTGGGTAAACCCAGCTGCAAATGGTAGGATTTTGTGGGAGCGCGAAAGCTCCTGCACTTCAGATTCAAATGAGGAAACAGAGCACTGCCAGAATTGGCTGCATAAAGTAACAACACTTAATTGCAACATGATGGTTAGATCACTGTGTTGCATGACCATAGAGGTAAGGGATCTACCTATGTATGAAGGGTTGACAGTGGTGGATGAATTCTTGAACAAATTTGAAAGCGCAGTACCAGAACAACAGTGGTTCAATGCTCTGAAATGGGCACTATGCGCAATACCCGCAAGGTGGTGGGGTACACATCAAAGAAGTTTTGAGGATTGGCACGGATGCAGAAGGATGATGCGCCTATGATTTGGGAAACTGCAGTTATGACTAGTAGACAAATATGATGGATGGGATGATCCACATACCCACCTCGCGAAATGGACCAAGGTCTATAGGGAAGAGCCACAGTCTGAATGGGTACATTTATTCTATCATACCCTAGATGTCATACCCATGAATTGGTATACTAGGACGGAGCTCTACCATGGTATGAGCGAATGAGATGTCTTGCATGAGGGATTTCTAGTAACTTTCACGTTTGAAGATTGTTGGTGGGATACTATTGACAATGCGCTACAGGCAGTAAAAGCAGCTATCTTCAAAATACCCCAGGAACCAGTGGAAGTACTTCAACCAGAATGGGCGACATAGCTGAGCTGCGCGCTAGAGTGTTACAACATAAATTTTGAGGAGGATGATGAGGACCCATGAAATATTAACATTCCAGAAACAGAAGGTTGTCATGAGATTCGAGGACCATCAATTGAGGATCCCAACATCACCGCGCTGCTAAAAACAAAGCAGGTAAACATTGGAATGGAGGCAGAGCCACAGTATGCAATACTTGGGGATTATTGGGATGATGCCATGGTGGATAAGGTCGCTAAGTTACTTCGTGAATACCAAGACTTGTTCCTGACCAAAATTACAGACTTAAAAGGGATCATTGGTGACTTAAGGATGATGAAGATCACCCTGAAATCTGACGCGAATCCAATTAAGGAGCAGCCTTACCGCTTGAATTTGAAATATAAAGAAAAGGTCCATGAATAATTAGACAAAATGCTCGTAGCCAGAATTATTGAACCAATGGAAGAATTTGATTGGGTGGTTCCTATGGTAGTACAAGAGAAAAAGTAGAAGCGTGAAATAAGAATATGTGTGGACCTCAGGAAGCTAAACGACGCCTGTGTACATGATCCATTCTTGAAACCATTCACAGATGAAGACTGGAGACTATTGGCAGTTAGGAAGCATACTCATTCATGGTTGGGTTCCCAGGGTACCACCAGATCAAGATCGTGCCGGAAGATAGGAGCAAAAAGACCTTTGCAATAGAATGGGGTTGCTTTTAATACACCGTTATGTCATTTGGACTTAATAACGCGCCAGCCATCTTTTTGCGCATCATTCTGGCTGCGTTCAAAGAATACATCCACAAGTTCTTGGAGGTCTATCTGGATGATTGGATTGTCTTTGGATTAGTTAATTACCATGTAGAAAGCTTACGCTTGATGCTGGATACTTGCTGCCGACACCAAATTGTGCTGAACCTTAAAAAGTGCACAGTCCTCGTTCCCTTTAAAAACCTTCTAGGACATGTGGCCTACAAACAAGGAATGATGGTGGACCCTGTGAAGATTGTCATTATTTTAAATTTAGAATCACCGCGAAGTGTGAAACAACTGCGTGCTACCTTGGGACACATTGAATACTACAGGAAGTTCATCAAAAGTTATGCCCAAATAACAACGCCAATGGAAAAGCTACTAAAAAAGGATGTTACATATTGCTGGAATGATTATTGCATGAAGAGTTTGGATGTTCTTAAAGGGAAACTGGCATCCACTCCAATCCTAGTCTTCCCAAAATGGGATGTGGAATTTCATGTACATGTTGATGCGTCCTGTATTGCACTAGGAGCAGTGCTCACAAAGGAGGGTGCGGAGGGCGTGGATCATCTAATCATGTTTGCAAGTCGGAGATTGTCCAAAGTAGAAAAAAACTATTCCACACTGAGTGCCAGGGTTTAGCGATGGTGTATGCGCTCCAAAAATACCGACACTATTTACTCGGAGGACATTTCAAGATGTATACCGACCATTCCACGTTGAAATACCTAGTGAATAAGCCTGTGTTAGGGGCGCGCATATGCAGATGGCTCTTACTATTCCAAGAATATTATTTTGAGGTCATAGTCAAGTTGGGATGCCTAAACGCAGGACCAGATCACTTGTCACGAATTGAGACGGGCGAGGAACCCACGAATTTGGAGGAGGGACTACCTGATGCACAGCTCTTTGCAGTGCGCATCGCAGATGGACACTTCAAAGATATAATCCATTTTCTAACAACAGGGACTGCGTTGAAGGAATACTTAGTCCAATAGAAAAAGGAATTGGTGGTGCACACGGTGGACTTTTCTGTCATCGCGGGGCACCTATACAAAATGGGCAATGATGAGATATTGCAAAGATACGTACCTAAATTTGAACGAGGTTAGATCCTCACAGAAGCACATGGGGGCACTGGAGGAGGAAACTATGCAAGACGCGTGACTACACAAAAGATTATTCGTGCAGGGTTATGGTGGCCAACCATGCACTAGGATTCAAAAGCGCACTGTAAGGCCTGCGATATATGTCAAAGGACTAGAAAACCATCACGAAGGGATGACATACCATTAAATCCACAAATGACATTGTAGCCATTTGAAAAATGGGCATTCAACTTTGTGGGACTGATCAAACTTTAGGGAAAGACAGGCGTGCACTAGATCATCACTGCGATGGAGTACCTGAGACAATGGGCAGAAGCGCAGTCGGTCAAAGACTGCACGGCTGCTACGACTGCAAATCTTTTGTTCGAAAACGTATTGACCCGATTTGACTATCTAAAAATCTTAATGAGTGATCGCAAAACACATTTCTTGAATGAAACCATCAGCGTGCTCACAGAAGAGTTCCAGGTGTATCATTAGAAAAGTACACCATACCATCCACAAGCTAATTGGACAGTAGAGGCATTCAACAAAATACTGGAGACTGCACTAACCAAAGTGTGCAACGCACAGCCAAACAACTGGGACCTGCACATACTTGCCATACAATGGGCTTACAGGACAACGTGTAAGAAATTGATGGGACAGAAGTTGTCATGCCGATGGAATACATCGTACCTAGTCTATGGATAGTAGCACTCATAGGCATGACGGACCATGAAGCTCTGGAAGAAAGGCTCGCACAATTAGAAGAACTCGAGGAAGAATGGTTTCTGGCTGGATTTCATTAGTAGGTATAAAAGAAACGTGAAAAGGCCTAGCACGACTGCCATATCAAGTTGTGCACCTTCAAGGTAAACGACTTAGTGTTGTTGTATGACAGTAAGTTTGAAAAATTTCCGGGAAAATTCAGAATTCACTGGCTGGGACCATACGTGGTTAAGGAGGCCATAGATGGAGGCACAATCCATCTCGTCAAACTAAATGGAGAACCCTTCCCAAGCAAAGTAGACGGCAGTTGCTTGAAGCCCGACACAGTGGGCCGGCTATCTGACTAATCGACCAAAGCATAGTATTTTCAAACTGTGTAGTCGGACAAGAGTGCAGGACTATAAACATACGCAGCAGATGCCAATACAAAGGTAAGGACAAAATTTAGACACAGAGGGTTCAAAATCAAGAATGCAGCAGGTTCAGCAGGCAGCAGCACAGTGCATTGCAGACATTCAAGCCGTGCGGGACCAGTTGGAGGGACTCCACGCCAAGATCGCCGTGCCGACAGAGTGACTCGAGGGTGAGTCACGATGTTTCTGTTGGGGGCCTGTTAGGCATGGAATCCCCCCACAACATGTTTTGGGGCTCAAAGCCCAAGTTTTGGTCAGAAAATGTTGTAAGACTCCGTGAATTGTGGGCGCGGAGCGCGAAATGTATGTTGAGTCATAGGGTTGTCCACCCTAAGTTTTGTAATGTAATGTCGGCCTACCCATGGTCCATAGACCATGGGATTGTATAAATAGAGCGAGGCTCTAAGTTTTAAAGACAATTAGGGATATATAACAAGGAATGGAGTCTAGAAGATAGAAAGCATAGAGAGAAGGTCTAAGTGTCTTGGGTCATAGTAGTAGGAAGAGGCTTTGCAACTGAGTGTGCAGAGGCCTAGTAAAGTCCACAGTTGAGTGCGCGTACCCCTGCAGTTGAGTGCACAGGGCAGAGTCGAGTCTGTAACCCAAGAAGAAGAATAATAAGGAGAACTTTGATTCCAAATACTGTGTATCTTCTTTTGTATTACTTTCTATGCATTTATACTATTTTGTTTATCGCGCACACTTATACGAATACTGAACACTATTAACTATAATTGGGATCATACAGATAAGTTAAGTAATCAGATAATATTGGGTTAATAGTAAGGAACTTGGGTAATAACACGGTTCGTGCCTCGAGCAGGGCTCCGCGAAGGTAGCATCGCAGGCTGCGAGGGACCGATAAATGCGCGTAGCGACGTGCGTGCAGGGAAAATCTGCGAACCACTAAAAACCATCAGACATCTCTAGGGTGCGGAAACCTAGTTCTAGTACCCTCCCATACTACTTCGGGTGAGACCTCAGTCTGCACTCCGCAGACTGTTGCTGAAAGTGCCAGTAGTACCGGGATTTGTTTGGATAAATCATCTCTGAACTTGGGTCAGGTCCATACAAGCCAACAATCACCCCCATGCTGAAGGCTTTCCTCGTCCTCTTAGAAACTTAGTCATCCATGTGAAGCTCTTTCATACCATTTGTGGCCTCTTTGACACCCTAAGGCTCCTCGGATGGTATGCCCTCTTGTGGGTAAAAACTTGCATTTATTTCTATCCCAGTCCACTCCCTCTATTCTTTTATTTCATCTCTTCCTTCTTGCAAGCCTAGAACAAGGGTGGACTGATTTTGAGTCCTATCCACCTAGTTTTTATCCTATGCATGATTCCCTTATACAATGGTGTTCTCTCCAAGGCATTCCTTAGCCTTTCAAGAGAGTGATATTCTCTGACTTGTAGACTATGGGGTAAGGCATGTCATCTTCTATAGCAAGCTTGAAGACTCTATTCCAAACATTATAAAGGTGTCTTCAAAGTGCAAAATGGCTTGTGCCTAGGTAGAAATTTATTTGTGTGCTAAAGTAGCATCAATGGAGATGAGGTTATGATTGTTGATGACAGCCTTAGGTCTCACTAGCTTTGATCTAATACACAATGGTTCCTTCTCATCCTTTTTCATTACCTTTTTGACCTCCTCAACCCTTGTCTCCTCATGATTGAACCAAGATGCTAGAGCCATTAGCTGAATTTCTCCCAATCTTGAATTGGAATCCCAAAAATTCAGGTCTGTCAAAATGAAATTATGCATACAAAATTCAGTTAGCTTTTCCATGTCTTCCATTCTACTTTGGTTACAAAACTCAATAAACTACATGTAGTCCTAGAAAGGTAGAGACCCATATTGTTCTAGAGTTTTTATTCGGAACTATTGACATTTTTCTTTGAGGAAGAGAGAATAATATTTCGATGGTTTCCTGCATTGCAGGGCTTCCATAAAGAGACTTTCCATGGTGGCAAGTTGTGTTTCTTTCTCTTGCATCCTCTCTCTCAACTTATTGTTTTATGTATGTAGTTGCTTCTTCATAATAGACTCCCTCAATATCAAATCACTTAGTTCCTTACCCATTTCAATGACTTTCTCATCCATGAGGCCTACATCTTCCACATTCTTGGATTTGGAAATTTGCATCCACCTATGGGTTCTACCTCTCTCTCTCTCTAGATCATAGAGGAGTGGGATTGCAAATTTTTCAGCAATAATCTTTCCTCCATCAATAAATATGTAGTAGGACCCCAAGCTAGGTTATGGGTCAAGATATTGGATCTCTTGTAGGTATTTTCCAACTGACTTTGATGTGGTTTCTTCCTTTTGTAGCTAATTTTTGTGCTCCTGTAGCTCCCCTTGTTCTTCCTATAGCAAACTCTGTCCCTCCCGTAGGAAACCATGTCTCTCTTGTAGAAAACCATGTCTCTCCTATAGCTTCCCTGGTTCCTCCCATAGCTTCTCTTATTCTTCTTTCCCAAAGGAAGCATGTTCCCTTGGTTTCTTGAAGGTCACTGACCTAGTGGTAGGCCTACCCATGTATGCTACAGGTGACTTGGTTTTGGTTTTAGCAAGAGTTACCTCCTCAATCTTTCCTTCACTAGGTCTTATTTCTTCGTTTTTACTTGGTGATTCATTTATAATGATAGGTACCATTGTAGGAGCTTGTATTTTCCCTTATCTAATTTTGGTGCTCTTCCTGGTTCTGAAATATATGGGACCTTGTCTTGATTTCTTCCTCTTGGGCTTAACAGGAGTGCCCAATGTAGCCAATTTTGCAACTACTTCCTATTCAGTATCCCCTAGAGATATAATTGTTTGATGCGGTTGTTCCTTTGATCCTTGGGGTTTAGAAGTCTCCTCAAGTATTACTCTCTCTTCTACTTGCTTCTCCCCCTATTCTCCTTTAATTTATGCTTCTCCTTCCTTTGTCTTTGTTGCCTCTTTTCCCTTCATTTTTCTCTCCTCGTCTTCTCTTTTTGCTGCCTATTCCTCCTCTGTTTTTTCTCCTTATTCTTCTTCTTTTTTTTGTTCTTTACCTCCAATGTTATATGTTGGTGTCCCTCCAGGTGTTATGGCTTGGGTTTCTATGAAATTTTCCCTATCCATGTCCACAAATTTAATCCATAGGATATGGATCCTTAAGTGGCTCAAAGAATCCACCACTATTATCTTAATGAGGCCATGGTGAGCTATGTGTTGGTACTTTCCTTGCCTCACCTTCTTACTCATCTCCATGATTGACTGTAGGACGAAATGGGAAACACTAATTCCTTGAGGGAGAGGCAATTCTTCCTTGAATCTCAGCTCATGGATCAATCTAAAGTGGTAGGCATAAACCACACTCAATCTCCCTTCACAATATATATACTTGAGGATATGGTAAACTACCTCTTCCCAAGGGTAAGATATACTTTCTCATCTTACTCCATTCTTATCTTCTACATGATTCTCTTTTGAAATGAAGAAGTTTTTCCTAACTGTGACACTCACTGCCTTGTCATATTTTCTCCAACTAATTCCTAAGAGTAAGGTGGTCACTTTGCTTATGGTTTCAGGTCTGAGAGAGATAGACAACCCTCTTACAATAGTAGTGACACTATCTTCATCTTGAAAACGTAATGCCATAGAAAATGCATGAGAAAGATCATCATCATACCCCTTTAACAACTCAAAGAATCCCAACCATTGGTGTCTTCTGAATATGTCCACTACAGGAGGGTGTTGTTGAATCCTCTTGGTGTTTGAGGGTTCTCTTCTATTAAATCATCCCCACATTTCCTCTACTATTCCTACTTGGTGCTATTTAGGTGTGGAATTAAAAAATAAATCAAACAATCTCAGCAGTGAAACAGTGTTAAGTTTATTGGTAGTAGTGAGGGAGAAGGGTGCTTGAATTTATATCAACCAAGCTACTTTTCTCTTCTTTTAGCCACATCAATTTTCAAAAATAACTCCTAGTGCTCAATTGACTATTACAGGCTCTTAATTTCAAGTAGACTTCTCTTGTCAATGGATGTAGAAATGAGGAACGATGGTGTCAATTACTTCTTTTCAAAATAATTGTGTGTGTGCCCCATGGTTTTGAGACAATTTCGCGCCATTGTGGCTCATTTTTCACCTTCCAATTACTCTTGTAGCTCCTCGAATCCCTCCTGTAGCATTTGCAAGCCTGCTTGTAGCTTCCTCCTATACCACTTGCAGAGATGGCTTGAAACTTCTCGGTGGCACCGTAGGTGGTCTAATACAATAACTCATCATTTATCTAACTGATTTTGAAATGAGTAATGGTGCAAATGAAGTTGATCCTAGTACATAATATCCTTTTTGGGTTAAATGCTTAGAGTGCTCTAGTGACAAGGCATTAACACAAGTTTCCTCTTTTGGATCATTGTCCCCACTCCTTGTAATCATTTCTCTCTCCTAGTGACTATTGCCCCACAGTCTTCAAGGACAACACCTCATTTTGATTTGACATATCCACATTGCATGGGTGACTTAACTCAAACTTATGTTTACTAGCTGAGGGTGGCCAAGTTCACTGGCCACATCCATCCTATTAAAACACATCTCTTGACCATTACACATTTTAGTCATTTAATGCATAGGCAAGAGGTGAGGGTTGCTATACCTGAGCCTACTTGTGGATCAAATTGTTGCATATGGTTTCATGATGGAGCTGGTCCATATAACATTATGATCAAGGGATTTGACTCTTTGACTTGTTTCTTGTGCATGTTTTCATACTTGATGATACCTTGACTGTTGACTTTGTTTTGTGTGTGAAGGTTCCTGTATGATGTCCAATATGTTGTTTCTAGTGGAAATCCTTCCTAAGGATGATGTGTTCCTCCTTGGTTGCATACAAGGCTCCATCATGCCTTCTAGTGGTATTTGTGGCTTTTGCTGTGACTACACAGGCTACTATAGGAGGATTTTTCTTCTTGTAGTAGTCTTTTGATCCTCCCTTGAAGTCTTTAGTTTTCATGATGGTGTTAAGGGAGATGATGACAAGCCATGAGGACAGGATTAGAGTCATGAGGAAGTAGTTCAAACATTGGAGAAATAGAAAACAGTGGCTTATGTGCTTTTTTAGAGGTAGGACAGAGTGGAAAATTTGAGCAAGTTTTGTTGAAATGGAGTGGATGGGTGATGGATCGATGATGATTAAATCAATTCCATTTTTATCATTTCCTAGAGGCATCATGGTCTTTTGGGTTATTCTCCTCATTGGATCCCCCTCCTGTGGCTTCACAAGCTCCTCCTGTAGCATTACAGTGAGGAGGTGAAATTCAAATTTCTTGTTGATAGATGGTGGAGAAAGATGGTTATATGAGTGGAGAGTATGTGGATGAGGTGTATGGATGGAAGGATGGACGAGATCTTGTAGCCATGAAATATGCCACTGTGTGAAATCCTGCAAAAGAAGAGAAAGGTTAGCAGGCTTGGTGTAAGCTTCTTCCTTGTGTTCCTCTTTTCTTTTTTCTTTTTTTTTGTTTTTTCTCTTTATTTTTTTTGTTTTTTCTCTTTCTTTTTTTGAGACAAAAAAGTTTCCTCTGTGGAGGTTCTCAACATGTATGTTTGCTCTAGGTGCCTCAAAGAAGTTTTCCTCCTAGGGATATTTAATTTTTCTTCTCTTTTTTTCTCCTGGGATTCCTCAGAGTGGTTTTCAATCTTGGGGTTGGCCTCAAATGCCTCATAAAGGTTTTCATCCATGCCTTTTTATTATTATTTTTTATTTTTTTTCAAATTTCTAGGAATGTTGTGGACTGGAAGCTATGAAACTCCCAATCACATTTAATTCTATGTTGACTGAACTGATAAATTCTTCCTTCGACGAAGGCCTTCTATATAGCTTCAACCTATAGTCATTTAAAAGTAAGGGAATACCTTCCGCATCAATAGTTCTAATCTAGAAAGATCCATTTTCAAGACATTTTTCTACTAGGTATGGACCCAACCATCTTATCATTAGCTTCCCTTTGAAATTGTTGAACCTAGAATCATATAACAAGGCCCAACCTCCTTCTTAAAAAGTATTTTCGTTGATATACTTTTCATTCCAGACATTTATTTGCAGTTGTATGAATTCAGTGTGTAGGAGAGCTTGCATCTTGAACTCATCTAAGCCATTAAGTTGGAGCAGCCTTTCTTGTTGTGTTATAGTGAAGTCTAATTCCAACTAATCTTCCATCCTCAAAGTGTTATATACAAACTCAATAGAAAGCAAAGCCTTCTTCCCATAAAACTAAGTCATATGGAGTGAACCCAGTGGTGCTTTTCCAAGTGGTGCTGTAGGCCCAAGTGGCCTCTACTAGTCTTTCTACCCAATATTTCTTGTTTCTACTAACAACCTTGGTGAGGACGATCTCCAATGTTTTGTTTGTGACCTCTACTTTCCCATTTTCTTGAGGGTGATAGTTAGTGGATGTCTTGTGCTTGATATGGTGTTGCCTCATGTGATATTCAATCAAATTTGATTTGAATTGTGCTCCTTGATTGGTGACTACCTCCCTTGAATACCCAAACTTGTAGAAGATGTTTTCTCTTAAAAAATTATCCACTTCCAGCTAAGTTTTTTTCTTAACTACCTTTGTCTCAACCCACTTTTTCAAGTAATCAGTGCACATAATGATGTACATCTTCTGTCCTGATGGTGTATTGTTGGGCATGGAATCCCCCATAAGGCATGTTTTGGGGCTTAAAGCCCAAGTTTTGACTGAATATTGTTGTAAAAGCTCCGTGAATTATGGGTGTGGGGTGCAAAAGTATGATAGAGTCACAGGGTTGTCTGCCCTAGTTTTGTAATGAAATGTCGGCTGGATAGACCTACCCATGGTCCGCGGACCATGGGATTGTATAAATAGAGCAAGGTTCTAAGTGTAAAAGATGACTAACTAATAATGAAGGAACAAGGAAGTCTAAGTGATTGAGCCAAAGTGTAAAGTGTGTCTGTGGGTTGTAGAGTAGGAGAAGGATCTGAAGCTAAGTGCACAGAGGCCTAGTAGTCCGCAGCTAAGTGGCGGACCCCTACAGCTGAGGGCACAGGGTGAGTTGAGTCTATAACTGTGGAAAGAATCAATAAAGAGAAGTTTTGCTGTAATTCTATGTATCCATTCTTGGGTTAATGCATTATTGATATAATTTTCAAATATATTGTTTATTTACTACGCGCACTTGTATGAAGGTTCTATGTTGTTAAGTATAACTTAAAGCACTCAAGTAGGCAAATATAATTAACTAATATTGGAATATAAGCAAGGTCTTGGGTAATAACGCAAAGCGTGGCACACAGCCCCTGGGTAGGGCTACATGAAGGCAGTATATCATGTCGTGACGAACGGGAAAGTGCGCGAAGCAACCTACACACAGGGACAAATCATAGACCAATCGAACTCATCAGGCATCTCCAGGGTGTGGAAACCTGGTTCTAGCACCCTCCCATACTACTTCAAGTGAGACCTCAGTCCGCGCTCCGTGGATTGTTGCCAAAAGGGCCAGTACTACCAGGATTTGTTTGGCTAATTAACTCCGAACTTGGGTCAGGCCCCAACAAGCCAACAAATAGTTCTGTTGCCCAGACTGGGATCTGTATAGAGATGTCTTATGTCATATCACTGGAATCCGACCAAGAAAGGAATTGAAGAGTGGTTTGATAGAAAGATTCACAAGTTCGTGGCATAAGAAAACAGGAATCCACAACTATCAAAGGAAGAGTGGTTAGATTGCTACTTGTATACAGAGATCCAATAACTATTCTTTGCATCCTTCCACACTGAGTTGTACAAGTGGATCACAAAGCTATAATATAGACAAGGAAGGTGAAAACTTGACAAACCTATTGTGTGGACTCCAAAATTGGTGTGCAGACTGGAAGTATCGGAAGATAAGATCATGCACGCTGTAAATCACTGGCTGGATTGAATCATAGGAGGGTTCATCACTGAATTTGCGGTAGATACTTTTGTCATCTATAGCGAGGCAGAACAATGCTTCCTCAAGGGACTGCGAGGTAAGTACGTTAAATATTTGAACACTTGGATTAAAATGCTACTATGTGAAAAGTGGGTTATGCGAATAAATTGATGTTTGGGGCTATGCAAAGTGGGAGAATCTATAGAAATGAAGGTAGCACAGAACCAGAGACTAGCCCCTTGATTTCACCTCCATGAGGAGGCGAAGAAGAGCTCGCGAAGGTTTCGCCAAGAAGTGCAATCAATCTGATAAGGTAGAGGATTCCGCACATACCACCCCCACCCACACCACCACCAGTTTCACCATCTTCACCCCCAACTTCGCCCATACCACCTCCACCACCACCGCTAAGTAGTATGGCCAATGCGATAAAGCTACAAGTGTTCAAGGGAGTAGGGAATAAGATCCGAACCAGTTTTGGTTCGTGATAAAAGTTGTATGGGAAGCACAGGGTGTCACAGACGACATTATAAGGAAGGCAATGCTGGTCAGTGCTCTGCAGGATTGCATGCTAACTTGGTACATTAAGCATTCCAATGACAATCTGAATGCGGGGATAGCGGATTTGCAGACTGTGCTAAACAAAGAATTTAGAATGCCAAAGTCAGAGGCACAGTCAATCACTGGATTCAAGGAAATCTCAATGCTACCAGGCGAAACCCTGTGGGAGTTGGATCAAAGACTGAAGTGCACAATTCATAAAGTGAACATGACCTTAATAGACAGGAAACACTGCAAATGGTTTGTAGCCTCGTTAACACCGCATCTACGAAACGCGTCGTCGTAACAAAGGCTAACCACTCAGGATGAGGCTTTGGAGGTCACGATGAGATTGCACGAGACTCTGATACAACATCCTAACCTGGGAGTCCAACATATTCACGCGTAGTTGAAAAACTTGTGCCTAGAGATGCAGAGTTTGAAACAAGACAAGACGGCTCGTCCAGAAGTGCATGATGAGGTATGGTGCGTAAAGTGAAAGGGCCAGGGGCACGACAAGGACCACTACCCGGTGTTTGCGAATTACCTCGTGCGAGGAGGACCAATGCCATTGAGACCAGAGGCACAAGTAGGACCAAGCACGACACCTGTGTTATGGTGCATGATTTGTCAGATAGGAGGAAAGCATGCTACAAATAACTGCCATCTACTACAGAAGTACACGCAGAATTCCCAGCAGTTGTTATGTAAAATCTGCAGGTCAGTAGGCCATGATGAGTGAACCTATAGAAGTTATGAACTGACGATGGATCAAACTCCAACCTACAAAGTTCAGGCCAAAACATGGCCCCTCGATCAAAATGCAGGAATGGCACGTACTAGATTTTAGGGGCGTGGATGAGATTGAGGTGGAATAGGGCCTGGAAGAGGTCACAACAACTAATATGTTACAATTGTGGAGGATCGGGGCATTATGCCTGCAATTGTACAAATCTAATGAGACCATCATGCTTATATTACATGCAATTTTATCATGAGACAGAGGACTGTCCAACACTGATAGCAAGGTTGCGTGATAAAGGAGCACTCCAACCTCCCCCAACTCAGAGCCTACAAATGATGAGGTCTAAGCCGCACGAGGAAGACCCTAATGTAAATATCGTGCTCCGAAGTGGTATTACGATAGGGGATGACAAAGGCAAGCAGCCCGAAGAAAGTACCTAGGTTCACAAGGCTCCAACAAAGGAACCAGAATTTGATTCAGAGCGTGCTAAGGAGACATTCATGGAAGCTAAGAAGAGCTTCGCAAATGCCTCCACTCACGAAGTAAAGACAGAATGGAGCCAGAAATGGACCCATTGATGCTCACTACATTCTTGGAGACATGCATGAAGATGTTGTGTGATAGCAAGGTTGTGAAGGGGCTGCAAGAACTCATAACTAGATGTGCTGGGACCATGCCAGGAAAACCGCACATAGTCCGGAAGCTCGAGAAGCAGACAACGCGAACAAGAAGGGAGATGAGATTGACTACGCAGATCGGGGAATATGAGATGGATCAAGTGATTCTAGATCTAGGATCGGATGCGAACATCCTGCCAAAGCAGACATGGGAACATATGGGTAGGCCTGCGTTGCAATGGTCTCCTATCCAACTGTGAATGGCGAACTAGCAAAAGGTCCTACCTATGGGTAGATTGCAGGGAATCACAGTAGATATCGAAGGAGCAAGTACGCTAGTAGATTTCGAAGTGATAGAGATTTTTTATGATAGCAATCCCTATCCCGCGCTACTAGGAATAGATTGGGCCACTAAAATGAATGGAGTGATAAATCTAAAGAAGCACAAGATGATTTTTGAGAAAAATTCACTACACGTAGTGATACCTTTCGACGCTACAGAAGGATCGCGCTACACAGAGCCAATGCGCGACTACAACAACGATGATGATCTAGATTGTATCTACAGGATAACTGCGCACGAGCAAGACTAGGTAAATCCAACTGCAGATGGTTGAATCTCTTGGGAGCGCGAAAGCTCCTGTACATCAAATTCTGACGAAGAGATAGAACGATGGCAGAACCGGTTACACGAGGTAACCACGCTCAACTGTAACATGATTACAAGGTCGTTGCACTGCATAGAAATAGAGGTAAGAGATCTGCCTATGTACGACAGGTTAGGAGAAGTGGAGGTGTTCCTAAAAAAATTTGAAAGGGATGTATCAGAATAGTAGCGTTTCGACACTCTGAAATGTGTATTGTGTGCTATGCTCACAAGATGGTCAGGTATGCACCAAAGAAGTTTTGAGGACTGGCACGATTGCCGAAGGATGATGCGCCTATGGTTTGGGAAGCCTCAGATGCGATTGAAAGACAAGTATGATGGACGGGATGATCCACGTGCACACCTCGCAAAATGGAAAAAGGTCTATGGGGAAGAGCCACAACCTGAGTGGGTGCACTTGTTTTGTCATACCCTGGATAGTATACCCATGAATTGGTATATAGAGACAGAGCTCCACCATGGCATGAACAAATGGCATATCATGCGTGAAGGATTCCTGCTAACCTTCATGTTTGAGGATCGTTTGTGGGATACTGTTGATGATGCGCTACAAGCAGTAAAAGTAGCTATCTTTAAAATACCCCAGGAACCAATGGAAGTGCTGCAACCTGAATGGGCGACCCAGCTGAGCTGCGCACTGAAGTGTTACAATGTAAACATTGAAGAAGATGACAAAGATCCGCGAAAAGTTAACATTCTAAAAACTGAAGTCTATCGTGAGGTTCAAGGACCGTTGATTGAAGACCCTGACATTACACACCGGTAAAGATGAAGCAGGTGAACATTGGTACAGAGGCCGAACCGAAGTATGCAATACTCGACGACTACTAGGATGATGCCATGATGGATAAGGTCGCTAAGTTACTCTGCGAGTATCAAGACTTATTTCTGACCAAGATCATGGACTTAAAAGAGATCATTCGCAATTTAGGGATGATAAAGATCACCCTAAAACCCGATGCGAAGCCGGTTAAGTAGAGGCTTTACCGCTTGAATCTGAAGTACAAGGAAAAGGTTCGCGTAGAATTAGACAAAATGCTCGCAACTGGAATTATTGAACCGGTGGAAGAATCTAACTGGGTAAGCCCTATGGTAGTACAAGAGAAGAAGAAGAAGGGAGAGATAAGAATATGTGTGGACCTCAAGAAATTGAATGACGCCTGTGTGCACGATCCATTCCTGACCCCGTTCACAGATGAAGTATTGGAAAATGTCAGTGGGCAAGAGCATATTCTTTCATTGATGGGTTCTCAGGGTACCACCAGATCAAAATCGTGTTGGAAGACCAGAGCAAGACCACCTTCGTGATTGAATGGGGTTTCTTTCAATACACCATCATGCCGTTTGGGTTAAAGAACGCGCCAGCCATCTTTTCACGCATATTTGTTTCCACATTCAAAGAATATATCCACAAATTCCTGTAGGTCTACCTGGATGATTGGACTATATTTGGATTGGTCAAGCACCATGTAGTGAGCTTACGCTTGATGCTGGATACTTGCCGACGACACCAAATCATGTTGAACCTTAAAAAATGTACGTTCCTCGTTCCCTTTGGGAACCTGTTGGGACATGTGGTGTGTAAATAGGGATTAACTATAGACCCCGCAAAGATTGCAACAATTTTGATTTTGGAAGTACTTCAAAGTGTTAAACAATTGTGCGCTACCTTAGGACATACAGGGTACTACAGGAAGTTCATCAAAAGCTATGCACAGATCACTATGCCAATGGAGAAACTATTGAACAAGGATGTCATGTTCTGCTAGAATGATGACTGCATGAAGAGCCTGGATGTACTAAAAGAGAAATTGGCCTCTGCCCCAATCCTGGTCTTCCCAAAATGGGATGTGGAGTTTCATGTCCATGTTGACACATTTTGTATAGTGCTGGGAGCAGTGCTCACACAATAGGGTGGAGAGGGCTTGGATCACCCTATCGCGTTTGCAAATCGTAGGTTGTCTAAAGCGGAAAATAACTATTCCACAACCTAGCGTGAGGGGCTAGCTATAGTGTACGTGCTCCAAAAATACCGGCACTATTTACTGCGTAGACATTTCAAGATGTATATAGACCATTCCATGCTGAAATACTTGGTCAATAAGCCTGTGTTGGGGGGGCGCATATGCAGGTGGCTCTTATTGTTCCAAGAGTATGCCTTTGAGGTCATGGTAAAGCCTAGATGCCTAAACGCAGGACCGCATCACTTGTCGCGTATTGAGATGGGTGAGGAACCTACTAGTTTGGAGGAAGGATTACCTGACGCACAGATTTTTGTTGTGCGCATCGCAGACAAACGCTTTGAAGATATAATCCACTTTCTGACAACAGAAACTGCGCCAAAGTAATACTCTGTCCAGCAAAAGAAGGAACTGATGGAATGCATGGCTGACTTTTCTGTCATCGCAAGGCACCTATATAAAATGGGGAATGATGAGATACTACAAAGGTACATACCTGAATTTGAATGAAGTCAGATCCTCGCAGAAGTGCATGGCGGCGCTGCAGGAGGACACTATGCAGGATGTGCAACCACAAAAAAGATTATCCACGTAGGGTTGTGGTGGCCAACCCTTCATTATGATTCAAAAGCACACTGTAAGGCCTGCGATATATGTCAAAGGACCAGTAAACCATCACGAAGGGATGATATGCCTTTGAATCCACAAATGATGCTGCAACCCTTCGAAAAGTGGGCATTCGACTTTGTAGGACCTATCAAACCTCAAGGAAAAATGGACACACGATACATCATCACCACAATGGAGTACCTGACTCGCTGGGCGAAAGAACAGCCGGTCAAAGATTGCACGGCTGCCACAACTGCGAAGTTTTTGTTTGAACACTTGTTGGCTTGATTTGGATGTCCAAAAATCTTAATGAGTGATCGGAGTACACATTTCCTTAACGAAACCATCAACCGCTCACAGAAGAGTTCCAGGTGTATCCTAAGAAAAGCACACCATATCACCCACAAGCCAATGGGACAATAGAAGCATTCAACAAAATACTAGAGACTGCACTAACCAAAATATGCAATGCGCAGTGAAACGATTAGGACCTGTGCGTACTTGCAGTACTATGGGCTTATAAGACAACATGTAAGAAACTGATGGGACAAACACCTTTCCGATTAGTTTATGGTGTGGAAGTTGTCATGCCAATGGAGTATATTGTACCTAGTCTACGCATAGCAGTGCTCACAAGTATGACAGACCATGAAGCCCAGGAAGAAAGGCTCACACAGTTGGAAGAAATCGAGGAGGAATGGTTCCTAGCTGACTTTCATCAACATGTGCAAAAGCAACGTGAGAAGGCTTGACATGATCGTCGTATTAAGTTGCACACCTTCAAGGTAAATGATTTAGTGCTACTATATGACAGTAAGTTTGATAAATTCCCGGGAAAGTTCAGAATGCATTAGCTGGGGCCATACATTGTTAAGGAGGTAACAGATGGAGGCGCAGTACAGCTAGTCAAATTAAATGGAGTGCCTTTCCCAAGAAAAGTGAATGGCAGCCGCTTAAATCCCTACACGGGTGGCCCAGCTATCTAACTAACTGGTCGAAGCACAGTCTTCGCGCTCCAAGGATCCAAACAAAGGTGCGGGACTATAAACAAATGCAGGGGATACCGACACAGATGCAGAGAAGAAGTTCTGACACAGAGGTCTCGGAACAACGTATGCAGCAGATCCAGCAAGCAGCAACTCAGTGTGCTACTAACCTTACCGCAGTTCAAGAATAGTTGGCGGGACTCCACGCAAAGATCTCCGCGTTGTCCAAGTGAGTCGAGGGCGAGTCACGATGTTTGTGTTGGGGGCCTGTTGGGCATGGAATCCCCCCCAAGGCATGTTTTTGGGCTTAAATCCCAAGTTTTGACCAAATCTTGTTGTAAAAGCTCCGCAAATTACGGGCGCAAGGAACGAAAGTATGATAGAGTCATAGGGTTTTCCGCCCTAGTTTTGTAATGTAATGTCGGTTGGATAGACCTACCCATGGTCCGCGGACCATGGTATTGTATAAATAAAGTGAGGCTCTAAGTGTAAAATATAACTAACTAATAATGAAGGAACAAGGAAATCTAAGTGATTGATCCAAAGTGTAAAGTGTGTCTGTGGGTCGTAGAGTAGGAGAAGGCTCTGCAGCTGAGTGCACAAACACCTAGTAGTCTGTAGCTGAGTGCGTGGACCCCTGTAGCTGAGTGCGCAAGGGGAGTCGAGTCTGTAACCATGGAAAGAATCAATAAAGAGAATTTTTTCTATAATTTTGTGTATTTGTTCTTGGGTTAATGCATGATTGATATAATTTGCAAATATATTGTTTATTTACTGCGCGCAACTGTATGAAGGTTCTATGTTGTTAAGAATAACTTAAAGCATTCAAGTAGGCAAAGATAATTAACTAATATTAGAATATAAGCAAGGTCTTGGTTAATAATGCAGAGCGACGTGCACAACCCTTGGGTAGGGTTGCGCAAAGGCAGTATAACAGGCCGCAAGGAATGGGAAAGTGTGTGAAGCAACCTGCACGCAGGGACAAACCGCGGACCAATAAAACTCATCAGAAATCTCTAGGATGCAGAAACCTCATTCTAGCACCCTCCCATACTACTTCGGGTGAGGCCTCAGTCCGCGCTCCGTGGAATATCGCTGAAAGGGCCAGTAGTACCGGTATTTGTTTGGCTAATTAACTTTGAACCTGGGTCAGGCCCCAACAAGCCAACACATATCAATTGGCCCAATTAAATGCATTCCCCCCTTATCAAATGGCTCTATTGACACTTGAGGTTGTAGGGGAATTTCATCCCTGGGTGTGGGTTTTCCCATCCTTTGGCATTAATCACAACTAGTGGTGCATCTCCTTGCATCTTGATGTAAAGTGGGCCAATAGTAATCAACCTGTAAAACTTTAAAGGTTGTCATTTTAGCAGAAAAATGACCCCCACAAGGTCCATCGTGACATGCTGAGAGGATGTCAAAGACCCTTCTTCTCTTACACATATCCTCAGGATCTGATTTGATCCCAATCTGAAAATATTTTCCACAATCCAAGTGAAAGGAGAGTTTTTCCTTACAATATTTCTTTTCTCTTTGGATGATAGATAGGAAGAAACCTCCCAGCAATCAAGTAGTTGGCTATGTTATAAAACCAAAGAGAAATAATCAAGATGGAAAAGAGATTTTCATCTAGAAGTTGATCATCCACCATCTACTCATTACCTATAGGCAAGGTTAGCCTGGGAAAAAAAATCTGCGACCACATTTTTTTCCCTGGTTTGTCAATAATAGTCAAAGCAAATTTTTGTGACAATAACAACTATATAGTTATCTCGGCATTGACATTAGGCTTATTCATCAAATATTTAATGGTTTCATGATTAGCATGAACAAAATTTTGATACCCAGTGATATAGTGCCTGAATTTGTTTAAATAATGTACTACAAATAAGAGTTCTTTTTCAGTGATAGTGTAATTCAACTCAGCTTTAGACAATTTCTTACTAATGAATTAGATAGCATAAGGAAATTTATCTTCTAATTTTCCTAAGGCTTCCCACCAAAAATTTATTTGATGCATCAGTATGGATATGGAAAGGCAATGCCTAGTTGGGACCCCTAAGGATGGGTGTAGTGGTAAATTTTTCTTTCAACACTTCAAGGGCCTCTTGACAGTTGCTTGTCCAACAAAAATCTCAATCCTTGGCCAATAATCCAAACAAACGTGAAGCCACTTTATTAAAGTCTTTGATGAATCTTCTATAATACCTAGCTAATCTTAAGAAACTCATGACATCTCTTTCTTTTGATGAGTAGGGACCCTTTTGATGATGGCAATCTTGTTTGGGTCAACATGTATTCCTACCTTGGATATGGAATGGCCATGCACAATCCCTTCATTTATCAAGAATTCACATTTATAAAGCCTCAATGAGAGATTAAATTTAATACATTTCGTCAAGACCTTCCGCATATTGGAGAGAGCTCCATGGAAGTCACGCCCATAAGGAATGAAATCATCCATGTATATTTCAATAGAGTCATGAAAAAGTTATGAAAAAATACTCATAAGTTCCCTCTTGAAAGAAGCAAAGGCATTGCAAAAACCGAACGGAAGAACTCTATAATAAAAGGTACCCAAGGACATGTAAATGTGGTCTTATCTTAGTCTTCAAAGCTCATCTAGATTATCTTATATCCACTAAATCCATCCAGGAAGGAGAATAATTTATACCCTACAAGGCCATCTAGGATTTATTCAATGAAGGCTAAAGGAAAATGGTCCTTCTTTGTATAATTGGTAAGTACCCGGTAATAAACATAGATTCTCCACTTCCCATTCTTCTTGGGAACTAAAACAAGAGGTAACACCCACTCACTATCTGAAATGGGGTATATGAACCATGCATCCAATAGCTTTTGTAGTTATTCTTTCACAATGTCCTTAAGATCTGGATTCATCCTTCTCTGGGGTTGGCACACAATCTTGCATCCCTCCTTGATGTAAATATGATGAGTACAAAATGAGGGATGTACACATTTCATTTCCTTATAATCCCAAGCAAAAGCATCCAGGTTTTTCGTCAGCACATTGCACAATTGTTCTTCTTGTTTGGATGAGAGAGAAGGGTTGATATTTAAGGTTCTAGATGGGCCAAACTCTACAATATTGACATGTTCTCAACTTGATTCAATAGGGAATAAGTCAGTCCAAGGACTAATCCCAGGTTCTTTCATCAACTCATCAATTGGTATCGAAGTGGGAGGTTGGTTCTAAAGGATATGGTCTATGAGGTCGTCTTAATTAGGTTTCCCTCTTCCTGTAATAGTATCTAGAGTGAATATTGGGTAGGGGGGTGTGATACAATTCATCATCTTCCTCCCTTTCTAACCACAAGTGTAATTCATGTTCAATAGAAGGCTGAGCAAGAGGATACAATACCATTTTTTTTATGAATTTCCATTCTTAATTGTCATGTTCCTAGCGCTACAACTAATGTAGGCATCAACAGTGGGCAACCATGGTCTTCCTAAGATGAGAGGATAGCCATTAAACTTTTTTTTGGATTGGAGAACCAAGAAATTAGTAGGATACTCCCAAGAGTCAATGGAGACCATAACATCTTCAACAATTCCCTTAGGAGATACTGTGGATATATCTGCAAGTTGCAGCATTGTGGTGTTCTTCCTCAAATCCCCTTGGAGATTTAGCTTTAGCATGGTTTCCTTAGTCATCACATTGATTTCAGCCCCAATATCAATCAGGGTATTAAGGACTATAAGGCCATTAATGTGCACATCCACTACTGGGCTTCCAAGGTCTAGATATTTCAGGAAGATAACCCTCCCAAGCATCAAATCAGATAGTTTCCCAACAACATTTATGGTAGGGGTGTCTCTTTTTAGTCTCCCAATATTTTTGAAACATTTCTCCTTGATAGTATTATTATAGATGGGAAAATTTTTAATGGCTTGGATAAGGGGTATCTTAACACACAAATTCTTCAATTCTCTCGTAAGTTCAACCTCTTCTAGGGTGTGCTAGCTAGGGTGGATCAACCTCTCAAGAAAGTCTGGTGGAAGTAAATTCTCAGTGCGGAAAAAAAAAATTCCTCTATCCCAAGACAGCAGGTCTAGCCACAAACAAACAATCTATGGAAAATCTCCTTAAGATAGAATCAATTAAGAGGGCCTACCTCTTTGAACACTATTCTGCTTGGTGATGATCTTGCTTCCTCACTCTAGTTATCTTATGTTTCCATCCTTCGACTGCTTGAAACAAGCAAACAACAATGACAACAAATGTGATAGCATACAATATTGTATTCAGCCTACTTAATAGGTCAAGGAACATTAAGCCATAAAGATGTAAAATGACACTTCATGTAGGAAATCAATCAATAGTTGCATTTATATAAATCAGAAAGAGATTACAACTGGTTCCTTGAAGTTGTTCGTCTCCTCCGACGTATTCGGGTTCCCACACTTCTGCTAGCACTTCATGGATAGACCCAACATTTGAAGTTTTAAAGCCTCTTTCCCTCTAGTCTCAAACCAAACAAAAATCACACTATTCTCCCTCAAACGTACACTAGAAAGCTACAAGCTATAGATGACTTACTGGTTATTCAAACTTGCTCCAAAAATCCAACTAACTTTTGCTTGGGAAAAAGAAAGGTTTATATAGCTTGGATGGATGGGAGATGTTTCCTATCATCATGGGAGAAGTTCTTATCTCTTAAGGTTGTTCCATCCTAATAGGGGAAAGGAGCCCAATTTGATTTCCTCGGCTCCATCTAGCCCAACCATGTACCAGACTTTTGTTACGAAGCTTCTAGGCATGGAAGCTTCGGCTCCTTATTTAGAAAAACTTCCAAAAGAGGATCAGCGTGACTGGAAAAGGGCTAATTCACTCTGATCGGTACAAGGGATAGTTTTAAACTCTGTAAATTGGTGCAAGGAGAAAACTGTTTAGTAGCACCGGTCTTGTAAATTGGGATAGAAGAAATATTCTTGGAAAATGGTGTAAAGGGGAATTATTCTGCTCATGGAGAGGGACATACTCGGGGTTTCTTCATGATGGGAAAGCATGTCGGGTACACTGTAGGGGTCCTCCAAGATCGTAGACGAGGAGTACAGAGACAGTGATAAAATGTTGTATAGCAGAAAGGGAGGTGGATTTACTTGAGGAGCAATCTCTTATGTCTCTTATTTAAGCTCTTTAGGTGGAGAAGGTGGGTGATTATCTGGGTGCACTCTCCTAGACCGAAGGTTGTTCTCCTGGATTTCCATGGCATAACCAGGATAAGATGTCTCTCCACTATAGACCTGATGTGCTTACTTTCTATTTGGGTTCGGATTGGGTTGAGCATGTATTTGAGGTTTCTTAGGTGGAGTATGATGAGTGACTTGTGGTTGAGGTTGGGGTGGAGGCAGTAAAGTAGAAGGTTGGTTGACTTGAGGCCTCCACCCTTGTGATGGGTTTCCCCATTGAGAAGATTGTAGTGGATATGGCTTAAAAGGAAGGTTGGCATGTTGAGGAGGATATGGAGGAGCATAAGTCCAAGAAGGAGGTGTGGACCATGATGGATGAGTGGAAGAGTACCAAGGTTGCAAAGGTGCAAACTGATTTGGATTATAATAAGAGTCGTGTGCACCTTTCATGCCTTGATGATATGGTCGAGGTCCTTTAGGTCTTCTTTGATTAATGAAGAAATGTTTCTTTGACCCATCTTATGCCCCTTGGTATATAACTTTTAATCCTATAAAATAGGTGCATTTATCTGTTGCATGATTTTCTTCATAGACTAGGTAGACTTCTATGATATTCAATGGGAATTCGTTCCTAGGATGTCTTTTGGTGCATTTAGGGAAGAAAATAGCTAGTTACCTTTCTGCTTCCTCCTGCATTCTTTTGATTTGCATGGTATCCATTTGCAAAGAAAACGTATGCAACATTTCACTCTTTAAAACCTCCAACGTGTTCCCTATCTCATTCTTGATGGATGTTGTGGAGGGAGAGGAACTAACCAAGCCTTGACTAGCCCTACCCTTTTTCTTGGCAGCCCTAGAGGGATTCTTGAATACAGTTTTGATGTCATCATAGGATAATTGAGACATATCTCCTCCAGACAGCATGTTGAGGGTTTCCAATGTATCCTCCCTAATCCCTCAGAGAAGAACTAGCTTAAGTGACTCAGGATCAAGGGTATAACTCGCCCTCATATAACTTAGTTGAAATCTCTCCTCATAGTCCTCTAGGGACTCATCAGGTGCAAGAGTCATCCTCAAGATTTATTCATTGGTTTCTTTGGACCTATAGTAGTCCTTGTAATTTCTATTGAAGGCTTGTTTCATTTGGGCCCAGGTAGTGAAGTTACCCCCAGGCAGACCCATAAACCAGTGCAAGGCTACATCTTCAAGGGTAGATGGGAGTAACTTCAACTTCTGCTCATCAGAGGCATAGTCATAGGTCCTACAAACAACAACAAATTCAAACATGACAGTGTCATGATCCTCAGAGGTTAATCCATAGAAGTGTAGAAGGGAAGTAGGGCTTATATTCTTCATTCTAGCCTCTCCATTGGTCTCTCTGATAGGAAAAATCACATTGTCCTTGTTTTCAGCCATAGCTTACGTAGGTGAAGTGGGTTCCTCTTCTTCCCTAATAGGTTCTTCAAAAATTTTAGGTGTCTCACCTAGAGGGTCTTCTAACTCCCTTGTATTCAAAGAGCGAAGCTCACAGTCACCAAAGAAGAGTGAAGGTTGATTGCTTGAGGGTGTAGGGGTATTTGGTAAGAATTTTCCTTGATTATCCCTACTCCTATGAGGCATGAAAGGTTTTTTTTTTTTACTTTTTCAAAAATTGTATGCAAAACAGAAAACAATGCTCAAACATAAAAATAAAAAAAATCTACTTATACACCTCCCTGACTACGACGCCAAAAATTAGTGAGCCCTGGTATTGCACCAAGAATGTTGCAACTCCCAAGGATTCCTCAACTTAAATTATCAAGTCGAGGTTCGTACAAACTTAGAGGTGGCAGTGCTATATGCATAGAAGATTGGATTCTACTCATGCCACCCTTAGTTGCGACATTAGATCAAAGTGCTAAAATACCATTCCTCCTACTAAACTATAGTGAAATCTTATTGATGAAAGTACAAAATGGATTCTCTCTATGGAAGTGGAAATGCCATTTTCTCAACTTGTAGATGTTAATCAATCAATTCATGAAAGGACAAGGGCTATTCTACTTGCAGAAAGAAACCTACTTTATCTTGCATAACTCTTCGGACTACCAACATAATTGCATGTATCATCTACCTAGTTCACACTTTCTTGAAAATAAGAAACCTAACTTGCATCATACTTGTGATTAAAAGAACTAATTCTACTTGGTTTTGCAATGAGAAAAAGGAATGGTTGGAGTGGCATAGGAGCTTCCCCTGATCATCAAATCACAACTTTGGGTAATTATTCATCTTCACTGAGCTAACTTTAAAGTGGGGATCAAAACTGGTAAAGAAAAGTGGTGCTACAAGCTTGCTACAGGCGCTGCGACAAGAGGTCTTGCATTACTATAGGAGAGCTTGTAATGCTATAGGAGGGGTTTCGAAAGGCTTTTTAGGGTGAAAATGACGTCTTGAGGGTATGGAGAGGTTGATGGAGGTTAAATAAAATCAAGGTTGGTTTGAGCCCCCTAACCAAGCCCAGGACCTCTCAAAGGTATGTCTTACACTAGGATGAATGCTCACGGTGTCCTAAGTTTACTAGGCAAAGTGACTTATGGAAACAGAGTTTTGGGACAGAAGTAAGGGGTGGAAAGAGAAGATGGAGGAGTCCAAGATGGAAGTTGAAGAGGTTCCCTCCCATGTAGATCAAAACATCCCTATAACCAACCACATGCATGCATCCATTGATCATTAACAAAGTGATATAACCTATGATGGAAAAGATGAGTTGAATTTAAATAACATATATTTTATGCCATAACACTAAACTAAATTCTGAGCTACAGAAAGAAAATGTAAAGAAGAAAAAAAAATTCATCTATTTCCAAGAAATCGTAAACATGATATTTTTGGACTAATATTGTGAATCCTTCCAGCCATTCTCCCACAAGAGATGTGATGTAGAAGCTTTCAACCATAGGTTTTTATAGTTTAACCTCTACTAAAATGAAAGAAACAATGAACTTCTTGGAATCAAGAACACAAAAATAGTACAAAAGAAGGACCAAAGCCTCTAGGTTGGGCCCAAACCCAAGGGTCTCAACCCTCTAAAACTAACTCAGATGCAGCTTAATAACCAACTTCTCATTATCATGTAGTAAAGGTCTCATACATCACATAAAGTTTCAAAATGACAATGACAAGCTCTAAGCTCAATAGCTACGCCTAGCTAAATCAAAACTTTGAATCCTAATGAAATTTTCATCTCTTTTATTTATACAAAAGGGCAACTAATAGAATCTTCCTTGAAAATAGGAGTGATTCCCTCCTTGTTTCGATCCCAAGCTGAGTTAGGGAGTTAAGGAGGTGGAAAAACTACCTAGATTCTCTCCTGGTTGTCTCCATCAATTCCCTGCATAATAATTTCGTTAAGAATGCTTCTTTTTCCTGAAATTAAACCACATTAGGCCATGTACTATGAAAAATAGCTTTTACTCCTCTTACTAAGCATAATATAACAAAAAATGTGAGAAAATGTGAGAAAATGATAGTTTTAAGGTTAGAGGATGGCATGATGATCTTCAAAATATACTTATTGATGGGACTCATCATTTGGTACCTTATCATACAATGTGCCATATTAGGTATAAATGATATCCAATTACTGGGCATGAGTGATCACCTTTTCTTTGGTTACGACTCTGCCTTTAGCTATGTCTTCTCTAATAGATGACAAAGGGAATTTACGAACCATTCATCTAATAATTGGTCAGGAATGAAAGGCTTAACCAAATGATGATGGCTTCGCCACAAATGAATATGGTTAAAGATGTGAGAGAGCTTACTCTGTTTGAAATTGTTTAAGATTTCTATTCGAGTGTCATATCTGATGGGTAACTAGAAATGTGTTAGGAATGTAGTATCCAAGGTGCGAAATTTATCAAATGAAGCTCGAGGTAATTTTATGTACCATTTATTTGTCATACCAGTGAGTGTACACTAGAAAATATATAAACAAACAGAATCTTCATTGATGGAGTTCAAAGAACACCACAAAAGATAAGTCATTATGTGTGTGGATGGGTCTTCTCTAAGATTTGCATTGAATTTAGGAATATCATAAGGAAACTTGATAGGAATAACTGATCGCCAAGGAAAATTAGAAACGAGATATTTGGTGAGCCTGGCTAAATCCGGAAATTTGAGATTCACCACGAATGGAAACTTCCCATTAAAGTACGGTGGAGGATATCCTAGATAAAAAGGGACAACCTAAGAAACATGTATCTATGTCCTGGGATAGGGATCATTTTGATAGCCAGTATATACATAACCCTATTTTCTAGCTCCACGATGACCTTGCAAAAGGTTGGGACGACAGAGTTTGGACTTGCTAACCATAAGGAATCTAAGGGATACCTTGATACATCAGATATTATTTCACTGCGGGATTCTACATCATCCCAACGTAAGGTGGATTCGGTTGTGGTTGTGCCTGTGCCATGCCATACACATTCTGACCCATCTGACCTTGAGGAATGGCCTTCCCAAACTATTGTGATTGTAAGTTACCTTGAATAGGTTGGGTATACATGGGTTGAGATGCGCCAGATACCTCGTAGTGGGTTGAGTTAAGGGTACAACCTGTAAATGTTGGCTCACATTCATTTGAGTTTGAGCAGGTTGAGAGTCTAAAGATGAATCCACAACTGAACTAGGCTAAATAGGAAAATTAGGTTTCCAAAAAGTAGTAGCCATTCCTAAATAGGGAGGACTCATTTAAGGCTGAGAACTAATTTGAGGACATGAACCTACAAAAGGTTTCCCCCCAATCAAAAGAAGAGGGTAATACTAAGGTAACTGTTGTCCCCTAAGAGAATCATTCCTATTAGGAGATAGATTGGGGTGTTGTAAATAACCATTTCCACTAACATAAGGTCCATATTTCTCTTTAATTGTAGTTGTAGATGGAGGAAGAGGAGGAAACTGTGTAACACTCATCGAGTGTCAGATGAAATTCAATATGTAGATGGCATGGGAGAGGTCCATGGACTAGATTATTTACAAGAGAAGGTACCAGAAACGGATTGGTAACTAGGCGGGATGGATGGGCCACCATACAAATGTACCTTTGGTGTGGTTACAAACATGGATGAGGTTGCAACTTGGATTGTCTTAGCCACGGTAGTAGATATATGCTGGGAGACCAAAGTAAAGTCTGTCATGGTTAATCCCAAAGACGATTTCCAAGAGAAACTCAGAGGTGAGTTGAAAGGAAAATAATCAGATAAAGGAGGTTGAAATGGAGTATGATGAGATAGAAAAGGATGAGCTTGATAAAAATGAGTCCCTTATCATGGGAGAGGAGGATTGAGGCCCTTCCTATGGAATCTATTTGATACTCACAAGACCAGGTGGAAGGGGTTCACTATTGAGTGTAGTATATAGAGTTTGGGGTTGTGTCTAAGACAGTGGAAGAGAATGGGAAGGCGCTGGAGTGATAGGTATGGATGGATGAGGTACCTCAGGTTGAGTTGTCTTTGAATTGGGAAAGTTAGGTTCAAAAACACCAGGTAAAGAGATTTTAGGTGCTTCGGTTTTGATTGTGTTAGAGTCACCAACCAATGGAGAGGAAATCTCAAGCTCCATACTCATAGGAAAAGATGATTCTGGCAGATCTATCTCAGATGGAGGACCAAAAGTAATAGCCCCTCAAGTACTAGATTAGGTAGTTTATGTTTTCTTATTATTTTGATGATGGCTAGGAGTTGCCTCTAGTCGAAGAGGAGGCTTATTTTTCATTCTACATGAACGATGGGGTAAAGGGTCTTATCCTTCCACAATGGATTAATAAATTTTAACAATTAACACAAAAAATAAGTCAAAGAAGATAAACTAGGCATACAACTTTACCAAGCAACTGTGAACTGCAATGTACAAGGCGACTGACTTGGTTACCTATGGAGAGGATAGCAACCTAAGGTGGACTTCCAAAATACACTTGATAATACATGGAAGCACAATTCATGTTAATGTTGTTTAATGCATAACCATATGATGAGAGTGTTCCCATATAATTTTCATGCGTGGAGCTCCATCCAATATACCTGGAGGTACGTGGAGAATGGTCTGATACAATTACATACATGGAATGGGATATCACCCTGAACACAACGCTCGAAAAAATGACAATTTCTATGTTTATAGATGTTGGATCACATCTCTAGACTAGACCTTTAGATGTTTGTGTTAATGTTACAAATGCTCCTTAGGTTGATTTAGTTAAATTTAAAGTTTATCTTCATTTAAGTTTTGGTTTTCAACACTCACCACAATTTTCACCTGAATATCCTAAAATGAAAACCAGCATGATAAAATGAAACTTTTTGTTTCAATGAAAATATATATATATGGGAGGGAAGAGAACAAATAATATGTGGCATATAAGATGCAACAAACATGATTGTCAGAAATTCCCCTAATGCAATTGTTTCTAACTACAATTTTCACTCACAAAACCCTAGATGCAATGCATGATGCATAATATTTTTCTTTTAAATTCCACTTAATTTTCATATGAAAACTAAGATATTCACCTAATCGCTGATAAAAAAACATTTTCAGAATGATGACTAAAACACCAATTTTTTCAAGGAATCTAATCATCAAGAAATTGTTTTGTTAATGACCTAATGAAAAGTAGAAAGTAAAACCTTAACAAATTCTTATCAAAGGCACTCAAAACCAAAAGCAAACAAGATGAAGGCTTCTGAGAAGGCTAAACACACTCAGGGACATAAGGAGGACCAACTGGAATCACATCAATCAAAGAGAAAAGCATCAAAAGGACTTTTTTTGCATGAAATAGGGATTAGCACACGTGAAAAGAAGCCACCAATTATCTGCAATGCAAGTATAGAGAAGGCCATGGTGTTATTCAATGCTCTATCAATAGACCAGTGGGTACCTTTACTTACAGTGTTTTTCAATTTTGTTTGTGCAATGCCCCTCATACTTTCCATAGGGCATTTTTGAGTATTTATTTTGAATTGGTTCATGACTCTGTTGAAATATACATGGATGATTTCACTCCTTATGGGTGTTAATTCCATGAAGCTCTCTCCAATCTATGCAAGGTCTTGAAGAAATGCATTGAAATGAACCTCTCTCTAATCCCTGAGAAATGTGAGTTCTTGATGAATGAGGGGATTTTTCTTGGCCATTCCATTTCCAAGAAAGGGATACAGGTAGACCCAAACAAAATTTCCATCGTCAAAAGTTTCCTACCTTTCAAAAGCAAAGAGATCTCAGGAGTTTCTCAGGTCTAGCTGACTATTATAGGAGATTCATCAAAATACTTTAGTAAAGTGGCTTCACCTTTGTTTGGTTTATTGGCCAAAGATTCAGATTTCTATTACACCACAAATTGTCAAGAGGCCCTTGAAGTGTTGAAAGAAAAGTTGACCATTGCACCCATCCTAAGGGGTACCAACTGGGCATTGCCTTTCCATATCCATATTGATGCACCATATAAAGCTATGGGGGGAGCCTTGGGACAAGTAGAGGATAAGTTGCATTATGTTATTTATTTCATTAGTAAGAATTTGTCTAAAGATGAGGTCAATTACACTGTCATTGAAAATGAACTATTAGCTGTAGTACAATCTTGAAACAAATTTAGGCATTATATCACTATGTACCAAAATTTGTTCATACTGATCATGAAACAATTAAATATTTGATGAAAAATTCTGATGTCAATGTTAGGATAATTAGATGAATTTTATTGTTACAAAATTTTGATTTGACTACTATTGAAAAACCATGGAAAGAAAATGTGGTTGCCAATTTTTTGTCCAGGTTAACCTTGCCTGCAGGTAATGAAGAGATGGTGGATGATCAACTACCATATGAGCACCTCTTTACCATCTCAGTGCTTTCTCCTTGTTTTTTTGACATAGAAAACTACTTGGTTGTTGGGAGCTTCCCTCCTTATCTATCATCCAAGGTGAAAAGAAAGATTGTAAGGAAAAGTTATCCTTTCACTTAAATTGGGGGAAATATTTTTAGATTGGGACCAAATTAGTTCTTGAGGAGATATGTAAGAGAAGAGGAGGTCTTTGACATCATCTCAGCATGTCATGATGGACCTTGTGGAGGTCTTTTTGCTACTAAAAGGACAACCTTTAAATTTTTATAGGTCGGTTGCTATTGACCCACTTTACATCAAGATGCAAGGAGATACACCACTAGGTGTGATCAGTGCCAAAGGATGGGAAAACCCACACCTAGGGATGAAATGCCCCTACAACCTCTAATCTCCTTAGATCCATTTGAAAAGTGGGGAATGGATTTCATTAGGCCAATTGATCCAAAATCAAGACAGAAAAAGTACATCATTGTGTGCATTGAATACTTGATAAGTGGGCTGAGAAAAAGGTAGTCAAAGTAGCAATTGAACATAAAGTGACAGAATTTTTATGAGAGAACATATTCTACAAGTTTGGGTATTCAAGGGAGGTAGTCACTTATCAAGGAGCACAATTCACATCCAATTTGATTGAGGATCTCATGAGGCAGCACCATATCAAGCACAAGACATCCACCTCTTATCACCCTGAAGAAAATGGGCAAGTAGAGGTCACAAATAGAGCATTAGAGAGAATCCTCACTAAGGTTGTTAGTATTAGCATGAAATATTGGTAGAGAGACTAGTAGAGGCCACTTGGGCCTACAACACCACTTGTAAAACTACCACTGGATTCACTCCATATGTCTCAGTTTATGGGAAGAAGGTGTTCTTTTCTATTGAGTTTGAATATAAAACTTTGACAATGGCAGCTCACTTGGACTTAGATGTCACCGCAGCACAAAAGAAAGGTTGCTCCAACTTAATGGTTTAAATGAGTTAATAATGCAAGCTTTCCTGCACACTGAAGTCATACAGTTGCAAAGGAAGGTTTGACATGATAAGCATATCAAGGAAAATACTTTTCAAGAAGGGGAATGGACCCTATTACATGATTCTAGGTTCAAATATTTTAAAGGGAAGCTAATGACAATATGGTTGGGTCCATACCTGGTCATGAAAATGGATTTTTCCAAATCAGAACCATTGATGAGGAAGGCATTCCCTTGTTTCTAAATGGTTATAGGTTGAAGATATATAGAAGACCGCTTTCCAAGGAATAATTTATCAGTTCAATCATAAAATAATTAAATGTGATTGGGAGTTTCACATCTTCTAATCGATAGCATTTATAGAAATTTGAAAAAATAAAAATAAAAGGGCCTGGATTAAAACCTCTATGAGGCATATGAGGCCAACTCTAGGGTTGAAAACCTCTTTGAGGCAGCCCAGGAGAAAAAAGAAAAAAAAAAGAGAGAAAATAATAAAGATCTCTAGGTGAAAACCTCCTTGAGGCACCTAGGGCAAGCATGCAGGTTGAAAAACTCCTCTGAGGCAACCTATGTTTCTCAAGAAAAAAGAAAAATAAAAAATAAAGAGAGAGGAAATGAAGAACAAGGAAGAATCTTATAGCATGCTTGCTAACCTTTCTCTTTTTTGCAAAATTGTACACAATGGCAGATTTCATGGCTATAGGTAAAAACCTACAAGATATCATCCATCCCTCCATCCATAATCCTCATATCCATCCTCTTCATTCATATGACTATCTCTCTCCACCATCCCATCATCAAGAAATCCAAATTTCACCTCCTCTCTATGACGCTACAGGAGGTCTTGTAATGCTACAGGAGGAGCATGTGAAGCTACAAGAGGGAGATCCAACTAGTAAAACGGCCCAAAATACCATTATGACTCTAATAAATGATAAAGAGTGTCCTTGAATGATTTCTCCATCACCCATCCACTCCATTTCACCAAAAATTTTCTCAAATTCTCCACTCTGTCTAACCTTAGAAAAAACATGCAGAAGCCACTATTTTCTATCTCTATAGTCTCTACATTACTCCTTCATGACTCTAACCCTATCCTCATGACTTTTCATCATCTCCATCATATTCCTCATGCAAAATTAAGACTTCAAGGGGAGCTCGAAATACTGCTACAGGAAGAAATGCCTGCTATGGTAACCTGTGCAGCCACAACAAGAATCACTGATATTATTTTTTTCCACCAATAGAAGGGATGATGGAGCCTTGCTTTCATCTATGAAGAGATAAATCATTCTCAGGTATGCTTTTCACCAGCACTAGTAATTTGGACATCAGAGAGGCACCTTCACACACACAATAAAATCAACAGTCAAGGTATCATCAAGAATGAAGACATGCACAGGAAATAATTCAAAGAGTCAACTCCCTTTATCATAATGATATATGGTCCAGCTCAAGCATGCAAACCTCTGTAGTATTTTGATCCACAAGTGGGCTCAATTATGGCAACCCTAACCTCCTCCCTATGCATAAAAATACTAAAATGTGTTTTGAGAAAGGAAATTTGTTTTAATAGGTTGGAGGTGGCCACTGAACTTGGCCACCCTCGACTAGTAAACTCAAGTCTAAGTTAAGTCACCCATGCAATGTGGAAATGTCAACTAAAAAAGAATTGGTGTCCTTGAAGAGTGGGGTGATAATCATGACGAGGGAGAAATGATTACAGTTAGTGGGGACAATGGTCCAAAAGAGGAAACTCATGTTAATGCCAAGTCACTAGAGTGGTCCAAGATTTTAACCAAAATAGTATATTATGTGCTAGCTCGACTTCATTTTCACCATCACTCATTCTAGAAATAGGTAGAGGAAGGATGAGCTAGTGCATCAGACAACCTAGGGTGCCATCAAGTAGTTTTCAACCCTATCTGCAAGTGCTACAAGAGAAAGCTATAGGCAGGCCTGCAAGTCCTACACAAGGGTTGAGAGGAGCTAAAGGAGGAGTTGGGAGGAGAAAAAGGAGTCACGGTGGCTCGATATGGTCTCAAAACCCTCATGCACACACAAAATTCTCTTAAAAGAAGTAAGTGACACCCTCCTTCCTTGTTTCTACACCGAATTGCGTGATAAGTATGCTTGAAGTTAAGAGCCTATAACAGCCAATTGATCAGTAGGTGGTATTTTTGAAGTTTGTTGTCATTAAGAGAAGAGAAAATAGTTTGGTTTATATAAATTCAATCACCCTTCTTCCTCACTACTACAAAACATTTTACCATTGTTTCACCACTAAGATTGTTTGAATTTTTTTTGAATTCCATGCCTACATAGCATCAAGGAGTAATAGAAAAGAAATGGAGGGGAAGATTTAATAGAAGGGAACCCTCAAATGCTAGGAAAATTCACCAACACCCTCCTGTAGCTGAGATTCAAGGTAGAATCGCCTCTCCCTCAAAGGCTTAGTGTCCCCCATTTCCTCCTATAGTAAATCATGGAGATGAGTCAGAAGTTGAGGGAAGGAAAACACTAGTATTTAGCTCACCATGGCCTCATCAATTTAATAGTGGTATATTCTCTAAACCACTTGAGGATCTCTATCATATGTAACAAATTTGTTGACATGGATAGGGATAATTTCATAGAAACCCAAGCCATCACACCTAGAGAGATACCAGCCTCTAGTATTGGAGGTAAAGAAGGAAAAATAGAGGAAGAAGAAGGAGACAAAGTGGGGGAGGTAGAGATAGAAAGAACATAAGAGCAAGAGAGGAAAATGGAGGAAAATGAGGCAATAGAGACAGAGGGAGGATAAGAAAAGATGAAAGGAGAAGAGGGGGAAAAGAAAGAGTAAGCCCTAAGGAGACTTCTCAACCACAAGGAGCATAAGATACTGAACAAGAAGTAGTTGCAACATTAGCTACATTGCGAAATCCTATCAATCCTAAGAGGAAGCAATCAAGATAAGGTGAAATGTATTTTAGAACCAAGAATTGCACCAAAATTAGACAAGGGAAACCAAAAACTCCTACAAATGTTCCTATAATTATTGATGAGACACTAAGAAAAAATGAATAAATAAGACCAAATGAAGGAAATATTGAGGAGGCCACCCCTCCTAAAACCAAAACCAAGTCACATATAGCACCTTTGAGTAGGCTTACCACTAGGTCAGTCACCTTCAAGGGGCAAAGGACACAATCTTCCTTTGAGAAAGAAGAAAAAGAGAAGCTACAGGAGGATCAAGGTTTGCTACAGGAGAGACAGGGTTTTCTATAGGAGAGGAAGAGTTTGCTACATGAAAAATAGGGGAAGCTATAGGAGCACAAAAAATAGTTATAAAAGGAGGTCAACACCTCAAAAATAGTTGGAAAATACCTACAAGAGCTCCAAAAACCTAGCACACAACCTAGCTTAGGGTCCTGCTACAAATTTGTTGAATGATGAAGGATTATCCTTGAAACATTTGCAATCCCACTCCTTTATGAGCTGTAGATAGAGAGAGGCAGAACCCATAGGCAGAGGAAAATCGTCTAAATATAAGAATGTGGAGGATGTAGACCTCATGGAAGAAAATTTAATTGAGATGGGAAAAATTTAACTAAATTGAGAATGATTGAGTCTATGATGAAGGAGCAACTACATGCATAAAAAAATATAGTGAGAGAGAGGCTACAGGAGAAAGAAACACAACTTACCACCATGGCAAGTATCTCTATGGAAGACCTACAATGCAGGTAGCCATCAAAGTCTTATGCTCTCTTTATTAAAGAATAGTGGTTGCAATTCCAAATCAAAATTCTAGCACAATATGGATCTCTGTCTTTTCAGGACTATAGGTATTTTATTGAGTTTTGCAACCAAACTAACATGGAAGACAAGGAAAAATTAGATGAATTTTATATGCACAATCTCACTTTGATAAATCTGAATTTTTGGGATCCCAATTCAAGATTGGGGGATATGCATCTGATGGATTTAGCATCTTGGATTACTCATGAGGAGACAAGAGCTAAGGAGGTGAAAAGGGTAATGGAAAATGGAGGACAAGGAACCATTGTATATCAGAACTGAGCTAGTTAGCCCTAAGGCTCCCATTAGCAATCATAGCCTCATCTCCAATGATGTTGCTTTGGCACCAAAATACATTGCTACCTAGGAGCAAGCCATTCTACACTTTGAAGACACATTTAGGATTTTGGGAACAAAAAGTCTACAAGCCTTCCAGAGAATATGGCATGCATTACCCCACAACTTACAAATCAGAGAATATCACTCTCCAAAAAGGCTAAGGAATTCCTTGGAGAGAACATGCTTGTACAAGAGGATCATGTAGAGGATGAAAATAAGGTGGATATGACTCAAATTCAGTCTGGATTACAAGGAGGAAGAGATGAAGCAGAAGAGCAGAGGGAGTGGATAGAGATAGAAAGGAATACATTTTTTTCCCCATAAGAGGGCACACCATCTAAGGAGACTTGGGAATTTAGGGAGGCCACTAGGGCCATGAAAGAGCTTCACATGTATGATTGATTTTCTAAGAGGATGAGAAACACCTTCAATAGGGGGTGATGATGAGTCCCATCAATAAGTATATTTTGAAGATCATTATGCCATCCTCCAGCCTTAAAACTATCTTTATCTCACATTAATTCACATTTTTTGTTATATTATGCTTAGTAAGAGGAGTAAAAGGTGGTTTTCATAGTATGTGGCCTGATGTGGTTTAATTGAAGGAAAAAGAAGATTTTTTTAGGATATTACTATGTAGAGGCTTGATGGAGACAAATAGGAGCGAATCTATGGGGTTTTAACACCTCCTTAACTCCTTAAACTCAACTTGGGATCATAATATCCTCTCTCACTAGTTCGAATTGATTGGCAATCGAGTGACTCCTAGCCCAAGTGAATCTCAAGAGGTACAAGATCCACCATTTTCAAGATCAAGGAGGGAACCACTCCTACTTTCAAGGGAGTTTATTCAGCTACCCTTTGTATAAATAGACAAGAAGAAGAGATCATTAGGATTTGAATTGTTTGTTCAGCTAGGTGTAGCTATTGAGCTTCAAGCTTGACATTGTTACTTTAAACTTTTATGTGATGTATGAGACCTTCACTTTTTGATAATGAGAAGTTGGATTTTAAGATGCATATGAGTTAGTTTCAGAGGGTTGAGACCCTTGGGTTTGGGCCCAACCTAGAGGCTTTGGTTCCTATTTTTGTACTTATGTGTCTTCTTGATTCCAAGAAGTTCATAATTTCTTGCATTTCAGTAGAGATTGATCTATAAAAACATGTGGTTGCAACCTCTACATCACCTCTCTTATGGGAGAATGAGTGGAAGGATTCACAACCACGGTCCAAAAATATTGTGTCTATTATTTCCTAGAAGTATATTAGTGTTAGTTTTACTATTTTTCATTTGCTTTTTGAATCTTATAAGTCAATTAAGTGATTAGATGAGTCTTATGGCATAAACTAGATGTGATTAAATTAAACTAATATTTTCCATCATAAGTTATCTCATTTTGTTAATGATAAATGGATTTGTTCATGTGATTGATTGTAGGGATGTGCTAATATGTAGGGAAGGGTGCCTTGACCACTTCCATATTGAGCTCCTTCATCTTCTTTTTCCACCTCCAAATTTTTTCCCAAAACCCTATTTTATAAGTCATTTTGCCTAGTACATCGAGAGCACTCATCCTAGTGCAAGACAGGCCTCTGAGAGGTCCTGAGCTTGGCTAGGGGCTCAAACTAACCTCCCTCCATTTTATTCAAATTCCATCCACCTGTCCATACCCTCAATACATCATTTTCACTTTAAAATCCACTCGAATTCCCTCCCATAGCATTATAGGCTTCCTGTACCAATCGCTTGTAGCTAACCTGTAGCACCACTTCCTTCATCAGTTTTGATCCCCATTACAACTTTGACTCAGTATAGATGAATAATGATACCCAATTGTGATTTTATGATTAGGGGAAGCTCCTAGGCCACTCCAACCATTCATTTTATTCACTGCAAAAATAGAGTAGAGTTAGTTTTTTTATCACAAGCATGATGCGAGTACGTTCTTGATTTACAAGCAAGTGTGAACTAGGTAGATGGTACATGAAATTATTATTGGTATTTTGATGAATTATACAAGACAACATATTTTCCTTTCTGCGAGTAGATTTGGTAGTTTAGTGGATTTTGCAAGATTAAATAGATTTACTTCTCCAAGTAGATTAGCCTTTGTCCCTTCATGAATTGATTAGTTAGCATTTACAATTTGAGTCAATGGAATTTCCACTTTCATGGCTAGAAGTAATTTTCAATTGTACCTTTATCAGCAAGCTTTCATTCTAATTCAGTTGGAGGAATGGTCTTGTTGACCTAGGTTGTCATTGATGTAAATATGGCAATATTCTGGATACTAAAGGATGACATGAAGCCAAGGGGAAGCAGAACAGATTCATGAAGAGAGGCATTCATATATGTAAGGAGGTCTTTGAAAGATACTGCCAAGCCAGAGGAGCCACATTGGACTAAGAGGAGATGCAGGAGGAACCATATAGCAAGGAGGCATATCAGAGTCATCAGGAGCCATCAGAGGAGCAATGGATGCGTTTAACAGCAAACAGAGGACAAAGAGAGCCATCAGAGCAAACAGGAGCAGACAGAGCCACCAGAGGAGCATATGGAGACGAGAGGAGCTAACAGAGCACGAAGCACCACCATTAGAGCCATAGAGGAAGCAGACAGAGTTAGAGGAGCCAAGAGGAGCACACAAGAGGAGCCAAGAGGAGCCAAGTGGAGCACACAGAGTGCTGTAACACTATCCACAGCATAAACATGCATATGGCGGCAAAGACCTATATATGAATTTAAAACAAATAGAGCTATCGGAGGTGGAAGACTTAGACTCATATGCAAATACACTAACGGAGTGAAAAAGGAAGAGTTTATATTCTATGAGCAGAATACATTATCGGAGGAGAAAACCCATATACATATGCTTTAACACTATCGGCGGGCACATATTAAAAAAGTTGGAGAAAATTTGTTGAAACATCAATCTCTCCGTTGCTGAAACACTGATACTTGTAAGAAAGTTGCTGATACACCACTTTCAGCGTTGCTGAAACACCTCTGCGATGAAATTATATTTCGGCGTTGCTGAAACACCTCCGCAACAACATTATATTTTCATGACACCATCAATCGAAGGTAAACATGAGGAAGCTAAAGCGAATGGAGGAGGGAAGCCAGAAGGTCGAGCGAGTGTTGAGGAAGTCGAAGCTCAAGCGAGCGAGGAGGAATCCAAAGAGCCATTGAGTAAGCAGAAATGAATGGAAAAAGTCATGAGAATATATAAAACAGTAAAAACAGAGAACTACAGTTGATGTGGGTGTTGTGAAGAACCAGAATGTATGGTAGCAGATGCAGCAGAAGTGGTTAAGCATTGTATGAAGTTGCTGGTGAACGCTGGTGAAGGTTGTTGTAGCTGTTGAACGTTGTTGAAATACGCTGGAGGAAATAGAGGCCGTGTGAGGGTCCAATAGAACAGAAAGAGGGTGCAGCAGAACAGAAAGAGGGATGAAGGACCAACAGGACAGTAGGCAGTCAAAGGGGAGAAACAGCCAGCAGAGAAACAGTCATGCTGAAGCATTCACTGTGACAATGAGAACATAAGCTTGAATAGAAAGTTGTTCTTTATACAGATTTTAGTGCAGCTAACAGTAGACTGACTAAAGCTGTGTGAAGACATTATCAGAGAGCGCAAAGACTATTGGAGATTTTGTGTGGATAGTATGGAGAGTTGTAAATACTTCTCCATAAGAAGATTGGTTGTCATTGATGCTGTAGCATGGAGACTACAGTGAAGCTGTAAACAGACAGAACTCAGTAGAGAAGAGTTCTGAGAGCAGAATATTATTACCAAAAGTGTCTTGACAAGATTGGATTGGATTCCTTGGGGCTGGTGCCTCAGAAGTGAGAAAGATTGGAGTTCTTGGGCTGGTGTCTCAGAAGCAAGTAGGATTGGAGTCCTTGGGGTTGATGCCTCAGAAATAGGAAGGATTGAAGTCCTTGGGAGTTTGTTCTCCTAAGTCCAAGATTGGTGTCTTGGAGAAATAGAGTTGGTGCCCTAGAGGTTGGAGCCTCACCAAAGTCCAAGTTGGAGCTTGGCAACTGATTGTAACCATCTATATATTGTATCTATTTTACTGCACAATTTATATTAATAAAAACATTTATTCTTACTGTTCATCCTGTGTTCTGAATATTTATGTTTTAACTGGTAAAACAATAGTGAAAAAGAAATACTGATTCACCCCCCCTCTCAGTATTTCCAACAATTGGTATCAGACCAGGTACCTTCATTCAAAGCTTAACAGCTTGAAGGTCGATATTTAGAACAAAAATGGCGAGGTCAAGGAAGAAAGTATCCAATCCTCCTAAGGATGTGTCTCCCTCTACTACTAAAATAGAAGACAATCAATTTGAGGAGGCTCCAAGGCTCAATGGGAACTTTAATATATGGGAAGTAAGAATGAGGAATTTCTTACAGACTCAAAGGATTGAAATCTGGAAATCAGTGATTGATGATAGTAGGATGGACAAAGAATCCAAGGAGTACAATGCAAAAGCAGCAAAGGCAATCTTGAATGGGCTACCTGATTCTGTAAAGAACAATCTAGGAAAATATTCATCAGCAAAGGATATATGGGACAAACTTCATGACCTTCACTCAAAAGGAGCACTGACCATGACCATCAATCAAGAAGGAGATCTTGAACCTATCATAGAAGCTGAAAATGAGAATGATGACGTAAAGGCTAAAACAGACTTAGAAGATGAAGAGAATGAAAAAGATTTTGTAGAAGAACTCCTCGCTAAACTTATGATTGCCATGGAAGAAATTAACAATTTGAAAGAGGAAAATGAGGAACTTAAGAAGAGAGCACTAGTTGGTAACCAAGATCAAACAAGGAAGAAAGTTGACCTCATCAAGCTTCAAGTACAAGAAAGGGATGAAGAGCTTTCCAAGCTTAAGAAGGAATTTCATCAAAGCAAAAGAAAGCATCATGAAGAAGTCATATCCATGACAAATCAATTAGATAAAGCAAAGAAGCAGGAAGATATCTTGTCAAGCCAACTTGAACAAAGGCACAAGAGCTTGAACAAACTTGAAGAAGAGATTGGTCAGTACAAGGTAGAGGTCTCCTCCCTTAAGTCTCAACTACAAGATGCCAAGAAACAGGCACAAGGTACTGAGAAGAAGATGGAGAGCAGTCAAGCAAAGAATGAAGAAATCTTCAAGGTGAAGTCAAATATCATCTCCCTTAAAATAGAAGCAGATGAAGCTACTCGTATCAAGGAAGAAACTGAGGAAAAACTTGCTAAGAAGAATAATGAGTGTGAAAGATTGGAAGAAGAGATTATCTTCCTCAGAACAAAGGTTGAAAGGATGAACAAAACCTTGAAGAGCTCTCAAGCCTTGGATGACATGCTCAGCTATCACAGATGTCCATCTGATAAATCAGGTCTCGGATATGTAGGTGAATCCTCAAACAAGAATGAAAATGCTTTAAACAAAAGAGATGTGAAGAAGCCAGAAAGAAGTGGTGATGCTCCCAGCTCCAGCAAAGGCAAGGAGAAAAATCAAGGCTGCAATAGAACAAATCCTCCTCCAAGAAGAAAACCAGCTCCAAGAAGAAATGTAGATGATGTCAAAGATGCGAGAGGCAATGGTTATCATCAAAGGATATCAAGGCAGAAAGGCTTCAGAAGTACATCAAGGAAATCCCCATCTCCCAGGTACCAAAGTTCATTTTTTGGTTATTTTTATTCTTGTACAAACTTTGGTCACATGGCAAAAGACTGTAAAGCATATCATAGAGATAGATGTTGTAGTCTCCGACAACCTCCAAGAAACAATTTTGCAGGAAGAAATCATGAATTCTTATTCATGAACAATGTAGAATGCTTCAAGTGTCATAACATTGGTCATATGGCACATGATTGTAACTTAACATGGGTTCTTACACAAGCTAGAACCATGCAAAAGAAGAAAGTTACATAAGTATGGAGAAGGAAGGAAATACAATCCGAAAGTCCCTTGAGCTCTCCAGCCAACAACATATCTCATTGGCCTAAATTTTGACAATCTAAGCATTTTATGAGAAGACTCTGCCAAAAGGAGATGATGCATACAGTTAGGGGGAGCCTGTAAGTCTTGATCACTATTGCAGAAGCTATTAGTGAAAAGGGTCTTGATGAAATCCTTGCTGAACTATATTAACAGACATTCTTTGATAAAGATCATTTCTCAGGGGTACTCCATTGAAGAATATGATCCTGTAACCATTCTTTGGACTGTTGTTAAATAAATAGGGCAAACAACCATGGTGTTGTTATCATAGAAGTTTATGTATTAACTCAGGAATTAAATGTGAGAACAGATAAATTATAGACACTGATAAAGACAGTCTTCAAACAAACAGATACATCTGGAATGGAGTTTGAAGTAAGAGCAACTGGCAGCATATAACAAACTGAAGCATTGAAAAAGATGCAGATCAACAATTGTATTTAAAAGACAATAACAGATTGGATATCTGAATCTGCAGAGATATGTACAAGAACACAAGGAAAAGATGGCTCATAGGAAGGAGAATGTTGTGCAGTCAAGCATAACTTAAGCTGAAACAGATCACTTAAGAAATATAGCAATAGTAAGGAACAACCCCTCACATTTTTGTCCAAATGCAATGATAACTGAATACTAGATGGCAGTGACTTAAGAAGAAGCACAGAGACACAAAGGAACTCAGATCTGAAGAAAGATAGCAAGAAAGACAATCTCAGGGGCATTTTCTCTTTATTCGGACTATGAAAGGACAACAATATTACCTGTGGGGACATCAATATGGATTGAAGCATGAAAGCCTAGACTTGGACACTTGGTGTATGGCCGTTTGCAATCTAAATGAAAGCATTAAAGTAGAGCATTCTTAAGCATTGTTGAAGTAATGATAAAGCAGTTCTGAGACATGAAGAGTGAATAATGTGCAAATTTATGATAAAATATCAATCCTTCTATCTTGAGTAAAAAGAAGAAGAGCACTATGACAGGGGGAGTCACGGACCCATGAAGATCTACCATTCATGAAGAACAGAAGCAGTTTGATAGGGGGAGTCCCAGGCCACTCCTTTTCCATTGATGTCAAAGGGGGAGAGAAGAAGAATATTTCCATCAATAACAAAGGGAGAGATTGTTGGCCTAGGTTGTCATTGATGTCAATATGGCAATATTCTGGATACTAAAGGATGACATGAAGCCAAGGGGAAGCAGAACAGATTCATGAAGAGAGGCATTCATATATGCAAGGAGGTCTTTGAAAGACACTGCCAAGCTAGAGGAGCCACATTGGACTAAGACGAGCTGCAGGAGGAACCATATAGCAAGGAGGCATATCAGAGTCATCAGGAGCCATCGGAGGAGCAATGGATGCATTTAACAACAAACAGAGGATGCAGAGAGCCATCAGAGCAAACAGGAGTAGACAGAGCCACCAGAGGAGCAGAGGGAGACGAGAGGAGCTAACAGAGCATGAAGCACCACCATCGAAGCCATAGAGGAAGTAGACAGAGTTAGAGGAGCCAAGAGGAGCACACAAGAGGAGCCAAGAGGAGCCAAGTGGAGCACACAGAGTGCTGTAACACTATACACGGCATAAACATGCACATGGCGGCAAAGACCTGTATATGAATTTAACACAAACAGAGCTATCGAAGGCAGAAGACTTAGACTCATATGCAAATACACTAACGGAGTGAAAAAGGCAGAGTTTATATTGTATGAGCAGAATACATTATCGGAGGAGAAAACCCATATACATATGCTTTAACACTATCGGTGGGCACATATTAAAAAAGTTGGAGAAAATTTGCTGAAACATCAATCTCTCCATTGCTGAAGCACCGATACTTGTAAAAAAGTTGCCAATACACCACTTTCGGCGTTGCTGAAACACCAATTTCGGCATTGCTAAAACACCTCCACGACGAAATTATATTTCGGCGTTGTTGAAACACCTCCACGACGACATTATATTTTCGTGACGCCATCAATCAAAGGTAAACATGAGGAAGCTAAAGCGAATGGAGGAGGGAAGCCAGAAGGTCAAGAGAGTGTTGAGGAAGCCGAAGCTCAAGCGAGTGAGGAGGAATCCAAAGAGCCACTGAGTAAGTGGAAACGAATGGACAAAGTCATGAGAATATATAAAACAGTAAAAACAGAGAACTGCAGTTGCTGTTGGTGTTGTGAAGAACCAGAATGTATGGTAGCAGATGCAGCAGAAGTGGTTAAGCATTGTATGAAGTTGCTGGTGAACGCTGGTGAAGGCTGCTACAGCTGTTGAACGTTGTTGAAATACGCTGGAGGAAATAGAGCCCATGTGAGGGTCCAACAGAATAGAAAGAGGGTGCAGCAGAATAGAAAGAGGGATGAAGGACCAACAAGACAGTAGGCAGTCAAAGGGGAGAAACAGCGAGTAGAGAAACAGTCATGCTGAAGCATTCACTGTGACAATGAGAACATAAGCTTGAACAAAAAGTTGTTCTTTATACAGAGTTTAGTGCAGCTAATAGTAGACTGACTAAAGTTGTGTGAAGACATTATCAGAGAGCACAAAGACTATTGGAGATTCTGTGTGGACAGTATGGAGAGTTGTAAAGACTTCTCCATAAGAAGATTGGTTGTCATTGATGCTGTAGCATGGAGACTACAGTGAAGCTGTAAACAGATAGAACTCAGTAGAGAAGAGTTCTGAGAGCATAATATTATTACCAAAAGTGTCTTAACAAGATTGGATTGGAGTCCTTCAGGTTGGTGCCTCAGAAGTGAGAAGGATTGGAGTTCTTGGGCTGGTGTCTCAGAAGCAAGTAGGATTGGAGTCCTTGGGGTTGATGCCTCAGAAATAGGAAGGATTGAAGTCCTTGGGAGTTTGTTCTCCTAAGTCCAAGATTGGTGTCTTGGCGAAATAGAGTTGGTGCCCTAGAGGTTGGAACCTCACCAAATTCCAAGTTGGAGCTTGGCAACTAATTGTAACCATCTATATATTTTATCTATTTTACTACACAATTTATATTAATAAAAACATTTATTCTTGCTATTCATCTTGTGTTCTGAATATTTATGTTTTAACTGGTAAAAAAATAGTGAAAAAGAAATACTGATTCACCCCCCCTCTCAGTATTTCCAACATGTCTCTTAGCACTTTTGATCTAATGTCATAACTGAGGGTAGCATGAGTGGAATCCTATCTACTATGCATATATCACTTTCACCTCTATGTTTGTACAATCCTCGGGTTGATAATTTGAGTTGAGGAGCCCTTGGGAGTTGCGACATCTTTGGTGTAATATCAGGGCTCACCAACTTCTTTGGATGTAGTGTAGGAAAATAGACATTCAATACAACAAACGAATGTTGTGACCTTTTTCACCAGCTCACACAAGTCTCTATGACTTTGTAACAACATCAATAATAAGTATCACATAACCATCTCTATTTTCCCTCATAACTTCCATTTTATCATATTGTAAATATTTCTTATCAAAATTGTGAAAATGAGAAATGTCAACAGCCATACAAAGATCAGTTTAAGCATGTAAAAAATATTAAACATTAGAGATTCATGAGGAAGATCAAGAGTCATGAGGATAGGTGAAAGGTCACCTCATTTCTATAAATATACCCTCATTATTCATTGTAGGGGACTTTTAACACTTAAGATAGGCTAGGATTAGAGATTTGTTTGGTTCATAGGGAGATAGAAGCATTCTTCTCTTCGTAGATAGTGAGGTGGGTTATAGTGAGGTTAGGGTTTTACCTTGAAGATGGTATTAACAGCCTATTTCCACTACTAGGATTTGATGGACCTGTTGGACATGGACTTGAATTTGCAGCATGAATAATGAGAAGTTCTTCACTTTTGGTAATATTGGTAGTATTGGCTACCCATCATTTCCATTTTGTTTGTATGAGTGCTTTCATGGAGGTGATATGTTTCTGAACTAATTCGTAGTATGATTGCATGTGTGATTTCTTTAAAATCTTTTCCCTTTTATTCTATGTTAATGCTACTAACTTATTGTGTTATCACCAAAAAATTGATCATCTAGCCTAATTTACTGGATGGATCGAAGTACAACATGTAAAGCTAATTTTACCATAGTAAAATTGCTTTCACGATGAGAAATTACCTAATAAACCATCTTTGTTAAGTAATTTATAGTTAAACCCATGAAGAATAATTAAATAAATCACTATTTATTTGGTTTTCTTCTAGGAATAATTAATTAAACCATTGTTTTATTATTATTCCTTACCAAATTTGACCCAGTCATGAAAAATAAACAGATAAATCATTATTTTTCTTATTTTTCTCTAAGAATAATTAATTAATCGCTAATTAATTATTATTCTTTGTTAAATTTAATTAAATACCTTAGGAATAATTAAATAAATCCTTATTTGTTTATTATTCATTAACTAATTCCTTGACATGATAAATAAATCATTTGTTTATTTATTATTTCTAAATAAAAGTTTAAATATTTTTCCCTCCTAAACAAATATAATAAAATATTCCAAGTGTTTATTCCAAGAATGGGATCAATAATATTTTATTATTGTTCATTATTTGAGGATAACACAATATTTTGTTATAAATAGAAGGGTTTTCCATTCATTATTCACTTCTGATTATTTTCATTGTTGCACTCATTGTTGTAATTTTGATTATTTTCATTGTTGCACACCATATTTTTGTTGGGTTTAGGCATTATAGAGGAGAGAGACTCTACACAAGCTGAAGACATTTGAGGATAGCCAAGAACCCATCCCATAGAGGGGGATTGGTAACATTTTATCTGTTCTCTTCATAGTTGTTATTATAAAAATATTCTTTACATATCTGGTTTCCATTGAATGATTGAGGTTATTACTCTTTATTCTGTTGTTTAACAACTATGATTGTAGCATATATCTGAATTTTGGCAGTTTTTGTTACTATCAGTAGCTGCAGGTATACAATGTTTAGTATCCATTCATATTGTTGAGATTGTTTGTCATCCACAATCTTAAGTGGGTTCTTTTCGTACATCATTGAGAAGAAAACACTACAACAAAATTGGTGACTCGACTGGGTTTTATACTTCAAATCTAGAAACCTGGGTCACCTTTGGTTTTCAGCTTAGGGTTTCTTCTTTTTCAATTCTCTTAATGTTTCCTAGTTTTTAAACCCTAGATTTGATAAATTTATGAATTCTGCAAGCTTTCTGGTCATTTCCGCAGGTCACTGGAACCAACTGCGACAAAGGCGGCACTTTTTTCCGATATTTGTCAACCGAGATCCATGGAACAGAAATCACATTTTCAGCCCAAAAAGTGCTATCTAGGCTTTAGAACACACCTTTTAGCCCAAAAAGTGTGATCCCTGTAGAGAAACAGGCCAGTACTTGTGATTTCTATGTTTTAGGGTTTTTCTCAGATTTGTTTCTAGGTTTTGCAGAGAGTTTTCTGCCGGGTGTCTGACCTCTATCTCATCTCGCTTAGGCCTTGATCCACTCTATTTTACTCGTCGAAGTTGAATTTAGCCTCCCCTAGGGGTTCTACACTTCCACCTTTTTCGGAGGGGTTTAGTTGAGTGAGTAGTCTGAGTTTCTGCAGCGCTTTCAGCCACATTTTCCAGATCTGTAATCTTTTTTTCAGATATGATAAGATAGGTTGCTACTATCCATAGTTTCACATTTAAAATTGTTTGGTCATTCCCTTAGGGTCCCATCCGTTGCCCTAGGTGTTTCACCCATCTTCCTATCTTTTTGCAGTGATCTTCCCCTCTGGTTTTTTGTTGTTGTTACACCACTTTCGAGCAACTTAGAGTCACTTGATCCCAGTCACACTTACATTCAAATCCCTTAACCATTTCAGTGTATTTCCCATCAGTTTGGCCACCAAGAAGTACAGTGTTTGCAAACCCAATTTGGGTGGGGTTTAGTTAATTGTTTTGTTGTTCATTTCCTATTATTTATTTCAATTCATTTTCAGCAAGTTTTTTTTTTTTTTTTACAAACATGATCTAGGCTTAATCAATTATTACACTTGCACACACAAGAACACCTTAAGTGAAGGGTGCTCGGTTTACACCACCAAGCCAAGACTTAACATAATAAATTTATCTCACTGCATTAAGACAAAGATATATTGCTAATCTCCCTTCACCATTTCTGTGTTCCGTGTGTCCTACCATCATTACGAGACCAAGGCGTGAGTTGTGGTGGCTATTAGGCCTTCACCCCTAGTTTCTACTTGGGCGTATTACCCCTCCCCATCGGGTTCGAGTTCATAGCCCTCTGAGTCCCCATATCGACTCTTCTCTTGGTCCTTCTGATTCCTCATTTGATTCTAAACCTCCTTCACCGCATATCATCACCATGTATGGACCCACAACTGGTGCAGGAACCCAAACTGGTGTTGGTTCCAATTCTATACCAGTGGTCACATCAAGTAGAATAGTCTCAGGAACCATTCCAGCAGCCCCCATGCTCCCCTTTATGGATGGGTTAAGTCTACTGAATCTTAACATGTTGATAAACGACCCCATACACCATGATGCTGGTTGGCCCTCTATGCCGACCAAGCTTCCCTCAGATATCTAAAAATTTGAGGGTATTGTTAGAGAGGATCCTACCAGTCATGTTCAATCCTTCTACATGTGGTGTTTGTCCAACTCCATAATCAATGACTCCATTCATCTTTGGCTCTTCCAACGCATGCTCACTGGAGATGCTGCAAAATGGTATGCAAACCAACCCTCCACCTCTCATTCTGTTTTGACGATGCTTTCTAAAGCGTTCCTTTCATATTTCTAGTTACCTCTCCGGTATGACACTGGTACGGAGCTAATGACCACATTCCGTCAGTCCTCCGCCACTCACCTTTCTGACCATGTTCAAGAGTGGTGTCAAAGGAGGAGCACATGTCGTGCCCCACTTTTCGAAGATCATGTCTATCTAGATTGGTTTCTTAAGAGCCTTTTATCCTCCATCAGGAAAGATGTCGCATCCCATTTTCCTTAGACCAAGGAAGAAGCCCTCTAGACCGCTTTGAGATATGATCTGATTTATGCACAATATTGTTATTTCTATACCGTCATTCCAGACCTCCCTCGTCCTGGAAGTGTCAATGCACCGGTGGAATCTCACGCCGTCGATGGTATTTTTGGATCCCTTTCACACTCTTCGCCATACACTTAGCAAAGTTATGGCTACCCACAGGGGGGCACGAGTTCCTCCAACATTTATGTTCCTCTTGCTAGCAACATGTTTCTAGGGCCCCAACCTGTCTACCAAACAATTGCACCTTCTTATGCATAGCCTGGCACTCCAGCCCCTCAAGAATGACTAGCCCTCTGCCTCTCATTCTATTTTGATGACGCTTGCTAAAGCATTCCTTTCATATTTCCAGTTACCTCTCTGGTATGACACTGGTACAGAGCTACTGACCACATTCCACCAGTCCTCTGCCACTCACCTTTCTGACCATGTTTAAGAGTGGCATCGAAGGAGGAGCACATGTCGTGCCCTACCTTTTGAAGATCGTGCCTATCTAGATTGGTTTCTTAAGAGCCTTTTATCCCCCATTGGTAAAAATGTCGCATCTCGTTTTCCTTAGATCGAGGAAGAAGCTCTCCAAACCACTTTGAGATATGATCTGATTTATGCACAATCCGGTTATGCCTATACCATCATTCCAGACCTCCCTTGGCCCAGAAGTGTCAATGCACAGGGGACATCTCACGCCGTTGATGATATTGTTGGATCCATTTCACGCTCTTCGCCATACACTCAACAAACTTATGGCTACCCACAAGGGGGCAGCAGTTCCTCCAACATTTATGTGTCTCATACTAGCAACATGTTTCTAGGGCCCCAACCCATCTACCAAACTATTGCACTTTCTTATGCACAGCGTTCTACTCCAGCCCCTTAAGCATTAGCGTCGCAGCCTCCCATGCATCCTTAGCCCCATCAGCCACTTCCCCCTCATGGCCAAGCATTTTTCTAGTAGAATTCTACCAATCCCTCAAATTCTAAGAAAAAGAATAAGGGGAAAGGAAACAAGGGTAACCAGGGTAACCAAGGTAACCAACCTAGTGAACCCCAGGGGAACCAGCCTAACACCAACAACCAGCAACAGGGCGACCAGCCCAAAATGAACAAGGATATTTGCATGAATAAGCCTTGTGCATGTTGTGGTGTACATGGCCACTACACACATGAGTGTCCTCTTTTACCCCATATGCGCCAAATGTGGGAAGCTTAAGTAGCTTCTAGAGGGTAACAATCGCCTCAGAATCCTGTGCCACCTCAATCGGTAGTGCTCACAGATCCTTTCCCTTAGCAAGTATTTGTTGTTGCTCAACCTCAGCCAGGTCAAACAGCCCACCTTCCCCAACCTTGTGGTCCAGGTGACTACCAAATCCTTATGATGAACTCTGATGAGGTTAACCCCTCCAATATCAACCTACAAACTTAGTCACATCAATATGACAAGCCCTCCACTTCATCATCTATCAAGTCCAAAACCAAAGCATCTATTAAGCCTCTTACAACACCAAATGGTCCTTTATAGATCCCTCAACCAAAAGTTGAGGCCATCCCTAAGATCCCAAAAGGACCATTATGCCGTAATGTGGCTTCTAACAAAGCATCCCATACATACAATATAATAGACGACTTGGTGCAATCACCTGCGGCCATGTCGATGCTGGAAGTCCTCCAGTCATGCCCATCCCAAATGAAAGCTCTCCTAACTACCTTGGCTGCAGTGGATCCTTCTGACAATCGTTTTATTGTCTTCCCAGTTGATACATCAGCACATCCCCCATTGCCTTCATCGGTTGCTTTCCAAATACCAGTTAGAGTCTATAATGCCATCATCTCTAGATGCATTATTCATGAAGGCGCATCCACCTGTGCGATGTCTGCTACTGTTTGGAAACAACTCAAGTCACCCGAGTTGTCCCCCTCCACCATCACCTTGCGTGCTTGGGATGGAAACCCCTCTTAGCCCCTTGGGATGTACCTTATGTCCAGTGACCCTTGTGGGCAAGACTGTCCATGTCGACATTAAATTCATTGATGCCCCTTTGGATTACAACATCCTCTTAGTTTGTAGTTACACATATCCCATGTCAACTTTCACGTTTGTAGTGTTTCGTAAGATGTGCTTCCCCCATGAGGGGAATATCATTACCATTGATCAGTTGACTTACTAGGAGCCGGCATCCATGACCTCCCCCGTGTCCATTGTCTTATCGATGTCTGATAACCAGTCTTCAACTCCTAGCACCAGTGTCACACCTGGAGTCTATAAGGACTCCTCATTGTTGGTGCTTTCCCTGGTCCTCCCCCTCCCATATCACAAATTAATTCTATGAGCATTTTCATGTTACAGGAATCATCCTTGAGTTCCTCGCAGGTCAACCTATCTAAGGTTTCTGCACGTGCTTCTGTTGAGTCTCCTTCAACAGAATCCCAAGTCTCAATATCAGTAGATCCTCTATCTACCATCTCATCGTCTACCATTTCAAATGATGCATATGTGAACCTTCTTTCTCAAGTTGATGCACCAGGTAATGTCGCCGCATCATGTAGACAGTATTCCTCCTATCCGCCCATCTCTTTGCCTGATCAGGACACCATGGAAGTTATGTCTACTCGTGATTACCCCTACACTTAAGTAAGGGGGCATTTCTTCAAAGAATTTTGAAGCCCATCTCCTTCCTAATTCTCCCCATGCGCTCTACCTCCCAAAATTTTGCTCATAACACATCCTTTTTATTTGCATGTCTTTATTTATGCCATGAAGTTAGGTAGATTGCATCGTCCCATTAATTGTCTTTTGCACCTTTCATATGGACCCATCATCCACACCGTATATCGGTCATGCCGACAGTGCAAGTCACTTCTCCCATAATCTAGCCTCAGTAGCCTGGGCCATTTTTACCCCCTTGCATACGTTAGTCCTTTCAAACGGTGTGTGCATTGGATCTGCCACCAATAATTAGGCCAAATATGATGTAGTGATAAGTTTGTTAGTCGATGCCCTCGCTCATCGCATCCTTCATCTTCATGTTCATTTAGATTCCTTGCTACTTTTCATGCAATTGAATGGTGTGTATCATGTGCATAACCAAGCCCTATTTAGAAAATATCTACGAGTAAATCTATTGGTACGTGAATTTGAAACCATTACTTTCAGTCATGTGCCTAGAGCTCAAAATCACTATGTAGATACCATTGCAAACAACATTCTAGATTGGCATTTATCACATGTCTACCACAAAAAATAACACAACAAATGGCAAACCGTCATCATCATATAAAATTCATAATCATATTATGTATCATATAAGTGTTTGGAGCCCTTAATTCTAAATACATCCAGTACGCCAATAGCATACTGGGGGGCACATAGGCCCCTACATCTCCTTTGGAGGACATTGTGCCAAGCTGAGTCGAGATGCTTAAATCCCTTTTTCAAGCACTTGGAACACAATGGTGCTCCACATACTCCTCCTGTTAAAGGGGTATCATTCCCACCTTTGCATACCAGATCAGTATCCCATGCTTGGGGGCATGATGGTTTTCCCCTGGCCATCTTCTCAATTGATTAACAGAAGTTTCGGCCTAGATCCCACTGGATCTAGGTATGGTCGATTATCCTCACATTCCTTGGATAGTTTGTCTTACCGACCTCCCCGGTGAGCCATATGCACATCGAATATTGTAGACGTTTGATACCATATCTTCAAAAATTCTAATCTATACCACCTAGTCCCCATGTTTGACTTAGTGGGTGAGGACGATTTTATACCACCTCTAGTAGTTCATTCTTGTTATCCTCTTCCCTTAATTCTTCACCAAGAACCATCATTCCAAGAAGCATTAAGGTCATCTTTAGACAAGTAAGGCAACTTGCCTAAAAGTTGTCGATCCCAATTCTGATGGTCAGTTTTTCCGCTACGATCACCAAACCATAGCTCAGTTTGACAAAGCATCAACACCGTTGGAAATCTCTCATCGAGCTCTATAGTGGGTCTTCCTCATTTTTTGATGATTTGACACTTCACCAGGAAACCATTTTTCCATGAAAGGTCACTTCGTCGCCTCTCAAAATGGAATTTCATCGTAAAGTGACACTTGTACTTTGAGTTCCACCTCCTCTTAATACTTGTCATACGATATGATGACTTTTTTCATGAGTAACCATCGTTTACTCATGTTTTAATGGTCCCCATCAGGCCTAGTTTATGTGGTAGCATCATCGAGCTACCCTTGTTCAAAGCATCATCGATGAGTCACCCTTGCATTCATGTAGTCTATTTCATGTCCCATCATATCATGTCACAGTATTCCATCCATATTTGCATATCGCCCGTCCTGTGTCGCCCATTTTGGCCTCCAGTCATATTGTCCCCATCCCCTTAAGAGTTGAGTCAGTTGATGCCAGGTTAACCATGCAATTTATGCTCTAACAAGGGAAGTCGTCTATTTGTCCCTCATTCCCACTTTTCCCCATTATCCCTGGTGTCATTCCATCAGTCACATTATTATTTTCCCTCGTGCTTTAGTTGAGGATCCTCATTGCCTTATCTATCGCGAGTCCTATTCTATCAACATTAGCTCATTTATTCCATAAGTACAGCCTAGAGGGTGGTGTATCTTGGTTCTAGCTTCCATTCTTGTTCAGCGCCTTGGATCAAGCAGAGGGTCTCATTATTTCCCTCTGACTTGGTCATTTCATGTTCATGATCCATACACTTGATGGTTCAGTGATGCAGCAGATTGTACCAGTGATTCTCGGGTGTGTGTGAGATGTTTTAGGTCTCATGAGGGGCTGGCCCTTCAGGTATCCCCCCACATGCTTGGATGCATAACTACTATGCTATAGCCTTAGATGCAGTTCCACACAGTTGATGGGTTCAGTTCCTACCGATCGTAGTTTTCATAGAATGCGCGTCTCCTCCAAATGATCCATTCAGTTTTGCAAATCCCTTCCTTGTTCAGTAGGGCTTCTCCGATTGTTCTACCATCCCTCCCACCCATTTTGTGAGGGAAGGGGCTTTGTATCTCATGTACTCGAATATTATTCAGTCATGGCTCATGTTTTTTCCAGGTGCATTATGTATATGGGACACATATTATTCTTGGCTCTATTTGTAAGCATGTCATGTATCATTTAGCATATACTTCATCCCTCAGTTTGATATTTCTGGGTGAACCATTATTTTAGTACTAAGTTATCTCGACGGGTATGGGCATGCCTCCCCTGCCTCATTGAGGTCTAGTACCACAACATAAGAGGAGACTTGCATTAGCCTCACCCCTTCTATCCCTATTCTCTTTCAAATTCAGCTTCATTGGTCTCTCTCTCTCTCTCTCTCTCTCTCTCTCTCTCTCTCTCTGACTCCCCTGTGTTGTCATAGTGATTGTGTCTTTACAATGTACTTCGGTCATACGTTTTTCTGCTAACACTCGTATGTTTGGGGGCAATCTGTTATCACCAAAAAAATGATCATCTAGCCTAATTTACAAGATGGATTGATGTACACCATGTAAAGCCAATTTTACCATAGTAAAATTTCTTTCACTGTGAGAAATTACCTAATAAACTACCTTTGTTAAGTAATTTATAGTTGAATCCATGAAGAATAATTAAATAAATCACTTTTTATTTGATTTTCTTCTACGAATAATTAATTAAACCATTTTTTTATTATTATTCCTTGTCAAATTTGAACCAATCATGAAAAATAAATAGATAAATCATTATTTTTCTTATTTTTCTCTAAGAATAATTAATTAATCACTAATTAATTATTATTCTTTGTTAAATTTGACTAAATCCCTTAAGAATAATTAAATAAATCCTTATTTGTTTATTATTCCTTAACTAATTCCTTGAGATGATAAATAAATCATTTATTTATTTATTATTTCAAAATAAAAGTTTAAATATTTTTTCCCTCCTAAAAAAATATAATGAAAAATTCCAAGTGGTTATTCCAAGAATGATCAATAATATTTTATTATTGCTCATTATTTGAGGATACCTCAATATTTTGTTATAAATAGAAGAGTTTTGCATTCATTATTCACTTTTGATTATTTTCATTGTTGCACACATTGTTGTAACTCTGATTATTTTCATTGTCGCACACCATATTTTTGTTGGGTTTATGCATTATAGAGGAGAGAGACTCTACACAAGTGAATACGTTTGAGGATAGCCAAGAACCCATCCCATAGATGGGGACTAGTAACATTTTATCTGTTCTTTTCACAAGTGTTATTATAAAATTATTCTTTACATATATGGTTTCCATTTGATTCTTGGGGTTATTACTCTTTCTTTCGATGTTTAACTATGATCGTAGCATAGAACAGAATTTTGGCAGGTTTTGTTTCTATCAGTAGCTGCAGATCTACAATTTTTAACAGCCATTCATATTTTTGAGATTGTTTGTCATCCACAATATTAAGTGGGTTCTTTTCATACATCATTGAGAAGAAAACACTACAACATATTTTAAACTAATTTGTATTTAACCTCTAGCACTCTCTTAACTGTATGTCTCAAATGGTTTGGCTAACTGATTCCTCTTAAGGTGTACTTCTTATTATTTTGTTTCCTTGTTTTTACACATTGCTTTGTGACCAATCGTGGGTTGAACTCATCCCCATTCTCTAGGAATTTCATTTTTTCTTTCATAATAACACTCCACATTTGACAGCCAGGAGCAAAACACACATAGTGGTAGTCGAGCCCACATACCGGATTGGTCTCCTATCCCAAATGGTGTAAGGTTTGATTGGGACTTCACACTGAGAAGAACCCCTTACTATTTGCAGGACATTTTCCCCCATCAGTAGATTGACTATAGTTGACTATTTATACATTGAATGCAAAAGTTAATTATGTTTGACTATGTCATCATGTTGATCAAATCAATTATGTATTAATGTTTAGATTAATATATTATTAATGCGTAAATTTATAAATTAATATATTAATGTACAATTATTATTATATTATTATATTATCATAAATTCATTCCGGTTTAAATAATATTATTAAGCTTTTAATATTATTAATAAAATAATTGAATTTAAATATTAATATTAACTTTATTATTAGTAATATAAATATTATTAAACTTTAATATTAATTATTAATATTAATATTAACATTAACATTAATATTAATAATAATAATATTATTATTATTATTATAAAAAGACTTTAATAAAAACAAATTTGCAATTAAACAAGGTCGCATAACTAGTGTTCACTGTCGCTTAGGTTAATTATTGAATTTTGAAAGGTCTGAAACAACTCTCACATTTAAACAAGGGCTACAAAGTAGCTAATCGTGCTTAGTTTAAATATAGCTAAATTGAGTTAAAAATCAATAATGACATACAACTTTATATTAATAAAAATTACAATTAAACTAACAAGATAATTCATGATTGTTTTTGTGATTATAATTTATTGTACACTTTCCTTGACTCACTACAAATGGTTCTCCACATATTTGATATACACAATAATATATCTTTAGAATTTTGATTTTTTTCATTATTAAATATTGTTTATAGGAATGAGGTTAAATTTGATGGATAGTTATGTTCATTAAAATAATTGAGTTTTTCATTAAAATTACATGAATCTAATGATATTCAATATTTATTAATGATATTCAATATTTATTTTACTTTGTATAATGTTTTATATTTATTTTTACTTGTTAATTAATAATTATGTTTTGTATTCGTTTTTTTCTTTATGAATATTAAATAATTTATATTAAATTTATTATAATGTTAAAGCATATATAATTATTATCAAATTATATTTCAAATCAAATATAAAATTTGTGCAAGTAAAAAAAATAAATAAAAATAATACATTTATAAAAATGGCTAGCAATACTTACAATATTTGGCAATATTGCAAAAATAAAAAATTATTTAGTTAAAAAACGTATTAATATTTAAATTTTTAAAAACATAAAAATATTAAAAATATTAAATTATTTAATATTGATGCATCCAAATTTGACAATACCTCAATTTAATTAATCATAAAACAATTGGGCTCCTTTTCCACTGCATTGAAAAACGTGAAACAAATACACAGACTTCGTACAACACAAGTTTTATATTCACATGGGAGGTTTTTTTTTTACAAAAGTGAATCGAAATTCATTGTTTAATAAGGTACGTTGTATTAAGTGATGTGACTTTTGTACACAAATCTTCGTGAATCCCGAAGCTATTCGCAATAACATATTAAATTGGAGAGCCAATTAAATTAATAAAAAATTAGTTAAATTATTTTTAAAAACTAATAAATTTGGATTGTTGAATTTAATTTTATATGAAGGTTTTTCGGCGGGGATCACATTATAGTATTTTTGTCGACGCGTTTCGAACCAACGAGTGTGGTTCATCGTCGAGAGAAGTTGAAGAACTAGATCATGGCTACAGTTTAAATAGGGAGAGCAGATATTCCAACGGCTATATTTGACTAGGAAACAACTATTTTGACAAAGAAACGGTCTGGGAAAAAACCGGGATGATGGAGGAATCTCTGCATCTCTTGAGAAAGGCCAGATCTAATTTCAACTTTGAAACCTGCAAGCGTGCCCGTTCAAAATGATGAACCTTGGGTGCGATGGCTCTTCCGTGTAGGGATTCAATTGTTGAATTTAAACTTCTATGATCCATAAGTTTAATGAGAAGATTTTTCGGCGGAGATCACATTAGAGTATGTTTGTCAACGTGTTTCGAACCAACGAGTGTGGTTCATCGTCGGGACAAGTTGAAGAACCAGATCATGGGTAGAGTTTAAATAGGGAGAGCAGATATTCCAATGGTTATATTTGACTAGGAAACAACTATTTTGACAAAGAAACGGTCTAGGCAAAAACCGGGATGATGGAGGAATCTCTGCATCTCTTGAAAAAGGCCAGATTTGATTTCAACTTTGAAACCTGCAAGCATGCTCGTTCAAAATGATGAACCTTGGATGCGATGGCTCTTCCGTGCATGGATTCAATTGTTGAATTTAAGCTTATGTAATCCATAAGTTTAATGAGAAGATTTTTCGGTGGAGATGACATTATAGTATTTTTATCGACGTGTTTCGAACCAACGAGTGTGGTTCATCATCAGGACAAGTTGAAGAACCAGATCATGGTTACAGTTTAAATAAGGAGAGTAGATATTCCAACGGCTATATTTGACTAGGAAACAACTATTTTGACAAAGAAATGGTCTGGGAAAAAATGGGGATGATGGAGGAATCTTTGTATCTCTTGAGAAAGGCCAGATCTGATTTCAACTTTGAAACCTGCAAGCATGCCCATTCAAAATGATGAACCTTGGATATGATGGCTCTTCCATGCAGGGATTCAATTATTGAATTTAAGCTTCTGTGATGCATAAGTTTAATGAGAAGATTTTTCGGCGGAGATCACATTATAATATTTTTGTCGATGCGTTTCGAACCAACGAGTGTGGTTCATTGTCAGGACAAGTTGAAGAACTAGATCATGGCTACAGTTTAAATAGGGAGAGCAGATATTCCAACAGCTATATTTGACTAGGAAACAACTGTTTTGACAAACAAACGTTCTAGGCAAAAACCGGGATGATGGAGGAATCTCTGCATCTCTTGAGAAAGGCCAGATCTGAGTTTAACTTTGAAACCTGCAAGCATGCTCGTTCAAAATGATGAACCTTGGATGCAATGGCTCTTCCGTGCAGGGATTCAATTGTTGAATTTAAGCTTCTGTGATCCATAAGTTTAATGAGAAGATTTTTCGACGAGATCACATTATAGTATTTTTGTCGACACGTTTCGAACCAATGAGTGTGGTTCATCGTCAGGACAAGTTGAAGAACCAGAACATGGATACAGTTTAAATAGGGAGAGCAGATATTCCAACAACTATATTTGACTAGGAAACAACTATTTTCACAAAGACACGGTCTGGGCAAAAACCGGGATGATGGAGGAATCTCTGCATCTCTTGAGAAATATAGTCGTTGGAATATCTGCTCTCCCTATTTAAACTGTAGCCATGATCTGGTTCTTCAACTTGTCCTGATAATGAACCACACTCATTGGTTTAAAACGCGTCGACAAAAATACTATAATGTGATCTCCACTGAAAAATCTTCTCATTAAATAAATTTGGATTTTTAGTGTTGAATTTTTGAAATTTTATAAATATTTTTGGTCAAATTCAAAATAATATGGATAAATAATATGGATTTGACCAAAAACCCAATATGTAATCTTGCCAAACAACATAAACAATGAGAAAATAATAAATATATTTTTGAAAATATTTATTATTTTATTTACAATTTAATTATTTTGTTAATATATATATATATATATATATATATATATATATATATATATCTAAGATAGGTGTATTGCGTGGCGGAACAATGTCGCCGCCTCCTTGCTTTCGGCCACTGTCTGGCCTCGAGACGGCTCTGTCGACGCAGGGGATGAATGTTTCTTCCACGAGTTTCTAGTTAACTTCACCTCTGATACACCTGCCTTCGGAGATGCGCGTTTCATCCACGGATTTCTGGTTTTCTCCACCTCTGATACGCTTGCTTTCCATCATATTCTGAAAGCCCCCCTCATTTGTTTAGCCCTTGGCCCTGTAGCTGACAGATCTTGGACCTGTGCAGCCTCTTCTCGCGCCAGCTGACCCCATCAGAATGAAGGTGTAGCGGCTAAGGAAGAACGCGCAGAGTACTCTCTTATCCATCCTCAGGCAGCGGTCCCCGGGAAGAATTTCTCCGCTCTGGAAGGAAGCCCATTCATATCAGCTCTCTCTCTATTCCCCCAGAATAGCCATTACCCTGTTCTAGATCTGCAAAAATTTTTAAGCTTCCTGGATCTGCTTGGACGGATCACCCGGAAGCTCTCCTGGGTGGAATGCATTGACAGATTCATTAATATTTGGACCCTCTCCTCTTCTCCTCTCATTCCCCTGCGGCAAGTTCAGGAGGAGAAGGCCCTTCAAAGCTCCAGCCCTCTCTCATCTGAGATTTGCAAGGGTTGGAGCCGGGTAGCAGGAGCCAGATCTGAACCAGCTCTGCATGAAGATTCACATGTTTTCCAGATCCAAGTCAACCTCTCGGGCAAGACAACAATGCAATGGGAACGCGCATTGGATCTTGTGCAGGACCTTTTGCAAAATCTTGAATGCCAGCTAGGGATCCCCTCATCTTGCCTCATACTAATACACAAGGGTAAGCAACTTATGAATACCCTTCCTCTCTCTTATTGCAACATTCAGAGGGACGCCTCTATTGTAGCTACTTTTCGTTTGAGAGGGGGTTCTTTCAGGCAGACCTCCTATGCCCCTTCTTTCTCTTTTAAAGATGCTGTCCGCAAAGATGCTGCCCATTCACAGCCCTCTTCAAAAGCAGGCCATCCATTCGAGGCTCCAAAGCCTTTTTTGGTAGACAAATTAGAGGACATTCCTTCCATCAATCTCTCCCATCCTGGGATTGATGATCGCTATCAACTTTTTGCAGAATCCGCACTTGTATGCAGATTCAATGGGCTATGGCCTCGCACATCAGATCTATACCAATGGATTCATACCAATTGGACTAGGAAAAGCCAGATATACTTATGTTCAAAAGGATTCTTCATTGTGGTTTTTGACCGAAATGAAGATTACCAGAAGGCCTTAACGGGAGGCCCTTGGTTTTGGGGCTCGGCTGGGCTTTTTCTTACTCCTTGGTTTCCAGACTTCGACCCGTCTACAGCAGTTATCACCAAGATTCCCATTTGGGTTAGGCTCCCGAACCTTCCGGCGCATCTATGGCATATCTCGGTCTTCATAGCCATTGCAGAAACTTTAGGACACTACCTGGCTGTAGATTCTTCTCGGAAGGCAAATGGGCTCTACACCTATGGTAGAATCTGTGCAAAAATAGATATAAGCAGAGGACTGCCGGATCAGATTAATCTCAAGTATGGAGATTTCCATTGGACTCAAACCTTGGATTACGAGAATACATCCTTTCGTTGCTGCCATTGTCATCAAACAGGACACCTCCAAAGTTCCTGTCCCCAGAACCTTGACAAAAAGAAGATTCCAAAGCGCAAGCCCAAGTCCAAAAGTTGGAACCCCTGTGCGCCTCCTCCCCCTATGGACGATTCAGATTCCTCCAGTTCGGATGAGGAGGAAATTGTTGCAGATGGGCAGAACGTTGAGATTCCGCTGGAAGCTCCCTTGGAAGATCCGACAAACCCCTCCGTCTCTCAGATATCCCAGAAACGTTCTCATCTCACTTCGTCCTCAGACTCTGAGAAGGATATTCCGCCGCCAGGGCAGAACAGTCTTCAACTTATTTCGGCTCAGCCAAACTCCACTGAATGGGTCAAAGTAAGCAAGAAAAAAGGAAAAAAAAATCGTGTGATAGTAACAGCCCCCTCAGGGTAGTTCTCTCTGCTTAGTTCCAGTTCTTTGTTATTCCATGTTCTCTATAGCCCTCTCATGGTTCTTTGCCAAGGAGCAAGGTGGAGCCTATCTCCTTGGGCTCCCTTGCTTTTCTGCTTCGCTTGCATGCAAGCTTGATTGTACTATACTCTTCTTTTTTAATAGAATTAGTCTTTACTCAGAAAATATATATATATATATATATATATATCTAATAATTCAATATTTTAAAATTATTTTACAATAGTATAATTTCTAATAATTTAATATTTTCAAATGATTATAAATTATTTGATGATAGTCTAATTTCAATTTAGCAAACTTACCCAAAAATTTGACCCAACTTTTAAAATGCATTCACTATATCTATCTTTCTGAGTATGTTGTGTATTGTATATATATCGTCGATTCATTTTTTTTGTCATAACCTCCCATTGCATGGGGAGGTTAATATTATTATATCTAATATTATTAATATTTTTATTAAATCTATTATTATTAAACATAATGTTTTTAAATTTATTATTATTAAATCTAATAATATTAAACATAATATTAATAAACCTAATATTATTAAACTTAATATTAAAATATTAATATTTTAAGATATTAGACTTAATATTAAACATAATATTTTTTCTTTAAACGGTTATAAATTTTCTATTGAAACGATCTAGTTGAAAGGCTAGAACCTTTTACATCTTGAACAAAAACTACTTCCACAAACTTCAAAATAGTCCAAAAAGAGCTACGTCCTATTTCTTGTTGTCTACGTACTTTATAATGTCCCTAAAGTCTCTTATAGGACCTCTCGAAGGCTCCTAATATATCTATATATTTGCATACAATATAAAAACTATAAAGAGAAACCTAACCAATGACATTTCCTTCAATTCCATAATTTTCTCTAGAAGCGGGATTTGCATGCTCATACTCTATTTAGGAGTGAGAAGAGTTTAATTATTCATTCCCATCAACGTTTTCCTCCTCCTGCAGCTCTGGAAATTGATCCTGGTACACCACGAACTACTTAGGAGCTTCAGAACTCATCCCATTTTCCTTTGAGTCAGATGAAATGTCTAGTTGACCCATCTTGAAATTTACCCTGTCCACGACTACCTCCAATCGCTCTATTTTTGTTTCAAACAAGTTGATCTTCTAGGAAAGCAAAGCGAAATGAGCTCATGCTTCTATCAATATCATTTCTCCATGGTTAGAGATTAGACCCATAATCATTAGGGGAATTTTGAGATCTAAAATGGGCCTCCTAATAAAAATGTACAACTAAAATAAACTTTATAAGAACCAATAGGATTCAAGATGATGATGTCAACCATGGGGGATGATTCACCTTTTTTGGAGTAAAAAAGTAAAAAGATTAAAAAATAATAAAATAATAAAACTATGTTTTCAACTCGTATTTTCAACTTATTTCCCTAAGGGTTCTCCTCTATGGACCCTATTACGAAAAATGAGAAATAGAAGAAAAAACGTGATTGCAATCACATTTTTCATGTATTTCTCATTTTTCATATAATAGGGTCCATGAAAATTATGCAGCGTGGGCACTCCTTGGATGAGGAATCAAATTTTGCATCCAACGAGTGTTTCCACTCGAAATTTGAGTAAACCCATAGGGAGATATGTTGAAAATACAAGTTGAAAAAAATAGTTTTTTTCTTTTTTCCCTCTAAAATTTGATGATGTAATCTAATCTTATTTTATTATATCTAATATTATTTTATAATTTCCTTAGGAGGCCCATTTTAGACCTCAAAATTCCCCTAATGGAAATATATTGAAATTGTTAATTGGGCCAAACAATAGGAATCCTTATGTCTATCACCATATCGTTGCTCCATTCAATGAATCATTCCACAGTCAATTTCTCCTACATTTTGCGATAAACATCAAAATGGATTCCTTGTATTCTCATCCCATCTCGTCACTCTCTTATAAGTCCCCTCGATTTCCTTCCTCGAATTGACATTCTCCAGAGCACTCACTATGTAGAATTTATGTTCGATCATACACTGGACAATGAGATCCAATACCCTTAACTTGATTCTGCAAGATATGAATTACACCATTAAACTTTTAGATTGCAAGTGTGTTTGTGCACTAGGAAGTAGTATATGTCAATTCCAAGCTTCCTTCTAAATTTAATATCTAAATGGATCGTCCTCCACCTATCCATCATTATCTCTTGCAAAACATGATGTAGCCAAGTGTGATCGCACTCGCCAACCTCAATGTGTGTCAGCAACGACCAGAATGAATTGCATGTTGTGGGAATTAACAGAAGTATAAGATTGTATTTTTCAGAAAGGCCTCGAATGTCCCATCCTATTAATCCACCCATGATTCTTATTAATAATTTCATAACATAAACTTCCATATAGTTTATTATGGAAATGGGTTTAGAAAGGTCCTCTTATTATCCATTAGCATCATCCGTTTCTGTAGACATAAACCCTTGTTGGCTAAGGCATCTGCAACCATATTAAGATGCCTTTTGATATGAAAAATATCATTTTTTCAAATTTTGTGAGTTGTAGGCTTATTCTAAAAATAATAAGAGCTTGAACTGGATCAGAGGCTTCTTAGAGCTTAAACAACTTTTGAATTACAACCATTGAATCTCCAAAGAACATTAGATGATGAATTCCCCTTGAGCTTGCTAAGTTTAGTCCCTGCCATAAAGCCAAAAATTCATCCTGGTTGTTCATTGAAATCACCAATCCCCAAGCGTATTGAATCTCCCTTTCTTCATCAGGGCAAAAAATTACCCTTCCTGCTGCTACCTCTCAGAATATTAAACATAATATTAAAAAACTAAACCTAATATTTATATAACCTAAAACCTAACTTAGAACCTAATATTAAAATGTTGAACATAGTTACAAATCATTATTGAATTCCCTAAAGTGTATAAACAATGTGAGAGTTTCCTAGTTATAATTATTAGAAATTCATTATTAATATAATAAATACACACTTCCTAAGGTTAACAATGTGACTTCGTGAAATTTCATATTTAACCCTGATTTTGTATAAAACTCAAGTGGTTCAAATCTAATGATTTTTCAAACTTGAAAATTAATGGAATATAATACTTCTTCTTTGCTCTAAGATCTTATGCTAGGCATTGCACTTTTTATGATCTACACATTTTTCAGGGGCAAATTAATACCATAAAAAATAAATCACCTGAATTATAAGTGTATCATCACCTCCTAAAAGCTAATAATATTTGTTGGAAAAGTTCATTATGGTTTGAATACTAATCTTAACCCCATGCTTTATTCTTAAACTTATTGTTGCTATAATCAATCTAATATCTAAAATTAGCTTGGATACCTCTAAAATACTTTAGGATACTAGTGGATTGATCCTTGCATTGAAGTTTGTTTGGTTTACAACTTCTAAGGGAATGAAAAAATCCCCAAGGGTTGGAACACATCACTAATTCATCTCAATGTCCATTATTTCTGAATCTCATGTCAAGGGTCCAACATCATGATTTCAGATTGAAATATTTTCTCATAATGAGATGACAATTAGTTTTTATTTCTTGAATGCCCACATATGCATCTTCTTGCTTTGTGATGGGTAGCGTATTTTTACAACATTCTATATTTTTCGACTGATAAATAAATGTGCAAAAAGAGAAACAAATAATTTAATGTGGAATGTCAATGATATTCTAATGTGTATCATTGTTTGATGGCATGGACTATTGTTCTAATATTTTAATTATATCATTGGCTCTAATATCATTTTCTATGTTCCATGATCTTATATAATTTCAACTACACTTAAGACATACATTTAAATGTGAATAAGTCTGGTTTAAATACAAAATCAAGAGTGAAATCTTTATGATGAACCTTAATATTGCAACAAGAATGTTACAACTCCCAAGGCTACCAGCTTTAATTATCAACTCGGGGTTTGTACAAATTTAAGAGGTGGCAGTGCTATATGCACAATAGGCTAAGCTCTACTCAAGTCACTTTCAAGGAATGGACCGGGCCAAGGTATATAGATACCACTCTATCAACTAAATCTAGATTTTCAAGGAAAGAAACTACATGAAAGGAAAGTTCTAATCTATTTGTAGAAATGGAAATGCTACTTTTAAAAAAATGTAAAAGTTTACCTACTTGCGGAACTATAAAGGCTACACTACTTCCAGAAATATAAAGGTTTCACTACTTGAAAAATATACATATAATCTATTTGCAAATTGTAAATATTGCACGAAAAGGAAACCTAGTCTATTCACAAAAAATGGCAATTCTTGAAATAGAAATCCTAGCTTAAGAAGCATAAAACATAGAAAGAAATTATAATCTAACTTGCATAAAGCAAAGAGCATGAAATCAAACTTTAATGATTGCATTCAGGAGATATTATATCCTAGCAATAGAGTTCATTAGGTGCTTCATAAAGTAATCATGAGAAATCATCATTATGTTATTCAATTCATGAGCCTATCTACTAACGCTAATTGTTGAAGTGAGTTACAGTAGTAGAGAGGAAAGTCCTAATCGGTCTTTGGTCTTTCTCAATCATGGTTTTAGAGCATAAGGGACATTATTTAGGGCTAGGAGGAAAAAATCAAGCTTCAAGGACAATTTGGGTCAAGCTTGGAGGGCTTCTACACGGTGCTAAAAGATTGGTACAAGATGCCACAAGATTGCCCTATTTTGCTACAAGATTGAATTTGTGAGCATTCTAAGGCTGAAAAAGGTGATATGAAGGTGGTAAAGTGTAGTGGAAGGTAGGAGAAGGTTGTATTTTTCCCTTTCCAAGCTTATTACCCTTTAGGGGCCCATCTTGTACAAGGAACAATGCACACTGTGGCCTTTAACAAACCAAAAATGTACTCTCGGTGAACAGTATTTTGGAGGATTTTTTTAGGTAGAAAGAAGGAGATGGCGGTATGAAAATGAGTGTAAATGACAATGTTAACCTTGTAAATCAGCAGTAGTACCTACACACCAGAAAAAGTCACTCATTTTTTCCAAACAATTGGAGCATGTTAAAAATGTAAATTGCAAGAAATTGAAATGAAAAAGAAAGGATGAGTTGAATTTTATTTGAACTCTAACTATTTCATTGAAAGACAACCTATCTTAAAATCTTCACAATGTATTCATCCATAAGGGCCTATTATTCCTATTCTTAAAGAAAACTTCTAAACCAATCACTAATATACAGAAACCACATATGCAAAAATAAGCTTATTCTTACATCTAACAACTGCAAAAGAAAGTAACAATATATTTTTGGCTTTCCAACACAATTTCTTCAACCATACTTCCCACAAGAGAGGTGGTAGTTAGACCTACACAAGAAAATTTCATAAACAAATTCTACTAAGAGAGGAAGAAAATTCTACTAGGAAAGAGAATGCATAAGTAAAATATACATGAGAGAGACCAGAACCTAAAGGTTGGTCCCTAACCCAAGGGGAATCAAGCCTCTAAAACAAGCTCAGGTTCAAGATAACAGAAGATTTCCCATTAACATAAAATAGTACGCACGTATATGACAAAGGAATGAAAATGACAAGTTCAAGCTCCTAGCTCTTAGTAGTCTCTATCTTCTCCAAACGTTTGAGTCCTTTTGAGCCCTTAGGATTCCTTATTTATACAAAAATAACTAAGGGGAAGCCTCCTTGGAAAGAGGGTTGCTTCCCTCCAAAATCCTTAGAATGGTGGATCTAGATCCCCAAGATCCTTGCAATCCTTGAGTGCATAAGCTATTAGCGAATATTTGAAATGTGGGTGAGTAAATACAGGTAAAAATTCAAGTTGTAGGTGAGTAATTGTAGGGGAAAAGCCTCCTACATCTCCTCTAATTGCTTCCAATGTATCTTGGCATAGTAAATGTGTTGAAAATAACAACAAGAAATGTTGAAAATATCATCAAGAAAAATCCTAATCTAATTTTGTCCTTGAATTAAATTGGGAAAAAATTGTAGTTCCAAATCTCGTGACAACTTGTAATAGTTAACTAAGTTAATTTCACTTATTTATCTTAGTCAATTCGAGTTGATGATCTAACTAGAGTCATGTAGAGTGTCTCCTACGATTAGGAACACTAGTTGAGTTTATTTTGAGTTGTAATTATCTAATTCAATTTAAATAAGATAAAGTCAGTTAAACTAGTTCCAACTAATGGAGGAATTGTGGAAGGTCCAGGAGTGGTGTGCATCCTATAGTAGTGGGATGTAACCTGCAGTAGTGGGGTGCAACCTGCAGCAGTGGGGTGTAACCTTTAGTAGCGGGGTGTAACGTACAGTAGTGGGGTGTAGCTTGCGGTACTACGGTGTAACTTGTAATTGAGAGTGGTGTTGCTTGATGTATAGTGTGGTGTTTTCTGTCGAAAAGTGGGGTGTAACCTACAGTAGTGGGTTGTAACTTGAAGTAGAGTGCGGTGTTGCCTACAGTGATCAACCAGTAAAGTGAAGATTCACTCTTAATTAACTCATGCATGTCAGATTAGAGAAAGACCTAGTTGAGATTGGTTCAGGGACAATGTACTATGGATTGTAAAATCATCTAAATTAAAAAGATGGTGCATACAGACAAAAGAAGGCCTAAAATGTTGAAATATGGCAACAAGAATATTCCAATTTAATTTTTCCTTGAATTAAATTGTGAATTAAAATCGAATTTAGTCTTAACAGCGACTTGGAAATAATTAATTAATTTATTTTAAATTAATTAGTTGGAGAAATTCAAGTTAGAAGTCTTTCTGAAGTCATGCAAGAATTATCCCTTAAATTAAGGAGATTAGATTGAGTTATATTTGAGTTGTAATTAGTTAACTCAGTTTACTGAGTTAAGTCCAATTAAATTAGTTCCAAACCGTTTGAGGAACTAATAGTGAGTTAATAGTCAATTGATGCATTAATGCACTCAACTAGTGCTCTCCAGTTAACTGAAGATTCCCTCATCAGAAACTCATGCATGTCTATTCTGAGAAAGACCCAGTTGACATTAATGTTCAAGGACAGTGTACTATCAGATGCATGTGTTTTCACATGGATAAAACTCATGCATGCAGTCAAGGATTCATCCTTGAGGATTGCATAGTTTTGAAGGTTGTTTTTCCACTTGGCAATAGGCTAATCATCCACAAGGAACAACGCAAGGAAATAGGAGCTTGGAGGGCAGAGAGGAAGGCTGGAGAGAAGCCAAGATTGCTTGTGAGCATATGAGAGGATTGTACTAAGAGCTAGCTAGCTGTGAGAGCTAAGGCTTTGTATAATTCCTATGTATTTCCACCATGTATGATAATACAATAGTGTGGGGTTTTTACCTCAGACTTTCCCCAAAGTATTTTCATGTGTATTGTGTCGTTGATTCTTCTTCTTCTAGTTATATTGTTCAACTCGATCTTTAAGATTCCGTAAATTGATAGTAGAAGTAGGTTATAGTATTCTGCTTTGATTTATATTGCATTATCCGGTTAACCTATCATAAATTTTCTACATGGTATCAGAGTTGTGAATAGTATACTGAGAAGAGAATTCAAAGTTTGAAGTTCAGGGTTGTAGGTGAAAATCTAATTCATATCATACTTCAAGGTTGGCCAATGGCATTCTAAGGCTTGAGACTCGAGTATGCCTTAGAAGGTAGCTCGAATTACATAGCATGGAGAGATAGAATGGAGGTTGTATTAGAATATAATGGCTTGAAGGAATTCATTGATCAAGAAATCCCAAAGCTAGCTTCAACTAATGCACAAGAGCTGGCTGAGTGGAAGAAGTGTGTGGTGAAGGCAAGACGGATCATCCTTGAGGGAGTTTGAGACCATATTATCTCGAGTCTCCATGGGAAGGATAATCCATTTTCAATGTGGAAGACATTGAAGGACCTCTACCAGAACAGTAGCGACCAGAGGAAATTGGCGCTCAAGGACAAGCTTCGAAGAATCAAGATGGAGAAGGGTGATACTATTTTCACATATCTGAACAAGCTCACCACCTACATAGATGAGCTTGGTAGTGTGGGAATAACTACTACCAATGATGATATGGTGAGCCTCGCTCTACTTGGCCTTCCAAAGAGTTGGAATAGCTACCAGGACTCTGTGAATGGAAGGGAGAAACTGCCAGATTGGGAACGATTGTGGTTGGATCTTATGCAGGAGGAGATCGGGAGGAGCACATGAGATGGTTCTTCATCCAAGAATGATGATGAAGAAAATCTGGCCTTAGCAAGTAAGGCAAGGAAAGGGAAGGGGAAGGCTTCCCATTTCAAATCGAATTCTTCTCATGGAGAGAAGAAGGGTGACATGTCTAAAGTAATATGCTTTAATTGTCACAAGATGGGACGTTATGCGACTAATTTCCCATTGAAGAAGTCCAAGAAGGGATCCTCGCAAAGATCGGAAGGTGAGGCATTAGCCTCTCAGTTCGAAATGGACTTTACCCTCATCGCATTCATGGTGTCACCAATGATGGGTTGTGTTTGGTATCTTGACAGTGGAGCCTCATTCCACATGACCGGTGATGAAAATTTATTTAGTGCCTTGGAGGAGAAAGACCTCAAGATGCGCATAGAGATGGGTGATGAAGGAAGGTATAGTGTTTCAGGAGTGGGCATGGTTGCTTTTAGAGGGGGCATGGAGCTCCCCTCACCTTGATAGATGTGATGTATGTGCCTGGACTAAAGAAGAACTTGGTATCAGTTGTGATGTTGGAGGACAAAGGCTACGATGCTATCTTCAGTAAAGGAAAGGCATTCCTAAGACACATATCCACGGGCCGGACCAAGAGGATAGGGATTCGGGTGAAGAATCTCTATAAAATAGAGGTAGATGATTGTGCAACATTGAATACGAAAGCAAAATTGGTGCAAAGCCAAGACATTGGTGAGTTATGGCATAGGATGTTGGGCCATTTGCATCATGGGATTTGAAGATAATGCAACAGATATCTACAAGACTTCCTAAAGGTAAACTTGAGCGAGTTGAAACATGCAAAGGTTTTACCTTGGGAAAGTACACCACGTCTTCCTTTCATGATCGAGATAGTCGAGTAGAGGCTATCTTAGAGCAAGTTCATACTGATTTGTGCGGACCATTCTCGACGGCATCCACAACGAAGAAAAGGTATTATGTGATTTTCATTGATGACTATTCTCGTAAATGCTGGATTTATTTCATGTAGAAGAAGGACCAAACTTTCACAAAGTTTTGTGAGTTCAAAGCTTTGGTCGAGAAAGAGTCAGGGAAGAAGATCAAGGCCTTGAGAAGCAACAACGATGAAGAATATGTCTCTCAAGAGTTTAAGGACTTCGGTGCAGCAAAAGGAATTAAACGAGAGTTGACGGCACCTCATAACCCACAGCAGAATGGGCTGGCCGAGAGGAAGAACAAAACTATTGTAGGGGTAGCACGGGAAATGTTGCATGACCAAGGCCTACTACTTCACTTATGGGCTGAGGCATGCAACACATCGATCTATTTGCATAGTAGAAGCCCGCATCTCATACTTGAGATGAAGACACTAGAGGAAGCTTTCTCCGATAAGAGACCAGATGCGGGTCACTTCAGGATCTTTGGCTCATCGGTATGTTTCCATGTGACAAAGGATGCACAGAAGAAGCTTGAGCCGACAACAAAGTTGGGGATATTTGTGGGGTACAATGATACACCTCACAACTATCGGGTGTACTTTCCTACTAGTCGGAGGGCATTGGTTCGCAGAGATCTCAAGTTTGATGAGTAGAAGGCCATGTGAGTTTCCCTTGAGAGGGAGCTCCAACTACAGGTTGTGGAGGATCTGCTGGTTCCTAAGGAGGAGGAGCCTCAAACTAATGCGGAGCAACTGCATGTAGAGGTTCTAGGAGTGGAGACATCCACTCAAGAAAAGTCTTCTGGAGATGGACAAAAGCACACAAAAGAAGCTGACAGATTGTTGGAGGATGCGAGACAGAATGTGGGAGCACCATCTTCTCAGCGCAAACAGAGGAGGTCACCTGAGAGGTACACTGGATACATGTCCCTTGCTAGGGAATGTGTTGAGACCGAGCCATCTTCCTTTTAGGAAGCAGTGCAACAACCAATTTGGGTTGATGCTATGGTGAAGGAGTATGACTCCATAGTTCGTAACAGTGTTTGGGACGTGGTTCCTAGACTAGAGAACAAGTTAGTTGTGAGTTCCTGTCGGCTTTACAAGGTAAAGCAAGCTGCTAATGGTAGTGTGGAGAAGCATAAGGAAATATTTGTTTCCCGTGGCTTTTCACAAGTCGAGGGGATTGATTATGATGAGACTTTTTCTCCTCTCACAAGGTACTCATCTATCAAATCTATGTTGGCACTATCAACACAGATGGCTTGGAAGATCCATCAGATGGATGTGAAGATTTCATTCCTCAATGGCCAGATTGAGGAAGAGGTGTACATAGAGAAATCGGAAGGTTTTGAGACCTTCGATCGTGAGTCGCATGTGTTCCAACTCAAAATAGCATTGTACAGGCTGAAGTAAGCACCTCATGCTTGGTACACAAGGATAAACAAATACTTCACTGGGTTGGGCTTCAAAAAGAATGAAGCGGATGCGAACCTGTACCACATCGTGGTGAAAGGTAAGCTGTTGATCATTGTACTTTATGTTGATGATCTCATATTGACTGGTGATGATGATTTGATCATGTCTTGCAAGGAGGACCTTGAAAGAGAATTTGAGATGAAATACATGGGTCTCATGCATTACTTCCTTGGTATGGAAGTGTGGCAGAAGGATGAGGAGTTGCTTGTGTCTCAGGGCAAGTATGCCAATGAGATACTCAGGAGATTCCACATGGAGAAGTGTAAGTCCATGCAGACTCCTCTAGCGGGTAACTAGAGGAAGGAGGTTGCTAAATTCAAAAGAAGTGGTAGAGGCTACTGTGTATAGGTAGCTTGTGGGTTCACTGATGTACTTAATGAACACGACCAGATTTGTGCTATGCTGTGAACCAGCTGATTCAAGCGATGGTTCAGCCTACCAAGATGTTTTGGAAGGTGGCAAAGCATGTATTGAGATACCTCAGAGGCACATCTCAGTATGGATTATGGTACAGACAAACAGAGGGAATGAAGCTACAGGGCTTCACTGATGCAGATTGGGCAGGGAGTCCATCAGATTGGAAGAGCACGTTAGGAGGGATTTTCAACCTTGGGTCAGCAGAAGTTTCTTGGTACAGTAGCAAACAGAGGCCAGTTGCACTTAGCTCGATAGAGGTAGAATACATGGCTACAAGTTAGGTAACATGTGAGGCCATCTGGATGCAAAAAATCCTAGTTGGTTTGTTTGATCAGAGGATGGATACAAATATTATCTCTTGTGATAATCATAGTTGTATGAAACTCTCCGAGAATCCATTATTTCATGATAGGTCGAAGCACATTGACATCTGGTATGATCATCTCAGAGACTGTGTAGCAAGGAGGATCATGTTGCTGTAGTATCTTTCGATAGAGGAGCAAGATGCTGACATTTTGACAAAGGCGTTCTCAAAGTGTAAATTTGAGTTCCATAGAGACAGGATCGGGGTGGCAGATAATCCCTTTCTTGTTGAGAGGGAGTGTTGAAATATGGCAACAAGAATATTCCAATTTAATTTGTCCTTGAATTAAATTGTGAATTAAAATTGAATTTAGTCTTAACAACTACTTGGAAATAATTAATTAATTTATTTTAAATTAATTAGTTGGAGAAATTCAAGTTAGAAGTCTTTCTGAAGTCATGCAAGAGTTATCCATTAAATTAAGGAGATAAGATTGAGTTATATTTGAGTTTTAATTAGTTAACTTAGTTTACTGAGTTAAGTCCAGTTAAATTAGTTCCAAACTGTTTGAGGAACTAATAGTGAGTTAACAGTCAGTTGATGCATTAATGCACTCAACTAGTGCTACTCCAGTTAACTGAAGATTCCCTCATCAGAAACTCATGCATGTCTATTCTGAGAAAGGCCCAGTTGAGATTAATGTTCAAGGACAGTGTACTATCAGTTACATGTGTTTTCTCATGGGGAAAACTCATGCATGCAGTCAAGGATTCATCCTTGAGGATTGCGCAATTTTGAAGGTTGTTTTTCCAATTGGTAATAGGCTAATCATCCACAAGGAACAACACAAAGAAATAGGAGCTTGGAGGGCAAAGAGGAAGGCTGGAGAGAAGCCAAGATTGCATGTGAGCATCTGTGAGGATTGTACTGAGAGCTGGCTAGTTGTGAGAGCTAAGGATTTGTATAATTCCTATGTATTTGAACCATGTATGATAATACAATAGTGTGGGGTTTTTATCTAAGACTTTCCCCAAAGTATTTTCATGTTTATTGTGCCATTGATTCTTCTTCTTTTGGTTATATTGTTCAGATCGATCTTTAAGCTTCTACAAATTGATAGTAGAAGTAGGTTATAGTATTCTGCTTTGATTTATATTGCATTATCGAGTTAACCTATCACAAATTTTCTACATAAAATAAGTAATTCCTTAATTAGGAAAACTCACTAATTTTAACCATTTTAATTTCCTTTAAAAGGAGGAATGAAGGCACAAATTTAATCATTGTTTTGGTGAGCACAAGTTGGTGAGACAAAGCAATAGCAAGCACATGTTTGTTCTTGGAGATTATGAGAGAAAGGAATGAGGAGCTTGGAGGCTTGGGAATTTGGCTAAGTATTGGCCAAAGTCAGTCAGTTAGGTAGAGGATAGAAAATAATTGTGCAGGTTGAGCTCAAGGTTAAGAAAAGCATATTGTATTCATCCAAATTCTTTGACTAATGAAATACACAAATAGAAGGGGTTTTTAGTTGTGGCTTTCCCCAGGAAATCATTGTGTAATGTGATGATTGAATTCTTTCTCTTATATGCTTCATGATTTCATCGATTATTTATTGTTTCTGTTGATGAGTAGAGTAGATTCAATTTAATTGTTTTAGCATATTACAATTTGCAGTTTAGATCTACAAGCAATTTCTACATGGTATTAGAGCTATATTTGTAGAAATTTCCACATGGTATCGGGCCTAGATTTGTAGAAATTTCTACATGGTATTAGAGCTATATTTGTAGAAATTTATACATGGTATCGGAGCTTAAATCACAATAGAATAGAATAATTTGAAGTTTTCCTTGCATATTGATAGAGCTCTAGTTCAGGGCAGATCCAGAAGACCCTAGGTGCATACTTCTTAATGGAACTAGAAGGCTCCTAGTGGGAATATCAACGAGCCAATGTTTAGTGACATAAAAGGGAGTTGTGATCATTGATACTAGTAGATTGATGAGTAGAGAGATTCCCCACAGGGAGATAAAGACTCATGGGAAGTTTAGTTTCATAGGGAGAAACCTTATGGAAGCTATTACTTCAAGATCTGAGGATATTAGACTCATTGTTGTAGTAGTTGCAGTAGCAGTGCAGAAGTAGTAGCAAATTAGTATGAGTAGATCATATTTCTCTCATGCATGCAAAGCCTTGAGAAGAAACAAAAAGGTTAGAGACTTGGTGGTTGATAGGGAGCATGAATTACCTCTCAACATGTAGCCTTAGATGCAGCCTCAGAAGAAGCCTCTGGAAGTTGTGGAGAAACCATAATTGGAGAAGAAGAGAGGAGACAACATGGGAACATCCACTCTGTCAAATACCTCTAGTAGGAGGAGAGTTCGAGCTATGTGAGTATATGGAGCACATGCATCCATACCTATAGGTGTGAGGTGGGGCAATGTGAAGCAATAGTCCTAAGCGTGCAAAAAATTGGGCAGGGTCCATTGAGGTGTTTTTTGTTTCATGGATCATTACCTTGCAATAGGGGCCCACAATATTCAGTAGTAAGAAGATCATTGTCAGACAAATATTGAATAATTCAGAGCAGTGTCGACAGTAGAGTAGGAGACTTAGTAGCAGAGTCGACAACAGCACAGTTTTATCAGTGGAAAGTTGTAGACACAATTGATTTAGTTTATTTTGGGTGTGTTATGGTTGTAGATGTTGCAGTAGCAACAACAACATTGACAAGAGTTTCATGTAGAACATTCAAAAGGTACCATATTGGTATAGAGTTGAATTCCTTTCTTGTTGAGAGGGAGTGTTGAAAATAGAAAAAAGAAATGTTAAAAATAGCATAAAGAAAATTCCTAATTTAATTTTTTCCTTGAATTAAATTGGGAATAAATTGTAATTCCACATCTCATGACAACTTGTAATAGTTAACTAAGTTAATTTGACTTAGGTAGATCATTTAATTATAGTTGAGGGTTTAACTAGATTCATGTAGAGTGTCTCCTACAATTAGGAGCACTAGTTGAGTTTATTTTGAGTTGTAAATATTTAATTCCGTCTAACTGAGTTAAATTCAGTTAAACTAGTTCCAATTGATTGAGGAATTAGTGGGAGGTCCAGTAGTGGGGTGCAACTGAGAGTAGTGGGGTGCAACCTACAGTAGTGGGGTGTAGCCTACAGTAGTGGTGTGCAGCCTACAGTAGTGGGGTGTAACCCACAATCGGGTCTGGTGTTGACTAATGTATAGTGTGGTGTTTCCTGTCGAAAAGTGGGGTGTAACATGTAGTAGTGGGGTGTAACCTAAAGTACAATGTGGTGCTTGCTGTAGTGATCAACCAGTAAACTAAAAATTCACTCATAATTAACTCATGCATGTCAAATCATAGAAAGACCCAGTTGATATTGGAGTTCGGGGACAATGTACTATCAGTTGTAAAATCATCTAAATTAAACAGATGGTGCATGCAGTCAGAAGAATTCCTAAAATAAGTCGTTCCTTAATTAGAAAAATTACTAATTTTAACCATTCGAATTGCCTTTAAAAGGAGGAATGAAGGCACAAGTTTAATCATTGTTTTAGTGAGCACGAGTTGGTGAGACCAAGCAATAAGAAGCACAAGTTTGTGTGTGGAGCTTGTGAGAGCAAGGAATTAGGAGCTTGGAGGCTTGGAAATTTGGCTAAGTATTGGCCAAAGGTAGTAAGTCAGGCAGAGGATAGAAAATACTTATGCAAGTTGAGCCAAGGTTGGGAAAAGCATATTGTATTCATCCAGATTCATTGACTAATGCAATATATAGATAGCAGGAACTTTTAGTTGTGGATTTCCCCAAGAAATCATTATGTAATGTGTTGATTGAATTATTTCTCTTATATGCTTCATGATTTCATCAATCATTTATTGTTTCCACTCATGAGCAGAGTAGATTCAAGTCAATGTTTTTAGCATATTACAATTTGCAGTTTGAATCTACATGGAATTTCTACGAAATGAACTTCAAATGCACTCTTTTCTTGCACATTAATCACATTAGGCCATGAGATATGACATGCATCCTTTATTCTTCCTAATATGCACATTATATTCAAAAGCATGTTATTAAAGGCAAGGAAAGATGTAAATATAGGTTGAAGGATAGCTAGATGTGTCTTATGATATACCTATTAATGAGGCCCATCATCCCCACCCTAATTAAGGTGTTTCTCACCCTTTGAGAAACTTAGACATTTAGTTTCATCTCATGCATAGCCTTCATGGCTACCCAAACATCCCAAGATATCTCTGAAGAAGTGCCCTCTTGGGTATGGAACCCTACTTTTATTTCTATTTCTAACCACTCTTGTTTCTCTTCAGTCTAATCCTTTCTTTCTTGTATCCCAAACAACAAAGGAGGGTTGAAATTGAGCCCAATCTAGTTGGCCTTCAATCTTTGGACTATCCTCTTATATAAGGGTGTCTTCTCCAAGTCATTCCTCAATCTCTCTAGAGAGCAATACTCCCTAATTTGCAAGCCATGGGGAAATGAATTCCATCTCCTCTGACATGCCTACAATCCCTCAGTTCCTAGTAGCCTAAACATGTCCTCAAAGTGTCGAATGGACTATTCATGTCTCTTTGTGTAAATTGGTGCCAATTTGGGATCCTCAAAGATGAGCATGTGGTTGCAAATGGCAAGGCGGGGAGCCCTCATCTCTGCTTTGATCCATAGGGGCTCATTAGTCTACTTATATATCATCATTTTTGCTTATTCAATCCTTGCCTTCTCATGGGTCAAACAAGAGGCTAATGCCATCATTTTCACATCCCCCATCCTAGAATTTGGATCCCATAAGTTCATGTTACTCAATATGAGGTTTTGCATGTAAAACTTTGCCATCTTAGATCAATCTTCCACACTAGCCTTGTGACAAAATTTAATAAAATGTTTGTATTGTTGGAAGGGCAATGAACCATATTGTGCTATAGTTTTGATTTTAAATTAAAGCCACTTCTCTTTGAGGAAAATAACATATTTTTTGAGGGATTTCTACATTAGGTAGTCTCCATGGCCAAGCTTGCCATGGTGGTAAGTTGTCCTTCTTTCTCCTGCAGCTGCTCTTTTAGTCTCTTGTTTTCCATTTGCAATTTTCCCCTAAGTGTTGACTCTTTCAGTTTCAAATTAGCCATTTCTTCACCCATCTTCTTCATTTTCTCTTCCATGAGGCCCACATCCTCAACTCCCTCGGATTTAGCAATTTAAATTCATTGGTGGGTTCGACTCCATTCTTTTTCTAGCTCAAGGAGGATAGGGACTACGAATTTGGTGGGTATGATTTGTCCTTTTTCATAAAATTTATAGTAGGACCCAAGATATGGTTGAGTATCAGGCTCTTGTAGCTCCTGTGGTCCTTTTCCTCCCTCCTGAGGTGTTTTTGTACTTTCTTGTAGCAAATTATCTTCTTCTTGTAGCACTGCCCTACTTTCTTGTAGCATAGTAGTTTCTTCTTGTAGTTATTTTATCTTAGCTCCCCTAGTGTTTGGCCTTCTTGGTGAGGTTTGGGGCTACTTTCCTTTAGTTGTGAGGGAGGTCACCTCTTCAATTTTCCTTTTACCCTTCTCTAGATCTCCCTCTTGGTGACTGGTTGATCCTTCAATGTTGATTGGGGTATTTTTCGGAGGCTGAGGCTTCCCCTGTCTCAGTATACTACTCCTACTCATATTGAAGTACAAGGGACCTTATTTGTGATTTGATCTTTAAAAGTGTGTTAAGGCATGCCAATGTGGCAGCCACCTCTTGTTCATTTTTTCCTTCTGAAAGGCTTACTTGTTTTATTTTCTTTTCTTTTGAGGCTTAGCAAGTTCCCCAAGTTTTTCTTTCTATGTCTCTAGTTTTCGTCTTCTTTATCTTCTTCAACTTATTCTCCCTTTTCTTCCTCCTTCTCCTCTCCATCATATTCCTTAACAAATATATGTTTTATGGCCTCTTCATGTTCTACCAGAGCTTGGGCTTGAGTTTCATTGAATTCCTCCTTGTCCATGTCCACAAGTTCTACCCATGAGATAGGGTCCTTGATATGACTCAAATCATCAACGAAAATGAACCTTATGAGTTCATGATGAGCAATAAATTGATGCTTCCCTTCTCTCACTCTTTGGCTCATTCCAACTATGGACTAAAGGAGGAAATGGGTAATATGACATAGGTTTGGCTCGATGACATAAGTGTTGTCCTTGATGGCAACTCACTCAAATCGCAGATCACAGTTCATTCTCTCAGAATGGTAGAAAATGAGATACCCGTAGGTTCCTTTTCACAAATCCGCATACATACGTAGGTGCACCAATCAAAAGGTGCGTACATATACGCAGGTGTACCAATCAAAAGGTGCATACGTACAATACACGTACTTTCATGCAGAGAAAAGCACGCACATGTGGGAAATCTTATGGTTGGTCAATGGTATTTAGTCCTACATTTTTGAACCTATGATTTTGGTCCGTGGTTTTGTATCTAAAGTATTGAACCTAGGTATTGGGTCCCTAGTATTGGATCTCTATGGTTTTGGACCATGGTTTGAGTAAGGCCTAGACTATAAAAAGGAAAGGAGATCATTTTGCTTGGAGTGAACTGATGCATTGAATATCTTGAGAAGAGCAAGATCTGAAATACTAGTGATTGATTGGTGAGTTATAGCTGGACCTGAATCAAGGAGGAACCTGAGCATTATAAGATGGTTAAGATCTACTGATAGGTCGAGATCTCTTTGGCGCATGATTAGATCTATAAATCTGATAATCTGGGTATAATTGAAGTCTGATTAAGAAAAGGGATAAATTATCATTTATAGATCTATACCCGTAGGTCTGACACAGTGGAGGCGCGTATACCCACAGGTTCGACACAACGAAGGCGCAGATATACGCAGGTTTGACATAGCGTAGGCGCATATTCCGCAGGATCGACACAGTAGAGGCGCGGATACCCGCAGGTTCGACACAGCGGAGGTGCGGATACCTGTAGGTTAAGGAAGTGAATACTGCGTATACACACAGGTTCGCTTTGACATATATGCGTATGTATGCTGATTTCTATTGGTGAAGTAGTGGAATTTTCTTGAAATATGTTTTAGCTGCTTTTTGTTATTACTGCAGTGTTCCAGGTTCTGAATTGGTGTTTGGTTACTGGTACTGTGTTCTGAGAAGTTATTGATTCAATATTTGTACAAGGAAGTTGGTTGATTGTAGATATATTTGATGTTTGATTGATATTCATGGATCCAGTCTGAAAATTTATGAAATGTGGTCCCTGGAAGAAAAGAGAAGTCTTATGTAGGTCAGACCTACGTACTAGTACCTCAGCTAGTACAAGAGCTAAGGGGGTTGTAGCTCCCTTCCATGAGAGTCTGGAGAATGAGAGAAGGTTGTAGCCTTCTGCAGGTTGAAGCCTACGTGCTAGTATAAGACTGCACCAGTACAGAATCATTGTAAAAAGAAGTTTCTAATTGAAGGAAGATAGAGACATATTACAGCAGGTGGTTTTCACCCACATTGGGTTTCCACCTTATATCTTGTGTTATTTTGTGTGACTGTCTGCTCTACTTTTCTATTCCTGCTTACTGTTATATGGTTCTGACACACAGATTAATGATCAACATCTGAAGAATAAATTAAATTATAAGTCTGGAAGGTATATGCAAGTTTCATTAGTCAGATATGAAAATCTTTGTATAAATTGAAAAAGAATTTGATAATACTAATTCACCCCCCCCCCCTCTTAGTATTATTTTCAACAATTGGAATCAGAGCAGGTCCTTCAGGAGAAGCTTGATCGCTTGAAGGAAGATCTATCATCATGAGCAACTACGAAAAGGAAGCATCAATCAGGCCACCAATTTTCGATGGGAGCAACTTTGTCTATTGGATGGTAAGAATCACTGCCTATCTTCAATCTCTTGGTACGAAAGTTTGGGATATTGTGGAAACATGATACATATTTCCTTTAGCAACTACTACAGATACGACTGGTAAAAGGAAGTATGAAACAAATGCAAAGGTTGTCAATACCCTATTAGGGAGTCTATCTCAATTAGAATTCGTCAAGGATATGCAGCTAAAAACCGTAAAAGAAACATGGGGCAAGATCGTTCTTAGCTATGAAGGAGATGATCAGGTAAAACGAGCAAACCTTCAAACTCTCAGAATTCAGTATGAAAATCTCAGAATGTACAATGATGAAAGCATGGCTAACTATTTCCTTCGCATATATGAGATTGTTAATTGTATGAAAAACTTGGGTGAAGAAATAAAAGAAGTTGTTTTGGTTGAAAAAGTTCTAAGATCTTTGTCTCCTAAGTTTGATTCAAAAGTTTCTGCCATAGAAGAAAAGAAGAATCTACAGAGCCTTACCATGTCATAGCTGCACGGAATCCTAATTGCTTATGAAATGAGAAAAGGTGGACCATCAGATAGGAGAGAAGCTGCATTCAAAGCCTCAGGAAAACGAGATTACAATGACTCTGGACATATGTCGGAAGAAGAGGAAGAGTCAAATTTTGTCAAGAACCTTCAACGGGGTTCTGGAAGATTCAGAGGTAAGCTCCCTTTCAAATGTTTTGCTTGTGGAAGAGTCAGTCACTATGCTGCCAAGTGTCCTCATAAAGATAAGCTTGACAAAGGTAAGGAACTAGTTATATGGAACAGAAAACAGAATGTAAGTAAGAAAAGTTATTACACACATGAAGACAATGATGGTCTTTCAAATAGCAATGAAGATGAACAAGGTAATGATTATAGACTTTTGATGGCTTTTGAAGATGATGATTTCTTGGATGCTATAGATGAAGAAAGTCTTTATGAAGAAATTTCTAAACTCAAAATTTGCTTAGAAGAGAAAAATATGATTATAGATACTCTGACTTCCCAACTTGCTGAAATGGAGAAACACAATGAAAAGTTAGAATGTGAAATTGTGGGGCTTAGAAAGGACATTGAGAAAATGAAAGCTCTTAATCTTAGATTTGCTAAAGGATCTGAAACTTTAGATGAGATTATCAAAGTGCAGCATTCTCCTCTAATCAAGACAGGTCTTGGGTATACCAAAGAAACATCTCAAGCACAGAAGCCATCTACTTCCAAAAGTTATCTTGAAGCTGCAAGGAGAAGTGAACAGGTTAACAATCCTCAGCAAAAGCATAATGTTGATCACCACGTAAGTCAGGGACAATTTACCTCAAGAATGAACAAAGACTACCAGGTAAATCAGGGGCAATCTACTTCAAGGATGAACAGAAGCTACAACCAACCACAGGTAAATCATTCTCAATTTGCCTCAAGAATGGATAGAAACTACAATCATTTGGTTGGTAGATTTGATAATCGCAAGAGCTTCTTCAATGGCCAATGTTTCTCTTGTCATAACTTTGGTCACAAAGCAGCTCAATGTGTTGCCTACAAGACAATCATGACTAGAGAAGCTCAAAAACAAAGGAGTATGACTGGGACCATGAACAGGACCTACAATAACTTTGCTGCTCTTGAGAATGAAGTAAAATTTTCTATTTGTAACAATTTCGGTCATGAAGATTCTGAATGCAGGAGCAGGTTTCGGCAAACAACTCAGAAGGAGCAAGTTTCATTGGTTCCAAAAACATGGAAAAAGAAAGAATTGCAACCAGAAAGATGTGGGATAGCCTTATATGCAAAAGGATAGGAAAATCAGTGGTACATCAATAGTGGATGCTCAAAACATTTGACAGGTGATAAAGATAAACTTCAGTAATATAGTGCCTTAGAAAAGGAAAAGAAGGTCTCATTTGGAAATGACACCCCTGCACTCATAAAAGGTAAAGGTTCTGTTCTTTTCAAAGAAAAGGTCAAGGCTGGAAATGTTATGTATGTTGATGGCTTGAAACATAATTTATTAAGTGTCATTCAAATGTGTGATCAAGGAAATGAAGTAATATTTCGATCAAATGGATGCATTGTTCGTGAGCTTGATACAGGAGAAACAATGATCAAAGGCATAAGAACTCCAAATAATTTATATATACTCAAGGGAGGACAACAACAATGCTATCTAAGCAAGAATGATGAACACTGGCTATGGCATAGAAGATTGGGGCATCTAAGCTTCTCACAGATAAGGAAAGCATGCAAATATCAGGCATTTCGTGATCTACCTGACATCAGAATTCTAGACGATACAATATGCAAATCATGTCAATTTGGTAAGAAAACCAGAACTAATTTCCCTGAGAAGGAAGGATTAGCTAGCATGCCACTTGAACTTGTCCATACTAATGTATGTGGTCCATATAGGAAAATATCACCTCGAGGAGAAGAATATTTTATATTATTCATTGACGACTTTTCCAGGATGTGTTGGATAGGACTTATGAAGCATAAAGATGAAGCTTTCGAAAAATTCAAATCATTCAAAGCCTTAGTGGAGAACGAATCAGATCGCAGAATGAAATGCCTCAGGTCTAATCGAGGAGGAGAATTTACCTCAAATGAATTTTTCGATTTTTGCGAAGAGCATGGAATAAGAAGGGAATTCTCTACTACTAGGACTCCTCAGCAAAATGGAGTAGTGGAAAGGATGAACAGAATGGTTCAACAAATGGCTCGTGCTATGCTTGATGAGTCTGGAACTCCCGCAACCTTCTGGGGTGAAGCCACATTTGCTGCAGTTACTATTCTCAACAAGACTCCTCATGAACTTTGGTATGGTAAGACTCCCATGGTAAAATACTTCAAAATTTTTGGAAGCAAATGCTACATCAAGAAGACTGATGAAAATCTTGGCAAGTTTGAACCTAGAGTAGATGAAGGCATTCTCCTTGGTTACTCTCCCCACAGCAAAGCATACAAGTGTTACAATAAAAGACTTGGAAAAATTGTTGAAAGTATTGATGTAGTGGTTGATGAAGAAGGAAACACTCCTAGGCAGGTAAAATTTGAAGATTTCGAAGATGATGAGGACTATCCATCAACATCAAATTAGATTCATGATGAAGAAGAAACCCATGAGGCACCAGAAGAACAAATAAGGATAGAAGAAAAGACTCCATCCGGGTACGTTCAGAAGAATCATCCAGAATCTCAAATTTTGGGGCAAAAAGAGGCAGGTGTACAAACAAGAAGAACCATTTCAGAAGCTTCAAGCTATCTAGCATTGCTCTCCTCCACTGAACCACAAAATATAAGAGAGGCATGCAAAGATGAATGATGGGTAAAAGCCATGGAGGAAGAACCTCAGTAGATCGAAAAGAATAACACTTGGGAGTTGGTTCCTAGACCAAAAGATAAGAATGTCATAGGAACTAAATGGATATTCAAAAATAAGCTGAATGAAAATGGATATGTGATTAGAAAAAAGGCCAGACTTGTTTGAAAAGGGTATGCTCAACAGGAAGGCATAGACTTTGAAGAAACTTTTGCACCAGTTGCCAGACTAGAGGCCATAAGGATGTTCCTTGCCCTCTCTAGCTTTCAGAAGTTCAAAGTATTTCAAATGGATGTGAAGTCTGCTTTCCTGAATGGAGACTTGGATGAAGAAGTATATATTGAACAACCAGATGGGTTTATTCTTGGAAATGATCCAAAACTTGTATGCAAACTAAAAAAGGCTCTCTATGGCCTTAAACAGGCTCCAAGGGCGTGGTATTATCGGTTGGATAAGTACCTCCATCAGCAAGGTTTTATAAAAGGATCAATTGATAGCAATCTATATATAAAAATTGACAATGATAAGTTGCTAATACTTGTTGTGTATGTTGATGATATCATCTTTGGTAGCAACGAAGAAGACATGAGTCAAAATTTTGCCTTGGTGATGCAGAAAGAGTTTGAAATGTCCATGCTTGGTGAGCTCACATATTTTCTTAGTTTACAAGTCCAACAAAACAAAGACGACATTTTTCTATCACAAACCAAGTATCTCAAGCAGATTTTGAAGAAATATGGGATGGGGGATTCAAAACCAGTATGTACCCTATGGTGATAGGATGCAGCCTCAAAGCAAATGATGAATCGACAGTGGTACATCAACCAACCTATAGATCCATGATTGGTAGTCTGCTCTATCTAACAGGTACCCGACTAGACATTATGCATGCAGTAGGAATAGTTGGAAGGTTTCACGAAAATCCAAAGGAAACTCATCTTCAGGCAGTTAAGAGAATTTTCAAGTATCTTCAAGGAACTCAAAAATATGCCTTATGGTATCCTAGAGGTACATATCTCACACTTGATGCATATACAAATGCAGATTGGGTAGGAAGTGTGGATGACAGAAAAAGCACTAGTGGTGGTGCATTCTTCATGGGCCCTAGATTAGTATCTTGGTTCAGCAAGAAACAAAGTTATATTGCATTATCTACAGCTGAAGCAGAATATGTAGTTGTTGCATCTTGCTGCACTCAACTCCTTTGGATGATGCAAACAATGCATGATATGCAAATCACTTGTACTCCACCTATCTCCATTTTCTGTGATAATACAAGTGAAATCAGTCTTTCAAAGAATCATGTCATGCATTCAAAGACTAAGCACATACCGATCAAGTATCATTTTCTCCGAGAACAAGTGCTTGAAAAAAAGGTCAAATTGGAGTATGTTCCCTCTAAGGAACAAGTTGTTGATATTCTCACCAAACCACTGCCCAGGGAGACCTTTGAATACCTCAGACAAAAGCTGGGGGTAGTTGATGCATCATCTTTCTATTGAATCTTGTCTATTTCAGAGATTGTTGGTTGTACGCGAGTTTCATATGGGGTATACACGTACATACGTTGGTTTATGTGGGTACAGTCATGTATATGTTGACTTGAAGAAAAGCAAGGATGAGAAGAGTCTGATATGGGTCTGTCAGAGACCATCTGGCACAGGTTCAGGGGGAGCATATATTCTTCTAATAATGCATTGTTGGCATTATCGTAGAAGATCTTGGTTCAATTCTTCAGTTTTTTTGATTTTAGGAGGAGCAAGTGCAGAAGGAGAACATGGATACTGATCTGAATAATGATTGACAGATGCTGCTGATGTTAGTCAGAGTCTTGCTGTAGATATTTTGTCTCTATATTTCTTTTTTCAAGGTCATGTAATGGCCTATCTTGGTTGCCCCACTATGCCTGGGATGGATAATGTAATGTGCTTATTATATCATGTATCCCCACTTGGTTGGGAGTAGTATGTATGAGTCTTTGGTGATAGGAAGGTCAGTTATGATGTATAGAGTCAGATTTATTTTGTAGAACATCTTCTTGCAGATCTTGCCTATATGTCAGGGGGAGCATAACCCTTTTCCCTTGATGTCAAAGGGGGAGAAAAGACTTTGAGTGACTTTGGGTTGCCATCAAGTCCAAAGGGGGAGATTGTTGGCATTATGACACAGGTTTGGCACAGGTTTGGCTCAATGACATAAGTGTTGTCCTTGATGGCAACTCACTCAAATAGCAGATCATAGTTTAGGCTCTCAGAATGGTAGAAAATGAGATACCCGCAGGTTCCTTTTCACAAAGCCGCGTACATACGTAGGTGCACCGATCAAAAGGTGCGTACATATACGTAGGTGTACCGATCAAAATGTGTGTATGTACAGTACACACACTTTCATGCAGAGAAAAGCACACACATGTGGGAAATCTTATGGTTGGTCCATGGTATTTAGTCCAACATTTTTGAACCTATGGTTTTGGTCCGTGGTTTTGCATTTAAAGTATTGAACCCAGGTATTGGGTCCCTAGTATTATATCTCTATGGTTTTGGACCATGGTTTGAGTAAGGCCTAGACTATAAAAAGGAAAGGAGATCATTTGGCTTGGAGTGGACTGATGCGTTGAATATCTTGAGAAGAGAAAGATCTGAAATACTGGTGATCGGTTGGTGAGTTATAGCTGGACCTGAATCAAGGAGGAACCTGAGCATTACAAGATGGTTAAGATCTACTGATAGGTCGAGATCTCTTTGGCGCATGATTAGATCTATAAATTTGATAATCTAGGTATAATTGAAGTCTGATTAAGAAAAGGGATAAATTATCATTTATAGATCTATACCCGCAGGTCCGACATAGTGGAGGTGCGTATACCCGCAGGTTCAACACAGCGAAGGAGCGGATATACGTGGGTTCGACATAGTGCAGGTGCGTATTCTGCAGGATCGACACAGCAGAGGTGCGGATACCCGCAGGTTCGACACAATGGACGCGCGGATACCCGCAGGTTCGACACAACGGAGGCGCAGATACCCATAGGTTAAGGAAGTGAATACTGCGTATACACGCAGGTTCGCTTTGACATATATGCGTATGTACGCAAATTTCTATTGGTGAAGTAGCAGACTTTTCTTGAAATATGTTTTCGCTGCTTTTGTTTATTACTGCAGTGTTCCAGGTTATGAATCGGTGTCTGGTTACTGGTACTGTGTTCTGAGAAGTTATTGATTCAGTATTTGTACAAGGAAGTTGGTTGATTACAGATCTGTTTGATGTTTGATTGATATTCTGTATCCAGTCTGAAAATTTATGAAACATGGTCCCTGGAAGAAAAGAGAAGTCTTCTGTAGGTCAGCACCTATGTACTAGTACCTCAGCTAGTACAAGAGCTAAGGGGGTTGTAGCTCCCTTCCAGGAGAGTCTGGAGAACGAGAGAAGGTTGTAGCCTTCTGCAGGTTGAAGCCTGCGTGCCGGTATAAGACTACACCAGTACAAAATCATTTTAAAAAGAAGTTTCTAATTGAAGGAAGATAGAGACATATTGCAGCAGGTGGCTTTCACCCACATTCGGTTTCCACCTTATATCTTGTGTTCTTTTGTGTGACGGTCTGCTCTACTTTTCTGTTCCTGCTTACTGTTATATGGTTATGAAACACAGATTAATGATCAACATCTGAAGAATAAATTAAATTAAAAGTCTGGAAGGTATACGCAAGTTTCATTAGTCATATCTACAAATCTTTGTATAAATTGAAAAAGAATTTGATAATACTGATTCACCCCCCCCCAGTATTATTTTCAACACTTTAAAAGTGTGTTAAGGCATGCCAATGTGGTAGCCACCTCTTGTTCATTTTTTCCTTCTGAAAGGCTTACTTGTTGTTTTATTTTCTCTTCTTTTGAGGCTTAGCAGGTTCCCCAAGTTTTTCTTTCTATGTCTCTATTTTTCGTCTTCTTTATCTTCTTCAACTTATTCTCCCTTTTCTTCCTCCTTCTCCTCTCCATCATTTTCCTTAACAAAGCTATGTTTTATGGCCTCTTCATGTTCTACCAGAGCTTGGGCTTGAGTTCCATTGAATTCCTCCCTGTCCATGTCCACAAGTTCTACCCATGACACAGGGTCCTTGATATGACTCAAATCATCAAAGAAAATGAACCTTATGAGTCCATGATGAGCAATAAATTGATGCTTCCCTTCTCTCACTCTTTGTCTCATTCCCACTATGGACTAAAGGAGGAAATGGGTAATATAAGTCTGATTGGGATAGGAAATTCAATCTGGAACCTTGTCTCATAAAGTAGACTAAACTGATAGGCATAAATAACATTGAGCCTCCCCTCACAAGATATGTATTTTAAGGTGTTGTAGCCTAAATCATCCCATGGTTAAGGTAGGATTTCCCTTCTAACTCCATTCTTATCCTCAATTAGTCTTTCTTTAGGGAGGAAGAAATTATTATTAGTTGTGATGGCTTCTATTCTATCCTCCTTTCCCCACCTAACTCCTATAACTAATGTGGTCACCCTTCTAATGAGTTCTGCATTTAAATGGATGACAAACCATCTCACAATGGTGTTGCCACTATCTTCCCCTTGAGGTTGGAGGACCATGAAAAATTCATGGGTAATTTCATCATCATATCCCTTAATTCTCTTAAAGAACTCCATCTATTGGTGGTTTTTTAAGATTCCACTGACAAGAGGGTGTTGATGGATTATTTTTAAGTTTGTGGATTCCCTCCTATTAAAGCCTCCTCTAATGTTTTCTTTTGTGGCTTTCTCTAGAATTTTTCAAGGAATAGGTTTTTGTTAATGATCAATTTTTAAGTAGCATAGGGTTTCAAAATAGAGATGAGAGAAATGGTATTCTTCTTCTGATATGTGGTAGGAAAATTATACGCCAAATAAAAACAAATTTACCCTTGTACTAGAATGCTTTCCACACAATAAAAGAACAGGGTTGGAAAATGTTCAATTTTTAGGAGTTTGCTATAGGATGCTTCTAGAGACCAAAATTAATAAATTTCTCCAACTTTTTGTGCATGGAAGGTGAGGAAAATTCACTACTTAACCCTCCCTTCGAGACTCCTTCATGTATTTTTGGTTTTTGAGGACAATTTACACAAAATTGATCCATTTTCCACCTCTCTAGCCAATCCTGTAGCACCTATTTTGTATCATGTAGCACTAAACCCAAATCTTGTAGCATTGAACCCAAATCCTATAGCAGCTAGTAGGGCCCTATAGCACCTTTTTAGTACTATTTTGGACCCTTGGTCATAACTATCTCGACTCTTGATAATGCAATGGGCCTCTCTTCATATTTTTGGAATTAATCTCTTGGTACAAGTGAGGCTTGAACCTCCTTTTTATCTCTTTTTATGGTTTCGTGGTGGGCTCAACTCACTATGTTAGTTGGCCCCCACCTTCAACATTGGTAACCTACTCATAAACCCATTGGCCCATGCCTAGAAATCAACACCTTCTTTTATTTTTGTCATTTTCTCCACATTAGATGAGAAAGAGAGTTAATCTTCACTCAATTGTTTGAGGATGGCCAAGATTGCTGGCCATCTTCAACGTACAAAAACCTTGTTCCTCATGCATTGTAAACATTTTCAAACTATAATGCGCGTAAAGGAAGAAGTGAGGATTTTCATACCCATCCCTACCCGAGGGTCTCTTACATTTTACTGAATGCTTGATGTTTTCATGTTGCTTCATAAATATTGGCTGATCTACTAGATTCTCAAGGTGTCATCTTCTCATGCTTGTTTCTCCATGCATTGGCTCTATTTTGAATTATTTTCTTTTTATATTTTTTATATGTTCTTGATTGATCGATACTTTTTAACATGGGTTCTATAGGTGGTGGATCAAGTGTTATTGTTGAAGAGGAACAATGATCCTGTAGGGTTTTTGCAGACTACTAGAGGATTGTATTTCTTCCTATAGCAGCCACACCGGCCCCTCTATCACCACAATATCCTTCATATAAACCTTCCAAAAACACTAATAATTCATTGTCATTCTAAGGAAAAGTATCAAAAGCCTTGGTTGTGGTGAAAGTAATGAAAGAAGGGGTGAAAAGGGGGATTTGTAATTGATAGAGATGAATATTTGGGTGGAACAAAAGGCTAAATGGTGTGGAGGATGGATGGTGATGGTGTGGTAGACCCCTCCTCTTGTTCCTCTATGAAAAACATAAGATATGAACCCTTTTTCTATTTCATATTTTAGATTTCTACGACCATTATCTTTTTGCTGCAAATAGGTTTCTAGATCCATCGCATTCACAATTATTTGTAATCATCATTTTGAACCAACAACTGTGGTTCATCTTCCTTTTTCTATGTCAATCAAAATCCTATAGAAAATATGGAAAATCCTATATCACTTTAGGACAATCCTAGAGCACTCATGGTTGAGGAAGATTTGAGTGAGATAGGTGACCTGGTGATGGAGGAACTTGGGAATGGTAGTGAAATGATGGAGGACATCCACAAAGCTAGATTGGTAGATCGAAAAGAGGAGTTTTGAAGTTGCGTTCTCTGTTTGTTGTCCTATCTAGGAAGTGATTGGTACCCTACTAAAAAACATGTTAGCAACAATGATGTAAGGGTTCCCTTTTCTTTCCTTTTCTCATTTTCTTGGTTTTTCTTTTTTCTTTCTCATTTTTTTTAGACTTGCAGGCCACCTTAAATGAGGTTTTCAACTTGCAGGACTGCCCCAGGTGCCTCCAAGGAAATTTTCACATACAAATATTTTCATTATTTCTTCATTTTTTTACCATTGGACTGCCTCATAGAGGTTTTCAGTCCTAGAGTTTTCCTTAGGTGCCTCATGGAGGTTTTCACCTAGGCTTCTTATTCCTTCTTCTTTTCATATTTTTTCTTCTTTCTTATTTTTTCTTTTCCTCTTCCATTAATTAGAGTTTGGATGAATTAAGATTTGTGAGAACCCCAATCACATTCAAATCCTTCCTTATTGAGTTGGTAAACTCCTCCTTTGACAGATGTATTCTGTAGATTTTTAATTAGTAGCCATTAACTAAAAGTGGAATTCCTTCTTCATCAATTGTTCTAATCTGGACATAGCCATTTTCATGAAATTTTTCCACTAGATAAGGGCCTAACCATCTTGTCATCATCTTTCGCTTGAATTACTTGAATCTTAGGTCATATAACATGGCACAATCACCCTCTTAGAATGTCCTTTCTTTGATGTTTTTGTCATGCCAAATTTTCCTCTGTAATTAGAAAACCTCAATATGCATGAGGGCCTACAATCTAAGTTCATCAAGAGCATTGAGTTGTTGCAACCTCTCTTGTTGAGAATTGTTGATATCCAAATTCAACTGTGTTTCCATTCTTAGGATGTTGTATTCAAACTCAATGGACAATAATGCCTTCTTGCCATAAACCAACTCAAAGGGAGTGAAGCTAGTGGTGGTTTTCCAAGTGGTTGTATAGGTCCAAGTGGCCTCTACGAGATGGGATGCCCAATCCTTCTTGATGTGGATAAAAACTTTAGTCAAGATGTTCTCCAAAGCTTTATTTTTGACCTCCACCTTCCCATTTTCCTGAGAATGATATGCAGTGGAATTTTTGTGACTTATATGATGTTGCTCCATGATTCCCTCAATCCGATTTGAAGTAAACTAAGTCCCTTGATTAGTGACCAACTCCCTTGGGAATCCAAGCTTGTAAAATATGTTTTCCCATAGAATCATTGCCACCTTATCCTATGATGATGCGTTTACTTCCTTTACTTCAGCTCACTTTTTCATATAATCAATGCACACATTGATGTATCTCTTTTGTTTGGATGGTGGATCAATTGGTCTAATGAAATCCATATCCTACTTCTGAAATGATTCAAGAGTCACTTGATGTCGTAGGTTCATTTCATCCTTTGGCGTAGGCTTGCACATCCTTTGGCACTCATGACATTTGGTAGTGTATCCCCTAGCATATTGGTGTAGAATGGACCAGTGTTAGCCAGCTTGGAGAATTTTTAAAGTTTTCCTCTTGGAAGCAAAATGGCCCCCATGAGGTCCATTATGGCATCCTACGAGGATATCAAAAACCTCATCCTCCTTCACACATCTCCTCAAGATCTTATCTAGACCCAATTTGAAGAGATTTCCCCCCAGCTAGGTGAAAGGGGTAATATTTCTAACAATCTTGTTCTTCTCCTTGGAGGATAGATTAGGAGGGAATCCCCCAGCAACAAAAAAAATTACTATATCAAAAAGCCAAGGAGATAGTAGTGAAATATCGAAGAGGTTCTTATTTGGAATCTTATCATATATCATCTCCTCATGTTTTGTAGGCAATGTTAGTCTAGACCAAAAATTTGCAACCACATTTTCCTTCCCTAGCTTTTCAACAATGGTTAGATCAAATTATTGTAGCAATAACAACCATCTAATGATCCTATAATTTACATAAAGTTTATTCACTAATTATTTTATGGTTTCATGATCAATATGAAAATGTACTTGGTACTCGGTGATATAATTCCTAAACTTGTTCAAGGAGTACACAACAACTAAGAGTTATTTTTCAGTAAATGTGTAACTAAGTTCAGCTTTGGAGAGGTTCTTATTGATGAAATATATGGCATAAATCAATTTGTATTCTACTTGTCCCAAATCTACTCCCACAGCTTTTTCTGATGCATCTGTGTAGATGTGGAAAGGCAATTCCCAATTGAGACCTCTTAGAGTTGGTGTCGTGGTTAATTTTTCTTCCAACTCCTGAAATTCCTCTTGATATTTATTTGTCCAACAAAAATTTGAATCTTTAGTTAACAATCCAAACATAGGTGAAGCCAACTTACTAAAATGCTTAATGAATCTCCTGTAATATCCAGCTAGCACAAGAAAACTTCTAACATCCCTTTGTTTTTGAAGGATAGGGACCCCTTTGATAACGGACATATTGTTAGGGTCAAATGGGATCCCTTCCTTAGAAAGGAAGTGACCTAGGACAATCCCTACATTCATAAAAAATCACACTTTTCGGGACTTAGTGAGAGACTCATTTCAATGCATTTATTTAGAACTTTACACATATTGGAAAGATATTTTTGGAAATAATTTCCTTAAGGGAGGAACTCATCCATGTAGATTTCAACTGTGTCATGAAAAAGATCAGTAAAAATACTCAATACTTCTTTATGGACGGTAGTAGGGGATTTTCACAAGTAAAATGGAAGGACTAAGAAAATGTACCCCACAAACATGTGAAGGTGGTCTTATATTGATCTTTAGGGCTGATCTAGATTTGATTATACCCACTAAACCCATCCAGGAATGAGAAGAACTTCTTCCTTGCAAGTCCATCCAATACTTGATTAATAAAAGGCAAGGGAAAATGATTTTTCTTTGTAGTCTTATTGAGTTCCCTATGGTCAACACAGATCCTCCACTTCCCATTTTTCTTAGGTACTATGACAAGAAGGGACACCCGTTCACTATCTGAAATGGGGTAGATGAATCCTGCATCTAGTAGCGTTGGAAATTCTTCTTTCATAATGTCTTTAAGAGCGAGGTTTAGTATCCTATTGGGTTGGTGCATAGCTTTAAATCCCTATTTAATGTAAATATGATGAGTACAAATCGAGGGATTCACCCCTTTAATTTCCTTATAGTCCCAACCAAAATAAACATGGTATTGTCTTAACACATGCACAATTTCTCTTCTTGCTCTACTGAGGGGGAAGGATTGATTTTTAGAGTTTTGGATGGATTGATTTCCATAGTATTAGCATGATCTTGATCAGAATCGACAATAAATAGCTTATCCCATGGATTTTCCTTAGATTTCCCTAAAGATTCTTCCATTAGCTCATCAATTGGCATGACAACAGGAGGTTGATTTTGCAAGAAGTTATCAATAGGGTCATCCTCATCTAGTTTCCTACTTCCTACATTAGTGTCTAATGTACAAACTAGGTGGAGGGATGACTGATAAAAGTCATCCTCCTCCTCTTCCTCTACCCACAAAGGCAAGTCATGCTCAACAGAGGGTTAAGAAGGGGGATATAATATAGGATTTTATTTGTAAGATGCCAGATTTTAATAGTCATGTTTCTAGCCCTGAAACTATTGTAAGCATCAACAGTGGCTAACCAAGGTCTCCCTAAAATGATAGGGTACCCATTAAAATTGGTTTTTGGTTGGAGGACAAGGAAGTTTGTGGGGTACTCCCAAGAGTCAACGGATACCACCATATCCTCAATAACACCCTCAAGGGCTATTGTGGACCTTTCTGTGAGATACAACACCAAAGTGGTCTTTCTCAAATATCCCTAGAGGTTGAGCTTCAACATAGTTTCCTTGGTCATGACATTGATTGTATCCCCAAGTTCAATCAGTGCGTTGGGGACTACATTACTGTTAATGTGCACATCCATTACTAGGCTATCAATACCCAAGTACTTTGGGGAGATAAACCTCCCAAGCATTAGAGTAGAAAGTTTCCCAACAACATTAATAGTGGGGGAATCTATTTTCCTTCTTCCAAGCCTCTTGAAGCACTCTTCCCTAACAATATTTTTGTAGATGGGAACATCTTTGATGGATTGGAGAAAGGGTATTTTAACACAAATGTTTTTCAGTTCTCCCATAAGTTCAACCTCTTCTAGGATGTGTTGTTTTGGTTGGACCAACCTTTCAAGAGAGGGAGGCATAATGGCTTGAGGGACACTATCTTCCTTCTCTTATTCAATATCTTCAAGTGGAGAAGGTCGGTGAGCATCTAGAATTACCTTCCTAGACCTAAGGTTGATCTCCTGGATCTCCATAGCATAAGCACGATACAATGTTTCCCCACTATAGACTTGTTGGGCTTGCTTGTTTTTCAAGTTCGAATTGGGTTGAGCACACATCTAAGGTTTCTTGGGTGGATTATTGTGGGGTAGTTGTGGTTGAGTTGGAGGAGGAGTCATTAAGGTAGGAGGTTGGGTTGTGTGAGGCCTCCAACTTTGTGAAGGGTTTGCCCATTGAGAAGGTTGAAGTTGATATGGATGGAAAGGTGAATTAATAGGCTAAGGAGGATACTGAGGAGAATAGGACAAAGGAGAGGGCATGGACCAAGGTGAATGAGTTGGATGATACTAAGGCTAAAAGGGTGCATTCTAGTTTCAATTGAAAGAAGGATAATGTGAACCTTGCATGCCTTTCTAGTATGGCTTAGGTCCTTGTGGCCTTCTCTAGTTGATGAAGAAAAGATGCTCCAGACCACTCTCTTCCCCTTGGTATACAACTTGCAGATTTGGAAGAGAGGGACATGTGTCAGTTGTATGGTTCTCCTCACAAACAAAGCATACCTCTATGAAATTCAGTGAGCACTCATTTCAAGGGTGCCTCTTTGTGCAGCTAGGGAAAAATATAACTAGTTCCCTTTTTTCTTCCTATTGCTTCTTTTTTATCTGTATAGTACCCATTTTCAAGGAAAATGTTTGTGACATCTCACTCTTAAAGGATGGTGGAAGTAGAGGGAGAAGAGTTTACCATGCCTTGACTAGACCTATCTATCTTCCTTGCAGCCCTAGAACGATTCTTGAATATTGTCTTGATATCTTCATAAGATAGTTGGTAAATGTCTCCACCAGATAGCATATTAAGGGTCTCCATCAAATCTTTCCTAATCCCTCAGAGAAGTGCAAGAATCAAGGATTCTGAGTCAAGGGTATAGTTAGCTCTTTTGTAGTTGAGCCGAAATCTATCATCATATTCATCTAAGAATTCATCTGGCCCTAAGGTCATCCTAAAGACCTCTCCTTTTGTTTCTCTTTACTTACAGTAGTCCTTGTATTTCTGATTGAAATCTTGTTTCATTTTAGCACAGGTGGTGATGTTTCCTCCTTTTAGGCTCATGAACTAGTGCCATGCTACGTCCTTGAGGGTAGAAGGGAATAACTTGAGCTTCTACTTATCATAAGTGTAATCATAGGTTATACAAACCACAACAAACTCGAACATGAATGTATCAATGTCTTCAAAGGCTAGGCCATGGAAGTGTGGGAGAGTAGTGAGACTTATGTTCTTCATTTTCCCCTCCCCATTGATTTCTTAGATAGGAAAGAGCCCAATTTTCCTATTCTCAAGCATGTTGTGGGTAGGTGATGTGGATGCTTCCTCCCCTATGGGTTCTTCAATTATTTTTGGCTACTCACCTAAAGGATTCTCTAATTCCTTTGTGGTCAGAGTAGGAGGTTTGCAGTCACTAAAGAAGAGTGATGGTTTACTGCTAGAAGGGGTGGGGTGTTTAGTAGAAATTTCCAAAGATTATCCCTAATCCTGTTAGGCATGAAACAAGTTTATGCTTTTTGTGTTTTTCTTCTTCTTTTTTTGAATTTTTCAAGACAACCAAACCTTATGTAGAGAAAAAGTAAAATTAAAAGAAAGTAACTCTAAGAACAAGCAACACCTACTTGGACACCTCCCCAACAACGGCGCCAAAAGGTGACAAAACTCAGTATTGCAACAAGATTGTTGCAACTCCCAAGGCTATGATATTTAATTATCAACCTAGGGTTTTTACAAACTTAAGATGTGGTAGTTTTATATGCATGGTAGGCTAAGCTCTACTCAATTTTGTTAGGCAGACAAAATCTTGTTTTGCAGACAAAACAATGTCTCCCTAGACTCAATGATTGAATCTAGTAACAAATAAACAAAATAGCAAATATTTCTCTAGGTTCATTCCTATTCAATCATAAGAAAAAGTTATGGAATATAAAACCCATACCTTTCAAACGAAATTCCTGATGAAGATCCTTGCTTTGGTTTGATGCAGCGTCCAAATGTTCAAAATCCAAACCTTCAAATACACTAACAAGCACAAGATCAAAGTCACATGATATATAAATGATTCAATACGACCTATATTAGTGATGAAGGAGACTGGTCCCTAATATCATAACCAATGGACAATGAAAGTAAACATTCAATATATCAGATCCAATTGAAAATATAGTGAGAAAGAAATACTCTTTCGTATTATATTTGAATGAAAAGGAGAGATACAACCAAGCCTTGATGTTGAAAAATATCCTTCCAGTAGTCTCCAATACTTCCTTAAGTCACATGCTTCCAACCTCAAATTGACAAACCCCTTCCCCTCTAGTCTATGTTGAATTTATAGGCCAAGAGGAAGAGGTTCGAGATCCTCTTCTCAAGGGATGATATCCATGAAGAGAGATATTAGGGTTCCACAAAGAGAGAGAGTTTGATCCATAAGTTAAGGGATGAGACTAAAGTAGGTAGGAGATTGAGGCATTTTAGTTGGGAAACATTCCCCCAAGAAGACTTCTTGAATTTTTATTTTTTTTTACCTACATTAAAAGGTTGTCTCACTTTTCAATGGAAGAGAGAGCACGAGATTGCATAGAATATAATGAAAATAACTACGTTTGTGCAGGTAATGACTAACAAAAGTGTGACAGTGCTTGAAATTGGGCTTTTAAGCAATGTAATCCATGATTCTTGTTATTTTTAGAATGGTTTTACTTCCAAAACTTTAGGGGATTGCTTGCAAGAGTTGATAGGATAGTGAGAGATTTGTATTTGCAGTCATTTTCCTAATGGTGTCAAAATGATGCATAATATATTTCCCCCTAAAGTGAAAAGTCAAAAAAAATGTTTGAGGACTGATGCACTTTATCATGCAAAAGTTTAGATTAGAGACCAATTGGTTGGAGACCTGAAACAAACAATCAAGGATTACAATATATTATCTTCATATAATCATCACTGAGGTAGCCATTCCCATACTCAGAGTAAAAGTATCTCAAAGAATAGGTATGCAAATTTATGTGGATCCATGTCAATAGTAGACACAGTATGGACGCAGCCATCAAATATGGATTTCTATTTACAATCATGAATATTTTAAAAACTCCACGTAGCCTAGATGGATGAAACTAAATCCACGGTCTTGGTATTCATCTCTATAAATACACAGTAAAAATATAACCATGCGAGTGAATGCCTTGTAGTCGAACATGGTAGAAACCACCTAATTATCGGTCGATGACGTGAACCATTAACAAGTGCAAGAGAAACCAAAAATAATGAAAATGGATCTCAAGGTACCCCAGTACAATATATGAAGTGTCAATACATGTCTAGGAGTCGAACACTCATAGAATCATCTTATCAAAGGTCAATCATGAGAACCTATCATCGAAAGTGAGAAGCATGTCATTGAGGCATGTAGGCTCCAAGGTCCTAAATAAGGTTTCTATATCAACTTCCTAGGTAATGAGCTGAGGTTCATAGGAAGCAATTCATCACAGGAGGTCCTGTGACACAAAACTCATGTTAGGTTTTGAAGAACAAATTTGGAGTGATTCAGGACTGACTCAAGGATGGCCAACATGATTGAAGGATATGATTTGCAAGGTAATTTTGACTGAGGTTGGACTTCTTTTGAACATATTGGCAACATGACATTTCTAATTGGCAACATTTGACTCAAAAAACCATTTTGAATACTTTCAATGAGGTATGATTAGCTGAGAGGCAAATGGATTTCCCAACCTAGAAATAAAAGGTGATGGAGTGTCATGTTCAAGAGCAACATACTTCCTTTTCACAATACAAAAATAAATGTTTCTTTCCCATTTCCCCCCACCATTACTAGCAAGTACCTTTTTTTTTATGTAATATTGAGGAGGATAACATATTCTTGTCATATAAGTTCATCCTTCGAATGAGTCCTTATGATTATTTTTAATGAACCCTAGTAAGGAGTGGTTCGGTCTCATCATGATTGATGAGTCCTATATTGTTTAATTTTACGAGTCCAATATAGGGTTAACTCGATTCCTTTTCATATTTTAAGAGTTTAAAAAGAGGAAAAAAGAAAACTCATGCATTTCTTTCAATGTAAAGTTTTAATGAGCCCAAAGAAAATTAAGCTCAGTGTTTTTCATGTTTAGGGAGCCAGGAGAAAAACTTAACTAAACTCGAAAATTTCCCTTTTCATAAGTTTAGTCTCTCAAGCCCAGAAAAGGGTAAAATAATGTAGGAGAGATCTCTTTTAGCCATGATCAAATAAGGTATACCTTTTCCGTAACTAGTTTACTTGGTATGTAAAATGGGTAAACTTATACAAGGTAGACGTCCTTTCATTTAATTTTACGAGTTTGAAAGAAACAAGTGTACTTGACAATATTTTCATGTTTTGGGAGTCTGAAAAGAGCTTAAAGAGAAACTCCTCCTAGAGGAACAAGTGGTATAACCAGTAGAACTGGTTCCAATCATGATGGAACTACTCAAAACACGTAAACATCAAGAGGATGGTTAATAAGACCACTCATCACAACAGTTCCTCATGAAAGGTAAAAACACCAAGTGAAAGTGAATGATCGGCTAAGAAAATGGTGACGATGGAATAAAAAAACAAGGCTCGTCTGGCATAAATAAGTTGATAAAAAGTGGCAATCTTGAGGATAAATTAAGAGTGGTTTCATTTTTACACAAGCTTCAAACAGAGGAAAATTATGCTTGAGAGTGGTTTCATTTTTACACAAGCTCGAAACATGGGAAAATTATGCTTAGGAGTGGTTTCATTTTTACATAAGCTCAAAACATGGGAAAACTATGCTTGAGATAGGTTTCATTTTTACACAAGCTCAAAACATGGGAAAATTATGCTTGAGAGTGGTTTCATTTTTACACAAGCTCGAAACAGAGAAAAAATGTGCTTGAGATAAGTTTTAATGCCCCCCAATCATAACTTGCAGGGGCACATGCCCCCCCCCCAAGCTTTGTTTGATTTGCCTAAGTAAACTACTGGTTACTAATAGGTGGATGAAATGAAGGTTCATTTATGAGATCAGATGAAATACTTGACTCAACATTTAGAAGATCTAGTCAAAGACTCAAATCAATAAGAGGGGAATCTGTTTCATTTTTTATCAAGCTTGACATAGGAAATGATCTATGCACATGGGGACCTGTTTCATTTTTTAACGAGTTGACACAGTAAAAGAACCATCCTCATAGGGACTTGTTTCATTTTTTAATGAGATTGAAAGAATAAAAGAACCATCCTCATAGGGACTTGTCTCATTTCTTAATGAGGTTGATACAGTAAAAGAACCATCCTCATAGGGACCTGTTTCTTTTTTTAATGAGCTTGATACAGTAAAAGAACCATCCTCATAGGGACCTGTTTCATTTTTTAACGAGGTTGACATAGTAAAAGAACCATCCCCATAGGGACCTGTTTTATTTTTTAACTAGGTTTACAGAGTAAAAGAACCATCCCCATAGGTTGGTTTCATTTTTATGCAAGATGGAAACGAAAATAACTATGCTCGGACCTTGTTTCATCTTTTAACAAGCTTGAAACAATAAAAGGAACTATTCTCATGGAACCTTGTCATGGATTCCAAGAGGATGATGCTCTTGAAGGAATACATGCCAAGGAACACACCTCGACCTTGCCTTCCAATAGGTTTTCAAGAGATGGAAGAACAATTCTCTTGAAGGAATACATGTCAAGGGACCCAATAGGGGTAGGAAGATCAACATCCAATGCATCCATTGAAGGATTCATCATGTCACTTACCAGATCTAATTAAAAATAAGTTGAGCATATAACCAGATGCTCTCTTTCATAGGTAAGTGAAGACATGGGACAAGTTTCCACATAATTAACCCGTGGTGGGGTATATACCACTTTTTTATAAGGAACATTCAGGGATGTTGAATGGTTGGCAATCAGATCAGGACCAACGAACAAAACCTGATCAATAGTCACAATGTTTCCATTATGAGGGAAATACATCACACGAAAGAGTCTAGACATGATAGCTTTCATTGCATAGATATAGATTCACCCAAGGAGAAAATCAAAATATATGGGGTGTTGGACTACCATAACATCAATACAAAAAATTTTACCTTAAAAGGTAATGGGCATCTTAGGAAGGATCCCTAACGGTCCACTAAGGGGAACCCAAAGCTTGCCAAGAATTTGAGGATAAAATTCTAACAGAAGCTCCTTTATCTACATTTGTGTGATGCAAATTTCTACCATAAGCCTTCACAATGATTTGGAAAGGTATGGAAGAAGGGATATAAGGCTTTGTCGATTTACTCGAATCAAAGGAAATGGCCTTAATACTTGGAGGGGGTTTCGTGGAAATGGGTGAAATTTCCCCTTGTGTGGAGGAATATGAAGTAACAAAAATAACCTGAGAAATATTAACTTCACTCTCTAAGGGGAGAGTTAGATCGACTGGAGATGGAAACGATTTGACTGCTCGATCAACCAATGGTTCATAAACTTGAGTTATATGTGTTTCACTCTCTAATGGAAGAGTGGGATTGATTGTACTTGGAATTAGATCAATCACTGTGTCAATTGATGGTAGATTGGGAGAAATCTTATGGTAACTAGTTGGAAGTTGTTGTTGAGAAACAATAAGGTTTTCCAACAATTTTGAGGCTTCATCCATGTGAGAGAAAAGGTGATTTTGATGACTCCCTTCGCATAATATACAAGGAAACCTAACTTTAACCTTTTCCTGTGAAACCTCAAAATCACTGGTTGATGGATCAACAGTAAGTTTATGAGAACTTTTTGGCCATACTTCTAAGACCTTCAGTATACCATGACAATCCTTAAGAAGATGGTCACCCTTACAAATCTTGCAAGGGTATTTGGTTTTACAGTGTATGTCTGAAGATCCCTCAACACTATCCATACTCACAACAATGGTTGGTTGATTAGACTCTTTCTTATCTTGCTTCCTCATCTTCTTCCTTTTCTTCTTCTTCTTAGCCACCTGGTTACTAGCATTAGGACTTTCACTAGGTGAACAAGAAGAAAGGGAAGAAGACATGGTGGGTGAAGAAGGTGAAGGGTCAAAAAACGGTTGGTGTTGTTGAGATGGAGAACTTGGTTGAGGTGAAGAACTTGGTTGATGTAGAAGTGTTTGGGTATTTGGGACTAAATAACTTGAAAACAACCATACTAGTAAAACTATTGTGAATCAGGGAAGGAATAACATAGCCATGTAAGGAGGACCAACATTTCCAATGAAAGGAAAAGGACAAGAATTCTCGCTAAACCACCTATTATGCATAAGTATTCTTGTTATATTGTTCTTTCACCTATCTTGAATCATCTTGTGTTTGTTTTGAAGAATTATCTTGCAGAGATTACATTTGCATGGTCTTGTCCATATATTACAGTTGTATGATTTTGCATCAAATTGTGCATAGTTTACATTGCATGGTTCAAAATATTTTTTCGCTTTGTGTTGAAGGTGTGTTTTTTGAATAATTTTGTGTGTTTTGGTGAAATGAAACTTGATGAAGATAGGAACTTTGGCTTTCTTTTAAACTGAATGAAATTCCCTCCTTCCCATAAATAAGATTTCATCGAATTAAAGAAGTGATAATTTCATATTTGTTGCATTAGTTTGAAGTTGAAACCATTATACCATTTGATCATCATATATTTAAAGTCAACTTCAATGAAAGATTCAATATTAAAATTGGTCAAACATTAAATCAACCAAACATTAGTGGTTCTAGGTTAGAAGACGTGTTCTGGAATTTATAAGGATAGGAGTTGTCACTAATTTTTTTTGTTACACTCTACATGTATTCGGTATTCCATGTATGTAAGTATATTGGATCATTATCCACGTGCCCTATGTTAGAGTAGATCGACCTCAGGCTGAAGGAAGGCAATCCTAGGATAACCACAAACCACGCTTAACTTGGTAGCTAGCCCTACCAGGTCGGGAGAGGGCTCTCTCCTTGTCAATCTCAATTAGGATATTGGCAATTAGGGCTTGAGATTACTGAATTTAATGTAGATTTTAGGCTAGGTATAGTAGCTCTGGGTTTCTGGTTTGATTTTTAGGTTTTGGTTGCTGGATCAATTGGAGAAGGCAGATTGTATCCGGGAAATCAACTCAGGGATACAATCATGTTATGTGGGGCGAGGTAGACAAGGGTTTATGTACTAGAAATGGATTAAGATGATAGATTAAGATAGTTGAGGACTTGATGAGGGCATAAAGAAACTATGAATCCTCTTCAAATAATTGAAAACATTGAAAACCAAATGCATTCCTAAGACAAAGCACATCAGTGTATTTTGTCCATTCACATTGATTCATTTAGTTTAGAAGAGAGAGAGAGAGATGTGGATACATATAAAACATCAAAAAAACTCATTACAAAGAAAAAGAAATACATAAACTCAATATCACAAGAATGCCACAAAAATAGCTGTGAAAGCTAGTTTTATTCCTTGCCAAACTGCTGATACAAATGTTCAATGACTGCCACCACTTCTACCAAAGTCCAACCTTTTCAAATGACTGAGAAAAGACATCATATAGACCTCAAAACCATCTGAGATATCCATTAGGGGTCGAATCCATGAGTCGAGGAGCTGTTTCAAAAACATCTAAACTAGGAACAAGAAAATAGGCAGTGGAACAACTTACCTCTAAAACTAAGGAAATTGATACATTCAGTTCAAAACCACTTTGATTTTCTGTATCTACCCCATCAAGTTTTTTCCATAAATACTTACATCATATTACATCATTTACCATGAAAAATTTACCAAGAAAAGAAGAAAAAGTCAACTGCTAAAGAGACTAGGCGAAATTTGACTTTTAGGCAAAACTGACAAAATTTTGCCTAATGCGCAGCGCCGTGAGCCTGATGCACAGTGCCTCTTTAGGGAAGCTTTTGGAGGCCTTCTGCTCATCCAAATCAGGTGCAAGATATCTTGTTGGAAAGCTCTGCCTGTCTAGTTTCTGGAACATCTTGAATTTCCTAATTTGGAGTTGATTTGGCCATTCAAAAATCAATTCTCCCAAGATTTCTTCCTGTGGGTCCAAAAAGTGGCAGAGAGGGCATTTTTTGAGTGTTTTTTTCCCTTTTGGTGGCGAAGATCTTCTCCAAAATTGATGAAACTTTCTTGGTTTGCTTATTTTTTTATGCTAAATCCAAATCTACAAGCCATTTGTCAAGAGGATGCACCAATTCAATGCGCAGCGCCATCAGCTAGAATTTTCTGCGTTTCTAATTCAAAAATTGGAAAATGACAAAATTGTCTCAAAATTTGCCCAATTTTGGATCAAAGCTGCATCATGGGTTACTTTGTTGGGCTGAAGTCACATCAGCCAAAATGTTGAGCTTTTCATCCCTCTTTTTCCTTTTAAGGCCCTCCTTAATCTAGCCTTAAGGTGCTTGATCCTCTTGTTGCATATTCTATTCCAGGTGAAATAATAATGTGCCATATGCCTTAGCATCTTATTGTCTCTATTTGTTTTCTTTAGAAGCCCCTCAAGGTGAATGTTAACTCTTTCAAGCCATATTTCTCTATCATGCTCCACTTATTGTTCAATAGGAGTCAAGGGAACCGGATGCTCTTTGTTTCTTTGCCTTTGAATTTTTAGCATCTCTAACTCCATTTGGCTTTGTTTACCCTCTAACTGCTTATTCTCCTGCTCTAGGTAATTGATAATATATCTAGCTCTAGCCAACTTACCATTTGACATGTGAATATGAGCCTCTTTCTCTTTCAAAAGCATGCTTTGATCTAATTATGGGCTTTCAAGATCAATTACCTGAGTGTGATGAGGTAGCACATCATCATCATGCTCCTGAAGCTGAAACTTCCTCTCAACATCATCATCAAACTTTTCTCCTGGGACCTTTACTTTCCCTTTCTCTACCTGTTGCAAATTCCTTTCCCTAGAGCTGTCACTTAGGGTGTCCTCCTCAAAATCAGGGTCACTATCTCTTTCCATGCTTGTTTCTATGGGATGATGATATGGTGAATGGTGGATAATAGATGGGGGGAAAAGATGAGTATGAGGAGATTTGTGAAAGGAACAATAGTGATGAGGTGAGGTGGGGGAGTGAGAGGGATGGATAGAGGACCTATGGTTTTGATGTATGAGCTTAGGGTTTCATAAAGGGATTAGTTTCTTAGGGAAAATAGGGAAAGGGAAAATAGGTTAGGGAAAATGGGATCAAGGGGTATATTTATGGAAAATGATAATGGGAAAATGAAGACAAGCGACAAGAGCTAGAAATGGTGAGAAATTTGGTAGGAGACAACTAGGGTTTTGAGTTTTAATATGCTAAAACCACAATTATAGCATAAAAACCTTATGTGAGATCAAAAGTGAGGTTACTTACTTGATTGGAAGAGAAATGCAGCAATGATAGTGATTAGAGGTGAAGTTTGAGGGTTTTGAAGTGTTACTAGCCAATGCATAATGCCTGCTCACCAATGCATAGTGCCTCTCTGATGCACAGTGCCAGTGTAAATTTACACAGGAGAAAACTGCCTAATGCGTAGCGCCCCTCTGATGCGTGGCACCGAGCTCCCAATGCGGAGCACCATCTTGCAGACCAAGTTTGGAGGCCTTTCCTATGTCAAAATTGGGTGTGTGATAGCTCGTTGGAAATCTTGTCGAGTATACTTTCCAAAACATCTTGAATTTTTCAATTTGGAGCTCATTTTCCTTGTCAAAAGTCAAATATCCCAAGATTGGTCAAAATGTGCAGAATGAGATTGCCTGAATGCAGAATGCTGTTGCAGTCAACTTTGGAAGGTCTTCCTCAACTCAAAATTGAGCTCATGATAGCTCATTGGAAATATTTATTTTTCTAGGTATCATTTGACTCAGCAAGCAAGTCATTTGGTCATCCCATCTAGGCTAAATCTTGATTTTCCCAAGGTCACTCCAGAAGTGCATCAATCCTCCTGAGGAAATAATATTTTTTACATTTATCCAAAACAATGAAACCTGTCTAAAACATGAAAGAGGTTTTTCTTATTGGGTCAATTTTGGACAAAAACCTCTCTCACTTTTGTCAAATTCATCTTTGATTTCTCAAAAACATAGTTTGAAGAAAACCTATCCCAATATGTGGAACAGGGGATTGGTAGAAATGAAGAGAAATGAAGGGGATGAGGGGCTTCTAAATTATTGAGAAAATTTTGGGAAGTAGGGAGGGATGTTAGGAAGTAGGCGAAAGTGGAATTTAAAATATTGAGTGAGGGGGAGGGGTCCAAAAGGGAAAAACACAGACCTAACCTAGAAAATTGTCAAGTTGTAGCAATAAACTAGGGTTTGTTGGAAAATGATGAATTTGAGGGATATGAATGATGGGAAGTGTTTAATAAGGTATAATAAGGATAGCGGAAGGTGTATGAGCATCAGGATACAAGTTTTTTTTATCATTTGGCCATCTAAGAAAAGTTACCTTCAAAACCCTAGGAGAGGGAAATGGGCCTTACCCAAGTACAACTGAAGCACAAACAATGTGTAAAATGACCCATTGGAACCTGAAATGATGATGACAACTATTTGAATGATGGTACACTAAGCTTAATGGTGACATGGACCAATACTTGGAAGACTTTGGAAGGAGTGAAAGCAACCCTAGACCTAATACCTAGTGACCAAATTTTACTTGAAGACTCACTGAAATGACAAATTTGACTTTGACACCTTGAGACCACTTTGTAAGAGCATATTTGATCATTGATGGAAGGCTTCAAAGGCTTACACTAACATTGGCTCCATTGGGGATGGTAGCTCCTTGGAGGTGCCAAGAACACCGTATACCAAGTAGCCTTATCCATTGGGCATGGAGTCAAAACACAAACTGAAATGGCTTACTGAAAACTGACGACTCAAAGACACAAACTGACTTGAAACTGACTCAATACTAAAACACAACTGAAAAACTAGAAAATATGCTCAAAATGGAGCTTATTCAATAAAACCTACTCTAACTGTTCCATTCATCACCTGATCATGTGAAATGAAATAACCAATGCAACCAGGTAAGCATTCTAGCTATTGTTTGAATTCTCCGCAAGCGATTTCTTATGAACAACAAGAGATAACTACTGAAAGGAAAATTCCATGAAAACTTGTAAACAGATCCATTAAATAATATGGATTCTCTATCCGACTCCAAAAATACTGCCTAAGGATCTTGAAATTCGTGTGCACTGGGACTTAGCCCATCCGATGGATTACTTTTCTCCTCCTCATACCATGAATGCAAACTTTTGTCTAAGCTTTGTGACGAGACTCTTGCTGAAAATGGCAAAGAAACCAACTACCGGATCAAGTTTGTATCAATACTTGTTTCAATCTCACAGTTAGCTAGTGGAGAAGGAATTTGACTGTAGACATCATCCAACACATCAACTATTGGATCGTGAAAAACTTGAAAAGACTGTTGCAACCCATTTTCAATTGGTTCCAATCAGATGGAATGATTTTCAATAGGCTGCTCATCCTTTATTGAAGATATACTATGCAAATTTCCCTTTAAAAATTGAAATGATTTGAAACAGAATGGTATGGAATCATCTTGCATCATTTGATCATATGTTCCAACTTCCAAGTCTTCATCTACAACTTGACAATCATCTGCAAATTGACAATCAATGGCATTCAGTGGTTGCAAATCTAGATATGAGAAGTCTTGAACAAGGATCTCATTGCCTTGTAGATGGTCCAGATCAAAACTTATCGACGGTTGATTTCTAATTGAATGAAACTTGTCTCTAATGATCTGAAACGAAGCAAAACAAAAAGGAAAAGATCCTTCACTTACTTCAAAATTTGTTTCACTTTCCTCCTCACTTCCATAGCTGATATGCATCGGCTGATCACTGTATTAGAGCTACTTAAAGTGGACTCCTCCTTCCACAAACCAACTACTGATTTGTCTACATGATTAGCTTCTGTTTGGAGGACATAATCATCATCATATTGATAAAACTGAGGCAAATCATCAGTAAAAAGCACATCATCAAGCATACATGTCATATCAACAGATCTCTCTTCTCCAAAATGATCTATAAAACAATCATTATTGGATCTATGACAACTGGGATAAGAAAGAAAATGTTTTGGATCAGCAACTTGTTCCTCTTCAATTAGCAAGCCATGGTCTTGAACATTATACTCATTCCTTGTGGTGATCCTTTGCATCATCTCTTCCACTACACTTACCAAAATGTCAAGCTTTACCTCTAAAGATGTCAATTCCTCTGGATCTATGTTCTTCATCTCTTCTTCCTTCAACTTTTCCCTTCTGATCAGAAAATTAGCCTCTACATCTACTGCACTGTTTTGCATATCTTCAAGTGTTGCAAGGTTCCTTTCTCTTAGCTGAAACTCCATTTATGGATCAAAGGCATCCGGGTAGTGCAAGAGAGTGGATCCAGGAGGAGGTCTTATATTAACCAGCATCGAAAAGTAGACTTGGTTAAATCTGGCAGAAAATTGTTGTACTGTCTCCCCTGGTAGTCTTTTCAGCTGGTTATACTCTTCTATAATCAAGAAAGGGTATTTTTTTACCACCCACTTTTCGAGGAAAACTTTGATGAACTGCTGGAAATCTGAAATGCTCACATCAGGCAGGGTTTTGAACCAACTCTTGACTTTGCCTTGCAAAGAAAGAGCAAAAAGCCTAATATTGACATCCTCTTCATCAACATCAAAAAGGTTAAGAAAAGACTCAAAATTCAGTACATGTCTCTCAGCAGTGATGTTGTCACATTCACCATCAAATCTTGGTAGATATAGGTAATGATTTTTAGGGAAAGCATGGGATATAGGAGTTAAAATTAGAGGTTTGTATCTATCTAGAATTTTACAAGGTATGGGAATATGTACATAAGGTGTAGAATCAGTCTTTGTCTCTTGAGGATCATCAGTTTGAACACGATCATCATAAAGGGTCTTGATCAAGATCAAAGGCATGCACATATTTTGTATCCACAATCTTCAAAGGGAAAGAATCAAATGCAGATCCAGGATCTTTCCTCGAATACAATATACTTTGTAAAGCCTTCTTCACATTCTCGGGAAAAGAGAAGAAATAATTTATAATGAAGAACATAATGTCTTGGATGAATTCCAACTTGAATACTTGATATTTCCATATTGTCCTTTCATGTTTCTTCTGGTCAGGTTCATCCTTCAGTGGAGTCCTTGGATCTGATCTCGAAACTGATTTGGAGTCGCCAGGTGAATGATTTCAGCCTTCTGTGTCTGATCGTTGTCCACCATCAACAATCAGATCTGAACTTGATACATTTTGTTGAGGAACATAAAACTACGTTCCCCAGTATGGTCGCCACTATGTTAGGGCCTAGATCGACCTCAGGCTGAAGGAAGGCAGGTCTAGGGTAACATCAAACCATGCTTAACCTGGTAGCTAGCCCTACCAGGTTGGGAGAGGGCTCTCTCCTTGTCAATCTCAATTAGGATATTGGCAATTAGGGCTTGAGATGACTGAATTTAATGTAGATTTTAGGCTAGGTATAGTAGCTCAGGGTTTCTAGTTTGATTTTTAGGTTTTGGTTGCTGGATCAATTGGAGAAGGCAGATTGGGTCCGGGAAATCAACTCAGGGATACAGTCATGTTCTGTGGGGTGAGGTAGACAAGGGTTTATGTACTAGAAATGGATTAAGATGATAGATTAAGACAACTGAGTAGTTGAGGAGGGCATAAAGAAACTATGAATCCTCTTCAAACAATTGAAAACATTGAAAACCAAATGCATTCCTAAGACAAAGCACAGCAGTGTATTTTGTCCATTCACCATGATTCAGTTAGTTTAGAAGAGAGAGAGATGTGGATACATATAAAACATCAGAAAAACTCATTACAAAGAAGAAACAATACATAAACTCAATATCACAAGAATCCCACAAAAATAGTTGTGAAACCTGGTTTTATTCCTTGCCAAACTGCTGATACAAATGTTCAATGACTGCCACCACTTCTACCAAAATCCAACCTTTTCAAATGACTGAGAAAAGACATCATATAGACCTCAAAATCATCTGAGCTATCCATCAGGGGTCGAGTCCATAAGTCAAGGAGCTGTTTCAACAACATCTAAACTAGGAACAAGAAAATAGGCAGTGGAATAGCTTGCCTCTAAAACTAAGGAAACTGATACATTCAGTTCAAAACCAATTTGATTTGATGTATCTACCCCATCAAGTGTTTTCCATCAATATTTAAATCATATTACATCATTTACCATGCAAAATTTACCAAGAAAAGAAGAAAAAGTCAATTGCTAAAGAGAGTAGGTGAAATTTGACTTTAGGCAAAATTGACAAAAATTTGCCTGATGCGTAGCGCCTTGAGCCTGATGCATAACACTACTTTAGGGAATCTTTTGGAGGCCTTCCACTCATCTAAATCAGGCCCAAGATAGCTTTTTGGAAAGCTCTGCCTGACCAATTTCTGGAACATCTTGAATTTCCTGATTTGGAGTTGATTTTCCCCTTCAAAAACCAATTCTCCCAAGACTACTAACTGTGGGTCCAAAAGGTGGCAGAGAGGGCATTTTTTGTGTTTTTTACCCTTTTGGTGGCCAATATCTTCTCCAAAATTAATGAAACTTTATAGGTTTACTTATTTTTTGATGCTGAATCCAAATCTACAAGCCATTTGTCAGCCATAATTTTCTGTGTTTCTAATTCAAAAATTGGAAAGTGACAAAATTGTCTCAAAATTTGCCCAATTTTGGCTCAAAGTTGCATCATGGGTTACTTTGTTGGGCTAAAGTCACATCAGCCAAAATTTTGGGCTTTTCATCCTTCTTTTTGCCTTTTAAGGCCCTCCTTAATCTAGCCTTAAGGTGCTTGATCCTCTTGTTGCATATTCTATTCCAGGTCAAATAATGATGTACCATATGCCTTAGCATCTTATTGTCTCTATGTGCTTTTTTTAAAAGCCCCTCAAGGTGAATGTTAACTCTTTCAAGCCATATTTCTCTATCATGCTCCACTTCTTGTTCAATAGGAGTCAAGGGAACCAGATGCTCTTTGTTGCTTTGCCTTTGAATTTTTAGCATCTCTAACTCCATTTGGCTTTGTTTACCCTCTAACTGCTTATTTTCCTGCTCTAGGTAATTGATAATATATCTAGCTCTAGCCAACTTATCATTTGACATGTGAATATGAGTCTCTTTCTCTTTCAAAAGCATGCTTTGATCTAATGATGGGCTTTCAAGATCAATTACCTGAGTGTGATGAGGTGGCACATCATCATCATGCTCTTCAAGCTGAAACTCCCTCTCAACATCATCATCAAGCTTTTCTCTTGGGACCTTTACTTTCCCTTTGTCTACTTGCTGCAAATTCCTTTCCCTAGAGCTGTCACTTAGGGTGTCCTCCTCAAAATCAAGGTCACTGTCTCTTTCCATGCTTGTCTCTATGGGATTATGTGGTGATGATATGGTGAATGGTGAATAATAGATGGGGGAAAAAGATGAGTATGAAGAGATTTGTGAAAGGAACAATAGTGATGAGGTGAGGTGGGGGAGTGAGAGGGATGGATAGAGGACCTAAGGTTTTGATGTATGAGCTTATGGTTTCATAAAGGGATTAGTTTCTTAGGGAAAATAGGGAAAGGGAAAATAGGTTAGGGAAAATGGGATCAAGGGGAAGATTTAGGGCAAATGATAATGGGAAAATGAATACAAGTGAAAAGAGCTAGAAATGGTGAGAAATTTGGTAGGAGACAACTAGGGTTTTGAGTTTTAATATGCTAAAACCACAATTATAGCATAAAAACCTTATGTGAGATCAAAAGTGAGGTCACTTACTTGATTGGAAGAGAAATGCAATACTTATGGTGATTAGAGGTGAAGTTTGAGGGTTTTGAAGTGTTACTGGCCAATGCGTAGCACCTGCTAACCAATGCAGAACGCCTCTCTGATGTGCAGCGCCAGTGTAAATTAACACAGGAGAAAACTGCCTGATGCACAGCGCCGAGCTCCCAATGCGTAGCGCCATTTTACAGACCAGTTTTGGAGGCCTTCCCAGTGGGGCATGTAATAACTTTTTGGAAATATTGTCGAGTCTAATTTCCAAAACATCTTGAATTTCTCAATTTGGAGCTCATTTGCCCTATCGAAAGTCAAATCTCCCAAGACTAGTCAAAAAGTGCAGAATGAGATTGCCTGAATGTAGAGTGCTGTTGCAGTCAACGTTTGAAGGTCTTCCTCAACTCCAAATTGAGCTCATGATAGCTTATTGGAAAGCTCTCTTTGTCTAGGTATCATTTGACTTAGAAAGAAAGTAATTTGGTCATTCCAGCGAGGTTAAATCTTGATTTTCCCAAGGTCGCTCCAGAAGTGCGTCAATCCTCCTAAGGCAATGATATTTTTAACATTTCTCCCAAACCATGAAACCTTTGTAAACAATGAAAGAGGTTTTTCTTCTTGGGTAATTTATGGACAAAAACCTCTCTCACTTTTGTCAAATTCATCTTCTCTTTCTCAGAAACATAGTTTGAAAAAAACCTATCCCGATATGTGGAATAGGGGATTAGTAGAAATGAAGGGAAATGAAGGGGATGAAGGACTGCTAAATTATTGAGAAAATTTTGGGAAGTAGGGAGGGATGTTAGGAAGTATGGTAAAGTGAAATTTCAAAGATTGAGTGAGGGGAAGGGGTCCAAAAGGGCAAAACACAGGCCTAACCTAGAAAATTGTCAAATTGTAGCAATAAACTAGGGTTTGTGGGAAAATGCTAAATTTGAGGGATATGAATGATGGGAAGCATTTAAGAAGGTATATTAAGGATAGGGGAAGGTGTATGAGCATCAGGATGCAAGTTTTTTTGATCATTTGGCCATCCAAGAAAAGTTACCTTCAAAACCCTAGGAGAGGGAAATGGGCCTTACCCAAGTACAACTGAAGCATGAAAAAGGTGTAAAATGACCCATTGGAACCTGAAATGATGATGAAAACTCTTTGAATGATGGTACACTAAGCGGAATGGTGACATGGACCAATACTTGGAAGACTTTGGAAGGAGTGAAAACAACCCTAGACCTAATACCTAGTGACCAAATTTTACTTGAAGACTCACTGAAATGAAAAAATTTGACTTTGACACCCTGAGACCACTTTGTAAGAGCATATTTGATCACTAATGGAAGGATTCAAAGGCTAACACTAACACCCTCGAGTATATCAAATGACATTCCACGTATGATAACTATATCAGAATGCTTTCTATCGTATATGATGAATTAGACAACGATAATACAGATTGAGCCTCCACGTACTCTCGGGTATATCGGAAGACTTATTCTAGGTTGCATACCATCCATAGGTAACCGAATTGACCACCTTATTGTATGTGGTACACTAAACACAACATTTGGGGAGATTTCCTGCACATAATTTACTGTATATTGTAGTTCACATTAGTAACCCTTTTTTTTACTACTACTATTAATTTGATTGTTTAAAATTGTAATTTAACTATTATAGAATTTACCAAACAAGGAATCAATATTAGTGGGAATCCTAGTCCTTTTCCTTCCATTGGAAATGTTGGTCCTCCTTACATGGCTATGTTGTCCCTTCCTAGATTCACGATAGGTTTACTGGTATGGTTGTTTTCAACTTCTTCAGTCCCAAATACCCAAATTGTTCCACCACAACCAAGTTCTCCATCTCAACAACACCAACCATTTTTTGACCCTTTACCTTCATCACCCACCATGTCTTCTTCCATTTCTTCTTCTTCACCTGGTGAAATTCTTGATGCTAGTAACCAGGTGGCTAAGAAGAAGAAGAAAAGGAATAAGATGAAGGAGCAATATGAGAGAGAGTCGAACCAACCAACCATTGCTCTGAGTATGGATGGTGTTGAGGGATCCTCCAATAGAAACTGTAAACCAAATACTTTTGCAAGATTTGTAAGGGTGACAATGGAGCATTTGGGTTCGTATCTGACCAAGTGTTTTGTCGAATCACTTCAAACCCTACAAAGTTAACACACTCATATTTGAACATCGAAATCATAATTGAAAATAAAAAATTCAAAGAATGATAAAATTTCATCAAAACTCTCAACAGTCACTTAGTTGAATAATGAAATAAATTCATGATAATTAAACCTCAAGTATGGCTTCAATGGATGGCATACATGCTTTTCTATAACTCTATAGCTATTATTGGTTCCCTGGCATCTCTGAATTTTCCTGAGGTATGGCTTCTAGTGATGGCTACATGCTTTTTGTATTTATAGGGATGTGATCAGATCCCTAGCATCTCTAAATTTCTCAAATAAAATTTCAAACAACTCAGAATCAGGAAGGAGACCTAAAATTTGATGCATATGCACTTCATCAAGTGATAATTCATCACCTAAGTTTATTATTTTTTTTATCATCGTAGAGACCTAATTTGTTTATTTCCATGAAGGGGGGAAATGAGGATCAAACCAAAACAAATCAATTCAAGAAATCATCGTTGAAACGATTCTTTAGTCATGAATTGTGAATGCAATATTGGAAATGGAAGGACGTGATGATTGGTTCAAATGGAAGTACAAGGATGTGGTTATTAGTTGAAATGCAACATCTATCCTTATTTGAAATGACCATTGTCCATGAAAACAAAACCCATTCAAAAACATTTATTTTGGGTTTGAAACTGAAAAGAAAAAAAAAAAAAAAAAGAAAAAAGAATATATATATATATATATATATATATATATATATATATATATATATATATATATATATATATATATCACAAAATTTTCATCCGATCCATTGATTTGGTTATATGACAAATAATATTCACTTTTGGTGAAATCTCAACCATCCATTTAATAAAAAATTAAAATTATGCAAGCCCACTTGTATTAGTTGAAATAGATACACTTATCAACATAAAAATTCATGTCACACATTGTCATAATCTTGAATTGACCACCATGGATTCTCAATAGATTGAAAAATTGCAGGCATAATAAGCCAATTACCATGGAAATAATTTCCCTCCACAACATATAGGCTTTTATCATCAATCATGTAGAAAGCTTCTATGTAGGACATGGCCACTACAATGACACTTGTTTATAAACATTATGGCATCTACATATCTTCCTTTTATATATATCTAAACATATTCATGACTTTTTTTGGTTCATAAACATTTTGGCATCTGCATAATTTCCTTTTACTATATACTCAAGACTAGGTCAAGCATATAACACATACCATCATGATATTTTATTGTTCAACATTTAGCATGATAGTGAACCATCATAAATTTTAATTATTCAACCTTTAGCATAACAATGACCCATATTTTATAAATCACTTGACTAAATTAGACTCACAAATGTATACAAAACCAAAACAAACCTCATATTAATTTTTACAATTTTGAAAAAGTATAGAGAATAGACTTTAAGGGTGTTTCTTTAAACTCAATAAACTATTTTCATATTTATGCACATGTGAGATTGGTATTTCATGAACAATTTTTTAAACAATTACATATTATTTTGGATTTATGTGGTATAAATTCAAAGATATAAGACGAAAACCACCATAAAACTTTAAAAATAACCCCTTGAACATCCAAACTACCAAATTAATCATCATGTGAAATACAAAAATATAGAGAGAAGAACACTTAAGGTAGGATAACACCATCAAATACCCTTTGTGTAAGGTATTACCACAGAAGCCATGTTTGCTACAAGGAAATACAATCCAACACATATTCAATACAATGATAGCCATATGTATTTATATCTTCTCATGAGAATTCCTAGGGGTTTTGTGTCAACTGCCCCTTATTATTATATTTCCTTTTAACTATAGGCACTATCTATTCCATTATTATGGCCACATATATTCATTATCCCCTTGAGTAACTCCCTAGGTACCTAATATTATCCTCCCAAGGTATATTAAATTCCATCCTGCTTGACATGTTTTTTTCTTTGAAACATGGGAAGAAGCCATTAGTATAGTGAACTAGTACTATGCATCCATCCATCCCATTGAAATGTGGACATATGGTTGGATCATAGTTTTCTCTTGATATTGATTCACTCTTCTTCTTAGCATCCTTGTCTTTGTTGCACTACTCTAATGTCTCCATGCATTTCTTTTAATCCTCCATGTGCCTCCATACTAATTACCTCTCTTGTACCATGTTGATCCATAATGAGTTCTCTAATGCTCATGCTATTGCCTTGATGACTATTGCTTTTTCATGTTGTGTGGGTGGAAATATGAAACAAACTTAACTATCAGTACTTATTTATTTGACTCTTTGACATGTTATTCTATAACTTATTCTTCCTACATATGCCCTTCCTTTGGCCTTTCTTCAATTATTTTCATAGGCTCTTCTTGTGATTTAATTTTGAACTCTTCATCTAATGTGTAATGAGGTACTACAAATTGTTTCCCTACAAGTACTTCTTCAGGTGCTCCCTTGGAGCCTTCTTATTTAATAAAATAAATATGCCATAATGTAATTTTATTTTTCTTATACCACAACTTCCAAAACTTATTTACACATTAATATTAATTGTACCAACTAAGTCCATCCAAGGATGTCCAAAAACAATATCCACACCATTCATAACTACAACATAAAAATATGAATGCAACACATATTTATCTATGGTAATCTTCAAGCCTTTAAGACATTGAATATTGTCACCTCCAATCTATGTGTTTTAAATATTCTTTGTGGAAACTCACAATCTTTTAGCCAAGCTAACATTAATAAAAATATATTTGCAACTAGGGTTAATAGAAACAATGACCTTATTTTGTTGAATGTATCCATGAACCTATAATATGAAGTTGTCACATGAATTGTTTTCTCCTAATTCTCCTTTTATCCTTATTCATAACATAACACCACCTATCTAAACATATTTTTCTATAATCTTCATGAGAAAATCCCTTCTTCTTGTCATGGATAAAGTGAATTTGACCAAATTTCCACATTGCCTTACAAATTATTACATGTCCACATTGTCCACAACTTGCCCCTAATGACTTCCTATTTTTCATGTATTTTTTAATTTAGGGCCATCGTTTTTTCCATTAAAGTACATATTTTCAAGAATAGAACTAGGATTTCAAAGAGAATCATGTACTTTTGAAAGGATCTCCTTAAGGCTTGAGACCAATAATGTAAAATGAAAATAAGTTTGGTTATACTTTCTAATTCATTAATATGATACTAATTATGAAATGTAGTTTCTTATTTGGATTATTGGCATTATTTTGACTAAAATATGTATATCCTATCAAAAGATATTCAATCTATAAAATTAACAACTATCTCAAGAAACACCCTAAAAAAATGTTGATTTTGAGGCAATGATATCTCCACTTATCAAACTCTGTTTTTAATGTTTTTCTTTTTCAAAAATGTGTTTTTTAAAGAAAAAAATATATCTATGGTTAGTTTATTCAAATTATATATAGAAATGTTTAGAAATTGACTTGAATTTCGCCATCTTCTTTTTACAATAAAAAATATGCACACACACACGCACACACACACTTTGTGTTAACGAAAGAGCTCTACTACCAATAATTTTGAACCTTGGTATATAAAAGAGAATAAAATAAAATTTTAGAAAATGTCCTTAAACAATAAATATATCCAAACCATTCACTATGGAGAATAAAAGAATCTGAAAAGAAGAATGTTTATGGTAGGAAACACCATCAAATACTCCTTATGAAAGGAGCATTTGAACCTTGGTATATAAAAGAGAATAAAATAAAATTTTAGAAAATGTCCTTAAACAATAAATATATCAAAACCATTCACTATGGAGAACAAAAGAATCTGAAAAGAAGAATGTTTATGGTAGGAAACCCATCAAATACTCCTTATGAAAGGAATCAATCCAAAAGTCATGTTTTCTACATGACAATACCATCCAACACATAGAAAATACAATGATAATTATGTATATTTATACTTCCCCATGAGTATTCTTAGGGGTAATATGCCAACTCACTACAAGGAAAACACCTTCTAGAAGAGGTTATATGGAAGTTTTTAGTGTTATAAAATTGGAAAAAATTGTCAATTTTTTTTTGCTAAAACATCCATCTATGATAGCAAATGTTCTAGTGGAGATTATAATGGTACTTCATCACAACTAAAAAAAATTGGGTGGATTGAAATTTTAGCAGATGTTTTCTTGTGGTGCACTTTTAAAAAAAGTAGCATTAGTACATTACATATATCAAAAACATCAAGGTTGCATACATAACTAAAATCACTGAGGCATTGAATGCAAAGAGCATTGGAACCTAAAATGTATACTACCTAGGTGTATATACATCATAAAACACCCCGAGGCATTCTCTTAAGGAACAACACTGAGGCACACAAAAAAATATTGCAGACCCGATGCTTTTATTTAAACTTGCAACGCTAATGCGTATTGTTTGTATAAATGCACCTGTGCACCAAAATTATAAAAGGATTGGTGTTGTTAACTTTAATAATGAACCTAGGCTGGAAATAATATTTTGTAGGACTAAAGCGTTAGTTCTATTAAAGCACTGGTGCGTTAAGAATTGCAATGCACCGATGTGTTAATTGCAAACAATACTAATGCTTAAAGAGCTAAATGCCCATGTAATGCCATTTTTTGGAAAGGTACCAGTCATGCAAAATGGATGTTGTCACGGTGTTTTTATATAACATAATGCATCGGTGCATGTTTATGTTATGGATGCACCAAATTTTTATATGTTTTGGAAACATTGACAAGAGAAGGTGCAATTATTTTAATTTTTTAAATTCATTATCAAGGAAAATTTTAAGGATGGAAAATTTTCTTGAAGTTTAAAAATATTGGCGAATCTCACTAATCCCTAATATGAAAACTATAAAATGTTTATTGATATATTTGTAAATTATTCAAATTTATAATGATTTTATATATACTCTCTATATAATGTTGGCAATTTTTAAGGTAAAATAATTTTATATTCTAAAATTTGGGCGACTCATCTTTTATAAAAATTGGAAATTGACGAATCATTTTTGTGGAAAAATCATGGAAATCAGCCCATTGGCCGAATATTAGCCCCTAAAATTTTCCTTGTTCATTATTCATTGAAAAATCAACATATATCTTATAAAATTATTCGTATAAATTAAAATTTGATTATTGAATTTGTATATGATGTTTGGATTAAGTTGTTATATTATCATATTTCGTATCTCTTCTTTATAATATTTAATCATCCATATATTTAATCAGTGGTGTAACATTTCATAGCGACATTGGGTACCACAATCACATAAATTAAAATGTATTTTATTATATATCAATAAGAGGCTATTTGTCATAAAAAATGGGATTGTTATTGGTAACCCCTTGTCTTTCAATTGGGACACTATGTCCATTACATTAAACAAAATGCTCGATTTTCACATAAATTTATTTCAAAAAATACAACAGGTTGCATTGATATCCAAATATATCATCATTCTTCGTTGGAACTATTATTAGTTCTCAAGTTCCTTCCATGGATTGGGTTATTTGGATGAATGTTTTGTTCATTGCATAAATTGTTTTCATCTTCTTGATCTTGTTCCATTCGCAAACATAAAAATAAAGTGTAATGAGTGTATCTAGATACACAATGGTGAGAATAATGAAAATTGAAATAAATAATATACATCAATGTAAATCAAATAGAAATGTACCATAGTAAGAAGTGACACATAAACTATACACATAGTTTCAAAACCAAGTCTCATGCCTTGTTGCAACAAGTCATTTGTTGGTGTAGTTCCATACTTTGTTTCTAGTATGTTTTAAACCCCATTATAAATCATAGATTTAATATAAAGGAATTTTTTTTCTATTAATTATAAACTCAGAGAAGCAAAACAACATAGATACTTACACATTCCACAATTAATTTTTGATATGCCAACATATACTCAAAACCATATTTAACCCAATTTTAATGAATTCTTCTGACGACTTTCCTTTATATGTTAGCGCCTATTTGAAAACATTCAAAGATGGTTGTTGTAAAACAACTTAAAATATACAAAAATGAAGCCTTGAGTTGTTATAAGGAAATATTAACAATTACTCACAAACTTTGATATCAACCCTTTTCTTCCTTGTCATCAGGCTATTTTATGTGTTGAATGAATTCCATTATTTTTTCTTTTCTACAATAAATTACTTGAAAATTAATATTTAATTCTAAATTATTTTTTTATATGTACAATGAAAATCATGATTACATACATTTTAAGCACATTATTATTGAGATGGCTCCTCCTACGATGCAATTATTTCCTTTTATTTGACCGTCTCCTTGTACACTTTTTTGGACATTCATACTGGTATGTTTCGCATATCAACTCGTTGATCATTTGGGATTTTCATAATCTTCTAGAAAAAAGGTAATAAAATATTTTTATATTGATACATGGAAATTAAATATCACAAAATTGATATTAATAAATGGTTTTTAGTAATATATACATATAATTCTTAAAATCAGTTTGCTTAGGAATATTATCTTTTGAATGATTCTTTTTTGTTTTTGTATGTTTTTGCTATTGCAAGTTAGGCATGTCTCATTGATCATTACTCTGGAAATGATTCATGTGGTTTATGCATAATTTGGTAATCAGATTGATTTTTGTATTGTAAGTGTAAAGTACATCGTCTATATGTCTGTTTCACTAGATCCCTCATAGTTTTGTAAAAACATTCCCCCTTTCGTTAACCTCCACAACCACTCCAAATGAGCTAAGGACAAATTCATCATCATTTACATGTCCTATAATTTTACTTTTCTTAGAATGACATAGATATTTTCTTTCGTTGTTGCTCCCTTTAGAACATTAAACATATATGAATTAATAATTTTTTTGAAACATGTTATTTAATATTCTAAAGTATATTATTAATAAAAATTAAAAAAAAAAAAACTCATATTGAATAGTATTTTTTCACTCACCTGATTCATCCTTCTACAATTTTTCTATTAGGATTTTACGCTCTTATGCACTTAGATTAGAAATAATCTTCTCGACCTTCTTAATTTTGTGGTTCTACATGACACACACTAACCAATACATATCAGTTAAACTTATATATAGTTCAAATATATTAATTTTGTAAAGAATTTACAAAGAACTTGTCTTCTCTACTTTTTTTCGTTGTGTTATCATTGTGTCGATCAATATTTTTGTTATTTGACACCTTCTCACACATTTTTTATCAATAAGAAACATGTACCATTCAATACACAATCCATTAAATATATTTCATACATAAATCAAATAATTTTAAGCCAAAAAGAGCTCTGGTAACTGGTGCATTTAGGCCATTAAACGCACCGAGTGTTTAATTGTTTAGCACCGTCAGTGAAAATTTATTTTTTTAAATAATTTTAAATTATGATGATGTGATTTGTAATGATAAATGCACTTGAGTGAATTAACGATGTTACTTGGTAGAGGTGATTCAGTGAGTTATATTACAGCAGGAGCCCCGATGAACATATTGGGTAGAATCGACAGGGTTATAATACGTCAGTGCATTTTATTAGACAAGGCACACGAGTGCATTATATTACATTAGCGCACTGTGAAACATATGCCATTTTTTTTTTAAACGGATAGGGGTGACAGGGTTTGGATCTAATTCAATAAGTGATCCCCCTACTTTACATGTCAAATGCCCTATATATCATAAGTACACAAACACATTGAATCTAAAATGCCTGAAATGAAAAATCCTAATTATGAAGTGGCAGAGGGAGTTAAATCCTAAGGTGAAATTTTGCAGTAACATAAGCAAGAAGCAAGTGGTTAAGGTAAGTAATGATTTTTTCTTTTTTCATTTTTCTTTTGAATTTTAATTAAATTTAAATAGGAACAGAGATCATAAAATGTTTTACTAGTAAAATCAATAGTAAAATTTTTATTATGCAGAGTTTTTAAATATATATATATATATATATATATATATATATATATATATATATATATATATATATATATATATTTCTGAATTGTGAATAAATCTAACATTTATTGTATAAAAATTTAACAGTATAATCAACAGTGAAATTTAAAAGAAATTTTATGTAGGGTTTTGAGTTAATCACCATACCTTTCAAATTATAATCTTTCTATGGTTCTAAAATATTTTTCTACTCCATAGTGTTCCCACTGTGTTTCTCTTGCAAACCATCTCTCTTTTAATTAAACCCTAAGAGAAATTGTAAAAAAAATTATTACTAAAATCAACACTAAAATTTAAAATTTTTACTATGCAGGGTTTTAAGTAAATCGCCATACCTTTCAACTTTTGATTTTCTGAATAGTTCTACTACTCCAAAGTATTATGTTTCTGTAAAGTGCTCCTGGTATGTCTCTCTCACAAATCAATCCCTTCAAATTTTGGGGAAAATAATGAAATAGTGAATAACCTTTTACTATTTAAAAGACTTTATGAAATTAGATTTTGAAAAATCAATTGCGCTCATTTTTAATTTAAAAAAATAAATCACGTTTTTTTCACTTAATCCAAACATCAGTGTGGTTGCTAGGAAAGAGAACTAGTGCATTTACAAGTAAAGTGCACCAACATTGTTGGGGCACCAAATTTTTTCAATGCATCGATATGATACAATTCTTCTTTTCATTTCCAAAATCCTGGAAATAGGTATGTACCAATGTTGTTTTATTTAAACACATCGGTGTTTTCCTTGTACAAGAGCATCAATATGATAATGTATTTTATATTTTTCAAAATGTAATAAACTGGTGCAGGTATTATTTGAACACCCTGGCGTTGTTATGATTTAAACACATCGATGGGATTTGTTCTGATAAGTGCACAAGTAGTGTTTAAAAGATATATGAAATTTTATTTTCACATAAAAAGGAATATTAATCTCAAATTATCCTTTAGGACGCATCCACATGAATTACAATAGTTCACAGTATACATTTTCTGCTTAACATAGCCTTATTCTTGAGAAATGGTTTGAAAACTATATTGAAATTCATATTTTGGTTATATGGTTCTCAAAATTAATTTTAGATATGCAATAGAAAATTTATTTCTGATTTTTCTCAAATGGAGCGAAAAATCTCAATAATTTCAAATGGCCAATTCTTCAAATTCCAGCTCGTTCCATATTGCAGATCAAATTCTTTTATGAAGTTCTCCCTTTCCATCTCCATAAGTTCAGATTTTATTTATATTTTGATTATCTAATTGAATTTTTTATTTAATCCATGTCAATTTGAATAAAAATGTATCAAAATTTGCAATATCCGTTTTCAGAATCGAGTTCATATGCAAAAAATATTCCTCCATTTAAAAAACATTGGAAACTCTTACCAGGAGCAACATATCGTAAGAAGTTCATAGATGAAAATGGACAGCCTCTTCACCCTGCCAGTTGGAACATGGCATCTTCCAATCGAAATCCTGGATCAATGATGGTAATAATTGTTTGGTACAATGCAATTTCAACAAACCAATTGCATTGGCGTGCTTACTAATACCATTTATATTGTACTAATGATGTTTAATATTTTTTTAAATTAGGATTCTAGTGATGATGAGAAACCCACCTAACATCTTTTGGTGCAACCCACTACAATGTCAACTCAAGAGAAGGTTGCATTAAGAGCAAGGCTCATAGAGGAATCATACAAATAATGGGTGAATCAACCGCCTATTCAATTCCCACTACGTTCAGATTCACAAATTAACAATGACTACAATAGTAGTAGTTCTTCATCACAAGTTGGCAACGGAGGCAATCAAATAGAGGTTGGTATGGATGATTACTTACGGGATATGACTTTCATGGAGGCAATGTTGTTAGATGCATTCCAGAATGATGAGCTAGGAGATGACGCTCATATCACTACTACCTTAGTCGAAAGCCTAAAATATTCTTCCACCACCCCTCTTTTTGGACCTGGTGGCAAGTCAAATTCTACTCTACTAGGCACAATGATGTTTTGTTACAACTTGAAAGAAAATTTTGGCATGTCAAATGCATATTTCTCAACAATATTGAGGTTATTCACCTGCATGATTGATCAATTCCATTATATTTTGAGAAATCTTATCACACAATCAACATTAAAAATGATCAATTTTACGAAGTTAAATATTGACATTGTATAATTATTATCCCCACCATTTGTAGGTTATTAAAATATAAGATTCTTCTGAGTGATGATGTCTTATCGGGTAACTGCAAAGAGGCAAAATAGTTGTTGAAAATGTTGGGTGTTGAGGACATATCATATCATGCATGTCTGAATGATTGTATTCTATATAGAGGAGAATATGCAGGCAAAGAGATATGTCTGAAATGTCAGCATGATAGGCACCATAATTAAAAAAAAATGGATTAATCACATTTTTCTCCTCATAAGATATTGTGGCACATGATTATAATCCCAAGGATTAAAAATCTATTTCATTGCAAAGAATTAGCTATGTTGCAGGGATGACATACCTCACACAAATGTGATTTAGGAGTTATGTGAATCCCAATAGATTCAATAACCATGAAGCATATAAGGGATAAATGGCTTGAAAATTCAAGGATGAATTACGAAGTCTACGACTCATCATAGCCATGAATGGTGTCAACCCATATTCCCTCAAAGACACTAACTATTTTGTTTTTCCTATAGTAGTGATCAATAATAATATCCCCCCATGATTGTCCGTGAAGAATGAACATCTTATGTTGGCTCTCATAGTCCCTAGTAGAATACAAGTGAACAATATGGATGTCAACATACAACAATTGGTAAATGAATTGAAGGAATTATGGGAAGGGATACATGTGTACGATGTATCAACACCCATCACAACGGAGAGGAGTTTTACATTGTATGGCATATGTGCTTGCACCATATATGATTAACCAGGCTTAGGAGTTTTCTCTGGTAAGTTAAATTTTTTATTATTTGTTTATATATGTAACGATATTGTTTACCATATATTTAATTTAATTCGTTGCAATTGTTTTGATCTTCATGGTCGCTAACGTGTTGGCTTGTATATAATAATTTCACAAGTCTTTTAATAAAAGGGTATCATGGATGTAAATTTTATGGACCTTCTCTTAAGGATAGGTGGTTTGACCACCTATGAAAGCTAGTGTATGACTTCTCCAGGGTATGTTTTGGGCATGGGATCGCCCCAAGGCAAGTTTTGGGGCTTAAAGGCCAAGTTTTGACTAAGTCCATTTTAATGACTCCGTGATTTGAGGGCGTGGAGCGCGAAGCTGTAATAGAGTCATAGGGTTGTTCGCCCTTACTTTTGTAAATGTAGTGTCTGTTTGAGAGATCTACCCATGGTCTACGGACCATGGGATTGTATAAATAGAGTGAGGCTCTAAGTGTAAAAGATAATGAATGATCTAAGCATAGAAAGAAATCAATAAAGTAGTAAGTCAAAGGGTAGAGTTGTGTCTTTTGGGTCGTAGAGTAGGAGAAGGCTCTGTAGATGAGTGCACAGAGACCTAGTAGTCCGCAGCTGAGTGCGCAGGGCAGATCAAGTATGTAACTATTGGAAACATTAATACAAAGAAGTTTTACCCTATTTTTGTGTATCTTTACCTGTTTTATGCATTGAAGTATACTGGGTGTGAATTACAAGTTTACTATTTATTTACTACGCAAACTTATATGAATGTGCTGAATCACTAAATATAATATAAGGTATATGTTTACGCGAAGATAAATAATTTTTATAAGAAGATAAGTAAGATCTGTGGCTTGACTTGGGGAAATAGTACAGATCGCTGCTCCTGCAGCGTGAAAGCCCCATAGCCCCTGGATTAGGGCTACACAAAGGTGAATATATAAGGGCGCGAAGGCCTCGCAGGCCAGGGAAGTGTGTGATGTAATCTATGCGAAGGCATTCACAGTTGGACTAAATCAACCCATCAAACATCTCAAGGGTGCAGAAACCTAGTTCCAGCATCCCCCCATATTGCTTCGGGTGAGACCTCAATCCGCGCTTCGCGGACTGTTGCTAAAAGGGCCAGTAGTACTGGTATTTGTTTGACTAATTAACTCCAACCTGGGTCAGGCCCCAACAAGCCAACAAATGGTTTTGTTGTTGGGACCAGAATCCACATAGAGATGTCTGATGTTGTATCATTGGAATCCAACTAAGAAAGAAATTGAAGGTTGGTTGGATAGGAGAATTCACGAGTTCGCGGCGCAGGAGAACAAGAATCTGCGACTATCAAAATAAGAATGGTTAGACTGATACCTGTACAGAGTCATCCACAAAATTTTCTTTGTATCTTTCCCTACTGAGTTGTATGAGTGGATCGCAAAGTTAGCAGATAGCCAAGGAAGGTGAAAGCTCGACAGTCTTATTGTGTGGACCCTAGACTTGGTGCATAGATTGGAAGCATCGGAGGATAAGATCGCGTGCACTATTGATCACTAGCTCGATCGAATTATAGGAGGATTCATTATTGAGTTCACGGTAGATACTTTAGTCAGCTATAGTGAGGTAGAATGATGCTTCCTCAAAGGACCGCGAGGTAAGGACATTAAGTCTCTGAACACTTGGATTAAAATGCTACTGTGTAAAAAGTGGATTATGCGAATACATTGATGTTCAGGGCTACGTGAAGTGGGAGAATTTACAGAAATGAAGGTAGTGTAGAACTAAAAACTAGCCCCTTAGTTTCACCTCTCTGAGGGGATGAGGAAGAGCTCGCGAAGGTCTCACCAAGAAGTGCGATCAATTTTATAAGGCAGAGGATTCCGCACATACCACCCCCACCCACACCACCACTAGTTTCGCCGCCTTCACCCCCATCTTCACCCATACCACCTCCGCCACCACCTCGAGTAAATATGGAAAGTGTGATAAAGTTGTCGGTGTTCAAGGGAGTAGGAAATGAAGATCTGGACAAGTTTTGGTTCATGATAAAATTTGTATGAGAAACGTAGGGAGTTATGGATGATAATATAAAGAAAGTGATGTTGGTCAGTGCTTTGCATGATTGCACGGTGACCTAGTATAAGCATTCTAATGATAATATGATTGTGGGGATCGTAGACATCCAAACTGCACTGAACAAGGAATTTAGCGGGACGAAGTCAGAGGTGCAGTTAATCATTGGGTTCAAGGAGATCATGATGTTACCAGGAAAATCCCCTTGGGAATTAAATCAGAAACTAAAGTGCATGATTCGCGAAGCTAACATGAATTTGATGGATGGACAACACCACAAATGGTTTGTAGCATTGCTAACGCCGCATTTGAGGAACGCACTGTCACAACAAAGGTTAAAAACTTAGGTAGAGGCCTTGGAAATCACGATGTGGCTGCATGAGACCCCTATAGAGGATCCTAACCTGGGAGTTTAGCAGATCCACGCGCAGTTGAAAATATTATGCCTCATGATGCAGAGTCTGAAATAAGACAATAGAGCTCACCCAGAAGTGCGCGATGAGGTATGGTGCGTTAAATTTAAGGATCAGGGTCATTACAAGGACCACTGCCCAGTGTTCGTGAATTACCTCGCGGGAGGAGGACCGATGTTGTTAAGACCGAAGGCCCAAGCAGGACCTAGCGTGGCACCTGCATTATGGTGCACGATTTTTCAAATAGCAGGAAAGAATGCTACGGATAATTGTCATTTGTTGCACAAGTACATGCAGAATTCACAACAGTTGTTCTATAATTTCTATAGATCAGTGGGACATGATGAGTGCACCTGTAGAAGCTATGAACTGATGATGGATAGGACTCCCACCTACAAAGTTCAGGCCAAAATGTGGCCCCTTGACCAAAACGTAGGAGTGGCGTGAACCAGATTTCAAGGGTGTGGACGAGGCCGAGGTGGAGGAGGACTTGGAAGAGGTCGCGGACAACTAATATGTTACAATTTCGGAGGGCCAGGACATTACACCCGTGATTGTACGAATCCAATGCATCCATCATGCTTGTATTGTACATTTTTTAATCATGAGATGGAGGATTGTCCCACACTAATCGCGAGGCTGTGTGAAAAGGGAGAGCTCTAACCTCCCCCAACTCAGAATCTACAAATGATGAGGTATGAGCCGCACGAGGAAGACCCTAACATAAACATTGTGCTCCGAAGTGGGATAACGATGGGGGATGATAAGGGCAAGTAGCCTGAAGATAGTACTTGGGTTCACAAGGCTCTGATGAAAGAACTAGAGTTTGATTTGGAGTGCGCTAAGGAAACCTTCATGGAAGCTAGGAAGAGCTTCACTAATGCCTCCACTTCAGGAAGCAAAGATAGACTGGAACCAGAAATGGACCCATCAATGCTCATGACATAAACATGCATGAAGCTACTGCATGACAACAAGGCTGTAAAGGGATTGTAGGAACTTATAAATATATGCAATGGGACTACGCCAAGAGAACCTTGTGTAGTCTGGAAGATTGGAAAGCATGCGATAAGGATGGGAAGAGAAATGAGATTGACTACGCAGATTGGAGAATATGAGATGGACCAAGTGATTTTGGATTTAGGATGGATGCGAACATTCTACCGAAGCAAACATGGGAGCACATGGAAGGCCTACGCTACAAGGGTCTCCTATCCAACTGTGAATGGCGAACCAACAAAAGATCCTACCTATGGGAATATTGCAGGGAATCACCATGGATATTGAAGGAGCAAGCGTGCTGGAAGATTTTGAAGTGATAAAGATTGTTGATGACAACAATCCCTACCCTGCACTATTAGTAATAGATTGGGCCACTGACATGAATGGGGTGATAAATCTGAAGAAGCGCAAGATGATTTTTGAGAAAAATTCTCTACACGTAATCGTACCTTTGGACCCTCCATAAGGATCGCGCTACACGGAGCCAGTGCGCAACTATGAAAGTGACGATGACTTAGACTGCATCTACAAGATAACCGCATAAGAGCAACACTGGGTAAATCCCACCGTGGATGGACGAATCTCATGAGAGCACGAAAGCTCTTATATGTCAGATTCAGATGAAGAGATAGAGTGATGGTAGAACTGGTTACACAAGGTAACCACGCTGAACTGCAACATGATGATAAGATCGTTGCACTATGTATCAATGGAAGTAAGGGATCTACCTACGTATGATGGGTTAAGCGAGGTAGATGCCTTCTTGAACAGATTTGAAAGAGAGGTGCCGGAATGGCAACGTTTCGAGGCTTTGAAATGGGTACTATGCGCTACATCCACGAGGTGGTGGGGTATGCACCAAGGAAGCTTCGAGGACTAGAGCGAATGTAGGAGAATGATGCACATGCATTTTGGGAAGCATCAGATGCGTCTAAAGGGAAACTATGACGAATGGAATGATCCGTGTGTCATCTATCCAAATGGGCAAAAACATATGCTAAAAAACTTGTGCGGATGCACATGGACTTCGCGTTCAGGAACACGGTCAATAAGCAAGTGTTGGCAAGGCAATTGAGCAAATTGTCCCTCCAGTTGGGACGATGAAGTGTGGAAGTAACTAGTGCACAGAAGCCTTTAAAAAAGTGTGCGAAACACTGAAGAAGGTATATAATGCACAACGGAGTGATTGGGACCTGTGCATACCAGCAATTCTAAGGGCTTATAGGACAACATGCAAGAAACTGATAGGGTAGACACCTTCTAGGTTGGAGTATGGAGCAAACGTTATAGTTCCAATCGAGTACAGTATGCCTAGTCTGCGCATAAGCCGGTGGATATGATGGTCTGGGAAGCCTTGGAAGAAGGAATAACGGTTCTGAACGAAGATGAACACTTGGGACCTGAGGAAAAAATCTGACAATGTGATATTAGGCTCCAAGAACTCATGAAGGAACGAGTGCGGTTAAGAAAGAAAAGTGCTTTGGTGGAAGTGGAAGTTAAGAAACTTGAGGAAGAAATAAAGAAGGATTTTCTTGATAAAGAAATTGAGGTGATAAAACAGGGTGCGCATGATTACGTTGATGAATTTAGGGACTAACTCTGAGAGTTGATCAGCCTGATGCCTTGGATTTGACCACACATTACTAAAGGGATCCCCCATGCTGGCGTGATGCCAATGGTAAAGTACGCGACGCATACAGTAAAAGTAAAAGGTATATTTTCTCCAGGAAAAGTGACGAATGAACTATTGGAACCCTATATAGGTGGCATGGCCACTTGAATAGCCGTGGGAAGTACAGTCTTAGTGCTCTTGGTAGTTGAAAGGAGGCATGGGACTATAAACTACTCTGCCTGAGAGCTGTGCAATGTCGGGGGTGCGTGCAAAAGAAAAGTGTCATAAGGTCCGCGACCGCGTAAGCAAGGCTGCACTACCACGCAGTTGGTTGGAATGTGACCATTGTAGTCACTATTCACGATGTGATACTTGACTTGACACCAAATGGAACAGATGGCAGGCATTTAAGACGAGTTTTATGGGAAATATTTGGGCCAATCTACCGCCAAGGGAGCATTAATGGACTGGATTTGGGGGGAACGGTCGAATTCAAATTCAAAAGGCACTATAAAATACAAAGGGCTACCGAACAAAAAACACTTGGTCATTTGCAAATTGAGCTGTCGTGTGCCCCGCATATTCTGAACCAAGCCCTGTTTGTCCTGTGGACAACATAGATTGAGCACCTGAGTGAACAGTTGAGAGATTTCTAGATGAACAAGATGGCAACGTCTGAGGAAGCGAGGGAAATTGCAGAGATGACAACCAAAGAAGCCACATAGGCCATGACCATAGATGATGCCCCTGAGAGTGTCAGGATTGTTGCAGAAATCCCTAAATCCCCGAGAAGGCCGAGACTGAAGAAAGACAAACAGCCAATGATTTTGGTGCGTGTGTCCCCTTGAAACCCGCTATGAACCAAATTAACAATGGAGGAAAAAGGGAAAGCAGTTAACCTAGAAACCGAGGAGGAGGAAGAAAACCTTGAGGATCTCATAATTGAAGAAGATGAGGATGAGGGCATGGAGAAAGAAACTGAGGTTACGCACCCTCCAACAAAGTTGCTCGCATATGTCCCCCTGCAGAAAGGGAAGGCAAAGGTGCCCAAGGACCTCGATGAGAGCAAGAGCTCTCCACAAACTCCGCTCCTCACAAACAACATCATCTTTGAAGAAATGCACTTGGGAAGGGTACCGAGCTTAAAATTTGAAGATTGGGATCTAACCGACCATGAGAAATTCCCTCATTTGGAGACCACACAGCTCATGAAGCCAAAGCAGAACACTGTGGCGAGAGTTATAGAATTGGAGGTGCGCAAGTGGTTACGCGGAGTCGAAAAGGCAGGGTTGCTGAACTTACTCTGGGTGCCACATTACCATCGCGCCCCAGTGACTATCTTCATCATCAGGAAGCTGCTCTGCCTAGTGCATGATGGGTGTTTATGGCTGGAGTAGCCCATCCCCATCACAGACCACATAATCCATCGAATTACTCGGCTCCCGTGTAAAGGAGAGGACCACGCAGAAAGTTTTGAGGGTAAGAGTAGTGATTTGGCCATCGCGAAGGCCATGAAAAAGAAATATAAGATGGAGAGGAAAAAGAGGGGCTATGCAATCTCCAGCGTCGACAAAAAAGCAGTCAGAGTTTTGACTCAGATACTGGTAGGTAATCTCATGCGAAAGTGCCACACAAATGAGGGCCCGCACCGATGGTGGCACTTGCTGAACAGTGCGCAAAAGGGGTCTAGTTTAACTGGTCCGAATTCTTGTGCAAGGAGTTCCTGGAAAATTGCCGCGAGACATAAGAACAAGGAAAAACTTTCCACTATGCATAGCTTCTATTGTCCATAGTGCTGGTGGCTGGGGAATTACCGAAGGACAGCTAGTTCCCCACAATTGCAAGGGATCTCCCAGAGGAAGTGAAGTACGCTTTGTTGTGGGCCACTAAGGACGCAAACAGGATCCGTGACAGAAAAATATTCTAGGTGTTCATGGAGATGAACATCAGAATAGGGATTAACTGCAAGCCGCAGTTATCACCCACTGTCTACAACAGCCTGCAAATTTTTGCAAAATTTAAAGTGGACTTTCATCACATTTACCTCAAGGCACACAAGGACCTTGCAAAGAAGTGGAACGAACTGCCTTATATAGCCACAGATGATGTGATCTTCGATGTGTTGGAGACATGGCCACCAGAGTTGCGTGCTCTGGACATCTTTGTGCTGGAAAAATCTGCTGTGTAGAAGAAGAAGGAGGAGGCAAAACTGCGCATGGTGCATTTGAAGGAAAAAAGAAGGAAATAAGAAGCAATAGCAAAAGCTCAGGAGGCGCGGGATGCTGCATAAATAGCATCAGAATAGAAAAAGGCCATAGCAGCAACAGCACAGAAGGTAGTAGAGAAGGTGCACAAGGGCTAGAGGTTGCCTAAGTAGGAGAAAGAGATGGAAACAGAGGAGGAGGAGGGCAGCACAGACCCACAAACAGTGTCAACACAAGTGAAGCCCCAGCACTTGAGTGAGCGGACAGGGTCACGCAAAAAGTTAAAAGCATCCAAGCTGTCTATCGACCCAATCACCCTTACTGAGGGGGATCTGCATGATATAGGCAAGACGGTGCGCGACGCCACCACAAAGGCCCTCCAGAACTTTATGGAGGAGAATCAAATTGTGTTGGGGGCTGTCCGAGCGTAGATTCAGGAGTTGCAGGTGTGCACTCCACAGGTTGGTACCCTCTCGACCAGCCTTGTAGTAGGAATAGCCACAGCTGAGGAAATGTTATGCACTTGTACAACCAACACAATAGTGCTGCTAGAAGGGGCACTGGTTCCAACAAATGAGGCCGACCGTCCTACGGTTAGTACATTAAAGGGGATAGGGATCAACATGGCTGTACTCTGGTAGGAGACACTCTATGTTTTGTAGGATGAGATTACTGTAGAACTGCGAGCTATAGAGAGCCACGCGTTGCAGGTGCTAAGTGAGAAAAATATCAACATGGAGCAGTTGAGCTTGCAACACAATGAGGTCATGTCTCAAAATAGGTAGATGGTGCAGGTACTAGAAGAAGCTTGGTAGATGGTCCCAGAGTCAGCCATCCTAGCAAAAGCACCAACAGAGTTGCACATCCAAATACTAACAGTAGGGGTGAGCGAGGCGCAAGAGAAAATGGCTAAGGTTCAGCTGGAGCTAAACCTTCAGATAACAGAGCTTCAGTTGAAGGCACAACCTTCAACTCCTCGAGAGGTAAGGGAATAGTGTGCCAGCGCCATTACATCGGGGCTGGAGGAGATCAGCAGTGCAGTAAGGGACTGCACTAGAATGTTGGAAGAATCACTCGAGGTCCTCAAAAATCTACAGGAGGACCCGAACATACAACGCATAGAAACAGAGGTGCGTGAGCTACAACAGTAGTACGACAACATCAAAGGGACTGCGTAGACGGTGGCCCTTACTTAGAGGCTCACGCAAATGCAATAGGCCAAAGCGCTTGAAGAGGCAGTGGATGCAACACTACACAAAGAAGTAGTTTTGAAGGCGCATGTTCAGCCTTGGATCGATGAGGCCTTTGTAATCACGACAACAATTGAAGGTAAGCTCGTGCAAATGCAGCAAACACAGGAACATATGCAAGGGATAAATTCTGACACCGTGGTCTAAGAACAAAGAGTACAGGAGATTCAGCAGGCAGCCGCTCAGTGCGCTGCTAACCTTGTAGCCATCCGAGCAAAGTTGGGAGGTCTCCTCGTGAAGATCTCTGCACCAACATAGTGACTCAAGGGTGAGTCACGATGTTTGTGTTGGGGGCTTGTTGGACGTCGAATCCCCCCAAGGCAAGTTTTGGGGCTTAAAGCCCAAGATTTGACTAAGTCCATTGTAAATGACTCCACGATTTGAGGGCATGAGCACAAAGCTATTATAGAGTCATAGGGTTTCTTCCCTTACTTTTGTAAATGTAGTGTCCATTTGAGATCTACCCATGGTCCACAGACCATGGGGTTGTATAAATAGAGTGAGGCTCTAAGTATAAAAGATATCAAATGATCTAGGCATAGAAAGAAATCGATGAAGTGTTTCCAGGAAAACTAGTGTCTTTTCGATCTGCTAGTCCCACTAAGATTGGCAGCTATCCTAGAAACAAACAATCAAAGCAATTTGGCTTTTCCTCTATGTATGATATATAAGAGAGAAGAAAAGGGACCAACCTAGATCTTCCACTTGACTCCTTGCTTGATTTCTCTCCCCCTTGATAGAGCTTGCAACTCCTCTCCTACTTGTCCCGCTTAGAGAATACCTGTAGAAACAAAGTAACAAAACACCATCAAAGCATCTCAATCTATTATATCATAAACAATGCAGAATCAGAAATACATTGAACATACAATGGCATTCACAAATAACAAGATTCACAAGTACACAATTGTATGGAGGAAAACTCAAAGAACTTTATTAAAATAGAAGGGAGAATTACAACCCAGCTATCTGATCCAGCATCATCCTCCCAACATCAAAGCCCTCTTCACCTCATGAAAAGCAAGATCACCCAACAATATAATGCTCCTTCTCAAAGACAAACTATCAGCACTTCCTTACAAATTACAAAATTCTAGCCTCCAGATCTCTCAGATGAGGGATCCATTTATAGATGTCTGCAAGGGTGTGAGTCATCTCTGGGTTTTTGATTAGTGTCATTCCACTTGTAGTTCTTGGTTCCACTTGGAGATTTCTTGGATCTCTTACTCATCCCTGGGCGAATTCAGAGAGGCAAGTGTCATAAGAGAAGTTTCTAGAAGATTCCATGATCATCCACTTAGCAAACTATCTCAGCCATTTGTCCATTCTCACTCATCGCACCCGACAGAAGGCCTCTTCAGTATGCATCGCACCTAGTTAGTGTAGGAGTCAGTATGCATCGTACCCTGACAGTGGAGCAGTTAGTATGGTCCAATTTTGGCCAGTTTTGAGTGGTTTTTCAGGTGGAACTTTTGGGAAATGATGTAATCAGTTGACCATGATCCTTTAGGGTATGAAACAACACTTTTAGGGGTTAAAGAGCCCTTGGTTTATCGACATATATGATTGGGGTTGAAGTGCCCAAATATGTCTATAACAGTTGCCCCCTAAAGCATGAGACCATAAATCTTTTGATGTCGGGTGAAATGCTTTATCATGAGGATTTGAGGTATTCGAACTGGAAGGTGACCTGTATAAAATACAATACAATACATCATCATCATATTATTTTCATGATTTGGCTGAGGTAGGAATTCCCATGCTTAGCTTTATAAATTCATTTTCATGTACATAGGACAGATAATCGTCTACGGTTGCAGACTGGTGATTCTTTATATGTAGAATCATCATCCCTTAGCTTGGATGATCATCTGTGCAGCTTCTGTGTACATTTGATGTCTTTATATTCCTGAATATATTGCAGCCCCAATGGATGAAACTATATATGGGGTCTTCATACTCGTTCAATCTTCACCTGATGTACAAGTCGATCCATGTGAAAAGATGTTCTGAAGTCGAACATGGAAAGACATCGCCTGATTACCAGCCAATAATGTAAGCTGTTAATAGGCGTGAGAGGAATCACCGATAATGATGATGACCCTCAAGGTACTACAGTACAATTCACGTGGTGTGAATATATGTTCCAATGTCGAACACCACACAAAATATTTCGGTCGAAGGCCATTGATGTATACCTGTCGCTGGAAGTGAGAAACTTGCCATTGAGGCATGCAAGCTTCAAAGTACTAAAAGGGTTGTTTCTAAGTCAACTTCTTGGATAATGAACTAACGTCGACAAGAAGTGACCCGTTGTAGGAGGGCCTTAATGTATGCCACATAAATGACATGAAACAAAGCAAATGATTTTTTTATAGGTGAAAACGATCTGATGATACAAGGTTCAAGAATGGTGGTCATGAAAAATAAAGGGTGAAGATATTGCAGTGGATGAGGCATTGACTGGATGGTGAAGTCTCTGAATGACTTCTCTTGAACATATCAGCAACACTGAGATGGATTGGTAGCATTAACCCCAAAAATGGATGGTATGGAGGACCAATGGTGATATGACTGGTGAACGGAATAACCCAACCCGACTCAATCATGGTGATGGAGTGAAAGTGTCATGTTCAAGAGCGACCTGCTACCAATAAAGTTCTTCAAGTTTTCTTCCCCTTTTCCCAGTCATTGCTGACCAGTACCTCTTTATTTTTTTCAAGCTTGAGGAGGATAACATATGCTTGTTCTATAATTTTCCCTTCAGGAAAACCTGTCGCTATGTTTTAGTGAGCCTAGCGACAATGAAACTCGTTCTTGCCTGGATGGACAAGTATGTCACTATTGTTTTAACGAGTTTAACGATAAAGACAACTCGGTCCTTTTCATGTTTAGAGAGTTTGAAAAGGGACAAAAAGGAAACTCCAACAATTCTTTTTCATAGCATAATCCCTTTAGTCCGAAAAAGATTAAAATAATACAAAAGGGATGACTTTTCCGATCACTTTAGCGAGCCGAAAAAGACAAGCGCTCGATATTTTTGTGGTATGATCTCTCAGGTCCAAAAAGATTAAAATACAGGAGGGATGGCACTTCCAATCACTTTAGCAAGCTGGAGAGGCCAATTGCTCGACAATCTTTTCATGCTTAGCGAGTTCGAAAAGAGTTTAAAGTAGACTCGTTTTTTGAGGAACAAGTGGCGTTTAGGGTAGCAGCTGGTTCCGGGTAGTCTTGGAACTTCTCAAAACATGGTGATGTGAAGAGGGTGACTAACATGACCACTCATCGCAGTTGTTCCTCAAAATGGTAAGCAATCAAGTGGAAGCGTATGATCGGCCAAAAGAATGGAGGTGATGGCAGGAACACAAGCAAGGCTCAAAAGGCTGATATTATTGCAATCACAAAGGTTATTTATCGAAGGTGGGTTCATTTTTTAACGATCTTGAACTCTGTGGGAATATATGCTCATTTGGAAAGTTTATTTTGTAACGAGCTTTAACCTTGCAGAAACATTTCTCATTGGCAGGTTTATTTTTTAACGAGCTTGAACCTTGCGGAAACATTGCTCATTTGGAAGGTTTATATTTTAACGAGCTTGAACCTTTTGGAAACATTGCCCATGGCCTTTTTATGTAGGTTAGAAATGACCAAAATAAAAAGCTAAAAAAACTAGAAAGCTAAGAAACTACTGAGGTTAGGTAGGATGGTTTTGTCAGCAGTTTAGACAAAACACTTCCTTTGCTTCGTCCGCTTGCTATAGACAAAGGTGAATGGTGGATCAGACCAATCACCTAACCTAAGAAGTTGAAACTAAAAAGCTAAAAAGCTAAAAAATGAAATTGGTCGTTTTTCGCTTGCATAAAAAGGTTTGCATGCCCCCAAGCATCAAGAAAAGGAGAGTCTCCAAGTAATCATATGGAAGTCATTGCGGTTAAGAAGGATTGCTTTTGTCAGCAGTTTAGACAAGAACACTTCCTTGGCTTTGTTCGAAGGGTAGACAAAAGTGAATGGTGTTTTAGACCAATCACATAACCTATAGGGAAACCTATATTTTCACCAGACTACTCGTTGCAATCAGGGAAAACTTATCTTTTTAGCTGGGTTAGTTTCAAAATAGACAAGGGTGCATGCCCCCTAAGCTTCGTTACATTCACCGAACTACTCGCCGCAATTAGGTGGATGGAATGAAGGTTGATTTACGAGGTCTAATTAGAGACTCGACTTGGAACTTGTTCTAGGGGTCCTTGTTTCATTTTTTAACGAGCTTGAGACAAGACAAGGAACTATGCTCATATCCTTGGTTTCATTTTTTAACGAGGTTGACACAAGACTACGAACTATCCTCTAGCTCCCCGATCACAACCCATAAGAGGTCATGAAGGAGAACTTTGGTTCCAATGCCCCCAGTACATGGTGTACAACATCACTGAATTGATTGTCAGCTGATGTAGGTATGGAACTGGTTGCCACATAATTAATTCGTGGTGGGGATGATAGCATTGGTACAAAAGGACCATTTAAGGAAGATGGTTGACTAGGAGCCATATTTGGATCGGGAAATGAAAGGAGAATTACAACCTAGTTGTCTGATAGAAGGGAGAATTACAACCCAGTTGTCTAATCCAACATCATCCTCCCAACATCAAATCCCTCTTCACCAAATGAAAAGCAAGATCACCCAACAATACAATGCTCTTTCTCAAAGACAAACTATCAGCACTTCCTTACAAATTACAAAATTCCAGCCTCCAGATCTCTCAGATGAGGGATCCATTTATAGATGTCTGCAAGGGTGTGAGTCATCTCTGGGTTTTTTATTAGTGTCATTCCACTTGTAGTTCTTGGTTCCACTTGGAGATTTCTTGGATCTCTTACTCATCCCTAGGCAAATTCAAAGAGGCAAGTGTCATAGGAGAAGTTTCTAGAAGATTCCATGATCATCCACTTAGAAAAATGTCTCAGCCATTTGTCCATTCTTGCTCATCGCACCCCACAGGAGGCCTCTTCAGTATGCATCACACCTGGCTAGTGTAGGAGTCAGTATGCATCACACCTTGATAGTGGAGCAGTCAGTATGGTCCAGTTTTGGCCAGTTCTGAGTGGTTTTTCAGGTGGAACTTCTTGGAAATGATGTAATCAGTTGACCATGATCCTTTAGGGTATGAAACAACACTTTTAGGGGTTAAATATCCCTTGGTTTATCGACATATATGATTGGGTTTGAAGTTCCCAAACATGTCTATAACATGAAGCAGTAAGTCGAAGGGTAGAGTTTTGTCTTTTGGGTCGTAGAGTAGGGGAAGGCTCTGCAGCTGAGTGTGTAGAGGCCTAGTAGTTCGTAGCTAAGTGCGTGGACCCCTGCAGCTGAGTGCATAGGGAAGATCAAGTCTGTAACCATTGGAAACATTAATAAAGAGAAGTTTTCCCTATTTATGTGTATCTTTACTTTTTTTATGAATTGAAGTATATTGGGTGTGAATTACAAGTTTACTATTTATTTACTGCATGAAATTATATGAATGTGCTGAATCACTAAATATAATATAAGGTATCTGTTTACACAAATATAACTAATTTTTATAATAAGATAAGTAAGATCCATGGTGTGACTTGGGGAAATAGTGCAGATCGTTGCTCATGCAGTGCGAAAGCCCTACAGCCCTTGGATTAGGATTGTGTGAAGGTGAATATATCAGGGCACGAAGGCCTCGCAGGCCAGGGAAGTATGTGAAGTAACCTACAAGAAGGAATTCATAGTTGGACTAAATCAACCCCTCAGACATCTCAAGGGTGCAGAAACCTGGTTCCAACATCCCTCCATACTGCTTCGGGTGAGACCACAGTCCGCGCTCCTCGGACTGTTGCCGAAAGGGCCAGTAATACCGGGATTTGTTTGGCTAATTAACTTCGAACCTGGGTCAGGCCCCAAAAAGCCAACAATATTACTCCCATAAGAACACCCTTACATAAGATTAACATCCAATTTCAATTGTAAACTAGAGAGAACCCAAAGTCCTACAATAATTACACCATTTGAATGGATTAGAGCATAAGAGAGAGAAAAGGAGAAGGATTTTGCATAAATGTTTAAGTCAAATGGGGAGCCTATGTTCGATGTTCTAGAATTCTTTGACACCTATGTTGAGTAATTTCCCATTGGGATGAAAAGGAAATTTGTCTTTTATGAGCTCCCATATTGGTAGCATCTTAAGGTTTCCCATGTAGTAGATCCCATGCATATATTTAAAAATGTTTCATCTTCTTTATGAAGGCACATATCATTGAATGAAAATGACATATTGGTTGTTAGGAGAGATCTTATTTCTTGAAAAAATAGAAGGAAACATTGGCCAAGACAAGAAACTATAGGAGAGGTTGGTTCCTCTTGGTCTTTAAAAGAAGGTGTGTCCCATGGATTTTAAAGAAGGATGATCTTTCTTTAGCAAAGGAATTTATAATGAGGGTGAGGGTGCCTTATTTATATGGGTCTTCACTATGGTGTTGGTTCATTGTGGAAGGTTGTTTGTTGAGGTTAAAATTGCATGACCATTTGAACCTTTAAGAGTACGTATGTCAAAAACATGGTTTTATTATATTTTTATTTTTATACAATGGGATATTTTATAATTTATTTTTTTACAATGTATTATTTACTGTGTAGTTTCATTATCCTTTGCTTGTGTGTGGGTGTGCGAACCATGACTTTCCCCAAGACCTACGAGGTATCATATCTAAATTATCTGCATTTGTACGTTGGATCACATCAAAGGATATTCATATATCTAGCATTCCACAGTGGCATCAAGAGATATCTAATATTGTTTGTATGTTTGACAAGGAACTGTCGACGAGTTTCATGGACTTACAGGTTCATCTTGTAATTCACCTAGTAGATGAGGTTGAATTAGTTGTGGTGGATTATTGTCATTGAATGTTTTTCTTAGAGAGGTACATGAAGAAATTGAAAGGTTTTGTTCAACAAACGGAAAAACCCGAGGGGTCTATGGGAAATGGGTATATACCGTATATATTGGGTATTAATTCCAGTGAGTACATCAAGCAAATTGATAATACACCAGGTTCGGTGATTTGGGATGAAAAGGGAGATGAAGACAAAAGAGAAGGGGAGCTTCTCAAAAGGAATGGAAAGAGGAACATGATAAAGCATAAGTGGCTTATTATTTGTCAAATTTCTACACAGTAACTATTCACATTGAACTTCATATTAATGCATATTTTTGACCTCATATGTATTATATATGTTGTTTTTATTTCATTAGTGACTTCAAAAATTGAAGGAAATAGAAAATTCATTCTTTACAATATGGAAGCTACATAATCATGGGTCGCATTTTACAAGAAGAAGAAGAAGAAATGGGACAGTGACAGGAAAGAATTCAAATGGTTTAACGATAGAAGTGTGTCTTATCGTTATCATTTAAAATAAAATATGCCAATGGCATGCCCTAACAGTTCGGTTGTTGATCAATTCAGAGAGAAATACAGTGCATATGGTCGTTACCCGCATGCTAAAGAGGATGTGTTAAACATAGGGATTGGTTGTGTTATCACTCTGTAATTTCCCTAGGTTGTGGAGAGAAACCCAAAGGTAACCACAAAACAAATTGCAAAGCTGGAATCTAACCCGTCTAGCTTCACGGAGGGATCTCTCTATCTAATTTAAATTTTTTCTTAAGGTATTAAGCTACTTATTAAGTTCTAAGGTTGGCTTTTGAAAGATTTGGTTGAAAAATGTAGGAAAATTCCATGGGGCATGGAGTCATGAGTCTTAGGGTGATCAAACACAAAAATGACAGAGAAATTGTAACAGGGCAGGATAGGAAAACTTTTGGATCTTTTAAAGTATTTGTGGAGTGTGCGGGATGAATATAATTTAAGTTCAATTAAATATAGAGCATGCTGGGATGAATTCTATACTTACATTAGAATGAAAACATTGATATTGTTTACAAGCCAGAGCAGAGTACACTTTAATAAAATTCGTCCCTTTATCTTCTTGAAACAATAGAGACTGAAAAAATATGGAAATATGAAAATAAAAAATTCACATCAGAAGGTACATCACCAATTTCTTGACACGGGAATCCTGGAACAAAAAATCACAAAAACTCTATGTATTATTGTAAATTTATCACTTCAGTACAACTTACATCAAAATATGGCTCCTTTCTTCATACAAGTTCCAACCCTTGTTAAGCCTTATTACAATATATTTATATACTTCTTACTAAAGTAACTCCATATTCCAAAAAGGAACATTTTGTAACTAAAGATAAAACCAATCACTGGTAAACTGCAGAAAATATGGAATTGTTAGAAAATCCTCAGCCTTCAAATCTGGAAATTGGTTTTTAAATGTTGATCCTCTACCTTGGAATATGGAGAGGTTGAAGTTGTCTTCACAAAACCTGCTAGCTTCCCTCTCAAATCTAATTAACTCTGCAACATGTATCAACTAGTTTTCCCTTTGATTACTATTTCTGAGCCAAAAATTGGCTATTTGTTGATGTTTTCCACCTAGTTGATCAATAACTTATTTGTATTTTGGAATTAAATCAAATTTATGTGTTGAAACTTTTTTCCATAGTCTTTGCCTTTCATCATCATTAAATAGTTCATCATTGTCCCAAAATATTTGGGAAGAAAATATTTTGAATAATATTTCTAAATATTTTTCTTAAACCTGTAAATGAATTTCAAAAAATAAAATTTCAAAATATTTCTTTGAATGATTTAATAAACCATTCTCTTCTTTTTAAATTTATGTCTTGTTTTTAAAACCATGTCTTGTTTTTCCTTCCCATGGATTCTAAAAACCATGTCTTGTTTCTCCTTCCCATGGATTTTAAAAACCATGTCTTGTTTCTCCTTCCCATGGATTTTAAAAACCATGTCCTGTTTTGCCATGGTTGGTAAAGTATTTTTACTTTAACCTTTTACTCCTATAAATTTTTTTGGATAATTATTTATCCACATTTCATTTCCCGTGCGTTTCTCCTCTTTATACCATAGCAACAACATTTCTTTCTTCTCTTCAAAATTTAATTTTTAGTCACCCTCCTTTTATTTTCACCTGTCACCTCATTTACTTCACCTGTAAATCCTTTCACTTCAGTCACATTTTACGTAAAAATGAAAGTAAATGTGGTTCTAATGTTTTGGAGATTAGGTTACTAAGTTATTGTTTAATTAAGTTGGATACTTCAAATAAATTAGAGATGTTTCACCCTTTAGCAATGGAAAGGGTTGTTGAAAAATGGCTTACGACACCCCATTGATGACCCCTTAGGGACCTTTGTATAAAGATAATTTAGAATATAAGAATTGGTGAATTTGTAGGTTAAATTTTATCAGGAGATTTCCACAATAAATAACTGGACAGATAGACTCTGATTACCTATATTATAGGACCCTAACAGTTGCTCTAATTGGAATGTCATCCTCCCTGTGAGGTGTCAAGAACACCATAGACTAGTAGCCTGATCCCAAACCTCCAACATGATATGCTCTGAAACCATTGCAACTGGAACCCAATTGGTAGTCTGTTCCAATCCTCAAATGAACCAAATCCATTCTTCAAACTAGAAACTGAATTGTATAGTGCAAACCAAAAACTCTATTCCAAGCATTAAAATAAATCATAAATTTGATAACACATCACGAAAGTCTTAGGGCCTTCTCCTTGTGCTTCAAACTTTTATGATGGTTTTCCACACCTACTGAAAGTACATACACTAGGTGATCTCTTCTCTCTAATGTATACAATCAAGAAAATGGCTACTTGACTGAGTTCTACTCATACTTCTCATGAGAAGGCAGAAAAGATATGAGATTGGCAACCCAAACTGCCACTGAATTTGTTAACCATAATCCACAAACATAAGAACAACCATTTTCCTTGTTGACTGCAACAGATTGGCCAGAGGATCTTGAAAAGCATGAAAAGTTACATTTTGATGATATGCAAAATGATTGATTTCTAAGGATAAGGGAGTAATTTGTTCATCAATCTCACCATCTTTATTTGAAATAACCAATTCATCCACAACAATAACATCCATAGGTTTTGGGACAAATTGTTCTTCTTCAACAAACTCTTCATTATCTGAACCCTGAGGCAGGTTTTCAATTGAGGCAGCCACATATTGAATATCAAAAATGTCTACAGCCATGGGGTCTAGAATAATCTACTCGACTTCATCATTATCTTGAATAATTTCATTGTTGGGAATCTTTGTGCATGCAGTTTCAGGAATCTGCTCTTCAGAAATTTTTGAATTAAGCTTAAAGGAATAAACTTGATGCATATTATTGCTAAAAATAATGGATGGATCATGGCTTTCCTAAGATTTTATGCCAGCAAACTTAGAATTCTGATTTCCAGAAAATTTCTCCCTAAATTGAAAACTCAGGAGAAGAAGGGAATGCAAGGAAACTAGAATGATCATTTTCATTTCTGAAAATCTGAGAAGATTGTTGCAAAATATCATCTGTAATCTTTGTTTCTTCATTACAACTATGCTTCTTATTCTCTTATTCTTTTGAAATGTATAAAGGTTGTGAAATTTCATCAACAAGTTCATGTGAAAGTAGGTCATTGAAATGCAAATTTGTTTCATTTTCAATAATGGGAGAAATAACTACTTGCTAAAAAATTTCTTGAATGTCATAGTAGTCAGCTTCTACATTTTCTTCATGGTTGAAAGGTATCTCATGAAAGGCCTCTATAATCTCATCATCCATAAACTGATCATCCTCATAATAATTTTCCAAATCTTGAATAAAATTGTTGAAATGTGTGCAACAATCTTTGATTAGCGACAAGGAAGGATAATATTCTTTATATCTCTCAAAAAACATTGTATGAAAATCTCTAAGAGAATATAAACAATTATTCAACAAGATTTCATACCATGTGATGAGCCTCATTATTGAGTAATTATATGGACCTTAATTCACGTCTTAGCTTAGTCAAACCAACTATTCTCATAACTTATTGCATACTTTTGATTATATTTTGTTTATGAAATGAGTTAGAGTTGGATATTTGGCTTTGTGGTCTAATGTGCATGTTATGTAGGAATAAAGGATAAAAGCAAGGAAAATGTACGTATAAAGGATAAAAGCAAGGAACTATGGCAAAGACCTTGCTAAAACTAGAATGGAACAAGGGAGAGTAATTATAGGAGGTAAATCCTCCTCATTTACTACCCCTCCATTTGAATATTCCTTCACCAGCTCGGAGTGCAAACAACCATCACTTTGAAGACTAGAAGACAGCCGAGCAAGTGAAAAGGACAAAAACCAGTTTTTCTTGAATTAGAGGCCAAGCCTCCCTAATGGGAAGAAAGTTGTTAGAGACTTCACATGTATAAATAGAGAGGTTTAGGACCTCAGTAGGATTCAGACTTCTATTGTAAAACTCTCTTTTACTTCTGAGTTGCAAAGACTTGTGACAATTTTCTCTGTAATCCAAGGTTTTTCTAATAAGAATGAGTTATGTTTAAGCCAGCTCTGAGTTAACTTCGAGGGCTAAATCTATTGAGTTAGGGCTCGACCCAAGTAGCCAAAGCTCCTCTTCATTGTACATATATGCTAGCATAAGAGTTTTGTTATGTTTATTTTATTAAGTAGTTTCATGGTTTGTTGATTCATTTGCTCAAGTAGTTTTCTAGTTCTGATTCATTTGTTTAAGTAGTTTTCTGGTTCTGTTCATTTGTTTGAATAGCTTCCTATTTATGCTCATTTTCTTTAGTAGCTGCATTGGCTTTAAGTTTACTTCCATTTCTATTTGTAATTCACAGATTAGTTAGAGGAAAATGTTACTATCAGGTTGTGCATAGATGTCTCGGCCTCATCTCCTCCTTTTGGGACCATGACTTGAGGCAGAGACTCTTCAGCAGCCCCAAAAACACAAGTCTCTGGTTCTCGCGTGGGCTATGGATTTTTCTGTTTAAAGCATTTTTTTGTTCACCCACACTGGTTCTCTCTATCATTTTCATTTGAAATCACCTCCAGAACGTTCCTCATGCATCACTTCATCGTCGTCCTATCACCAACAAACCTTCACAATCACCATCTGATTCATTATTTTCTCCAATTTCTGCATGGCGTGGAGTCCACCACTCACTTTATGAACTTTAAGTCCCCACCATCGATCTGCCTTGCCTAATCCGATGACCATCACATCACCTCCACACCTTTAGGCGCTTTAAACCCCCACTATCAATCTGCCTTGCTTGATCTGATGGCTATCGCTTCACCCGATCGCCAACTAGCTTAGTTGATCTCCACCACTGATCAGCCCCGCCTGCTCTAATGGCTATTGCAAAATCTCGTGTGGATTAGTGCACAAACGTTATCTGCCCGAGAGCATGCGAGAAAAGTGGTTTTCTCGTGCTACGTGTCATGAAGTAAGGTTAATCACGCGAAATTTCTAAAAATTGGTTACAGCCTGAAGGGCGTACAAGAAACTACTTACCACCTTAGAAATCCGCTCTCTCATTTCCGCACATTTCTTTTCCCTGCGATATGATCTCTGTCGTCCATCTCTTGACTTCACCCATGTGATAAGATCTCAGTTGTCCATCTCTCCTGTTAACCTTGTCTATCTATCTCTTGCCTTAACCCGCGTGATATGATCTCCACTATTCATCACGTGCGTTCATCCTGTTCATCCATCTAGTTGCTTAAGCCTTCGTGATAAGATCTTAGTCATTCATCTTGTTCATTAACCTTGTTCTCCCATCTATCTACGTAACCTCCTGTGATCAAATCTCCACCGTTCATTTGCCTTTCACTTGATTGATCTAATGGTTCTTATGCATTCTTGCTCCCTCATGTCCTCCTTTCACTAATTTCGACCTCTGATTTCTTTTTCCACTTGAAACCCGATTTAGCCTAAGTTTCTTTGTTACACCTTAGTCTAGTTTTGATGCTCTTTACTTCTACAACTTAGATAATTAGCATTAGATTAGTGTTAATTTAGCAATTCTGCTTAGCATATTTGTTTAAATTGGTTAGTTAGGTTATGGTGTAAGTTTAGCATTTCATGTTGTCTTCTTCATTACTACGGTAGAGTAGCTCTCTCTTAGAATAGGTTTTCTCTCCTTCCATCAAAGAATTAAGCTTCTTCTAACTCTATAGAAGTTTGGCTTGGAACCCCTGTGGTCTCTTTCTAGACAAGCAATGACAGCAGGTAGGACTTCACTTCTACTTGTGCATATAGCATTGTCACCTCCAAGTTTGTATGAACCCCGAGTTGATAAGTAAAGTTGGTATCCCTGAGAGTTGCAGCATTATTGTTGCAATAACTAGGCTCATCACTTTTTGGCGATGTTTCCAGGGAGGTGTCTAAGTAGAAGTGATTACTGTTTTCTTCTATTTCTAGTCTCCAAACTTTCTTTTCTTCTACTTCTAGTCTTCAACTTTATTCCATTAGTTTATTTCTGCAAAAGTAGTCTAGTTTCTTTCTTTCTTTCAATAGTCATTATTTTCTTTCCTTTACATTCTACAATTACTTTCTAGCTTTAACAAAATCTTACAAAAACCAACCCAAAAACATTTTTTTTCATGCCTCGTAGGATTAGGCATACTTCAGGGAAATTCTTGTCAAATACCCCCACTGCATCCAACAGGAAACCTTGTCTCTTCTTCAGTGACAGTGAATTGGAAGACCCTTTAGGTGAGAAACCTTACCTATTTGAGGAACCTATAGAAGAAGAAGAAGAGGAAGAACCCATTCCTACTGAACCAATGGCTAGAAACCAAAATGATAGGAGAGATAGAGAGAGAATTGAGAGTGCCTTCCCCATCAGGGAAACCAATGGGGACACCAAGATGAAGAATATAAGCCCCTCTGCTCTACCTCATTTCCATGGCCTGACCACAGAGGACCCTGATACTTTCCTATTTGAATTTGTTGTTATATGCCAAACCTATGACTATACAGATGATGAGCAAAAGTTAAAATTATTCCAATCTACCCTCAAGGATGCAGCATTGCACTGGTTCATGGGTTTACCTAGAGATAGCACCACAACTTGGGCTCAGATGCAACAGACTTTTAACAACAAATATAGGGAATACTATAGGTCAAAGGAAATTAAAGAGGATATTTATAGGATGAACATAGGCTAGGTTGAATCCCTAGCAGACTACGAATAAGGATTCCAACTTAGTTACAAAAGGGCCAGGTGCACACTTGACCCTGAGTCACTAAAGCTGGTCTTGCTTAGAGGAGTAAGGGAAGATCTTCTGGATACCTTAAATATGATAGCAGGAGGAGATGTCTACCAATTACCCTATGAGGATATTAAGACTGTCTTTAGAAACCATTCTAGGGCAGCCAGGAAAAAGGGTAGGGGTAGTCAACCTATGGCCAGTACATCATCCTCTAACTTATCCATCAAGGGTGAAATTGGAAATATGCTGGAAGATTTCAAAAGTGACATGATGCAAACCCTTTCCTTGCAATTGGACACCATGAACATCAAAAGGAAGCAAGAGGAAGCAGAGAGAGCCTTGGCCATCTTTTGTCATAGATGCACCAGGAGGCATCCTAGCGACAAATGTCCATTGAATTGCATTAAGATTTGCTCAGTTTATGAAGAAAACCACTCCATAGATAATTTCCCTTCTTTACCTAGACTCAAAGTTGTATATCAAGGAGTTGAAGGGGTCACTGAGCAACTTTGCTACATCAACCAATGAAGACCTCCTAGGCCTAGACCATACTAGCAGGGTATGCAAGGGCCATCCCACGCATATTACAACCCCAACCAAACCATAGCTATACCTTCTTGGGGACCCCCTACTCATCCTTCCTGGCCTACACCCCCTCCTTGGTCCTATGCATCTCAGTATCAACCCCAGCCAACCAACTAGTCATTTCAACCTTATGTTCAACCATAACATCAGTGGAATACCCCACCTCAGGGGTGGAGGCCCAAATTCAATAATGTTCTAGCCCTATTGCCTCCACCACCTACCCAACCACAACTCCTGCACATTACTCCAACTAAGCAACCCCAGATGCCTGCCCAGCAAAATCTGAACCCAAAAAATAGGCAGGCCCAACAAGCATACAGTGGAGAGACATCATACCTAGCTTATGCTGTAGCAATCCAAGAGATCAATCTAAGATCAGGGAGAATTCTCCCTGATAACCAATCTCCCTCTCCACATAGGGAGGTTGAGGAAGAAAAAGAGGAAAGCAACCTTAAATTAAATCCACCCTTTCCTGAGAGATTAACCCAACCACTCCAGCCTACCCTAGAAGAAACTGAACTTCTAGGAGAATTGGAGAATCTATGTGTAAAGATCCCCCTTCTCCAAGGAATTAAAGATGTTCCCATTTATAATAAGTTGATAAAGGATAAGTGCTTCAAGCATCTAGGAAGAAGAAAAAGGGATTCCCATACCATCGATGTCATTAGGCAGTTGTCTGACTTAATGTTGCGGCAGGTAATATGTCCAAAATATTTAGACCCTGGAAGCCCCGTGGTAGATGTGCACATCAATGGCACCATTGTCCCAGACACTCTGATTGATCTTGGGTCTTCCGTTAATGTAATGACCAAGGACACCATGCTCAAGCTCAACCTCCAATGGTCATTAAGGAAGACCACAATAGTTCTACAGCTTGCAGACCATTCCACAGTCACCCTTGAGGGAATTGTGGAGGATGTGATGGTCTCCATTGACTCTTGGGAGTACCCTGTAGATTTCCTAGTTCTACAATGTAAGGCTAAGCTTACTGGTTACCCTCTCAATCTTGGGAGGCCATGGTTGGCCACAACTGATGCTTACACTAGCTGCAGAGCTGGGAATATGACCATCAAGAATGGGCATATGTCCAAAAAATTAGTCCTATACCCTCCTGCTCAACCTACCCTAGAGCATGATTTACCTTTATGGTTTGAGGAGGAGGAAGAGGATGAGGTTTATTCTACCCAACTTTATACTTTGGAAACAATCATAGGAGGAGGACAACAAGATGAGGATGATTTAATTGAACACCTACTCCAAAGTCCAACTCCTAGTTCACTACCATTAGAAGAAGTAAGGGAAACCCAGAACAATCACCAAATTGACTTATGCTTGGGCAATTCCAACCCACTCCGTGTCAAAACCATAGAACTTTTCCCAGAGAAGACTTTGAACATTAACCCATGTCTTTTTTCTTTAGAAGAGGAAAAGTTATGCCACATGTTGAGAGAGAACCTAGAAGCCTTCGCTTGGAGTTATAAAGAAATGAAGGGAGTACACCCCTCAGTGTGTACTCACCACATATACATCAAAGAGGGTTGTAGGCTAGTCAGGCAACCACAAAGGAGGATGAATCCAGCTCTCAAAAACATAGTCAAAGAAGAATTGCAAAAACTACTAGATGCAGGATTCATTTACCCTATCCCAGATAGTGAGTGGGTCTCTCCTTTAGTGTTAGTTCCCAAGAAAAATGGGAAGTGGAGGATTTGTGTTGATTATAGGGAGTTGAACAAAGCCACAAAGAAGGATCGTTTTCCCCTACCCTTTATTGACCAAGTGCTAGATGGAATGGCAGGGAAGAAGTTCTTTTCTTTCCTAGATGGATTCAATGGGTAAAACCAAATCCAAATCTACCCAGAAGACCAGGATAAGACCACCTTCACCTATCCTTGGGGTACTTTTGCCTATAGGGTCCTCCCTTTCGGCCTATGCAATGCTCCTGCCACTTTCCAGAGAGCAGTCTTAAGTATTTTTGCTGAATTAGTACATGATGATGTGGAGATCTATATGGATTATTTTACACCTTATGGCTGTGATTTCCAAGAAGCCCTGACTAACCTAGGAAAAGTATTACACAAATGCATTGAAATGAGTCTGTCTCTCAGTCCAGAAAAGTGTGAATTCTTAATTACTGAAGGGACTGTGCTAGGTCATTCAATATCCTAGCAAGGACTACAGGTGGACCCAAACAATATAGCAATCATCCAAAGGGTCCCACTTCCACAAAAGCAGAGAGATGTCAAAAGTTTATTAGGATTGGCTGGATACTACCGAAGATTCGTAAAGGAGTTCAGCGAGTTGGCTTCTCCTTTGTTTGGATTGTTGGCCAAAGATTCCGAGTTTATATGGTCAAGAGTTGTCAAGAGGCCTTAGAAATTCTAAAGGGTAAGTTAAGAAGGTTTGTAAGGGAACAAGAAGTCTTTGACATCCTTCTGACCTGTCATGATGGGCCTTGTGGAGGTCACTTTGCGGCAAAAAGGATAGCATTCAAAGTGTTTCAAGCAGGCTATTATTGGCCTACTCTTCATCGGGATGTGAAAAAGTATATTAGTCAGTGTGAGCGGTGCCAGAGGATGGGAAAGTATACTCCAAGAGATGAAATTCCCCTACAACCTCAAGTGACTTTCGAGCCATTTGACAAGTGGGGCATGGACTTCATTGGGCCTATCAACCCTCCTTCAAAGAAAAAACAACGCATCATTGTGTGCACTGATTATTTGACTAAGTGGGTTGAAACCAAGGAAATTAAGGCAGAAATAGAAGAGAAGGTGGCTGAGTTCCTAAGGGATAATATATTCTACAAATTTCGGTACCCTAGAGAGCTAGTCACAGACCAAGGTAGCTAGTTTACCTATGGCATGATTGAAGAACTGCTCAACCATCACAAAATCAAGCATAGGACCTCCACTCCTTATCATCCACAAGCTAATGGGCAAGTGGAGGTGACCAATAGGGCATTAGAGAACATCTTAACCAAGGTAGTGAGCAACAACAGGAAGGATTCGGCAGAGACTAGTTGAGGCCACCTGGGCCTATAATACAACATGGAAGACCATCACTGAATTTACACCCTATGAGCTGGTCTATGGTCAAAAGGTTGTGTTTTCCATTGAATTTGAATATAACACATTGAGGATGTAAGCCCAACTAGATTTAGATCTCAGTCATGCACAGAAAGAAAGGTTGTTACATTTGAATGGCTTGGATGAATTCAAAATTCACGCCCTCCTACATACAGAAATAGTTCAGCTTCAGAGGAAGATCTGGCATGACAAGCACATCAAGGAGAAGCAATTTCAGGAAGGAGATTGGGCATTGTTATATGATTCCAGGTTTAAATACTTCAAGGGCAAGCTAAGGACAATATGGCTCAGACATTATGTGGTGGAAAGATGCCATGATAATGGTTCAATGCAAATCAAAACTATTGATGAAGAACCATTCCATTGCTAGTCAATGGACATGGATTGAAAATGTACAAGAAGCCCTTATCAAAACAAGAGTTCATTGATAGTATCAATAAGATAGTGATGATGGTGGAGCAAATTCTAGCTCCTCCCTCATCAAGTCACTGAAAAAGGAAAAAACAAAAGAATAAGGATTCAGGTGAAAACCTCCATGAGCCGCCTGAGTCCCATATTTGGGTTGAAAACCTCATAAGGCAGTTCAAGGATGAGAAAAATGAAAAAGAGTAAGAAGATCCCTGGGTGAAAACCTTCCTTGAGGCACCTAGTGTAGATATCTAGGGTGAAAACCTCTCTGATGCAGCCTAGGTGTTTCTTTAAAAAAATATATAATAATAAAAGAAAAAACATAATTTTATTTGTAGGTGGGTGAAAAAGACAAGCAAGGAGAAAAGAGAAGATCTAGAGGGAACCTTGCCTCACATATATTCATCTCCTCCACTCCTTACCATGCATCCCTCCATCAATTCTATTGTTTTTCACTTCATTGCTTCAATGCAGGTGAAGATTGTGTTTTCCAACAGAATCACCTCAACCATTACTATCATCCCTGCATCCACATACACACCTACTCCCTTTGTCCATTCATTACAACATCCTCACAGCACCAACCAACAACATGATCAAGAAATTCTAAGGGAGACACCAAACATTGCCAAGTGGTAATCCAGGAGCTCCACAATAGTAGCAGCATCAAATCCAAGATCTCCACAGCAAAAACAACGTCAAATCCAAGAGCTCCACAGTAGCAGCATCTTAGATCCAAGAGCTCCAAAGCAGCAACAACAACATCAAATATTCAGCCACAGACACCTGCAAAAGCTAATAAACCATCAACAGGTAGCAGAGGAGGAAGAAGAATAAACATCAGTAGCACCTCTGATCTTTGACAACTATGGCATGGCATCAAGACCACAGGTAAGTATCCCACTCACTCACTCATACGCATCATTTGATCAATAGTTGTAAAGGTTAAGAGGTAGTTGGTTTATAAGCGAAAGGGTGGCAAAAAGGAAATTCTTTAATAAGGCAAAAGAGAATGCAAGAGTCCATATATACAATATTGTTATGGAAACCATTTAAGAATGCTTGAAGAACTAAGATTTGGGGTAGAAACACCAGTGCACCAAAGACTCAACATACCCTATTTCTTGATGCAATCACTCATAAAATCCAGCAGAAAAGTAAAGGAAGGAAATTCCCGATAGTTAGTTCACCATGGATTGATAAGGATCCTCATTGAGGATGCCCTCCAAAACCTCAGGATCCCTATAAAATGGTCATTCCTCAGAGACTTACCAGCAGAGGATGACATCAAAACCCTCATCTATGATGTTAGTCCTTTTGTGAGTGAGGAGGAGGCAAAACAAGAAGAAGATACAGAGCTAGATGGGATGAGATGAATAAATAAGAAACTAATACAGAGGAACATGTTGAAACATAAGGAGTATGATGGTGAAACACAAGAAGAAACTGATGGAGATGAGAAAGAACAGCGAAAGGAATAAGATAACAAAAACAAAGAGGAAAACTACAGGAAAAGGAAAACCAACTAGCATGTATGGCTAGCCTCTCATTGGAGTCCATCCAGTGTAGGATGCCAGCTAAATCCTATACTCCTTACCTCATAGAACAATGGCTGCAATTTCATATGAAAACACTAGCACAAAGGAGTGCACCATGCCATTTCAGGACTGCAGGTAGTTTATTGATCTTTTTTATCAAAGTACACTAGAAGATAGGGCCAAAATGGCTGAGTTTTACTTGCACAACATGGCCCTCACAGACATGAATATTTGGGATCCTAATGCAAAGCTAGGAGATCTACAATTAATAGCTTTGGCATCATGGAGGAACCATGAGGAGTCAAGGGCTACGGAGATGAAAATAATATTGGCCTGAGAGTAAAATGAACCTCTTTTCATCAGAGTTGAACAATCAAATCCCATGGCCCTAATCAACACCCATAATCTAATTACAAATAATCCCCAGCTAGCGCTTAGATAGCTTGCTGCCTAAGAGCAAGAAATTTCACATTTTGAGGATATGTTTAGGCTGCTAAAGGATGATAATATACATGCTTGCTAAAGAAGATGAAAAATTGCCACATAGCTTGAAGATCAGAGAATATCACTTCCCTCAAAGGTTGAGAGAGGCACTCAATAGGACACATATGTATAAGCAATCAATGCAAAGGTTGAAGGTCAATTGGATAGGCCTAAAACTCAGTCTGCCACTACTCCTAGGGATGCTAGAAGGGAGAAAAGAAGAAGACAAATAGAGGCAGTGGGAAGAAGTAGAAAGGAAAGAAGGCTTCTATAAACAAGAAGAAGAGACCACAACAGAAGAATGGGATGTTAGAGAGGCTACCAAAGCCATGAAGGACATGGACATTGACTAAGTTTCTCAGAGGATGAGCAACACTTTCAGTAGGGGGGTGATGATGAGCCTCATTATTGAGTAATTATATGGAACTTAATTGGCCTTAATTCACCTCCTAGCTTAGTCAAACCAACTATTCTCACTACTTATTGTGTAATTTTGATTATATTTTGTTTATGAAATGAGTTAGAGGGATATTTGGCTTTGTGGTCTAATGTGCATGTAATGCAAGAATAAAGGATAAAAGCAAGGAAAATGTAGGTATAAAGGATAAAAGCAAGGAACTATGGAAAAGACCTTGGTAAAACTAGAATGGGACAAGGGAGAGTAATTATAGGAGGTAAATCCTCCTCATTTACTACCCCTCCATTCAAATATTCCTTCACCATCTCGGAGTGCAAAAAACCATCACTTGGAAGACTAGAAGACAACCAAGCAAGTGAAAAGGACAGAAACTAGTTTTTCTTGAATTAGAGGCCAAGCCTACCTAATGGGAGGAAAGTCGTTAGAGACTTCACATGTATAAATAGAGAGGTTTAGGACCTCAGTACAATTCAAAATTCTATTGTAAAACTCTATTTTATTTTTGAGCTGCAAAGACTTGTGACAACTTTCTTTGTAATCCATGGTTTTTCTAATAAGAATGAGTTCTGTTTAAGCCAACTCTGAGTTAACTCTGAGGGCTAAAGCTCTTGAGTTAGGGCCTGACCCAAGTAGCCAAAGCTCCTCTTCATTGTACATATTTGCTAGCATAAGAGTTTCGTTCTATTTATTTTCTTAAGTAGTTTCATGGTTTGTTGATTCATTTGCTCAAGTAGTTTTATGGTTTTGATTCATTTGTTTAAGTAGCTTTTTGGTTCTTTTCATTTGTTTGAATAACTTCCCATTTCTACTCGTTTGCTTTAGTAGCTGCATTGGCTTTAAGTTTAATTCCATTTAATTCACATATTAGTTAGAGGAAAAGATTCCTATCAGGTTGTGCGTAGGTGTCTCGGCCTCATCTCCTCCCTCCAGTACCATGATTTGAGGCAGAGACCCTTCAGTAGCCCCAAAAACATAGGTCTCTAGTTCTTGCATGGGCTATGGAGTTCACTACTTAAAGCAGTTGTTTGTTCACCCGCACTGGTTCTCTCTGTCATTTTCATTTGAAACTGCCTCCAACATGTTCCTCATGCATCGCTCCATCGTTGTCCAATCACCAACAAACTTTCACAATCACCGTCTGATTCACTATTTTCTCCAACTACTGTGTCACATGGAGTCCACCACTCACTTTATGAACTTTAAGTCCCCACCATTAATCTGCCTCGCCTGATCCGACGGCCATCGCGTCACCTCCACACCTTTAGGCGCTCTAAACCCCCATCGTCGATCTGCCTTGCCTGATCCGACGACTATCACTTCACCTGATCACCAACTAGCTTGGTTGATCTCCACCGTTGATCAGCCTCGCCTGATCCAATGGCTATCACGCAATCTCACCCAGATTAGTGCACAAATGTTATCTGCCTGAGAGAACGTGAGAAAAGTGGTTTTCTCGTGCTACGTGTTGTGCAGTAAGGCTAATCGCGTGAAATTTCCAAAAACTACTTATAGCCTGAAGGGCGTGCGAGAAACTACTTACCACCTTAGAAACCCACTCCCTCATTTCCACACGTTTCTTTTCCTCGTGATATGATCTCTGCCATCCATCTCTTGACTTCACTCACGTGATAAGATCTCAGCCGTCCATCGCTCCTATTAACCTCGCTCGTTTATCTCTTGACTTAACCTGCGTGATATGATCTCCACCGTTCATTGTGTGCGTTCATCCTATTCATCCATCTAGTTGCTTAAGCCTTCGCAATAATACCTCAGCCGTTCGTCCTGTTCATTAACCCTGTTCACCCATCTATCCATGTAACCTCCTGCAATCCAAACTTCATTGTTCATTGCCTTTCACCTGACTGATCCAACGGTTCTTATGCACTATTGCTCCCTCACATCCTCCTTTCACTAATTTTGACATCCGATTACCTTTTCCGCTTGAAACCCGATTTAGCCTAAGTTTCTTTATTACACATTCATCTAGTTTTGATGCTCTTTACTTCTGAAACTTAGATAATTAGCATTATGTTAGTGTTAATTTAGCAATTCTGCTTAGCATAGCTGTTTAAATTGGTTAGTTAGGTTATGGTGTAAGTTTGGCATTTCATGTTGTTTTCTTCATTACTATAGTAGAGTAGCTCTCTCTTAGAATAGGCTTGCTCTCCTTCCATCAAAGAATTAAGCTTCTTCTGACCCTATAGAAGTTTGGCTTGGAACCCCTGGGGTCTCTTGCCAGACAAACAGTGGCAACAGGTAGGATGTTCACTTTTACTTGTGCATATAGCACTATCACCTCCAAGTTTGTATGAACCCTGGGTTGATAAGTAAAGTTGGTAGCCCTGGGAGTTGCAACATTATTGTTGCAATACCTAGGCTCATCACCATGATTGTGAATTTCCCCCCAAGGACACGATGGACACCTTCATAAGACAATATTCATGAAATTTAACTTTAAACTTACAGATGTGCATATGAAACCTAATCAAATGCAAAGCAACATCATCTTCCTTTTTATCTTTGAAACTAGGTAAATAAGTCTGTTAACTTACACTAGGCATGTGATTTGGAAAGCATGGAATATGAATGCAATGCATATGCGCATACAATCTAGATTGGGAATTCATCTTGATTTCTGGATCCTGCTTCCAGTGGAGTCTTTAGATCAGCTTGAAACTATTTGGAGTCCCCAAGTGAATGTTTCATCCTTCATATGTATGACTGTTGTCCACCATTAGAAACCAGATCTGAAATGTAAGAGAATTTCTTGGGGAAGATGGAACCTTTCCTTCCTAGTATGGTCACCAGAATGTTATCACTCTGTAATTTCCCTAGGTTATGGAGAGAAACCCAGAGGTAATCACAAAACAACTTGCAAAGCTGGAACCTAGCCCTTCCAGCTTCAAAGAGTGATCTATCTATCTGAGTTAAATTATGTCTTAAGGTGTTATGCTAGTAATTGGGTTCTGAGGTTGGTTTTTGAAATATTTGGTTGAAAATTGTAGGGAAATTCCATGAGGTGTGGAGTCATGATTCTTTGGGTGATCAAACACAAAAATGACAGAGAAGCTATAATAGGGTAGGATAGGTAAACTTTTGGATATTTTAAAGTATTTTTGGAGTGTGTAAGATGAAGATTATTTAATTTCAAGTAAATATAGAGCATGTTGCGATAAATTCTATACTTAAAATTAGAATGAAAACATTGATATTGTTTACAAACCAGAGAATAGTACACTTTAAGAAGATTCGGCCCTTTATCTTCTTGAAACAATAGACACTGAAAACATATGGAAAACTAAAAATAACAATTTCACATGAGAAGGTACATCACCAATTGCTTGAAATAGGAATCCTCGAAGAAAAACTCTTTGTATTATTGTAAATTGATCACTTTAGTACAACTTACATCAAAATATGGATCTTTTCTTCATACAAGTTCCAACCCTTGTTAAGCCTTATTACAATATATATATTGATTTCTTACTAAACTAACTTCAAATTCCATAAAGGAATTGATTACAAAATAATATCTAACAATATATGGTAAAATATGAACAATAAACTAAAGATAAAATCAATCACTGGAAAACTACAGGAAAGCTGGAATTGCAAGAAAACCTTTAGCCTTAAAATCTGGAAATTGGTTTTTAAATGTTGATCTTCTACCTTGGAATTTGGAGAGGTTGAATTTGTCTTCACAAAACCTATTACCTTCCCTCTCAAATCTGATTAACTCTGCCACCTGTATCAACTAGTTAATTTCTAACCCAAAAAATATGAAAATAATTTCCTATTTGTTGATGTTTTCCACCTAGTTGATCAAAGTTAAATCAAATTTATGTGTCGAACCTTTTTTTCCATAGTCTTTGTCTTTCATCACCATTAAATAGATCATCATTGTCGCAATATATTTGGGAAGATAATATTTTGAATAATATTTCTAAATATTTTTCTTAAACGTTAAATGAATTTCAAAAAATAAAATTTCAAAATGTTTGTTTGAATGATTTAATAAACCATCCTCTTGTTTTGAAATCCATGTCTTGTTTTTAAATCCATGCCTTATTTTTCCTTCCCATTGATTTTAAAAACCATGTCTTGTTTCTCCTTCCCATGGATTTAAAAACCAAGTCCTATTTTGCCATGGTTGGTAAAATATTTTTATTTTACACTTTTACTCTGTAAATTTTTTGGATAAGTATTTATACACATTTCAATTCCGTGCATTGATCCTCTTTATACCATAGCCAAAACATTTATTTCTTCTGTCAAAATTTCACTTTTAGTCACTCTCCTTTTATTTTCACCTACAACCTCATTTACTTGCACCTATAAACGAATAGGCAACCCCCCAGAAATTCATCAATAACTGTCGATGTAAATCTTGAGGCATTTCACATTAGGGAATTTTAATGCATGAAGTGCCAGGTGGCGTCATAACTTAGTTTGACTTTTTGATTTTGACTTCAAAATTCATTGACACATGAAGAGATGTGATTCTAATGTTTTATAGATTGTGTTGCTAAGTTATTTTTGAATTAAGTTGAATATTTCAAATAAATAATTTTAATATATATATATATATATATATATATATATATATATATATATAGTAAAATTAAAACTCATTTAAAATAAAAACTATTAAACAGCTTACAGATGTTGCTTGTTGACAATTGGCTTACGACACCCCACTGGTGACCCCTTAGGGACCTTTGTACAAAGAAAATTTAGACTATAAGAACTCTGAATTTGTAGGTTACATTTTACCAGCAGATTCCCACAATAAATAACTGGACACATAGACTTTGATTACCTATATTATAGGACCCTAATAAGGTGCAGCAACTCGGTAATTATAATATCTTTCTGTACATTTTTAACTTCATACTCCACCTTGGAATTGTAACACACACACATATATCTATATATATATATGTGTGTGTGTGTGTGTGTGTATCTCTCTCTCTCTCTCTCTATATATATATATATAGATATTATTTTTAAATATGTTCAAGTTTTTAGGTTTCAAACTTCTGTGGTTTTCTTTTGTAGAGAGAGAATCCAGATTTTCCACAATAGTATGTGAATTTTGCACACACACACACACATATATATTATTTTAAATTATGTTTAGGTTTTTAGATGTCAAACTTTTGTGGTTTTCTTTTGTAGAGAAAGAATCTAGATTTTCCACAATAGCATGTGAATTTTGTATACATACATAGATACATACATACATACATACATATATTATTTTTAATTATGTTCAGGTTTTTAGATTTCAAACTTTTGTGGTTTTCTTTTGTAGAGAGAGAATCCAGATTTTCCACAATAGCATGTGAATTTTGTAGATATTTTGAATCCCAAAGGGGATCCATTATTAGGACAATATATGAAGAAAGAAGAGTCAATCAGAGGAGAAATAAATAAATAAATAATAAAGTATAAAAAATTAAAAAAACCCAAAAAACATAAATAGTTGGCTAAAAAATTATAATATAAAATAAAATAGTAACAAAACTAAAATTGAACTACATAATCCTAAAAAAGAAATAGCTATAATATATATATATATATATATATATATATATATATATATATATATATATATATATATATATATAAAATATGATTATAATAATATTATATAATTATTATAATATAAATAAATAAATAATTATAATAATTATTTATTATAATACATAATGAATATTTTTTTATAAAAATTCACGATGAAAACAAAATTTTTATGTTTTATTTTTCATATGTTATTAATGTAAAATGTGTTAAAATATATATTATTGTAATCTATTTAGAAAACTAAGTTAAGGATAGAAATTCAAATCTGAGATGTTATACCTGAGAAGTGCGAGCAGAACTGGATTGTATAATAAGATGAGACCATCTATCACTAATCTCAATGCCATCATCCTTTTTGAGATTATGTGGATGTTTCATAATCTTAAGAGCTTCCTATTGTAGCAGCTATGACCACCCTTCAAATTTTTTCCTTAGCCCGTTTTGGAGCCTCCCTACCAACCTTTCACAACACCTTGTCTTGCTTCGTCAAGTACACAAGCTTTAGTGTTTCTCATGCATAAAGGCAGCTTGATGCATTCCCCTCATAGGATGTTCACCCAGACTTGGTCCAGCTGCAAGCTGAGCAGATTCCCCAAGAAAATTGTGCATTTTTGGAGGGAAACCAGCCTTCCCTCCAGAAATTGCACAATTTTGTCTAGCAGCCTGCTAGGCTCTAGAACTACGCAATTCTGCCAACCAACACTCCCAGCAAAAATTACGCAAATTTCCCCAGTAGGGCTGCACAACCCAGAATTTACGCAAATATGGGCAGTAGTCACCTGCTCTGCCCAAAAATTGTGCAAACCTCCTAGGTATTCAGCCTAGCTCCTAGCCAGAAATGTCCATTTTTTCTCAAGCAGTTGAGCAGTTGCATGCACGAGCAGTCTGGTTGACCAGTTCCTTCAGAGACCAAGGAAACTTGACTTGCATGCATGCATGACTTTCTCTTTTAGGAATATAAAAGGGCAACATGTAAAAGGAATCCCATGATTCAGGGAGATATTTTTAGCAGCCGGGGATTACATGCAAAGTTGTTTTAGAAACTTCCCTCCAAGTATCTCTTTTTCCTAGATTTGTGGCATGCGCGTCATGAGCACAAACTTATTTATTCGATGCATCAGAGCTCATTCTTTCACATCAATCTTGGAGCTCCGAAATCCCACAGCACATCTAGGACTCTTCAACACATCCGGCTCAACTATTCACGGGTAAGTGGCCTCAACTTGTCTTATTAAGCATTTCTATCACTTTTTTTGTATTCGCTTGTGTGAGTGTTGTTTGCTTGATTTCTTTGAATGCTTTCTATTGTGTACATGTATACTAGCTTTTCATATCACTGTTTCAATTTTTGTTGCTATCTCACTGTTGTCGCATGCATGAAACTGTTTTACACAAACATTCACCGAACCGGCGAATCACTTCACCCACATGCATGTTGATCTATTTGTTGAATCTTTCATTCATGTTTTGTATGCACTGTTAATCACTTATGCTAGCACTTAGTGTCACCATGCATTCACTATCTGATTTTCTTTCAGTTGCCCGTCAGTGAGTCGGGCCAACCTTGGCCTGGGCTTTGCCTTCATTCAGACTGCATTGCGCAATCTAGGGAGGGAAGGCTCTGCCTTCCTCTCCATAAATGTGCATTTCTATCCAACGCTATCCTCTAGGACTGTTTTGCACATTTCTGAGGGGTAGTGACTACTGGCCTAGAAAATTGCACAATGCAGTCCCTGAGCCTACAGTCACTCCCAATTGGAATTGTGCATTGCGCAATCCCAACAGGAAGCAGCGAGTCTGGATTGCCGATTGGGCAGATCCAGCAACCACTCTTTCCTCTCAAATAACCTAGAATATCTTTTGCACAGTTCTAGCAACCAGTTACCCAATCTCCTAGAAGAAATTGTGAAATCTTGCCCATCAGTTTCCCAGGTATGTGTTGTGTCATTACCCGAAGTTGCTTTGTTTTCACTGACAGATTTCTTGCCATGCATGCTGCTTGTCACCAGATCTTTCAGGTGTCCATTTGTTTCAATGGATTCCAAGAGAACAGGAACTCAGGACACTGATGGGAATGCAACTGGAGTAGCAACTGAGCAAGTGTCCTCTAGTCTGTTGATCTATGAAGATACAAAGTTGTATCTCGACAAGGACATCAAACTGAAGTGGCAAGAGTTAAATGAAGCATTTACAGGCACTTTTGGGGAACACCTTGAAGACCTTCAGGTGTACGTCAACATTCACAAGTCTAGCTTATACTAGATTGCATGCAAATATTCCATGTTCCCATGCGTGGACATGATACACTAGAGCATCTTTCACATTGATCTCAAGATGATGAACTTGAGCAGTGTCAGTGGGATGAAGCTTGCGACCTTCTGGGAACGAGATTATGATGAGATGTATCAAATGTTAGAGCTCGTGACTGTCATGGAGACTCCATTTAGCTTACCCAACAACAGTGATAACTCCAAAGAAATTTTGAAGAATTGGGTAAAGGAGCCATCTCGATTCAGGTTGGCACCCAACCAAGTCTACAAGACAAAGATACTGAAGAAGGCATACTAATACTTGATCATATTTGCTTGTCGGCTATATGGCCAAGAAAACACAAAAACCTTCCCACAGAGTTGGGTGGTTGCTCTGGACCAATTGGCTAGAGAAGGAAAACCATGTAACTGGTCCGGCATATTGTCTCATCAGATGCAGGAACAAGTAATGTAGGCTCGACGTTCACCCAGAGGTATGCATGCAGAAATTTACATGTCTGCCTACATCCTAGATGTAATCTGTGCCCGATAGGAGTTCCCGGGCTTGGAGTGGGCATGGTCACTGGTGGAGACTGTTGTGAACACATATTTCAAGTTGTTGTTCAAATGCAGCTTCAAAGGAGTAATCACACAGTTGTCTGATCCTTTTTTTGTCCCTGTGTACAAGATGATATTCAAACAAGATCAACCCTGCATGTCAAAGGAAACAATGGAGGCACTGATAGGCATTGCAGATTGGTATGTCTCACCATTCGAGACTTTCATCCGAAAGTTCAGTGCGGAGAAGCTTCCACATGTTCTTCCAAATTTTTCCTTGGACGTACTTGTCATGCAGGAAGTAGCATATCACATCTCAGTAGGATTGACATCTAGACTGCATCGGAAGAAGAAGGCACCTTGGACCACTCTTTTGTTGTGGATTGGGTTGTATGAGATCCAGAGTATTAAGCAAGTGGATCTCAAAGCATAATTGATGAAGAAGTATCCATTTGACCTCCAAAGATACAATCCATATGACTCACATTGCATTGTGATGGATCACTACACGAGAGTTCAGTTCAACTGGATTTATGGGGCATTTCATTGGGATGAGGAGGACCCATGGAGATATTGCTACACTTTCTCCAGACCCAATGAACCAGTTGGCTTCACTCTGGAGTGGTTAGAGAAGCAGCGTGAAGCAGCATCACGAAGAGCACCAGCAGTAGTAGCAGTGATAGCAGAGCCAAGCATAAAAGTGCGTGACAAAGGGAAGAGGAAGATGTTTGATCACATGGAGGAGGAGAAAAGCTGAAAGTTTTGAGCATATCCACTTGTAGAGAAAGAAACTATGGCTATAGAGGCAAAGAGGCAGTAGTGTGACAAGAGAATTGCGTGAAGGCAGAAGGACAATAAGAGAATGGAAGAAGCAAAGAAGGAGTTGCATGAGCTGAGAGAGAAACTCCAAAAGGAACAAGAGCTGCGCAAATAAGAGAGGGAAGTGCAGCAACAGTAGATACAGCCGGGGGTGCAACATGTGAAAACAGATGAAGTAGCACCCGTAAAATTAGTTGATTCATCTGAATAGCTAGCATCAATTGAACAAGGTGAACCATCACAGGGGTAAGACTTTGCTCATGAGATAGAACAGGCACTTCAATAGTTTGATGCAGACATGGAGCAACAAGAGTTGGAATAGGATACTCACCTCATGCCTTGCCACAAAGAGGTCAACTCACCCACTTCAATGCATCCATAAGAGGAGCAGTCTTGGATGGCCAAGGAGGCACTGAGATCCTTGGTGATCAACTAGAAGAAGAGATGCACAACATCTCATTTGATGAATCCCAACATAGAGTTATGCAGTCTCGCAGAGTGTCAACTCCAGAGGATCAAGCATCTCCTGTGCAAGTTGAAGAATGAGTGATCATGCCTGATGCACGCAAACATCCAAATGCCTTGGAAAATGCAACCAGAGTGTATGCAGAAGCCACTAGCTCAAGTGTTTTCTTCCTAATAACTGAGAATGAGCGAATGAAAAAGTAACTACAATGACCAGGCAAGGAGGAGACTTGGTGACAATGTCCCCCTGAGATGAACTGAAGAAGGCAATACTAGATGAAGTATTGTCCCTTGATATAGATATGCGAGAATTATACTCCAAGTTTGGTATTGTGCACATGGCAGTCATCCATCTCAACGGATGGCAGTAGCGATGCGCTAGAAGAGCACGCATCTGGAAGAACGTGCATGTTGTTGCTGATGACATGCAAACATGGATGATGAAGTACGAGGGAGCCCCACTTCACTTGCCTAAGATGATGAGGATCAATGCGGTCGAGCTGAAGGCATGTATCTGGAGTTAGATCTAGAATTATGAAGATCTCCGACACTTCAACACTAGCATAGAGGCCTCCCATGAATGAGTATTCAAGAGTATGGATGTTGTGGTGCGCACACATGCGATCCCATCAATCGGGACTCTCACCTAGGATAAGACAAAGAAGTAGGTCGGACTAGAGCTTGACTCATACTTTGACAAGTTGATGTGCATCGCCACTAGCCCACACTTTCCTATGAGTGCAAACATTATGCACAAGTATGTTGTTGCTCCTGCCACATTGAAGACAATGATGTGCATGCTTTCAGATGAGTTGGATAGAGGATCCCAAGCAGTGTACCCAGATGCTATGGAGGCAAAGGTCAGGTTTCAGACGGATGTCACCACAGAACACATGGACATTATCAGAGACTACAGAGCTTGGCATCAATATGTTACTGTTGATCAACATGAGGATGTTGAGCAGTTGGACTTCTATAGTTGTCTAAGTCAAAGTGATGTCTAGTTTGGCTTGTTCAATCCATTGTGTTCACATGGGTACATGTGCATTGTAATTTTGAGTCATGTCAAGTGTAATTCAAGTGTCAATAGTGGATGTAACATTCATAGAGTAGGCGAAGAGTTGTGAGTGTAGGTGAACAGTCACAAAGGGGAATGTCAAGGGTCACCCCACCCTTAACTATAAATAGTCCCTCATAACTCATTGTATAGGCCTTTGGTCAGCCAAGATTCTGATAAGAATATCTTGGAAAGATCTTGGACAGTATTGTAACGCATCTTAGCTTCTCCACTGCATGGAGCTAGGTCATCTCCTTGGAGGAGAAGGTGGATGTGGCTGTAACGTTCCACTGTTGGGGCTAGCAAGTTTACATGGATGTATTGTATGATTGGAACTTACACTTCTTTATATAATAAGAGCCAACACATTTTCATGCATATGTTTTTATTGTAGTTGGACTATTCTAGTTGTTGTAGAAATGTATGTTGTTTAACTTACGTAGTTGTGTATGAACACTTTTGTATGCAATTATATGAATCTTGTTGTAGATGTGATGTTGGTTTAACCATCACTTTGGATTTCCGGACTGACCGGATTTCCAGCTTGTGATGCATCTTTGCTCATGTGTTCCCTTCCCAGCTGAGTACACTTATAGGTTTCCAAGGAGAGAACTCATTTCAACCCACCTGTGTTAGGAACCTCTCATGCACCTTCCTTGACTCACTGCAGCAGTCACACCCTTTCTACTGATAGAGTTATCTGATTTGCCTCTATGTGACATTACAGTCAAGGCATTACGATACGACCCACTACTAGGACTCCTACATCAAATGGTCTGAGGTCTAATTGGGACTTCTTACTGGGGAGATCCCCTTGACATGTTGGCGGGTCCAGCATCGTCAAAATTTCTGGCACTAGAAGGAGGGCTAGATGACAAGATGTTCCCTCTCATCCAGTTTTGAACCTTTGCATACCTTTCATGGATTCTTGCACTCTTCTCCCTCCGCGATGATTTTCGAATCATGAAGATGTCTCCATCGCAGGGAATTTTTCAATCTCTTGTCCACCTTCACATATGATGTTGAAGGTGAAGTAGCCTGGCTCGAGTACCCACATGCCTTTCTTTCCATGCTTCATGAGGAAGATGGTTGTTCCGATGAACATGTCAGCTTGTTTCTTGCAAACACACTTCGCGAGTCTTCACTTCAATGGCTGCTTAGCCTACCGACTAACAGAGTGTACTCACTTGAGCACTTTTGTGATCTTATTGAAGACACTTTCTATAATTTTGATCCAGACCATCTTGAACAAAAAATGTTACAACAACGGAAGGCTCCGCATGAATTGGTTATTGATTTTTGGCAGCGCTTCCATGACTTGCAGCTTCAAGATCTGAGGAGCCAAAAGAAATTTTCCTATCTTTGGGACTAGTTCAAGTATTTCCTTAATAAATCTACCCATCCCAAGAAGAAGCTTGAGATTAAGCCTCGCTCAACATTCTTCAGTGAGGGAGCTATGCAATCTCATGTGGATGCGGTCACTGTCTTAACTGACTGTCTGTCTTCCTCTCATTCAACAGCTCCACCACTATCGAGTGATTTTGAGGATCATGCTCACACACTTGTTCAACTTTCACATCCTCCCAACATCACTTCACTCAATTTTCACACAAATTTGGTTGTGATTCCTTCGAGTTCTCATATGCATTCTATTCTATGACCTCCGTCTTGGCACTCGTGTGTTCCTCTAGATGATGTTGTCTTGTGTTCATCCATTCCTGACTCTTCAATTGTTGTGAAAGAGGAACAACCCATTGACGGAGTTAGTGTTACACAACCAACATGTGTTGTCATTCGTGAAGAGTATGAGTGGGAGCTTGATCATCAGCACTCGGTGAAGGAGGACTCCCTTACGTCCGAGCCCCCTCTGTTCTTTCCTAACATCTTTGGTGAACCTGCCATCCATGATTTCACATTTGTGTCTTCATCCATGAATGCACCCATTGTTGATCACTCGCAGGAATAGATGGATGTTGGTCCATCATTCAACAACGAAGAGAATAAGTTATTCGTTGAAAATCCACTTGATATTTCATCTGTATTTTCTAGACACACAGAGGATGAGTTTGTTCACTTTTCATCTACCCCTCTGTTTGATTCATCTGATCATGAGGATGTCAATGAATTCATTGATTTTTCTGATCATGGCAATTGTGATCCACTTACTTCCATATTTGATCACAATCATGACTCCATTGCAGTCGATCTTTTGAAGCCACCAGTTTATGATGATCTACCTGATGATGAAGTTGAAACACCCAAGACTATCGAGGCACTTCAACCCGAGCTGATGGTTATGTCAGGTCCTCGCTCTCTTGGGGTTAGTCTCACTTTCGATCATGAAACTGTTCAATCACCCAAGGCTCCTCATCACTCATCTGTATGCATTGAAGATCCATCTCACACACAGATCACACTTCCTCCACTCAAACTACACGATCCCATCACTAATTGCATTGGAGGAATCTTACATTGCAAGAACATGTGTACGATGCAAGTTATCTTTGTTTCTTTCATTTGCTTGCATGTCTCAGTCAGGAGTTTTCTTATGCTTCAAGGTTGCATGGAGTGTCACATAGCACCATGATAAGTCCACAGACTGCTTGTCATGCACTTGCACTCATTTATGTCCTGTGGGCATTGTCAAACATGAAGTGTGGTTGTCTTCATTGTTATATCTTTCTTACTTGCTCGTTCGCACAACTGGGTTGCTCGCGGACAAAGCCTTCACCAACATGGGTCAACCAATGCATTAGTGGTTGCACTGGAAATATCACTTCACGTGATCAGGTCCATGCATCGTTAGTGTAGGAATAGGAGTGGTGTTTGCTTTCAATCAATTTGCTTGCATGCTTGTTTGCTTATTCACTTTATCTGCTTGTTTGTCTGCTTTCTTGTTTACTTACTTGCTTTCCTTTCACTTTTTCTTCTACCCTTTCTTTTCTTTGTATTTTTTTAGCTCGCTTGTTTCGTATAGTTCTTTTGTTTCGTCCATAGGTTAGTTTTGCATGAAGCCATGTGTGACTCTTGAAACGAGCTGGGTAAAGTACAAGAGGGCTTTTACAGCTATCGCTACCTAGTTATATGTCATATTGCCTCTATATGAAGAGCTTGTTACTTTTAGTCTATGATATGTCGAAGGAAAATACGTATTATTCGAAGTGAACCTTGGTGAAAACACAACGCTTGCGCACTAATTAGTGTCACCTTCTCTAGTCGGTTGTTTTTGGGTTAACCCTTGTCAGCTCAGTCAAGTAGAGTAAGGTGAGGGGGAAACCTTAACAGGCACGTCAGAGATACAAATAAAATACTTCTTTGCTAGAACAACCTCTTCTACTCTCAATAAGACAGGATCCCTCTTCCGCCTCTGAAATGAATAAGTGCTATGCATAGTTGTGAAAAATGAAAAATGAAAAAAATGAAAAGTCAAAATATTTCAAAATGAAAAATGAATAAATCAAAAGAAGAGAAAGGCTTCTTGTGAAGGGAGGTGATGCAATTAACTCCGCCGGGGTATTGACCAGTCTCGCTGGTAGCAGAGCCATGCTTGTGTTCCTATGTGACTCCACTAGGGTAATGTCCAGGCCTGCTGGCAGCGGAGCAACACCAGAGATGAAACTAAGACTCTGACAACTATACTCCCTATGCACCAATATACCCCTCAACCCCAATCGAAACAAATGTGTTTCCTTGGCTTGGAATGTGTGTCAATTGACCAAGAGCTTGGCCGATGCTACATATTACAATCAAGCTAGTGTAAAACCAAGATGAGCCTAGAACTGAACAATACTTCCAGAGGTGTTAGACTTTCTTTTCACAAACAAGGTCCATTCAGAGAGCTGGAGTTCTACCAGTGTGTCGCCAAGTGTTGTAGCAGCTACAACCACCCTCCAAAATTTTTCCTTAGCCTGTTTTGGATCCTCCCTACCAACCTTTCATAGCACCTTCTCTTGCTTCGTCAAGTACACAAGATTCAATGTTTTTCATGCATAAAGATAGCCTGTCGAGCATAGCTTGATGCATTCCCCTCACATGTTGTTCACTCGGACTTGGTCCAACTACAAGATAAGTAGCTTCCCCAAGAAAATTGTGCATTTTTGGAGGGAAACCAACCTTCCCTCCAGAAATTGTGAAATTCTGTCTGGCAGCCTGTTGGGCTCCAGAATTATGCAATTCTGCTAGCCAACACTCCTAGCAGAAATTGCGCAAATTTCCCCAGCAGGGCTGCTTAGCCCAAAATTTGCACAAATCTGTGTAGCAGTCAGCTGCTCTACCCCGAAATTGCACAAACCTCCTGGGAAGTCAGCCCAGCTCCCAGCTAGAAATGCGCATTTTTGTCAAGTAGTTGAGCAGTTGCATGCATGAGCAGTCCGGTTGACCAGTTCCACCTGGGACCAAGCAAACTTGACTTGCATGCATGCATGACTTGCTCTTCCTAGAATAGAAAAATGAAACATGCAAAAGGCATCGCATGATTTAGGGAGCTATTTTTAGCAGTTGGGGGTTGCATGCAAAGTTGTTTAAGAAAATTCCCTCCTCCAAGTGTCACTTTTTCCTAGATTTGTAGCTTGCACATCATGAACCCAAAATTATTTATTCAACACATCAGAGCTAATTCTTTCAAATTGATCTTGGAGCTCTGATATCCCACAGCACATCTAGGACCCTTCGACACATTCGGCTCAGCTATTCATGGGTAGGTGGCCTCAACTTGTCTTTTTTAGCATTTCTGTCACAATTTTTCTGTATTCACTTGTGTGAGTGTTGTTTTCTTGATTTCTTTGAATGCTTGTTGTCATTTACATGTATACTAGCTTTTCCTAGCTCTGTTTTAGTTTTCATTGCTATCTCACTGTTGTCGCATGAATGAAACTGTTTTGCACGAATGTTTGCCGAACTAGTGAATTGCTTCACCCACATGCATGTTGATCCATTTGCTGAAACTTTCATTCATGTTTGGATGCATTGTCAATCACTTATGTTATCACTTAGTGTCGCCATGCATTCACTATCTGATTTGCTTTCAATTGTCCATCGGCAAGTCGGGCCAATCTTGTCCCGGGCTCTGCCTTCACTGAGACTGCATTGCACAATTTGGGGAGGGAAGGCTTTGCCTTCCTCTCCAGAAATACACATTTCTACCCAGCACTGCCCTCCAGGACTGTTTTGAGCTTTTCTAAGGGGCAGTGACTGTTGGCCCAGAAAATTGCACAATGTAGTCCCTGAGCCTGCAATCACTCCTAGCTAGGATTGCGCATTGCTTAATCGCAGTAGCTAGCAAGCTAGCAGCCAGTCTGGATTGCGCATTGTGTAGATCCAATAACCAATCCTTCCTCCTAGACATCCTAGACTTCCTTTTGTGCAGTTCTGGCAGCCAATCACCCAGCTTCTGAGAAGAAATTATGCAATCTTGCCCATCTGTTTCCTGGGTATGTGTTGTGTCATTACCCGAAGTTGCTTTGTTTTCACTAACAGATTTCTTGCCATGCATGGTGCTTGTCTCTAGATCTTTGAGGTGTCCATCTGTCTCAATGGATTCCAAGAGAACAGGATCTCAGGACACTGATGGGAATGCAGCTGGAGCAACAGCTGAGAAAGTGTCCTCTAGTTTGCCTATCTATGAAGATACAAAGTTGTATCTAGATAAGGACATCAAACTGAAGTGGCAAGAGGTAAATGAAACATTTGCAAGAACTTTTTGGGAACTTCTCAAAGACTGTCAGGTGTATGGGAACACTCACAAGTCCGACTTATATCAGATTGCATGCAGATATCACGTGTTCCCATGCGCGGACATGATACACTGGATTGTCTCTCACATTGATCCCGAGACGATGACATTGAGTAGTGTCAATGGGACGAAGCTTGTGACCTTCTGGAATGAGATTATGATGAGATGTATCAGATGTTAGAGCCTATGAATATCATTGAAACTCCATTGAGCTTACCCAATAGCAGTGCTAACTCCATAGATATTCTAAAGAATTGGTTAAAGGAGTTAGCTCGATTCAGGTTGACACCAAAATAGGTCCACAAGACAAAGATACTAAGGAAGGCATACCAATACTTGATCATATTTTCTTGTCGACTGTATGGCCAAGCAAGCACAAAAACCTTCCCATAGAGTTGGGTGGTTGCTCTGGACTAATTGACTAGAGAAGGAAAACCATGTAACTAGTCCAGCATACTAGCTCAGCAGCTGAAGTAACAAGTAACGAAGGCTCAACACTCACCCGGAGGTATGCGTGCAGAGATTTACATGTCTGCCTACATCCTAGATGCAGTCTATGCCCGAAAGGAGTTCCCAGGCTTGGAGTGGGCGTGGTCACCAACAGAGACTATTGTGAACACATATTTCAAGTTGTTGTCCAAATGCAGCTTCAAAGGAGTAATCACATGGTTGTCTAATCATTTTTCCATCCCCGTGTACAAGATGATATTAGAATAGGATCCACCCTGCATGTCAAAGGAAGCAATGGAGGCATTGATAGGCATTACAGATTAGTATGACTTGTTGTCCAACACTTTCATCTGAATGTTCAGTGCAGAGAAGCCTTTGCATGTTCTGCCAAAGTTTTCCTTGGATGTACTTGTCATGCAAGAAGTAGCATATCACATCTCGGAAGGATTGATAGCTAGACTGCATCAAAAGAAGAAGGCACCTTGGCCCAATCCTCCATTTCGGATTGGGTTGTATGATATCCAGAGTATCAAGCAAGCAGATGTCGAAATAGAACTGATGAAGAAGTACCCATTCGACCTCCGAAGATACAATCCATATGACCCACATTGCATTGTGAAAGATCATTGCACGAGAGTTTAGTTCAATTGGATCTACGGGGCATTTCATTAGGCTGAGGAGGACCCATGGAGATATTGCTACAGTTTCTCCAAACCCAATGAATCGGTCATCTTCATTATGGAGTGGTTAGCGAAGCAGCATGAAGCAACATCATGGAGAGCACTAGCAATAGCAGCAGTGGCAGCAGAGCTAAGCATACCAGTGTGCGACAAAGGGAAGAGAAATATTTTCGATCGCATGCAGGAGGATCAAAGCTGCAAGTTTCGAGTAGATCCACTTGTAGAGAAAGCAGTTATGGCTATGGAGGCAAAGAGGTAGCAACACGACAAGAAATCGCGCGAAGGCAAAAGGACAAGAAGAGAATGGAAGATGCAGAGAAGTAGTTGCATGAGCTGAGACAGAAACCTCAAAAGGAACAAGAGTTGCGCAAATAGGAGAGTGAAGTGCAACAGTAGCAAATACAAAAAGGGGTGAAACATGTGCAAATAGACGAAGAAATGCCCGTACAAGTAGTTGATTCATATCAACAGATGGCATCAGGCGAACATGGTGAACCATTGCAAGGGAAAGACTTTTCTCATGAGATAGAACAGGCACTTCAACAATTTATTGCATACATGGGGTAGTAGGAGTTGGAATAGGATATCAACCTCATGCCTTACCAAAAAGAGGTCGACTCACCCACTTCAATTCATCGAGAAGAGGAGTAGTCTTGAGTGATTAAGGAGGCACTGAGATCCTTGGTCATTAGTCGGAAGAAGAGATGAAAAACATCTATTTGATGAATCCCAACATAGAGTTGTGTAGTCTCGTAGAGTGTCAACTTCGAAGGATCAAACATCTCCTGCACAAGTTTAAGAACGAGTGATCATGACTGATGTGTGCAAAAATCCAACTGCCTTGGATGATGCAACCAGAGTGTATGCCAAAGCCACTAGCTCAAATGTTTTCCTCCTAATAGCCGAGAATGAGTGAATGGCAAAGGAACTACAAACAGCCAAGCAAGGAGGAGACTTGGTGACAATGTCCCCCTGAGTTGAACTGAAGAAGGCAATACTAGATGAAGTACTGTCCCTTGATACAGTTATTCGAGCATTGTACTCTAAGTTTGGTACCATACACAAGGTAGTCATCCATCTCAATGGATGGCAGCAGTGATGTGCTAGAAGAGCACGCATATTGACAAACGTGCATGTTGATGTTGATGACATGCAAACATGGACGATGAAGTACAAGGGAGCCCCACTTCACTTGCCTAAGATGATGAGGGTCAATGCATTTGAGTTGAAGGCACGTATCCAGAGTTAGATATGGAATTATGAAGAGCTGCCGCAGTTCATCACTAGCATACAGGCCTCCTATGCACGAGTATTCAAGAGTATGGATGTTGTGGTGCGCACACATGTGATCCCATCAATCAGGACTGTCACCCTGGTGAAGACAAAGAAGCAGGTCCAACTAGATCTTGACTCGTACTTCGACGAGTTGATGTGCATCACCACTAGCCCAGTGATGCCTATCAGTGCAGACATTATGCACAAGTATTTTGGTGGTCCAACCACATTAAAGACAATGATGTGCATGCTTCCAGATGAGTTGGACAGAGGAGCCCGAGCAGTGTACTCGGATGCTATGGAGGCAAAGGTCAGGTTTTAGAAGGATGTCATTACGGAACACACAGAAAATATCAAAGACTACAGAGCTTGGCATCAATATGTTACTATTGATTAGCATGAGGATGTTGAGCAGTTATTTCTATAGCTGTCTAAGTCAGAGTGATGTCTAGCTTTTCTTTCTCAAGCCATTGTGTTCACATGGGTACATGTGCATTGTAATGTTGAGTCATGTCAAGTGTAATTCAAGTGTCAAAAATGGATGTAACAGTCATAGAGTAGGTGAAGAGTCATGAGGGTAGTTGAACAATCACAAAGGGGAATGTTAAGCCACCCTTTGCTATAAATAGTCCCTCATAACTCATTGTATAGGCTTTTGGTCAGTGAAGCTTCTGATAAGACTATCTTGGAAAGAGCTTGGATAGTATTGTAATGCACCTTGGCTTCCCCACTTCATGGAGCTAGTTCATCTCTTTGGAGGAGTAGGCGGATGTGGCTGTAATGTTCCACTATTGGGGCTAGTAGGTTTACATGGATGTATTGTATGATTGAAGCTTACACTTCTTTAAATAATAAGAGCCATCACTTTTTCATGTATATGCTGTTATTGTAGTCAGACTGTTCCAGTTCTTGTAACAATGTATGTTGTTTAACTTACGTAGTTGTGTAGGAAAACTTTTGTATGTAATTATATGAATCTTGTTGTAGATGTGTTGTTGGTTTAACCATCACGTTGGATTGTTGGACTGACCTGCTTTCCATCTTGTGATGCATCTTCGCTCGTGTGTTCCTTTCCCATCTGAGTACACTTACAGGTTGCCAAGGGGTTCGCTCATCTCAATTCACCTGTGTTAGGAGCCTCTCATGCTCCTTCCTTGACTCACTGCAATGGTCACACCGTTGCTACTGAAAGAGTTATCTTACTTGCCTTTATGTGACATCACGGTCAAGGCATTACCATACAACCCAATGTTGGGACTCCTACACCAAATGGTCTGAGGTCTAATTGGGACTTCTTACCGGGGAGATCCCCTTGACATGTTGGCAGGTCTAGCATCGTCAACACTTCCCTAATTTTTCTCTTCTGATAGTGTTCTTCCTTAGTGATAATTCTGGAACCTTCTAAGAAAATATAACGCTTAGTATTCAAGGAGTATTCAGCAAGCGCTGAAGCATGATATCTTTCATTTTTAATTAGAGCTCCATGCTACTTTAGTCATCTTTGCAAGGAGCATTATGTTTCTCCAATATAATTTTTACCACAAGAATAATCAGTTTTGTAAACTCCTTTAAGCTGATATTGATCAATATTGTCCTTAACAGACTTCATTCTTTGTTTGATCGTTATTGTTGTTGTGAATTGAGTGAATGTATTTCTTTCCTGAGATCATAGAAATGTTATCAGTAACTCCCTAAATGTAAGGGAGAAATACTTTACCACATCGCGCTTGAGGGCTTTGGGATTTAACATTTCCTTCAGCTCTTCTTATAGCCTTCTTAATGTCTTTTTCCTTATAACATATACTTTTAAATAAAACATTTAAGTGATTTTTCTTTTCATTTAGTTGTTTAGAGTTGGATATTCTACGGGACCTAACAACAAGAGTATTAAGGACTCCAAACTTTTGAGAAGGATGATGATATGATTTAGCATGGAGATAAAATTTTGTATGAGTTTTCTTCAGGTTATTAGACACATGACACTATGATTTTTTTCACTTTTTTATAGGTGCATTTGTTTCCATCTATGTGGGAATATGGACATCATTTTCGCATGGAGGATGTCGATGATGGATGCATGACACAAGATTATGGAGTGGAAGTCGAATTCAACCAATTTGGTCATGCTAGCCACTGGGATCAAAACCTAATGCATGGGACATTAGGTTACATTGTAAAGATACAAGATATCATTCAAGCAGACTTATCTTCATTCCAATGTGTTATTTTTAGGTGAAAGTGGTGGGAAACCTTTGATCGGAATAATTTAAAGGAAGATTGCGATAGTGGGATGATATCTATCAACTCTAGAAAGATGTGGCATGAAGCTAGGGAGCCCTATGTTTTACCAAAAATCTGCAACCAGATGTTTTTTATCTAGATGTGTTTGATAGGGATTGGAGGTTCATATTAAGACACGACCCTAGATCAAAAAATAACTTTGAGAACAATAGTGTTATCATGCCAAGTGAGGAAGATAATTTGGGTTTTCTTAATTTATATTATTGTTGTATGAGTTTTCTTCAGGTTATTAGACACATGACACTATGATTTGTTTCACTTTTTTATAGGTGCATTTGTTTCCATCTATGTGGGAATATGGACATCATTTTCGCATGGATCTGTTACACTAAAAAATGTCACCTTGACTACTTACAGTTAGTATGGCTCAAATCAACAGTCATGCTACCCTCTTAGGCAAGTCTATGCCTCTGTTATCCATCTCAAACTCAAAATAGAGAGAAAGTCTTGTAAAAATCATGTTTATCTCTGGGGTCGCAGGTTCTCTCTAGTCTTACCTGCGGGGACGCGGACCTTGTTCACAAACACTGCGTCCATGGACGCTCTGTATGTAAAGGGACAGGTGCGTCCCTCTGTAAAAGACAAAATGCGCGAGTTTTATCTTGAAAAAGTTACTTGTGGTTACTTCTAGAACATTCTAGAGGTCGGTTTGATGAAATGGATGCGCCTCCAGTTGGTTCATGTATCTCTATTAAGGGGAGTCTTATCCCATCAATAAGGGAGCTATCCCACCCAAAGAGGGGGATGATCCCATTGATGGTGGACCAGAATAACCTCTTTACAGCACTATAAATAAAGGCATTGAGCCAGGAGGAAAGGAGGTTGGAGCTATACATTTTCTTTGGGTAAATGCTGCAGGATTTAGGTCTTCCATTAGAGCCTTTGTGAGGAGAGATTGTCTTCACTTGATTCTACTTGGGAGAGGGTGAGCTTTGTCAAAGAAGAGGAAAACCCTTGATGGACCCTGGGAGGAACTTGCACAACACCAAGGCCAGGTTGTAAGAGTTTCTTTGTTTCGTTATTAATACAAACTGGTTTATTTTTCTCAATAGCTTATGTTAATGAGTTATTTCATGTGTTCCTTGGTCTGCATGTTGGATATATGTTTTATTATATGAGATGCAAGTGCTTGGTAATTGTTTGATTGTTTGTGGTTGCAGGAATTGACTTGAAGGAGGAGCTCATCCGGATCGTCAAGAACGGACTTCAACAACAGCGTTTTGGAATAAGGTAAGCCTAAACACTTGTAGTTTTCATGTTATAAAAGGTGTATTTAGAGAAAGATCACTCCTTTTTGTCTTGTTTGTCATTAGAATGTCTTAGACTTCTAGGAAGGTCAGTCGTGTCCGCACCCTTGACAGTTTCCGTGTGACAAATTGGCGACTCCACTGGGGAGCCATTAATGAGAAAGTCTTTTCCTTTATATGAACTTTGCTTTGAGAAAATCATTTTTGTTTTCTGGTTTTTGACTGTGCGAATTAGTATTTGGGTGGCTTAGCTTTAGATTTAGTTAGATTTGGTTTTTGTTTATTTTTCCAGACGGACGCACCCTCTTAGTACTGCACAGTGCGTCTTTGGACGCGCTGTTGCCGTCTGCACAGAGCGGGGCCGCACCTGTGACAACAGGTTGCCTGCGTCTTCCTGTAAAACTTGAGAAAATTCCATTTTTGCTTCAAATTGCTTTTAGATTTTGTTTTTCCTTAGTGTTTTCCGCCCAGATCCTTTAGTACCCTGTCAAGAATTTTCACCTAAACTAGTTTTGTGAGCTTTGAGTGTTTTAGTGGTTTTCGACGAAGTTTTGACCTAGGGTTTGATTTTTGGAAAGGCTTTGTAGTGACTTTGCTATTAGAAAGTTGTCCAGCCTTAGATATCTCTGGTTAGTCAACCTTCTTAGAAGTCTGGCCTGTCGTAAAGTCTCCTTTTGTGTGCAACTTGCCATTTGAGTTGTGTTGGGTCAAATTTCGAATTACTTGTTTATAAAGTATTGATTTCCATTTTAAAAAAAAGAACAAAAAGATTAGAATTTTGTTTTGGCTAGTTGTTGATTCTGCAATAAGCTAGCCCTTGATTTGATTGTAATCAAGTAAAACACCTTAGAAATAATCATTGTTAGTTTTGGCCTCGTTAAGATTGCTTAGGGTAAATTTACCTTTAGTTTGCTTATGAGTGCATTTTCATAGATTTTAAGAGTTGTTAAGATTGATTTTTTGTTTAAATTAGATTTACTTGCTTTATTAAAAAGAAAAATACAAAAACATCTTCTTAAAAGTCTTGTTTCAAGTAGCTTTTTGTTTTCAAAAGAAGAAAAGAGTTTTTTCGTGCATGTAAAGAGAAGTTATGTTTTTATGCTTGGAAAGGACAAACGAATTGTTTCTTTGATTGTTTTCAATTAAAAGGTTGCTTTTATAAAGATTGCATTCTCTCAACTTTTTAGTTAAAGCAATTCATCGAAAAGTAAAGTAGTGGATAAATCATTCTAGGTGCATTTTGTAGTGGTTTCGAGTCGAGTCAACACACCACTAGTTTCACTTCCATCACCTTTTGACTTAAGAAACAACCTTAAAAGTAACGCTTAAATTAAAATCAATCTAGTAATCTTTATTTTTCTAGGGCTCTGAAGCACCAACATAGCTTAGGCTAGGGTCTTGGAGTAGGTGAGTACTTAACTCTCCAAGACTACAAAACCAAACAGATAGTCTATCTTGAGTAGAACAAATCCAATTGTTTCAGTTACATTCTGGGAAAGCTCCTCTTAAAGGAGAAGCACGAGCTCGTGTCCGAACCAGTGAGGGGATCATTCCTCCCTCGTTGGGAACGACGCCAGACAGTACGTATTACAAACGGTAAACCTCGGATTAACCATTGTCGAGGAGCCAGGGGTCACTTATCGGTAAACCTTGGATTGTTATCAAGGAGCCGGTAAGGGGATTGGAGCTTGCTACTCTGCCCTTGCGTGCTGTTGGAGCCTAGACTGTTCCCCCAGGTGTAATTGTTGTGATTGGTAACCTTAGTGGCTATAATATCTAGGATTCTACCCAAGGTGACGGTGGAGGGAAGGTCCCACTGTACCTGGAGCAGACGTCGGTTATACTCACTTGGATTTTCTGGGGGGTTCGCTTCACTTCGAGACGGTTAAAGTGGAGGAACTTGGTCCAGTCTATTCATTAAGCAGGTTGCCGGGGTAACTGTTCCACCCACTATTTCTGTACTGAATCCTGCGATGTTGGGCTTAATCACCAACTAGCATTTTTGGTCCGGAAGACTACTGTTTGTGTATGGTTTGACGCTCTAGATTATTTAGGCGTATGCTTCAAAATTGATTGGTTCTTTAGAAGACTTTAGGTGGTTTGATTTGAACTTTTTTATTTTGTTTTCGTGTGTTGTAGTTAAAATCTTTAATTGTGGCGGAATCACCGAGAAGGTCCCGTCGAATTGCGGGCCAGTCTCCTGAAGTTGTGTCTGTGGCCGAATTGTTGAGAAGATCCCGTAGACTTAGGGGATCCCCTCCTCGAGACGACCCAGGTCATTTAGAAGGGTTAAAGGTCCTTGTAACTCCTCCTAGTGGCAGTAGAGTAGGATCACCTGAAGAAGGAGAATCTTCCTTGGTAGTCCATCCGTATTACCAAAGTTTAGAAACAGGTTACAATCCCGAAGCTGTTGCAGTTTCCGAGCTTGCTGGTAGTTTTTCATCTGCCAGTGAAACAGGCGAAGAACCTGAAATTTCAGAACCTGTTACTCCAACTCCTAGTGTTCCTGATTCACCAAGAATAGAAAGAATTATCACCGAAAATCTTCCTGTTGGATTAATTGCTATAGAAGAACTTGTTCCAGAGGAAGAAATAGGCGTTTCTAATTCTGAAGATCTAATTACCCTTGATTTAAGGGAGCGTGAATCCATATTTTACAGTCCTCCTAGAACTGAACCTTGGTACCTTGCATTAACCAATTTTTTAGACAACTCAGTAGGTTTTTCTACACCTCGTACTCCGGTTCCACCTAGAGGAATTCATTCTCCTGTAAATATGTCTGGTCAGTCATCTGTGTTTTCACAAAGTCCTGAATCATTTTTACATGGCGGTCCTTCTGTTCCTACTGGGTATCAATCACTTTCTGGTACCTTTGTGGGAGCATCTCCTAAACCTGTTGATCATGGGTTATTACTTGGAAACAGTGGTAATGTACCATTGAGTATAGGTGACGTTTATATGATGTCAGGTTCAACTCCCATTAACCAACCTCAAGGTGGCCAATTACCGCCTGGGGGGCAACCTTCGTTTATACCTGGGGGGCAACCTCAAGGTACTTCATTCGTGACTGGGGGGGGACCCCAAGGGTATCAACCCCAGCCTCAATTTGTACCCCAAAGTCAACCTCAGTATCAGTATCCACCTCAAGGATGGCAACCTCAAGGATGGCAACCCCAAGGGTATCAACCCCAAGGGTATCAACCTCAAGGATACCAACCTCAAGGTCAAGGTCAACCCCAGTATTCGTATTTACCTCAAGGTTATCAACCTACGGGTCAATACCCTAGTCAAGGTTATCAACCACCTCAAGGGCAATCATATGGGACTGCACCTTACAGTTATCAACCCTATCCTCAATACGGCTATGGCTCTCAGTATCCTCAACCTGTTACGAGTCAATACCCTGGAATGTTAACATGGGATCCGTCACAGGGTCAACAGATGTTGCAACCAAGTATGCAGTCGGTACCTCAAGCAGGACAACCTGCAGTTCCTGGTCCATCCCAGCAACCGCAACCTGTCCAGTCAAGTGTTCAGACCCCTGTAACTTCGGTAGTTACTCAGCCGCCAATTGCACCAGGTACTCCACCTCACACGGCTGTAGCAACTACCGCTTCATCTACCATGTTTACTTCTGGAGTATCGGCAGCTCCAGTTCCTACTGTCCCTGTAACCACTCCTCAGATATCTGTACCGTTGTCTGGACCCACAGTTCAAACCACAGTCCAGATGCCTGTAGGCCAACCTGGTACTAGTACGGTTGTTACTACTCAACCTCAATTTGTTCAACCTCCGTACCAGGGACAGTATCAACCTGGGCAAGCTGCCCAACAACCGGTTTACCAGTATCAACCGTATCCTGGGTACAATTATCAACCACCTCAACAACCCCAGTACGGTCCGGTTAATCCTGGTTTTCCAGGAGGATACAATATCCCCAATGCGAATCCTGTTCCTAGTTATCTGGATATCCTCCTCCTGGGGCTGGTATTGTGACTCAGAGTTTCAGAGATCCTAACCGGCAGTTACCATTTATTGCAACTTTAGATTTACCCGACTTGACGCGCCTAACGAACGATCCAATTCAATATCTTCCATTTTGGCCGCCAATGCCAAATAAGTTGCCCAGCGATATACCCAAGTTCGAAGGGAAGTCTGGAGAGGATCCGTCTAATCACGTGATGACTTACCACCTCTGGTGTGCATCAAATTCCATCATAGATGATTCTATCCGCTTACGTCTTTTCCAGCGTACACTCATTGGTCTCGCGGCCAAGTGGTACATTGAGTTACCACGGGCCTCTTTTTACAACTTTAGTCAGTTAGCTACCTCGTTCTTAACTCATTTTCAGTTACCAGTCAGATACGACAATGGTACTGAGTTATTAACTTCGCTAAAACAATCGACATCCACGTACATTTCTGATCACATCCATGAGTGGAGACGTCGAAGGAGATTAGTGAAAGTTTTTATCCCGGACCAAATCTTAGCTGAATGGTTTGTCAAATCGTTATTACCAAGAATTACTGAAGATGTCGCTAAGGCCGGAGTAGTTACTGAGGAGCAAGTCATTGCTCAGGCACAATACCTTGACTTAGTTTATACTCAGTCGGGTACGTTACATGAGAAAATTCCGGATCTTCCAAAGTCAAACCAAATCGCTGCTGCTCCTTCGGGATCTCATGCCGCTGATGGTATGATCGGTATCGTGACTACGAAGAGTAAGAAGAAGTCTTCCAAGGCCTCCAATACTCCAATTATCACTTTGCCTGATTCTCCGACAGGAGAGTCTTCTCCTCCTGAACTTACCGCCGACATTCACGCTGTAGAGTCATCTACGGCCAAATCCAAAAACGGTGGAAAGAAGAAAGGAAAGAAGAAGGCTAAAGCAGACAAGGCTCCAAAGGAGAAAACGGAAAAGTCGGAAACCAATGACGAGAAACGTAAACCTCGCTATCCTTGTCTTATTTGTGAAGAAGATCATTTTACGAGAGACTGCCCTCATCGGGCCGAGGTAGTAAAAATAGTCAAAGGTTCTCCGACTCCTGCTGTGTTAAAGAATCCATTTCCAGAGCAGGAAAATAAGATGATAGGTTCTTCTTCGAATGCCAGTGAAGAACCCATTTTGATGATGTCTCATGTCAGGATTGCGACTCGATCGCAAGATTATGGTAGTAAGGCTCCTGTTGATGGTAAGGAAGCAGAATCTTCTCACTCTAACCCATCAACCTCAGCTCCTGGTTCCGATCCACTACAGATCGAAAAACCTAACCCAGACTTAGTGATTAAGCCGCCCGCCAAGGGTGTACTTCGAAGGTCTGCTTTCAATCCACATGCGAGAGCAGCCCAGAATTACAACATTGTTGAAGACTTAGCTGTTTCACCTTCAGCAATGTCGGCACTCGAAGTGCTGCAATCATGTCCAGCGCAACGAAAATTGCTTTTGTCGGCTATTGGAGCTGTCGATGTTCAGGACCCGAACCTAATGATCTTTGATCTAGAAAATAGTACACCACGTCTCCCCCATCAAATGGCTTTCCAAATCCCAGTGATAGTCAAAAACAGGCCTATTCATCGGACTGTGATTGATGAGGGAGCTTCTACGTGTATTATGTCGATTCAATGTTGGAGATCGCTTGGTTCTCCTACATTGAACCAATCCCCCACCATCCTTAAGGCCTTTGATGGCCGTGGGTTCCGTCCGTTTGGTATTCTACAAGAATTACCTATAGGGGTCGAAGGTAAAACCGTTAGTCTGGATGTGGAAGTGGTTGATGCCCCTCTAGACTACAACCTTCTTTTGGGTCGAAGTTGGTCATATGCTATGACAGCGATCGTTTCATCGGTCTTCAGAGTCATTAAATTTCCACATAACGGTAAGATCGTGACTATTGATCAGCTGACATACTTTTCATCCGACCCAACCTCTTTAGAAACTATCCAGCATGTCGGTAAAACGACAATCCCTTATAGGGACATTGGTGTAGGTTTAGTTAAGGATTCCGGTTTACTGGGAACTTTTCCTCTCCCTCCACTCAATGTAGACCCTTCGTTCGCAACAATTCATATGATCACGTCAGAAAACATTATTTACGATGATCCTTGGTATGTTCCCTCTGACTCTGAGCTAGACTCACTCGGTGATGTTATGCCGTTGAGTCCGTATGAGATTGCTTATGAAGCTCTTATGTCTTTTACCGATTTTCATTCAACCGACCAAATGAATGTGGTCAGTGAAGAGTCACGTTTCACCTCACCCTTAGAACGGATAACGTTTCCCGAAGAAGTGTCATCTGACGAACAACTTCGGGAAATCCTAAGTGTAGATGATCTACCATGGGAAGATCTCCATCACAGATCTTCGTTTTTACCTAAGGATGATGCATTTGAAAATGATTTTTCATCTATCTTTACCGCTGAATATGTCAAAGACGCTCAGGATCCAACGAAACATTCTGATTCAGAGCTGAATTTAGGGAATATTTCTCGTACAATTCCCATTGATATTTCAGTGAAGCCCGGAATCGAGGAGAACATTCATATAGGTGCCGCTTGTACTGAAACGGAAATCCAAACTTACAAGGCCCTATTCCAAGAATTCCGCGACGTGTTTGCCTGGTCTTACGAGGAAATGCCGGGAATTGATCCTGCCATTGTTGTTCATGAAATCAAAACCTACCCGGATGCTAAACCCATTCGGCAACGGTTGCGTCAGATTCACCCTCGGAAAGCGGCTGCAATCAAAGCAGAAGTCGAAAAGCTGTTGAAAGCAGGTTTCATTTATCCGATCCCGTTAACGGATTGGGTATCGAATATTGTTCCCGTCAATAAAAAACAAGGAACAATAAGAATCTGTATCGATTATAGGGATATCAATCGAGCTTGTCCAAAAGACAACTATCCTACGCCTTATATCGATCAAATCATTGATGATTGTGCCGGAAGTGAGATGTTTTCCTTCATGGATGGTTTCTCAGGCTATAATCAAATCAATATTCTACCTGCCGATCAACCAAAAACGGCATTCATTTGTCCATGGGGGACATTTGCTTATTGCAAATTACCTTTTGGACTTAAGAATGCCGGGGCCACTTTTCAACGGGCGATGTCTTATGCATTTCATGACATCAAGCACATTGTGCAACCCTATCTCGATGATTTGCCTGCTCATTCTTTACAACGAGCTGATCACCTTGTCCACCTACGAGCAATCTTTATGAGGTGTAGGCATTATCGAATTCGGTTGAATCCCCACAAATGTGTTTTCTGTATAGAAACAGGTCGATTGCTGGGATTTGTTGTTTCAAAAACCGGCATTCGCGTCGATCCCTCGAAAGTCGAGGCTATCATCAAATTGCCTCCTCCTTCGAGTTTGCGCCAACTCCAAAGTTTGCAAGGGAAAGCAAACTTTCTACGACGATTCATCCCGAACTACGCCGAGGTCACTAAAGGTTTTACACGGTTGTTGAAACAGAACGCACAGTTCTTTTGGGACGAGATTGCCCAACAATCTTTTGATGCACTGAAACACGCGTTGACCCATGCACCGTTATTGCATCCTCCCAACTACAACCAGGACTACTTCTTATACCTCGCAGCTTCGCATTCCACCATTGGAATGGTGTTAGTTCAAGAAGATGAATTCAAAGCAGAGCATGTGATATATTATCTTAGCAGAACCTTAAACCCAACTGAGTTAAAATATTCACATGTGGAGAAATTGGCCCTGGCAGCCGTTCAAGCTGTCCAGCGTTTTCGTCACTACATTCTTCTCCGCAAGACTACCGTTATTTCGGATTGCAACCCTATGATTTATATTTTGACAAAACAACTGCTAGGGGGCAAGTACTCTAAATGGATTGTTATCCTGCAAGAGTTCGACTTGGAGTTCGAGAAGTCCAAGTCTAAGAAATCTTTAGTTTTTGCGGAATTAATGTGTGATTTCCCGAGTGCTGACACAGAGACTGTGGCAGAGGAGTCCATCGTGGACGAATCTTTGTTTCTTATTAGCACTTTAGATCCGTGGTATGGGGATATAATCACCTATCTCCAAACCCAAACCTTTCGGCCTGAAGCTTCCAAGGAAGACCGTCGAAAAATTCGGTTTCGATCCCAGCAATACAGAATTATTGGAGATACACTTTATCGCCGGGGGGCAGACTTAGTTTTTCGACGTTGTTTAACTCACGAAGAGGCTGAGAGAGTTTTGAATGACTGTCACTCTGGAGCATGTGGCGGTCATATGTCTGGGTATGCCACAGCTCAGAAGGTGTTGCGCGCTGGCTATTTCTGGCCGTCTATGTTTAAAGATTGTATCCTTGCTGTCAGAACGTGCCACAACTGTCAAGTTTTTGATCGAAAGATGCGCGCTCCACCTGCTCCTCTCCACCCTATAATTGCCGCTGGTCCATTCGCCAAATGGGGCATTGACTTTATTACTTGTAACCCTCACTCGGCCGGGGGGCATGCGTATATCATCCTCGCGGTTGATTATTTTACAAAATGGGCCGAGGCGATGCCTACATTCGACGCAAGCGGCAAGACAGCTGCAGTTTTCGTATTCAATCATATCATAACTAGGTTTGGTGTCCCACAAGCAATCATTACTGACCATGGGAGCCATTTTCGAAATGTCATGATGACTGAGCTTACAAGCCAGCTTGGTTTGCGCCACGATAGCTCTACTCCTTATTATCCGCAAGCCAACGGTTTGGTTGAGTCAATCAACAAAGTTCTAGTCGTCATGATTCGACGGATCATTGGTATCCATCGAACGAATTGGCATAACATGTTATTTTCGGCGCTATGGGCATATCGAACTTCAGTGAAAAATTCAACAGGTTTCACCCCTTTTCAGCTAGTTTATGGCTTAGAAGCTGTGTTACCTATTGAATGCGAAATCCCATCACTTCAAATGGCTGTCGAATTACTTCCAGCTACTTCCGCAGAGGAGAAACGGTTATTATACTTAGCTAAATTAGATGAGACTCGACGTGACGCTACTTTAGCTATCGAGACTCACGCGAAACGAATGAAAGCTCAGTACGATAAAAATGTAACCCCTCGAAGTTTTTCGGAAGGAGACCTAGTATTATTATATGATCAAGCTAACGATAAGCTAGGTGCCGGAAAATTCGTTCCTATGTGGCATGGGCCCTACATTGTAAAGCGCAAGCTAGCAAAAGGGGCTTATGAGTTAGTTGATTTTGATGGGGACTCTTTGGGTAAACCCAGAAATGGACTTTACCTAAAGAGGTATTATGCTTAAAATGATGGGTATGGAGAAATTTTTAGATAGGTTAGATTTTCTTTCTAGCTAGCAAGTGTGTTAGTTTAGTCAGTGTGCTTAGCTTAGCAAGTGTGGTTTTTCGTCATTATTTTGGCTCATCTTGGTTTTACTCTTGATATTGTAGATGTCGACGCCTCTCCAAACATACATTGGATTTGCTGATGGTGCTTGTCGTAGTACACGAAATATCTCTTCCGCAGCTTGGGTTATCTATTCGCCCTCTGACGAGTTAGTTTCTATGCATGGGGTAAGCCTCGGTCAAACAACGAATAACATTGCAGAATACAGTGCAGTGGTTGAATTATTATCCGAATCTATTTCATTTGGAATTCGACGTTTGATAGTGAGGTTAGATTCTGAACTTGTTGTATTACAGCTTAATAGAGTTTATGCCATTAGAAATCCTGTGTTGTTAAGGTTGTTTTTGAGAGTGCGTCTCTTGGAACGTGAATTTGATTACATTGAATATCAACATATTCCAAGGTCTTTGAATACATTAGCAGATGCAATTGCTTCTCGAATGTTGGACAGACATTTACGATAATCATGCAAGTAAATTTAAAAACATTTCATCACATATGTTAAACAAGATAAGCCGGTAAAATAGTGATATATATAGATAGGAGTGTGTCAAAAAATATATACATCGTCTTCGATCATAGGTTTAAAACACCTTATGATCGGCAAAATGATAGTACAAAAAATCAAAATGTCACATGTGACTACAAAAGTGACTAGTCAATCACTGGTGGTGCTCTCTGTACGACACCACTGCGCGGGCTACCTTACGTAAAAAACCTCTAAATGGTCCAGGGACCGCGACTACGAAGCGCTGAAGCCTCATTGGAATATCATCCATAGTAGTCTCAGGTATATCTGCCGTGAGACGCTCTAGATCATGCTCCAAGTCGGCTAGTACTTCTGCTGTCGCATCCTGTGGGGCCGGTGCCGGTGCAGCTGGATGTAGTCTATCATAAGGCCGGAGGTTGGCTGGACGCTGTGGGCCAACATCTGCATTTTGAGAAATTTACTATTAGTTTTGAGACGATATATATAAAAAATACAAAAAATACATAACTAGAAAACTTGTGAAAATAAAAAGTACCTCTGTCATCCCATTGTTCTCCCTGTGGAAGAACCATGTCCGGATCACCTCTGAAATCTGTTCCGGCATACGGGAAATCCTGTATCACAAAAAGCTGGCTCTCTAACCAGTCAAAATAACTATCTGAGAATCGAACTACTGTCGCGCCCTCGTCAGGATGCCGGGCCATTACCGCAACCCATCGTATCAGCTTTGGCTGCTGAGGACCCAAGATATCAACAGTGAGTTGCTGAGGGATCAGCAATGGAATTCTCTCCAAGGCAAAGCTCACGACTATAGGCCCATATCCAAAAGTCTTTAGTCGTCCGTTCCTTGCCTTGGTCAGTTGGCTCTTCATATGAGCCGACACAGCTTCACACCAGTTGAAAATGGTGCCTTGGTAACAGTCAATTGCCATCCGCATTTGGGATCCGGAAGCAATGTGTAAAGCGGCCGCGCCGCAAATTCTGGTAACCGTGAATGCTATGACTTTGAGTTCCGGCAGAGTGATGTGTTTTATCTCTATGCCTTTTGAATGGTGAGCTCCAGGTGTGCACCAAGTCTCGCGGAGACTATCAAGGGATTGGCCACCCGGCCTAGTCCCCGCAAGGTTGAGTTGCTCACCTCTGTTTGGCAAGCCAGTGAGAAAGTATACATCCGAGGGCTCTATCTCGAGCTGGTGCCCTCCTATGTAAAAGCATTGTTCCTGTACGTTCCATCGCTCAACCAGCCATTCCAAGAATCTTACCTGGCCCCTCATGCCCGGTATGGTCCAATATTTGTATAAACCGCATGCTCTTAGGGCATCCAGAGAAGGTTGATGATTTATTGCAACTTCATCTTCCTCTACGTGCTCTCTTTCTCTCCAGTCTAACATGATTAGTGCCTGCATATCAAAAAATAGCATTAGAAATTAATTTGGGAATTTTTGGTGGTTTTTTGAGAGAGTTGGGGTTTTGAAATGCGCGTTTCTCGGAGGACGCACCCCGGCTTTGTTGCACAGGGCGCCCGGACGCAGCTGGCCTGAAGGCGGGCTGCGTCTTCCGACCGTTTTCCCGTAAGAGAAAAAGTCGGGGGACGCAGGTCACCCGAAGGGCACCTGCGTCCGCCGAGAGGCGCATTCCAAAACCAAAACCCCCCCAAAAAATAAAACTAAAACCTAAAAATTGATTCTAAACGGATAGAAATGCAGAGTAGGATGTGTAAAATACCTGGATGAGACGGCGTTCGATTCCAACGGTCAGATTTTCCGCAGCAACCACGGGAAGTTTTCTTGTCAAAAGCCCTTTTTTCAACCTCAACAGTGAAACGGTAAAAATGACATGGTAAAAGGTCTTTTTATAGGTTTTTTGGATGAATTAGTTCATTTTTTACCATGAAAAGATATTTTTGAATGTATTTTTGCCTATTTTAAACAGGTATGAGTAATGTGTCGCTTTTGTGCAGGACAAAGGGATTTCGAGGGAAATTGTAAATTTTTCACAAACAAAATTGCAGAGTCATCTTTTAAGCCCTTTTCTGACTCCTAAAAAATGAAAAGATCGCCGAGTGTTTCTTTTTCACTCGTTAAAACGGAATTAAAAGACGGTCCCCTTTTAGCTCTTTTCTGACCGTAAAATCAGGAAAAGATTGCCGGGTTTTTGTCGTTTCGAACTCGATAAGGAAATAAAACGACGTGTCCTTGATCGCTTTTTACTTTTCAGATTAACGACACTAATATGAAAGTACTCCTTGGTCGCAAGATCAAGCGGTTCCCCCAGGTATTATTTTATACTTTTTCGGGCTTGAGGGACACAAATATACGAAAAAGTTCAACGTGGAGTCTCCTTTAGTTTTTTCAGACTCTCTAAAAATGAAAAACGCCGAGTTTCTCCTATACTGGGCTCGTTAAATTTTTACAGTAGAGGACCTGTTCAATTACAAACAGGAACGAACCACTCCTTCCTAGGGTTCGAATTTAAACTAGGTTGGACTCGTCCGAAGGATGAGCTTACAATCAAGCATATGTTATCCTCCTCAAGCTTGTTAAAAATAAAGAGGTACTTGCCAGAAATGGTGGGGGAAAAAAGAGAAGAATGAACCTATTTGTCACCTTTTGTCTCAGAAGAAACTTTATTACCGCTCTTGAACACGACACTTGTTATTCACCTGGGTTGGGAAATCTTTCACCTCACAGTTGACCACGTCACTTTGAAAGTCTTTAACTGGGTTTCGGGGATTAACTTTGAGTTATTCGTCACCAAGCCATCTGTTGTGTCGTTATGTGTTCAAGAGGTCTGCAAACAACAAACTTTCATCTGCAAAATACTTGTCATCCATTTGACCATCCCTGAGTCAGTCCTTACAGCAACATTTCTTCAACTTGAACAATGATTTCGTGTTGCAGGCTTGCCTGCAACGGGTCACTTTCTATCGACATCGACACATTATCTAGAAAGATGACTTAGGAATCGACAGTACCTTGAAGTCTGCATGCATCAATGGCAGGTTTCTCGCCTTTGACGTCAGTTTACATCATTGACTTTCGATCAGAGGATTCCGTGAAGTGTTCGACATCAAAACATCTATTCACATTTCACGGGTTGTGCTTGGTACTTTGAGGACCATTGACATTACTGGTGGTTTCTCTCACACTTGTTAACAGTTTACATCATTGACTGGTAATCAAGTGGTTTCTACCATGTTCGACATCGAATCATTTAATCACATGGCTAGAATCGTACCAATTCGAGAAGTAGAAGTGAAGACCCTGGATCTAGTTTCTACCATCCAGGCTGCGAGGAGTTTTGTATTCATTATCTATGTAGGCTCATCATAAACAGATGGCTGCGTCCATACTGTGTCTACAAAAGTCTATAAAAATGATGTACTGCAAGATCATTCCTGTATCAGAGTAGTTAGTCCATTAGTTAAAGTTTTGAATCTGAGTATGGGAATGCCTACCTCAGTGATGATATATTCTTATCCATGTATTTTGTGTTGAAAATTGCAGGTTCCAACCAGGCCATCCACAAGGTAATCCTTGAAATGATAAAGCGCTTCACCCTTCCTAGAATTACAAAACCCTATTCTATTTCAGGCTTTGCACTTTAGGGGGCAATCTGTTACACTAAAAAATGTCACCTTGACTACTTACAGTTAGTATGGCTCAAATCAACAGTCATGCTACCCTCTTAGGCAAGTCTATGCCTCTGTTATCCATCTCAAACTCAAAATAGAGAGAAAGTCTTGTAAAAATCATGTTTATCTCTGGGGTCGCAAGTTCTCTCTAGTCTTACCTGCGGGGACGCGGACCTTGTTCACAAACACTGCGTCCATGGACGCTCTGTATGTAAAGGGACAGGTGCGTCCCTCTGTAAAAGACAAAATGCGCGAGTTTTATCTTGAAAAAGTTACTTGTGGTTACTTCTAGAACATTCTAGAGGTCGGTTTGATGAAATGGATGCGCCTCCAGTTGGTTCATGTATCTCTATTAAGGGGAGTCTTATCCCATCAATAAGGGAGCTATCCCACCCAAAGAGGGGGATGATCCCATTGATGGTGGACCAGAATAACCTCTTTACAGCACTATAAATAAAGGCATTGAGCCAGGAGGAAAGGAGGTTGGAGCTATACATTTTCTTTGGGTAAATGCTGCAGGATTTAGGTCTTCCATTAGAGCCTTTGTGAGGAGAGATTGTCTTCACTTGATTCTACTTGGGAGAGGGTGAGCTTTGTCAAAGAAGAGGAAAACCCTTGATGGACCCTGGGAGGAACTTGCACAACACCAAGGCCAGGTTGTAAGAGTTTCTTTGTTTCGTTATTAATACAAACTGGTTTATTTTTCTCAATAGCTTATGTTAATGAGTTATTTCATGTGTTCCTTGGTCTGCATGTTGGATATATGTTTTATTATATGAGATGCAAGTGCTTGGTAATTGTTTGATTGTTTGTGGTTGCAGGAATTGACTTGAAGGAGGAGCTCATCCGGATCGTCAAGAACGGACTTCAACAACAGCGTTTTGGAATAAGGTAAGCCTAAACACTTGTAGTTTTCATGTTATAAAAGGTGTATTTAGAGAAAGATCACTCCTTTTTGTCTTGTTTGTCATTAGAATGTCTTAGACTTCTAGGAAGGTCAGTCGTGTCCGCACCCTTGACAGTTTCCGTGTGACAACAAGATATCATTCAAGCGGACTTATCTTCATTCCAATGTGTTATTTTTAGGTGAAAGTGGTGGGAAACCTTTGATCGGAATAATTTAAAGGAAGATTGCGATAGTGGGATGATATCTATCAACTCTAGAAAGATGTGGCATGAAGCTAGGGAGCCCTATGTTTTACCAAAAATCTGCAACCAGATGTTTTTTATCTAGATGTGTTTGATAGGGATTGGAGGTTCATATTAAGACACGACCCTAGATCAAAAAATAACTTTGAGAACAATAGTGTTATCATGCCAAGTGAGGAAGATAATTTGGGTTTTCTTAATTTATATTATTGTTGTATGTGTTTTCTTTATTTCGCTAATTATATTGTTTTTTATTTGTCTTGTTGGAATTTGATATAATTGGTAAGAACCACAAATGTTTTTACACCGTTTTTTTGCAGTGGAAACATTTTTACACTTAAAACTAAGTATTTCCAATTGTGTACAATATCTATGATAATAAGGATTCAAGGTCACAATCCTTCTCAAATAGGAAAATGAAAAGAATATAACCAAAATGAGAAAATAGTGAATTTAGAAACAACATTGAAGATTTATTCTTGATTTAGATACTTACTGGTTTATTAATGAGTTCTTTCTTCTTGTTTAGTTCAAAATCAATATAAATCATGTATTGATAACTCTATGAGGACTTTAACAATGAAAAATTTGTGTATTAATATGTAAGATTAAATTATTGACTTGAGAGGTAAAGTCATGTTTATTATATTTAAATTATAGTTCTTGCAACATTATGTAAACTAAAAGGAGGTCTTATGCATGTATAGAATGTTGATTACATCTTTTTATGGACCATGAGAGAAACAAATGGGCTTACATGGATGCATGATAGGTTTTATTTTTTTCTTCTTGTATATTGGAACAACTCTGACTTTTATTTTCAATGGTAATTATAAATAAAAGTTTAATTAATAAATATTTTACGGTTAAGAATTAAATGATAAATAATGTGATGGTGATTAAGAGGCATTTGTTTGACTTTCTAATAGACTTGGTGATGCATTTTTCTTTGCTATTTAGATTATGAAAAATAAATATCTATTTTTATGTAATAATAAGTAAATTATTTAAAGTATACATGTCTTTATCATTGTGAACGTGATGTAATATTAGCTAGGAGACATATGAAAACATGAATTTTAATGACTATCTCGTGATAAGTATGTGGAAAAAATAATATTTCTTGAGTTGTTCATTAAGAAGTAATCAAATATATTAATTGTCAAAAGTTTAAATCTAATACAGTATGATTTTTTTATTATTTAACTCACATTTATTATTAAAAAGAGTTAAATTTAAACAAGTGCAATAGAAAATAAAGAACCAAAATAACACCAAAATGTTATATCTTTATTACTAGAAAAAAGTTCACTTGCATATTGTTGACAGTGTTGGATACCACCAACATACAGGGGATCTCCCTGATATTAGGTCCAATTAGACCTCACACCGTTTGGTGGAGTCACATCCAGAAATACATCCCAGTTATTGTTTACTTAAATATATGCCTTGGATTAAGCAATTAGCATGAGAGATAACCACATGTGTGCTATTGAATGAGAAAGAGAGTGTTCCTTGGGAAATGTTCAATTGTAGATGTATCAAGGTTCTTTCATTGTGAGGGAAAAAAGGTGAGCCTCTAAAAGATAAGTAATAGTACTAATCTAGTTGAGACACGAGTACAAAAGAGAAAGAATCGTTGGACATCAAGCGAAATAGTTCTCATAGATGACATGATTGTTAAATCATTACAACACATTTCCAACAAGTTTAGCACAAAGGTCACGAAATAGTTCAGTTACTCCAGTACATGTGAAATCCAACATGAATCACAAAAATTAGAAGAACAATATTAAAACATCCAAAAATCCATGCATGAAAATGTGTTGTACTTGAGGCATGACTTTCCATATCCCCATGACTCTTGACCTTTCAACATCTAATGACCTTTGGAATTCTATAACTCTTGGTTTTCCACATGACTTTTGGAATTACATATGACTTTTAGAATTACATGTATTTTGGATTTCTATACATGGACCAACGCATCTATGACAAGTTGGGAAATTGCAAACATAAGAGTGACCATCTTTGATTAAGGTGGGCCAATAATAACCATCCCCCATTAATTTATGTGCAGTTGTATTTCCCACATAGTGACCACTTGTCAGTCTGTTAAGTAATACTTTCAATACCTTCTCTATATCTTGAGGCTCAAGGCATCTTAGCAAGACATTGTTATGGTGGTTTCTAAAAATCATTCCATGAACAAATTGGTAGGATAGAGCTTTAAGGTGAATTTACCTATTTTGTTTACTCGATAAATGTGTGAGCAAGGTGTTGTGCTTTAGAAATTGAGAGCATTTATTGCTTCAGCTGCAAGCTGATAGAGACCATGACCCTTAAAGGCATGAACTGGTTTAACTCCATATCATATTCTTGTAAATGAGTCATCCAATTTTCCCTCTTCTCGCCCAACTCCTGTTGTACGAAAAATGTTATGACCACTGGATGAGCCACAAATATGATAATGTGAGCTTTAAGGAGATATGATATGAAGTATTTTACTACCTTATATATAGTGTACGCATGTTTATTGATGATTGGATAATTTAGCTCTGGCCCCTATAATCTAGCACTCATAAAAGAGATAGGTCATGCATTTCCTTCATCATCCTTTTGAGTCAGTATGGACATAACCGATGGATTTGAATCAAAGGTATAAAGCAACAAAATCTTTTCCATAATCAGGATTGAATATTGCAAATGCATCAATGATAGCTTGTTTAATTTGAATGAAAGAATCATTTTCCCTTTTTTCCCATTTATAAGTCACATATTTCTTAATCATCTCTTGTAATGGTTTAAATATCAGAGCATAATCAAAGATGAATTTTCACAATAAATTAATCTTCCCTAAGAAAGATTGCGTAGTCTTCTTATTCACTAGGAACGAGATCTGAATAATAGATTTGACCCTTTCAGGATCAACTTTAATTCTACTTTTCGCAATGATGTGTCTTGAGAGAGTTCCTTTTAACACACCGAATATGATTTTCTTGGTATTGAGAGAAATCCCATATTTGTGATGCCACTCAAATATTTGCTTCAAATGATGTGCATTATTTGATTTTATTTTGGAAAACATAGTAACATCATAAAAATAAACGACTACACTTTGGCCAATCAAGCCATGGAAGGTGATGTCCATCACTCTTTGAAATGTAGCACCATCATTGATAAGCACAAATGGCGTACACTTAAAGGCGAATGTTCCCCACTTGGTCTTGAAGGTAGTTTTAAGACAATCTAGTTATGCTACTAAAACTTGATTGTAACCAAAAACACCATCTAGTAGTAATAAAATCTCACACCCAAATATTGTTTGGAGGATTTGTTTCATGGATAGCACAAGGTAATTATCTTTATATGATGTCTGGTTGAGAATGCGAAGATCGACACATAACCTTATCTCATCAGACTTCTTTCTAACTCGGACCAATTTCAAAACCCAAGTGGAATGTCTAACTTTGAAAATGATATGAGCATCCAACAACTTTATTAATTCCTTTTCAATCAAGGGCTCCAATGTAGGATGGACTTTCCTTAGTTTCTATTGGAAAGGTGTCACTACTTCTTTGATGGGAATGATGTGTTGGATAATATTAGTATCATATGTCTTTAAGTCATCGTACTTGGTCCAGCTACAGGCTGAGCAACTTCCCCAACAAAATTGCACATTTCTGGAGGGAAACCAACCTTCCCACGAGAAATTTCACAATTCTGTTTGGCAGCCTGTTGGGCTCTAGAATTGTGCAATTTTGCCAGCCAACACTCCCAGCAGAAACTACACAAATGTCCACAGCAAGGATGCTCAACCTAGAAGTTGCGTAAATCTAGGCAGCAGTCAGCTGCATTGCCCAGAAATTGTGCAAATCTCCTGGGCAGTCAACCCATCTCTCAGCCAGAAACACACATTTTTCTCAAGCAGTTGAGTGGCTGCATGCATCAGTGGTTTGGTTGACCAGTTCTACCCGGGACCAAGGAAAATTGACTTGGATGCATGCATGACTTGATCTTCTTAGAATAGAAAAAGGAAACATGCAAAAGGCATCACATGATTTAGGGAGCTATTTTTAGCAGACGGGGGTTACATGTAAAGTTTTTTTAGAAACTTCTCTCCAAGTGTCACTTTTTCCTAGATTTGTGGGATGCGCGTCATGAGCCCAAACTTATTTATTTGATGCATCAGAGCTCATTCTTTCATATTGCTCTTGGAGCTTTGACATCCCATAGCACATCTAGGACACTTCGACACATCCAACTCAACTATTCATGGGTAAGTGGCCTCAACTTGTCTTTTTCAGCATTTCTGTTGCTTTTTGTGTATTTGCCTGTGTGAGTGTTGTTTTCTTGATTTCTTTGAACACATTCTATCATTTACATGTATACTAGCTTTTCGTAGCATTGTTTCAGTTTTCGTTGCTATCTCACTATTGTTGCATGCATGAAATTGTTTTGCACAAACGTTCACCGAACCGGCGAATCACTTCACCCACATGCATGTTGATCTATTTGTTGAATCATTCATTCATGTTTTGTATGCACTGTCAATCACTTATGCTATCACTTAGTGTCGCCATGCATTCACTATCTGATTTTCTTTTAGTTTCCTGTCGGCGTGTTGGGCCAAACTTGGCCCGGGCTCTGCCTTCACCGAGACTGCATTGCGTAATTTGGGGAGGGAACGCTCTACCTTCCTCTCCAGAAATGCACATTTCTACCCAACACTGTCCTCCAGGATTGTTTTGTGCATTTCTGAGGGGTAGTGACTGTTGGCCCAGAAAATTGCGCAATGCAGTCCTTGAGTCTGTAGTCACTCCCAGCTAGAATTCTGCATTGCGTAATCCCACTAGCCAGCAACCTATCTGGATTGCACATTGGGCAGATCCATTAGCCAATCCTATATCTCTGATAGCCTAGACTTCCTTTCACGTAGTTCTGGAAACCAGTCACCCAACCTCCCATAAGTAATTGCGCAATCTTGCCCATCAGTTTCCCAGGTATGTGTTGTGTCATTCCCCGAAGTTGCTTTGTTTTCACTAACATATTTCCTGCCATGCATGTTGCTTGTCTCCAGGTCTTTCAGTTGTCCATCTATCTTAATGGCTTCTAAGAGAATAGGATCTTAGGGCACTGATGAGAATGTAGCTGGAGAAGCAGTTGAGAAAGTGTCCTATAGTATGTCGATCTATGAATATACAAAGTTGTATCTAGACAAAGAAATCAAACTGAAGAAGCAAGAGGTAAATGAAACATTTACAGGTACTTTTTGGGAACACCTTGAAGACCGTCAGGTGTATGTGAACATTCAAAAGTCCAGCTTATACTAGATTGCATACAGATATCTTGTATTCCCATGCGTGGACATGATACACTAGATCGTCTCTCACACTGATCCCGAGACAACGACCTTCAGCAGTGTAAGTGGGATGAAGCTTGTGACCTTCTGGGAATGAGATTATGATGAGATGTATCAGATGTCAGAGCCTGTGACTATCATGGAGACTCCATTCAGCTTACCCAACAGCAGTGACAACTCCAAAGACATTCTGAAGAATTGGGTAAAGGAGCCAACTCGATTCAGGTTGACACCCAACCAGGTCTACAAGAAAAAGATACTAAAGAAGGCATACCAATACTTGATCATATTTTCTTGTCGACTGTATGGCCAAGAAAGAATGGAAACCTTCCCACAGAGTTGGGTGGTTTCTCTCAACCAATTGGCTAGAGAAGGAAAACCATGTAACTAGTCTAGCATACTGGCTCATCAGCTCAGGGAACAACTCACAAAGGCTCGACAGTCACCCGAAGGTATGCATGGAGAGATTTACATGTTTGCCTACATCCTAGATGCAGTCTTTTCCTGATAAGAGTTCCCAGGCTTGGAGTGGGCATGGTCACCAGTGGATACTGCTCTGAACACATATTTCAAATTTTTGTCTGAATGCAGCTTCAAAGGAGTAATCACAGGGCTTTCTGATGCTTTTGTCGTTCTTGTGTACAAGATGATATTTGAACAAGATCTACCCTACATGTCAAAGGAAGCAATGGACGCATTGATAGGAATTGTAAATTGGTATGCCTCATCATTCGACACTTTCATCCAAATGTTCAGTGTGGAGAATCCTCTACATGTTCTGCCAAAGTTTTCCTTTGACGTACTTGTCATGCAGGAAGTATCATATCACATATCGACAGGATTGATAGCTAGACTGCATCAGAAGAAGAAGGCACCTTGGCGCACTCTATTGTATATTGGGTTGTATGAGATCCAGAGTATCAAGCAAGCGGATGTCGAAGCAGAATTGATGAAGAAGTACCCATTCAACCTCTGAATCTATAATTCGTATGACCCACATTGCATTGTGAAGGATCACTGCATGAGAGTTCGGTTCAACTAGATTCATGGGGCATATCATTGGGCCAAGGAGAGCAACATCAGTAGCAGTAGTAACAGCAGTGGAAGCAGAGCCATGCATACCAGTGCACAAAAGAGGAGGAGGAGAAAAGCTGCAAGTTTCCAGCAGATCCACTTGTAGAGAAAGATGTTATGGCTATAGAGGCAAAGAGGAAGTAGTGCGACAAGCGAATCGCACGAAGGTAGAAGCACAAGAAGAGAATGGAAGAAGAAAAGAAGGAGTTGCATGAGTTAAGAGAGCAACTCCGAAAGGAAAAAGAGCTGCACAAACAGGAGAGGGAAGCACAGTAGAAGCATATATAGCAGGGGGTACAACATGTGCAAACAAACGAAGTAGCACCCATACAAGTAGTTGATTCCTTTGAACAGTTGGCATCAGGAAAATATGGTGAACCATCGGAGAGGCAAGACTTTTCTCATGAGATAGAATAGGCACTTCAATAGTTTGATGCAAACATGGAGCAACAGGAGTTGGAATAAGATGCCGACCTCATGCCTCATCACAAAGAGGTCGACTCACCCACTTCAATGCATCCAGAAGAGGAGCAGTCTTGGATGACCAAGGAGGCATTAAGATCCTTGGTGATCAGCTGGAAGAAGAGATGCACAACATCTCATTTGATAAATCCCAAAATAGATTTGTGCAGTCTCGAAGATTGTCAGCTCCATAGGATCAAACATCTCCTACGCAAGTTGAAGAACGAGTGATCGTGACTAATGTGCGCAAACATCCAACTACCTTGGCTGATGCAACCAGAGTGTATGACGAAGCCACTAGCTCAAGTGTTCGCTTCCTAATAGCTGAGAATGAGTGAATGGAAAAGGAAATACAAATGGCCAAGAAAGGAGGAGACTTGGTGACAATGTCCACCCGAGATGAATTGAAGAAGGAATACTAGATGAAGTATTGTCCCTTGATATAATTATGCGAGCATTTTACTCCAAATTTGGTACTGTGCACAAGGAATTTGTCCATCTCAATGGATGGCAACAACGATGTGTTAGACGAGCATGCATCTTGATGAACGTGCATGTTATTTTTGATGACATGCAAACATGGACGATGAAGTACAAGGGAGCCCCACTTCACTTGCCTAAGATGATGAGGGTCCATGCGGTCGAGCTGAAGGCACGTATCCAGAGTCAGATCTGGAATTATGAATAGTTCCCGTAGTTCATCACTAGCATACAGAACTCCCATGTATGAGTATTCAAGAGTATGGATATTGTGGTGCACACGCATGTGATCCCATCAGTGGGACTCTCACCCAGGTGAAGACAAAGAAGCAGGTCTGACTAGAGCTTGACTCATACTTCGACGAGTTTATGCGCATCGCCACTCGCCCAGACTTACCTATCAGTGTAGACATTGTGCACAAGTATGTAGCTGGTCCAGCCACATTGAAGACAATGATGCACATGCTTTCAGATGAGTCACACGAAGGAGCTCGAGCAGTGTACCTGGATGCTATGGAGGCAAAGGTCAGGTTTCAGATGGATGTCACCGCAGAACACACGGACACTATCATAGACTATAGAGCTTGGCATCAATGTGTTACTGTTGATCAACATGAGGATGTTGAGCAGTTGGACTTCTATAGTTGTCTAATTCAAAGTGATGTCTAGTTTGGCTTGCTCAAACGATTGTGTTCACATGGGTACATGTGCATTGTAATGTTGAGTCATGTCAAGTGTAAGTCAAATGTCATTAGTCGATGTAACAGTCATAGAGTAGGTGAAGAGTCATGAGGGTAGTTGAATAGTCACAAAGGGGAATGTCAAGGTCCACCCCACCCTTTCTTATAAATAGTCCCTCATAACTCATTGTATAGGCTTTTGGTTAGCCAAGCTTCTGATAAGACTATCTTGGAAATATCTTGGATAGTATTATAATGCGCCTTGGCTTCTCCACTGCATGGAGCTAGTTCATCTCTTTGGAGGAGTAGGTGGATGTGGCTGTAACGTTCCACTATTAGGGCTAGCAGGTTTACATGGATGTATTGTATGATTGGAACTTACATTTCTTTATATAATATGAGATAGCATGTTTTCATGCATATGTTGTTATTGTAGTTGGATTATTCCGGTTGTTGTAGCAATGTATGTTGTTTAACTTATGTAGTTGTGTATGAACACTTTTGTATGCAATTATATGAATCTTGTTGTAGATGTGTTGTTGGTTTAACCATCACTTTGGATTGCCGGACTGACCTGCTTTCCAGCTTGTGATGCATCTTCGCTCATGTGTTCCCTTCCTAGCTGAGTACACTTATAGGTTGCCAAGGGGCGCACTCATCTCAACCCACCTATGTTAGGAACCTCTCATGCACCTTCCTTGACTCACTACAGTAGTCACACCCTTGCTACTGACAGAGTTATCTTACTTGCCTCTGTGTGACATCGCGGTCAAGGCATTACCATATGACCCACTACTAGGAATCCTACACCAAATGGTCTGAAGTCTAATTGGCACTTCTTACTGGGGAGATCCCCTTGACATGTTGGCGGGTCTAGCACCGTTAACATTTGTGGCACTAGAAGGAGGGCTAGATGACAAGATGCGTCCTCTCATCTAGTTTTGAACCTGTGCATACCTTTCATGTATTCTTGCACTCTTCTCCCTCTGTGATGTTTTTTGAATCGTGAATATCTCTCCATCACAAGGGAGTCTTTTGATATCTTGTCCACTTTCATGTATGATGGTGAAGGTGAAGTGGCCTGGCTTGAGTACTTACATGTCTTTGTTTCCATGCTTCATGAGGAAGATGGGTGTTCTGACGAACAGGCCAGCATGCTGCTTGCACACACACTTCGCGAGTCTCCACTTCGATGGTTGCTCAGCCTACTGGCTGATAGCATGCACTCACTTGAGCACTTTTGTAATCTTATTGAAGACACTTTCTATCATTTTGATTCAGACCATCTTGACCAAAAATTGTTACAACAATGAAAGGCTCCACATGAATCGGTTATTGATTTTTGGCAACGCTTCCATGACTTGCAGTTTCAAGCTCTAAGGAGCTAGATGAAATTTGCCTATCTCTGGGACCAATTCAATTATTTCGTTAAGTAATCTACCCATCCCAAGAAGAAGCTTGAGATCAAGCCTCACTCAACATTCTTTAGTGATGGAGCTGCGTAATCTCATGGGGATGTGGTCACTATCTTCACTAACTATTTGTCTTCCTCTCATTCAATAGCTCCACCACTGTTGAGTGATGTTGAGGATCATGCTCACACACTTATTTAGATTTCACATCCTCCCAACATCAATGAACTCAATTTTCGCACAGATTTGGTTGTGAGTCCTTCGAGTTCTCATATCCATTATGTTCTACGACCTCCATCTTCACACTCAGGTGTTCCTCCAGATGATGTTTTCTTGTGTTTTTCCATTCCGGACTCTTCACTTTTTTTCAAAGAGGAACAACCCATTGACGGAGTTAGTGTTACAAAACCAACATGTGTTGTCATTCATGAATAGTATGAGTGGGAGCTTGAGCATCAACACTCGGCAAAGGAGGACTCCCTTCCGTCCGAGCCCCCTCCATTCTTTCCTAACATCTTTGGTGAACCTTCCATCCATGATTTCGCATGTATGTCTTCATCCACAAATGCACCCATTGTTGATCACTTGCAGGACTCAACAGATGTTGGTCCATCATTCGAAAATGGAGAGAATAAGTTATTCATTGAAAATCCACTTGATCTTTCATCTGTCTTTTCTGGACACAGAGAGGATGAGTTTGTTCGCTTTTCATCTACATGTCTGTTTGATTCATCTTATCATGAGGATGCCAATGAATTCATTGATTTTTCTGATCATGGTGGTCCTGATCCATTTACAACCATATTTGATCATGGTAATGACTGCATCACAATCGATCTTTAGAAGCCACCGGTTTATGATGATCAACCTGATGATGAAGTTGAAACACCCAAGACTATCGAGACACTTCAGGCTGAGCTGATGGTTATGTTAGGTCCTCCCTCTCTTGGGATTAGTCTCACTTCCGATCATGAAACTGTTCAATCACCCAAGGCTCCTCATCACTCATCTGTATGCATTGAAGATCCATCTCACACACAAATCACACTTCCTCCACTAGAAATACACGATCTCATCGCTCATGCATTGGAGGAATCTTACATTGCAAGAGCACATGTACGATGCAATTTATATTTGTTTCTTTTGTTTGCTTGCATGTCTCGGTCAAGAGTGTGCTTGTGCTTCAAAGTTGCACGTAGTGTCACACAACACCATGATACGTCCACAGACTGCTCGTGATGCACTTGCACTCATTTATGTCCTGTGGGCACTATCAAACATGAAGTGTGGTTGTCTTCATTGTTATATCTTTCTTGCTTGCTGGTTTGCACAACTAGGTTGCTTGCAGACCAAGCCTTCACCAACATGGGTCAACCAATGCACCGATGACTGAATTGGAAATATCACTTCACGTGATCAGGCCCATGCACCGTTAGTGTAGGAGTAGGAGTAGTGTTTTCTTTCAGTTAGTTTGCTTGCATGCCTGTTTGCTTCTTCACTTTGTTTGCTTGTTTGTATGCTTGCTTGTTTTCTTACTTTATTTTCTTTCACTTTTGCTTTTTCCATTGCTTTTATTCATCGTTTGTTAGTTCGCTTGTTTTGTATAGTTCATTTGTTTCGTTCATAGGTTAGTTTGCATGAAACCATGTATGACTCTTGAAACGAGCTGGGTGAAGTAAAAGAGGGCTTGTACATCTATCTTTACTTGGTTATCTATCATCTTGTCTCTGTATGAAGAGCATGTTACTTTTAGTTTGTGATACCTCGAAGGAGAATACATATTGTTCGAAGTGAGCCTTGGTGAAAACACAATGCTTGCACGCTAATTAGTGTCACCTTCTCTAGTCGGTTGTTTTTGGGTTAACCCTTTTCAGCTCAGTCAAGTAGAGTAAGGTGAGGGGGAAAACCTTGACAGGCACGTCAGAGATACAAATAAACTACTTCTCTGTTAGAACAACTTCTTCTTCTCTCAATAAGACGATCTAGTTATGCTACTAGAACTTGATTGTAACCAGAAAAACCATCTATTAGTAATAAAATATCACGCCCAAATATTGTTTGGAGGATTTGTTCCATGAATAACACAGGGTAATTATATTTATATGATGTCTGGTTGAGAATACGAAAATCGACACATAACCTTATCTCACCAGGCTTCTTTCTTACTCGAACCAAATTCAAAACCCAAGTGGAATTTCTAACTCTAAAAATGATATGAGCATCCAACAACTTCCTTAATTCCTTTTGAATCAAGGGCTCCAATGTCGGATGGACTTTCCTTAGTTTCTGTTGGAAAGGTGTCACCACTTCTTTGATGGGAATGATGTGTTGGATAATATTACTATCATATGTCTTTAAGTCATTGTACATCCATGAAAACACATCACGGTACTATTTGAATAAGCAGATGAATTATTGTCATTCTTGTGGAGAAAACCATGTACCGAGGTTTGCATACCTTGAATCTTCTTGAGTTCCAAATTTGACTTGTTGAGATGATAACTTCGAGCTCTAAGTCTTCGTATTGATTTTTCCTCTAAACTGATTTTGCATGTCATATCATTTTTCTAGGGCCACCACACCTTTAGGCATAGTATTACCTTTCATTGCATTAGATGCCTCCTATAAAGCCTTGTCACAGTCATCCTCGTCAATGGCAACATCTATAAACATGTCTGCATTAGCCATAGAATGTAGTATCTGTTGGTCGTCATTGAAAACACAAAAAATAGTGGTGTTATCAAGCACAAATGGTTTATATATAATATCTATAGAAAAAACATTTCTCAATGGTGACATTCTAGCAATTTCATTTTCTAATGCATATGTTGTAACGTTCTTAACTCTAGGAACAAAAGTAATATTAAAAGATTTAAAATAATTAATAAATTTCCATACCTCTTGTAGTTATTTTTTAAGATTTGGTGAAATGCGGTGGATACTATCTCGTACTTGATGAGTGACCACTTTTGAGTCACTAAATACGTTGAGCAACTCTACCTTCGAATCAATGGATTTCTTTAGTCTAAGCATGAGTGCTTCATATTCGGTAGTATTATTTGTACACTCAAACTCCAAATGGCCATCCTGCATCTTTGAACCATCAAATTATAAAGTCCAAATATAATTAGCTACTAAAGTGCTTCCTATACTATTATTACTATTACTATGTACATCTATATTACAGGGTTCATTAGCACTAGTCGGAATACAAGGAAGTATCTCCAATTGTGTATCAGGTGGGATAATTGGTGGTTTTGCTTGATAACACATGTGATCTGTTTCCAAGAAACAATTTCCAAAGATTAAATCAGTAAAATAAACAAGATCATTATGACCCTCAAGTGGTGTCACAGTGTATTTCATGTATGATTCACTCTCCACTCGAATCTGGTTGTTTCTGCCCTTGTATGGAATCAACAAATGTGACCAATATGTAGGAAAATACCCTTGTAATTTACTAGAATAGTCTCTCCTCAAGAGTATTCCATATGCTTCAGGAATATCCATAATTATAATGTTTATACATTGTTGTACTCGATGATCATATGATAATTGTATAATAACATTCTTGAGTTCACTAATACCTTAGACAAGAGATATCCCCATCTTAATGATTTGTGCATTGGTTTTATCCCATCTAACATTAATTTTATTAGAAACAGATAATGGCATTACACTCACAGATGCACTCAAATCGAATAAACAATTATGGACATTGTAATTAAAAAATTTAAAGGTTAACAAAAATGGATGGAAGAGAGTGTTAGCATCTAAAGTGACAACATTGACTATACATTCAAGGGCTCTAGAGGACTTACTAGAAACCTTATGAGAAGAAAAATATTTTTCACCTAATGAAGGCTATGAAAAGGCTTGGATAAGAAGTGTTGGGTTGTGTTATATTTTTTTGGACCCTATATTAGGTTGGGCAGACCTACCTATGGCTTTCGGTCCATGGTTTTGGACGCGATGGTTTTCGGTCCATGGTTTTGGATGTGATGGTTTTCAGTCCATGGCATTGGATGCTTCGGAATGTATAAATATGTATTGTAACATTGAAAGGAATATAATGAAAAATCAAGCTAGTAGTCCCGGTTTTGGGATCCAGGGAAAATCTCTGTGTATATGTGTTTTATTTGTTATGCTCTTGCATTGTTTATTTTCTGTGTTTTAGAATTTGTATGAAAGTAATTTCTGTACGGGGTTCAAACCTACATTTGGTATCAGAGCCGTTTTGGCTTCAAGATGACGCCTTTGTTACTGAGGGGTTTCGCTCGGGCCTGTGGTAGACCCTGTTCAATGGGAGATCTGTGGGATCGATTCTGGTGGTGAAAGAAGATGGTGAGCAGTGGAAAGATAGAGATCGATAAATTTAATGGTCAGAGTTTTGAGTTATGGAAACTCAAGATGGAGGATCTGTTGGTGGATAAAGATCAGTGGATCACGGTAGATCCAGGTACTAAACCAACGGGAGTGTCCAATGAAGAATGGAAGAAGTTGGATCGGAAGGCAAAGAGCACAATACGATTGTGTGTCTCAGATTCAGTATTTCTGAATGTATAAGGGGAATCTACGGTGAAGGCTTTGTGGGACAATTTAGGGAATTTGTACCAATATAAGTCTCTGGTGAATAAATTGTTCCTACGGAAAAAGTTGTATAACCTGAGGATGAAAGATGGAGACTCGGTGACAGAGCATCTGAATGCATTTAATACTGTAGTAAGTCATTTATTATATGTTGATATTAAAATTTCAGATGAAGATAAGTGCATCAGTTTTTTATGTTCTCTACCAGATTCAAGGGATAGTCTGGTTATTGCAATAGGTAGCAATGCAACTGCCTTGCAATTTGATGAAATAGTCTCATCCTTGCTAATGGAGGAGATGAGACGGAAAAATATGGAGAGCCAGAATGGTGATGCCTTGTCTGTACGAGGACGGTCCCAGAATAGAAACAAAAATAAGTCATCGAGTGGGAGATCCAAATCTATAGGGAGATCTAAATCTCCAGGAAAACTTGTAAAGGTGGTGTGCTGGAAATGCAGAAAGGAAGGGCACCACAAAAGGGACTATAAATATAAAGCTCCTAACAAAGGAAAGGGATCTGATGATGCTTCTTCTGCAGAGGCAAAAACCACCTCAGATGAAGGTGGGGATGTGTACTTAGCTTCCTAAAGTACACATGTAGATCATGAGGCATGGTTGATTGACTCAGGTGCATCCTTTCACTTCACTCCCCATAGAGAGTGCTTATGCAAGTATGATAAATACGATGGTGGTGATGTCTTCTTAGGGGATGATAGGAAGGATAGAATCATTGGTCGGTGAAAAGTAAAGTTGAAGTTGCAAGGTGGAAGGGTTAGAACACTTCTGGGTGTTCTTCATATTCCTGCATTAGCCAAAAATCTGATTTATGTAAGCAAGCTGGATGATGCAAGTGTAAAAATAGTGTTCGAGAAGGATACCTGCAAGATGGTTCGAGGAGCACTAGTATTGATGCAGGTGTCACGCGGAAAGAGTCGTTAGTGCGGACACAACCGACCTTCCTAGAAATCCTAAGACTCTCTAATGACAAACAAGACAAATAAGAGCAATCCTTCTCTAAATATGCTTTTACAATATGAGAAATCAAGTGTTTAGATCCTACCTGTAATCCAACGCTGTTGTAGTAGTCCAGCTTCGTTGATCCGGATGAGCTCCTCCTTCCCTTCGAAACCTGCATTCACCAACAATCAAACGATTAAATAGCACCTGAATATCACATAAAATAAAACATATTTAACATGTAGACCAAGGAGTACATGAAACAACTCATTAATAACAAATTGTTGAGAAGAATGGACTAATTTGTATTAAAAGGTAACAAAAGGAACCATTACAACCTGAGCCTTGGTGTTGTGCAAGCTCCTCCCAGGGTCCACAAGAGTTCTCCCTTACTCTGATCAGCTCACCCACCTCCCAATGGAAACAAGTAAAGATGGTAATCTCTCCTCACAAGCTTCTACAAGGAAGTCCTAATTCCAGCAGCATCTACCCTTAGGAATGTTCAGCTTTCAACCTCCCCTCCCTTTGGCCCAATGCCTGTATTTATAATGCTCTAGAGGAAGTTATTCAGGTCCACCATCAATGGGATAAGCCCCTCTTTGGATGGGATAGCTCCCCTATTGATGGGATAAGTTCCTCTTTGGTAGGGATACATGAACCATCTGGAGGCGCTTCATACACATCAAACATGCTTCTAGAAGACTCTAGAAATGACCACAAGTAACTTTTTTAGAGTGAAACTTGCGCCTTTTGACCTTTACAGGAGTACACACCCATCCCTTTACATACAGAGCATACAAGTACGCAGGTTTTGTGAACTTGGATTGCGTACCCGCAGGTGAGGCTAAGAGAAACTGCGTACCAGAGATAATTGACTTTTAAATGACTTTTCTCTCTTTCTTGAAGTTTGACATGGAAAGCAGAGGCATGAGACTTGCAAAGGGGGATAGTATGACAGTTGATGGAGCCATACTAACTACAAATAGTCATGGTGACATTTTTTAGTGTAACAGATTGCCCCCTAAAGTGCGAAGCCTGTAGTAGATTAGGGTTTTTGTGATCTAGGAAGGGTGAAGTACTTTATCATTTCAAGGAGTATCTTGTGGAGGACCCGGTCAGAACCTGCAAATATTCAACACAAAATACATATATAAGATGATATCATCCCTGAGGTAGGCATTCCCATACTCAGATTGAAAACTTTAACTAACAATCTAACTACTGCTCTGATATAAGGATGATTTTGCAGTACATCACAATCATAGACTTTTGTAGACACAGTATGGACGCAGCCATCTGTTTATGATTAGTCTACTGTATAATGAATACAAAACTCCTCGCAGCCTGGATGGTGGAAACTAGATCCAGGGTCTTCATTTCTACCTCCCGAATTGGTACGATTCTATCCACGCGAATAAATGAGTTGATGTCGAACATGGTAGAAACCACTTGATTACCAGTCGATGATGTAAACCGTTAACAAGTGTGAGAGAGACCACCAGTGATGTCAATGGTTCTCAAAGTACCCAGTACAATCCATGAAATGTGAATGAATGAGTTGATGTCGAACATGTCACGGAATCCTTTGATCGAAATTCAATGATGTAAACTGTCGTCAAAGGCGAGAAACCTGCCATTGATGCATGCAGCCTTCAAGGTACTGACGATTTCTAAGTCATCTTTCTAGATAATGTGCTGATGTCGATAGAAAGCGACTCGTTGCAGGCAAGCCCACAACACGAAACCATTGTTCAAGTTGAAGAAATATTGCTGTAAGGACTGACTCAGGGATGGTCAAATGGATGACAAGTATTTTGCATATGAATGGTTTATTTGCAGAGACCTCTTGAACACATAACGACACGACAGATGGTTTGGTGACGATTGACCCAAAGTTAATACCCGGAAACGGTTGAAGACTTTCAAAGTGGTTTGATCAACTTTTAAGGCAAATGATTTCCCAACCTAGGTGAACGGAAAGTGTCGTGTTCAAGAGCGGTGATAAGGTTCTTCTGTAACAAAGGATAACAAATCGGTTCATTCTTCTCTCTTTTCCCCCACCATTTTTCGCAAGTACCTCTTTATTTTTTACAAGCTTGAGGAGGATAACATATGCTTGATTATAAGCTCATCCTTCGGATGAGTCCAACTTAGTTTAGATTCGGACCCTAAGAAGGAGTGGTCCGTTCCTGTTTGTAATCGAACAGGTCCTTTACTGTGAAATTTTAACGAGTCTAGTATAGGAGAAACTCGGCGTTTTTCATTTTTAGAGAGTCTGAAAAAACTAAAGAAGACTCCAAAGAGAACTTTTTCGTAAATTTGTGTCTCCCAAGCCCGAAAAAGTATAAAATAATACCTGAGAGAACCGCTTGATCTTGCGACCAAGGAGTACTTTCCTGTTTAGTGCCGTTGACCTGAAAAGTAAAAAGCGATCAAGGAGACGTCGTTTTATTTCCAATATCGAGTTTGAAACGACAAAAACCCGGCAATCTTTTCGTGTTTTTACGGTCAGAAAAGGGCTATAAGAGGACCGTCTTTTAATTCCATTTTAACGAGCATAAAAGAAACGCTCGACAATCTTTTCATGTTTTAGGAGTCAGAAAAGGGCTTAAAAGATGACTCTGACGTGAAAAATGATAATTTACCCTAAAGTCCCTTTGTCCTGCACAAAAACAACACATTACTCATACCTGTTTAAGATGGGCAAAAATACATTGAAAAATATCCTTTCATGGTGAAAAATAAACAAACTTAGTATTCATTCATCCAAAAAACCTATAAAAAGACCTTTTACCATGTCATTTTTACCATTTCACTGTTGAGGTTGAGAAAAGGGCTTTTGACAAGAAACTTCCTGTGGATATTGCGGAGAATCCGACCGCCAGAACCGAACGCCGTCTCATCAGGTATTCTACAACATCCTTCTCTTGCTTTCCATCCGTTTAAAATTCATTTTTAGGTTTTTATTTGATTTTTTGGAGGTCTTGGGGTTTCAAGATGCGCCCTTCGGGGTACGCAGGTCATGCACTGCTGACCTGCGTACCCCGATATTTTCTCAATGGGGAAAATACCGGGCGTACGCACCCGGCCTTAAGGGAAGCTGCATCCGGACGCTCTGTTCCTAAAAGCCAGGGTGCGTACCCCGCAAAACGCATTTTGAAAACCTCATTTCTCCAAAATGGACCAAAATTTTAAAATTTTATGGACTCTAACAGATGTTTTATGATGTGCAGGGTGCACACCATGCTTGATTGGCGTGAAAGAGAACACGAGGACGTTGATTTGGCCGCAATAGGTCATCAACCTTCTATTGATGCGTTAAAGGCATGCGGTCTCTATAAGTACTGGGCCATACCTGGCATGAGGGCCCAGGTGCCATTCCTTGAGTGGCTGGTTGAAAGGTGGAACATTCAGGATCAGTGTTTCTACATCGGAGAGCACCAGCTCGAGATAGAGCCTTCCGACATATATTTTCTCACTGGCTTGCCTAACAGGGGCGAGCAACTCTCTCTATTCGGGACTAGGCCGGGTGGCCAATCCCTTACTAGTCTCCGGCTAGAGTGGATATGGGCCTTTAGTTGTGAGCTTTGCCCTAGAGAGAGTTCCAATGCTGATCCCCCAACATCTTACAGTTCCAGTTGGGCCTCCTCGGGAGCCTAAGTTGACGAGATGGGTTGCGGTAATGGCCCGGCATCTTGATGAGGGAGTAGCAGTTGTTCGATTTCCTGACGGTTACTTTCACTGGTTGGAGAACCAGGTCTTTGCGATTCAGGATTTTCCTTATGCCGGAATGGATTTTCGGAATGATCCGGACATGGTTCTTCCACAGGGAGAACAATGGGACGACAGAGGTATTTCATTCTTCACAAGTTTTAAATTATGTATTTTTTTTGTTTTTTATATATCGTCTCAAAACTAACAGCACAAATTTTCAAAATGCAGATGTAGGTCCACGGCGTCCGGCCAACCTCCGGGCTTTTGAGAGGAGAGTACCAGCTGTACCAGAACCAGCCCCACAGGATGCGGCCGCAGAGACCTTAGCCGAGCTGGAACAGGATCTAGAGCGTCTGACGGCGGATATACCAAAGACCACTATAGATGACATTCCTATCCGACTTCAGCGCTACGTGGTCGCAGTCCCAGGACCTTTCAGGAGGTTCCTGTGTAGGGTAGCGCGGGCAGTGGTCTCGTATAGAGAGCACCACCAGTGATTGGCTAGTCGCTTTTGTAGACACATATGACATTTTTGGCTTTTTGTACTTATCATTTTTGCCGATCATAAGGTGTTTTTCAACCTATGATCGAAGACGATGTATATTTTTGACACACTCCTATCTATATATATCATTATTACCGGCTTATTTTGTTAAACATGTGTGATGAAATGTTTATAAATTTACATTTATGATTGTTACAAATGTCTATTTAACATTCGAGACGCCATTGCATCTGCTAATGTATTTAAAGACCTTGGAATATGCTGATATTCAATGTAATCAAATTCGCGTTCCAAGAGACGCACCCTCAAAAAAAATCTTAATAACACTGGATTTCTAATGGCATAGACTCTATTAAGCTCTAATACAACGAGTTCAGAATCTAACCTCACTATCAAACTCCGAATCCCAAATGAAATAGATTCAGATAATAATTCAATCACTGCACTGTATTCTGCAATGTTGTTTGTTGTTTGACCGAGGCTCACCCCATGCATAGAAACTAACTCGTCAGAGGGCGAATAGATAACCCAAGCTGTGGAAGAGATATTCCGTGTACTACGACAAGCACCATCAGCAAATCCAATGTACGTTTGGAGAGGCGTCTACATCTACAATATCAAGAGTAAAACCAAGATAAGCCAGAATAACGACAAAAACACACTCTTTAAACTAAGCACACAGCCTAAACTAAGCAAACATACCAGTTAAAAAGAAAATTAACCTAACTAGGACTAACTAAATCTCCATACCCACCATTTAAGCATAATACCTCTTTAGGTAAAGTCCATTTCTGGGCTTACCCAAAGAGTCCCCATCAAAATCTACCAGCTCATAGGCCCCTTTTTCCAGCTTTCGCTTGACAATGTAGGGCCCATGCCACATGGGAACGAATTTTCCAGCACCTAATTTATCGTTAGCTTGATCATATAATAGCACTAGGTCTCCTTCCGAAAAATTACGAGGGGTCACGTTACGGTCATACTGAGCTTTCATCCTTTTTGCGTGAGTCTCGATTGCCAAAGCAGCGTCACGTCAAGTCTCATCTAATTTAGCTAAGTATAACAGACGCTTCTCCTCTTCGGAAGTAGATGGGAGTAATTCGATAGCCATTTGAAGTGATGGGATTTCGCATTCAATGGGCAACACTGCTTCCAAACCATAAACTAGTTGGAAAGGAGTGAACCCTGTTGATGTTTTTACTGAGGTTCGATACGCCCAAAGCGCTGAGAATAACATGTTATGCCAATTCGACCGATGAATACCAATGATTCGTCGAATCATGATAACGAGAACTTTGTTGATGGATTCAACCAAACCATTTGCTTGAGGATAATAAGGAGTAGAACTATCATGGCGTAAACCAAGCTGGCTTGTAAGTTCTGTCATCATAATGTTTCGAAAATGGCGCCCATGGTCAGTGATTATCGCTTGTGGGACACCAAACCTAGCAATAATATGATTGAATACGAAAATCGTTGCTGTTTTGCTGCTTGCCTCGAATGTAGGCATCGCCTCGGCCCATTTAGTAAAATAATCAACCGCAAGGATGATATACGCATGCCCCCCGGCCGAGTGAGGGTTACAAGTAATAAAATCGATACCCCATTTAGCAAAAGGACCAACGGCAATTATAGGGTGGAGAGGAGCAGGTGGTGCGTGCATCTTGCGATCAAACACTTGGCAGTTGTGGCATTTTCGGACCGCAATGATACAATCTTTAAACATGGACGGCCAGAAATAGCCAGCACGCAACACCTTCTGAGCTGTGGCATACCCAGACATATGACCGCCACATGCTCCAGAATGACAGTCATTCAAAACCCTTTCTGCCTCTTCATGAGTTAAGCAACGACGAAAAACCAAGTCCGCCCCACGACGATAAAGAGTATCTCCAATAATCTTGTATTGTTGGGATTGGAATCGAATTTTCCGGTGTTCCGACTTTGAAGCTTCGGGCCGAAAGGATTGGGTTTGGAGATAGACGATTATATCCCCATACCATGGATCTAAAGTGCTGATAAGAAACAGAGATTCGTCCGCAATGGGTTCCTCTACCACCGTTTCCGTGTCAGCACGCGGGAAGTCACACATCAATTCCGCAAAAACTAAGGATTTCTTAGACTTGGACTTCTCAAACTCCAAATCGAACTCCTGCAGGATAACAATCCATTTGGAGTACTTGCCCCCTAGCAATTGTTTTGTCAAAATATAGATCATAGGGTTACAATCTGAAATCACTGTAGTTTTACGGAGAAGAATGTAATGACGAAAACGCTGGACAGCTTGAACGGCTGCCAGTGCCAACTTTTCCACATGCGAGTATTTTAGCTCGGTTGGATTTAACGTCCGACTAAGGTAATATATCACATGTTCCGTTCCGAATTCGTCTTCCTGAACTAAGACCATTCCAATGGTGGAGTGGGAGGTGGCGAGATACAAAAAGTAATCCTGGTTGTAGTTGGGAGGATGCAGCAACGGTGCATGGGTCAACGTGTGCTTAAGTGCATCAAAAGATTTCTGAGCTATCTCATCCCAAGAAAATTGAGCGTTTTGTTTCAACAACTGGGTGAAACCCTTTGTAACCTCGGCGTAGTTAGGAATGAATTGACGTAAAAAGTTTGCTTTCCCTTGCAAACTTTGGAGTTGGCGCAAACTCGAAGGAGGAGGCAATTTGATGATAGCTTCGACCTTCGAGGGATCGACGCGGATACCGGTTTGAAACGACAAATCCTAGCAATCATCCCACTTCTATGCAGAAGACACATTTGTGTGGGTTCAACCGAATTCGATAATGCCGACACCTCATAAAAATAGCGCGTAAATGGACAAGGTGATCAGCTCGATGTAAAGAATGAGCAGGCAAATCATCGAGATACGGTTGCACAATGTGCTTGATGTCGTGAAACGCGTAAGACATTGCCCGTTGGAAAGTGGCTCCGGCATTCTTAAGTCTGAAAGGTAATTTGCAATAAGCAACGTCCCCCAAGGACAAATGAAAGCCGTTTTTGGTTGATCGGCAGGTAGAATATTGATTTGGTTGTAACCGGAAAAACCATCCATAAAGGAAAATATTTCACTGACGGCACAATCATCAATTATTTGATCGATATAGGGTGTAGGATAGTTGTCTTTTGGACAAGCACGATTTATATCCCTATAGTCGATACATATTCTTATTGTTCCTTGTTTCTTGTTAACCGGAAAAATATTCGATACCCAATCCGTTAACGAGATCGGATAAATGAAACCTGCTTTCAGCAGCTTCTCGACTTCTGCTTTAATCGCAGCCGCTTTCCTAGGGTGTATCTGACGCAGACGTTGCCAAACGGGTTTAGCGTCCGGGTAGGTCTTGATTTCATGAACAACAATGGAGGGATCAATTCCCGGCATTTCCTCATAGGACCAGGCAAACACGTCGCGGAATTCTTGAAATTGGACCTTGTATGTTTGAATTTCGTTATCTGTACATGAGGCACCTATATGAATGTTTTCAATAACTCTAGTTTTGACTGAAATGTCAATGGCAATAGTTTGGGAAATGTTTCCCAAATTCAACTCTGAATCAGGATGTTTCATGGGATTCTGAGCGTCCCTGAAATATTCAGCTGTAAAAATTGATGAAAAATCATTTTCAAAGTCATCACCCTCAGGTAAAAACGAAGATCTATGATGAAGATCTTCCCATGGTAGATCGTCTACACTTAGGATTTCGCGAAGTTGTTCGTCAGATGACACAACTTCGGGAAACGTTATCCGTTCTGAGGTTGACGTGAAAAATGATTCCTCACGGACCACATTCATTTGGTCGAATTGGGTTGAACTAGAGTCGGAAAAAGACTGCACGGCCTCATAAGCAATTTCATATGGACTCAAAGGCATTGTATTACCGAAGGAGTCTATTTCAGATTCAGATGGGACAATCCAAGGATCATCGTAAATAATAGCGTCTGAAGTAATCATATGAATGGATGCGAATGAAGGGTCTGCATTGATGGAAGGAAAGGGAAAAGTTCCCAGTAAACCAGAATCTTTAACCAATCCTACACCAACATCCCTGTAAGGGATAATCGTTTTACCGACATGCTGGATACTCTCTGAAGAGGCTGGGTCGGATGAAAAGAAAGCCAGCTGGTCTATTGTCACGATCTTACCATTATGTGGGAACTTTATAACTCTGAAGACCGATGACACAACCGCTGTCATAGCGTAAGACCAACTGCGACCCAAAAGAAGGTTGTAGTCTAGAGGGGCATCAACCACCTCCACATCCAGACTAACGGTTTTTCCTTCAACCCCTATAGGCAAATCCTGTAGAATGCCAAACGGATGGAACCCACGGCCATCAAAGGCCTTAAGAATCATCGGGGATTGGTTCAGTGAAGGAGAACCAAGCGATCTCCAACACTGAATCGACATAATACACGTAGAAGCTCCTTCATCAATTACAGTCCGATGAATAGGCCTGTTTTTGGCTATCACTGGAATCTGGAAAGCCATTTGATGAGGGAGACGCGGTGTACTATTTTCTAGATCAAAGATTATCAGGTTCGGGTCCTGAATATCAACAGCTCCTATAGCCGACAAGAGTAATTTTCGTTGTGCTAGGCATGATTGCAGCACTTCCAAAGCCGACATTGCTGAGGGTGAAACAGCTAAATCCTCAACAATGTTATAATTCTGAGCTGCTCTCGCATGTGGATTGAAAGCAAACTTTCGAAGTATACCCTTGGCGGGCAGTTTAATTATCAAGTCCGGGTTAGGTTTCTCGATCTGTAGTGGATCGGAACCGGGAGCTGAGGTTGATGGATTAGAATGAGAAGATTCTGCTTCTTTGCCATCAACAGGATTCTTACTACCATAATCTTGTGATCGAGTCGCAATCCGTACATGAGACATCATCAATATGGGTTCTTCACTGGCACTTGAGGAAGAACCTATCATCTTACTCTCCTGCTTTGGAAATGGATCTTTCAAAACAGCAGGAGTTGGGGAACCTTTAACGATTTTCACAACCTCTGCCCGATGAGGGAAATCTCTTGTGAAATGATCTTCTTCACAAATTAAACAAGGATAGCGAGGTTTGCGCTTTTCGTCGTTAGATTCCAACTTCTCTTTTTTCTCCTTTGGAGCCTTGTCTGCTTTGTCCTTCTTCTTGCCTTTCTTCTTACCACCGTTTTTTGATTTAGCCGTAGATGACTCTACAGCATGAATATCGGCAGTAATTTCAGGAGAAGATTCTCCTGTCGGGGAGTCCGGTAAGGTTATGATTGGAGAAGAATTCTTTGAGGATTTCTTCTTACTTTTAGTATTCACCGTACCAATCATGCCATCAGCAGCATGAGACCCCGAAGGAGCAGCAACAATTTGATTCGACTTAGGAAGATCTGGGATCTTCTCGTGCAACGTACCCGACTGAGTATAAACTAAGTCAAGGTACTGGGCTTGAGCAATGACTTGCTCCTCAGTAACCACTCCGGCCTTAGCTACATCTTCAGTAATCTTCGGTAATAATGATTTTACAAACCATTTAGCTAAGATTTGGTCTGGGATAAAAACTTTCACTAAACGTCTTCGACGTCTCCATTCATGAATATGATCGGAAATATAAGTGGAGCTCGACTGTTTTAATGAAGTTAATAGCTCTGTGTCGTTATCGTATCTGACCGGCAACTGAAAGTGAGTTAGGAAAGAGGTAGCTAACTGGCTAAAATTGTAAAAAGAGGCCCGTGGTAACTCAATGTACCACTTGGCCGCGAGACCAATAAGCGTACGCTGGAAAATACGTAAGCGGATCGAATCATCCGAGATAGAATTTGAAGCACACTAGAGGTGGTAAGTCATCACGTGATTGGACGGATCCTCTCCAGACTTACCTTCGAACTTGGGTATATCACTGGGCAACTTATTTGGCATTGGCGGCCAGAACAGAAGATATTGAATTGGATCGTTCGTTAGGCGCGTCAAGTCTGGTAAATCCAAAGTTGCGATAAATGGTAACTGCCGGTTAGGATCTCTAAAACTCTGGGTCACAAGACCAGTCCCAGGAGGAGGATATCCAGGATAACTAGGAATAGGAATCGCATTAGGGATATTATATCCTCCTGGAAAACCAGGATTAACCGGACCGTACTGGGGTTGTTGAGGTTGTTGATAAGTGTACCCAGGATACGGTTGATACTGGTAAACCGGTTGTTGGACAGCAGGACCGAATTGGTACTGTCCCTGGTACTGTTGGTGAGTAAATTGAGGTTGAGTTGTTACAACAATACTTAAACCAGGCTGCCCTACAGGCATCTGGACCGTGGTTTGAATCGTAGATCCGGACAACGGTAAATATGTCTGAGGAGTGGTTGCAGAGACAGTAGAAACTGGAGCTGTCGATATTCCAGAAGTAAGTGCGGTAGATGTTGCGGTAGTTGCAGCAGCCGTTTGAGATGGAGTACTAGGTGCAATTGGCGGCTGAGTAACTACCGAAGTTACAGAAGTTTGAACATTTGACTGGACAGGTTGCGGTTGCTGGGGTGGACCAGACACTACGGGTTGTCCAGTTTGAGGTACCAACTGTATACTTGGCTGCAACACCTGTTGACCTTGTGATGGATCCCACACTATCATTCTGGGGTATTGACCCGTAACAGGTTGAGGATACTGAGATCCATAACCGGATTGAGGATAGGATTGATAACTGAAAGGCATAGTTCCCATACCTTGAACATATGACTGACCTTGAGGTGGTTGATAACCTTGACTCGAGTATTGACCTTGAGGTTGATAACCTTGGGGTAAATACTGATACTGGGGTTGACCTTGACCTTGAGGTTGATACCCTTGAGGTTGATACCCTTGGGGTTGATACCCTTGAGGTAAATATTGATACTGAGGTTGACCCTGGGGTACATATTGAGGCTGGGGTTGACCTTGAGGCATGTATTGTACCACGGGTACATACTGACCTTGAAGCTGCCCCCCAGACACAATTTGTGTACCTTGAGGTTGCCCCCCAGGCGGTAATTGACCACCTTGAGGTTGAGAAACGGGAACTGAACCTGACATCATGTAAATGTCTCCTACACCCAACGGTTTGTTACCATTGTTTCCAGGTAATAACCCATGATCAATGGGTTGAGGAGATGCCCCCGCAAAGGTACTAGAAAGTGATTGATACCCGGTGGGAACAGAAGGACCGCCGTGCAAGAAAAATTCAGGAGTTTGAGTAAACACGGACGACTGACCAGACATATTTACAGGAGTATAAATACCTCCAGGCGGAAAAGGAGTACGCGGTGGAGAAAAACCTACCCCTGAGTTGTCTAAATAATTGGTTAACGAAAGGTACCAAGTAGTACTTCTAGGAGGACTGTAAAAGATAGATTCACGCTCCCTGAGATCAATAGTAGGTTGATCTTCAAGGGTAGATACGCCTAATTCTTCCTCTGGAGCAAGTTCTTCAATAGCTATCAAACCAGTAGGAAGATTTTCGGTGATGACTCTTTCTACCCTAGGTGAATCTGGTACACTAGAAGTTGGAGTAACAGGTTCAGATATTTCAGGTTCTTCGCCTATATCACTAGTAGATGAAAAACTACCAGCAAGCTCAGAAACTTCAACTGCTTTAGGATTATAACCTGTCTCTAGACTTTGGTAATCTTGATGGACTACCAACGAAGACTCTCCTTCTTCTGGTGAACCTACTCTACTGCTGCTAGGAGGAGTTACAAGGACCTTTAAACCTTCGTAATGACCCAGGACGTCTTCAGGAGGTCCACCCCGTGATCTACGGAGTTTCCTCAACAAATCGGTTCCGGTAACAATCTTAGGTGACTTGCCCCGAAGTCTACGGGACTGTCTCGGTAATTCCGCCACAGTTAAAAACTTTTAACTACTGCACACGCAAACAAAGTAAAATCTCAAAACAAACCACCTAAAGTCTCTAAAGAACCAAACAAATTTGAATCATACGCCTAAAGAATCTAGGGCGTCAAACCAAGCACAAACAGTAGCCTTCCAGACCGAAAACGCTAGTTGGAGATGAAACCCAACATCGCTGGATTCAGTACAGAAGTGGCGGGTGGAACAGTTACCCCGGCAACCTGCTTAATGAATAGACTGGCACAAGTTCCTCCACTTTAACCGTCTCGAGTGAAGTGAACCCCCCGGAAAATCCAAGTGAGTCTAGCCGACGTCTGCTCCAGGTATAGTGGGATCTTCCCTCCACCGTCACCTCAGTAGAATCCTAAAGATAATGGTCACTAAGGTTACCAACCGCAACAAATGCACCTGGGGGAACAGTCTACACTCCGACAGCACGCAAGGGCAGAGTATCAAGCTCAATCCCCTTGCCGGTTCCTTGACAATAATCCAAGGTTTACCGACAAGTGACCCCTGGCACCTCGACAATGGTTAATTCGAGGTTTACCGTTTATAATACGTGCGTGTCTGGCGTCGTTCCCAACGAGGGAGGATTGATCCCCTCACTGGTTCGGACACGAGCTCGTGCTTCTCCTTTAAGAGGAGCTTTCCCAGAGTACAAATGAGACAATTGGATTTATTCTATCACAAGATAAGCTACTTGTTTGGTTTTGTTGTCTTGGAGAGTTAATTACTCTCCTACTCCAAGACACTAGCCTGATCTAAATTGGTGTTTCAGAGCCCTAGTAAATAAAAGTTACTATGTTGATTTTACTTTAAGCGTTAATTTTATGGTTTTTCTTAAAGACAAAAGGTAGTGGAGATGAAACTGGTGGTGTGTAGACTCGACTCGCAACCACTACAAAGATGCACCTAAGATGATTTACACTACTTTTCCTTTTTCAATGAATCTCCTAACTAAGAGAGTTGGAAAATGCACATTTTATAGAAAACAACTTTCTTAGTAAAGATAATCAAAGAAACAATTCTTTGAATCTCTTCAAAACGCACAACTCATGACCACTAATTACTCTACGAAATTTCCTTTTTCTCCCAAAAGTGTACAAAATGCTACCAAAGCAAACTTTTTCCAAAAGAATTTTTTGTGTTTTTTCTATGTTAATAAAGCATGTAAAACTATTTTATCAAATCGAATTTAACAAATCTAAGGCAATCAAATCAAATTCATTCAAAAGCAAATCAAAAGCAAATTTACCTAAAAGTAAAAATAACGAGGACAAAATCCTACAAGGATGATTCCCGGATGTTTTACTTAGTCAAAATGCAACTAAGGATCAGTTCATGCAGAATCATAAACTAACCAAAAAACAAAATCGAAATCTTTTTGTTCTTTTTTCTCAAGAATGGAATTCAAGGCTTTAACAAACAAACTTTTCGAGATTCGCAAAGAGAAGACACAAAGGTAGGTCTCTCACTAAGGTGACTTCTATGACAGGCCCGACTCCTAAGAGGACTGATCAAAACCAGGGAGATCCAAAGTTTGACAACCCCTAACGCCAAAGTCACTACAGGACCAGTTAAAAATCAAACCCTAAGGCAAAATCCCTATGAATTCCACCAAAACCCTCGACACTAACGGGACAAGTTCAGGTGAAGATCTTTGATAGTAAACTGATGGATCTGGGCAGTAAAAATAAAGTAAAAGCAAAATCTAAAAGAGCAAAAAGCAAAAATTGAAATTTTCTCAAAATTGACAGGGGTACGCAGGTCATCTGTTCACACAGGCGCGGGTACGCACTGTGCACAAAGACGCAGTGCGTACAAGTATGCACTGTGTTAAACCCAAAGACTGCGTACCGCTGGCAAGACTAAGAAAAATAAAAAACTAAATTGACTCTAAGCTAACCCACCCAAATACACAGCTAGACAACCAAAAATCAGAAAACAAGCAATTTTTCTCAGATCAAAATATCAAATCAAAAAGAACTCAAACACATTAATGGAGTCCCCAGTGGAGTCGCCATTTTGTCACGCGGAAAGAGTCATTAGTGCGGACACAACCGACCTTCCTAGAAAGCCTAAGACTCTCTAATGACAAACAAGACAAATAAGAGCAATCCTTCTCTAAATAATCCAACGCTGTTGTAGTAGTCCAACTTCGTTGATCCGGATGAGCTCCTCCTTCCCTTCGAAACCTGCATTCACCAACAATCAGACGATTAAATAGCACCTGAATATCACATAAAATAAAACATATTTAACATGTAGACCAAGTAGTACATGAAACAACTCATTAATAACAAATTGTTGAGAAGAATGGACTAATTTGTATTAAAAGGTAACAAAAGGAACCATTACAACCTGAGCCTTAGTGTTGTGCAAGCTCCTCCCAGGGTCCACAAGAGTTCTCCCTTACTCTGATCAGCTCACCCACCTCCCAATGGAAACAAGTAAAGATGGTAATCTCTCCTCACAAGCTTCTACAAGGAAGTCCTAATTCTAGCAGCATCTACCCATAGGAATGTTCAGCTTTCAACCTCCCCTCCCTTTGGCCCAATGCCTGTATTTATAATGCTCTAGAGGAAGTTATTCAGGTCCACCATCAATGGGATAAGCCCCTCTTTGGATGGGATAGCTCCCTTATTGATGGGATAAGTTCCTCTTTGGTAGGGATACATGAACCATCTGGAGGCGCTTCATACACGTCAAACATGCTTCTAGAAGACTCTAGAAATGACCACAAGTAACTTTTTTAGAGTGAAACTTGCGCCTTTTGACCTTTACAGGAGTACGCACCCATCCCTTTACATATAGAGCATACAAGTACGCAGGTTTTGTGAACTTGGATTGCGTACCCGCAGGTGAGGCTAAGAGAAACTGCGTACCAGAGATAATTGACTTTTAAATGACTTTTCTCCCTTTCTTGAAGTTTGACATGGAAAGCAGAGGCATGAGACTTTCAAAGGGGGATAGTATGACAGTGGATGGAGCCATACTAACTGCAAATAGTCATGGTGATATTTTTTAGTGTAACAACAGGGAGTTCAGACTAGAACTCTGTACAAGCTACAAGGTAGCACTGTTGTTGATGGGTGCAACAGTTCTATGGTTCTTGAAAGTGGAGCAAAAAATCTAGTGGTCTCTGGAGAGAAGACCATGTTGTGGCATCAAAGGCTTGGACATATTGGAGAGAAGGGCCTTCGAATACTTCATGGTAAAGGTATGGTAGAAGGTATGAGTTATAGCTCTCTTGATTTTGATTTTTGTGAAAATTATGTATATGGAAAGTAGAATCGGGTGAGTTTCCTCTCTGGTGGTAAGAGGGTGAAACAAATATTAGAGCTTGTGCACAGTGATGTGTTTGGACCTGTGAAGGTTCCATCATTGAGTAAGTCTATGTACTATGTATCATTTATAGATGACTTCTCAAGGAATACATGGATATATTTCCTTAAGAAGAAATCTGAAGTATTTGACAAGTTTAAAGAATTTAAGGCTCTAGTGGAAAACCAGATAGAGAAGAAGATAAAGGTGCTGAGGACAGATAACGATGGAGAGTTTTGCAGTAAGGAATTTGAAGAATTATGTAAGAAGTGTGGTATAGCACAGTAGAAGACTACTCCATATACACCTCATCAAAATGGAGTTGTAGAAAGAATGAAAAAGACGTTGATGGAAAGGGCAAGAAGCATGCTCATTGGTGCCGAGTTAGGACAGGAATTCTGGGCAGAGGCGGTGGAGATAGCATGTTACCTGGTCAATAGATCACCTTCATCAGCATTGTAGGATAAGACTCCACAAGAGGTATGGACTGGTAATAAACCATCTCATTCACATCTGAGGGTATTTGGATGTGATGCATATGTGCATGTTCCAAAGGAGAAACGAGCCAAGTTGGATAGTAAATCTGAAAAGTGCATCTTTACTGGGTATAAGGATGGTTTGAAGGGTTATAAGCTTTGGAACCCATAAATAAGGAAGGTTGTGTATAGCCGAGATGTGGTGTTCAGAGAGGTGAAAGATGTTATTAAACATGAATTCCAACCAAAGGAACTTGAGAAAATAGAGTTTGAGATAAAGGAGGAATTATCAGACTCTACAGTAGAAGAGGAATCAGAAGATGAAGAGCCACAAACTCCAGGTGTAAGAAGATCAATTCGAGAAAGAAGGCAACCGGAAAGGTATAGTCCTTTTGCTTTCTGTTCAAATTTTTATTTATCTATTACTGATCCTGATCCCAGAACGGTGAAGGAAGCAGTAGATACAGAGGATGGAAAACTCTGGAAAGAGGCCATGGTTGATGAAATGGCATATTTGCACAAAAATGAGGCCTGGGATCTGGTGGAGTTGTCAGCTGGAAGGAAACCCATTGGCAGCAAATGGGTGTTCAAGAAGAAGACGAATGCAGAAGGAAAGGTGGAGAAATACAAAGCTCGGTTGGTAGCAAAAGGTTATTCCCAGGTGCCGGGAATTGATTTTGGTGATATTTTTTCTCCTGTTGCCAAGGTAACTTCTATTAGATTACTTTTATTTGTTGTTGATGCTTTTCATTTTGAGGTAGAAAAGATGGATGTGAAGGCAACATTTCTTCGTGGGGATTTGGAAGAGGAGATCTACATGAAGCAACCTGAAGGCTTTGCGGTGAATGGTAAGAAAGAACTGGTATGCAAGTTAAAGAAGTCTCTTTATGGGTTAAAACAATCACCAAGGATGTGCTATCAGAAATTTGATACATTTATATGGGGACTTGGCTTCACCAGAAGCAAAGCAGATCATTGTGTGTATTTTAAATTAATTGGTGACTGTGTTATTTATCTGGTCTTGTATGTGGATGATATGTTGCTGGTTGGAAATGACAAAGAAATTATCCAGGATTTGAAGACCCAATTTTCCTCCAAATTTGACATGAAAGATCTTCGTGCTGCAAACTATATTTTGGGCATGGAAACTAAAAGAGATTAGGCAAAGAGGAAGCTCTGGTTAAACTAGATGAAGTATGTCGAGAAAATGATTTAGAGGTTTAATATGCAGGATAGTAAACCGGTGAAGGTTCCTATTCCTGTAGGTGTAAAGTTATTTGCTGAACAGTGTCCCAAGACACAAGAAGAGGAGGCGGATATGTCCCATGTTCCATATGCAAGTGCAGTCGGTAGTCTGATGTATGCAATGGTCTATACTAGACTAGACATTGCACATGCAGTGGTAGTATTGAGTAGGTTTATGTCAAAACCAGGGAAGGAGCATTGGACAATAGTGAAGCAGGTTTTCAGGTATTTGTGTGGCACTAGTGATTATGGTTTGTGTTACCAAGGAAGGCCAGGATTGGATGGAGTTTTGGATATCCGTGGCTTTGTCGATGCAGACTAGGCTGGAGATTTGGATTAGAGAAGATCTACAAGTGGGTATGTGTTTAACCTATTTGGAGGTGCAGTCAGTTGGATGAGTACGAAACAATATGTAGTGGCACTATCAACTAAAAAGGCAGAATACATGGTAGCCACTCATGCAAGAAAGGAAGTAGTTTGGTTGCAGATATTGTCTTCAAGTATGGGGTTAGTATAGGGAGCTAAAAGGATAGATTGTGGCAGCTAAAGTGCAATTTTCTTGGCCAATAACCCTACTTATCATTCAAAGACAAAGCACATTGATGTTCAGTATCACTTTGTGAGGGATGTGATAGAAGACAAAAAGGTGTTGTTGGTAAAGGTGGAAACTTTGAAGAATATTGCAGATGCATTGACAAAATCTATGAGCTCTGAGAAGTTATCCTGGTGTAGAGAAACAATGGGCATTTCAGGGCTAGAAAAATGACTAAGCTCTCCTGTGGCCCCCTATGGAAAGAAAACAACAACTACGAGAATGTTGGGTTGTGTTATATTCTTTCCAAAACTAAACTACGTAGTGAACCAGGGGGTTAGAGGGGGGGGAGTCCCCCATTCATTGCACCGATTGCGCAGCAGGGGGGTCATAGGGGGTGACAGCCCCCCCTGTCTAGAGGGTTTGAGGGGGGAAGGTAGCCCCCCTCTATGGGGTCCAGGGAAGCACCCCAGGAAATTTTTTTTTGGACCCTATATTAGGTTGGGCGGAACTACCTATGGTTTTCAGTCCATGGTTTTGTACGCGATGGTTTTCAGTCCATGGTATTGGATGCTTCGACATGTATAAATATGTATTGTAACATTGAAAGGAATATAATGAAAAATCAAATTGGTAGTCTTGGTTTTGGGATCCAGGGGAAAATCTCTGTGTATATGTGTTTTATGTGTTATGCTCTCGCATTGTTTATTTTCTGTGTTTTAGAAATCGTATGCAGGTAATTCTGTATGGGGTTCACACCTACAAGCAGTTCACATTGCCCTGCTATCTTCACGAGCTCAAAGATGGAAATGTTGGTGCAAGCTCTCTTCAAATATTCAACAATATTATAATCAGTTTTGTAACACCCTCCTCCCACATCTATATAAGTAAGCATGCCAACTAAGTAAACATGCGACGAGAGGCTACTATGATTGGATTTAACCTCCTATGTGACCTTAAAGAAGTGGAATCTACGGAACAAATCAACCAACATATCCACATCAGCAACAAAACCCTCAATAGGCATGCTAGCCACTTAGACATCCTATCCCTGGGTCCCACTGATGTTCAGGACATCTTAGACCTCAATCTCTCTCATTCTATAGGAAAGAGAGCATCGAAAAACCCAAAGTCTCTCTCACGGGCTTTCTTGGTCACGAAGACTAAATTTGTCATTGCTATGCCAACAACTCCTGGATTTGAGCCACTTTTTTAGGCCCAAAGTCCAGGTCACTGCCCAAAATGGAATGATAACTCAGGAATAATAAAATAATAGGGAAACAATGATGCAAAATCAATAAGTTGAGTAAGACCTTAATAAAATCCCTACGATCCATGACAGGAATTTCGTCAAACATATCATCAGCATGTAACCTATAGGTGTAAACAATGAAATTAAGTGTAGGGATCTCATACTTATCTGAGAATCACTATGAAACATTTTTCCCTCATTCCATTTGCTGCATTATCATCTATTAGGCCATAGATACATTATCCATTCATTTACAAGTAAAAACATGTTGAGATCCATATATAGTTGTTGTCATTAAAGACACATATAACCAGCATAATAACAACAAAAATACTCATGGAATTATAGCCATATAAACCACATATAATCCATCAAAATGCTCATAGAAATACAAGGAGAAATAACCTTTCATTAATGATGCAAAAACCAAACTCGGGATGGGACTTCCACATTCCACCATACCATAGAATGGCTAAGCCAAATCTCTCTTTAGTCATTCATCCCTGTGCCATATTCCAAGCATGAATGTGGGACTCAAACTGAAAGAACCAACTAGGGCATACCGAGGCTAAACCACCTCACCCTCATCAATAGAAACTAGGCTTTACTGTAACCCATCCTGAATCACTAGGCCAACATAATGAACACATCATAACAGGCTTTATCATGATCTCCACCCAATCATAGGCCAAACAAGCATGGATGCCACTGGATTTCTCCACCTGCACCATGAGGAATTTTCCTACCTCCTAATCTCTCAGGCTCTACCGCAATCCAAACTTGGATCTCTAGGTCGTAAATCGAGACCCACTCTCGAGGCTTTACCACATATCCTAAACCTAGGATTACTAGGCCAAATGGAGGGAAAACCACCTCTTGGATTTACCGTATATCCTATCATTCACTAGTAAGGATTCCTAGGCCATCCGAAGAAACACAAAATCCAGCTTTACTACAACCCATAGTCCAACTCAACGGTTACTAGGCCATCTGTTCTATCATTTCAAAGATCCACCTCACTCATCTTTAAATCCATCTAGCAATCCATCTCAACCAAAACATGAGAACCCCATCACACCATGGCTATCTGGAAATGGCAAGGCTAGGTTGGAAACATTGTTACACCTGGAAAAACCAATGCCACAACAACAAAGAACCACATGCAATATAATCCATGCCAAATCTAGAAAGGAAAATACACATGCAAATCGATACCTTCACTGAATCCTGTTGTAGCTGCTTGATCATGCCTTTCCCTACTTGACCTTTTCTTCCTCTTTCCTTGTTTTCCTTTCTTGCTTCAATGCCAAAATGATCCAAGAAAAATCTAAGTGTCCAAGGGTGAGAGAGAGAGAGAATAATGAGAGAGATCCAAAACAGAACTAACAAAAGGTTACCAACTAATCCTTAGAAGTCTTTTTATGAATGAGGCCTCTATTTTCTTCATTTTCCATTATGTTCCTTCAATTTTCTCCTCACATGAAACTTGTGACCTTTCACCTCCTTTTTCTCTTAATTTCCATTATTTTCATAAATAAATGTGCCAAAAATGCCATTTTTCCTTTCCAAAGCCTTAGTCATTTCCTTTTCCAATTTTATTACACGGAATTTTCACCAAGGATGTTACAAATTGTTTCACTTTTAGCAGGTAGCGTTGAAGTGTTTGGAGGAGTAGATTTATCTAGCACTTCCAGAGTAATAGGCTTGTTTTTACTGCTATAGGAAGTATTATTATAAGCAATAGCATTCCCATACTTACTTTGTTCATTCTGAGTAGGATTAGTTGCTGGTGAGATCCTTCTTAACAATTACTCCTTCAATTTCTATCTTATCGCCTCTTGTTCAAAAATGGGCCCTTGGATCCTCAAATTATATTGACCTTTATGTTTTTGAGGAGGGGCTCCTCTTTGTAGTGGTGCTTCAATGCTATTCTTGTTAGCATTGAGAATACAATCAAATGCATTAACTACATGTCCAATACATGTAGTTTCTTCAACCACTGCGGGTTCATATGTTTCTGCCATTTGTTTAGACTACTCATATGTTACTAAAGTATAAACAATGTGAGTGGCCAGAGAATTCATGATATGGTTCCATTATGGGCATGTTTTCTCTTAATGCCTTCCTGGTGGAAAGAACAATAGTTATCCATGCCTATAATTTCAATATTCAACAAAACATTTGAACTCTAGGCAGACTTAACTGACTGATTATTGTTGTTATTGTTATTCCTTCTGAATGGAAAAGAATTGGGGGGATTTCTATTGGTAGAAGTCTCTTGACCTTCTCTTTAATTATAAAACTTCGTTGGTGAGTTCCTTCAATGTCCTGTTCAAGCTTTCAATACATAAGGAATCCTTTTACTTAGCCTTACTTGAAGAAGGCTGAGATTTCTTGCTAGTCTCCTTGCAATATTTAGATTCATCATCGTCAATAATAACTCCAATAGCATTCAATTCTCTCCCCACAATGATTACTTTTGTAAATTTTATAGCCATTGTCTCCTTTGCAGTGTATTTAACAAAAGAGGAAATTTTTGTGGGCAAGGAAGTTGTATAATAGTCAATAGTGATAGAGTCGTGAGTTGTGCTCTCGAGGGAAAGTTGTTTAATATGTTGTTGAACTTTTTATTTAAGTCTTTAACTTTCTCCTTTTCCCCCATATTGATGTTCTCGAGTTGTTTTAATAACATGGCAGAAGTCTTTTCATCAACGAATTTCTAAAAAAAAAAATCTTAAACTCCCTTCAACCATGGATTGAATTAACAAGCAAACTATGGTACCATGTTGCTACTCTACCTTCTATTGTAAAAGGAAAAATCCTATAATCAACATCATCATACCATACCTCTAACATCCGTAGATGCATGTAGAAATCGTTAATACGATCTTATGCCTCAGTCTTCTTATCTGGATCGAACTTTCATAACAACTTCTCTAAATGTCTGGGAATTTTATGAAGGTTATCTGAAAGAGAAAGAGACTCTTGGGCCATCCAATCCAGGTCTAGATTGGCCATGTCTTCATCTCTTGATTATTCCTCCTTTTCAGAATCTGGTGAGCCTTCTCCTGCACCATTTAAACCATTTTTAAACTCAAAATCAACTCCCAGTTGTTCTTCATCAAAAAGAAAAATGTCTTCCTCGTACTCTTTGTGAATGGGTGGAAGTGTCTCTTGTTGAACTATGCCTTTTGAAGACTCTGTTGATTCATCAAGAGTGACAAAAACCAAAAGTTCCACTAATACGACTAATAGAATGGTACGATTTGTTTCTTTATTCTTAGGATGATGTGCATTATTGTGAGAAACAGGGAGTAAACCAATAGCTTTTGCAAACCGACGGGTTATAGGTTGAATCACCCAAAGTTTTTTGTAAGTAACCTCGTAAGCCAACTTCGAGGCAGGCTAAGAATACCGTCCTACTTTGGGGATAGGAGTTGGAGTAGTGCTCAGAATAATATTGCCATGTCTAGAAGATGAATGATTGGGATGTGTAGAGTTATTAGCCATAAAATATTGGTTTGAATCCTCCTAGCGTGATAATGTTGACGGTGCTAGATACTACCAACATACATGGGATCTCCCTGATATGAGTTCCCAATTAGACTTCACACCATTTGGTGTAGTATTCACATCTAGAAATACAACTTATTTGTTTTTTACTTAAAGATATGCCTTAGCTTAATCAATTAGCATGAGAGAGAAGCGCACATGTGCTTTTGAATGAGCAAGAGAGTGTTCCTTGTGAAATGTTCAATTGTAGATGTACCAAGGTTATTTCACTATGAGGGAGAAAATAAGAGCCTCTAAAAAATAAGTAATAGTACTAATCTAGTGGAGACAAATGTAAATAAGAGAAAGAATCATTGGACATCAAGTGAAATAGTTCACATAGATGCCACAGTCGTTAAATAATTACAACACATTTATGATAAATTTAGCACCAAAGTCATCAAAATAGTTCAATTACTCCAGTATATGTGAAAGCCAACATGAATCAAAAAAATTGGAAGAATAGCTTAAAATATCCACAATCCATGCATGAAAATGTGTTGGCCAAAAGGCTTTGAGTATTAAGTGAAAGTTTGAAGATACATAAGTACATTTTACACCACTAGCTCCAATAGTGGACCATTAGAGCCACTACTTTCTCCCCAAAATTACTATCTTTATCTCTCTAATGCCTATGGGAGAAGCCAAGGTTAAAAGTCCTTTGCTTAAGAAATGAGGTCCTTTTATAACTTGAGGCATGACTTTACATATCCCCATGAATATTGATCTACCAACTTCTAATGACCTTTGGACATCTATAACTCTTAGTTTTCCACATGACTTTTGGAATTACATATGTGATTCGAAGATCAAAAATAGGCTCAAAATGAAAATTTCTCAAGATGTCCTCAAATTAGCATAAATTCATAGTGTTCATCGTCCTGATTCCAACAATTCTTGAATTGACTCAATATGATGTTGTATTAAGAAGTTATTGTGTTCTAAAGTTTTGGTCAAACAGCTAAAAAGTTAACATCAGGGTTGACTGGGTTGTTGACTGTGTAGGGTACGGTTGGTAGCAAACTAATCAGGTCTTGACACATGCCATGTTTTTATGGGTGGAAATTGGCATGTTTTGATTAGTTCATGTAATTGTGAGGTGGCCCAATCAGAGGCTGTCACGTGGCCCTATCGGAGGTGCCACATGGCCCTCTATGATTGGTCAAAAAAATTATAATGGGCCTAAAGGCCTCGGAGGTGTTCGACCCCTCAACCTGTAGCATAACAACTCATGCTCTACCGTAACGCCTCTATGTTGGTTTTTAACAACTATAGCCCATGGGTTATATTTAAATTCAAAGTTTCCGACTATTGGGAGGAGGGACCAGGTAATGAGCCTTGGCCCTAATTCACGTTTGGCACACATGACCGCAAGCGGAGTGGAGAGGGGTGAGCGGGAATCTCTAGCCATGGTCTCAGGTGTTCACCATGAAACTAATGGTGAGAGCTAAATAGGAGGGGTGAGCCACTTTGCCCTAGCCTGAGATTCCTCGACACCCATGCAACCACAAGCGGAGGTATGGGTGGAGGGTGTGGGTAGATAAGCCATGTCCCTTGGTTTTTGATGATTAGAGTGACCACGGTTGGAGAGAAGCTAGCAGGGGTGAGAAGTTAACCTTGACCCTTGGCCACATGGGCATGACGTGACCACCCTCCAATGGAAAAGGAGTGAAAGCCGACGAGGGCGGACAACTAGACCTAGCCCCTCGGCTTTATGCACGCCACTTGACCTAGTTTTTGCGCATAGGGGTTATTGGGAAAATTAAAGAGGAAACAAATTGCACTTTTTGCGGTGGGAATCTCATTAATCCCAAGAGAAATTTTCCCTCGACAAAATGAGAAGCGGGTGAAATTGTCACACAATTAGAAAATTTTGTCAATTTGTAGGACATATAAAAGAGCTTGGCCCAGAGAAGCATTTCTTGCTCAATTTTTAACCTTTTTGAGCACAAAAAGAGCCTAGATGGGGGTTTTAGAGTGTCTTGGACTCAATGGTAGCCTCATTTTTCTTATTTGAACACATTATGATGGACTTTTTCAGAATCAATTATTTTAGTACTAGAGGAAGAGTCAATTTTGAAGTAGTTTGGAGGCATATTTGAGCATGGAGAGAGCCTAGTTAGAGGTTTTCCAACATTTGAGTTTCATCTACAGTAGTTGTTACATCTGTAGAGGAAATATTTTAATTCTTTTCTCAATGTATTATTCATTATAGAGGATTTTCATGTTTATGCTTTTGATTTCTGATGGAGTACAAGGAAATATTGTGTGAGAGTCCTTTTTATGCTAACATTATGATGATTTATTCTAGGGAGTCATTTTTTTGAGTGAGAATTCTTTGTCGAAGAATGTTTCTTTGTAGGAGAAACAAGCCACTCTACTGTCAATGAGTTGTATGTACTCATTTGCTGTTGAAATCAATATATTAGTCTAGTTGTTGGAGCAGGCTTAGAGATGTATCCCAAGAGGGGTGAAATCCATCATGAAATGCTAGTTTCTTCTCTTCATGATTTTCATTTTGAGATACATGTGAATTTGTGTCTCTTTAAAGTTCATGTGGAAAAATTAACTCATATTGTTGAAGAGGTTGTGAAACCTATTTACCTTTAAAGACACATTTTGTTAACTTGCAAAGTATTAGAGGACGATCAGTTTTTGATATGAGGAGTGTTCTGTCTATTTTCAGATCAGGTGTTATCAGAGAAAGTTCTGACCAAGTTGCAAGTATGGGAAATAAATTGAATCATGAAAGACTTCAAGAGTTGGAGGAGATTAGTTTGTCTCTCCGAATGGAGAACGTTGAGCTAAGGAGATTGTTTGAAATTGTAGAGGAGGAGAAAAGGAGAATGCGCCTACAGTTGTAGCATATAGTGGAGGAACAAACTGATGAGATCTCCTTCCTTGAAGCAACAAAGAATCCCTCCAATATGGAACCAGTTTTTGGACATGATCCGTACATATGATATGGACCCTATGTTGAGAATGATGCTTGTGAATTTTTTTAGTGTATGAAAGATTATCCTTATGTCCCAGTTGGTAAAAGTGGTTTTCTTGAGTTATCATCCACTTCTTCATTAGAATCTGAAATAGAAAAGATGGGTGATATTTCAAAGGAGGTAATTATGATTTATAGTTATACTCCTTCAGCTAATGTTGATAACACATCTTTTGCAACCTTTGAAAAGCATACTAAAGGTATTGGTATGAAGCTTTTAACTCAAATGGTTTATGATGGAAGAGGCCTTGGAGTCAATGGCCAAGGTATCACTAATACTATCAAGGTGAAATAACGACCACGATATGAAGGGTTGGTTTATGGTCATGGAGAAATTGGAGAGTAGTCTAAAACTGTTGTGGCAAGGAAATCATAAAGTGATGATATGTCACACCATGATGATAGTGATGATGGAAAATTGTCTCAAAAGGGAGATGAATTTTCCAAGGGACATGCAAAGTCCAGTCCTCATTATCAAAGTCAGCTGTTATCAGGAAATCTAGTGTCCACTCAGAGCTGCTAGTCCCACTAAGACTGGTAGCTATCTTAGAAACAAACAAACTAAAACTACTTTCATTTTCCTTTATGTGAAGTAGATAAGAGTGGAATGAAAGACACCAACCTCAGTCTTGCGCTTGGTTCCTTGCTCAATTCCTCTCCCTTCTGACAGATCCTTGCCGCTTCTCCTTCGTCTACCTAGCTTCAAAGAGCACCTGTGGAATCAAAGCAACATAATGCTATCGAAGAACAAAGATCTACAATCATAAATAATATAGGACCAGATGTATATTGACCACACAAATGCATATATCATCAAACATACAAGAATGTGGAGGAAAACTTGAATAGATTTATTAATATCAAGAATAAGCAAAGAGGATTACAACCAATTGTTCTGACCCAGCATCACCCTCCAGCATGAAAGCCCTTCTTTCACCTCATGAAAAGCTTAGATAACCCAACACTATGATATTCCAACAAGAAACCAACAACACTTCCTTACAAGATACAAAATTCCAGCCCCTGGATCTCTGGGATGAGGGATCCATATATAGATGATTGTAGGGGGGTGAGTCAGCTTCTGGGATTCTAATTAGTGTCCTCTCTCTGATAGTTCTTGATTCCACTTGGAGATTGATGATCTCTTACTCATCCCTGGGCGAATTCAGAGAGGCAAGTGTCACAGGAGAAGTTTTTGGAAGATTCCATGATCATCCACCTCGCAAACTGTCTCTGCCATTTGTCCACTCTCGCCCATCGCACCCCATAGAAGGGCTTTTCAGTATGCATCGCACCTCCTGTGTGCATTAGGTGGGATGCATCACACTTTGACCATGGAGCGGCTGAGATGGTCCAGTCTTGACCAGTTCTGAGCAGTTTTTCATGGAGAACTTGTGGGAGATGATGTAATCAGCTGACCTTGTTCTTTTAGGGTATGGAACAACACTTTTAGGGACTTAGGAGCCCTTGGTTTATGGAAATGTTTGATTGGGGTTGTAGTGCCCAAAAATGTCTATAACAGTTGCCCCCTAAAGCATGAGGTCGTTAATCTTTTGATGTCGGGTGAGATGCTTTGTCATGAGGATCCAAAGTTTTTTCGAGCTGGAAGGCGACCTGTAATAAGATACAATACAATACATTATCTTCATAATATTTTTCATGATCTAACTGAGGCAGGCATTCCCATGCTCAGCTTTATAAATTCATTTTCATGTACATAAGACAGACAACCGTCTGTGCGGGAGACTGATGATTCTGATAGAGCCATCATCCTTTGATTGGGATGATCATCTGTGCAGCAATTATGTACATTTGATGTCTTTATTTTCCTGAATATATCACAGCCCGAATGGATGAAACTAGATCCGGGGTCTTCAAACTCATTCAATCTTCACTCAGAGTATAAGTCGATCCATGTGAAAGATGTTTTGGAGTCGAACATGGAAAGACATCGCCTGATTACCAGCCAATGATGTAAGCTGTTAATAGGCGTGAGAGGAATCACCGATAATGATGATGACCCTCAAGGTACTACAGTACAATTCACATGGTGTGAATAAGGGACTTGGCATCGAACACTGCACAAAATCTTTCGATCGAAGGCCATTGATGTAAACCTATCGCCGGAAGTGAGAAACTTGCCATTGAGGCATGCAAGCTTCAAAGTACTGAAAGGGTTGTTCCTAAGTCAACTTCTTGGATAATGAGCTGATGTCGACAAGAAGCGACCCGCCGTAGGAGGGCCTTAATGAATCCCACATCTACGACATGGAATGGAGTAAATGATTTTGGAGGTGAAAATGACTTGATGATACAGGGTTCAGGGTGGCGGTCATGAAGGAATGGGGCGTGAATGTATTGCAGCGGATGAGACACGGGTGAATTCTATGAGCGACTTCTCTTGAACATACCAGCGACACTGACATGATGGATTGGTAGCGTTAACCCCAAATGTGGATGGTGTGATGGACCAATGGTGATATGACCAGTGAACGGAACAACCCAACCCGACTTGGATGTGGAGTGAAAGTGTCATGTTCAAGAGCAACTTGCTACCAATAAAGTTTCTTCAAGTTTTCTTCCCAATTTTTCCCCAGTCATTGTTGACCAGTACCTCTTTATCTTTGTCAAGATTGAGGAGGATAACATATGCTTGTTCTATAATTTTCCCTTTGGGCAAACCCATCGCTATATTTTAATGAGCCTAGCGACAGTGAAACTCATTCTTGTCTGTCCGGACAAGTTTGTCGCTATTCGGTTTTAACGAGTTTAACAACAAAGATAACTCGGTCCTTTTCAATTTTAGAGAGTCTGAAAGGGACATAAAGGAAACTCCAATAATCCTTTTTCGTCATATAATCCCTTAAGTCTGAAAAAGTATAAAATAATACGAAAGGGATGAATTTTCGGTAATTTTAACGAGCAGAACAAGACAAGCGCTCGATCTTTTTGTGTAATAATTCCTTAGGTCCAAAGAGATTAAAATCTAGAGGAGGGATAGCACTTCCAGTCACTTTAACGAGCTGGAAAGGCCAATCGCTCAACAATCTTTTCATGTTTTATGAGTCAGGTGAAAATAGCTTAAAGGAGACTCATTTTTGAGGAATGAGTGATAATTTCAGGTAGCAGCTGGTTCCAGGTAAGGTTTGGAATTTTCCAATCAAGGCAGTGTCACAAGGATGGCTAACAGGATCACTCTTCACAGCTGTTCCTCAAAAAGGGGTAAACAATCAAATGGAGGTGAATGATCGGCTAAAACAGAGTGGAGGTGATGGTAAGAACACGACCATGGCTCAAAAGTTGATGATAATGCATTCACAATGGTTATTTACCGGAAATTGGTTCATTTTTTAATGAGCTTAAACTCTGGGGGAAACATTTTCTCATTGCTTATGTTTAATTTTTAACGAGCTTGAACTCCACATAAAAACTGCTCGTGGTGGGTTTTTTTTTTTAACGAGCTTGAACCCTGCAGTAACACTGCTCGCAGCGGGTTTAATTTTTAACGAGCTTGAACCCTGCGGTAACACTGCTCGTGATAAGTTTGCATGCCCCCAGCATAATAACATAAATCAAGGTGCATGCCCCCCATGCTTCATTGCATTTAGCATGGTGGCTGGAATAAAGGTTTACCTTCGAGATCTTTGAAAGACTCAATTTGGATTTTACGAGATCGTAATCAAAGACTTAATTTGGAAAGGGAGTTGTTTCATTTTTTAATGAGGTTGACACAGGAAAATAACTTTCCTCAGAATTCACCATATTTACAGTATTTGATAGAAAATCAAAAACTGAAGGATGATTAAGGTTGCTGGAATAATCTTCGTGGTAATCCGGAAGATGGGAATGATGGTGGTAATCTTCCCATGGTGCCCTGTCGATCATCATTGACTGAACAATTCCTTCGTCTGTATAATGTACTTGCGACTAAGGATCTGAAGGGGTGCCATATTCCTTAGAACTATCTATCCAAACGCTTGATGAGCGTTGATTTGGGTTTGCCCCCCAGGCCAAGAAAATTGATTGCTACAATATTTCTAAAATGGCGATGATCCATGCTGACAAAATGTTTAGGAATCTTCCAAATCTGTTAGATATAGAAGATATCATATTGCAGGTCTCCACCGTGGCTTCTTCTGCCATATTATTTGGAGGTGTTGGCATTTTTGGCTCAGGAATGGCGCTATGATACAGGTGTTGTCCTTGATGGCAACTCTCTTTGATGACAGATCTCCGTTCAGTCTACAGAATGAAGCGAAATCTCATATACGCAGGTTAATTAAGTCCAAGTTGCGTATACACGCTGGTGATATTCATACTAAGTCGCGTATACGCAGGAGAGCTACATAATAAGGCGCGTATACACGCAGATGCATGAACAGAAAAGTGCGTATATGTCGGGAAGTTTCCTTTTGGTCCATGGTAGTTAGTCCTCGGTACTTGTGCCCATGTCTTTGGACCAAAGTACCTCGACAGTCGTGTAGATCTCTAGTTTTGAAGTTGATGGTTTTGGATTTCTATGGTTTTGGCTCTTGGTATTGAGCAAGGCCTAAGGCTATATAAGGAGAAGAAGATCATTAGGCAAAATCATCTTTCGAAAAGGCTTGAATATCTGAAAAAGAAAGAGATCTGATATGCAGGTTCTGGGTTGCTTGATCTAAGCCAAGGAGAGATCACATCGGTTGATGGAAGACTAGATCTAAGGATAGATCGGGATCTAATGGTTTGAAATGCACTATCATGATATGGTTGATTATGCGTATTTCTAGATCTGCATACTGTCGCAATGTTATGTTCTGGGTCTAACTGATGTCTGGTACAGCTGCAAATTGAGAGAGTTTATTTTTAGATCTGTACGCAGGTTGGCTTTGGTAAAAGCGCGTGTATACGCGGTTTTTGCTCATTGAAGTAGCGTATATCTTTTGAAGCTTGATTTTGGGTTTACAGTTGGGTTTGACTGTTATTGCAGAGTTCTGTGTTCTGGTAACTGGTGATTGACAGGGTTCAGTGGTTCAGTGATTCAAAGTTTGGTTGTTTTATGCTTCAATGATCTGTTGTGAAAGGTGAATGAATTGTGGTCTTCAGATTGTAATGTTGTGCTTCAGGAATATCCAGTCTGAAAATGTATGAAAGGTGGTACCTGAAGGAAAGAAGATTGTAGGTCAGCACCTACGTACTAGTATCTTGGCTAGTACAAGAGCAAAGGGGGTTGGAGCTCCCTTCCAAGGAAGTTTGGAGAACGAGAGAAGGTTGTAGCCTTCTGCAGGTTGTAGCCTGCGTACTGGTATAAGGCTGCACCAGTACAAAAGATTGTAAACTGAAGTTTCATATTAAAGAAAGATAGAGACAACTTGCAGCAGGTGGTTTTCACCCACATTGGGTTTCCACCTTATATCTTGGTGTTCATGTGTGTGGCTTTTGATCTGTTCTGTTATACTGCACCTGTTTACTGTTAATGTGGTGAATAATGTCCTGATGCACTTAACTGAAGAATAAGCTAACTAAATTATGAGTTTTCTTCTTATACGCTGTTTTATTTAGTCACAGTAGCGTGTACACGCTGGTTCACTTAACTGAAGTAGCGTATATGTTTCTGAGCATTGAAAAAGTTTGATTGATCTGATAATACTGATTCACCCCCCCCTCTCAGTATTATTTCCAACAATTGGTATCAGAGCAGGTCCTTCAGAGAAGCTTGATCGCTTGAAGGAAGATCATTCATCATGAGCAACTACGAGAAAGAAGCATCAATCAGGCCACCGATTTTTGATGGGACAAATTTCAATTATTGGAAGGTAAGAGTTACTGCATACCTTCAATCTCTTGGTACAGAAGTTTGGAACATTGTAGAAACAGGCTATGCTTTTCCTTCAGCTACTCCTACAGATCCAGCTGAGAAAAAGCAGTATGAAACAAATGCAAAAGCAGTCAGTACTCTATTAGGAAGTATATCCCAAACAGAATTCATGAAGGTCATGCACTTCAAATCAGCAAAAGAGATATGGGACAAAATGATCACTAGCTATGAAGGAGATGAACAGGTAAAACAAGCTAAACTTCAAACTCTCAGGATTCAATATGAGACTCTCAAGATGTATAATGATGAAAGTGTGGCTAATTATTTTCTTCGGGTAGATGAGATTGTTAATTGTATGAAAAATTTGGGTGAAGAAATAAAAGAGACTATAGTAGTTCAAAAGATTCTAAGATCATTATCCCCCAAGTTTGAATCTAAAGTATCTGCAATAGAAGAAAAAGAAAATCTCTGTGTTCTCACTATGTCTCAGCTACATGGAATTCTAACTACTTATGAAATGAGAAAGGGAGGTCCATCAGACAGAAGGGAAGCTGCTTTTAAGGCATCAGGAAAAGAAGATTACTATGAAGCAAGCCATGTTCCAGAAGAAGAGGAAGAAGAATCAAATTTTGTCAGAAATCTTCAAAGGGGTTCTGGAAGGTTCAGAGGTAAGCTACCTTTCAAATGCTTTGCTTGTGGAAGAGTAGGTCATTATGCTGCAAAATGTCCTTATAAGGATAAAGGAAAAGAACCTGCTAGATGGAACAAGAAACAAAGTGAAAATAAGAAAAGCTACTACACCCATGAAGATAGTGATGGCTTATCAAACAGTGATGAAGATGAACAAGGTAATAAATATAAGCTGTTAATGGCATTTGAAGATGATGATTATGAGGATGCTATAGATGTGGATAATCTCTATAATGAAATTACTAGACTCAAGAGATGCATAGAAGAAAAGAATGTGATCATTGATACTTTGCAATTTCAAATTGATGAAAAGGAAAAACATCTTGAAAAACTAGAAGGTGAAATTGTTGGTCTCAGAAAAGAAATTGAGAAAACAAAAGCTATTAATCTTAAGTTTGTCAAAGGATCTGAGACTTTGGATGAGATTATCAATGTGCAGCGGTCTCCTCTAAACAAGACAGGTTTGGGCTATAATGGAGAAACCTCTCAAGCATCCACCTCAAAAAGTTATCTTGATGCAGCAAGAAGAAATGAGCAGAAGAACAATGAAGATAATCAGGTAAAGCAGGGACGAATTACAAACAGAAACTATCAAGGACAATCCTTCTTAAGGGTGAACAAAAGCTACAACCAACCACAGGTAAAATCTTCTCAGTTTGGCTCAAGAATAGATGAAAATAGAAATTACAATCAGTTGGCTGGTAGATTCAATAACCGCAGAAGCTTCTTCAATGGACAATGCTTTTCTTGCCATAACTTTGGTCACAAAGCAGCTCAATGTGTTGCATATAAAACAATCATGACTAAGGAAGCTCAAAAACAAAGAAGTATGACAGGGATTACAAAAAGGACCTATAACAACTTTTCGGTTCTTGAAAATGAAGTTGAATGTTCTATTTGCAATAATTTTGGTCATAAAGACTCTGAATGCAGGAGCAGGTTTCAGGAGAAAAAGGAACAAGCCACAAGCACCAAAACATGGAGAATAAAGGAACCTCAAACAGAAAGATGTGGGATAGCATTTTATGCAGAAGGACAGGAAAATCTATGGTACATTGACAGTGGATGTTCGAAACATATGACAGGTGATAAAGAAAAACTTGAATCTTATTCTACTTTAGAAAAGGGAAAGAAAGTTTCTTTTGGAAATGATACTCCTGCAACTATAAAAGGAAAAGGTATTGCTCCTTTGAAAGAAAAGGTCAAGGCTGGAAATGTTTTGTATGTTGATGGATTGAAGCATAATCTACTAAGTGTCAGCCAGATGTGTGATCAAAAAACCGAGGTTATTTTTAGATCGAATGGATGTCTTGTTCGTGATCTTGATACAGGTAAAACAGTTCTCAAAGGCAAAAGAACTCCAAATAATCTGTACATATTTGAAGAAGGACAACAACAATGCTATCTTAGCAAGGATGAAGAGCACTGGTTATGGCATCGAAGGTTGGGACATCTAAGCTTCTCACAAATAAGGAAAGCATGCAAATATCAGGCAGTTCGCGATCTTCCAGATATCAAAATTCCAGACAACACCATATGCAAATCTTGTCAGTTTGGAAAGCAAACCAGAACTAACTTTCCAGAGAAGGAAGGATCAGCTAGCTTGCCTCTTGAGCTAGTCCATACAGATGTATGTGGTCCATTTAGGAAAAGGACACCTCGAGGAGAAGAATATCTGATATTATTCATTGATGATTTCTCGAGGTTTGTTTGGTTAGGGCTTATGAAGCACAAAGATGAAGCATTCGAAAAATTCAAATCCTTCAAAGCATTGGTTGAAAATGAATCAGGACACAAAATTAAGTGCCTCAGATCTGACAGAGGTGGGGAGTTCACCTCAAATGAATTTTTCGATTTCTGTGACGAACATGGGATAAGAAGAGAATTCTCTACAGCTAGAACTCCTCAGCAAAATGGGGTTGTGGAAAGAATGAACAGAACTATCCAACAAATGGCTCGTGCTATGCTCGATGAATCAGGTACTCCTGCAACCTTCTGGGGTGAAGCTGCACATGCTGCTGTTATTATTCTTAACAAAACAAATGTCCGAGTAAACAGCACTCAAACACCTCATGAGCTTTGGAGTGGTAAAACTCCTTCCGTGAAGCACTTCAAAATCTTTGGGAGCAAATGTTATATTAAGAATACTGATGAGCAACTTGGCAAACTTGAACCAAGAGCAGATGAGGGCATTCTTCTTGGTTATTCTCCACATAGCAAAGCATACAAGTGCTACAATAAAAGACTTGGCAGAATTGTTGACAGTATTGATATAGTGGTTGATGAGAAGGGATATATTCCTAGGCAAGTTCATCATGAAGACATTGAAGAAGATGAAGGTTACTCTCAAAGGCGAAACGATGAAGAAGAAGAACCTCAAGAAGAAGAAGAATCTCAAGAAGAACCAGAGGAGCAGACAAGAATAGAAGAGAAGACTCCATCCAGATATGTTCAAAAGAATCATCCAGAAACTCAGATTGTGGGGCAGAAAGAAGCAGGAGTACAAACAAGAAGGACACTTGCAGAAGCTTCAAGCTACTTGGCATTACTCTCCTCCACTGAACCACAAAATGTGAAAGAGGCATGCAAAGATGAATGTTGGGTCAAAGCAATGGATGAAGAACTTGAGCAAATCGAAAAGAACAACACTTGGGAATTAGTTCCTAGACCAAAAGATAAGAATGTAATAGGAACAAAATGGGTCTTCAAGAATAAATTAAATGAAAATGGAGAAGTAATTAGAAACAAGGCCAGACTTGTTTGTAAAGGGTATGCACAGCAAGAAGGAATAGATTTTGAAGAGACCTTTGCTCCTGTGGCAAGACTTGAGGCCATCCGAATGTTCCTTGCTCTCTCAAGCTTTCAAAACTTCAAGGTATTTCAAATGGACGTGAAATCAGCCTTCCTGAATGGAGACTTAGAAGAAGAAGTATATATTGAGCAGCCAGATGGCTTCATTCTTGGGAATGATCCAAACCTTGTATGCAGATTGAAAAAGGCACTCTATGGACTCAAACAAGCTCCAAGGGCTTGGTACTATCGGTTGGACAAATATCTTCACCAACAAGGCTTTTCAAAAGGATCAGCAGATAGCAATCTCTATATAAAAGTTGAAAATAACAAATTGCTAATTCTTGCTGTTTATGTAGATGATATTATTTTTGGTAGCAATGAAGAGACTATGAGTCAAAACTTTGCCTTGGTTATGCAGAAAGAATTCGAAATGTCACTTCTTGGAGAATTGACATATTTTCTTGGATTGCAAATCCAACAAAATGAAGGAGGTATCTTCTTGTCTCAAACCAAATACCTCAAGCAGATCTTGAAGAAGTATGGCATGGAAGAGTCAAAGCCAGTATGTACACCCATGGTTACAGGATGTAGCCTCAGTGCAAATGATGAATCAGCAGCAGTTCACCAACCCACTTATAGATCCATGATTGGGAGTTTGCTTTATTTGACAGGTACTCGACCAGATATTACACATGCAGTAGGAATGGTTGGAAGATTTCAAGCCAACCCAAAGGAAACTCATCTTCAGGCAGTCAAAAGAATCTTCAAATATCTTCAAGGGACCCAAAACTATGGCTTATGGTATCCTAGAAATACAGATCTCACTCTTCATGCTTACACAGATGCAGATTGGGCTGGAAGTGTGGATGATAGGAAAAGCACAAGTGGTGGTGCTTTCTTCATGGGTTCCAGACTAGTATCTTGGTTCAGCAAGAAACAGAGTTCGATTGCCTTATCTACAGCTGAAGCAGAATATGTGGCTGCAGCATCTTGTTGCACACAACTTCTTTGGATGATGCAGACCTTGCAGGACTTTCAAATCACTTGCACTCCACCCGTCTCTATCTTATGTGATAATACAAGTGCAATCAGCATTTCAAAGAATCTAGTCATGCACTCAAAGACCAAGCACATACCAATCAAGTACCATTTTCTTCGGGAACAAGTGCTTGAGCAGAAGGTTAAGTTGGAGTATGTTCCTTCTAAGGAACAAGTTGCTGATATTCTCACAAAACCACTGCCCAGGGAAACTTTTGAATATCTCAGACAAAAGCTGGGAGTAGTTGATGCTTCATCCTGCTGTTGAAGTTTGTTTATTCTACAGAAAAGTTGGTATACGCAGGTTACGGAAGGGATATCCGCGTATATACGCCGATTTATGGGGAGTAAGTCGCGTGTATGTTGGACGCTTGTTGCCGAAAGTATATCAGCGTACATACGCAGTTTCATACAGTAGAAATCGCGTATATGAAGTTCTGAACAGCAAGGGCAAACTCTGGAGTTCTGAACAGCAATGGGTATGTCAGAATTCTTCAGGCACAGTTTTCAGGGGGTGCAGCAGGCACAGGTTCAGGGGGAGCAGCTTAAAAGTCTCATAAAGCATTGTTGGCATTCAGATGTTTTGGTTGTTGATTTCAGGAGAAGGAGCTCAAAAAGATCTCTTGGTTGCTGATCTAAAAAGATGTTTATCAGATGCTGCTGGTGACTTTCATAAGTCTTGGTCTAGATCTATTGTCTCTATGTCATGTATCTCTCTTGTGATATCTCTTTTATGGTGTCAAGGTCATGTAACGGCCTATGTTGGTTTCCCCACTATGCCTGGGATGAATAATGTAATATAATTGATTGTCTCTGATGTGTCCCCTCTTGGTAGGGAGTATGGATGTATGTATTGAGTCTTTTGGTGGTAGGAAGGTCCCTTATGGTGTATAAGTCTTGGTTCCTGTTGAAGAACATCTTTTGCAGATCTTGCCTACAGTCAGGGGGAGCATGTTTCAGCACAGCCAAGCAGAGGTATCAGCATGTTCTCAGGGGGAGCACAGCCCTTTGCCCTTGATGACAAAGGGGGAGAATGATTCTAAGGATCTGAAGGTTGCCATCAAGTCCAAAGGGGGAGATTGTTGGCATTTTTGGCTCAGGAATGGCGCTATGATACAGGTGTTGTCCTTGATGGCAACTCTCTTTGATGACAGATCTCCGTTCAGTCTACAGAATGAAGCGAAATCTCATATACGCAGGTTAATTAAGTCCAAGTTGCGTATACACGCTGGTGATATTCATACTAAGTCGCGTATACGCAGGAGAGCTACATAATAAGGCGCGTATACACGCAGATGCATGAACAGAAAAGTGCGTATATGTCGGGAAGTTTCCTTTTGGTCCATGGTAGTTAGTCCTCGGTACTTGTGCCCATGTCTTTGGACCAAAGTACCTCGACAGTCGTGTAGATCTCTAGTTTTGAAGTTGATGGTTTTGGATTTCTATGGTTTTGGCTCTTGGTATTGAGCAAGGCCTAAGGCTATATAAGGAGAAGAAGATCATTAGGCAAAATCATCTTTCGAAAAGGCTTGAATATCTGAAAAAGAAAGAGATCTGATATGCAGGTTCTGGGTTGCTTGATCTAAGCCAAGGAGAGATCACATCGGTTGATGGAAGACTAGATCTAAGGATAGATCGGGATCTAATGGTTTGAAATGCACTATCATGATATGGTTGATTATGCGTATTTCTAGATCTGCATACTATCGCAATGTTATGTTCTGGGTCTAACTGATGTCTGGTACAGCTGCAAATTGAGAGAGTTTATTTTTAGATCTGTACGCAGGTTGGCTTCGGTAAAAGCGCGTGTATACGCGGTTTTTGCTCATTGAAGTAGCGTATATCTTTTGAAGCTTGATTTTGGGTTTACAGTTGGGTTTGACTGTTATTGCAGAGTTCTGTGTTCTGGTAACTGGTGATTGACAGGGTTCAGTGGTTCAGTGATTCAAAGTTTGGTTGTTTTATGCTTCAATGATCTGTTGTGAAAGGTGAATGAATTGTGGTCTTCAGATTGTAATGTTGTGCTTCAGGAATATCCAGTCTGAAAATGTATGAAAGGTGGTACCTGAAGGAAAGAAGATTGTAGGTCAGCACCTACGTACTAGTATCTTGGCTAGTACAAGAGCAAAGGGGGTTGGAGCTCCCTTCCAAGGAAGTTTGGAGAACGAGAGAAGGTTGTAGCCTTCTGCAGGTTGTAGCCTGCGTACTGGTATAAGGCTGCACCAGTACAAAAGATTGTAAACTGAAGTTTCATATTAAAGAAAGATAGAGACAACTTGCAGCAGGTGGTTTTCACCCACATTGGGTTTCCACCTTATATCTTGGTGTTCATGTGTGTGGCTTTTGATCTGTTCTGTTATACTGCACCTGTTTACTGTTAATGTGGTGAATAATGTCCTGATGCACTTAACTGAAGAATAAGCTAACTAAATTATGAGTTTTCTTCTTATACGCTGTTTTATTTAGTCACAGTAGCGTGTACACGCTGGTTCACTTAACTGAAGTAGCGTATATGTTTATGAGCATTGAAAAAGTTTGATTGATCTGATAATACTGATTCACCCCCCCCTCTCAGTATTATTTCCAACAGGAGGCGGTAGGGAAAAAGTACCCATCAATGTAGGGTCTTTTAGTAGGCCTACTCCGATATTTTGAAGCGAGTGAGGGCTTCCGTGGATCATCAAAATGCTTCCCGTAACTTGTGAACTGTTGGGGGGAAATGTCTGTTGGTCGACGATTGTAATTCCTCCTTGAAAGGGAAATGCAATCTTCCTGAAATAGGATGACACAACGGCTGCCATAGCATATATCCAGGGTCTTCCCAGTAGGATGTTGTAATCGAGGTTTCCATCAATTACTTCAACATCTATTTCTACTGTTTTGCCCCCCAGTTCGACTTGAAAGTTACTTAAAATCCTGTATGGGGTGTATGTTCGTCCATCAAATTATTTTAATGTTGTTGAAGATCGCGACAAGGGTGGAGATCCTAAAGTTTTCCAGCAACTCATCGACATAATACATGTAGATGCCCCCTCATCAATAATTGTCCGATGAACAATTTTGTTGAGGGCTTTCACTTGAATAAGGAAAGCTAGTTGATCTGGTAACTGAGGGTCATATCCTTTGTGATTAAAGGACACAAGATTGGAATCCGTTGGGTCAATCCCACCTATCGCTGATAATAAAGCCTGCTTTTGAGAGGGGAAATTTTGCAGTACCTCAAGTGTCGACATAGCGGCTGACGATTGGGCCAGATCCTCCACTATATTATAATTCTGTGTTGCTCTGGCATGAGGATTAAATGTCGATTTGTGTACTACTCCCTTTGGAATCTTTATCGTTAGTTTAGGAATGATGGGTGGCACAACTTCAGTCGAAGTTGTTGTCGAACTACTGGGTTAATCATTGGCCTTGTTTTCCGACAGCTGTGGATTCTCGTAATATTTATTCCTTGTCGATATCAAAGCATTGTTTTGCTGCTTTGAAACTGACAACATTAGGTCTTGGGAGGGGGAAGCATTGTCACTAGCAACCAGATTTGTTCATGGATTTGGAAACGGATCAGTCAATACCGCCGAGGCTTTTGAATTCTTGAATAATTTTCTAAGCTCAGCTTTATACGGACATTCTCTTGTCCAATGATCCTCATCACATATTAGGCATGGATGATTTGGTTTCCTATCTCCAGAAGGGTTTGCAGAAGATTTTTCAGGCGACGAATCTTCTTGTTTCTTCTTCTTTCCTTTCTTTTTCTTCTTGCCTCCTGGTTTCTTGGTTTCTTTTCCTTTGTCAGTCGATATGGCATTTACTTCCGAGGCGAGAAGTTCTTCATTTGCATTTTTACCTGAAACCGTATGGGCTTTCTTCGACTTAGCCTTTACGGTTTTCGTGCTGGTCGTTCCTATCACGCCATCCCCAGCATGAGAGACTTTGCTTGATTTAGGAGATGGAAGAACGGAAAATTCCAGTCTAGGAGCATCAGGGATTTTATCGTAGAGCGTGCCAGACTGAGTGTAGATTAAGTCTAAATATTGTGCACGAGCAATTACTTGCTCTTGAGTGACAACTCCTCCCTTTGCCACATCTTCCGTAATAGAAGGTAACAACGACTTAATAAACCATTCAGCCAATAGCTGATCAGGAACATATGTTTTTACCATTCTACGACGACGTCGCCACTCATGAATATGATCGGATATGTGAGTGGCCGTCGTTTGCTTGAAATTGGTAAGAAGCTTTGTTCCTGTTTCGTACCTTATGGGTAACTGAAAATGGGTTAGAAAGGTTGTGGCTAGGGTGCTAAAGTTATCAAATGAAGCTCTAGGCAATTCGATATACCATTTTGCTACTGGACCAGTTAACGTTCACTGAAAAAGGTGAAGCCTAGTCGAATCATCATTTAGAGTGTTAGATGAACACCACAGGCAAAAGGTCATCACATGATTCGATGGGTCTTCACCTGGATTTCCATTAAATTTAGGAATATCTGACGGATGTTTATGAGGAATCGCTAGCCACCAAGGGGCATGAGCAATTGGATCATTTGTTAGCCGGTTTAGATCTGGTAACTCTAAAGTTGCCACGAAGGGCAACTGTTGATTCAGGTTCGGCGAAGCGTACCCAGGATAAGATGGGATTGCCTGAGCAGTGGGTCTTTGCATACCAGCATAGTGCATTTGATACTGATAACTTTATTAAGGTTGATGGGCATAACCATTATGAAATGGTTGATGTTGTCCGTTTTGAATATAGGGCTGCCCATTACTTGCAAATAATTGGTGTTCAGATCCTTGGTAAACTTGTTGAAATTGTGGTTGTTGATATTGCACCAGCCATGGTTGTGAGACCATGTGTTGTTGCCCAATACTGGCTGTCTGACCAAGATGAGGGGTAATGGTACCCGTTTGAGCCTGGGTCACTCCAGTTAAGGAGCCACTAACCGATGATTGTGGTGGTGTTGCAGGGACAAGGGGTTGTTGGATTGCAACCTGAGAGACTTGAGGTTGGCATACAAAAGGTAACGCTTGTACTTGTGACACCGTCACAATAGCCAGTGTAGTGGGGATATTTGACATAGGCATACTTTGTTGCATTGAGTATACAACTCTTGGTTGTTGAGGCAGTATTGGTATCCAACCATTGGATGTAATTCCAGCATAACCTGAATTCTGTTGTGAACTCTCGTATGTTTGACCTCTCGGAGGCAACAATGAAAGGGCATATTTCCCTCCATACGACGGTAATCTGTTGCTTAAGGGAATTATTTTCCTTTGAGAACCGGACTGCCCAAATTGACATTGCAAAGGATCAATTTGCTGAGACTCAACATAAGAGATTCCAGATATTATTCCAGACGAACAAACAGGAATAGACCATACCGTCAAAACAGCCCCTGGATGGATCCCATGCAGTGATTGAGAGCTAGTTATGACATATGGTACGCTGGCGAACATTGTCGGAGTAGCAACAAGAAGTTCTGTCACTGTTGTCTCAGATGACATAGTCCTAGATGTCGACAGTTGTTCAGACATATCTAGTCTATCCAAAAGGTTTCCTAGCGATTCTACAGGAACTTCCGATAATGGTAGACTAATTTCTGATGAAGAAGGATATAGAGTGACCCCTACTCCAAATTGCGATGGAGTACTAGATGGTGGATCCTCTATAATCTCTTCTATAGCAATCAAACCGGGTGGAAGAGGTAGATCGTCAGGTCCGTAAAATATTTCCGGTGCCGAAGAAGGTATAGATTCTACAACTACTGATGTTTGGGGAACAACACCTTCCGAATCAGCTATGGATGGAGCCGGTTCAGGTATAGAAGTGTTTACCTTCACACTAGGATCAGTTCTACTGTCCTCTTGTGGCTGTAGAACTTCTTCTATAAAGGCAGGGGCACCAAAAATGTTTGGAGTAACCGGAGTCTCCGAGGGTGTCGGAACACTTGTTCCAACCCGACCAGGGGACTTTGAGCCGGTTAAACGAGTTCGCTTTGTCCGGAATAGTTTTGATTCTGGGGACAAAGACGGTTGACTCGTAAGTCTCCACGAACAACAGGGTTTCAATTAACTTTCTTCCACGATTGCAGATTACTCAATCAACTAAAAATAAAGGGGAAAATGTTTTCGAATTAAATGAATTTTAGACGCTTTGACACAACTTGTTTTTTCAATTTTTAAGAGTCGAGAAAAAACAAAAGATGACTCTAGTCGCCTTCGATTTTTAATGAGCCTGAAGTGACAAGTGCTCAGATGGACCTTTTCCTTTAAGGAGTCTGAAAAGGAATGAAAGAGACTACTATGGAAATCTAGACAGAGGGATTACAAAACCAATCGCAAAACTACAGAATACTTTTTACGGTATGGCAGTCAATCTTCCCGAATGTTGTGTTCAGTGCATTGCGATTGATAGGGCGGCAGACATGGTTTCCTATGGATAAAGGATATAGCCTATTGTGGTCTCCAAATATATACTCGATGGTACGTGGGAGCAAAAGTTTGTACTGGCACTTGTCATCTCAAAGAGGAGGAATCACCCAAACAACAGTGAAAGCGACAGTTACCAGGCTTTAAGACGCCGGAATACATCTCTAGCCTAGACTTCTAGATGTTGTGCGTTAGGTTCCAAAGCGTTTTTAGGTTCATTAAATTTATTTTACAGTTGATCTTTCTTAAGAAATTTTCCTTTCATTTTCACCGCATTATGTAGATGTACAATTCCTAAAATGCAATCTAAGATGATAAAAAACTGTTTAATCTTCTTTTTGCAATGAAAATCCTAGCTACTAAAGAAAGAGAGACTGTATTCTTTCAACATAGAGCAGAGAGCACACACTAGATTCACTGTCCTAAATCAAACCAACAAGCAGTCTAAATGCAAATGCACATGCATGTATTTGTTTTCAGCTTTCTTAATGTGTGAATGACAAGAAGAATTCTAAGTACAAATCCGAATTATCTTTTCAAAGTGACAGTACTAACAAATTTCTCTTCAAAAACGAAAGGAAGATAATCACGACACTTTACTATTTTGAATTGAAAACTGCTTTCGACACTTGAAAAACTACTAATTCAAATCAAATACAAGAGTAACTGTATAATTGACCATCAAGAACAATATAATACTTTTCTTTGACTGAAAAATGACACTTGCGACACTTTCAAATCAAAAGACGACAGTTCGACTATGCTACTACTTTGTAAAAGAGAACTAAAAATGGTGGAAAATACATAAAAACATTCACAGTTATTTGCACAATGGAGGTAGAAAGATGGAAAAGAAGGGGTTTCCATAGTGGTATAGTGATCACAGACAACAAAACTCCTTAATAGAGCTGAAAAGAGTGAAGAAAAACCAAAACCTGGAGGCAAAATTAGCCTTTTCTGATCATCGCACCTGTAACACAGGGAAACAGGGATGCATCCCACCTACTGCACACAGGAGGTGCAATGCATACTGGTTTCCTTGAAGAGAGGGTGCGATGGTACCAGGACAAGACTTTACTTGGCTCTTGGTCACAGTTTGCAGCTCAGCTCAGGGATTTAGGTCGAGGAAATGATGTACAGTAAATAGAAATCACAAGGGCTGATCTAATGAGGTTACTAGAGCCACCACTAGGGAAACTAGAAGGTTTGAAAATCAATTGTTCAGTTTATAAACAAAACCCAGAGATAGACTAAAGCAGCATTGATCTACTTTACACTTGCATAGCAAATGCAGTTTGAAGGCTAGTTGGCTTGAATTCAGGCTCCGTCTGTAAGTTTATAAAACAAACAAATATAGACAAACAAACAATCTATTCACTCCCCAGTGGAGTCGCCATTTTGTTATTGGGAAATCTAGTGTCCACTCAGAGCTGCTAGTCCCACTAAGACTGGTAGCTATCTTAGAAACAAACAAACTAAAACTACTTTTGTTTTCCTTTATGAGAAGTAGATAAGAGTGGAATGAAGGACACCAACCTCAGTCTTGCGCTTGGTTCCTTGCTTGATTCCTCTCCCTTCTGACAGATCCTTGCCGCTTCTCCTTCGTCTACCCAGCTTCAAAGAGCACCTGTGGAATCAAAGAAGCATAATACTATCGAAGAACAGAGATCTACAATCATAAACAATATAGGACTAGATGTATATTGACCACACAAATGCATATATCATCAAACATACAAGAATGTGGAGGAAAACTTGAATAGCTTTATTAATATCAAGAATAAGCAAAGAGGATTACAACCAATTGTTCTGACCCAACGTCACCCTCCAGCATGAAAACCCTTCTTTCACCTCATGAAAATCTTAGATCACCCAACACTATGACATTCCAACAAGAAACCAACAACACTTCCTTACAAGATACAAAATTCCAGTCCCTAGATCTCTGGGATGAGGGATCCATATATAAATGATTGCAAGGGGGTGAGTCAGCTTCTGGGATTATAATTAGTGTCCTCTCTCTGATAGTTCTTGATTCCACTTGGAGATTGATGATCTCTTACTCATCCCTGGGCGAATTCAGAGAGGCAAGTGTCACAGGAGAAGTTTCTGGAAGATTCAATGATCATCCACCTCGCAAACTGTCTCTGCCATTTGTCCACTCTCGACCATCGCACCCCATAGAATGGATTTTCAGTATGCATCGCACCTCCCATGTGCATTAGGTGGGATGCATCACACTTTGACCATGGAGCAGGTGAGATGGTCCAGTCTTGACCAGTTCTGAGCAGTTTTTCATGGAGAACTTCTGGGAGATGATGTAATCAGCTGACCTTGTTCTTTTAGGGTATGGAACAACACTTTTAGGGACTTAGGAGCCCTTGGTTTATGGACATGTTTGATTGGGGTTGCAGTGCCCAAAAATGTCTATAACAATAGCCCAAAGGAAAAGTATAAGTGTCATCGGGATTTTAGAAATTTTGGTGATTTCGATTATTTATGGGAAACATTTCCTTGCACATGTTGTAATGCAGTTGACCATTGTGTGGTTTGTTTTCCTTTGAGATAACCTAAGGTCAATTAGTTATGCCAAAGAATCTATAATGTTTTGTAGTTTTAAATGATTGGATGACCAGTGAACTGTTTATAAACAGGTGCTTTAAACTTAGATAGATTTTTAATAAAATAAAAGGTTGTTCTTTAACTGCACATGGTTATGTTGATTTTAGTGGGATGAATAAGTAGAATATGGAGAAGTATAATTTATTTAATATTCAAACTGAGTATTTAACCATTTATACGCAGAAATTAAGAAAACAGTGTTTTCTAAATCAACAAAATATAATTAGACTATCACAGAGATCTAGTGCAATTTATACTCAAAGAGGAATTACAATAACAAAGAGTTCTGTAAATTTATCTCTTATTTAAATTACAACTTCACAGAGGATTCAAAATGAAACTGAAATTTAATTAAATTTTAAATCAGAATTCTGCAAGAGACATGATTTATATGAAGAAGAAATAATGAATAAACAAGATGAAATACAACTCATTAAGGGACAGACCATATGAGGCAAATCTATAATCTTTTATTATCTCAAAAATGCTCCAACTTAGTACAAATCTTCTTGATAACTTGTTCAAGGGTTCAACCCTGAATACTTCGACATAATGAAGTATTTAAACAAAATTTACAAAAATATTATAATTAATGCCTAAGTGACACGACATTCTCTTTTTTAACTTTGAACTAATGGAAAATAAATAATCTGATCAAAAGGAATGAATCTGGTGAAGTGATCTGGACATCTAGCCCTTCTTTGTAGGAGAACGACTGCTGAGTGGCCACTTTTCAAGTGTTGTGCTAGTGAAGTTGACCTGTCCTTTTGATCCTAGAATTCACACAACTTGTCCCACCACTCTTCTTTTGGAATAGTAATCTTTTTTACCTTGTGGTAGATCTCATCTACCTTGGTATACCGAGAAAAAGTGGGTTTTACTGCAAAAATGTGTTTTATCTCGTGTTGGATAAAACTTATGTTGTTGATGGCTTCGTAAAAAGCTCTCCTTGTCATAGAACCTTTAATGTTGGAAGACTTAGTTGTATCCTTCGCAATGTCCTGAAGCTTCTTCATGTAGTCTTCCCTGGTCATTAATTTGTCATTGATCACAAATAAGGAAGGCAGACCCTTCTTGTTTAATGCATCTATTCTAGTGAAAACCCTATTAACTGCTAACTCCAGAGTGTGACACTTCTCTCTCAGTTGTACAACCAAGTTCTTCTTTGTTAGAACTTTCTTTACTTCCAGGATGGTTTCTATTATGTCATCTACTCCTAGATCATCCAGATCATATATGTTTTTGGAATTGAGGAACTTTATGATGGTGTTGGTTGTAGCGGACGTTTCTCCCAATTTGGCATTGATAGTAGAATTGGTTTTCTTGGCTTTCTCCATCAATTCCTTCTGCTCAAATACTATCTGGATACATGGCTAGATTTCATATATTTCTTCAATGATATTATTCCATATGATTTCTTTAACATGGGCCAGTGTGTAGCCAATAAAAGACTCAGTTGTTGACTTCATCCATGCATCTATCTGATTTTGAGCTCTCTAAATCTCTGCTGCATGAAAAGTCCCAGTCTTTGTTTGATGATCCTATAGAAGTTTGATTTGAGCCTGCAAACTTTTGATCTCTCCAGTCTAGAGAGACATGTTTTGTACTGCATTTACCAACTGATCTAAAACATCCCCTGTAGTTGTTGTAGAAGATATGGCTATAGGAATAGCTATGATAGGTAGTGCTTCCAAAGGGAGAATAGCCATTTTGGAAGTTTTATCCTTTTATTTAATCAATTTTTCCATCTCTGTCTCCATTTGCTTCAACTGTGCACTCTGCTCCATGATGAGCTTCATCATATCTGCCTTTTGTGTCTTTGTTTCTTCAATATCCTTAGCCAAATGATCTTTTGTAGCTGGCAATTTTAACTGCTTCGTTAATGTTGCTATGTCTAAATTATTTTTCTTTATAAGTTCTTCTGTAGCATTGATGTTTCAGGGGTTATAACCCACTTTGATCACCAAGTCGTCCAGATTTTTGATCCTGGTGTCTTTGGCAAGTACAGAGACCTTCTCCATCTTTAGTTGTGATTGGACATTTGCTAATGTAACCTGAAGTTTAGGAAAACTCATAGCAGTGCCGGTGACAGTCGAAAAAATAATTTCCCCAGTCTGCTTATGCATCTCCATTTGGTCAATGGGATGTATATCTTTTACATCAAACTCAAATGTTGTCCTCTTGTAGTATGATGTTGCCCTGGGCTGGGGAACCTGTGCCTGGAGGAATGCCATTTACATTTTGCCCTTTTCTAAGTCAAAGGATGATAGCAGCCTGCTTTGAGAACCATAAGTCTACTTCTAGAACTGATTGTAGGTATTAATATTTAAGGCCTCATTCTTTACTTTTATCTCCTTAAAAATGTCCATTATATTTTTCTCTATCTCCCCTGTAGTAGATGTGTTGTGAAGCCATGGAGGTAGTGGGAGACAGTGTGGTCTGATCACCCACTAATGAGGAAACAAGTGGCTCATCAATGGTGATAATGTTCTCCTGCTCTGAGTCCTTGCTGAGGCTTAGTTTGGAACTAAGCTTGGCCTTCTCCCTATACATAATTTTAAATCCTTCACTGAAAATTTTAGTCCCTGAAGGGGACTCTTTTTCTCTGATTCTCTTAGTTGTTTTCTCCTACATGGTAGGAGTCTGTATTGTAGAGGGTGATACCATCTGCTCCTCTCCCTCTTGTAGGGTATTCTCAACCCATTCTAGCTAGTTTTTGTACTTCTCTATCTCTGGTCTAGTTGTGTGAAAATAAGGAGTAGATTTGGTTTTTACTCTTAATTTATAAATGATCCCTAATGGATCATATGACTAGGTAAATCTAAGGTTGAACTGAATTTCTTTTAGTATCTTATCTACTTCTTCCCCTGCTGCCTATTTGTTGCAAATGAAAGGCCCAATCTGTGTTTTAATTTTGAACTGGGACTTCTTCTTGGCAGCTACAAAGTGGATCTCATCCATATTGAGCATCTTCCTTATGTACTCTAGAGAAAAAATCCTCATTGTGAGGAATTTAGGTAGCTTGTAAGGTGCAAGCTCACACCCAAATATTCTCAATTATGTATAGTTTTGATAGAGGTACCAATCCCATATTTGAACTTGGTTTGATAGCTGCAACGCCTTTCTAATTTCCTCACTGGTCCTCGGTTCTATTCTGCTGCTTAAGAGACTAATTTCTGGATGCACAAACATCTCTATGAATTTTTTATATGTATATTCCTTTTGTTCCTTCATCACCAGTGTAGTCCAGAAGATGACTTACTGTTGTTTTCCTTCTTCATCCACCTTTTTTAAAGAAAGGTTGATGTTGTCGCCCTGAAAGTATAAGAACATATAAACTAACATAGAAGCATCCTTGTATACCTCCTTAGTTAGGAATTTGATAAGTTCCTGGTGAATTGAATATGCAATACATTGGCTAAAATTAAAGATGATGGAGGGCTTAGAATCAGTAGAGAAAATGGACAGAAATCTTATGATGGACTCATCTACCCACTGATCTGAGTAGTAGCCAAGAAGGTAAGAGATAACTGTGATAATCTTCTTTTCTATCTCAGGGAAAATGGAAGAGGGATAAGGAGAATTTTTCTTTGGCAATAAGGCATCTTCTATCAAGAAAATTTCCAGGGTTTTGGCCCTTTTAGCAAAGTCTAATTTTTGTTAAAGTTCAACAAGTGCTTCATAGCAAAATGAGGTAGCATTCTCTACTGTGGGGGCCTGCATCATCTAGTCTATGGCTTGAGGAGTGATAGTAAACATAATTTCTTCAGTGGGGGTAATGATGCCATTTTGGCTTGGAAAATAACATGCATGACACTTCCTAACAAATTCTGGGGTGCTGTGGGTACGAGGAAAAATATAACGGTGTAAATTTGATTCCCACAGCTGAATGTCATCGGATTTGTCTATGTATTTTTGTTCGAACTAGCAATACATCTCAAAGAGGTCAAATTCGTAGAGCATTTCATGGATTTTAAGGTCTTTGTCAGCTAAAGGGATGTGGTGAAAATCAATGGGAGGATAGATTAGAGGATTGACGAGTTCTTCTAGTCCCTTTTCCTTTGGAGGCATCTTGGGATAAGGCTAAGGATAGTAGTGAAAATTGGATTGGAGGTTTCAATACATAGAGAGAAGTCAGGTGTTGGGGGCAAGAACAGAGGTAATAGGTTGAAAATTATTGAGCAGAAAGTGTCACTCACGGGTGAAAATGTCGAAGTTTAGTCCAACAAACCTGTAACAAAGCAATAATACTGACAACATATGAGTTCAGTAACCAGTTAACAATTGAAAGGGAGGTTTATATAACAGTGTGGTTTCTCCATTGAAGGTGGCGTGGGTCCGTTGGATTAATGGCTAAACCATTTACTACTTAACGACTTAATTTTGGAGGGAATAGATGCAATTGGTGGAGTTAACGGGAAAATGATGTGATAAAAGGTGAATGACGGGAGTGCAATGGGTAGGAGAGAAGTATCGAGAGGCGGAGAAAGTGCTTTGCGGGGGGGGGGGAAGCGGTTAATGGTTTTTCCCGAGGGGGGTCCGAAAAGATGTGGTGTTGACACGTAGGGGCGGGCGCGATTTCGAATACCGCCCATTTCGGACCCCCCCAAACAGTAAAGTTCAGATGGTGGGGGGGGGGGGGGAATGCCATGTGGGATGTTAGATCTTGGGAGATGGGCAGAGATGAGGTGAGAGGTGGCAGAGAGTTAATCGTGAGGTGACAGGTTGCTCTTGGTGGGGTCGGGAATTAATAATGTAATGCATAGGGGGAATATTTGGTGTATATGGTGGGGTAATAAACATAGGAATAAGTGATTAATACAACAAAGTATGAGTGGAGGGGCAACTTTGGGGTTTTTAAAACTTAGGGATAGGGAATTAATACACCAAAATTAATTGATATATAACTCTTTAGAGAAAAACCTTTGTCCCTTTGCCTTTTTCTTCTGTGCATGAAAACAATACTTGACTTTTCCTAATGTGGTGCATTTTGACTAGTTGCATGTGCATTTATAAAAATGTGAAATGAAGCCATTCTTTTATTTTTTCTTCCCTAACATTTTATTTTTCTTTTTCCTTATTTGTTTAGGGCAGCGAACACCTATCATTTTATTGATATGGATGCCTATAAAACATTAAATTGGCCTAACATTTTAAATTTTCTTTCTTTTTCATCCAAACCAAATAATGTTACAACATTGGCTCCTGCTAGGGACTGTTTCACCTTGTGGGATGCAGAGAACAAGCAGGTCCAAGTGCCTTCTCCTCAAGCTATGGAGTATTTGTTGAAACAAATACTCACTTGCAATTTTTTTCAAAAATAAAATAAGCTCTCCAGATATTTACAGATGATGAATGAATGGATGAAAAATTAATAAAGGTAAAGGTACCAATCTCCCACTTTTCTTTGTTTAGACAACTGAAGGACCCTTTTGATCTTTGGACTTATCTTGGGTGGAGGGCTTCCTTTCAACATAGTCATGACTGGATGAACAAAAGAATATATGAAATCTAACTGGGTATATGGTGACTCATACTTATGGAACAGTGGGGTCCAAAAAGTGATAGACCTGGGCTGGCCTTTGGTATCTAGCTTCTGGAGGGGAAAAGGAAATCTATTTGGCTGATAATATAGGAACATATGGTAGAGGAAATGAGGGTCAAGAGGCCTTAGAAATTCTAAAGGGTAAGTTAAGAAGGTTTGTAAGGGAACAAGAAGTCTTTGACATCCTTCTGACCTGTCATGATGGGCCTTGTGGAGGTCACTTTGCGGCAAAAAGGATAGCATTCAAAGTGTTTCAAGCAGGCTATTATTGGCCTACTCTTCATTAGGATGTGAAAAAGTATATTAGTCAGTGTGAGCGGTGCCAGAGGATGGGAAAGTATACTCCAAGAGATGAAATTCCCCTACAACCTCAAGTGACTTTCGAGCCATTTGACAAGTGGGGCATGGACTTCATTGGGCCTATCAACCCTCCTTCAAAGAAAAAACAACGCATCATTGTGTGCACTGATTATTTGACTAAGTGGGTTGAAACCAAGGAAATTAAGGCAGAAATAGAAGAGAAGGTGGCTGAGTTCCTAAGGGATAATATATTCTACAAATTTGGGTACCCTAGAGAGCTAGTCACAGACCAAGGCAGCTAGTTTACCTACGGCATGATTGAAGAACTGCTCAACCATCACAAAATCAAGCATAGGACCTCCACTCCTTATCATCCACAAGCTAATGGGCAAGTGCAGGTGACCAATAGGGCATTAGAGAACATCTTAACCAAGGTAGTGAGCAACAACAGGAAGGATTCGACAGAGACTAGTTGAGGCCACCTGGGCCTATAATACAACATGGAAGACCATCACTGAATTTACACCCTATGAGCTGGTCTATGGTCAAAAGGTTGTGTTTTCCATTGAATTTGAATATAACACATTGAGGATGTAAGCCCAACTAGATTTAGATCTCAGTCATGCACAGAAAGAAAGGTTGTTACATTTGAATGGCTTGGATGAATTCAGAATTCACGCCCTCCTACATACAGAAATAGTTCAGCTTCAGAGGAAGATCTGGCATGACAAGCACATCAAGGAGAAGCAATTTCAGGAAGGAGACTGGGCATTGTTATATGATTCTAGGTTTAAATAATTCAAGGGCAAGCTAAGGACAATATGGCTCAGACATTATGTGGTGGAAAGATGCCATGATAATGGTTCAATGCAAATCAGAACTATTGATGAAGAACCATTCCCTTGCTAGTCAATGGACATGGATTGAAAATGTACAAGAAGCCCTTATCAAAACAAGAGTTCATTGATAGTATCAATAAGATAGTGATGATGGTGGAGCAAATTCTAGCTCCTCCCTCATCAAGTCACTGAAAAAGGAAAAAACAAAAGAATAAGGATTCAGGTGAAAACCTCCATGAGCCGCCTGAGTCCCATATTTGGGTTGAAAACCTCATAAGGCAGTTCAAGGATGAGAAAAATGAAAAAGAGTAAGAAGATCCCTGGGTGAAAACCTTCCTTGAGGCGCCTAGTGTAGATATCTAGGGTGAAAACCTCTCTGATGCAGCCTAGGTGTTTCTTTAAAAAAATATATAATAATAAAAGAAAAAACATAATTGTTATTTGCAGGTGGGTGAAAAAGACAAGCAAGGAGAAAAGAGAAGATCTAGAGGGAACCTTGCCTCACATATATTCATCTCCTCCATTCCTTACCATGCATCCCTCCATCAATTCTATTGTTTTTCACTTCATTGCTTCAATGCAGGTGAAGATTGTGTTTTCCAACAGAATCACCTCAACCATTACCATCATCCCTGCATCCACATACACACCTACTCCCTCTGTCCATTCATTACAACATCCTCACAGCACCAACCAACAACATGATCAAGAAATTCTAAGGGAGACACCAAACATTGCCAAGTGGTAATCCAGGAGCTCCACAATAGTAGCAGCATCAAATCCAAGATCTCCATAGCAACAACAGCGTCAAATCCAAGAGCTCCACAGTAGCAGCATCTCAGATCCAAGAGCTCCAAAGCAGCAACAACAACATCAAATATTCAGCCACAGACACCTGCAAAAGTTAATAAACCATCAACAGGTAGTAGAGGACGAAGAAGAATAACCATCAGTAGCACCTCTGATCTTTGACAACTATGGCATGGCATCAAGACCACAGGTAAGTATCCCACTCACTCACTCATACGCATCATTTGATCAATAGTTGTAAAGGTTAAGAGGTAGTTGGTTTATAAGCGAAAGGGTGGCAAAAAGGAAATTCTTTAATAAGGCAAAAGAGAATGCAAGAGTCCATATATACAATATTGTTATGGAAACCATTTAAGAATGCTTGAAGAACTAAGATTTGGGGTAGAAACACCAGTGCACCAAAGACTCAACATACCCTATTTCTTGATGCAATCACTCATAAACTCCAGCAGAAAAGTAAAGGAAGGAAATTCCCGATAGTTAGTTCACCATGGATTGATAAGGATCCTCATTGAGGATGCCCTCCAAAACCTCAAGATCCCTATAAAATGGTCATTCCTCAGAGACTTACCAGCAGAGGATGACATCAAAACCCTCATCTATGATGTTAGTCCTTTTGTGAGTGAGGAGGAGGCAAAACAAGAAGAAGATACAAAGCTAGATGGGATGAGATGAATAAATAAGAAACTAATACAGAGGAACATGTTGAAACATAAGGAGTATGATGGTGAAACACAAGAAGAAACTGATGGAGATGAGAAAGAACAGCGAAAGGAATAAGATAACAAAAATAGAGAGGAAAACTACAGGAAAAGGAAAACCAACTAGCATGTATGGCTAGCTTCTCATTGGAGTCCATCCAGTGTAGGATGCCAGCTAAATCCTATACTCCTTACCTCATAGAACAATGGCTGCAATTTCATATGAAAACACTAGCACAAAGGAATGCACCATGCCATTTCAGGACTGCAGGTAGTTTATTGATATTTTTTATCAAAGTACACTAGAAGATAGGGCCAAAATGGCTGAGTTTTACTTGCACAACATGGCCCTCACAGACATGAATATTTGGGATCCTAATGCAAAGCTAGGAGATCTACAATTAATAGCTTTGGCATCATGGAGGAACCATGAGGATTCAAGGGCTACGGAGATGAAAATAATATTGGCCTGAGAGTAAAATGAACCTCTTTTCATCAGAGTTGAACAATCAAATCCCGTGGCCCTAATCAACACCCATAATCTAATTACAAATAATCCCCAGCTAGCACTTAGATAGCTTGCTGCCCAAGAGCAAGAAATTTCACATTTTGAGGATATGTTTAGGCTGCTAAAGGATGATAATATACATGCTTGCTAAAGAAGATGAAAAATTGCCACATAGCTTGAAGATCAGAGAATATCACTTCCCTCAAAGGTTGAGAGAGGCACTCAATAGGACACATATGTATAAGCAATCAATGCAAAGGTTGAAGGTCAATTGGATAGGCCTAAAACTCAGTCTGCCACTACTCCTAGGGATGCTAGAAGGGAGAAAAGAAGAAGACAAATAGAGGCGGTGGGAAGAAGTAGAAAGGAAACAAGGCTTCTATAAACAAGAAGAAGAGACCACAACAGAAGAATGGGATGTTAGAGAGGCTACCAAAGCCATGAAGGACATGGACATTGACTAAGTTTCTCAGAGGATGAGCAACACTTTCAGTAGGGGGGTGATGATGAGCCTCATTATTGAGTAATTATATGGAACTTAATTGGCCTTAATTCACCTCCTAGCTTAGTCAAACCAACTATTCTCACTACTTATTGTGTAATTTTGATTATATTTTGTTTATGAAATGAGTTAGAGTTGGATATTTGGCTTTGTGGTCTAATGTGCATGTAATGCAAGAATAAAGGATAAAAGCAAGGAAAATGCAGGTATAAAGGATAAAAGCAAGGAACTATGGAAAAGACCTTGGTAAAACTAGAATGGGACAAGAGAGAGTAATTATAGGAGGTAAATCCTCCTCATTTACTACCCCTCCATTCAAATATTCCTTCACCAGCTCGGAGTGCAAAAAACCATCACTTGGAAGACTAGAAGACAACCAAGCAAGTGAAAAGGACAGAAACTAGTTTTTCTTGAATTAGAGGCCAAGCCTACCTAATGGGAGGAAAGTCGTTAGATACTTCACATGTATAAATAGAGAGGTTTAGGACCTCAGTACAATTCAAAATTCTATTGTAAAACTCTATTTTATTTTTGAGCTGCAAAGACTTGTGACAACTTTCTTTGTAATCCATGGTTTTTCTAATAAGAATGAGTTCTGTTTAAGCCAGCTCTGAGTTAACTCTGAGGGCTAAAGCTCTTGAGTTAGGGCCTGACCCAAGTAGCCAAAGCTCCTCTTCATTGTACATATTTGCTAGCATAAGAGTTTCGTTCTATTTATTTTCTTAAGTAGTTTCATGGTTTGTTGATTCATTTGCTCAAGTAGTTTTATGGTTTTGATTCATTTGTTTAAGTAGCTTTTTGGTTCTTTTCATTTGTTTGAATAGCTTCCCATTTCTACTCGTTTGCTTTAGTAGCTGCATTGGCTTTAAGTTTAATTCCATTTAATTCACATATTAGTTAGAGGAAAAGATTCCTATCAGGTTGTGCGTAGGTGTCTCGGCCTCATCTCCTCCCTCCAGTACCATGATTTGAGGCAGAGACCCTTCAGTAGCCCCAAAAACATAGGTCTCTAGTTCTTGCATGGGCTATGGAGTTCACTACTTAAAGCAGTTGTTTGTTCACCTGCACTGGTTCTCTCTGTCATTTTCATTTGAAACTGCCTCCAACATGTTCCTCATGCATCACTCCATCGTTGTCCAATCACCAACAAACCTTCACAATCACCATCTGATTCACTATTTTCTCCAACTACTGTGTCACATGGAGTCCACCACTCACTTTATGAACTTTAAGTCCCCACCATTAATCTGCCTCGCCTGATCCAATGGCCATTGCATCACCTCCACACCTTTAGGCGCTCTAAACCCCCATCGTCGATCTGCCTTGCCTGATCCGACGACTATCACTTCACTTGATCACCAACTAGCTTGGTTGATCTCCACCGTTGATCAGCCTCGCCTGATCCAATGGCTATCACGCAATCTCACCCAGATTAGTGCACAAATGTTATCTGCCTGAGAGAACGTGAGAAAAGTGGTTTTCTCGTGCTACGTGTTGTGCAGTAAGGCTAATCGCGTGAAATTTCCAAAAACTACTTATAACCTGAAGGGCATGCGAGAAACTACTTACCACCTTAGAAACCCGCTCCCTCATTTCCACACGTTTCTTTTCCTCGTGATATGATCTCTGCCATCCATCTCTTGACTTCACTCACGTGATAAGATCTCAGCCATCCATCACTCCTGTTAACCTCGCTCGTTTATCTCTTGACTTAACCTGCGTGATATGATCTCCACCATTCATTGTGTGCGTTCATCCTATTCATCCATCTAGTTGCTTAAGCCTTCGCAATAATACCTCAGCCGTTCATCCTTTTCATTAACCCTGTTCACCCATCTATCCATGTAACCTCCTGCAATCCAAACTTCGTTGTTCATTGCCTTTCACCCGACTGATCCAACGGTTCTTATGCACTATTGCTCCCTCACATACTCCTTTCACTAATTTCGACATCCGATTACCTTTTCCGCTTGAAACCCGATTTAGCCTAAGTTTCTTTATTACACATTCATCTAGTTTTGATGCTCTTTACTTTTGAAACTTAGATAATTAGCATTATGTTAGTGTTAATTTAGCAATTCTGCTTAGCATAGCTGTTTAAATTGGTTAGTTAGGTTATGGTGTAAGTTTAGCATTTCATGTTGTTTTCTTCATTACTATAGTAGAGTAGCTCTCTCTTAGAATAGGCTTGCTCTCCTTCCATCAAAGAATTAAGCTTCTTCTGACGCTATAGAAGTTTGGCTTGGAACCCTTGGGGTCTCTTGCCAGACAAACAGTGGCAACAGGCAGGACGTTCACTTTTACTTGTGCATATAGCACTATCACCTCCAAGTTTGTATGAACCCTGGGTTGATAAGTAAAGCTGGTAGCCCTGGGAGTTGCAACATTATTGTTGCAATACCTAGGCTCATCACCATGATTGTGAATTTCCACCCAAGGACACGATGGACACCTTCATAAGACAATATTCATGAAATTTAACTTTAAACTTACAGATGTGCATATGAAACCTAATCAAATGCAAAGCAACATCATCTTCTTTTTTATCTTTGAAACTAGGTAAATAAGTCTGTTAACTTACACTAGGCATGTGATTTGGAAAGCATGGAATATGAATGCAATGCATATGCACATACAATCTAGATTGGGAATTCATCTTGATTTCTGGATCCTGCTTCCAGTGGAGTCTTTAGATCAGCTTGAAACTATTTGGAGTCCCCAAGTGAATGTTTCATCCTTCATATGTATGACTGTTGTCCACCATTAGAAACCAGATCTGAAATGTAAGAGAATTTCTTGGGGAAGATGGAACCTTTCCTTCCTAGTATGGTCACCAGAATTTTATCACGCTGTAATTTCCCTAGGTTATGGAGAGAAACCCAGAGGTAATCACAAAACAACTTGCAAAGCTGGAACCTAGCCCTTCCAGCTTCAAAGAGTGATCTATCTATCTGAGTTAAATTATGTCTTAAGGTGTTATGCTAGTAATTGGGTTCTGAGGTTGGTTTTTGAAATATTTGGTTGAAAATTGTAGGGAAATTCCATGGGGTGTGGAGTCATGATTCTTTGGGTGATCAAACACAAAAATGACAGAGAAGCTGTAATAGGGTAGGATAGGTAAACTTTTGGATATTTTAAAGTATTTTTGGAGTGTGTAAGATGAAGATTATTTAATTTCAAGTAAATATAGAGCATGTTGCGATAAATTCTATACTTAAAATTAGAATGAAAACATTGATATTGTTTACAAACCAGAGAATAGTACACTTTAAGAAGATTCGGCCCTTTATCTTCTTGAAACAATAGACACTGAAAACATATGGAAAACTAAAATAACAATTTCACATGAGAAGGTACATCACCAATTTCTTGAAATAGGAATCCTGGAAGAAAAACTCTTTGTATTATTGTAAATTGATCACTTTAGTACAACTTACATCAAAATATGGATCTTTTCTTCATACAAGTTCCAACCCTTGTTAAGCCTTATTACAATATATATATTGATTTCTTACTAAACTAACTTCAAATTCCATAAAGGAATTGATTACAAAATAATATCTAACAATATATGGTAAAATATGAACAATAAACTAAAGATAAAATCAATCACTGGAAAACTACAGGAAAGCTGGAACTGCAAGAAAACCTTTAGCCTTAAAATCTGGAAATTGGTTTTTAAATGTTGATCTTCTACCTTGGAATTTGGAGAGGTTGAATTTGTCTTCACAAAACCTATTACCTTCCCTCTCAAATCTGATTAACTCTGCCACCTGTATCAACTAGTTAATTTCTAACCCAAAAAATATGAAAATAATTTCCTATTTGTTGATGTTTTCCACCTAGTTGATCAAAGTTAAATCAAATTTATGTGTCGAACCTTTTTTTCCATAGTCTTTGTCTTTCATCACCATTAAATAGATCATCATTGTCGCAATATATTTGGGAAGATAATATTTTGAATAATATTTCTAAATATTTTTCTTAAACCTTAAATGAATTTCAAAAAATAAAATTTCAAAATGTTTGTTTGAATGATTTAATAAACCATCCTCTTGTTTTGAAATCCATGTCTTGTTTTTAAATCCATGCCTTATTTTTCCTTCCCATTGATTTTAAAAACCATGTCTTGTTTCTCCTTCCCATGGATTTAAAAACCAAGTCCTATTTTGCCATGGTTGGTAAAATATTTTTATGTTACACTTTTACTCTGTGAATTTTTTGGATAAGTATTTATCCACATTTCAATTCCGTGCATTGATCCTCTTTATACCATAGCCAAAACATTTATTTCTTCTCTGTCAAAATTTCACTTTTAGTCACTCTCCTTTTATTTTCACCTACAACCTCATTTACTTGCACCTATAAATGTTTTTGGGGTTGGAGGGTAGGTTAAAAGTTGAATAGGCAACCCCCCAGAAATTCATCAATAACTGTCGATGTAAATCTTGAGGCATTTCACATTAGAGAATTTTAATGCATGAAGTGCCAGGTGGCGTCATAACTTAGTTTGACTTTTTGATTTTGACTTCAAAATTCATTATTGGGTGACACATGAAGAGATGTGATTCTAATGTTTTTATAGATTGTGTTGCTAAGTTATTTTTGAATTAAGTTGAATATTTCAAATAAATAATTTTAATATATATATATATATATATATATATATATATATATATATATATATATATATATATATATATAAAAAATTAAAACTCATTTAAAATAAAAACTATTAAACAGCTTACAGATGTTGCTTGTTGACAACTGGCTTACGACACCCCACTGGTGACCCCTTAGGGACCTTTGTACAAAGAAAATTTAGACTATAAGAACTCTGAATTTGTAGGTTACATTTTACCAGTAGATTCCCACAACTGGACACATAGACTTTGATTACCTATATTATAGGACCCTAATAAGGTGCAGCAACTCGGTAATTATAATATCTTTCTGTACATTTTTAACTTCATACTCCACCTTGGAATTGTAACACACACACAGATATCTATATATATATGTGTGTGTGTGTGTGTGTATCTATCTCTCTCTCTCTCTCTTAAATATGTTCAAGTTTTTAGGTTTCAAACTTCTGTGGTTTTATTTTGTAGATCCAGATTTTCCACAATAGTATGTGAATTTTGCACACACACACACATATATATTATTTTAAATTATGTTTAGGTTTTTAGATGTCAAACTTCTGTGGTTTTCTTTTGTAGAGAAAGAATCTAGATTTTCCACAATAGCATGTGAATTTTGTATACATACATAGATACATAGATACATACATACATATATTATTTTTAATTATGTTCAGGTTTTTAGATTTCAAACTTTTGTGGTTTTCTTTTGTAGAGAGAGAATCCAGATTTTCCACAATAGCATGTGAATTTTGTAGATATTTTGAATCCCAAAGGGGATCCATTATTAGGACAATATATGAAGAAAGAAGAGTCAATCAGAGGAGAAATAAATAAATAAATAATAAAGTATAAAAAATTAAAAAAACCCAAAAAACATAAATAGTTGGCTAAAAAATTATAATATAAAATAAAATAGTAACAAAACTAAAATTGAACTACATAATCCTAAAAAAGAAATAGCTATAATATATATATATATATATATATATATATATATATATATATATATATATATATATATATATATATATATATATATAATTGATTATAATAATATTTATAATAATTATTAATTATAAATAAATAAATAATTATAATAATTATTTATTATAATACATAATGAAACCATATTTTTTTATAAAAATTCACGATGAAAACAAAATTTTTATGTTTTATTTTTCATATGTTATTAATGTAAAATGTGTTAAAATATATATTATTGTAATCTATTTAGAAAACTAAGTTAAGGATAGAAATTCAAATCTGAGATGTTATACCTGAGAAGTGCGAGCAGAACTGGATTGTATAATAAGATGAGACCATCTATCACTAATCTCAATGCCATCATCCTTTTTGAGATTATGTGGATGTTTCATAATCTTAAGAGCTTCCTATTGTAGCGGCTACGACCACCCTTCAAATTTTTTCCTTAGCCCGTTTTGGAGCCTCCCTACCAACCTTTCACAACACCTTGTCTTGCTTCGTCAAGTACACAAGCTTTAGTGTTTCTCATGCATAAAGGCAGCTTGATGCATTCCCCTCATAGGATGTTCACCCAGACTTGGTCCAGCTGCAGGCTGAGCAGATTCCCCAAGAAAATTGTGCATTTTTGGAGGGAAACCAGCCTTCCCTCCAGAAATTGCACAATTTTGTCTAGCAGCCTGCTAGGTTCTAGAACTACGCAATTCTGCCAACCAACACTCCCAGCAAAAATTGCGCAAATTTCCCCAGTAGGGCTGCACAACCCAGAATTTACGCAAATATGGGCAGTAGTCACCTGCTCTGCCCAGAAATTGTGCAAACCTCCTAGGTATTCAGCCTAGCTCCTAGCCAGAAATGTCCATTTTTTCTCAAGCAGTTGAGCAGTTGCATGCACGAGCAGTCTGGTTGACCAGTTCCTTCAGAGACCAAGGAAACTTGACTTGCATGCATGCATGACTTTCTCTTTTAGGAATATAAAAAGGCAACATGTAAAAGGAATCCCATGATTCAGGGAGATATTTTTAGCAGCCGGGGATTACATGCAAAGTTGTTTTAGAAACTTCCCTCCAAGTATCTCTTTTTCCTAGATTTGTGGCATGCGCGTCATGAGCCCAAACTTATTTATTCGATGCATCAGAGCTCATTCTTTCACATCAATCTTGGAGCTCCGAAATCCCACAGCACATCCAGGACTCTTCAACACATCCGGCTCAACTATTCACGGGTAAGTGGCCTCAACTTGTCTTATTAAGCATTTCTATCGCTTTTTTTGTATTCGCTTGTGTGAGTGTTGTTTGCTTGATTTCTTTGAATGCTTTCTATTGTGTACATGTATACTAGCTTTTCATATCACTGTTTCAATTTTCGTTGCTATCTCACTGTTGTCGCATGCATGAAACTGTTTTACACAAACATTCACCGAACCGGCGAATCACTTCACCCACATGCATGTTGATCTATTTGTTGAATCTTTCATTCATGTTTTGTATGCACTATTAATCACTTATGCTAGCACTTAGTGTCACCATGCATTCACTATCTGATTTTCTTTCAGTTGTCCATCAGTGAGTCGGGCCAACCTTGGCCCGGGCTTTGCCTTCATTCAGACTGCATTGCGCAATCTAGGGAGGGAAGGCTCTGCCTTCCTCTCCATAAATGTGCATTTCTATCCAACGCTATCCTCTAGGACTGTTTTGCACATTTCTGAGGGGTAGTGACTACTGGCCTAGAAAATTGCACAATGCAGTCCCTGAGCCTACAGTCACTCCCAATTGGAATTGTGCATTGCGCAATCCCAACAGGAAGCAGCGAGTTTGGATTGCCGATTGGGCAGATCCAGCAACCACTCTTTCCTCCCAGATAGCCTAGAATATCTTTTGCACAGTTCTAGCAACCAGTTACCCAATCTCCTAGAAGAAATTGTGAAATCTTGCCCATCAGTTTCCCAGGTATGTGTTGTGTCATTACCCGAAGTTGCTTTGTTTTCACTGACAGATTTCTTGCCATGCATGCTGCTTGTCACCAGATCTTTCAGGTGCCCATTTGTTTCAATGGATTCCAAGAGAACAGGAACTCAGGACACTGATGGGAATGCAACTGGAGTAGCAACTGAGCAAGTGTCCTCTAGTCTGTTGATCTATGAAGATACAAAGTTGTATCTCGACAAGGACATCAAACTGAAGTGGCAAGAGTTAAATGAAGCATTTGCAGGCACTTTTGGGGAACACCTTGAAGACCTTCAGGTGTACGTCAACATTCACAAGTCTAGCTTATACTAGATTGCATGAAAATATTCCATGTTCCCATGCGTGGACATGATACACTAGAGCATCTTTCACATTGATCTCAAGATGATGAACTTGAGCAGTGTCAGTGGGATGAAGCTTGCGACCTTCTGGGAACGAGATTATGATGAGATGTATCAAATGTTAGAGCTCGTGACTGTCATGGAGACTCCATTTAGCTTACCCAACAACAGTGATAACTCCAAAGAAATTTTGAAGAATTGGGTAAAGGAGCCATCTCGATTCAGGTTGGCACCCAACCAAGTCTACAAGACAAAGATACTGAAGAAGGCATACTAATACTTGATCATATTTGCTTGTCGGCTATATGGCCAAGAAAACACGAAAACCTTCCCACAGAGTTGGGTGGTTGCTTTGGAACAATTGGCTAGAGAAGGAAAACCATGTAACTGGTCCGACATATTGTCTCATCAGATGCAGGAACAAGTAATGTAGGCTCGACGTTCACCCAGAGGTATGCATGCAGAAATTTACATGTTTGCCTACATCCTAGATGTAATCTGTGCCCGATAGGAGTTCTCGGGCTTGGAGTGGGCATGGTCACTGGTGGAGACTGTTGTGAACACATATTTCAAGTTGTTGTTTAAATGCAGCTTCAAAGGAGTAATCACACAGTTGTCTGATCCTTTTTTTGTCCCTGTGTACAAGATGATATTCAAACAGGATCAACCCTGCATGTCAAAGGAAACAATGGAGGCACTGATAGGCATTGCAGATTGGTATGTCTCACCATTCGGGACTTTCATCCGAAAGTTCAGTGCGGAGAAGCTTCCACATGTTCTGCCAAATTTTTCCTTGGACGTACTTGTCATGCAGGAAGTAGCATATCACATCTCGGTAGGATTGACATCTAGAATGCATCGGAAGAAGAAGGCACCTTGGACCACTCTTTTGTTGTGGATTGGGTTGTATGAGATCCAGAGTAGTAAGCAAGTGGATCTCGAAGCATAATTGATGAAGAAGTAGCCATTTGACCTCCAAAGCTACAATCCATATGACTCACATTGCATTGTGATGGATCACTACACGAGAGTTCAGTTCAACTGGATTTATGGGGCATTTCATTGGGATGAGGAGGACCCATGGAGATATTGCTACACTTTCTCCAGACCCAATGAACCAGTTGGCTTCGCTCTGGAGTGGTTAGAGAAGCAGCATGAAGCAGCATCACGGAGAGCACCAGCAGTAGCAGCAGTGATAGTAGAGCCAAGCATAAAAGTGCATGACAAAGGGAAGAGGAAGATGTTTGATCACATGGAGGAGGAGAAAAGCTGAAAGTTTTGAGCATATCCACTTGTAGAGAAAGAAACTATGGCTATAGAGGCAAAGAGGCAGCAGTGTGACAAGAGAATTGCGTGAACGCAGAAGGACAATAAGAGAATGGAAGAAGCAAAGAAGGAGTTGCATGAGCTGAGAGAGAAACTCCAAAAGGAACAAGAGTTGCGCAAATAAGAGAGGGAAGTGCAGCAATAGTAGATACAGCTGGGGGTGCAACATGTGAAAACAGACGAAGTAGCACCCGTAAAATTAGTTGATTCATCTGAATAGCTAGCATCAAGTGAACAAGGTGAACCATCGTAGGGGTAAGACTTTGCTCATGAGATATAACAGGCACTTCAATAGTTTGATGCAGACATGGAGAAACAAGAGTTGGAATAGGATACTCACCTCATGCCTTGCCACAAAGAGGTCAACTCACCCACTTCAATGCATCCATAAGAGGAGCAGTCTTGGATGACCAAGGAGGCACTGAGATCCTTGGTGATCAACTGGAAGAAGAGATGCACAACATCTCATTTGATGAATCCCAACATAGAGTTATGTAGTCTCGCAGAGTGTCAACTCCAGAGGATCAAACATCTCCTGTGCAAGTTGAAGAATGAGTGATCAGGCCTGATGCACGCAAACATCCAAATGCCTTGGAAAATGCAACCAAAGTGTATGCAGAAGCCACTAGCTCAAGTGTTTGCTTCCTAATAACTGAGAATGAGCGAATGAAAAAGTAACTACAATGACCAGGCAAGGAGGAGACTTGGTGACAATGTCCCCCTGAGCTGAACTGAAGAAGGCAATACTAGATGTAGTATTGTCCCTTGATATAGATATGTGAGAATTATACTCCAAGTTTGGTATTGTGCACATGGCAGTCATCCATCTCAACGGATGGCAGCAGCGATGCACTAGAAGAGCACGCATCTGGAAGAACGTGCATGTTGTTGATGATGACATGCAAACATGGATGATGAAGTACAAGGGAGCCCCACTTCACTTGCCTAAGATGATGAGGATCAATGCGGTCGAGCTAAAGGCATGTATCTGGAGTTAGATCTAGAATTATGAAGATCTCCCACACTTCAACACTAGCATAGAGGCCTCCCATGAATGAGTATTCAAGAGTATGGATGTTGTGGTGCGCACACATGCGATCCCATCAATCGGGACTCTCACCTAGGATAAGACAAAGAAGTAGGTCGGACTAGAGCTTGACTCATACTTTGACAAGTTGATGTGCATCGCCACTAGCCCACACTTTCCTATCAGTGCAAACATTATGCACAAGTATGTTGTTGCTCCTGCCACATTGAAGACAATGATGTGCATGCTTTCAGATGAGTTGGATAGAGGATCCCAAGCAGTGTACCCATATGCTATGGAGGCAAAGGTCAGGTTTCAGACGGATGTCACCACAGAACACATGGACATTATCAGAGACTACAGAGCTTGGCATCAATATGTTACTGTTGATCAACATGAGGATGTTGAGCAGTTGGACTTCTATAGTTGTCTAAGTCAAAGTGATGTCTAGTTTGGCTTGTTCAATCCATTGTGTTCACATGGGTACATGTGCATTGTAATTTTGAGTCATGACAAGTGTAATTCAAGTGTCAATAGTGGATGTAACATTCATATAGTAGGCGAAGAGTTGTGAGTGTAGGTGAACAGTCACAAAGGGGAATGTCAAGGGCCACCACACCCTTTGCCATAAATAGTCCCTCATAACTCATTGTATAGGCCTTTGGTCAGCAAAGATTCTGATAAGAATATCTTGGAAAGATCTTGGACAGTATTGTAACACATCTTAGCTTCTCCACTGCATGGAGCTAGGTCATCTCCTTGGAGGAGAAGGTGGATGTGGCTGTAACGTTCCACTGTTGGGGCTAGCAAGTTTACATGGATGTATTGTATGATTGGAACTTACACTTCTTTATATAATAAGAGCCAACACATTTTCATGCATATGTTTTTATTGTAGTTGGACTATTCTAGTTGTTGTAGCAATGTATGTTGTTTAACTTACGTAGTTGTGTATGAACACTTTTGTATGCAATTATATGAATCTTGTTGTAGATGTGATGTTGGTTTAACCATCACTTTGGATTTCCGGACTGACCGGATTTCCAGCTTGTGATGCATCTTTGCTCATGTGTTCCCTTCCCAGCTGAGTACACTTATAGGTTTCCAAGGAGAGAACTCATTTCAACCCACCTGTGTTAGGAACCTCTCATGCACCTTCCTTGACTCACTGCAGCAGTCACACCCTTGCTACTGATAGAGTTATCTGATTTGCCTCTATGTGACATTACAGTCAAGGCATTACGATACGACCCACTACTAGGACTCCTACACCAAATGGTCTGAGGTCTAATTGGGACTTCTTACTGGGGAGATCCCCTTGACATGTTGGCGGGTCCAGCATCGTCAAAATTTCTGGCACTAGAAGGAGGGCTAGATGACAAGATGTGCCCTCTCATCCAGTTTTGAACCTTTGCATACCTTTCATGGATTCTTGCACTCTTCTCCCTCCGCGATGATTTTCGAATCATGAAGATGTCTCCATCGCAGGGAATTTTTCAATCTCTTGTCCACCTTCACATATGATGTTGAAGGTGAAGTAGCCTGGCCTGAGTACCCACATGCCTTTCTTTCCATGCTTCATGAGGAAGATGGTTGTTCTGATGAACATGTCAGCTTGTTTCTTGCAAACACACTTCGCGAGTCTTCACTTCAATGGCTGCTTAGCCTACCGACTGACAGAGTGTACTCACTTGAGCACTTTTGTGATCTTATTGAAGACACTTTCTATAATTTTGATCCAGACCATCTTGAACAAAAAATGTTACAACAACGGAAGGCTCCGCATGAATTGGTTATTGATTTTTGGCAGCGCTTTCATGACTTGCAGCTTCAAGATCTGAGGAGCCAAAAGAAATTTTCCTATCTTTGGGACTAGTTCAAGTATTTCCTTAATAAATCTACCCATCCCAAGAAGAAGCTTGAGACTAAGCCTCGCTCAACATTCTTCAGTGAGGGAGCTGTGCAATCTCATGTGGATGCGGTCACTGTCTTAACTGACTGTCTGTCTTCCTCTCATTCAACAGCTCCACCACTATCGAGTGATGTTGAGGATCATGCTCACACACTTGTTCAGCTTTCACATCCTCCCAACATCACTTCACTCAATTTTCACACAGATTTGGTTGTGATTCCTTCGAGTTCTCATATGCATTCTATTCTACGACCTCCGTCTTCGCACTCGGGTGTTCCTCTAGATGATGTTGTCTTGTGTTCATCCATTCCGGACTCTTCACTTGTTGTGAACGAGGAACAACCCATTGACGGAGTTAGTGTTACACAACCAACATGTGTTGTCATTCGTGAAGAGTATGAGTGGGAGCTTGATCAACAGCACTCGGTGAAGGAGGACTCCCTTACGTCCGAGCCCCCTCTGTTCTTTCCTAACATCTTTGGTGAACCTACCATCCATGATTTCACATTTGTGTCTTCATCCATGAATGCACCCATTGTTGATCACTCGCAGGAATAGATGGATGTTGGTCCATCATTCAACAACGAAGAGAATAAGTTATTCATTGAAAATCCACTTGATCTTTCATCTGTATTTTCTAGACACACAGAGGATGAGTTTGTTCACTTTTCATCTACCCCTCTGTTTGATTCATCTGATCATGAGGATGTCAATGAATTCATTGATTTTTCTGATCACGGCAACTGTGATCTACTTGCTTCCATATTTGATCACAATCATGACTCCATTACAGTCGATCTTTTGAAGCCACCAGTTTATGATGATCTACCTGATGATGAAGTTGAAACACCCAAGACTATCGAGGCACTTCAAGCCGAGCTGATGGTTATGTCAGGTCCTCGCTCTCTTGGGTTTAGTCTCACTTTCGATCATGAAACTGTTCAATCACCCAAGGCTCCTCATCACTCATCTGTATGCATTGAAGATCCATCTCACACACAGATCACACTTCCTCCACTCAAACTACACGATCCCATCACTAATTGCATTGGAGGAATCTTACATTGCAAGAACATGTGTACATGCAAGTTATCTTTGTTTCTTTCATTTGCTTGCATGTCTCAGTCAGGAGTTTTCTTATGCTTCAAGGTTGCATGGAGTGTCACATAGCACCATGATAAGTCCACAGACTGCTTGTCATGCACTTGCACTCATTTATGTCCTGTGGGCATTGTCAAACATGAAGTGTGGTTGTCTTCATTGTTATATCTTTCTTACTTGCTCGTTCGCACAACTGGGTTGCTCGCGGACAAAGCCTTCACCAACATGGGTCAACCAATGCATTAGTGGTTGCACTGGAAATATCACTTCACGTGATCAGGCCCATGCATCGTTAGTGTAGGAGTAGGAGTGGTGTTTGCTTTCAATCAATTTGCTTGCATGCTTGTTTGCTTATTCACTTTATCTGCTTGTTTGTCTGCTTTCTTGTTTGCTTACTTGCTTTCCTTTCACTTTTTCTTCTACCCTTTCTTTTCTTTGTACTTTTTTAGCTCGCTTGTTTCGTATAGTTCGTTTGTTTCGTCCATAGGTTAGTTTTGCATGAAGACATGTGTGACTCTTGAAACGAGCTGGGTAAAGTACAAGAGGGCTTGTACAGCTATCGCTACCTAGTTATATGTCATATTGCCTCTATATGAAGAGCTTGTTACTTTTAGTCTATGATATGTCGAAGGAAAATACGTATTATTCGAAGTGAACCTTGGTGAAAACACAACGCTTGCGCGCTAATTAGTGTCACCTTCTCTAGTCGGTTGTTTTTGGGTTAACCCTTGTCAGCTCAGTCAAGTAGAGTAAGGTGAGGGGGAAACCTTAACAGGCACGTCAGAGATACAAATAAACTACTTCTTTGCTAGAACAACCTCTTCTACTCTCAATAAGATAGGATCCCTCTTCCGCCTCTGAAATGAATAAGTGCTATGCATAGTTGTGAAAAATGAAAAATGAAAAAAATGAAAAGTCAAAATATTTCAAAATGAAAAATGAATAAATCAAAAGAAGAGAAAGGCTTCTTGTGCAGGGAGGTGATGCAATTAACTCCGCCGGGGTATTGACCAGTCTCGCTGGTAGCAGAGCCATGCTTGTGTTCCTATGTGACTCCACTGGGGTAATGTCCAAGCCTGCTGGCAGCGGAGCAACACCAGAGATGAAACTAAGACTCTGACAACTATACTCCCTATGCACCAATATACCCCTCAACCCCAATCGAAACAAATGTGTTTCCTTGGCTTGGAATGTGTGTCAATTGACCAAGACCTTGGCCGATGCTACATATTACAATCAAGCTAGTGTAAAACCAAGATGAGCCTAGAACTGAACAATACTTCCAGAGGTGTTAGAATTTCTTTTCACAAACAAGGTCCATTCAGAGAGCTGGAGTTCTACCAGTGTGTCGCCAAGTGTTGTAGCAGCTACAACCACCCTCCAAAATTTTTCCTTAGCCTGTTTTGGATCCTCCCTACCAACCTTTCATAGCACCTTCTCTTGCTTTGTCAAGTACACAAGATTCAATGTTTTTCATGCATAAAGGTAGCCTGTCGAGCATAGCTTGATGCATTCCCCTCACATGTTGTTCACTCGGACTTGGTCCAACTACAAGATAAGTAGCTTCCCCAAGAAAATTGTGCATTTTTGGAGGGAAACCAACCTTCCCTCCAGAAATTGTGCAATTCTATCTGGCAGCCTGTTGGGCTCCAGAATTATGCAATTCTGCTAGCCAACACTCCTAGCAGAAATTGCGCAAATTTCCCCAGCAGGGCTGCTTAGCCCAAAATTTGCACAAATCTGTGTAGCAGTCAGCTGCTCTACCCCGAAATTGCACAAACCTCCTGGGAAGTCAGCCCAACTCCCAGCCAGAAATGCACATTTTTGTCAAGTAGTTGAGCAGTTGCATGCATGAGCAGTCCAGTTGACCAGTTCCACCTGGGACCAAGCAAACTTGACTTGCATGCATGCATGACTTGCTCTTCCTAGAATAGAAAAATGAAACATGCAAAAGGCATCGCATGATTTAGGGAGCTATTTTTAGCAGTTGGGGGTTGCATGCAAAGTTGTTTAAGAAAATTCCCTCCAAGTGTCACTTTTTCCTAGATTTGTAGCTTGCACATCATGAACCCAAAATTATTTATTCGACACATCAGAGCTAATTCTTTCAAATTGATCTTGGAGCTCTGATATCCCACAGCACATCTAGGACCCTTCGACACATTCGGCTCAGCTATTCATGGGTAGGTGGCCTCAACTTGTCTTTTTTAGCATTTTCTGTATTCACTTGTGTGAGTGTTGTTTTCTTGATTTCTTTGAATGCTTGTTGTCATTTACATGTATACTAGCTTTTCCTAGCTCTGTTTTAGTTTTCATTGCTATCTCACTGTTGTCGCATGAATGAAATTGTTTTGCACGAATGTTTGCCGAACTAGTGAATTGCTTCACCCACATGCATGTTGATCCATTTGCTGAAACTTTCATTCATGTTTGGATGCATTGTCAATCACTTATGTTATCACTTAGTGTCGCCATGCATTCACTATCTGATTTGCTTTCAATTGTCCATCGGCGAGTCGGGCCAACCTTGTCCCGGGCTCTACCTTCACTGAGACTGCATTGCACAATTTGGGGAGGGAAGGCTCTGCCTTCCTCTCCAGAAATACACATTTCTACCCAGCACTGCCCTCCAGGACTGTTTTGAGCTTTTCTAAGGGGCAGTGACTGTTGGCCCAGAAAATTGCACAATGCAGTCCCTGAGCCTGCAATCACTCCTAGCTAGAATTGTGCATTGCTTAATCGCAGTAGCTAGCAAGCTAGCAGCCAGTCTGGATTGTGCATTGTGTAGATCCAATAACCAATCCTTCCTCCTAGACATCCTAGACTTCCTTTTGCGCAGTTCTGGCAGCCAATCACCCAGCTTCTGAGAAGAAATTATGCAATCTTGCCCATCCATTTCCTGGGTATGTGTTGTGTCATTACCCGAATTTGCTTTGTTTTCACTAACAGATTTCTTGCCATGCATGGTGCTTGTCTCTAGATCTTTGAGGTGTCCATCTGTCTCAATGGATTCCAAGAGAGTAGGATCTCAGGACACTGATGGGAATGCAGTTGGAGCAGCAGCTGAGAAAGTGTCCTCTAGTCTGCCTATCTATGAAGATACAAAGTTGTATCTAGATAAGGACATCAAACTGAAGTGGCAAGAGGTAAATGAAACATTTGCAAGAACTTTTTGGGAACTTCTCAAAGACTGTCAGGTGTATGGGAACACTCACAAGTCCGACTTATATCAGATTGCATGCAAATATCCCGTGTTCCCATGCGCGGACATGATACACTGGATTGTCTCTCACATTGATCCCGAGACGATGACATTGAGTAGTGTCAATGGGACGAAGCTTGTGACCTTCTGGAATGAGTTTATGATGAGATGTATCAGATGTTAGAGCCTGTGAATATCATTGAAACTCCATTGAGCTTACCCAATAGCAGTGCTAACTCCATAGATATTCTAAAGAATTGGTTAAAGGAGTTAGCTCGATTCAGGTTGACACCAAAATAGGTCTACAAGACAAAGATACTAAGGAAGGCATACCAATACTTGATCATATTTTCTTGTCGACTGTATGGCCAAGCAAGCACAAAAACCTTCCCATAGAGTTGGGTGGTTGCTCTGGACTAATTGACTAGAGAAGGAAAACCATGTAACTAGTCCAGCATACTAGCTCATCAGCTGAAGGAACAAGTAACGAAGGCTCAACACTCACCCGGAGGTATGCGTGCAGAGATTTACATGTCTGCCTACATCCTAGATGCAGTCTATGCCTGACAGGAGTTCCCAGGCTTGGAGTGGGCGTGGTCACCAATGGAGACTATTGTGAACACATATTTCAAGTTGTTGTCCAAATGCAGCTTCAAAGGAGTAATCACATGGTTGTCTGATCATTTTTCCATCCCCGTGTACAAGATGATATTAGAATAGGATCCACCCTGCATGTCAAAGGAAGCAATGGAGGCATTGATAGGCATTACAGATTAGTATGACTCATTGTCCAACACTTTCATCTGAATGTTCAGTGTAGAGAAGCCTTTGCATGTTCTGCCAAAGTTTTCCTTGGACGTACTTGTCATGCAAGAAGTAGCATATCACATCTCGGAAGGATTGATAGCTAGACTGCATCAAAAGAAGAAGGCACCTTGGCCCAATCCTCCATTTCGGATTGGGTTGTATGATATCCAGAGTATCAAGCAAGCGGATGTCGAAATAGAACTGATGAAGAAGTACCCATTCAACCTCCGAAGATACAATCCATATGACCCACATTGCATTGTGAAAGATCATTGCACGAGAGTTTAGTTCAATTGGATCTACGGGGCATTTCATTAGGCCGAGGAGGACCCATGGAGATATTGCTACAGTTTCTCCAAACCCAATGAACCGGTCATCTTCATTATGGAGTGGTTAGCGAAGCAGCATGAAGCAACATGATGGAGAGCACTAGCAATAGCAGCAGTGGCAGCAGAGCTAAGCATACCAGTGTGCGACAAAGGGAAGAGAAAGATTGTCGATCGCATGCAGGAGGATCAAAGCTGCAAGTTTCGAGTAGATCCACTTGTAGAGAAAGCAGTTATGGCTATGGAGGCAAAGAGGTAGCAACACGACAAGCAATCGCGCGAAGGCAAAAGGACAAGAAGAGAATGGAAGATGCAGAGAAGTAGTTGCATGAGCTGAGAGAGAAACTTCAAAAGGAACAAGAGTTGCGCAAATACGAGAGTGAAGTGCAACAGTAGAAAATACAAAAAGGGGTGAAACATGTGCAAATAGACGAAGAAATGCCCGTACAAGTAGTTGATTCATATCAACAGATGGCATCAGGCGAACATGGTGAACCATTGCAAGGGAAAGACTTTTCTCATGAGATAGAACAGGCACTTCAACAGTTTATTGCAGACATGGGGTAGTAGGAGTTGGAATAGGATATCAACCTCATGCCTTACCAAGAAAAGGTCGACTCACCCGCTTCAATTCATCGAGAAGAGGAGTAGTCTTGAGTGATTAAGGAGGCATTGAGATCCTTGGTCATTAGTCGGAAGAAGAGATGAAAAACATCTATTTGATGAATCCCAACATAGAGTTGTGTAGTCTCGTAGAGTGTCAACTTCGAAGGATCAAACATCTCCTGCACAAGTTTAAGAACGAGTGATCATGACTGATGTGTGCAAAAATCCAACTGCCTTGGATGATGCAACCAAAGTGTATGCCAAAGCCACTAGCTCAAATGTTTTCCTCCTAATAGCCGAGAATGAGTGAATGGCAAAGGAACTACAAACAGCCAAGCAAGGAGGAGACTTGGTGACAATGTCCCCCTGAGCTGAACTGAAGAAGGAAATACTAGATGAAGTACTGTCCCTTGATACAGTTATTCGAGCATTGTACTCTAAGTTTGGTACCATACACAAGGCAGTCATCCATCTCAATGGATGGCAGCAGTGATGTGCTAGAAGAGCACGCATATTGACAAACGTGCATGTTGATGTTGATGACATGCAAACATGGACGATGAAGTACAAGGGAGCCCCACTTCACTTGCCTAAGATGATGAGGGTCAATGCATTTGAGTTGAAGGCACGTATCCAAAGTTAGATATGGAATTATGAAGAGCTGCCGCAGTTCATCACTAGCATACATGCCTCCTATGCACGAGTATTCAAGAGTATGGATGTTGTGGTGTGCACACATGTGATCCCATCAATCAGGACTCTCACCCTAGCGAAGACAAAGAAGCAGGTCCAACTAGATCTTGACTCGTACTTCGACGAGTTGATGTGCATCACCACTAGCCCAGTGATGCCTATCAGTGCAGACATTATGCACAAGTATTTTGGTGGTCCAACCACATTAAAGACAATGATGTGCATGCTTCCAGATGAGTTGGACAGAGGAGCCCGAGCAGTGTACTCGGATGCTATGGAGGCAAAGGTCAGGTTTTAGAAGGATGTCATTACGGAACACACAGAAAATATCAAAGACTACAGAGCTTGGCATCAATATGTTACTATTGATCAGCATGAGGATGTTGAGCAGTTATTTCTATAGCTGTCTAAGTCAGAGTGATGTCTAGTTTTTCTTGCTCAAGCCATTGTGTTCACATGGGTACATGTGCATTGTAATGTTGAGTCATGTCAAGTGTAATTCAAGTGTCAAAAATGGATGTAACAGTCATATAGTAGGTGAAGAGTCATGAGGGTAGTTGAACAATCACAAAGGGGAATGTTAAGCCACCCTTTGTTATAAATAGTCCCTCATAACTCATTGTATAGGCTTTTGGTCAGTGAAGCTTCTGATAAGACTATCTTGGAAAGAGCTTGGATAGTATTGTAATGCACCTTGGCTTCTCCACTTCATGGAGCTAGTTCATCTCTTTGGAGGAGTAGGCGGATGTGGCTGTAATGTTCCACTATTGGGGCTAGTAGGTTTACATGGATGTATTGTATGATTGAAGCTTACACTTCTTTAAATAATAAGAGCCATCACTTTTTCATGTATATGCTGTTATTGTAGTCAGACTGTTCCAGTTCTTGTAACAATGTATGTTGTTTAACTTACGTAGTTGTGTAGGAAAACTTTTGTATGTAATTATATGAATCTTGTTGTAGATGTGTTGTTGGTTTAACCATCACGTTGGATTGTTGGACTGACCTGCTTTCCATCTTGTGATGCATCTTCGCTCGTGTGTTCCTTTCCCATCTGAGTACACTTACAGGTTGCCAAGGGGTTCGCTCATCTCAATTCACCTGTGTTAGGAGCCTCTCATGCTCCTTCCTTGACTCACTGCAATGGTCACACCGTTGCTACTGAAAGAGTTATCTTACTTGCCTTTATGTGACATCACGGTCAAGGCATTACCATACAACCCAATGTTGGGACTCCTACACCAAATGGTCTGAGGTCTAATTGGGACTTCTTACCGGGGAGATCCCCTTGACATGTTGGCGGGTCTAGCATCGACAACACTTCCCTAATTTTTCTCTTCTGATAGTGTTCTTCCTTAGTGATAATTCTGGAACCTTCTAAGAAAATATAACGCTTAGTATTGAAGGAGTATTCAGCAAGTGTTGAAGCATGAGATCTTTCATTTTTAATTAGAGCTCCATGCTACTTTAGTCATCTTTGCAAGGAGCATTATGTTTCTCCAATATAATTTTTACCACAAGAATAATCAGTTTTGTAAACTCCTTTAAGCTGATATTGATCAATATTGTCCTTAACAGACTTCATTCTTTGTTTGATCGTTCTTGTTGTTGTGAATTGAGTGAATGTATTTCTTTCCTGAGATCATAGAAATGTTATCAGTAACTCCCTAAATGTAAGGGAGAAATACTTTACCACATCGCGCTTGAGGGCTTTGGGATTTAACATTTCCTTCAGCTCTTCTTATAGCCTTCTTAATGTCTTTTTCCTTATAACATATACTTTTAAATAAAACATTTAAGTGATTTTTCTTTTCATTTAGCTGTTTAGAGTTAGATATTCTACGGGACCTAACAACAAGAGTATTAAGGACTCCAAACTTTTGAGAAGGATGATGATATGATTCAGCATGGAGATAAAATTTTGTATGAGTTTTCTTCAGGTTATTAGACACATGACACTATGATTTTTTTCACTTTTTTATAGGTGCATTTGTTTCCATCTATGTGGGAATATGGACATCATTTTAGCATGGAGGATGTCGATGATGGATGCATGACACAAGATTATGGAGTGGAAGTCGAATTCAACCAATTTGGTCATGCTAGCCACTGGGATCAAAACCTAATGCATGGGACATTAGGTTACGTTGTAAAGATACAAGATATCATTCAAGCGGACTTATCTTCATTCCAATGTGTTATTTTTAGGTGAAAGTGGTGGGAAACCTTTGATCGGAATAATTTAAAGGAAGATTGCGATAGTGGGATGATATCTATCAACTCTAGAAAGATGTGGCATGAAGCTAGGGAGCCCTATGTTTTACCAAAAATCTGCAACCAGATGTTTTTTATCGAGATGTGTTTGATAGGGATTGGAGGTTCATATTAAGACACGACCCTAGATCAAAAAATAACTTTGAGAACAATAGTGTTATCATGCCAAGTGAGGAAGATAATTTGGGTTTTCTTAATTTATATTATTGTTGTATGTTTTTGTTTTCTTTATTTCGCTAATTATATTGTTTTTTATTTGTCTTGTTGGAATTTGATATAATTGGTAAGAACCACAAATGTTTTTACACCGTTTTTTTGCAGTGGAAACATTTTTACACTTAAAACTAAGTATTTCCAATTGTGTACAATATCTATGATAATAAGGATTCAAGGTCACAATCCTTCTCAAATAGGAAAATGAAAAGAATATAACCAAAATGAGAAAATAGTGAATTTAGAAACAACATTGAAGATTTATTCTTGATTTAGATACTTACTGGTTTATTAATGAGTTCTTTCTTCTTGTTTAGTTCAAAATCAATATAAATCATGTATTGATAACACTATGAGGACTTTAACAATGAAAGATTTGTGTATTAATATCTAAGATTAAATTATTGACTTGAGAGGTAAAGTCATGTTTATTATATTTAAATTATAGTTCTTGCAACATTATGTAAACTAAAAGGAGGTCTTATGCATGTATAAAATGTTGATTACATCTTTTTATCGACCATAAGAGAAACAAATGGGCTTACATGGATGCATGATAGGTTTTATTTTTTTCTTCTTGTATATTGGAACAACTCTGACTTTTATTTTCAATGGTAATTATAAATAAAAGTTTAATTAATAAATATTTTACGGTTAAGAATTAAATGATAAATAATGTGATGGTGATTAAGAGGCATTTGTTTGACTTTCTAATAGACTTGGTGATGCATTTTTCTTTGCTATTTAGATTATGAAAAATAAATATCTATTTTTATGTAATAATAAGTAAATTATTTAAAGTATACATGTCTTTATCATTGTGAACGTGATGTAATATTAGCTAGGAGAAATATGAAAACATGAATTTTAATGACTATCTCGTGATAAGTATGTGGAAAAAATAATATTTCTTGAGTTGTTCATTAAGAAGTAATCAAATATATTAATTGTCAAAAGTTTAAATCTAATACAGTATGATTTTTTTATTATTTAACTCACATTTATTATTAAAAAGAGTTAAATTTAAACAAGTGCAATAGAAAATAAAGAACCAAAATAACACCAAAATGTTATATCTTTATTACTAGAAAAAAGTTCACTTGCATATTGTTGACAGTGTTGGATACCACCAACATACAGGGGATCTCCCCTGATATTAGGTCCAATTAGACCTCACACCGTTTGGTGGAGTCACATCCGGAAATACATCCCAGATATTGTTTACTTAAATATATGCCTTGGCTTAAGCAATTAGCATGAGAGATAACCACATGTGTGCTATTGAATGAGAAAGAGAGTGTTCCTTGGGAAATGTTCAATTGTAGATGTATCAAGGTTCTTTCATTGTGAGGGAAAAAAGGTGAGCCTCTAAAAGATAAGTAATAGTACTAATCTAGTTGAGACACGAGTACAAAAGAGAAAGAATCGTTGGACATCAAGCGAAATAGTTCTCATAGATGACATGATTGTTAAATCATTACAACACATTTCCAACAAGTTTAGCACAAAGGTCACGAAATAGTTCAGTTACTCCAGTACATGTGAAATCCAACATGAATCACAAAAATTAGAAGAACAGTATTAAAACATCCAAAAATCCATGCATGAAAATGTGTTGTACTTGAGGCATGACTTTCCATATCCCCATGACTCTTGACCTTTCAACATCTAATGACCTTTGGAATTCTATAACTCTTGGTTTTCCACATGACTTTTGGAATTACATATGACTTTTAGATTTACATGTATTTTGGATTTCTATACATGGACCAACGCATCTATGACAAGTTGGGAAATTGCAAACATAAGAGTGACCATCTTTGATTAAGGTGGGCCAATAATAACCATCCCCCATTAATTTATGTGCAGTTGTATTTCCCACATAGTGACCACTTGTCAGTCTGTTAAGTAATACTTTCAATACCTTATCTATATCTTGAGGCTCAAGGCATCTTAGCAAGACATTGTTATGGTGGTTTCTAAAAATCATTCCATGAACAAATTGGTAGGATAGAGCTTTAAGGTGAATTTACCTATTTTGTTTACTCGATAAATGTGTGAGCAAGGTGTCGTGCTTTAGAAATTGAGAGCATTTATTGCTTCAGCTGCAAGCTGATAGAGACCATGACCCTTAAAGGTATGAACTGGTTTAACTCCATATCATATTCTTGTAAATGAGTCATCCAATTTTCCCTCTTCTTGCCCAACTCCTGTTGTACGAAAAATGTTATGACCACTGGATGAGCCACAAATATGATAATGTGAGCTTTAAGGAGATATGGTATGAAGTATTTTACTACCTTATATATAGTGTACGCATGTTTATTGATGATTGGATAATTTAGCTCAAAGCATAATCAGAGATGAATTTTCACAATAAATTAATCTTCCCTAAGAAAGATTGCGTAGTCTTCTTATTCACTAGGAACGAGATCTGAATAATAGATTTGACCCTTTCAGGATCAACTTTAATTCTACTTTTCGCAATGATGTGTCTTGAGAGAGTTCCTTTTAACACACCGAATATGCTTTTCTTGGTATTGAGAGAAATCCCATATTTGTGACGCCACTCAAATATTTTCTTCAAATGACATGCATTATTTGATTTTATTTTGGAAAACATAGTAACATCATCAAAATAAACGACTACACTTTGGCCAATCAAGCCATGGAAGGTGATGTCCATCACTCTTTGAAATGTAGCACCATCATTGATAAGCACAAATGGCGTACACTTAAAGGCGAATGTTCCCCACTTGGTCTTGAAGGTAGTTTTAAGACAATCTAGTTATGCTACTAAAACTTGATTGTAACCAAAAACACCATCTAGTAGTAATAAAATCTCACACCCAAATATTGTTTGGAGGATTTGTTTCATGGATAGCACAAGGTAATTATCTTTATATGATGTCTGGTTGAGAATGCGAAGATCGACACATAACCTTATCTCATCAGACTTCTTTCTAACTCGGACCAATTTCAAAACCCAAGTGGAATGTCTAACTTTGAAAATGATATGAGCATCCAACAACTTTATTAATTCCTTTTCAATCAAGGGCTCCAATGTAGGATGGACTTTCCTTAGTTTCTATTGGAAAGGTGTCACTACTTCTTTGATGGGAATGATGTGTTGGATAATATTAGTATCATATGTCTTTAAGTCATCGTACTTGGTCCAGCTACAGGCTGAGCAACTTCCCCAACAAAATTGCACATTTCTGGAGGGAAACCAACCTTCCCGCGAGAAATTTCACAATTCTGTTTGGCAGCCTGTTGGGCTCCAGAATTGTGCAATTTTGCCAGCCAACACTCCCAGCAGAAACTGCACAAATTTCCACAGCAAGGATGCTCAACCTAGAAGTTGCGTAAATCTAGGCAGCAGTCAGCTGCATTGCCCAGAAATTGTGCAAACCTCCTGGGCAGTCAACCCATCTCTCAGCCAGAAACACACATTTTTCTCAAGCAGTTGAGTGGCTGCATGCATCAGTGGTTTGGTTGACCAGTTCTACCCGGGACCAAGGAAACTTGACTTGGATGCATGCATGACTTGATCTTCTCAGAATAGAAAAAGGAAACATGCAAAAGGCATCACATGATTTAGGGAGCTATTTTTAGCAGACGGGGGTTACATGTAAAGTTTTTTTAGAAACTTCTCTCCAAGTGTCGCTTTTTCCTAGATTTGTGGGATGCGCGTCATGAGCCCAAACTTATTTATTTGATGCATCAGAGCTCATTCTTTCATATTGCTCTTGGAGCTTTGACATCCCATAGCACATCTAGGACACTTCGACACATCCAACTCAACTATTCATGGGTAAGTGGCCTCAACTTGTCTTTTTCAGCATTTCTGTTGCTTTTTGTGTATTTGCTTGTGTGAGTGTTGTTTTCTTGATTTCTTTGAACACATTCTATCATTTACATGTATACTAGCTTTTCGTAGCACTGTTTCAGTTTTCGTTGCTATCTCACTATTGTTGCATGCATGAAATTGTTTTGCACAAACGTTCACCGAACCGGCGAATCACTTCACCCACATGCATATTGATCTATTTGTTGAATCATTCATTCATGTTTTGTATGCACTGTCAATCACTTATGCTATCACTTAGTGTCGCCATGCATTCACTATCTGATTTTCTTTTAGTTTCCTGTCGGCGTGTTGGGCCAAACTTGGCCCGGGCTCTGCCTTCACCGAGACTGCATTGCGTAATTTGGGGAGGGAACGCTCTACCTTCCTCTCTAGAAATGCACATTTCTACCCAACACTGTCCTCCAGGATTTTTTTGTGCATTTCTGAGGGGTAGTGACTGTTGGCCCAGAAAATTGCGCAATGCAGTCCTTGAGTCTGTAGTCACTCCCAGCTAGAATTCTGCATTGCGTAATCCCACTAGCCAGCAACCTATCTGGATTGCACATTGGGCAGATCCATTAGCCAATCCTATATCTCTGATAGCCTAGAATTCCTTTCACGTAGTTCTGGAAACCAGTCACCCAACCTCCCATAAGTAATTGCGCAATCTTGCCCATCAGTTTCCCAGGTATGTGTTGTGTCATTCCCCGAAGTTGCTTTGTTTTCACTAACATATTTCCTGCCATGCATGTTTCTTGTCTCCAGGTCTTTCAGTTGTCCATCTATCTTAATGGCTTCTAACAGAATAGGATCTTAGGGCACTGATGAGAATGTAGCTGGAGAAGCAGTTGAGAAAGTGTCCTATAGTATGTCGATCTATGAATATACAAAGTTGTATCTAGACAAGGAAATCAAACTGAAGAAGCAAGAGGTAAATGAAACATTTACAGGTACTTTTTGGGAACACCTTGAAGACCGTCAGGTGTATGTGAACATTCAAAAGTCCAGCTTATACTAGATTGCATACAGATATCTCGTATTCCCATGCGCGGACATGATACACTAGATCGTCTCTCACACTGATCCTGAGACAATGACCTTCAGCAGTGTAAGTGGGATGAAGCTTGCGACCTTCTGGGAATGAGATTATGATGAGATGTATCAGATGTCAGAGCTTGTGACTATCATGGAGACTCCATTCAGCTTACCCAACAGCAGTGACAACTCCAAAGACATTCTGAAGAATTGGGTAAAGGAGCCAACTCGATTTAGGTTGACACCCAACCAGGTCTACAAGACAAAGATACTAAAGAAGGCATACCAATACTTGATCATATTTTCTTGTCAACTGTATGGCCAAGCAAGAATGGAAACCTTCCCACAGAGTTGGGTGGTTTCTCTCAACCAATTGGCTAGAGAAGGAAAACCATGTAACTAGTCTAGCATACTGGCTCATCAGCTCAGGGAACAACTCACAAAGGCTCGACAGTCACCCGAAGGTATGCATGGAGAGATTTACATGTTTGCCTACATCCTAGATGTAGTATTTTCCTGATAAGAGTTCCCAGGCTTGGAGTGGGCATGGTCACCAGTGGATACTGCTCTAAACACATATTTCAAATTTTTGTCCGAATGCAGCTTCAAAGGAGTAATCACAGGGCTTTCTGATGCTTTTGTCGTTCTTGTGTACAAGATGATATTTGAACAAGATCTACCCTGCATGTCAAAGGAAGCAATGGAGGCATTGATAGCAATTGTAGATTGGTATGCCTCATCATTCGACACTTTCATCCAAATGTTCAGTGTGGAGAATCCTCTACATGTTCTGCCAAAGTTTTCCTTTGACGTACTTGTCATGCAGGAAGTATCATATCACATATTGACAGGATTGATAGCTAGACTGCATCAGAAGAAGAAGGCACCTTGGCGCACTCTATTGTAGATTGGGTTGTATGAGATCCAGAGTATCAAGCAAGCGGATGTCGAATCAGAATTGATGAAGAAGTACCCATTCAACCTCCGAATCTATAATTCGTATGACCCACATTGCATTGTGAAGGATCACTGCATGAGAGTTCGGTTCAACTAGATTTATGGGGCATATCATTAGGCCAAGGAGAGCAACATCAGTAGCAGTAGTAGCAGCAGTGGAAGCAGAGCCATGCATACCAGTGCACAAAAGAGGAGGAGGAGAAAAGCTGCAAGTTTCCAGCAGATCCACTTGTAGAGAAAGATGTTATGGCTATAGAGGCAAAGAGGAAGTAGTGCGACAAGCGAATCGCACGAAGGTAGAAGCACAAGAAGATAATGGAAGAAGAAAAGAAGGAGTTGCATGAGTTAAGAGAGCAACTCCGAAAGGAAAAAGAGCTGCACAAATAGGAGAGGGAAGCACAGTAGCAGCATATATAGCAGGGGGTACAACATGTGCAAACAAACGAAGCAGCACCCATACAAGTAGTTGATTCCTTTGAACAGCTGGCATCAGGAAAATATGGTGAACCATCGGAGAGGCAAGACTTTGCTCATGAGATAGAATAGGCACTTCAATAGTTTGATGCAAACATGGAGCAACAGGAGTTGGAATAAGATGCCGACCTCATGCCTCATCACAAAGAGGTCGACTCACCCACTTCAATGCATCCAGAAGAGGAGCAGTCTTGGATGACCAAGGAGGCATTAAGATCCTTGGTGATCAGCTGGAAGAAGAGATGCACAACATCTCATTTGATAAATCCCAACATAGATTTGTGCAGTCTCGAAGATTGTCAGCTCCATAGGATCAAACATCTCCTACGCAAGTTGAAGAACGAGTGATCATGACTAATGTGCGCAAACATCCAACTACCTTGGCTGATGCAACCAGAGTGTATGACGAAGCCACTAGCTCAAGTGTTCGCTTCCTAATAGCTGAGAATGAGTGAATGGAAAAGGAAATACAAATGGCCAAGAAAGGAGGAGACTTGGTGACAATGTCCACCTGAGCTGAATTGAAGAAGGAATACTAGATGAAGTATTGTCCCTTGATACAATTATGCGAGCATTTTACTCCAAATTTGGTACTGTGCACAAGGAATTTGTCCATCTCAATGGATGGCAACAACGATGTGTTAGACGAGCATGCATCTTGATGAACGTGCATGTTATTTTTGATGACATGCAAACATGGACGATGAAGTACAAGGGAGCCCCACTTCACTTGCCTAAGATGATGAGGGTCCATGCAGTCGAGCTGAAGGCACGTATCCAGAGTCAGATCTGGAATTATGAATAGTTCCCGCAGTTCATCACTAGCATACAGACCTCCCATGTATGAGTATTCAAGAGTATGGATATTGTGGTGCACACGCATGTGATCCCATCAGTAGGGCTCTCACTCAGGTGAAGACAAAGAAGCAGGTCTAACTAGAGCTTGACTCATACTTCAATGAGTTTATGCGCATCGCCACTCGCCCAGACTTACCTATCAGTGTAGACATTGTGCACAAGTATGTAGCTGGTCCAACCACATTCAAGACAATGATGCACATGCTTTCAGATGAGTCACACGAAGGAGCTCGAGCAGTGTACCTGGATGCTATGGAGGCAAAGGTCAGGTTTCAGATGGATGTCACCGCAGAACACACAGACACTATCATAGACTATAGAGCTTGGCATCAATGTGTTACTATTGATCAACATGAGGATGTTGAGCAGTTGGACTTCTATATTTGTCTAATTCAAAGTGATGTCTAGTTTGGCTTGCTCAAACGATTGTGTTCACATGGGTACATGTGCATTGTAATGTTGAGTCATGTCAAGTGTAAGTCAAATGTCATTAGTGGATGTAACAGTCATAGAGTAGGTGAAGAGTCATGAGGGTAGTTGAATAGTCACAAAGGGGAATGTCAAGGTCCACCCCACCCTTTGTTATAAATAGTCCCTCATAACTCATTGTATAGGCTTTTGGTTAGCCAAGCTTCTGATAAGACTATCTTGGAAATATCTTGGATAGTATTGTAATGCGCCTTGGCTTCTCCACTGCATGGAGCTAGTTCATCTCTTTGGAGGAGTAGGTGGATGTGGCTGTAACGTTCCACTATTAGGGCTAGCAGGTTTACATGGATGTATTGTATGATTGGAACTTACATTTCTTTATATAATATGAGATAGCATGTTTTCATGCATATGTTGTTATTGTAGTTGGATTATTCCGGTTGTTGTAGCAATGTATGTTGTTTAACTTACGTAGTTGTGTATGAACACTTTTGTATGCAATTATATGAATCTTGTTGTAGATGTTTTGTTGGTTTAACCATCACTTTGGATTGCCGGACTGACCTGCTTTCCAGCTTTTGATGCATCTTCGCTCATGTGTTCCCTTCCTAGCTGAGTACACTTATAGGTTGCCAAGGGGCGCACTCATCTCAACCCACCTATGTTAGGAACCTCTCATGCACCTTCCTTGACTCACTACAGTAGTCACACCCTTGCTACTGACAGAGTTATCTTACTTGCCTATGTGTGACATCGCGGTCAAGGCATTACCATATGACCCACTACTAGGAATCCTACACCAAATGGTCTGAAGTCTAATTGGCACTTCTTACTGGGGAGATCCCCTTGACATGTTGGCGGGTCTAGCACCGTTAACATTTGTGGCACTAGAAGGAGGGCTAGATGACAAGATGCGTCCTCTCATCTAGTTTTGAACCTGTGCATACCTTTCATGTATTCTTGCACTCTTCTCCCTCTGTGATGTTTTTTGAATCGTGAATATCTCTCCATCACAAGGGAGTCTTTTGATATCTTGTCCACTTTCATGTATGATGGTGAAGGTGAAGTGGCCTGGCTTGAGTACTTACATGTCTTTGTTTCCATGCTTCATGAGGAAGATGGGTGTTCTGACGAACAGGCCAGCATGCTGCTTGCACACACACTTCGCGAGTCTCCACTTCGATGGTTGCTCAACCTACTGGCTGATAGCATGCACTCACTTGAGCACTTTTGTAATCTTATTGAAGACACTTTCTATCATTTTGATTCAGACCATCTTGACCAAAAATTGTTACAACAATGAAAGGCTCCACATGAATCGGTTATTGATTTTTGGCAACGCTTCCATGACTTGCAGTTTCAAGCTCTAAGGAGCTAGATGAAATTTGCCTATCTCTGGGACCAATTCAATTATTTCATTAAGCAATCTACCCATCCCAAGAAGAAGCTTGAGATCAAGCCTCACTCAACATTCTTTAGTGAGGGAGCTACGTAATCTCATGGGGATGTGGTCACTATCTTCACTGATTGTCTGTCTTCCTCTCATTCAATAGCTCCACCACTGTTGAGTGATGTTGAGGATCATGCTCACACACTTATTTAGATTTCACATCCTCCCAACATCACTTAACTCAATTTTCGCACAGATTTGGTTGTGAGTCCTTCGAGTTCTCATATCCATTATGTTCTACGACCTCCATCTTCACACTCAGGTGTTCCTCCAGATGATGTTTTCTTGTGTTTGTCCATTCCGGACTCTTCACTTTTTTTCAAAGAGGAACAACCCATTGACGGAGTTAGTGTTACACAACCAACATGTGCTGTCATTCATGAATAGTATGAGTGGGAGCTTGAGCATCAACACTCGGCGAAGGAGGACTCCCTTCCGTCCGAGCCCCCTCCATTCTTTCCTAAAATCTTTGGTGAACCTTCCATCCATGATTTCGCATGTATGTCTTCATCCACAAATGCACCCATTGTTGATCACTTGCAGGACTCAATGGATGTTGGTCCATCATTCGAAAATGGAGAGAATAAGTTATTCATTGAAAATCCACTTGATCTTTCATCTGTCTTTTCTGGACACAGAGAGGATGAGTTTGTTCACTTTTCATCTACATGTCTTTTTGATTCATCTTATCATGAGGATGCCAATGAATTCATTGATTTTTCTGATCATGGTGGTCCTGATCCATTTACAACCATATTTGATCATGGTAATGACTGCATCACAATCGATCTTTAGAAGCCACCGGTTTATGATGATCAACCTGATGATGAAGTTGAAACACCCAAGACTATCGAGACACTTCAGGCTGAGCTGATGGTTATGTTAGGTCCTCCCTCTCTTGGGATTAGTCTCACTTCCGATCATGAAACTGTTCAATCAACCAAGGCTCCTCATCACTCATCTGTATGCATTGAAGATCCATCTCACACACAAATCACACTTCCTCCACTAGAAATACACGATCTCATCGCTCATGCAATGGAGGAATCTTACATTGCAAGAGCACATGTACGATGCAATTTATATTTGTTTCTTTTGTTTGCTTGCATGTCTCGGTCAAGAGTGTGCTTGTGCTTCAAAGTTGCACGTAGTGTCACACAGACTGCTCGTGATGCACTTGCACTCATTTATGTCCTGTGGGCACTATCAAACATGAAGTGTGGTTGTCTTCATTGTTATATCTTTCTTGCTTGTTGGTTTGCACAACTAGGTTGCTTGCAGACCAAGCCTTCACCAACATGGGTCAACCAATGCACCGATGACTGAATTGGAAATATCACTTCACATGATCAGGCCCATGCACCGTTAGTGTAGGAGTAGGAGTAGTGTTTTCTTTTAGTTAGTTTGCTTGCATGCCTGTTTGCTTCTTCACTTTGTTTGCTTGTTTGTATGCTTGCTTGTTTTCTTACTTTATTTTCTTTCACTTTTGCTTTTTCCGTTGCTTTTATTCATCGTTTGTTAGTTCGCTTGTTTTGTATAGTTCATTTGTTTCGTTCATAGGTTAGTTTGCATGAAACCATGTATGACTCTTGAAACGAGCTGGGTGAAGTAAAAGAGGGCTTGTACATCTATCGTTACTTGGTTATCTATCATCTTGTCTCTATATGAAGAGCTTGTTACTTATAGTCTGTGATACGTCGAAGGAGAATACATATTGTTCGAAGTGAGCCTTGGTGAAAACACAATGCTTGCACACTAATTAGTGTCACCTTCTCTAGTCGGTTGTTTTTGGGTTAACCCTTTTCAGCTCAGTCAAGTAGAGTAAGGTGAGGGGGAAAACCTTGACAGGCACGTCAGAGATACAAATAAACTACTTCTCTGTTAGAAAAACTTCTTCTTCTCTCAATAAGACGATCTAGTTATGCTACTAGAACTTGATTGTAACCAGAAAAACCCTCTATTAGTAATAAAATATCACGCCCAAATATTGTTTGGAGGATTTGTTCCATGAATAACACAGGGTAATTACATTTATATGATGTCTGGTTGAGAATACGAAAATCGACACATAACCTTATCTCACCAGGCTTCTTTCTTACTCGAACCAAATTCAAAACCCAAGTGGAATTTCTAACTCTAAAAATGATATGAGCATCCAACAACTTCCTTAATTCCTTTTGAATCAAGGGCTCCAATGTCGGATGGACTTTCCTTAGTTTCTGTTGGAAAGGTGTCACCACTTCTTTGATGGGAATGATGTGTTGGATAATATTACTATCATATGTCTTTAAGTCATTGTACATCCATGAAAACACATCACGGTACTATTTGAATAAGCAGATGAATTATTGTCATTCTTGTGGAGAAAACCATGTACCGAGGTTTGCATACCTTGAATCTTCTTGAGTTCCAAATTTGACTTGTTGAGATGATAACTTCGAGCTCTAAGTCTTCGTATTGATTTTTCCTCTAAACTGATTTTGCATGTCATATCATTTTTATAGGGCCACCACACCTTTAGGCATAGTATTACCTTTCATTGCATTAGATGCCTCCTGTAAAGCCTTGTCACAATCATCCTCGTCAATGGCAACATCTATAAACATGTCTGCATTAGCCATAGAATGTAGTATCTGTTGGTCGTCATTGAAAACACAAAAATTAGTGGCGTTATCAAGCACAAATGGTTTATATATAATATCTATAGAAAAAACATTTCTCAATGGTGACATTCTAGCAATTTCATTTTCTAATGCATATGTTGTAACGTTCTTAACTCTAGGAACAAAAGTAATATTAAAGGATTTAAAATAATTAATAAATTTCCATACCTCTTGTAGTTATTTTTTAAGATTTGGTGAAATGCGGTGGATACTATCTCGTACTTGATGAGTGACCACTTTTGAGTCACTAAATACGTTGAGCAACTCTACCTTCGAATCAATGGATTTCTTTAGTCTAAGCATGAGTGCTTCATATTCAGTAGTATTATTTGTACACTCAAACTCCAAATGGCCATCTTGCATCTTTGAACCATCAAATTATAAAGTCCAAATATAATTAGCTACTAAAGTGCTTCCTATACTATTATTACTATTACTATGTACATCTATATTACAGGGTTCATTAGCACTAGTCGGAATACAAGGAAGTATCTCCAATTGTGTATCAGGTGGGATAATTGGTGGTTTTGCTTGATAACACATGTGATCTGTTTCCAAGAAACAATTTCCAAAGATTAAATCAGTAAAATAAACAAGATCATTATGACCCTCAAGTGGTGTCACAGTGTATTTCATGTATGATTCACTCTCCACTCGAATCTGGTTGTTTCTGCCCTTGTATGGAATCAACAAATGTGACCAATATGTAGGAAAATACCCTTGTAATTTACTAGAATAGTCTCTACTCAAGAGTATTCCATATGCTTCAGGAATATCCATAATTATAATGTTTATACATTGTTGTACTCGATGATCATATGATAATTGTATAATAACATTCTTGAGTTCACTAATACCTTAGACAAGAGATATCCCCATCTTAATGATTTGTGCATTGGTTTTATCCCATCTAACATTAATTTTATTAGAAACAGATAATGGCATTACACTCACAGATGCACTCAAATCGAATAAACAATTATGGACATTGTAATTAAAAAATTTAAAGGTTAACAAAAATGGATGGAAGAGAGTGTTAGCATCTAAAGTGACAACATTGACTATACATTCAAGGGCTCTAGAGGACTTACTAGAAACCTTATGAGAAGAAAAATATTTTTCACCTGATGAAGGCTATGAAAAGGCTTGGATAAGAAGTGTTGGGTTGTGTTATATTTTTTTGGACCCTATATTAGGTTGGGCAGACCTACCTATGGCTTTCGGTCCATGGTTTTGGACGCGATGGTTTTCGGTCCATGGTTTTGGATGTGATGGTTTTCAGTCCATGGCATTGGATGCTTCGGAATGTATAAATATGTATTGTAACATTGAAAGGAATATAATGAAAAATCAAGCCGGTAGTCCCGGTTTTGGGATCCAGGGAAAATCTCTGTGTATATGTGTTTTATTTGTTATGCTCTTGCATTGTTTATTTTTGTGTTTTAGAATTTGTATGAAAGTAATTTCTGTATGGGGTTCAAACCTACATTTGGTATCAGAGCCGTTTTGGCTTCAAGATGACGCCATTGTTACTGAGGGGTTTCGCTCGGGCCTGTGGTAGACCCTGTTCAATGGGAGATCTGTGGGATCGATTTTGGTGGTGAAAGAAGATGGTGAGCAGTGGAAAGATAGAGATCGATAAATTTAATGGTCAGAGTTTTGAGTTATGGAAACTCAAGATGGAGGATCTGTTGGTGGATAAAGATCAGTGGATCACGGTAGATCCAGGTACTGAACCAACGGGAGTGTCCAATGAAGAATGGAAGAAGTTGGATCGGAAGGCAAAGAGCACAATACGATTGTGTGTCTCAGATTCAGTATTGCTGAATGTATAAGGGGAATCTACGGTGAAGGCTTTGTGGGACAAGTTAGGGAATTTGTACCAATATAAGTCTCTGGTGAATAAATTGTTCCTACGGAAAAAGTTGTATAACCTGAGGATGAAAGATGGAGACTCGGTGACAGAGCATCTGAATGCATTTAATACTGTAGTAAGTCATTTATTATATGTTGATATTAAAATTTCAGATGAAGATAAGTGCATCACTTTTTTATGTTCTCTACCACATTCAAGGGATAGTCTGGTTATTGCAATAGGTAGCAATGCAACTGCCTTGCAGTTTGATGAAATAGTCTCATCCTTGCTAATGGAGGAGATGAGACGGAAAAATATGGAGAGCCAGAATGGTGATGCCTTGTCTGTACGAGGACGGTCCCAGAATAGAAACAAAAATAAGTCATCGAGTGGGAGATCCAAATCTATAGGGAGATCTAAATCTCCAGGAAAACTTGTAAAGGTGGTGTGCTGGAAATGCAAAAAGGAAGGGCACCACAAAAGGGACTATAAATATAAAGCTCCTAACAAAGGAAAGGGATCTGATGATGCTTCTTCTGCAGAGGCAAAAACCACCTCAGATGAAGGTGGGGATGTGTACTTAGCTTCCTAAAGTACACATGTAGATCATGAGGCATGGTTGATTGACTCAGGTGCATCCTTTCACTTCACTCCCCATAGAGAGTGCTTATGCAAGTATGATAAATACGATGGTGGTGATGTCTTCTTAGGGGATGATAGGAAGGATAGAATCATTGGTCGGGGAAAAGTAAAGTTGAAGTTGCAAGGTGGAAGGGTTAGAACACTTCTGGGTGTTCTTCATATTCCTGCATTAGCCAAAAATCTGATTTATGTAAGCAAGCTGGATGATGCAAGTGTAAAAATAGTGTTCGAGAAGGATACCTACAAGATGGTTCGAGGAGCACTGGTATTGATGCAGGTGTCACGTGGAAAGAGTCGTTAGTGCGGACACAACCGACCTTCCTAGAAAGCCTAAGACTCTCTAATGACAAACAAGACAAATAAGAGCAATCCTTCTCTAAATATGCTTTTACAATATGAGAAATCAAGTGTTTAGATCCTACCTGTAATCCAATGCTGTTGTAGTAGTCCAGCTTTGTTGATCCGGATGAGCTCCTCCTTCCCTTCAAAACCTGCATTCACCAACAATCAAACGATTAAATAGCACCTGAATATCACATAAAATAAAACATATTTAACATGTAGACCAAGGAGTACATGAAACAACTCATTAATAACAAATTGTTGAGAAGAATGGACTAATTTGTATTAAAAGGTAACAAAAGCAACCATTACAACTTGAGCCTTGGTGTTGTGCAAGCTCCTCCCAGGGTCCACAAGAGTTCTCCCTTACTCTAATCAGCTCACCCACCTCCCAATGGAAACAAGTAAAGATGGTAATCTCTCCTCACAAGCTTCTACAAGGAAGTCCTAATTCCAGCAGCATCTACCCTTAGGAATGTTCAGCTTTCAACCTCCCCTCCCTTTGGCCCAATGCCTGTATTTATAATGCTCTAGAGGAAGTTATTCAGGTCCACCATCAATGGGATAAGCCCCTCTTTGGATGGGATAGCTCCCCTATTGATGGGATAAGTTCCTCTTTGGTAGGGATACATGAACCATCTGGAGGCGCTTCATACACGTCAAACATGCTTCTAGAAGACTCTAGAAATGACCACAAGTAACGTTTTTAGAGTGAAACTTGCGCCTTTTGACCTTTACAGGAGTACGCACCCATCCCTTTACATACAGAGCGTACAAGTACGCAGGTTTTGTGAACTTGGATTTCGTACCCGCAGGTGAGGCTAAGAGAAACTGCATACCAGAGATAATTGACTTTTAAATGACTTTTCTCTCTTTCTTGAAGTTTGACATGGAAAGCAGAGGCATGAGACTTGCAAAGGGGGATAGTATGACAGTTGATGGAGCCATACTAACTGCAAATAGTCATGGTGACATTTTTTAGTGTAACAGATTGCCCCCTAAAGTGCGAAGCCTGTAGTAGATTAGGGTTTTTGTGATCTAGGAAGGGTGAAGTACTTTATCATTTCAAGGAGTATCTTGTGGAGGACCCGGTCAGAACCTGCAAATATTCAACACAAAATACATATATAAGATGATATCATCGCTGAGGTAGGCATTCCCATACTCAGATTGAAAACTTTAACTAACAATATAACTACTGCTCTGATATAAGGATGATTTTGCAGTACATCACAATCATAGACTTTTGTAGACACAGTATGGACGCAGCCATCTGTTTATGATTAGTCTACTGTATAATGAATACAAAACTCCTCGCAGCCTGGATGGTGGAAACTAGATCCAGGGTCTTCAGTTCTACCTCCCGAATTGGTACGATTCTATCCACGCGAATAAATGAGTTGATGTCGAACATGGTAGAAACCACTTGATTACCAGTCGATGATGTAAACCGTTAACAAGTGTGAGAGAGACCACCAGTGATGTCAATGGTTCTCAAAGTACCCAGTACAATCCATGAAATGTGAATGAATGAGTTGATGTCGAACATGTCACGGAATCCTTTGATCGAAAGTCAATGATGTAAACTGTCGTCAAAGGTGAGAAACCTGCCATTGATGCATGCAGCCTTCAATGTACTGACGATTTCTAAGTCATCTTTCTAGATAATGTGCTGATGTCGATAGAAAGCGACTCGTTGCAGGCAAGCCCACAACACGAAATCATTGTTCAAGTTGAAGAAATATTGTTGTAAGGACTGACTCAGGGATGGTCAAATGGATGACAAGTATTTTGCATATGAATGGTTTATTTGCAGAGACCTCTTGAACACATAACGACACGACAGATGGTTTGGTGACGAATGACCCAAAGTTAATACCCGGAAACAGTTGAAGACTTTCAAAGTGGTTTGATCAACTTTTAAGGAAAAGGATTTCCCAACCCAGGTGAACGGAAAGTGTCGTGTTCAAGAGCGGTGATAAGGTTCTTCTGTAACAAAGGATAACAAATCGGTTCATTCTTCTCTCTTTTCCCCCACCATTTCTGGCAAGTACCTCTTTATTTTTTACAAGCTTGAGGAGGATAACATATGCTTGATTATAAGCTCATCCTTCCGATGAGTCCAACTTAGTTTAGATTCGGACCCTAAGAAGGAGTGGTCCGTTCTTGTTTGTAATCGAACAGGTCCTTTACTGTGAAATTTTAACGAGTCCAGTATAGGAGAAACTCGGCGTTTTTCATTTTTAGAGAGTCTGAAAAAACTAAAGAAGACTCCAAAGAGAACTTTTTCGTAAATTTGTGTCTCCCAAGCCCGAAAAAGTATAAAATAATACCTGAGAGAACCACTTGATCTTGCGACCAAGGAGTACTTTCATGTTTAGTGTCGTTGACCTGAAAAGTAAAAAGCGATCAAGGACACGTCGTTTTATTTCCAATATCGAGTTTGAAACGACAAAAACCCGGCAATCTTTTCATGTTTTTACGGTCAAAAAAGGGCTATAAGAGGACCGTCTTTTAATTCCATTTTAACGAGTGTAAAAGAAACGCTCGGCAATCTTTTCATGTTTTAGGAGTCAGAAAAGGGCTTAAAAGATGACTCTGACGTGAAAAATGATAATTTACCCTAAAGTCCCTTTGTCCTGCACAAAAACAACACATTACTCATACCTGTTTAAGATGGGCAAAAATACATTGAAAAATATCCTTTCATGGTGAAAAATAAACAAACTTAGTATTCATTCATCCAAAAAACCTATAAAAAGACCTTTTACCATGTCATTTTTACCATTTCACTGTTGAGGTTGAGAAAAGGGCTTTTGACAAGAAACTTCCTGTGGATATTGCGGAGAATCCGACCGCCAGAACCGAACGCCGTCTCATCAGGTATTCTACAACATCCTTCTCTTGCTTTCCATCCGTTTAAAATTCATTTTTAGGTTTTTATTTGATTTTTTGGAGGTCTTGGGGTTTCAAGATGCGCCCTTCAGGGTACGCAGGTCATGCACTGCTGACCTGCGTACCCTGATATTTTCTCAATGGGGAAAATACCGGGCGTACGCACCCGGCCTTAAGGGAAGCTGCGTCCGGACGCTCTGTTCCTAAAAGCCGAGGTGCGTACCCCGCAAAACGCATTTTGAAAACCTCATTTCTCCAAAATGGACCAAAATTTTAAAATTTTATGGACTCTAACAGATGTTTTATGATGTGCAGGGTGCACACCATGCTTGATTGGCGTGAAAGAGAACACGAGGACGTTGATTTGGCCGCAATAGGTCATCAACCTTCTATTGATGCGTTAAATTCATGCGGTCTCTATAAGTACTGGGCCATACCTGGCATGAGGGCCCAGGTGCCATTCCTTGAGTGGCTGGTTGAAAGGTGGAACATTCAGGATCAGTGTTTCTACATCGGAGAGCACCAGCTCGAGATAGAGCCTTCCGACATATATTTTCTCACTGGCTTGCCTAACAGGGGCGAGCAACTCTCTCTATTCGGGACTAGGCCGGGTGGCAAATCCCTTACTAGTCTCCGGCTAGAGTGGATATGGGCCTTTAGTTGTGAGATTTTCCCTAGAGAGAGTTCCAATGCTGATCCCCCAGCATCTTATAGTTCCAGTTGGGCCTCCTCGGGAGCCTAAGTTGACGAGATGGGTTGCGGTAATGGCCCAGCATCCTGATGAGGGAGCAGCAGTTGTTCGATTTCCTGACGGTTACTTTCACTAGTTGGAGAACCAGGTCTTTGCGGTTCAGGATTTTCCTTATGCCGGAATGGATTTTCGGAATGATCCGGACATGGTTCTTCCACAAGGAGAACAATGGGACGACAGAGGTATTTCATTCTTCACAAGTTTTAAATTATGTATTTTTTTTGTTTTTTATATATCGTCTCAAAACTAACAGCACAAATTTTCAAAATGCAGATGTAGGTCCACGGCGTCTGGCCAACCTCCGGGCTTTTGAGAGGAGAGTACCAGCTGTACCAGAACCAGCCCCACAGGATGCAGCCGCAGAGACCTTAGCCGAGCTGGAACAGGATCTAGAGCGTTTGACGGTGGATATACCAGAGACCACTATAGATGACATTCCTATCCGACTTCAGCGCTACGTGGTCGCAGTCCCAGGACCTTTCAGGAGTTTCCTGTGTAGGGTAGCACGGGCAGTGGTCTCGTATAGAGAGCACCACCAGTGATTGGCTAGTCGCTTTTGTAGACACATATGACATTTTTGGCTTTTTGTACTTATCATTTTTGCCGATCATAAGGTGTTTTTCAACCTATGATCGAAGACGATGTATATTTTTGACACACTCCTATCTATATATATCATTATTATCGGCTTATTTTGTTAAACATGTGTGATGAAATGTTTATAAATTTACATTTATGATTGTTACAAATGTCTATTTAACATTCGAGACGCCATTGCATCTGCTAATGTATTTAAAGACCTTGGAATATGCTGATATTCAATGTAATCAAATTCGCGTTCCAAGAGACGCACCCTCAAAAACAATCTTAATAACACTGGATTTCTAATGGCATAGACTCTATTAAGCTGTAATACAATGAGTTCAGAATCTAACCTCACTATCAAACTCCGAATCCCAAATGAAATAGATTCAGATAATAATTCAATCACTGCACTATATTCTGCAATGTTGTTTGTTGTTTGACCGAGTCTCACCCCATGCATAGAAACTAACTCGTGAGAGGGCGAATAGATAACCCAAGCTGCGGAAGAGATATTCTATGTACTACGACAAGCACCATCAGCAAATCCAATGTACGTTTGGAGAGGCATTGACATCTGCAATATCAAGAGTAAAACCAAGATAAGCCAGAATAACGACAAAAACACACTCTTTAAACTAAGCACACAGCCTAAACTAAGCAAACATACCAGTTAAAAAGAAAAGTAACCTAACTAGGACTAACTAAATCTCCATACCCACCATTTAAGCATAATACCTCTTTAGGTAAAGTCCATTTCTGGGCTTACCCAAAGAGTCCCCATCAAAATCTACTAGCTCATAGGCCCCTTTTGCCAGCTTTCGCTTGACAATGTAGGGCCCATGCCACATGGGAACGAATTTTCCAGCACCTAATTTATCGTTAGCTTGATCATATAATAGCACTAGGTCTCCTTCCGAAAAATTACGAGGGGTCACGTTACGGTCATACTGAGCTTTCATCCTTTTTGCGTGAGTCTCGATTGCCAAAGCAGCGTCACGTCGAGTCTCATCTAATTTAGCTAAGTATAACAGACGCTTCTCCTCTTCGGAAGTAGCTGGGAGTAATTCGATAGCCATTTGAAGTGATGGGATTTCGCATTCAATGGGCAACACTGCTTCCAAACCATAAACTAGTTGGAAAGGAGTAAACCCTATTGATGTTTTTACTGAGGTTCGATACGCCCAAAGCGCTGAGAATAACATGTTATGCCAATTCGAACGATGAATACCAATGATTTGTCGAATCATGATAACGAGAACTTTGTTGATGGATTCAACCAAACCGTTTGCTTGAGGATAATAAGGAGTAGAACTATCATGGCGTAAACCAAGCTGGCTTGTAAGTTCTGTCATCATAATGTTTCGAAAATGGCGCCCATGGTCAGTGATTATCGCTTGTGGGACACCAAACCTAGCAATAATATGATTGAATACGAAAATCGCTGCTGTTTTGCCGCTTGCCTCGAATGTAGGCATCGCCTCGGCCCATTTAGTAAAATAATCAACCACAAGGATGATATACGCATGCCCCCCGGCCGAGTGAGGGTTACAAGTAATAAAATCGATACCCCATTTAGCAAAAGGACCAACGGCAATTATAGGGTGGAGAGGAGCAGGTGGTGCGCGCATCTTGCGATCAAACACTTGGCAGTTGTGGCATTTTCGGACTGCAATGATACAATCTTTAAACATGGACGGCCAGAAATAGCCAGCACGCAACACCTTCTGAGCTGTGGCATACCCAGACATATGACCGCTACATGCTCCAGAATGACAGTCATTCAAAACCCTTTCTGCCTCTTCATGAGTTAAGCAACGACGAAAAACCAAGTCCGCCCCACGATGATAAAGAGTATCTCCAATAATCTTGTATTGTTGGGATTGGAATCGAATTTTCCAGCGTTCCGACTTTGAAGCTTTGGGCCGAAAGGATTGGGTTTGGAGATAGACGATTATATCCCCATACCACAGATCTAAAGTGCTGATAAGAAACAGAGATTCGTCCGCAATGGGTTCCTCTGCCACCGTTTCCGTGTCAGCACGCGGGAAGTCACACATCAATTCCGCAAAAACTAAGGATTTCTTAGACTTGGACTTCTCAAACTCCAAATCGAACTCCTGCAGGATAACAATCCATTTGGAGTACTTGCCCCCTAGCAATTGTTTTGTCAAAATATAGATCGTAGGGTTACAATCTGAAATCACTGTAGTTTTACGGAGAAGAATGTAATGATGAAAACGCTGGACAGCTTGAACGGCTGCCAGTGCCAACTTTTCCACATGCGAGTATTTTAGCTCGGTTGGATTTAACGTCCGACTAAGGTAATATATCACATGTTCCATTCCAAATTCATCTTCCTGAACTAAGACCATTCCAATGGTGGAGTGGGAGGCGGCGAGATACAAAAAGTAATCCTGGTTGTAGTTGGGAGGATGCAGCAACGGTGCATGGGTCAACGCGTGCTTAAGTGCATCAAAAGATTTCTGAGCTATCTCATCCCAAGAAAATTGAGCATTTTGTTTCAACAACCGGGTGAAACCCTTTGTAACCTCGGCGTAGTTAGGAATGAATCGACGTAAAAAGTTTGCTTTCCCTTGCAAACTTTGGAGTTGGCGCAAACTCGAAGGAGGAGGCAATTTGATGATAGCTTCGACCTTCGAGGGATCGACGCGGATACCGGCTTTTGAAATGATAAATCCTAGCAATCGTCCCACTTCTATGCAGAAGACACATTTGTGTGGGTTCAACCGAATTCGATAATGCCGACACCTCATAAAAATAGCGCGTAAATGGACAAGGTGATCAGCTCGATGTAAAGAATGAGCAGGCAAATCATCGAGATACGGTTGCACAATGTGCTTGATGTCGTGAAACGCGTAAGACATTTCCCGTTGGAAAGTGGCTCCGGCATTCTTAAGTCCGAAAGGTAATTTGCAATAAGCAAACGTCCCCCAAGGACAAATGAAAGCCGTTTTTGGTTGATCGGCAGGTAGAATATTGATTTGGTTGTAACCGGAAAAACCGTCCATAAAGGAAAATATTTCACTGCCGGCACAATCATCAATTATTTGATCGATATAGGGTGTAGGATAGTTGTCTTTTGGACAAGCACGATTTATATCCCTATAGTCGATACATATTCTTATTGTTCCTTGTTTCTTGTTAACCGGAACAATATTCGATACCCAATCCGTTAACGGGATCGGATAAATGAAACCTGCTTTCAGCAGCTTCTCGACTTCTGCTTTAATCGCAGCCGCTTTCCTAGGGTGTATCTGACGCAGACGTTGCCAAACGGGTTTAGCGTCCGGGTAGGTCTTGATTTCGTGAACAACAATGGAGGGATCAATTCCCGGCATTTCCTCATAGGACCAGGCAAACACGTCGCGGAATTCTTGAAATAGGACCTTGTATGTTTGAATTTCATTATCTGTACACGAGGCACCTATATGAATGTTTTCAATAACTCCGGATTTGACTGAAATGTCAATGGCAATAGTTTGGGAAATGTTTCCCAAATTCAACTCTGAATCAGGATGTTTCATGGGATTCTGAGCGTCCCTGACATATTCAGCTGTAAAAATTGATGAAAAATCATTTTCAAAGTCATCACCCTCAGGTAAAAACGAAGATCTATGATGAAGATCTTCCCATGGTAGATCGTCTACACTTAGGATTTCGCGAAGTTGTTCGTCAGATGACACAACTTCGGGAAACGTTATCCGTTCCGAGGTTGACGTGAAAAATGATTCCTCACGGACCACATTCATTTGGTCGAATTGGGTTGAACTAGAGTCGGAAAACGACTGCACGGCCTCATAAGCAATTTCATATGGACTCAAAGGCATTGTATTACCGAAGGAGTCTATTTCAGATTCAGATGGGACAATCCAAGGATCATTGTAAATAATAGCGTCTAAAGTAATCATATGAATGGATGCGAATGAAGGGTCTGCATTGATGGAAGGAAAGGGAAAAGTTCCCAGTAAACCAGAATCTTTAACCAATCCTACACCAACATCCCTGTAAGGGATAGTCGTTTTACCGACATGCTGGATACTCTCTGAAGAGGCTGGGTCGGATGAAAAGAAAGCCAGCTGGTCTATTGTCACGATCTTACCATTATGTGGGAACTTTATAACTCTGAAGACCGATGACACAACCGCTATCATAGCGTAAGACCAACTGTGACCCAAAAGAAGGTTGTAGTCTAGAGGGGCATCAACCACCTCCACATCCAGACTAACGGTTTTTCCTTCAACCCATATAGGCAAATCCTGTAGAATGCCAAACAGATGGAACCCACGGCCATCAAAGGCCTTAAGAATCGTCGGGGATTGGTTCAGTGAAGGAGAACCAAGCGATCTCCAACACTGAATCGACATAATACACGTAGAAGCTCCTTCATCAATTACAGTCCGATGAATAGGCCTGTTTTTGACTATCACTGGAATCTGGAAAGCCATTTGATGAGGGAGACGCGGTGTACTATTTTCTAGATCAAAGATTATCAAGTTCGGGTCCTGAATATCAACAGCTCCTATAGCCGACAAGATTAATTTTCGTTGTGCTGGGCATGATTGCAGCACTTCCAAAGCCGACATTGCTGAGGGTGAAACAGCTAAATCCTCAACAATGTTATAATTCTGAGCTGCTCTCGCATGTGGATTGAAAGCAAACTTTCAAAGTATACCCTTGGCGGGCGGTTTAATTATCAAGTCCGAGTTAGGTTTCTCGATCTGTAGTGGATCGGAACCGGGAGCTGAGGTTGATGGATTAGAATGAGAAGATTCTGCTTCTTTGCCATCAACAGGATTCTTACTACCATAATCTTGTGATCGAGTCGCAATCCGTACATGAGACATCATCAATATGGGTTCTTCACTGGCACTTGAGGAAGAACCTATCATCTTACTCTCCTGCTTTGGAAATGGATCTTTCAAAACAGCAGGAGTTGGGGAACCTTTAACGATTTTCACAACCTCTGCCCGATGAGGGAAATCTCTTGTGAAATGATCTTCTTCACAAATTAAACAAGGATAGCGAGGTTTGCGCTTTTCGTCGTTAGATTCCAACTTCTCTTTTTTCTCCTTTGGAGCCTTGTCTGCTTTGTCCTTCTTCTTGCCTTTCTTCTTACCACCATTTTTTGATTTAGCCGTAGATGACTCTACAGCATGAATATCGGTAGTAATTTCAGGAGAAGATTCTCCTGTCGGGGAGTCCGGTAAGGTTATGATTGGAGAAGAATTCTTTGAGGATTTCTTCTTACTTTTAGTATTCACCATACCAATCATGCCATCAGCAGCATGAGACCCCGAAGGAGCAGCAACAATTTGATTCGACTTAGGAAGATCTGGGATCTTCTCGTGCAACGTACCCGACTAAGTATAAACTAAGTCAAGGTACTGGGCTTGAGCAATGACTTGCTCCTTAGTAACCACTCTGGCCTTAGCTACATCTTCAGTAATCTTCGGTAATAATGATTTTACAAACCATTCAGCTAAGATTTGGTCTGGGATAAAAACTTTCACTAAACGTCTTCGACGTCTCCATTCATGAATATGATCGGAAATATAAGTGGAGGTTGACTGTTTTAATGAAGTTAATAGCTCCGTGCCGTTATCGTATCTGACTGGCAACTAAAAATGAGTTAGGAACGAGGTAGCTAACTGGCTAAAATTGTAAAAAGAGGCCCGTGGTAACTCAATGTACCACTTGGCCGCGAGACCAATAAGCGTACGCTGGAAAAGACGTAAGCGGATCGAATCATACGAGATAGAATTTGAAGCACACCAGAGGTGGTAAGTCATCACGTGATTGGACGGATCCTCTCCAGACTTACCTTCGAAGTTGGGTATATCACTGGGCAACTTATTTGGCATTGGCGGCCAGAACGGAAGATATTGAATTGGATCGTTCGTTAGGCGCGTCAAGTCTGGTAAATCCAAAGTTGCGATAAACGGTAACTGCCGGTTAGGATCTCTAAAACTCTGGGTCACAAGACCAGTCCCAGGAGGAGGATATCCAGGATAACTAGGAACAGGAATCGCATTAGGGATATTATATCCTCCTGGAAAACCAGGATTAACCGGACCATACTGGGGTTGTTGAGGTTGTTGATAAGTGTACCCAGGATACGGTTGATACTGGTAAACCAGTTGTTGGACAGCAGGACCGAATTGGTACTGTCCCTGGTACTGTTGGTGAGTAAATTGAGGTTGAGTTGTTACCATTTCAGTTTACCTATCTCAATAAAGTATACGATCGGTTCGAAGAGCGTCTCGAGATTCAGGCGATTGCGGATGATATCACCAGTAAATATGTTCCTCCTCATGTCAATATATTTTATTGTCTAGGGGGGATCACACTTACTTGTTTTTTAGTACAAGTAGCTACTGGTTTTGCTATGACTTTTTACTATCGTCCGACCGTTACAGAAGCTTTTGCCTCTGTTCAATACCTAATGACCGAAGTTAACTTTGGTTGGTTAATCCGATCAATTCATCGATGGTCGGCAAGTATGATGGTTCTAATGATGATCCTGCACGTATTCCGTGTTTATCTCACAGGTGGATTCAAAAAACCCTGTGAATTAACTTGGGTCACAGGTGTAATTTTGGCTGTGTTGACCGTATCCTTCGGTGTAACTGGTTATTCTTTGCCCTGGGATCAAATTGGTTATTGGGCAGTGAAAATTGTGACTGGTGTGCCTGAGGCTATTCCTGTAATAGGATCTCCTCTGGTAGAATTATTACGCGGAAGTGTTAGTGTGGGTCAATCTACCTTGACTCGTTTTTATAGTTTACACACTTTCATATTACCCCTTCTTACTGCTGTATTTATGCCAATGCACTTTCTAATGATCCGTAAGCAGGGTATTCCAGGTCCTTTATAGAGAGGAAAGATAGATTGAAAATAACTATTCATAACTTATCGTTCCGAATAACGACAGTAATATATCATCGCCAGGAATATTTATTATTCAAAAATGGAAATATCCATAGAAAATACGGTCCTCGGATTTCTCCTTTCGATTTTGGAGTATTATTCATCCAATACAAACAAATAATTGGAGTAGATTCTCAGACGGAGAAGATGGATTATGGGAGTGTGTGACTTGAACTATTGATTAGGCCATGCAGATACTTTCTCCGATCTACCACATAAATATTTCTGATAAAATGTGTCTCTGTCCCAATTTCCTTATCAGAAATAGGAAGTTTAGCACCTGGGTGGAAAGGCATTGGTCAGTTTGTTCCGTTCCAAGAGAATTCTTTCTATGATCGAATCCGAATCAGGAAGGGCTCCGTGAGATCCGGACAATGGGACAATATTTTCATATATTCAATAATTGGACTATATGACTTTACTTCTCCTTTTCATAGTGTGAAAATGCATCCATTTCCCTTGCATCCATTTCGATGGGAAAACTATTGGAGTGAAAGAAGGGATCTAAGGAAGGAGAGAGGCCGGATCAATAACAAGTCAATACCTTGTATGCTAAAAAACTTTTGAGGTCTATTCGTGGTGATAAACACAAATTACAAGGACTAAGATGGTCCAAAAGGCATATCGATCATGATCGAATTTGTGAGCTTACTTGGGTCATGAGCATTTAACTGGAATAATAAAATGACCAATGATGGATGATCATAGACATTATTAGTTCCTATTTTTCCAATTCGTCTTCCATCACGGGAAAAAATAAGTGATATATACTTCCTCCAGTTATTGTTCGAGCCGGATGATAAAAATTGGCATGTCCGGTTCTTTCGGGGGATAGATCCATAAAGATCTACTTATCCCAATAACAAAGAAACCTGACCTAAATGATCCTGTATTAAGGGCTAAATTAGCTAAAGGTATGGGACATAATTATTATGGAGAGCCCGCTTGGCCCAATGATCTTTCATATATTTTTCCAGTAGTAATTTTAGGTACTATTGCATGTACAATAGGTTTAGCGGTTCTAGAACCATCAATGATTGGTGAACCAGCAAATCCATTTGCAACTCCTTTGGAGATATTGCCCGAATGGTATTTTTTCCCTGTATTCCAAATACTTCGTACAGTACCTAACAAATTATTAGGTGTCCTTTTAATGGGCTCAGTACCCGCGGGATCATTGACGGTGCCTTTTCTAGAGAATGTGAATCAATTTCAGAATCCATTTCGTCGTCCAGTAGCTACAACAGTATCCTTGATCGGTACTGCAGTAGCCCTTTGGTTAGGTATTGGGGCAGCGTTGCCTATTGATGAATCTTTAACTTTAGGTCTTTTCCAATCCAATTTGATCCAACTGTCGAATATAAAAATATTTCAATTTTTTTATTCATATATCTAGGGAGTAGTTGCTTTAAGACAAATTATATCTCCCTAGATATACCCATCTTGTCAGATATTTCTTTCGAATATTCCACGAAAGAGAGATATGTCAAAGATTCTCAAGACTCTCCAAAAGAACTTGGGTAAAGGAAATGAAGAGATGAAATGAAACCAACCATTTTATGAACCCGAAACTAATTCCTGGGTGGATCAATTGCAAAAAGTTTTTGTAGAACTTCCAATACCTGTTCGACAGATTCCTTCCCGAAGTGTTCAATTCTCATTAGATCTTCTCGACTGTAATTTAAGAGGTCCAATAATGTATGTATATTGGCTCTTCTGAGGGAGTTATAGGTTTTGGGGGGTAACTCTAATTGGTCAATGAAAATAAGTTGAAATGCTATTTTTTCTTTCGTTTCCCCCGTATCAGTCAATACGTGCGAAAGGGGGAAGGGAAGCATATTAGACCCTTTTTTATTGTTCATTCCATCGATGTTCTGTTCCTCTCCATGCAGGAAGGGAATAAATAAGTCGATCAAATTTCGAGAAGCTTCGTAAAGTGCCTCCCTAGGAGTTAACCCCCCATTCGTCCATATTTCCAGGAAAAGGACTTCTCGTATTTCATTTCCGCTCCCATAGGAATGAATACTATAATTCGCATCGCGAATAGGCATAAAAACAACATCTATAGGAAAAATTTCGTCCTGATAATTATTTGGACTATGTATAATATATCTGCGATTTTTTTCAATTTGTAATCTGATATCAGAAGTAATTGATTTAGTAAGTCTAGCTATATGTTGTGTAGTATCAATTATTTTCACAGAAGGTGGTAATATGATATCTTGAGCAGTTACATTTCTGGGTCCAACAATATAAATAGAAGCTTCTCGGATTCCGTACGAGTCACTTCTAAATACAATTTCTTTTAGATTCATCAAAATGTCATGTACTGATTCTTCAATACCTATTATCGCGGAATATTCATGTTTTATGTTCTCTAATTTTACACGTGTGATACATGTTCCTTCTACTTCTCCAAGTAAAGATCTTCGCATTGCGATGCCTATTGTATCGGCTCGACCTTTGCGGAGCGGGGATAGAGCAAAATGGCCATAATGAAGACGCTTACTGTATGCTCTGGATTCGATGCATTTCCATCGTAGTGTCTGAATAGAGACTGAGATTTCATCTCGAATCATACCAAGAATATTTGATCAGATCATTAAATCATTTCTTTCTCTTGAAATTCATTCAATTCTTACACACGTCTCTTTTTGGGAGGTCTACATCCATTATGTGGCATAGGGGTTACGTCACGTACAAAACTTAATAGTATGCCACTTCTACGAATGGTTCGTAATGCTGTATCTCTCCCTCGACCAGGGCCACTTATCATAACTTCTACTCGTTCCATACCCCGATCCATTAATGCACGAATAACATTTTCTGCTGCAGTCTGGGCAGCAAATGGTGTACCTCTCCTTGTACCTTTGAATCCACAGGCACCAGCAGAAGACCAAGAAAGAACTTGTCCCCGTACATCTGTAGCAGTCACTATGGTATTGTTAAAACTTGCTTGAACGTAAATAACTCCTTTGAGTACTCGATGTTCATTCCTACGTGAACCAATTCTTTTTATAGTTTTTGACATATTAATCATTATGAGTTCAGTTCGAAAAATGCATATCGAAATCTATTTTACCACTAGATCCATTAATTGATATAGAAGAGGATTACCCCTGTTTTTGCTTATGTCTCGGATTAGAACAAATTATCATAACTCGTTTCCGTCTACGAATTGGTCGACATTTTCCACAAATTCTACGAATAGAAGCACGAATTTTCATATTTGTGACCCTCCAATTTGCTCATATTACATTTTGTTTCCTGAGACAGAGAGTCTGTTTCATCTGTGATTCTCGATCCCTATCGGATGTTCAAAAGGTGATTCAATCGTTTGAAGATTTGTTGCTAAGTCTATATATTATACGTCCTTTGGTTAAATCATAAGCACTTAATTCGACCTTGACCCTATCTCCTGGTAGTATTCGTACGGAATTACGTCGAATCCTACCCGAAATATGAGTCAGAATCTGACATCCATTATCTGTCAGAACTCGAAACATACCGTTGGGGAGTGATTCAGTAACCAAACCTTCCGCATGGATCAGATTCTGTTTCTTCATCGAATCTCCTCCTCTTTTGATTCAAAAACTTGACTAACGTGCTTGGATGAAGATGAATGGTGTCTCGACTTGCTACGACTTTTCATACTATGGGGATATCTTACAGAATAAATATTTTTGGACAACATTTGGATTAATTACCATACATAACATAAAATTTCTCCTCCAATTTTTTTCTGTCGAGCTTCTCGATCCGTCAAAATTCCTTGGGAAGTAGAAAGAATTACGATCCCCATTCCACCTAGAACTTTTGGAATTTCTCGATAATTAGAATAAATTCTCAAACCAGGTTTGCTGGTACGCTTTGACGTGGTCATATATGTCCTTTTCTTCCTTCTCCATTATTTTGAAGTCGATATCAAAAAATATTTTTGGCCTTCCTGATGTTCCCTAACATCTTCTATAAAACCTTCTCGTAAAAGGATCCTTCCAATGTTCTTGGTAATATTAGTAGCTGTTACTCGAAAAGTTCCTTTTTCTACCATGTTAGCATTTCTTATAGAAGTAATTAGATTGGTAATAGTATCGTTACCCATGACGAACGAATTCTTAGGAATTCCTGGTCTCGATATAAAAGGCATGTTCGATCTTCTTTGAGGAATATGCCTGAGGTGCAATGAATTTAATTGATCCATGTACCATTTGATGAACCTTAAGTCAAAGATTCTTACAAGATCTATCAGTACTTATAATACTTCGGGAGCCAATGAAACTATTTTCGTGAAATTCAATTGTCTCAATTCCTGAGCAACCGGACCAAAAACTCGAGTTCCTTTTGGATTTCCTTCCTGATCAATGACAACGGCTGCATTGTCATCAGATCGTATCATCATTCCATTGTCATGTTCAAATTCTTTACAGGTGCGTATAACTACGGCTCTAACTACTTCCGATTTTTCCAGGGGCATGTTAGGTACTGCTTCTTTAATTATAGCAATGATAACATCACCTATATGAGCGCATTTACGATTACTTGCTCCTAGAACTCGAATACACATTATTTTTCGGGCTCCACTGTTATCCGCTATATTCAAATAAGTTTGAGACTGAATCATTTTTCCTCCAAAATATTTTTTACCTCGGCAGATAACATGAAAAAAAAAGGAAGAGTTCTTACGAACTAGTAATCTTCTTCCACCAGAAATAACTCTTTGATTCTGTATGGATGGGTTGGGTTAAGTAGTAACAAATTGAGTACGTATAGGCATTTTGTATGCAGCTATTCTAGCAGCTGCTCTAGCGACGGTTTCGGATACTCCGCCCATTTCATAAAGTATTCGACCTGGTCTGATGACAGATACCCAATATTCGGGAGTAACCAGGCTGCCCTACAGGCATCTGGACCGTGGTTTGAATCGTAGATCTGGACAACGGTAAAGATGTCTGAGGAGTGGTTGCAGAGACAGTAGAAACCAGAGCTGTCGATACTCCAGAAGTAAGTGCGGTAGATGTTGCGGTAGTTGCAGCAGCCATTTGAGATGGAGTACTAGGTGCAATTGGCGGCTGAGTAACTACCGAAGTTACAGAAGTTTGAACATTTGACTGGACAGGTTGCGGTTGCTGGGGTGGACCAGAAACTACGGGTTGTCCAGTTTGAGGTACCAACTGTATACTTGTTTGCAACACCTGTTGACCTTGTGATGGATCCCACACTATCATTCCGGGGTATTAACCCGTAACAGGTTGAGGATACTGAGATCCATAACCGGATTGAGGATAGGATCGATAACTGAAAGGCATAGTTCCCATACCTTGAACATATGACTGACCTTGAGGTGGTTGATAACCTTGACTCGAGTATTGACCTTGAGGTTGATAACCTTGGGGTAAATACTGATACTGGGGTTGACCTTGACCTTGAGGTTGATACCCTTAAGGTTGATACCCTTGGGGTTGATACCCTTGAGGTAAATATTGATACTGAGGTTGACCCTGGGGTACATATTGAGGCTGGGGTTGACCTTGAGGCATGTATTGTACCACGGGTACATACTAACCTTGAAGCTGCCCCCCAGACACAATTTGTGTACCTTGAGGTTGCCCCCCAGGCGTTAATTGAGGCTGCCCCCCAGGCGGTAATTGACCACCTTGAGGTTGAGAAACAGGAACTGAATCTAACATCATGTAAATGTCTCCTACACCCAACGGTTTGTTACCATTGTTTCCAGGTAATAACCCATGATCAATGGGTTGAGGAGATGCCCCCGCAAAGGTACCAGAAAGTGATTGATACCCGGTGGGAACAGAAGGACCGCCGTGCAAGAAAGATTCAGGAGTTTGAGTAAACACGGACGACTGACCAGACATATTTACAGGAGTATAAATACCTCCAGGCGGAAAAGGAGTACGAGGTGGAGAAAAACCTACCCCTGAGTTGTCTAAATAATTGGTTAACGAAAGGTACCAAGTAGTACTTCTAGGAGGACTGTGAAAGATAGATTCACGCTCCCTGAGATCAATAGTAGGTTGATCTTCAAGGGTAGATACGCCTAATTCTTCCTCTGGAGCAAGTTCTTCAATAGCTATCAAACCAGTAGGAAGATTTTCGGTGATGACTCTTTCTACCCTAGGTGAATCTGGTACACTAGAAGTTGGAGTAACAGGTTCAGATATTTCAGGTTCTTCGCCTATATCACTAGTAGATGAAAAACTACCAGCAAGCTCAGAAACTTCAACTACTTCAGTATTATAACCTGTCTCTAGACTTTGGTAATCTTGATGGACTACCAACGAAGACTCTCCTTCTTCTGGTGAACCTACTCTACTGCCGCTAGGAGGAGTTACAAGGACCTTTAAACCTTCGTAATGACCCGGGACGTCTTCAGGAGGTCCACCCCGTGATCTATGGAGTTTCCTCAACAAATCGGTTCCGGTAACAATCTCAGGTGACTTGCCCCGAAGTCTACGGGACTGTCTCGGTAATTCCGCCACAGTTAAAAACTTTTAACTACTGCACACGCAAACAAAGTAAAATCTCAAAACAAACCACCTAAAGTCTCTAAAGAACCAAACAAATTTGAATCATACGCCTAAAGAATCTAGGGCGTCAAACCAAGCACAAACAGTAGCCTTCCAGACCGAAAACGCTAGTTGGAGATGAAACCCAACATCGCCGGATTCAGTACAGAAGTGGCGGGTGGAACAGTTACCCTGGCAACCTGCTTAATGAATAGACCGGTACAAGTTCCTCCACTTTAACCGTCTCGAGTGAAGTGAACCCCCCGGAAAATCCAAGTGAGTCTAGCCGACGTCTGCTCCAGGTACAGTGGGATCTTCCCTCCACCGTCACCTCGGTAGAATCCTAAACATAATGGTCACTAAGGTTACCAACCGCAAAAAATGCACCTGGGGGAACAGTCTACACTCCGACAGCATGCAAGGGCAGAGTATCAAGCTCAATCCCCTTGCCGGTTCCTTGACAATAATCCAAGGTTTACCGACAAGTGACCCCTGGCTCCTCGACAATGGTTAATTCAAGGTTTACCGTTTGTAATACGTGCGTGTCTGGCGTCGTTCCCAACAAGGGAGGATTGATCCCCTCACTGGTTCGGACACGAGCTCGTGCTTCTCCTTTAAGAGGAGCTTTCCCAGAGTACAAATGAGACAATTGGATTTATTCTATCACAAGATAAGCTACTTATTTGGTTTTGTTGTCTTGGAGAGTTAATTACTCTCCTACTCCAAGACACTAGCCTGATCTAAATTGGTGTTTCAGAGCCCTAGTAAAGAAAAGTTACTATGTTGATTTTACTTTAAGCGTTAATTTTATGGTTTTTCTTAAAGACAAAAGGTAGTGGAGATGAAACTGGTGGTGTGTAGACTCGACTCGCAACCACTACAAAGATGCACCTAAGATGATTTACACTACTTTTCCTTTTTCAATGAATCTCCTAACTAAGAGAGTTGGAAAATGCAAATTTTATAGAAAACAACTTTCTTAGTAAAGACAATCAAAGAAACAATTCTTTGAATCTTTTCAAAACGCACAACTCATGACCACTAATTACTCTATGAAATTTCCTTTTTCTCCCAAAAGTTTACAAAATGCTACCAAAGCAAACTTTTTCCAAAAGAATTTTTTGTGTTTTTTCTATGTTAATAAAGCATGTAAAACTATTTTATCAAATCGAATTTAACAAATCTAAGGCAATCAAATCAAATTCATTCAAAAGCAAATCAAAAGCAAATTTACCTAAAAGTAAAAATAACGAGGACAAAAGCCTACAAGGATGATTCCCGGATGTTTTACTTAGTCAAAATGCAACTAAGGATCAGTTCATGCAGAATCATAAACTAACCAAAAAACAAAATCGAAATCTTTTTGTTCTTTTTTCTCAAGAATGGAATTCAAGGCTTTAACAAACAAACTTTTCGAGATTCGCAAAGAGAAGACACAAAGGTAGGTCTCTCACTAAGGTGACTTCTATGACAGGCCCGACTACTAAGAGGACTGATCAAAACCAGGGAGATCCAAAGTTTGACAACCCCTAACGCCAAAGTCACTACAGGACCAGTTAAAAATCAAACCCTAAGGCAAAATCCCTATGAATTCCACCAAAACCCTCAACACTAACGGGACAAGTTCAGGTGAAGATCTTTGACAGTAAACTGATGGATCTGGGCAGTAAAAACAAAGTAAAAGCAAAATCTAAAAGAGCAAAAAGAAAAAATTGAAATTTTCTCAAAATTGACAGGGGTACGCAGGTCATCTGTTCACACAGGCGCGGGTACGCACTGTGCACAAAGACGCAGTGCGTACAAGTACGCATTGTGTTAAACCCAGAGACTGCGTACTGCTGGCAAGACTAAGAAAAATAAAAAACTAAATTGACTCTAAGCTAACCCACCCAAATACACAGCTAGACAACCAAAAATCAGAAAACAAGCAATTTTTCTCAGATCAAAATATCAAATCAAAAAGAACTCAAACACATTAATGGAGTCCCCAGTGGAGTCGCCATTTTGTCACACGGAAAGAGTCGTTAGTGCAGACACAACCGACCTCCCTAGAAAGCCTAAGACTCTCTAATGACAAACAAGACAAATAAGAGCAATCCTTCTCTAAATATGCTTTTACAATATGAGAAATCAAGTGTTTAGATCCTACCTGTAATCCAACGCTGTTGTAGTAGTCCAGCTTCGTTGATCTGGATGAGCTCCTCCTTCCCTTCGAAACCTGCATTCACCAACAATCAGACGATTAAATAGCACCTGAATATCACATAAAATAAAACATATTTAACATGTAGACCAAGGAGTACATGAAACAACTCATTAATAACAAATTGTTGAGAAGAATGGACTAATTTGTATTAAAAGGTAACAAAAGGAACCATTACAACCTGAGCCTTGGTGTTGTGCAAGCTCCTCCCAGGGTCCACAAGAGTTCTCCCTTACTCTAATCAGCTCACCCACCTCCCAATGGAAACAAGTAAAGATGGTAATCTCTCCTCACAAGCTTCTACAAGGAAGTCCTAATTCCAGCAGCATCTACCCTTAGGAATGTTCAGCTTTCAACCTCCCCTCCCTTTGGCCCAATGCCTGTATTTATAATGCTCTAGAGGAAGTTATTCAGGTCCACCATCAATGGGATAAGCCCCTCTTTGGATGGGATAGCTCCCTTATTGATGGGATAAGTTCCTCTTTGGTAGGGATACATGAACCATCTGGAGGCGCTTCATACACGTCAAACATGCTTCTAGAAGACTCTAGAAATGACCACAAGTAACTTTTTTAGAGTGAAACTTGCGCCTTTTGACCTTTACAGGAGTACGCACCCATCCCTTTACATACAGAGCGTACAAGTACACAGGTTTTGTGAACTTGGATTGCGTACCCGCAGGTGAGGCTAAGAGAAACTGCGTACCAGAGATAATTGACTTTTAAATGACTTTTCTCTCTTTCTTGAAGTTTGACATGGAAAGCAGAGGCATGAGACTTGCAAAGGGGGATAGTATGACAGTGGATGGAGCCATACTAACTGCAAATAGTCATGGTGACATTTTTTAGTGTAACAGCAGGGAGTTCAGACTAGAACTCTGTACAAGCTACAAGGTAGCACTGTTGTTGATGGGTGCAACAGTTCTGTGGTTCTTGAAAGTGGAGCAAAAAATCTAGTGGTCTCTGGAGAGAAGACCATGTTGTGGCATCAAAGGCTTGGACATATTGGAGAGAAGGGCCTTCGAATACTTCATGGTAAAGGTATGGTAGATGGTATGATTTATAGCTCTCTTGATTTTGATTTTTGTGAAAATTATGTATATGGAAAGTAGAATCGGGTGAGTTTCCTCTATGGTGGTAAGAGGGTGAAACAAATATTAGAGCTTGTGCACAGTGATGTGTTTGGACCTGTGAAGGTTCCATCATTGGGTAAGTCTATGTACTATGTATCATTTATAGATGACTTCTCAAGGAATACATGGATATATTTCCTTAAGAAGAAATCTGAAGTATTTGACAAGTTTAAAGAATTTAAGGCTCTAGTGGAAAACCAGATAGAGAAGAAGATAAAGGTGCTGAGGACAGATAACGATGGAGAGTTTTGCAGTAAGGAAATTGAAGAATTATGTAAGAAGTGTGGTATAGCACAGTAGAAGACTACTCCATATACACCTCATCAAAATGGAGTTGTAGAAAGAATGAACAAGACGTTGATGGAAAGGGCAAGAAGCATGCTCATTGGTGCCGAGTTAGGACAGGAATTCTGGGCAGAGGCGGTGGAGATAGCATGTTACCTGGTCAATAGATCACCTTCATCAGCATTGTAGGATAAGACTCCATAAGAGGTATGGACTGGTAATAAACCATCTCATTCACATCTGAGGGTATTTGGATGTGATGCATATGTGCATGTTCCAAAGGAGAAACGAGCCAAGTTGGATAGTAAATCTGAAAAGTGCATCTTTACTGGGTATAAGGATGGTTTGAAGGGTTATAAGCTTTGGAACCCATAAATAAGGAAGGTTGTGTATAGCCGAGATGTGGCGTTCAGAGAGGTGAAAGATGTTATTAAACATGAATTCCAACCAAAGGAACTTGAGAAAATAGAGTTTGAGATAAAGGACGAATTATCAGACTCTACAGTAGAAGAGGAATCAGAAGATGAAGAGCCACAAACTCCAGGTGTAAGAAGATCAATTCGAGAAAGAAGGAAACCGAAAAGGTATAGTCCTTCTGCTTTCTATTCAAATTTTTATTTATCTATTACTGATCCTGATCCCAGAACGGTGAAGGAAGCAGTAGATACAGAGGATGGAAAACTCTGGAAAGAGGCCATGGTTGATGAAATGGCATATTTGCACAAAAATGAGGCCTGGGATCTGGTGGAGTTGTCAGCTGGAAGGAAACCCATTGGCAGCAAATGGGTGTTCAAGAAGAAGACGAATGCAGAAGGAAAGGTGGAGAAATACAAAGCTCGGTTGGTAGCAAAAGGTTATTCCCAAGTGCCAGGAATTGATTTTGGTGATATTTTTTCTCCTGTTGCCAAGGTAACTTCTATTAGATTACTTTTATTTGTTGCTGATTCTTTTCATTTTGAGGTAGAAAAGATGGATGTGAAGGCAACATTTCTTCATGGGGATTTGGAAGAGGAGATCTACATGAAGCAACCTGAAGGCTTTGCGGTGAAGGGTAAGAAAGAACTGGTATGCAAGTTAAAGAAGTCTCTTTATGGGTTAAAACAGTCACCAAGGATGTGCTATCAGAAATTTGATACATTTATATGGGGACTTGGCTTCACCAGAAGCAAAGCAGATCATTGTGTGTATTTTAAATTAATTGGTGACTGTGTTATTTATCTGGTCTTGTATGTGGATGATATGTTGCTGGTTGGAAATGACAAAGAAATTATCCAGGATTTGAAGACCCAATTTTCCTCCAAATTTGACATGAAAGATCTTCGTGCTGCAAACTATATTTTGGGCATGGAAACTAAAAGAGATTAGGCAAAGAGGAAGCTCTGGTTAAACTAGATGAAGTATGTCGAGAAAATGATTTAGAGGTTTAATATGCAGGATAGTAAACCGGTGAAGGTTCCTATTCCTGTAGGTGTAAAGTTATTTGCTGAACAGTGTCCCAAGACACAAGAAGAGGAAGCAGATATGTCCCATGTTCCATATGCAAGTGCAGTCGGTAGTCTGATGTATGCAATGGTCTATACTAGACTAGACATTGCACATGCAGTGGTAGTATTGAGTAGGTTTATGTCAAAACCAGGGAAGGAGCATTGGACAACAGTGAAGCAGGTTTTCAGGTATTTGCGTGGCACTATTGATTATGGTTTGTGTTACCAAGGAAGGCCAGGATTGGATGGAGTTTTGGATATCCGTGGCTTTGTCGATGCAGACTAGGCTGGAGATTTGGATTAGAGAAGATCTACAAGTGGGTATGTGTTTAACCTATTTGGAGGTGCAGTCAGTTGGATGAGTATGAAACAATATGTAGTGGCACTATCAACTAAAAAGGCAGAATACATGGTAGCCACTCATGCAAGAAAGGAAGTAGTTTGGTTGCAGATATTGTCTTCAAGTATGGGGTTAGTATAGGGAGCTAAAAGGATAGATTGTGGCAGCTAAAGTGCAATTTTCTTGGCCAATAACCCTACTTATCATTCAAAGACAAAGCACATTGATGTTCAGTATCACTTTGTGAGGGATGTGATAGAAGACAAAAAGGTGTTGTTGGTAAAGGTGGAAACTTTGAAGAATATTGCAGATGCATTGACAAAATCTATGAGCTCTGAGAAGTTATCCTGGTGTAGAGAAACAATGGGCATTTCAGGGCTAGAAAAATGACTAAGCTCTCCTGTGGCCCCCTATGGAAAGATAACAACAACTACGAGAATGTTGGGTTGTGTTATATTCTTTCCACAACTAAACTACGTAGTGAACCAAGGGGTTAGAGGGGGGGGCGGAGTCCCCCATTCATTGCGCCGATTGCGCAGCAGGGGGGTCATAGGGGGCGACAGCCCCCCCTGTCTAGAGGGTTTGAGGGGGGCAGGTAGCCCCCCTCTATGGGGTCCAGGGCAGCACCCCAGGAAATTTTTTTTTGGACCCTATATTAGGTTGGGCGGAACTACCTATGGTTTTCAGTCCATGGTTTTGTACGCGATGGTTTTCAGTCCATGGTATTGGATGCTTCGACATGTATAAATATGTATTGTAACATTGAAAGGAATATAATGAAAAATCAAATTGGTAGTCTTGGTTTTGGGATCCAGGGGAAAATCTCTGTGTATATGTGTTTTATGTGGTATGCTCTCGCATTGTTTATTTTCTGTGTTTTAGAAATCGTATGCAGGTAATTCTGTATGGGGTTCACACCTACAAGCAATTCACATTGCCCTGCTATCTTCACGAGCTCAAAGATGGAAATGTTGGTGCAAGATCTCTTCAAATATTCAACAATATTATAATCAGTTTTGTAACACCCTCCTCCCACATCTATCCAAGTAAGCATGCCAACTAAGTAAACATGCGACGAGAGGCTACTATGATTGGATTTAACCTCCTATGTGACCTTAAAGAAGTGGAATCTACGGAACAAATCAACCAACATATCCACATCAGCAACAAAACCCTCGATAGGCATGTTAGCCACTTAGACATCCTATCACTGGGTCCCACTGATGTTCAGGACATCTTAGACCTCAATCTCTCTCATTCTATAGGAAAGAGAGCATCGAAAAACCCAAAGTCTCTCTCACGGGCTTTCTTGGTCACGAAGACTAAATTTGTCATTGCTATGCCAACAACTCCGGGATTTGAGCCACTTTTTTAGGCCCAAAGTCCAGGTCACTGCCCAAAATGGAATGATAACTCAGGAATAATAAAATAATAGGGAAACAATGATGCAAAATCAATAAGTTGAGTAAGACCTTAATAAAATCCCTACGATCCATGACAGGAATTTCGTCAAACATATCATCAGCATGTAACCTATAGGTGTAAACAATGAAATTAAGTGTAGGGATCTCATACTTATTTGAGAATCACTATGAAACATTTTTCCCTCATTCCATTTGCTGCATTATCATCTATTAGGCCATAGATACATTATCCATTCATTTACAAGTAAAAACATGTTGAGATCCATATATAGTTTTTGTCATTAAACACACATATAACCAGCATAATAACAACAAAAATACTCATGAAATTACAGCAATATAAACCACATATAATCCATCAAAATGCTCATAGAAATACAAGGAGAAATAACCTTTCATTAATGATGCAAAAACGAAACTCGGGATGGGACTTCCACATTCCACCATACCATAGAATGGCTAAGCCAAATCTCTCTTTAGTCATTCATCCCTATGCCATATTCCAAGCATGAATGTGGGACTCAAACTGAAAGAACCAACTAGGGCATACCGAGGCTAAACCACCTCACCCTCATCAATAGAAACTAGGCTTTACTGTAACCCATCCTGAATCACTAGGCCAACATAATGAACACATCATAATAGGCTTTATCGTGATCTCCACCCAATCATAGGCCAAACAAGCATGGATGCCACTGGATTTCTCCACCTGCACCATGAGGAATTTTCCTACCTCCTAATCTCTCAGGCTCTACCGCAATCCAAACTTGGATCTCTAGGTCGTAAATCGAGACCCACTCTCGAGGCTTTACCACATATCCTAAACCTGGGATTACTAGGCCAAATGGAGGGAAAACCACCTCTTGGATTTACCGTATATCCTATCATTCACTAGTAAGGATTCCTAGGCCATCCGAAGAAACACAAAATCCAGCTTTACCACAACCCATAGTTCGACTCAACGGTTACTAGGCCATCTGTTCTATCATTTCAAAGATCCACCTCACTCATCTTTAAATCCATCTAGCAATCCATCTCAACCAAAACATGAGAACCCCATCACACCATGGCTATCTGGAAATGGCAAGGCTAGGTTGGAAACATTGTTGCACCTGGAAAAACCAATTCCACAACAACAAAGAACCACATGCAATATAATCCATGCCAAATCTAGAAAGGAAAATACACATGCAAATCGATACCTTCACTGAATCCTGTTGTAGCTGCTTGATCATGTCTTTCCCTACTTGACCTTTTCTTCCTCTTTCCTTGTTTTCCTTTCTTGCTTCAATGCCAAAATGATCCAAGAAAAATCTAAGTGTCCAAGGGTGAGAGAGAGAGAGAATAATGAGAGAGATCCAAAACAGAACTAACAAAAGGTTACCAACTAATCCTTAGAAGACTTTTTATGAATGAGGCCTCTATTTTCTTCATTTTCCATTATGTTCCTTCAATTTTCTCCTCACATGAAACTTGTGACCTTTCACCTCCTTTTTCTCTTAATTTCCATTATTTTCATAAATAAATGTGCCAAAAATGCCATTTTGCCTTTCCAAAGCCTTAGTCATTTCCTTTTCCAATTTTATTACATGGAATTTTCACCAAGGATGTTACAAATTGTTTCACTTTTAGCAGGTAGCGTTGAAGTGTTTGGAGGAGTAGATTTATCTGGCACTTCCAGAGTAATAGGCTTGTTTTTACTGCTATAGGAAGTATTATTATAAGCAATAGCATTCCCATACTTACTTTTTTCATTCTGAGTAGGATTAGTGTCTGGTGAGATCCTTCTTAACAATTACTCCTTCAATTTCTATCTTATCGCCTCTTGTTCAAAAATGGGCCCTTGGATCCTCAAATTATATTGACCATTATGTTTTTGAGGAGGGGCTCCTCTTTGTAGTGGTGCTTCAATGCTATTCTTGTTAGCATTGAGAATACAATCAAATGCATTAACTACATGTCCAATACATGTACTTTCTTCAGCCACTGCGGGTTCATATGTTTCTTCCATTTGTTTAGACTACTCATATGTTACTAAAGTATAAACAATGTGAGTGGCCAGAGAATTCATGATATGGTTCCATTATGGGCATGTTTTCTCTTAATGCCTTCCTGGTGGAAAGAACAATAGTTATCCATGCCTATAATTTCAATATTCAACAAAACATTTGAACTCTAGGCAGACTAAACTGACTGATTATTGTTGTTATTGTTATTCCTTCTGAATGGAAAATAATTGGGGGGATTTCTATTGGTAGAAGTCTCTTGACCTTCTCTTTAATTATAAAACTTCGTTGGTGAGTTCCTTCAATGTCCTGTTCAAGCTTTCAATACATAAGGAATCCTTTTATTTAGCCTTACTTGAAGAAGGCCGAGATTTCTTGCTAGTCTCCTTGCAATATTTAGATTCATCATCGTCAATAATAACTCCAATAGCATTCAATTCTCTCTCCACAATGGTTACTTTTGTAAATTTTATAGCCATTGTCTCCTTTGCAGTGTATTTAACAAAAGAGGAAATTTTTGTGGGCAAGGAAGTTGTATAATAGTCAATAGTGATAGAGTCGTGAGTTGTGCTCTCGAGGGAAAGTTGTTCAATATGTTGTTGAACTTTTTATTTAAGTCTTTAAATTTCTCCTTTTACCCCATATTGATGTTCTCGAGTTGTTTTAATAACATGGCAGAAGTCTTTTCATCAACGAATTTCTAAAAAAAAAAATCTTAAACTCCCTTCAACCATGGATTGAATTAACAAGCAAACTATGGTACCATGTTGCTACTCTACCTTCTATTGTAAAAGGAAAAATCCTATAATCAACATCATCATACCATACCTCTAACATCCGTAGATGCATGTAGAAATCGTTAATACGATCTTATGCCTCAGTCTTCTTATCTGGATCGAACTTTCATAACAACTTCTCTAAATGTCTGGGAATTTTATGAAGGTTATCTGAAAGAGAAAGAGACTCTTGGGCCATCCAATCCAGGTCTAGATTGGCCATGTCTTCATCTCTTGATTATTCCTCCTTTTTAGAATTTGGTGAGCATTCTCCTGCACCATTTAAACCATTGTTAAAATCAAAATCAACTCCCAGTTGTTCTTCATCAAAAAGAAAAATGTCTTCCTCGTACTCTTTGTGAATGGGTGGAAGTGTCTCTTGTTGAACTATGCCTTTTGAAGACTCTGTTGATTCATCAAGAGTGACAAAAACCAAAAGTTCCACTAATACGACTAATAGACTGGTACGATTTGTTTCTTTATTCTTAGGATGATGTGCAATATTGTGAGAAACAGGGAGTAAACCAATAGCTTTTGCAAACCGACGGGTTATAGGTCGAATCACCCAAAGTTTTTTGTAAGTAACCTCGTAAGCCAACTTCGAGGCAGGCTAAGAATACCGTCCTACTTTGGGGTAGGAGTTGGAGTAGTGCTCAGAATAATATTGCCATGTCTAGAAGATGAATGATTGGGATGTGTAGAGTTATTAGCCATAAAATATTGGTTTGAATCCTCCTAGCGTGATAATGTTGACGGTGCTGGATACTACCAACATACATGGGATCTCCCTGATATGAGTTCCCAATTAGACTTCACACCATTTGGTGTAGTATTCACATCTAGAAATACAGCTTATTTGTTTTTTACTTAAATATATGCCTTAGCTTAATCAGTTAGGATGAGAGAGAAGCGCACATGTGCTTTTGAATGAGCAAGAGAGTGTTCCTTGTGAAATGTTCAATTGTAGATGTACCAAGGTTATTTCACTATGAGGGAGAAAATAAGAGCCTCTAAAAAATAAGTAATAGTACTAATCTAGTGGAGACAAATGTAAATAAGAGAAAGAATCATTGGACATCAAGCGAAATAGTTCACATAGATGCCACAGTCGTTAAATAATTACAACACATTTATGATAAATTTAGCACCAAAGTCATCAAAATAGTTCAATTACTCCAGTATATGTGAAAGCCAACATGAATCAAAAACATTGGAAGAATAGCTTAAAATATCCACAATCCATGCATGAAAATGTGTTGGCCAAAAGGCTTTGAGTATTAAGTGAAAGTTTGAAGATACATAAGTACATTTTACACCACTAGCTCCAATAGTGGACCATTAGAGCCATTACTTTCTCCCCAAAATTACTATCTTTATCTCTCTAATGCCTATGGGAGAAGCCAAGGTTAAAAGTCCTTTGCTTAAGAAATGAGATCCTTTTATAACTTGAGGCATGACTTTACATATCCCCATGAATATTGATCTTCCAACTTCTAATGACCTTTGGACATCTATAACTCTTAGTTTTCCACATGACTTTTGGAATTACATATGTGATTCGAAGATCAAAAATAGGCTCAAAATGAAAATTTCTCAAGATGTCCTCAAATTAGCATAAATTCATAGTGTTCATCGTCCTGATTCCAACAATTCTTGAATTGCCTCAATATGATGTTGTATTAAGAAGTTATTATGTTCTAAAGTTTTGGTCAAACAGCTAAAAAGTTAACATCAAGGTTGACTGGGTTGTTGACTGTGTAGGGTACGGTTGGTAGCAAACTAATCAGGTCTTGACACATGCCATGTTTTTATGGGTGGAAATTGGCATGTTTTGGTTAGTTCATGTAATTGTGAGGTGGCCCAATCAGAGGCTGTCACGTGGCCCTATCGGAGGTGCCACATGGCCCTCTATGATTGGTCAAAAAAATTACAATGGGCCTAAAGGCCTCGGAGGTGTTCGACCCCTCAACCTGTAGCATAACAACTCATGCTCTACCGTAACGCCTCTATGTTGGTTTTTAACAACTATAGCCCATGGGTTATATTTAAATTCAAAGTTTCGGACTATTGGGAGGAGGGACCAGGTAATGAGCCTTGGCCCTAATTCACGTTTGGCACACATGACCGCAAGCGGAGTGGAGAGGGGTGAGCGGGAATCTCTAGCCATGGTCTCAGGTGTTCACCATGAAACTGATGGTGAGAGCTAAATAGGAGGGGTGAGCCACTTTGCCCTAGCCTGAGATTCCTCGACACCCATGCAACCACAAGCGGAGGTATGGGTGGAGGGTGTGGGTAGATAAGCCATGTCCCTTGGTTTTTGATGATTAGAGTGACCACGGTTGGAGAGAAGCTAGTAGGGGTGAGAAGTTAACCTTGACCCTTGGCCACATGGGCATGACGTGACCACCCTCCAATGGAAAAGGAGTGAAAGCCAACGAGGGCAGACAGCTAGACCTAGCCCCTTGGCTTTATGCACGCCACTTGACCTAGTTTTTGCGCATAGGGGTTATTGGGAAAATTAAAGAGGAAACAAATTGCACTTTTTGCGGTGGGAATCTCGTTAATCCCAAGAGAAATTTTCGCTCGACAAAATGAGAAGCGGGTGAAATTGTCACACAATTAGAAAATTTTGTCAATTTGTAGGACATATAAAAGAGCTTGGCCCAGAGAAGCATTTCTTGCTCAATTTTTAACCTTTTTGATCTCAAGAAGAGCCTAGATGGGGGTTTTAGAGTGTCTTGGACTCAATGGTAGCCTCATTTTTCTTATTTGAACACATTATGATGGACTTTTTCAGAATCAATTATTTTAGTACTAGAGGAAGAGTCAATTTTGAAGTAGTTTGGAGGCATATTTGAGCATGGAGAGAGCCTAGTTAGAGGTTTTCCAACATTTGAGTTTCATCTACAGTAGTTGTTACATCTGTAGAGGAAATATTTTAATTCTTTTCTCAATGTATTATTCATTATAGAGGATTTTCATGTTTATGCTTTTGATTTCTGATGGAGTACAAGGAAATATTGTGTGAGAGTCCTTTTTATGCTAACATTATCATGATTTATTCTAGGGAGTCATTTTTTTGAGTGAGAATTCTTTGTCGAAGAATGTTTCTTTGTAGGAGAAACAAGCCACTCTACTGTCAATGAGTTGTATGTACTCATTTGCTGTTGAAATCAATATATTAGTCTAGTTGTTGGAGCAGGCTTAGAGATGTATCCCAAGAGGGGTGAAATCCATCATGAAATGCTAGTTTCTTCTCTTCATGATTTTCATTTTGAGATACATGTGAATTTGTGTCTCTTTAAAGTTCATGTGGAAAAATTAACTCACATTGTTGAAGAGGTTGTGAAACCTGTTTACCTTTAAAGACACATTTTGTTAACTTGCAAAGTATTAGAGGACGATCAGTTTTTGATATGAGGAGTGTTCTGTCTATTTTCAGATCAGGTGTTATCAGAGAAAGTTCTGACCAAGTTGCAAGTATGGGAAATAAATTGAATCATGAAAGACTTCAAGAGTTGGAGGAGATTAGTTTGTCTCTCCGAATGGAGAACGTTGAGCTAAGGAGATTGTTTGAAATTGTAGAGGAGGAGAAAAGGATAATGCGCCTAAAGTTGTAGCATATAGTGGAGGAGCAAACTGATGAGATCTCCTTCCTGGAAGCAACAAAGAATCCCTCCAATATGGAACCAGTTTTTGGACATGATCCGTACATATGATATGGACCCTATGTTGAGAATGATGCTTGTGAATTTTTTTAGTGTATGAAAGATTATCCTTATGTCCCAGTTGGTAAAAGTGGTTTTCTTGAGTTATTATCCACTTCTTCATTAGAATCTGAAATAGAAAAGATGGGTGATATTTCAAAGGAGGTAATTATCATTTATAGTTATACTCCTTCAGCTAATGTTGATAACACATCTTTTGCAACCTTTGAAAAGCATACTAAAGGTAGTGGTATGAAGCTTTTAACTCAAATGGTTTATGATGGAAGAGGCCTTGGAGTCAATGGCCAAGGTATCACTAATACTATCAAGGTGAAATAACGACCACGATATGAAGGGTTGGTTTATGGTCATGGAGAAATTGGAGAGTAGTCTAAAACTGTTGTGGCAAGGAAATCATAAAGTGATGATATGTCACACCATGATGATAGTGATGATGGAAAATTGTCTCAAAAGAGAGATGAATTTTCCAAGGGACATGCAAAGTCCAGTCCTCATTATCAAAGTCACAGCTGTTATCGGGAAATCTAGTGTCCACTCAGAGCTGCTAGTCCCACTAAGACTGGTAGCTATCTTAGAAACAAACAAACTAAAACTACTTTCATTTTCCTTTATGAGAAGTAGATAAGATTGGAATGAAAGACACCAACCTCAGTCTTGCGCTTGGTTCCTTGCTCAATTCCTCTCCCTTCTGACAGATCCTTGCCACTTCTCCTTCGTCTACCTAGCTTCAAAGAGCACCTGTGGAATCAAAGCAACATAATGCTATCGAAGAACAAAGATCTACAATCATAAATAATATAGGACCAGATGTATATTGACCACACAAATGCATATATCATCAAACATACAAGAATGTGGAGGAAAACTTGAATAGATTTATTAATATCAAGAATAAGCAAAGAGGATTACAACCAATTGTTCTGACCCAGCGTCACCGTCCAGCATGAAAGCCCTTCTTTCACCTCATGAAAGGCTTAGATAACCCAACACTATGATATTCCAACAAGAAACCAACAACACTTCCTTACAAGATACAAAATTCCAGCCCCTGGATCTCTGGGATGAGGGATCCATATATAGATGATTGTAGGGGGGTGAGTCAGCTTCTGGGATTCTAATTAGTGTCCTCTCTCTGATAGTTCTTGATTCCACTTGGAGATTGATGATCTCTTACTCATCCCTGGGCGAATTCAGAGAGGCAAGTGTCACAGGAGAAGTTTTTGGAAGATTCCATGATCATCCACCTCGCAAACTGTCTCTGCCATTTTTCCACTCTCGCCCATCGCACCCCATAGAAGGGATTTTCAGTATGCATCGCACCTCCTGTGTGCATTAGGTGGGATGCATCACACTTTGACCATGGAGCGGCTGAGATGGTCCAGTCTTGACCAGTTCTGAGCAGTTTTTCATGGAGAACTTGTGGGAGATGATGTAATCAGTTGACCTTGTTCTTTTAGGGTATGGAACAACACTTTTAGGGACTTAGGAGCCCTTGGTTTATGGAAATGTTTGATTGGGGTTGTAGTGCCCAAAAATGTCTATAACATTTGCCCCCTAAAGCATGAGGTCGTTAATCTTTTGATGTCGGGTGAAATGCTTTATCATGAGGATCCAAAGTTTTTTCGAGATGGAAGGCGACCTGTAATAAGATACAATACAATACATTATCTTCATAATATTTTTCATGATCTAACTGAGGCGGGCATTCCCATGCTCAGCTTTATAAATTCATTTTCATGTACATAAGACAGACAACCGTCTGTGCAGGAGACTGATGATTCTGATAGAGCCATCATCCTTTGATTCGGATGATCATCTGTGCAGCGATTATGTACATTTGATGTCTTTATTTTCCTGAATATATCGCAGCCCGAATGGATGAAACTAGATCCGGGGTCTTCAAACTCATTCAATCTTCACTCAGAGTACAAGTCGATCCATGTGAAAGATGTTTTGGAGTCGAACATGGAAAGACATCGCCTGATTACCAGCCAATGATGTAAGCTGTTAATAGGCGTGAGAGGAATCACCGATAATGATGATGACCCTCAAGGTACTACAGTACAATTCACATGGTGTGAATAAGGGACTTGGCATCGAACACTGCACAAAATCTTTCGATCGAAGGCCATTGATGTAAACCTGTCGCCGGAAGTGAGAAACTTGCCATTGAGGCATGCAAGCTTCAAAGTACTGAAAGGGTTGTTCCTAAGTCGACTTCTTGGATAATGAGCTGATGTCGACAAGAAGCGACCCGCCGTAGGAGGGCCTTAATGAATCCCACATCTACGACACGGAATGGAGTAAATGATTTTGGAGGTGAAAATGACTTGATGATGCAGGGTTCAGGGTGGCGGTCATGAAGGAATGGGGCGTGAATGTATTGCAGTGGATGAGACACGGGTGAATTCTATGAGCGACTTCTCTTGAACATACCGGCGACACTGACATGATGGATTGGTAGTGTTAACCCCAAATGTGGATGGTGTGATGGACCAATGGTGATATGACCAGTGAACGGAACAACCCAACCCGACTTGGATGTGGAGTGAAAGTGTCATGTTCAAGAGCAACTTGCTACCAATAAAGTTTCTTCAAGTTTTCTTCCCAATTTTTCCCCAGTCATTGTTGACCAGTACCTCTTTATCTTTGTCAAGATTGAGGAGGATAACATATGCTTGTTCTATAATTTTCCCTTTGGGCAAACCCGTCGCTATATTTTAATGAGCCTAGCGACAGTGAAACTCATTCTTGTCTGTCCGGAAAAGTTTGTTGCTATTCGGTTTTAACGAGTTTAATGACAAAGATAACTCGGTCCTTTTCAATTTTAGAGAGTCTGAAAGGGACATAAAGGAAACTCCAATAATCCTTTTTCTTCATATAATCCCTTAAGTCCGAAAAAGTATAAAATAATACGAAAGGGATGAATTTTCGGTAATTTTAACGAGCAGAACAAGACAAGCGCTCGATCTTTTTGTGTAATAATTCCTTAGGTCCAAAGAGATTAAAATCTAGAGGAGGGATAGCACTTCCAGTTACTTTAACGAGCTGGAAAGGCCAATCGCTCAACAATATTTTCATGTTTTATGAGTCAGGTGAAAAGAGCTTAAAGGAGACTCATTTTTGAGGAATGAGTGATAATTTCAGGTAGCAGCTGGTTCCAGGTAAGGTTTGGAATTTTCCAATCAAGGCAGTGTCACAAGGATGGCTAACAGGATCACTCTTCGCAGCTGTTCCTCAAAAAGGGGTAAACAATCAAATGGAGGTGAATGATCGGCTAAAACAGAGTGGAGGTGATGGTAAGAACACGACCATGGCTCAAAAGTTGATGATAATGCATTCACAATGGTTATTTACCAGAAATTGGTTCATTTTTTAATGAGCTTAAACTCTGGGGGAAACTTTTTCTCATTGCTTATGTTTAATTTTTAACGAGCTTGAACTCCACATAAAAACTGCTCGTGGTGGGTTTTTTTTTTTAACGAGCTTGAACCCTGCAGTAACACTGCTCGCGGCGGGTTTAATTTTTAACGAGCTTGAACCCTGCGGTAACACTGCTCGTGATAAGTTTGCATGCCCCCAGCATAATAACGTAAATCAAGGTGCAAGCCCCCCATGCTTCATTGCATTTAGCATGGTGGTTGGAATGAAGGTTTACCTTCGAGATCTTTGAAAGACTCGATTTGGATTTTACGAGATCGTAATCAAAGACTTAATTTGGAAAGGGAGTTGTTTCATTTTTTAATGAGGTTGACACAGGAAAATAACTATCCTCAGAATTCACCATATTTACAGTATTTGATAGAAAATCAAAAACTGAAGGATGATTAAAGTTGTTGGAATAATCTTCGTGGTAATCCGGAAGATGGGAATGATGGTGGTAATCTTCCCATGGTGCCCTATCGATCATCATTGACTGAACAATTCCTTCGTCTGTATAATGTACTTGCGACTAAGGATCTGAAGGGGTGCCATATTCCTTAGACCTATCTATCCAAACGCTTGATGAGCGTTGATTTGGGTTTGCCCCCCAGGCCAAGAAAATTGATTGCTACAATATTTCTAAAATGGCGATGATCCATGCTGACAAAATGTTTAGGAATCTTCCAAATCTGTTAGATATAGAAGATATCATATTGCAGGTCTCCACCGTGGCTTCCTCTGCCATATTATTTGGAGGTGGTAGGGAAAAAGTACCCATCAATGTAGGGTCTTTTAGTAGGCCTACTCCGATATTTTGAAGCGAGTGAGGGCTTTCGTGGATCATCAAAATGCTTCCCGTAACTTGTGAACTGTTGGGGGGAAATGTCTGTTGGTCGACGATTGTAATTCCTCCTTGAAAGGGAAATGCAATCTTCCTGAAATAGGATGACACAACGGCTGCCATAGCATATATCCAGGGTCTTCCCAGTAGGATGTTGTAATCAAGGTTTCCATCAATTACTTCAACATCTATTTCTACTGTTTTTCCCCCCAGTTCGACTTGAAAGTTACTTAAAATCCCATATGGGGTGTATGTTCGTCCATCAAATTCTTTTAATGTTGTTGAAGATCGCGACAAGGGTGGAGATCCTAAAGTTTTCCAGCAACTCATCGACATAATACATGTAGATGCCCCCTCATCAATAATTGTCCGATGAACAATTTTGTTGAGGGCTTTCACTTGAATAAGGAAAGCTAGTTGATCTGGTAACTGAGGGTCATATCCTTTGTGATTAAAGGACACAAGATTGGAATCCGTTGGGTCAATCCCACCTATCGCTGATAATAAAGCCTGCTTTTGAGAGGGGAAATTTTGCAGTACCTCAAGTGTCGACATAGCGGATGGCGATTGGGCCAGATCCTCCACTATATTATAATTCTGTGCTGCTCTCGCATGAGGATTAAATGTCGATTTGTGTACTACTCCCTTTGGCGTCTTTATCGTTAGTTTAGGAATGATGGGTGGCACAACTTCAGTCGAAGTTGTTGTCGAACTACTGGGTTAATCATTGGCCTTGTTTTCCGACAGCTGTGGATTCTCGTAATCTTTATTCCTTGTCGATATCAAAGCATTGTTTTGCTGCTTTGAAACTGACAACATTAGCTCTTGGGAGGGGGAAGCATTGTCACTAGCAACCAGATTTGTTCATGGATTTGGAAACGGATCAGTCAATACTGCCGAGGCTTTTGAATTCTTGAATAATTTTCTAAGCTCAGCTTTATACGGACATTCTCTTGTCCAATGATCCTCATCACATATTAGGCATGGATGATTTGGTTTCCTATCTCCAGAAGGGTTTGCGGAAGATTTTTCAGGCGACGACTCTTCCTGTTTCTTCTTCTTTCCTTTCTTTTTCTTCTTGCCTCCTGGTTTCTTGGTTTCTTTTCCTTTGTCAGTTGATATGGCATTTACTTCCGAGGCGAGAAGTTCTTCATTTTCATTTTTACCTGAAACCGTACGGGCTTTCTTCGACTTAGCCTTTACGGTTTTCGTGCTGGTCGTTCCTATCACGCCATCCCCAGCATGAGAGACTTTGCTTGATTTAGGAGATGGAAGAACGGAAAATTCCAGTCTAGGAGCATCAGGGATTTTATCGTAGAGCGTGCCAGACTGAGTTTAGATTAAGTCTAAATATTGTGCACGAGCAATTACTTGCTCTTGAGTGACAACTCCTCCCTTTGCCACATCTTCCGTAATAGAAGGTAACAACGACTTAATAAACCATTCAGCCAATAGCTGATCAGGAACATATGTTTTTACCATTCTACGACGACGTCGCCACTCATGAATATGATCGGATATGTGAGTGGCCGTCGTTTGCTTGAAATTGGTAAGAAGCTTTGTTCCTGTTTCGTACCTTATGGGTAACTTAAAATGGGTTAGAAAGGTTGTGGCTAGGGTGCTGAAGTTATCAAATGAAGCTCTAGGCAATTCGATATACCATTTTGCTGCTGGACCAGTTAACGTTCACTGAAAAAGGTGAAGCCTAGTCGAATCATCATTTAGAGTGTTAGATGAACACCACAGGCGAAAGGTCATCACATGATTCGATGGGTCTTCACCTGGATTTCCATTAAATTTAGGAATATCTGACGGATGTTTATGAGGAATCGCTAGCCACCAAGGGGCGTGAGCAATTGGATCATTTGTTAGCCGGTTTAGATCTGGTAACTCTAAAGTTGCCACGAAGGGCAACTGTTGATTCAGGTTCGGCGAAGCGTACCCAGGATAAGATGGGATTGCCTGAGCAGTGGGTCTTTGCATACCAGCATAGTGCATTTGATACTGATAACTTTATTAAGGTTGATGGGCATAACCATTATGAAATGGTTGATGTTGTCCGTTTTGAATATAGGGGTGCCCATTACTTGCAAATAATTGGTGTTCAGATCCTTGGTAAACTTGTTGAAATTGTGGTTGTTGATATTGCACCAGCCATGGTTGTGAGACCATGTGCTGTTGCCCAATACTGGCTGTCTGACCAAGATGAGGGGTAATGGTACCCGTTTGAGCCTGGGTCACTCCAGTTAAGGAGCCACTAACCGATGATTGTGGTGGTATTGCAGGGACAAGGGGTTGTTGGATTGCAACCTGAGAGACTTGAGGTTGGCATACAAAAGGTAACGCTTGTACTTGTGACACTGTCACAATAGCCGGTGTAGTGGGGATATTTGACATAGGCATACTTTGTTGCATTGAGTATACAACTCTTGGTTGTTGAGGCAGTATTGGTATCCAACCATTGGATGTAATTCCAGCATAACCTGAATTCTGTTGTGAACTCTCGTATGTTTGACCTCTCAGAGGCAACAATGAAAGGGCATATTTCCCTCCATACGATGGTAATCTGTTGCTTAAGGGAATTATTTTCCTTTGAGGACCGGACTGCCCAAATTGACATTGCGAAGGATCAATTTGCTGAGACTCAACATAAGAGATTCCAGATATTATTCCAGACGAACAAATAGGAATAGACCATACCATCAAAACAGCCCCTGGATGGATCCCATCCAGTGATTGAGAGCTAGTTATGACATATGGTACGTTGGCGAACATTGTCGGAGTAGCAACAAGAAGTTCTGTCACTGTTGTCTCAGATGACATAGTCCTAGATGTCGACAGTTGTTCAGACATATCTAGTCTATCCAAAAGGTTTCCTAGCGATTCTACAGGAAATTCCGATAATGGTAGACTAATTTCTGATGAAGAAGGATATAGAGTGACCCCTACTCCAAATTGCGATGGAGTACTAGATGGTGGATCCTCTATAATCTCTTCTATAGCAATCAAACCGGGTGGAAGAGGTAGACCGTCAGGTCCGTAAAATATTTTCGGTGCCGAAGAAGGTATAGATTCTACAACTACTGATGTTCGGGGAACAACACCTTCTGAATCAGCTATGGATGGAGCCGGTTCAGGTATAGAAGTGTTTACCTTCACACTAGGATTAGTTCTACTGTCCTCTTGTGGCTGTAGAACTTCTTCTGTAAAGGCAGGGGCACCAAAAATGTTTGGAGTAACCGGAGTCTCCGAGGGTGTCGGAACACTTGTTCCAACCCGACCAGGGGACTTTGAGCCGGTTAAACGAGTTCGCTTTGTCCGGAATAGTTTTGATTCTAGGGACAAAGACGGTTGACTCGTAAGTCTCCATGAACAACAGAGTTTCAATTAACTTTCTTCCACGATTGCAGATTACTCAATCAACTAAAAATAAAGGGGAAAAGGTTTTCGAATTAAATGAATTTTAGACGCTTTGACACAACTTGTTTTTTCAATTTTTAAGAGTCGAGAAAAAACAAAAGATGACTCTAGTCGCCTTCGATTTTTAATGAGCCTGAAGTGACAAGTGCTCAGATGGACCTTTTCCTTTAAGGAGTCTGAAAAGGAATGAAAGAGACTACTATGGAAATCTAGACAGAGGGATTACAAAACCAATCGCAAAACTACAGAATACTTTTTACGGTATGGCACTCAATCTTCCCGAATGTTGTGTTCAGTGCATTGCGATTGATAGGGCGGCAGACATGGTTTCCTATGGATAAAGGATATATCCTATTGTGGTCTCCAAATATATACTCGATGGTACGTGGGAGAAAAAGTTTGTACTGGCACTTGTCATCTCAAAGAGGAGGAATCACCCAACCAACAGTGAAAGCGACAGTTACCAGGCTTTAAGACGCCGGAATACATCTCTAGCCTAGACTTCTAGATGTTGTGCGTTAGGTTCCAAAGCGTTTTTAGGTTCATTAAATTTATTTTACAGTTGATCTTTCTTAAGAAATTTTCCTTTCATTTTCACCGCGTGATGTAGATGTACAATTCCTAAAATGCAATCTAAGATGATAAAAAACTGTTTAATCTTCTTTTTGCAATGAAAATCCTAGCTACTAAAGAAAGAGAGACTGTATTCTTTCAACATAGAGCAGAGAGCACACAATAGATTCACTGTCCTAAATCAAACCAACAAGCAGTCTAAATGCAAATGCACATGCATGTATTTGTTTTTAGCTTTCTTAATGTGTGAATGACAAGAAGAATTCTAAGTACAAATCTGAATTATCTTTTCAAAGTGACAGTACTAACAAATTTCTCTTCAAAAACGAAAGGAAGATAATCACGACACTTTACTATTTTGAATTGAAAACTGCTTTCGACACTTGAAAAACTACTAATTCAAATCAAATACAAGAGTAACTGTATAATTGACCATCAAGAACAATATAATTCTTTTCTTTGACTGAAAAATGACACTTGCGACACTTTCAAATCAAAAGACGACAGTTCGACTATGCTACTACTTTGTAAAAGAGAACTAAAAATGGTGGAAAATACATAAAAACATTCACAGTTATTTGCACAATGGAGGCAGAAAGATGGAAAAGAAGGGGTTTCCATAGTGGTATACTGATCACAGACAACAAAACTCCTTAATAGAGCTGAAAAGAGTGAAGAAAAACCAAAACCTGGAGGCAAAATTAGCCTTTTCTAATCATCGCACCTGTAACACAGGGAAACAGGGATGCATCCCACTTACTGCACACGGGAGGTGCAATGCATACTGGTTTCCTTGAAGAGAGGGTGTCATGGTACCAGGACAAGACTTTACTTGGCTCTTGGTCACGGTTTGCAGCTCAGCTCAGGGATTTAGGTCGAGGAAATGATGTACAGTAAATAGAAATCACAAGGGCTGATCTAATGAGGTTACTAGAGCCACCACTAGGGCAACTAGAAGGTTTGAAAATCAATTGTTTAGTTTATAAACAAAACCCGGAGATAGACTAAAGCAGCATTGATCTACTTTACACTTGCATAGCAAATGCAGTTTGAAGGCTAGTTGGCTTGACTTCAGGCTCCGTCTGTAAGTTTATAAAACAAACAAATATAGACAAACAAACAATCTATTCACTCCCCAGTGGAGTCGCCATTTTGTTATTGGGAAATCTAGTGTCCACTAGGAGCTGCTAGTCCCACTAAGAATGGTAGCTATCTTAGAAACAAACAAACTAAAACTACTTTCGTTTTCCTTTATGAGAAGTAGATAAGAGTGGAATGAAGGACACCAACCTCAGTCTTGCGCTTGGTTCCTTGCTTGATTCCTCTCCCTTCTGACAGATCCTTGCCGCTTCTCCTTCGTCTACCCAGCTTCAAAGAGCACCTGTGGAATCAAAGCAGCATAATACTATCGAAGAAAAGAGATCTACAATCATAAACAATATAGGACTAGATGTATATTGACCACACAAATGCATATATCATCAAACATACAAGAATGTGGAGGAAAACTTGAATAGCTTTATTAATATCAAGAATAAGCAAAGAGGATTACAACCAATTGTTCTGACCCAACGTCACCCTCCAGCATGAAAACCCTTCTTTCACCTCATGAAAATCTTAGATCACCCAACACAATGACATTCCAACAAGAAATCAACAACACTTCCTTACAAGATACAAAATTCCAGTCCCTAGATCTCTGGGATGAGGGATCCATATATAAATGATTGCAAGGGGGTGAGTCAGCTTCTGGGATTATAATTAGTGTCCTCTCTCTGATAGTTCTTGATTCCACTTGGAGATTGATGATCTCTTACTCATCCCTGGGCGAATTCAGAGAGGCAAGTGTCACAAGAGAAGTTTCTGGAAGATTCAATGATCATCCACCTCGCAAACTGTCTCTGCCATTTGTCCACTCTCGACCATCGCACCCCATAGAACGGATTTTCAGTATGCATCGCACCTCCCATGTGCATTAGGTGGGATGCATCACACTTTGACCATGGAGCAGGTGAGATGGTCCAGTCTTGACCAGTTCTGAGCAGTTTTTCATGGAGAACTTCTGGGAGATGATGTAATCAACTGACCTTGTTCTTTTAGGGTATGGAACAACACTTTTAGGGACTTAGGAGCCCTTGGTTTATGGACATGTTTGATTGGGGTTGCAGTGCCCAAAAATGTCTATAACAATAGCCCAAAGGAAAAGTATAAGTGTCATCGGGATTTTAGAAATTTTGGTGATTTCGATTATTTATGGGAAACATTTCCTTGCACATGTTGTGATGCAGCTGACCATTGTGTGGTTTGTTGTCCTTTGAGATAACCTAAGGTCAATTAGTTATGCAAAAGCATCTATAATGTTTTGTAGTTTTAAATGATTAGATGACCAGTGAACTGTTTATAAACAGGTGCTTTAAACTTAGATAGATTTTTAATAAAATAAAAGGTTGTTCTTTAACTGCACATGGTTATGTTGATTTTAGTGGGATGAATAAGTAGAATATGGAGAAGTATAATTTATTTAATATTCAAACTGAGTATTTAACCATTTATACTCAGAAATTAAGAAAACAATGTTTTCTAAATCAACAAAATATAATTAGACTATCACAGAGATCTAGTGCAATTTATACTCAAAGAGGAATTACAATAACAAAGAGTTCTGTAAATTTATCTCTTATTTAAATTACAACTTCACAGAGGATTCAAAATGAAACTGAAATTTAATTAAATTTTAAATCAGAATTCTGCAAGAGACATGATTTATATGAAGAAGAAATAATGAATAAACAAAATGAAATACAACTCATTGAGGGACAGACCATATGAGGCAAATCTATAATCTTTTATTATCTCAAAAATGCTCCAACTTAGTACAAATCTTCTTGATAACTTGTTCAAGGGTTCAACCTTGAATACTTCGACATAATGAAGTATTTAAACAAAATTTACAAAAATATTATAATTAATGCCTAAGTGACACGACATTCTCTTTTTTAACTTTGAACTAATGGAAAAAAAATAATCTGATCAAAGGAATGAATCTGGTGAAGTGATCTGGACATCTGGCCCTTCTTTGTAGGAGAACGACTGCTGAGTGGCCACTTTTCAAGTGTTGTGCTAGTGAAGTTGACCTGTCCTTTTGATCCTAGAATTCACACAACTTGTCCCACCGCTCTTCTTTTGGAATGGTAATCTTTTTTACCTTGTGGTAGATCTCATCTACCTTCGTATACCGAGAAAAAGTGGGTTTTACTGCAAAAATGTGTTTTATCTCGTGTTGGATAAAACTTATGTTGTTGATGGCTTCGTAAAAAGCTCTCCTTATCATAGAACCTTTAATGTTGGAAGACTTAGTTGTATCCTTCGCAATGTCCTGAAGCTTCTTCATGTAGTCTTCCCTGGTCATTAATTTGTCATTGATCACAAATAAGGAAGGCAGACCCTTCTTGTTCAATGCATCTATTCTAGTGAAAACCCTATTAATTGCTAACTCCAGAGTGTGACACTTCTCTCTCAGTTGTACAACCAAGTTCTTCTTTGTTAGAACTTTCTTTACTTCCAGGATGGTTTCTATTATGTCATCTACTCCTAGATCATCCAGATCATATATGTTTTTGGAATTGAGGAACTTTATGATGGTGTTGGTTGTAGCGGACGTTTCTCCCAATTTGGCATTGATAGTAGAATGGTTTTCTTGGCTTTCTCCATCAATTCCTTCTGCTCAAATACTATCTGGATACATGGCCAGATTTCATATATTTCTTCAATGATATTATTCCATATGATTTCTTTAACATGGGCCAGTGTGTAGCCAATAAAAGACTCAGTTGTTGACTTCATCCATGCATCTATCTGATTTTGAGCTCTCTAAAGCTCTGCTACATGAAAAGTCCCAGTCTTTGTTTGATGATCCTATAGAAGTTTGATTTGAGCCTGCAAACTTTTGATCTCTCCAGTCTAGAGAGACATGTTTTGTACTGCATTTACCAACTAATCTAAAACATCCCCTGTAGTTGTTGTAGAAGATATGGCTATAGGAATAGCTATGATAGGTAGTGCTTCCAAAGGGAGAATAGCCATTTTGGAAGTTTTATCCTTTTATTTAATCAATTTTTCCATCTTTGTCTCCATTTGCTTCAACTGTGCACTCTGCTCCATGATGAGCTTCATCATATCTGCCTTTTGTGTCTTTGTTTCTTCAATATCCTTAGCCAAATGATCTTTTGTAGCTGGCAATTTTAACTGCTTCCTTAATGTTGCTATGTATAAATTATTTTTCTTTATAAGTTCTTCTGTAGCATTGATGTTTCAGGGGTTATAACCCACTTTGATCACCAAGTCCTCCAGATTTTTGATCCTGGTGTCTTTGGCAAGTACAGAGACCTTCTCCATCTTTAGTTGTGATTGGAAATTTGCTAATGTAACCTGAAGTTTAGGAAAACTCATAGCAGTGCCGGTGACAGTCGAAAAAATAATTTCCCCAGTCTGTTTATGCATCTCCATTTGGTCAATGGGATGTATATCTTTTACATCAAACTCAAATGTTGTCCTCTTGTAGTATGATGTTGCCTTGGGTTGGGGAACCTGTGCCTGGAGGAATGCCATTTACATTTTGCCCTTTTCTAAGTCAAAGGATAATAGCAGCCTGCTTTGAGAGCCATAAGTCTACTTCTAGAACTGATTGTAGGTATTAATATTTAAGGCCTCATTCTTTACTTTTATCTCCTTAAAAATGTCCATTATACTTTTCTCTATCTCCCCTGTAGTAGATGTGTTGTGAAGACATGGAGGTAGTGGGAGACAGTGTGGTCTGATCACCCACTAATGAGGAAACAAGTGGCTCATCAGTGGTGATAATGTTCTCCTGCTCTAAGTCCTTGCTGAGGCTTAGTTTGGAACTAAGCTTGGCCTTCTCCCTATACATAATTTTAAATCCTTCACTGAAAATTTCAGTCCCTGAAGGGGACTCTTTTTCTCTGATTCTCTTATTTGTTTTCTCCTACATGGTAGGAGTCTGTATTGTAGAGGGTGATACCATCTGCTCCTCTCCCTCTTGTAGGGTATTCTCAACCCATTCTAGCTAGTTTTTGTACTTCTCTATCTCTGGTCTAGTTGTGTGAAAATAAGGAGTAGATTTGGTTTTTACTCTTAATTTATAAATGATCCCTAATGGATCATATGACTAGGTAAATCTAAGGTTGAACTGAATTTCTTTTAGTATCTTATCGACTTCTTCCCCTACTGCCTATTTGTTGCAAATGAAAGGCCCAATCTGTGTTTTAATTTTGAACTGGGACTTCTTCTTGGTAGCTACAAAGTGGATCTCATCCATATTGAGCATCTTCCTTATGTACTCTAGAGAAAAAATCCTCATTGTGAGGAATTTAGGTAGCTTGTAAGGTGCAAGATCACACCCAAATATTCTCAATTATGTATAGTTTTGATAGAGGTACCAATCCCATATTTGAACTTGGTTTGATAGCTGCAAAGCCTTTCTAATTTCCTCACTGGTCCTCGGTTCTATTCTGCTGCTTAAGAGACTAATTTCTCGATGCACAAACATCTCTATGAATTTTTTATATGTATATTCCTTTTGTTCCTTCATCACCAGTGTAGTCCAGAAGATGACTTACTGTTGTTTTCCTTCTTCATCCACCTTTTTTAAAGAAAGGTTGATGTTGTCTCCCTGAAAGTATAAGAACATATAAACTAACATAGAAGCATCCTTGAATACCTCCTTAGTTAGGAATTTGATATGTTCCTGGTGAATTGAATATGCAATACATTGGCTAAAATTAAAGATGATGGAGGGCTTAGAATCAGTAGAGAAAATGGATAGAAATCTTATGATGGCCTCATCTACCCACTGATCTGAGTAGTATCCAAGAAGGTAAGAGATAACTGTGATAATCTTCTTTTCTATCTCAGGGAAAATGGAGGAGGGATAAGGAGAATTTTTCTTTGGCAATAAGGCATCTTCTATCAAGAAAATTTCCAGGGTTTTGGCCCTTTTAGCAAAGTCTAATTTTTGTTAAAGTTCAACAAGTGCTTCATAGCAAAATGAGGTAGCATTCTCTACTGTGGGGGCCTGCATCATCTAGTCTATGGCTTGAGGAGTGATAGTAAACATAATTTCTTCAGTGGGGGTAATGATGCCATTTTGGCTTGGAAAATAACATGCATGACACTTCCTAACAAATTCTGGGGTGCTGTGGGTACGAGGAAAAATATAACGGTGTAAATTTGATTCCCACAGCTGATTGTCATCGGATTTGTCTATGTATTTTTGTTCGAACTAGCAATACATCTCAAAGAGGTCAAATTCGTAGAGCATTTCATGGATTTTAAGGTCTTTGTCAGCTAAAGGGATGTGGTGAAAATCAATGGGAGGATAGATTAGAGGATTGACGAGTTCTTCTAGTCCCTTTTCCTTTGGAGGCATCTTGGGATAAGGCTAAGGATAGTAGTGAAAATTGGATTGGAGGTTTCAATACATAGAGAGAAGTCAGGTGTTGGGGGCAAGAACAGAGGTAATAGGCTGAAAATTATTGAGCAGAAAGTGTCACTCACGGGTGAAAATGTCGAAGTTTAGTCCAGCAAACCTATAACAAAGCAATAATACTTACAACATATGAGTTCAGTAACCAGTTAACAATTGAAAGGGAGGTTTATATAACAGTGTGGTTTCTCCATTGAAGGTGGCGTGGGTCCGTTGGATTAATGGCTAAACCATTTACTACTTAACGACTTAATTTTGGAGGGAGTAGATGCAATTGGTGGAGTTAACGGGAAAATGATGTGATAGAAGGTGAATGACGGGAGTGCAATGGGTAGGAGAGAAGTATCGAGAGGCGGAGAAAGTGCTTTGCGGGGGGGGGGGGGGGGGAAGCGGTTAATGGTTTTTCCCGAGGGGGGTCCGAAAAGATGTGGTGTTGACACGTAGGGGCGGGCGCGATTTCGAATACCGCCCATTTCGGACCCCCCCAAATAGTAAAGTTCAGATGGTGGGGGGGGGGGGGAATGCCATGTGGGTACAACGGAGATGGGCAGAGATGAGGTGAGAGGTGGCGGAGAGTTAATCGTGAGGTGACGGGTTGCTCTTGGTGGGGTCGGGAATTAATAATGTAATGCATAGGGGGAATATTTGGTGTATATGGTGGGGTAATAAACATAGGAATAAGTGATTAATACAACAAAGTATGAGTGGAGGGGCAACTTTGGGGTTTTTAAAACTTAGGGATAGGGAATTAATACACCAAAATTAATTGATATATAACTCTTTAGAGAAAAACCTTTGTCCCTTTGCCTTTTTCTTCTGTGCATGAAAACAATACTTGACTTTTCCTAATGTGGTGCATTTTGACTAGTTGCATGTGCATTTATAAAAATGTGAAATGAAGCCATTCTTTTATTTTTTCTTCCCTAACATTTTATTTTTCTTTTTCCTTATTTGTTTAGGGCAGCGAACACCTATCATTTTATTGATATGGATGCCTATAAAACATTAAATTGGCCTAACATTTTAAATTTTCTTTCTTTTTCATCCAAACCAAATAATGTTACAACATTGGCTCCTGCTAGGGACTGTTTCACCTTGTGGGATGCAGAGAACAAGCAGGTCCAAGTGCCTTCTCCTCAGGCTATGGAGTATTTGTTGAAACAAATACTCACTTGCAATTTTTTTCAAAAATAAAATAAACTCTCCAGATATTTACAGATGATGAATGAATGGATGAAAAATTAATACTGAATGTAATGTTTCAAGTATTTCCCATTGACTGGCAATGAGGAATACTCTCCTTCCAAATTTTGTAGGATGAATGTATTGTTCCCTTTGACTTTTGCAATGCTAAATGGACCAAACCGGAGGTTGTCAAATTTTGTATGCTTTCCTTTATCTTCTCTCCTTGTATCCCATCTAAGCACTAGGTCACCTTTCTTGAAATTTCTTTCTCTAGCCTTTCTATCAAACAGTTCTTTCATCTTATTTTGGTATTTCCTTAACTTGTACTGAATTTCATCCATGTCTTCATTCAACTCAATAATTTGATTAATCCTTCTTGATAAATCATATTTTTCTTCATAGGATCCCTGGAGGAATCTTATAATAGGTAAAGCTAAATGAGTTGGAAAAATTGCTTCCTTGCCATAAGCTAATTGGAAAGGAGACTTTCCTGTTGATCTCTTAGGAGAAACTTTATTTGCCCAAATTGCATGGATTAGATGGTTGTCCCAACTCTTTTTATGGTCTTCAGGAGTCTTCTTAATGACCTTAACTAAGCTCTTGTCGGAAGACTCTATTAGCCCATTACCCTGTGGATAGTATGGTGTAGAATGGTGTAATAGGATTGAATACTTTTGACAGAACTCAATCATTTTAACACTGCTAAAAGTTGTTGCATTATCTGTAACAATCTGTTGAGGATATCCAAATTTTGATAGGATGTTTTCTTCAAGAAATTTAATCACAAAAGTATCAATTTCATTTTTAATAGGTATGGCTTCTATCCATTTGGTAAAATAGTCTGTAGCAGTTAAAATCCATCTACGTTGATTACTTGATTATGGATGAATTTCCCCTATAAAGTCCAACCCCCATTGTAGAAAAGGAGAATGAACCAATACTGGAACTAAAGGAAGTGATGACAGTTTTTGTTTTCCTACAAATAATTGGCATGGTGTGCAACTTCTTACTCTTGCTCCAACTTCATTAAAAAGTGTGGGTTAGTAGAAACCGACTTTTAAAATTTTGTAGGTTGTTGTTGTCCAGGCATAGTGTCCACCACAAAACCCTACATGTAACTAATCTATAATTCCCTTTGTTTCATTTTCAGTTAAACAAAGAAGAAGGATATTAAGAGGGTCTTTCTAGTATAGATTAGCATTGATAATGCAGTATTTTACTGCTTTAAGTTTCAGGGCTTTGCACTGCTTCAAGTTAAGATCAGCTGGACATTGAAAATCCCTAAGAAACTGCACAATATCAAAGTACCAATCATAGAGTATATATTTCTGATCTATGTGAACAAGAATGGCTTGATCTAAAGAAAGAGGTTCTTGTAGGTTCTCCCCTTCTATAAGAGGAGGAGGTTCTTGTGGATTCTCGTCAGTTATTAAGGAAGGTTCTTGTGGATTCTCCCCAGATGAAATTTAAGAAACCATATTTATCCCAAATACTTTGCAGTTGGATTTAGCCAACAATTTAGCTAGGCCTTGGCCTTTTACTAGCTTTGTGGTCTTAATTTCAAGGTCAAATTAAAGGATTTTAGCAATGCATCTCCCTCTTCTTCCATCAGTATCAGGCTGGGTCAAAACAATTTTAACAGCATGCTTAGGGACATAAGTTGTAATGTGTGAATGCAAGACATAGGTTCTAAAGGCTTTGAGGACTTGAATTAAGGCATAAGATTCTTTTTCAATAATATCATACCTGAGTTCAGCAACCCTCATAACTTTGGAAAAGAAGGTTATAGGCTGGTCATCACCATTTTTGTTCTTTTGTAAAAGTACAGTAGCTAAGGTTGTCTCGGATGCAAAAAAAAATATGCTAAAAGGTGAAGAATAATCAGGGCTAGCTAATGTAGGGGCCTTAGATATAGAAATTTTTATCTGATCAAAAGCATATCTAGCAAAAACTATCCATTTCACTTCATTGTTTTTCTTTAGCATATCAATTATATCCTTAACTATATCTACATAATTAGGCACAAACCTTCTGAGAAAATTAATCTTTCCATGGAAGGTTTGTATCTCTTTCTTATTCCTTGGTAGAGATAGGGTCTAAATGGCTAAAACTCTCTTTGGTTCAATTATAACTCCCTCCTTGGAGATTATATGCCCTAATTATTTCCCTTCCTTTACAACAAATAAAAATTTCTTCGGATTAATGGATATGCCAGATTTCCCGCACCTGTAAAAAACTTTACTCAAGTGTTTTAAATGATTTTCATCAGAATCAGAGAAAACAGTTAAATCATCTAAATAAATGACAGTAAATTCAGATGTTTTACCTACAAATTCTAGATCCATGGCTCTCTAGAAAGTGGCTCCAGCATTGGTTAACCCAAATGGCATTCTAGCATACATAAATGTACCCCAAGGAGTGGTGAAAGTAGTTTTGTCTTGGTCATCTTGACTTACCATGATCTGGTTGTAACCAGAAAATCCATCTAGCATAGAAATCCTATTTGCACTTGAAACTTTCTGAAGTAGATGATCCATTTTGGGCAATGGATAGTTATCCTTTAAAGATGATTTGTTCAGATTTCAGAAGTCTACACATAGCCTAATCTCACCATTTTTCTTTCTGATAGGAACTAGGTTGGCTACCCAATTAGAATACATTAAAGGTACTACGATATGAGCATCAAGCATCTTTTTTAAGTTCTTTCTCAATGGTTGGAAGTAGTATGGGATTGATTCTTCTTAGTTTTTGCTGAAAGGGTTCTGCTTCTGGCTTCAAAAGAATCTTATGCTCAATCAAAGATGTACCATAAGTTTCTAACTCATTATAAGACTAGGAAAAAACATATTTGTGATTTTTAAGAAGATTCAAGTATTTGATTTTTAGATCCAAAGGTAAGGTTGATGACAATTTAACATTTCTCACATCATTCAAAGTCCCAAAATTGCATTCTTTGATTTCTTCTTCAGGTGAGTTAAATAAGGGGTTTTTAGAGACATCATTATTATCAAATAGTTTTTCCAATGGAACTAATCCTTTAGGAATAAAATTATTAGATAATTGGATGATATCATGATCAAGAATTTTAGGACTGAATGAAGTTTCTGGATTTAGGTGATTTGATTCTTGAACATTGTTTTGATCTTCTTCAATTTGCATATTTGAGAATTCATCAATGACTTGAAGGAAAGATTTTAATTTTTCATCATCTTCAAAATTTTTCCAGTGTTTAAGGTTATCAAGAATTGATGGTCTATACTTAACTTGAATTTGGTACTCTAACAATACTGGCTCTGGGATTTTGAAAGCTTTTGTTGAGAGAGCTAGTGATTCAACATGCATATTTTCATCTCTGGGAATAGCAGTTATGTTAAATCCTTCGAAGAAATTTTCAATTGTGTCCCAAGCTTCATTTCTATAGGACCTAAGCCTTGGATGTTTCGTTTGACATGGATTTCTAAATTGCTTCACTATAAGCTCAGAATCTGAAAAGACACTCAAGTTTTGAACCTTTAGACTCTTAGCTAGCTCAAGACCAAGAAGAAAAACCTCATTCTTAGCCACATTATTGGTGACCTCAAATTCAAGTTTACATGACTGAGTTATGTTTTCTTTATTTGGTGAAATTAAAACAATTCCCGCTCCTACTCCTTCTTTTGAGAAAGAGCAAACAAAATAAAGTTTCTAGATATCTGATTCTACAATTTTAGGTTTGGAAACTATATTTTCAATGGAAAGTTGATTGTTTGATGAATTTTGTGAAGACAAATAAAAGGAACCAAAAACTTGATCTATTGCATAGATAGGGTGGTTTTTTGCTTAATCAGACCTACAAATAGTATGAAGGAATTTGACTTCCTTATATAACCTTAAATGTTCACCTCCATAGATTGGAATAGTAGAAAAAGACATGTCCATCTGAAGTGATCCTCCAAGTTTAGCACAACGTGATCTAGATAGAAGCATGCCAAACTTGGCAGGAATATCAGTGACAACTATGTCTAAAACTATACTCTTGACAGGTATTTGAGCTAAGGTCACAACTAGGTCTTTGATCAATCCTAGGCATGGTACTCTCTTTGAATCAAAGGTGTAAAGATCATGATAAGAGCAGGTAACTTGTAACTAAAGCTGGTCGATAATTACCTTTGGCATAAGATTATGAGAAGCTCCAAAATCCAACATGAAGTTATACAAAAGAAAGTCATGAAATTTTAAAGTTACATAAAATGGTGGAACAACTTCATGAATCATATCAAAACTGGGGCCAAACACTACTAAGGGCTTTTCATATTGCAAACTAAAAAACATCTCCCTCAGCATCTACACTAGAGGACGGTATCCATTTAGACACTTGAATTTTATAACCAAGGTTTTTGGAAAGTTCAGCTAAAGGTATAGGTATCTTGACCCTTTCCAATTCCTTTTCAATATTAAAAGTTGTCAAAATAGTCTTGCCAGATGAAAAGGTTTCAATGGATGACTCTGTAGTCTGGGGTGTTGGAGTTTGTGTTTGAACGAATTTTATTGCAGGTTCAATTATAGTGGTAGATTTTGAAGGTCTACCGGGACCTGATCTGGGTCTTGGATCATACCTCTTATTGAATTATGCAATCAGAAATTCAGAGAATGCTAGGTATTTTGAAAGCTGAGCATCTTCTTGTTTTTGTCCAAAAGACTGAGCTGAAGATGAAGGAACTATTGTCATTTGTATTGTTGAAGAATCAATATTATTGATATCTTCAGTGATTAAAGGGCCTGTATCCTATGGTTGTTGATCATCAATCAACAAAGGTGGTTGAACATTTTGATCAGAACCCGGTCTATGAAGAATCTGCATTTGAGGAGTTCTTCGAAATTGAGTTTGAGCTTGATGTTTGACAGTAATTTGCTGAGCAGTTCTAGGTTGTGTTTCAATTTTATAAATCATATTAGAAAATTTTCTAAGTAAAGATGTAATTTCATCACTTTTCTAATCTTCAAGTTTATATTTGGAAGAAGATGAGTCATCAACCCTAGCTTTTAGCTTTCTTTCTTCTTTCTCTTCTTTAACTTTAAGTTTTCTAGAAGTTGACATATTAGCTTCTACCTCTATAGCATTTGTTTGCATGTATTCTAATGTATTAGAAACCATTTCCCTTAGCATGACTGAAAAGTCATCTTCAAATGCTTTAGAAAATCTGACCTTTGCAGCTGCTACTGGTGGTTTACAATTAGAAGTAATTTTATGATATATTTTGTTAAATATTTTGATGAATTCAACAACTGGCTCACCAGAGTTTCTCTTTAGTTCTTTAAATTCAGTGAGAAATTAAACATGATCTTTCTTTACCCCCCATTGGTTTTTAAGGATAGTTATGAGCTAATTCCATGTTCTAATAGAGTCATCTCTAAGTTGCCAAAACTAGATCCTAACATTTCCTTCTAAAGATTCTACAAATAATCTCATATAAACATATTCCTACTCTATGTTCATATTGTCATCAAAATCTAGGAAAGCTGATACATGATCCTCTGTTAAGGGATGTGTTTCTCCATTAAATCTTGGTAGATGTTTTAGATATCCATCAAGAAAATTTTCCAAGTTTGCAAGGAGAACTAGAGCAGCATACCTTTCTTGCACAATGGGTCGAAAAGCCATCATAGCAGGAGGAGTATGGGGTGATTGAGTGGATGATGATGAGGAAGAAGAAGATGATGAACATGAAGATGAAGGAGATGAAGATGAATCGGTAGGGGTATTAGTATGTGGAGGAGAGAAAGAGGGAGGAGACCTCTTTGAATATTTCAAAGGGGTTTTAATAACCAACTTCTGAACTCCTGGTGGAAAGTCTTCCTTATTATCAAACAAAGTATTTGAATAGATAGAAAATGTCTCTTCAAGATTAGTAAAGGTTGATGGAATAGAATAAGGATTTGGAGTGATGAAATCTTGAGGCTTGAATTCAAGTAAATGTAAACCCATTTATTCCTCAGATGAAGGTGATTTGATAGGAATGGATGGGACTTGATATGACTCAAGTGACTGTATTAAAAAGGTTGATGGAATATCTAGTCATCTAGAATGGAGTTCAGAAACCCTAGGAGGTAGTTCAATCCAATCAAGATGGGATGGCACAGATGAAAAATGATCTATAGATGAGATGTCTTTAGGGTGTAAAACTGAAGAAGAAGAAGGGGTTCTATGTCTTCTCCTTGAAGAGGCTCCCCTAATAAGCCTTTCTGGATCTGGTAGAGGGTTAACAATCTCAAAAGAAAAACGTGATCTAGTGTGCTTAAAAGGAGTCAGCTTGGACCAGTGGAATCACCAGGTGAAATATTTTGACCTATATCCTTATCCTTTATTCACCTTAAAGGAAAGGGAGAATCGTTGCCCCAGGGAAAATTTATCTTTCAATCCTTCGCTCCCCGATAACGGCACCAATCTGATGTTGTCCTTTGAGATAACCTAAGGTCAATTAGTTATGCCAAAGAATATATAATGTTTTGTTGTTTTAAATGATTGGATGAGCAGTGAAATGTTTATAAATAGGTGCTTTAAACTTAGATAGATTCTTAATAAAATAAAAGATTGTTCTTTAACTGCACATGAGTATTTTGATTTTAGTGGGATGAATAAGTAGAATATGGGGAAGTATAATTGATTTAATATTAAAACTGAGTATTTAACCATTTATAAGAAGATGTTAAGAAAATTGTGTTTTCTTAATAAACAAAATATAATCAGACTATCACAGAGATCTAGTGCAATTTATACTCAAAGAGGAATTTACAATAGAAAATAGTTCTGTAAATTTATCTCTTATTTAAATTACAACTTCACAGAGGATTCAAAATGAAACTGAAATTCAATTAAATTTTAAACCCGATAACTGCAAAAGACATGATTTATATGAAGAAGACATAATGAATAAACAATATGAAATACAACTCACTGAGAGACAGACCATATGAGGCAAATCCAGAATATTTTATTATCTCAAAAATGCTCCAGCTTAATAAAAATCTTCTTGATATCTTGTTCAAGGGTTCAACCCTGAATACTTCGACAAAATGAAGCATTTAAACAAAATTTACAAAAGTATTACAATTAATGCCCGAGTGACACAGAATTCTATTATTAACTTTGAACTAATAGAAAAGAAATAATGAAATCAAAAGGAATGAATCTGGTGAAGTGATTTGGACATCTAGCCCTACTTTGGAGGAGAATAGTTGCTGAGTGGTGACTTTTTGGGTGCTGCGCTGGGGAAGCTAACCTGTCTTTTTAATCCTGGAATTCACACAACTTGTCCCACCGCTCTTCTTCTGGAATAGTAATCTTTGTTACCTTGTGGTAAATCTCATTTACCTCAGTATACCGAGAAAAAGTGGGTTTTATTGCAAAAATGTTTTTTCTCTTGTGTTGGATAAAACTTATGTTGCTAATATCTTCGTAAAAATCTCTCCCTGTCATAAAACCTTTGATGTTGGAAGACTTAGTTGTATCCTTGGCAATGTCCTGAAGTTTCTGTTATTACTCAAGATTTTCTCTAGAAGTTATCAGAAGAAATAAAATGACCGAGGTAACCACAAACCAAATTTTAAGCATAGGCTCTAGCCAACCTATGGCTTAGAGAGGGCTCTCCCTATATGATTTAGCTTTGTTTGCTGGGATTTTTAGGCTAGTTCTGAATGTTCGAGGGGTTTTTGACTTGTATTGAAGATTGGATGGTGGAATCCTTAAAACAGATGGATAGAATGATGTCTTTAGACCATTGGGCTATGGAGTCAACAGAAGGGCAACAGAACTGGAATTAACTCACTAAAGGGAGTGTTCAAAGGGCAAGCTAGCAGAGTATAGTGCAGGTCTTTGGGCTAGAGGGGTGAAAAGGTCTTAACCAGGGTGAGAGAGAAATTAAGAATTCTCAGACCGGGATCAAAACGAGGAATAGAGGATAATCAGAAACAAAGGGCAATTAAGAATCCTTTGCTATAGATTACAGAGAGACAACCTAAACTAAGGAGCAATTAAGAATTCCTTAACTTAGATAATTAGTAGAAAACATTTAAATGCATAACAATTAAAACAGAGTGAAATTAAGCAAATTTTGAGATATCATTCCATGTTATAGCATTTAGATACAAAAATACATTAAAGATTGTGGAAAAACTTTTAGAAAGATAACAACAACATCAGAAAATAATTGTCTACACTTTGCTCTACACATGAATCCTGTGAAATATCTTTTCTTTATTCATCAATCCCGCTTGCTGGGCCAATGAGTGATACAATAGCTTTACGGTCTTTCGATCAAGAAGTCTATAGAAATGTCTAAGAATCCACCCTACATACTTCAAATTGTGAAGTATTTATACAAAAATTATTAAAAAATATCTCAAACTAACTTGAGATTTAATCTAGGAAAAACAAATATCTTCTTGCAAGAAGATAGACACAGCTATTTAATTGTTTTCATGTCGTCCCTTTTATTGTGGTGATGCTGGCCTTTATAGTTTGGTTTGTAGCCCTTTATGCTGGCTTGCTGTTGTGGTCTTTTACGTTGGAATCTTCTTTAACTTTTAACCTTCACCTGATACTCTTTGACACTGATACACTTTGGCATGCTAACCTGTTTTCATCTATTTACCTGGCTGTTCTACTTTTACTGTACAGTAACCTTTTTACTGTAAATTTCTTACAGTAAATCAGTCATCTTTTCCCACCATTTATCATCAGGTAACTTGACATTCATCATTCGCCTATATATCTCATCAGCTTCGGTATACTTGGCAAAATTGGGCTTGGTGATGAATAAGTGTTTTATATCATGCTGGAGAAAAACAAGTTCTCAAATGTATTATACAAAACTTTTCATGTTGTCAGTGCTTTTATTGCTGAAGTGCTAGCTTGTTCTTTAGCCAATTGCCTGAGTCTCTTATCATAGTATTGTTGTGTCATAAGTTTGTCATTAATGACCAATGGACTGTGCAATCCTTTTTCCCTCAAAATTTGGAATTTATCCATGAATCTATCAATGGCTACCTGCATGTTCTAACACTTTTCTTCCAAGTTTAGCATTAGGTTTCTCTTGGAAAGGACCTTCCTTATTTCCAAAATGGTTTCAGTTTTGTCTTCTATATCCAACTCATGAAGCTCATACCTATTTTTGTTGTTAAGGAAGTGGATGAGTCTATTGGCATCCTCAGGCATGTCTCCCAATTCCTCCTTGACTTTTTGGATAGCTTCTATAGCTATCTTTATCAATTCTGTCTGCTCAAAAATAACTTAAATAGATGGAAAAATTTCCTTGACAGAGTCAATGATATTGGACCATAACAATTCCTTGGCTTGTCCAAGGGGTTTGTCCAATGTTAGGTCTTTCTCCATAGCTTTGACTCTTTCACTCATTCTATTGGCCTTTTGTGCCTCTTCCTTTTGCATAATTTGGGCAAGTTTGTAGTCAGTTTCTAAAATTGCCACCTTTTATCTTAGTTTGTTCATTTTTGTAGCCTAGATTGACATTTCATTCATGGCTCTGATTAATTTGTATGCCTCTTATCTTGATGTACCTGCTATTGTAGATTCTGCTGTGACTGGCAATGCTATGGCAGGTGGAGTTGTAGGTGCTAGTGAAGCTGCTAATGTGGAAGGGACTATTGTAGATACTGTTGGGATGACATTCGTGGAAGTTGTGGCTATTTCAGTTTTTTTTAATTGGAACAAGCTATCCAATTCTTTCTCTATCTCCCTTAGTTGATCATTGAGTTGTAGGACCAAGTCCATCAACTCCTCATGCTTGTGCTGGGTCTCCAAAACTTCAAATGTTTGAGGATGTTGCAGCTGGGGCATCTTCGGTTGTTTCTTCAGTGCAGCAATGTCATCATTTTTCTTCTTTATGAGATGCTCTATAGCTTTAATATCTTTGGGATCATGTCCCAACTCAATAACTAAGTCTTCAAAAGAATCCTTAGCCTGTGAGGAGGCCTTCTCCAACTGAAACTGTGGTAAGATATCATTCAATGAGTTTTCTAGCTGATGGGCAGCTATGGCTTTACCTGTAAGGGTGGAGTATATCATTTCTCCAGCCTATTTATGTAGTTCTATTTGGTCTATGGGATGAATATCCCTTTGCCAATACTTAAAATTCAACCCTCTTGAATTCTGGTGATGTCTTGGGCTACTGTGTTGTAGGTTTGATAAAGGACATTTGAAGCTTTCCCTCCTTGATGTCAAAAGTTGACATTAGCCTTGCTTGATTTGTGGGAGTGATTTTTAGATATTAAGCATATGTCTGAGCCTTGAGCTTCTCATTCCTCATTTTAATGTCTTTGTACCTATATTTTATATCCTTATCCTCATCAGCGGGCCTACTGAATGAGGATACTTCTACACTTAGTTGTCTTTCCAAAATCTGGGTCTGTGACGTAGATGGCCCTTGTGTAGATAGAGTTGTGCCTTTACTTCTATCTAGCTCGATATCAGTTATTTCTACTGAGCCTTCTTTGTCTTCCTACTCTATAACAGGATTTAGCCTAGGCCTTTTGCTCTGACTAGTCTCATACTGTACATTTTATGTGCCCATTCCTGAACTTGATTTTTCCTCCGTGGTCCTTTTGGGGTTCTTTCCCTCATTCTGAGGAGTCTACATGATAGGAGGGGTGCTCATGGTTGGCTCTTGTTTTTCAGGTACCTATAGAAACGAGCTCTCATCAAACTGTCTTTCTAAGTCACATAAGGCATTCTCTACATCCACCTTTGTACTGTCTCTATCTACAAGAGTGTTTCCCACCCACTCAGATTGATTTGCATATCTTTCTATTTCTAGTATGGGGTGGTGAATATAAGGTCCCAACTTGGCCTTCTTTCTCAATCTGGTCATAAATTCTTGATGGTCATACCTCCACATAAAACTCTGTTGGAACTTCATTTGCTGCAAAATTTGGTCTGCTTCCTTCCCTGCCTCTCTAGAATTGCAAATGAAGGGGCCTAACTGGCTTTTTACTTTGAATTGTGATCTTTTCTTGGCCGAGAAAAAATTTATCTCATCAGATTTCATTATTTTCCTATAGTACTCTAGAGAAAATAACCTCATGGGGAGGTATTTGGGTAGTTTATATGGTGCAAGATGGCAACCACAAATCCTTATCTCTGTGTGGTTTTGGTAAAGGTACCAATCTCCCACTTTTCTTTGTTTAGACAACTGAAGGACCCTTTTGATCTCTGGACTTATCTCGGGTGGAGGGCTTCCTTTCAACATAGTCATGACTGGATGAACAAAAGAATATATGAAATCTAACTAGGTATATGGTGACTCATACTTATGGAACAGTGGGGTCCAAAAAGTGATAGACCTGGGCTGGCCTTTGGTATCTAGCTTCTGGAGGGGAAAAGGAAATCTATTTGGCTGATAATATAGGAACATATGGTAGAGGAAATGAGGGTCAAGAGGCCTTAGAAATTCTAAAGGGTAAGTTAAGAAGGTTTGTAAGGGAACAAGAAGTCTTTGACATCCTTCTGACCTGTCATGATGGGCCTTGTGGAGGTCACTTTGCGGCAAAAAGGATAGCATTCAAAGTGTTTCAAGCAGGCTATTATTGGCCTACTCTTCATCAGGATGTGAAAAAGTATATTAGTCAGTGTGAGCGGTGCCAGAGGATGGGAAAGTATACTCCAAGAGATGAAATTCCCCTACAACCTCAAGTGATTTTCGAGCCATTTGACAAGTGGGGCATGGACTTCATTGGGCCTATCAACCCTCCTTCAAAGAAAAAACAACGCATCATTGTGTGCACTGATTATTTGACTAAGTGGGTTGAAACCAAGGAAATTAAGGCAGAAATAGAAGAGAAGGTGGCTGAGTTCCTAAGGGATAATATATTCTACAAATTTGGGTACCCTAGAGAGCTAGTCACAGACCAAGGCAGCTAGTTTACCTACGGCATGATTGAAGAACTGCTCAACCATCACAAAATCAAGCATAGGACCTCCACTCCTTATCATCCACAAGCTAATGGGCAAGTGGAGGTGACCAATAGGGCATTAGAGAACATCTTAACCAAGGTAGTGAGCAACAACAGGAAGGATTCGGCAGAGACTAGTTGAGGCCACCTGGGCCTATAATACAACATGGAAGACCATCACTGAATTTACACCCTATGAGCTGGTCTATGGTCAAAAGGTTGTGTTTTCCATTGAATTTGAATATAACACATTGAGGATGTAAGCCCAACTAGATTTAGATCTCAGTCATGCACAGAAAGAAAGGTTGTTACATTTGAATGGCTTGGATGAATTCATAATTCACGCCCTCCTACATACAGAAATAGTTCAGCTTCAGAGGAAGATCTGGCATGACAAGCACATCAAGGAGAAGCAATTTCAGGAAGGAGACTGGGCATTGTTATATGATTCCAGGTTTAAATAATTCAAGGGCAAGCTAAGGACAATATGGCTCAGACATTATGTGGTGGAAAGATGCCATGATAATGGTTCAATGCAAATCAGAACTATTGATGAAGAACCATTCCCTTGCTAGTCAATGGACATGGATTGAAAATGTACAAGAAGCCCTTATCAAAACAAGAGTTCATTGATAGTATCAATAAGATAGTGATGATGGTGGAGCAAATTCTAGCTCCTCCCTCATCAAGTCACTGAAAAAGGAAAAAACAAAAGAATAAGGATTTAGGTGAAAACCTCCATGAGCCGCCTGAGTCCCATATTTGGGTTGAAAACCTCATAAGGCAGTTCAAGGATGAGAAAAATGAAAAAGAGTAAGAAGATCCCTGGGTGAAAACCTTCCTTGAGGCGCCTAGGGTAGATATCTAGGGTGAAAACCTCTCTGAGGCAGCCTAGGTGTTTCTTTAAAAAAATATATAATAATAAAAGAAAAAACATAATTGTTATTTGCAGGTGGGTGAAAAAGACAAGCAAGGAGAAAAGAGAAGATCTAGAGGGAACCTTGCCTCACATATATTCATCTCCTCCACTCCTTACCATGCATCCCTCCATCAATTCTATTGTTTTTCACTTCATTGCTTCAATTCAGGTGAAGATTGTGTTTTCTAACAGAATCACCTCAACCATTACCATCATCCCTGCATCCACATACACTCCTACTCCCTCTGTCCATTCATTACAACATCCTCACAGCACCAACCAACAACATGATCAAGAAATTCTAAGGGAGACACCAAACATTGCCAAGTGGTAATCCAGGAGCTCCACAATAGTAGCAGCATCAAATCCAAGATCTCCACAACAACAACAGCGTCAAATCCAAGAGCTCCACAGTAGCAGCATCTCAGATCCAAGAGCTCCAAAGCAGCAACAACAACATCAAATATTCAGCCACAGACACCTGCAAAAGCTAATAAACCATCAACAGGTAGTAGAGGACGAAGAAGAATAACCATCAGTAGCACCTCTGATCTTTGACAACTATGGCATGGCATCAAGACCACAGGTAAGTATCCCACTCACTCACTCATACGCATCATTTGATCAATAGTTGTAAAGGTTAAGAGGTAGTTGGTTTATAAGCGAAAGGGTGGCAAAAAGGAAATTCTTTAATAAGGCAAAAGAGAATGCAAGAGTCCATATATACAATATTGTTATGGAAACCATTTAAGAATGCTTGAAGAACTAAGATTTGGGGTAGAAACACCAGTGCACCAAAGACTCAACATACCCTATTTCTTGATGCAATCACTCATAAACTCCAGCAGAAAAGTAAAGGAAGGAAATTCCCGATAGTTAGTTCACCATGGATTGATAAGGATCCTCATTGAGGATGCCCTCCAAAACCTCAAGATCCCTATAAAATGGTCATTCCTCATAGACTTACCAGCAGAGGATGACATCAAAACCCTCATCTATGATGTTAGTCCTTTTGTGAGTGAGGAGGAGGCAAAACAAGAAGAAGATACAAAGCTAGATGGGATGAGATGAATAAATAAGAAACTAATACAGAGGAACATGTTGAAACATAAGGAGTATGATGGTGAAACACAAGAAGAAACTGATGGAGATGAGAAAGAACAACGAAAGGAATAAGATAACAAAAACAGAGAGGAAAACTACAGGAAAAGGAAAACCAACTAGCATGTATGGCTAGCTTCTCATTGGAGTCCATCCAGTGTAGGATGCCAGCTAAATCCTATACTCCTTACCTCATAGAACAATGGCTACAATTTCATATGAAAACACTAGCACAAAGGAATGCACCATGCCATTTCAGGACTGCAGGTAGTTTGTTGATCTTTTTTATCAAAGTACACTAGAAGATAGGGTCAAAATGGCTGAGTTTTACTTGCACAACATGGCCCTCACAAACATGAATATTTGGGATCCTAATGCAAAGCTAGGAGATCTGCAATTAATAGCTTTGGCATCATGGAGGAACCATGAGGAGTCAAGGGCTACGGAGATGAAAATAATATTGGCCTGAGATTAAAATGAACCTCTTTTCATCAGAGTTGAACAATCAAATCCCATGGCCCTAATCAACACCCATAATCTAATTACAAATAATCCCCAGCTAGCACTTAGATAGCTTGCTGCCCAAGAGCAAGAAATTTCACATTTTGAGGATATGTTTAGGCTGCTAAAGGATGATAATATACATGCTTGCTAAAGAAGATGAAAAATTGCCACATAGCTTGAAGATCAGAGAATATCACTTCCCTCAAAGGTTGAGAGAGGCACTCAATAGGACACATATGTATAAGCAATCAATGCAAAGGTTGAAGGTCAATTGGATAGGCCTAAAACTCAGTCTGCCACTACTCCTAGGGATGCTAGAAGGGAGAAAAGAAGAAGACAAATAGAGGCGGTGGGAAGAAGTAGAAAGGAAAGAAGGCTTCTATAAACAAGAAGAAGAGACCACAACAGAAGAATGGGATGTTAGAGAGGCTACCAAAGCCATGAAGGACATGGACATTGACTAAGTTTCTCAGAGGATGAGCAACACTTTCAGTAGGGGGGTGATGATGAGCCTCATTATTGAGTAATTATATGGAACTTAATTGGCCTTAATTCACCTCCTAGCTTAGTCAAACCAACTATTCTCACTACTTATTGTGTAATTTTGATTATATTTTGTTTATGAAATGAGCTAGAGTTGGATATTTGGCTTTGTGGTCTAATGTGCATGTAATGCAAGAATAAAGGATAAAAGCAAGGAAAATGCAGGTATAAAGGATAAAAGTAAGGAAATATGGAAAAGACCTTGGTAAAACTAGAATGGGACAAGGGAGAGTAATTATAGGAGGTAAATCCTCCTCATTTACTACCCCTCCATTCAAATATTCCTTCACCAGCTCGGAGTGCAAAAAACCATCACTTGGAAGACTAGAAGACAACCAAGCAAGTGAAAAGGACAGAAACTAGTTTTTCTTGAATTAGAGGCCAAGCCTACCTAATGGGAGGAAAGTCGTTAGATACTTCACATGTATAAATAGAGAGGTTTAGGACCTCAGTACAATTCAAAATTCTATTGTAAAACTCTATTTTATTTTTGAGCTGCAAAGACTTGTGACAACTTTCTTTGTAATCCATGGTTTTTCTAATAAGAATGAGTTCTGTTTAAGCCAGCTCTGAGTTAACTCTGAGGGCTAAAGCTCTTGAGTTAGGGCCTGACCCAAGTAGCCAAAGCTCCTCTTCATTGTACATATTTGCTAGCATAAGAGTTTCGTTCTATTTATTTTCTTAAGTAGTTTCATGGTTTGTTGATTCATTTGCTCAAGTAGTTTTATGGTTTTGATTCATTTGTTTAAGTAGCTTTTTGGTTCTTTTCATTTGTTTGAATAGCTTCCCATTTCTACTCGTTTGCTTTAGTAGCTGCATTGGCTTTAAGTTTAATTCCATTTAATTCACATATTAGTTAGAGGAAAAGATTCCTATCAGGTTGTGCGTAGGTGTCTCGGCCTCATCTCCTCCCTCCAGTACCATGATTTGAGGCAGAGACCCTTCAGTAGCCCCAAAAACATAGGTCTCTAGTTCTTGCATGGGCTATGGAGTTCAATACTTAAAGCAGTTGTTTGTTCACCTGCACTGGTTCTCTCTGTCATTTTCATTTGAAACTGCCTCCAACACGTTCCTCATGCATCGCTCCATCGTTGTCCAATCACCAACAAACCTTCACAATCACCATCTGATTCACTATTTTCTCCAACTACTGTGTCACATGGAGTCCACCACTCGCTTTATGAACTTTAAGTCCCCACCATTAATCTGCCTAGCCTGATCCGACGGCCATCGCGTCACCTCCACACCTTTAGGCGCTCTAAACCCCCATCGTCGATCTGCCTTGCCTGATCCGACGACTATCACTTCACCTGATCACCAACTAGCTTGGTTTATCTCCACCGTTGATCAGCCTCGCCTGATCCAATGGCTATCACGCAATCTCACCCAGATTAGTGCACAAATGTTATCTGCCCGAGAGAACGTGAGAAAAGTGGTTTTCTCGTGCTACGTGTTGTGCAGTAAGGCTAATCGCGTGAAATTTCCAAAAACTACTTATAACCTGAAGGGCGTGCGAGAAACTACTTACCACCTTAGAAACCCGCTCCCTCATTTCCACACGTTTCTTTTCCTCGTGATATGATCTCTGCCATCCATCTCTTGACTTCACTCATGTGATAAGATCTCAGCCATCCATCGCTCCTGTTAACCTCGCTCGTTTATCTCTTGACTTAACCTGCGTGATATGATCTCCACCGTTCATTGTGTGCGTTCATCCTATTCATCCATCTAGTTGCTTAAGCCTTCGCAATAATACCTCAGCCGTTCATCCTGTTCATTAACCCTGTTCACCCATCTATCCATGTAACCTCCTGCAATCCAAACTCCGTTGTTCATTGCCTTTCACCCGACTGATCCAACGGTTCTTATGCACTATTGCTCCCTCACATACTCCTTTCACTAGTTTCGACATCCGATTACCTTTTCCGCTTGAAACCCGATTTAGCCTAAGTTTCTTTATTACACATTCATCTAGTTTTGATGCTCTTTACTTCTGAAACTTAGATAATTAGCATTATGTTAGTGTTAATTTAGCAATTCTCCTTAGCATAGCTGTTTAAATTGGTTAGTTAGGTTATGGTGTAAGTTTAGCATTTCATGTTGTTTTCTTCATTACTATAGTAGAGTAGCTCTCTCTTAGAATAGGCTTGCTCTCCTTCCATCAAAGAATTAAGCTTCTTCTGACCCTATAGAAGTTTGGCTTGGAACCCTTGGGGTCTCTTGCCAGACAAACAGTGGCAACAGGCAGGACGTTCACTTTTACTTGTGCATATAGCACTATCACCTCCAAGTTTGTATGAACCCTGGGTTGATAAGTAAAGCTGGTAGCCCTGGGAGTTGCAACATTATTGTTGCAATACCTAGGCTCATCACCATGATTGTGAATTTCCCCCCAAGGACACGATGGACACCTTCATAAGACAATATTCATGAAATTTAACTTTAAACTTACAGATGTGCATATGAAACCTAATCAAATGCAAAGCAACATCATCTTCTTTTTTATCTTTGAAACTAGGTAAATAAGTCTGTTAACTTACACTAGGCATGTGATTTGGAAAGCATGGAATATGAATGCAATGCATATGCACATACAATCTAGATTGGGAATTCATCTTGATTTCTGGATCCTGCTTCCAGTGGAGTCTTTAGATCAGCTTGAAACTATTTGGAGTCCCCAAGTGAATGTTTCATCCTTCATATGTATGACTGTTGTCCACCATTAGAAACCAGATCTGAAATGTAAGAGAATTTCTTGGGGAAGATGGAACCTTTCCTTCCTAGTATGGTCACCAGAATGTTATCACGCTGTAATTTCCCTAGGTTATGGAGAGAAACCCAGAGGTAATCACAAAACAACTTGCAAAGCTGGAACCTAGCCCTTCCAGCTTCAAAGAGTGATCTATCTATCTGAGTTAAATTATGTCTTAAGGTGTTATGCTAGTAATTGGGTTCTGAGGTTGGTTTTTGAAATATTTGGTTGAAAATTGTAGGGAAATTCCATGGGGTGTGGAGTCATGATTCTTTGGGTGATCAAACACAAAAATGACAGAGAAGCTGTAATAGGGTAGGATAGGTAAACTTTTGGATATTTTAAAGTATTTTTGGAGTGTGTAAGATGAAGATTATTTAATTTCAAGTAAATATAGAGCATGTTGCGATAAATTCTATACTTAAAATTAGAATGAAAACATTGATATTGTTTACAAACCAGAGAATAGTACACTTTAAGAAGATTCGGCCCTTTATCTTCTTGAAACAATAGACACTGAAAACATATGGAAAACTAAAAATAACAATTTCACATGAGAAGGTACATCACCAATTGCTTGAAATAGGAATCCTGGAAGAAGAACTCTTTGTATTATTGTAAATTGATCACTTTAGTACAACTTACATCAAAATATGGATCTTTTCTTCATACAAGTTCCAACCCTTGTTAAACCTTATTACAATATATATATTGATTTCTTACTAAACTAACTTCAAATTCCATAAAGGAATTGATTACAAAATAATATCTAACAATATATGGTAAAATATGAACAATAAACTAAAGATAAAATCAATCACTGGAAAACTACAGGAAAGCTGGAACTGCAAGAAAACCTTTAGCCTTAAAATCTGGAAATTGGTTTTTAAATGTTGATCTTCTACCTTGGAATTTGGAGAGGTTGAATTTGTCTTCACAAAACCTATTACCTTCCCTCTCAAATCTGATTAACTCTGCCACCTGTATCAACTAGTTAATTTCTAACCCAAAAAATATGAAAATAATTTCCTATTTGTTGATGTTTTCCACCTAGTTGATCAAAGTTAAATCAAATTTATGTGTCGAACCTTTTTTTCCATAGTCTTTGTCTTTCATCACCATTAAATAGATCATCATTGTCGCAATATATTTGGGAAGATAATATTTTGAATAATATTTCTAAATATTTTTCTTAAACCTTAAATGAATTTCAAAAAATAAAATTTCAAAATGTTTGTTTGAATGATTTAATAAACCATCCTCTTGTTTTGAAATCCATGTCTTGTTTTTAAATCCATGCCTTATTTTTCCTTCCCATTGATTTTAAAAACCATGTCTTGTTTCTCCTTCCCAGGGATTTGAAAACCAAGTCCTATTTTGCCATGGTTGGTAAAATATTTTTATGTTACACTTTTACTCTGTGAATTTTTTGGATAAGTATTTATCCACATTTCAATTCCGTGCATTGATCCTCTTTATACCATAGCCAAAACATTAATTTCTTCTCTGTCAAAATTTCACTTTTAGTCACTCTCCTTTTATTTTCACCTACAACCTCATTTACTTGCACCTATAAATGTTTTTGGGGTTGGAGGGTAGGTTAAAAGTTGAATAGGCAACCCCCCAGAAATTCATCAATAACTGTCGATGTAAATCTTGAGGCATTTCACATTAGAGAATTTTAATGCATGAAGTGCCATGTGGCGTCATAACTTAGTTTGACTTTTTGATTTTGACTTCAAAATTCATTATTGGGTGACACATGAAGAGATGTGATTCTAATGTTTTTATAGATTGTGTTGCTAAGTTATTTTTGAATTAAGTTGAATATTTCAAATAAATAATTTTAATATATGTATGTATGTATATATATATATATATATATATAGTAAAATTAAAACTCATTTAAAATAAAAACTATTAAACAGCTTACAGATGTTGCTTGTTGACAACTGGCTTACGACACCCCACTGGTGACCCCTTAGGGACCTTTGTACAAAGAAAATTTAGACTATAAGAACTCTGAATTTGTAGGTTACATTTTACCAGCAGATTCCCACAATAAATAACTGGACACATAGACTTTGATTACCTATATTATAGGACCCTAATAAGGTGCAGCAACTCGGTAATTATAATATCTTTCTGTACATTTTTAACTTCATACTCCACCTTGGAATTGTAACACACACACAGATATCTATATATATATATATGTGTGTGTGTGTGTGTGTGTGTGTGTATCTCTCTCTCTCTCTCTCTCTCTCTCTCTCTCTCTCTCTCTCTATATATATATATATATATATATATAATTTTTAAATATGTTCAAGTTTTTAGGTTTCAAACTTTTGTGGTTTTATTTTGTAGAGAGAGAATCCAGATTTTCCACAATAGTATGTGAATTTTGCACACACACACACACACACACATATATATTATTTTAAATTATGTTTAGGTTTTTAGATGTCAAACTTCTGTGGTTTTCTTTTGTAGAGAAAGAATCTAGATTTTCCACAATAGCATGTGAATTTTGTATACATACATAGATACATACATACATACATACATACATACATATATTATTTTTAATTATGTTCAGGTTTTTAGATTTCAAACTTTTGTGGTTTTCTTTTGTAGAGAGAGAATCCAGATTTTCCACAATAGCATGTGAATTTTGTAGATATTTTGAATCCCAAAGGGGATCCATTATTAGGCAATATATGAAGAAAGAAGAGTCAATCAGAGGAGAAATAAATAAATAAATAATAAAGTATAAAAAATTAAAAAAACCCAAAAAACATAAATAGTTGGCTAAAAAATTATAATATAAAATAAAATAGTAACAAAACTAAAATTGAACTACATAATCCTAAAAAAGAAATAGCTATAATATATATATATATATATATATAATTGATTATAATAATATTTATAATAATTATTAATTATAAATAAATAAATAATTATAATAATTATTTATTATAATACATAATGAAACCATATTTTTTTATAAAAATTCACGATGAAAACAAAATTTTTATGTTTTATTTTTCATATGTTATTAATGTAAAATGTGTTAAAATATATATTATTGTAATCTATTTAGAAAACTAAGTTAAGGATAGAAATTCAAATCTGAGATGTTATACCTGAGAAGTGCGAGCAGAACTGGATTGTATAATAAGATGAGACCATCTATCACTAATCTCAATGCCATCATCCTTTTTGAGATTATGTGGATGTTTCATAATCTTAAGAGCTTCCTATTGTAGCGGCTACGACCACCCTTCAAATTTTTTCCTTAGCCCGTTTTGGAGCCTCCCTACCAACCTTTCACAACACCTTGTCTTGCTTCGTCAAGTACACAAGCTTTAGTGTTTCTCATGCATAAAGGCAGCTTGATGCATTCCCCTCATAGGATGTTCACCCAGACTTGGTCCAGCTGCAGGCTGAGCAGATTCCCCAAGAAAATTGTGCATTTTTGGAGGGAAACCAGCCTTCCCTCCAGAAATTGCACAATTTTGTCTAGCAGCCTGCTAGGCTCTAGAACTACGCAATTCTGCCAACCAACACTCCCAGCAAAAATTGCGCAAATTTCCCCAGTAGGGCTGCACAACCCAGAATTTACGTAAATATGGGCAGTAGTCACCTGCTCTGCCCAGAAATTGTGCAAACCTCCTAGGTATTCAGCCTAGCTCCTAGCCAGAAATGTCCATTTTTTCTCAAGCAGTTGAGCAGTTGCATGCACGAGCAGTTTGGTTGACCAGTTCCTTCAGAGACCAAGGAAACTTGACTTGCATGCATGCATGACTTTCTCTTTTAGGAATATAAAAAGGCAACATGTAAAAGGAATCCCATGATTCAGGGAGATATTTTTAGCAGCCGGGGATTACATGCAAAGTTGTTTTAGAAACTTCCCTCCAAGTATCTCTTTTTCCTAGATTTGTGGCATGCGCGTCATGAGCCCAAACTTATTTATTCGATGCATCAGAGCTCATTCTTTCACATCAATCTTGGAGCTCCGAAATCCCACAGCACATCCAGGACTCTTCAACACATCCGGCTCAACTATTCACGGGTAAGTGGCCTCAACTTGTCTTATTAAGCATTTCTATCGCTTTTTTTGTATTCGCTTGTGTGAGTGTTGTTTGCTTGATTTCTTTGAATGCTTTCTATTGTGTACATGTATACTAGCTTTTCATATCACTGTTTCAATTTTCGTTGCTATCTCACTGCTGTCACATGCATGAAACTGTTTTACACAAACATTCACCGAACCGGCGAATCACTTCACCCACATGCATGTTGATCTATTTGTTGAATCTTTCATTCATGTTTTGTATGCACTGTTAATCACTTATGCTAGCACTTAGTGTCACCATGCATTCACTATCTGATTTTCTTTCAGTTGTCCGTCAGTGAGTCGGGCCAACCTTGGCCCGGGCTTTACCTTCATTCAGACTGCATTGCGCAATCTAGGGAGGGAAGGCTCTGCCTTCCTCTCCATAAATGTGCATTTCTATCCAACGCTATCCTCTAGGACTGTTTTGCACATTTCTGAGGGGTAGTGACTACTGGCCTAGAAAATTGCACAATGCAGTCCCTGAGCCTACAGTCACTCCCAATTGGAATTGTGCATTGCACAATCCCAACAGGAAGCAGCGAGTCTGGATTGCCGATTGGGCAGATCCAGCAACCACTCTTTCCTCCCAGATAGCCTAGAATATCTTTTGCACAGTTCTAGCAACCAGTTACCCAATCTCCTAGAAGTTGTGAAATCTTGCCCATCAGTTTCCCAGGTATGTGTTGTGTCATTACCCGAAGTTGCTTTCTTTTCACTGACAGATTTCTTGCCATGCATGCTGCTTGTCACCAGATCTTTCAGGTGTCCATTTGTTTCAATGGATTCCAAGAGAACAGGAACTCAGGACACTGATGGGAATGCAACTGGAGTAGCAACTGAGCAAGTGTCCTCTAGTCTGTTGATCTATGAAGATACAAAGTTGTATCTCGACAAGGACATCAAACTGAAGTGGCAAGAGTTAAATGAAGCATTTGCAGGCACTTTTGGGGAACACCTTGAAGACCTTCAGGTGTACGTCAACATTCACAAGTCTAGCTTATACTAGATTGCATGCAAATATTCCATGTTCCCATGCGTGGACATGATACACTAGAGCATCTTTCACATTGATCTCAAGATGATGAACTTGAGCAGTGTCAGTGGGATGAAGCTTGCGACCTTCTGGGAATGAGATTATGATGAGATGTATCAAATGTTAGAGCTCGTGACTGTCATGGAGACTCCATTTAGCTTACCCAACAACAGTGATAAATCCAAAGAAATTTTGAAGAATTGGGTAAAGGAGCCATCTCGATTCAGGTTGGCACCCAACCAAGTCTACAAGACAAAGATACTGAAGAAGGCATACTAATACTTGATCATATTTGCTTGTCGGCTATATGGCCAAGAAAACACGAAAACCTTCCCACAGAGTTGGGTGGTTGCTTTGGACCAATTGGCTAGAGAAGGAAAACCATGTAACTGGTCCGACATATTGTCTCATCAGATGCAGGAACAAGTAATGTAGGCTCGACGTTCACCCAGAGGTATGCATGCAGTAATTTACATGTCTACCTACATCCTAGATGTAATCTGTGCCCGATAGGAGTTCCCGGGCTTGGAGTGGGCATGGTCACTGGTGGAGACTGTTGTGAACACATATTTCAAGTTGTTGTTCAAATGCAGCTTCAAAGGAGTAATCACACAGTTGTCTGATCCTTTTTTTGTCCCTGTGTACAAGATGATATTCAAACAGGATCAACCCTGCATGTCAAAGGAAACAATGGAGGCACTGATAGGCATTGCAGATTGGTATGTCTCACCATTCGGGACTTTCATCCGAAAGTTCAGTGCGGAGAAGCTTCCACATGTTCTGCCAAATTTTTCCTTGGACGTACTTGTCATGCAGGAAGTAGCATATCACATCTCGGTAGGATTGACATCTAGACTGCATCGGAAGAAGAAGGCACCTTGGACCACTCTTTTGTTGTGGATTGGGTTGTATGAGATCCAGAGTATTAAGCAAGTGGATCTCGAAGCATAATTGATGAAGAAGTAGCCATTTGACCTCCAAAGCTACAATCCATATGACTCACATTGCATTGTGATGGATCACTACACGAGAGTTCAGTTCAACTGGATTTATGGGGCATTTCATTGGGATGAGGAGGACCCATGGAGATATTGCTACACTTTCTCTAGACCCAATGAACCAGTTGGCTTCGCTCTGGAGTGGTTAGAGAAGCAGCATGAAGCAGCATCACGGAGAGCACCAGCAGTAGCAGCAGTGATAGCAGAGCCAAGCATAAAAGTGCGTGACAAAGGGAAGAGGAAGATGTTTGATCACATGGAGGAGGAGAAAAGCTGAAAGTTTTGAGCATATCCACTTGTAGAGAAAGAAACTATGGCTATAGAGGCAAAGAGGCAGTAGTGTGACAAGAGAATTGCGTGAAGGCAGAAGGACAATAAGAGAATGGAAGAAGCAAAGAAGGAGTTGCATGAGCTGAGAGAGAAACTCCAAAAGGAACAAGAGCTGCGCAAATAAGAGAGGGAAGTGTAGCAACAGTAGATACAGCTGGGGGTGCAACATGTGAAAACAGACGAAGTAGCACCCGTAAAATTAGTTGATTCATCTGAATAGCTAGCATCAAGTGAACAAGGTGAACCATCGCAGGGGTAAGACTTTGCTCATGAGATAGAACAGGCACTTCAATAGTTTGATGCAGACATGGAGCAACAAAAGTTGGAATAGGATACTCACCTCATGCCTTGCCACAAAGAGGTCAACTCACCCACTTCAATGCATCCATAAGAGGAGCAGTCTTGGATGACCAAGGAGGCACTGAGATCCTTGGTGATCAACTGGAAGAAGAGATGCACAACATCTCATTTGATGAATCCCAACATAGAGTTATGCAGTCTCGCAGAGTGTCAACTCCAGAGGATCAAACATCTCCTGTGCAAGTTGAAGAATGAGTGATCATGCCTGATGCACGCAAACATCCAAATGCCTTGGAAAATGCAACCAGAGTGTATGCAGAAGCCACTAGCTCAAGTGTTTGCTTCCTAATAACTGAGAATGAGAGAATGAAAAAGTAACTACAATGACCAGGCAAGGAGGAGACTTGGTGACAATGTCCCCCTGAGCTGAACTGAAGAAGGCAATACTAGATGAAGTATTGTCCCTTGATATAGATATGCGAGAATTATACTCCAAGTTTGGTATTGTGCACATGGCATTCATCCATCTCAACGGATGGCAGCAGCGATGCGCTAGAAGAGCACGCATCTGGAAGAACGTGCATGTTGTTGATGATGACATGCAAACATGGATGATGAAGTACAAGGGAGCCCCACTTCACTTGCCTAAGATGATGAGGATCAATGCGGTCGAGCTGAAGGCATGTATCTGGAGTTAGATCTAGAATTATGAAGATCTCCCACACTTCAACACTAGCATAGAGGCCTCCCATGAATGAGTATTCAAGAGTATGGATGTTGTGGTGCGCACACATGCGATCCCATCAATCGGGACTCTCACCTAGGATAAGACAAAGAAGTAGGTCGGACTAGAGCTTGACTCATACTTTGACAAGTTGATGTGCATCGCCACTAGCCCACACTTTCCTATCAGTGCAAACATTATGCACAAGTATGTTGTTGCTCCTGCCACATTGAAGACAATGATGTGCATGCTTTCAGATGAGTTGGATAGAGGATCCCAAGCAGTGTACCCAGATGCTATGGAGGCAAAGGTCAGGTTTCAGACGGATGTCACCACAAAACACATGGACATTATCAGAGACTACAGAGCTTGGCATCAATATGTTACTGTTGATCAACATGAGGATGTTGAGCAGTTGGACTTCTATAGTTGTCTAAGTCAAAGTGATGTCTAGTTTGGCTTGTTCAATCCATTGTGTTCACATGGGTACATGTGCATTGTAATTTTGAGTCATGTCAAGTGTAATTCAAGTGTCAATAGTGGATGTAACATTCATAGAGTAGGCGAAGAGTTGTGAGTGTAGGTGAACAGTCACAAAGGGGAATGTCAAGGGCCACCCCACCCTTTGCTATAAATAGTCCCTCATAACTCATTGTATAGGCCTTTGGTCAGCCAAGATTCTGATAAGAATATCTTGGAAAGATCTTGGACAGTATTGTAACGCATCTTAGCTTCTCCACTGCATGGAGCTAGGTCATCTCCTTGGAGGAGAAGGTGGATGTGGCTGTAACGTTCCACTGTTGGGGCTAGCAAGTTTACATGGATGTATTGTATGATTGGAACTTACACTTCTTTATATAATAAGAGCCAACACATTTTCATGCATATGTTTTTATTGTAGTTGGACTATTCTAGTTGTTGTAGCAATGTATGTTGTTTAACTTACGTAGTTGTGTATGAACACTTTTGTATGCAATTATATGAATCTTGTTGTAGATGTGATGTTGGTTTAACCATCACTTTGGATTTCCGGACTGACCGGATTTCCAGCTTGTGATGCATCTTTGCTCATGTGTTCCCTTCCCAGCTGAGTACACTTATAGGTTTCCAAGGAGAGAACTCATTTCAACCCACCTGTGTTAGGAACCTCTCATGCACCTTCCTTGACTCACTGCAGCAGTCACACCCTTGCTACTGATAGAGTTATCTGATTTGCCTCTATGTGACATTACAGTCAAGGCATTACGATACGACCCACTACTAGGACTCCTACACCAAATGGTCTGAGGTCTAATTGGGACTTCTTACTGGGGAGATCCCCTTGACATGTTGGCGGGTCCAGCATCGTCAAAATTTCTGGCACTAGAAGGAGGGCTAGATGACAAGATGTGCCCTCTCATCCAGTTTTGAACCTTTGCATACCTTTCATGGATTCTTGCACTCTTCTCCCTCCGCGATGATTTTCGAATCATGAAGATGTCTCCATCGCAGGGAATTTTTCAATCTCTTGTCCACCTTCACATATGATGTTGAAGGTGAAGTAGCCTGGCCTGAGTACCCACATGCCTTTCTTTCCATGCTTCATGAGGAAGATGGTTGTTCTGATGAACATGTCAGCTTGTTTCTTGCAAACACACTTCGCGAGTCTTCACTTCAATGGCTGCTTAGCCTACCGACTGACAGAGTGTACTCACTTGAGCACTTTTGTGATCTTATTGAAGACACTTTCTATAATTTTGATCCAGACCATCTTGAACAAAAAATGTTACAACAACGGAAGGCTCCGCATGAATTGGTTATTGATTTTTGGCAGCGCTTCCATGACTTGCAGCTTCAAGATCTGAGGAGCCAAAAGAAATTTTCCTATCTTTGGGATTAGTTCAAGTATTTCCTTAATAAATCTACCCATCCCAAGAAGAAGCTTGAGACTAAGCCTCGCTCAACATTCTTCAGTGAGGGAGCTGTGCAATCTCATGTGGATGCGGTCACTGTCTTAACTGACTGTCTGTCTTCCTCTCATTCAACAGCTCCACCACTATCGAGTGATTTTGAGGATCATGCTCACACACTTGTTCAGCTTTCACATCCTCCCAACATCACTTCACTCAATTTTCACACAGATTTGGTTGTGATTCCTTCGAGTTCTCATATGTATTCTATTCTACGACCTCCGTCTTGGCACTCGTGTGTTCCTCTAGATGATGTTGTCTTGTGTTCATCCATTCCTGACTCTTCACTTGTTGTGAAAGAGGAACAACCCATTGACGGAGTTAGTGTTACACAACCAACATGTGTTGTCATTCGTGAAGAGTATGAGTGGGAGCTTGATCATCAGCACTCGGTGAAGGAGGACTCCCTTACGTCCGAGCCCCCTCTGTTCTTTCCTAACATCTTGGTGAACCTGCCATCCATGATTTCACATTTGTGTCTTCATCCATGAATGCACCCATTGTTGATCACTCACAGGAATAGATGGATGTTGGTCCATCATTCAACAACGAAGAGAATAAGTTATTCATTGAAAATCCACTTGATCTTTCATCTGTATTTTCTAGACACACAGAGGATGAGTTTGTTCACTTTTCATCTACCCCTCTGTTTGATTCATCTGATCATGAGGATGTCAATGAATTCATTGATTTTTCTGATCACGGCAATTGTGATCTACTTACTTCCATATTTGATCACAACCATGACTCCATTGCAGTCGATCTTTTGAAGCCACCAGTTTATGATGATCTACCTGATGATGAAGTTGAAATACCCAAGACTATCGAGGCACTTCAAGCCGAGCTGATGGTTATGTCAGGTCCTCGCTCTCTTGGGTTTAGTCTCACTTTCGATCATGAAACTGTTCAATCACCCAAGGCTCCTCATCACTCATCTGTATGCATTGAAGATCCATCTCACACACAGATCACACTTCCTCCACTCAAACTACACGATCCCATCACTAATTGCATTGGAGGAATCTTACATTGCAAGAACATGTGTACGATGCAAGTTATCTTTGTTTCTTTCATTTGCTTGCATGTCTCAGTCAGGAGTTTTCTTATGCTTCAAGGTTGCATGGAGTGTCACATAGCACCATGATAAGTCCACAGACTGCTTGTCATGCACTTGCACTCATTTATGTCCTGTGGGCATTGTCAAACATGAAGTGTGGTTGTCTTCATTGTTATATCTTTCTTACTTGCTCGTTCGCACAACTGGGTTGCTCGCGGACAAAGCCTTCACCAACATGGGTCAACCAATGCATTAGTGGTTGCACTGGAAATATCACTTCACGTGATCAGGCCCATGCATCGTTAGTGTAGGAGTAGGAGTGGTGTTTGCTTTCAATCAATTTGCTTGCATGCTTGTTTGCTTATTCACTTTATCTGCTTGTTTGTCTGCTTTCTTGTTTGCTTACTTGCTTTCCTTTCACTTTTTCTTCTACCCTTTCTTTTCTTTGTATTTTTTTAGCTCGCTTGTTTCGTATAGTTCGTTTGTTTCGTCCATAGGTTAGTTTTGCATGAAGCCATGTGTGACTCTTGAAACGAGCTGGGTAAAGTACAAGAGGGCTTGTACAGCTATCGCTACCTAGTTATATGTCATATTGCCTCTATATGAAGAGCTTGTTACTTTTAGTCTATGATATGTCGAAGGAAAATACGTATTATTCGAAGTGAACCTTGGTGAAAACACAACGCTTGCACGCTAATTAGTGTCACCTTCTCTAGTCGGTTGTTTTTGGGTTAACCCTTGTCAGCTCAGTCAAGTAGAGTAAGGTGAGGGGGAAACCTTAACAGGCACGTCAAAGATACAAATAAACTACTTCTTTGCTAGAACAACCTCTTCTACTCTCAATAAGACAGGATCCCTCTTCCGCCTCTGAAATGAATAAGTGCTATGCATAGTTGTGAAAAATGAAAAATGAAAAAAATGAAAAGTCAAAATATTTCAAAATGAAAAATGAATAAATCAAAAGAAGAGAAAGGCTTCTTGTGCAGGGAGGTGATGCAATTAACTCCGCCGGGGTATTGACCAGTCTCGCTGGTAGCAGAGCCATGCTTGTGTTCCTATGTGACTCCACTGGGGTAATGTCCAGGCCTGCTGGCAGCGGAGCAACACCAGAGATGAAACTAAGACTCTGACAACTATACTCCCTATGCACCAATATACCCCTCAACCCCAATCGAAACAAATGTGTTTCCTTGGCTTGGAATGTGTGTCAATTGACCAAGACCTTGGCAGATGCTACATATTACAATCAAGCTAGTGTAAAACCAAGATGAGCCTAGAACTGAACAATACTTCCAGAGGTGTTAGAATTTCTTTTCACAAACAAGGTCCATTCAGAGAGCTGGAGTTCTACCAGTGTGTCGCCAAGTGTTGTAGCAGCTACAACCACCCTCCAAAATTTTTCCTTAGCCTGTTTTGGATCCTCCCTACCAACCTTTCATAGCACCTTCTCTTGCTTTGTCAAGTACACAAGATTCAATGTTTTTCATGCATAAGGGTAGCCTGTCGAGCATAGCTTGATGCATTCCCCTCACATGTTGTTCACTCGAACTTGGTCCAACTACAAGATAAGTAGCTTCCCCAAGAAAATTGTGCATTTTTGGAGGGAAACCAACCTTCCCTCCAGAAATTGTGCAATTCTGTCTGGCAGCCTGTTGGGCTCCAGAATTATGCAATTCTGCTAGCCAACACTCCTAGCAGAAATTGCGCAAATTTCCCCAGCAGGGCTGCTTAGCCCAAAATTTGCACAAATCTGTGTAGCAGTCAGCTGCTCTACCCCGAAATTGCACAAACCTCCTGGGAAGTCAGCCCAGCTCCCAGCCAGAAATGCGCATTTTTGTCAAGTAGTTGAGCAGTTGCATGCATGAGCAGTCCGGTTGACCAGTTCCACCTGGGACCAAGCAAACTTGACTTGCATGCATGCATGACTTTCTCTTCCTAGAATAGAAAAATGAAACATGCAAAAGGCATCGCATGATTTAGGGAGCTATTTTTAGCAGTTGGGGGTTGCATGCAAAGTTGTTTAAGAAAATTCCCTCCAAGTGTCACTTTTTCCTAGATTTGTAGCTTGCACATCATGAACCCAAAATTATTTATTCGACACATCAGAGCTAATTCTTTCAAATTTATCTTAGAGCTCTGATATCCCACAGCACATCTAGGACCCTTCGACACATTCGGCTCAGCTATTCATGGGTAGGTGGCCTCAACTTGTCTTTTTTAGCATTTCTGTCACAATTTTTCTGTATTCACTTGTGTGAGTGTTGTTTTCTTGATTTCTTTGAATGCTTGTTGTCATTTACATGTATACTAGCTTTTCCTAGCTCTGTTTTAGTTTTCATTGCTATCTCATTGTTGTCGCATGAATGAAACTGTTTTGCACGAATGTTTGCCGAACTAGTGAATTGCTTCACCCACATGCATGTTGATCCATTTGCTGAAACTTTCATTCATGTTTGGATGCATTGTCAATCACTTATGTTATCACTTAGTGTCGCCATGCATTCACTATCTGATTTGCTTTCAATTGTCCATCGGTGAGTCGGGCCAACCTTGTCCCGGGCTCTACCTTCACTGAGACTGCATTGCACAATTTGGGGAGGGAAGGCTCTGCCTTCCTCTCCAGAAATACACATTTCTACCCAGCACTGCCCTCCAGGACTGTTTTGAGCTTTTCTAAGGGGCAGTGACTGTTGGCCCAGAAAATTGCACAATGCAGTCCCTGAGCCTGCAATCACTCCTAGCTAGAATTGTGCATTGCTTAATCGCAGTAGCTAGCAAGCTAGCAGCCAGTCTGGATTGCGCATTGTGTAGATCCAATAACCAATCCTTCCTCCTAGACATCCTAGACTTCCTTTTGCGCAGTTCTGGCAGCCAATCACCCAGCTTCTGAGAAGAAATTATGCAATCTTGCCCATCCGTTTCCTGGGTATGTGTTGTGTCATTACCCGAATTTGCTTTGTTTTCACTAACAGATTTCTTGCCATGCATGGTGCTTGTCTCTAGATCTTTGAGGTGTCCATCTGTCTCAATGGATTCCAAGAGAGCAGGATCTCAGGACAATGATGGGAATGCAGCTGGAGCAGCAGCTGAGAAAGTGTCCTCTAGTCTGCCTATCTATGAAGATACAAAGTTGTATCTAGATAAGGACATCAAACTGAAGTGGCAAGAGGTAAATGAAACATTTGCAAGAACTTTTTGGGAACTTCTCAAAGACTGTCAGGTGTATGGGAACACTCACAAGTCCGACTTATATCAGATTGCATGCAGATATCCCGTGTTCCCATGCGCGGACATGATACACTGGATTGTCTCTCACATTGATCCCGAGACGATGACATTGAGTAGTGTCAATGGGATGAAGCTTGTGACCTTCTGGAATGAGATTATGATGAGATGTATCAGATGTTAGAGCCTGTGAATATCATTGAAACTCCATTGAGCTTACCCAATAGCAGTGCTAACTCCATAGATATTCTAAAGAATTGGTTAAAGGAGTTAGCTCGATTCAGGTTGACACCAAAATAGGTCTACAAGACAAAGATACTAAGGAAGGCATACCAATACTTGATCATATTTTCTTGTCGACTGTATGGCCAAGCAAGCACAAAAACCTTCCCATAGAGTTGGGTGGTTGCTCTGGACTAATTGACTAGAGAAGGAAAACCATGTAACTAGTCCAGCATACTAGCTCATCAGCTGAAGGAACAAGTAACGAAGGCTCAACACTCACCCGGAGGTATGCGTGCAGAGATTTACATGTCTGCCTACATCCTAGATGCAGTCTATGCCCAACAGGAGTTCCCAGGCTTGGAGTGGGCGTGGTCACCAATGGAGACTATTGTGAACACATATTTCAAGTTGTTGTCCAAATGCAGCTTCAAAGGAGTAATCACATGGTTGTCTGATCATTTTTCCATCCCCGTGTACAAGATGATATTAGAATAGGATCCACCCTGCATGTCAAAGGAAGCAATGGAGGCATTGATAGGCATTACAGATTAGTATGACTTGTTGTCCAACACTTTCATTTGAATGTTCAGTGCAGAGAAGCCTTTGCATGTTCTGCCAAAGTTTTCCTTGGATGTACTTGTCATGCAAGAAGTAGCATATCACATCTCGGAAGGATTGATAGCTAGACTGCATCAAAAGAAGAAGGCACCTTGGCCCAATCCTCCATTTCGGATTGGGTTGTATGATATCCAGAGTATCAAGCAAGCGGATGTCGAAATAGAACTGATGAAGAAGTACCCATTCGACCTCCGAAGATACAATCCATATGACCCACATTGCATTGTGAAAGATCATTGCACGAGAGTTTAGTTCAATTGGATCTACGGGGCATTTCATTAGGCCGAGGAGGACCCATGGAGATATTGCTACAGTTTCTCCAAACCCAATGAACCGGTCATCTTCATTATGGAGTGGTTAGCGAAGCAGCATGAAGCAACATCATGGAGAGCACTAGCAATAGCAGCAGTGGCAGCAGAGCTAAGCATACCAGTGTGCGACAAAGGGAAGAGAAAGATTGTCGATCGCATGCAGGAGGATCAAAGCTGCAAGTTTCGAGTAGATCCACTTGTAGAGAAAGCAGTTATGGCTATGGAGGTAAAGAGGTAGCAACACGACAAGCAATCGCGCGAAGGCAAAAGGACAAGAAGAGAATGGAAGATGCAGAGAAGTAGTTGCATGAGCTGAGAGAGAAACTTCAAAAGGAACAAGAGTTGCGCAAATAGGAGAGTGAAGTGCAACAGTAGCAAATACAAAAAGGGGTGAAACATGTGCAAATAGACGAAGAAATGCCCGTACAAGTAGTTGATTCATATCAACAGATGGCATCAGGCGAACATGGTGAACCATTGCAAGGGAAAGACTTTTCTCATGAGATAGAACAGGCACTTCAACAGTTTATTGCAGACATGGGGTAGTAGGAGTTGGAATAGGATATCAACCTCATGCCTTACCAAAAAGAGTTCGACTCACCCGCTTCAATTCATCGAGAAGAGGAGTAGTCTTGAGTGATTAAGGAGGCATTGAGATCCTTGGTCATTAGTCGGAAGAAGAGATGAAAAACATCTATTTGATGAATCCCAACATAGAGTTGTGTAGTCTCGTAGAGTGTCAACTTCGAAGGATCAAACATCTCCTGCACAAGTTTAAGAACGAGTGATCATGACTGATGTGTGCAAAAATCCAATTGCCTTGGATGATGCAACCAGAGTGTATGCCAAAGCCACTAGCTCAAATGTTTTCCTCCTAATAGCCGAGAATGAGTGAATGGCAAAGGAACTACAAACAGCCAAGCAAGGAGGAGACTTGGTGACAATGTCCCCCTGAGCTGAACTGAAGAAGGAAATACTAGATGAAGTACTGTCCCTTGATACAGTTATTCGAGCATTGTACTCTAAGTTTGGTACCATACACAAGGCAGTCATCCATCTCAATGGATGGCAGCAGTGATGTGCTAGAAGAGCACGCATATTGACAAACGTGCATGTTGATGTTGATGACATGCAAACATGGACGATGAAGTACAAGGGAGCCCCACTTCACTTGCCTAAGATGATGAGGGTCAATGCATTTGAGTTGAAGGCACGTATCCAGAGTTAGATATGGAATTATGAAGAGCTGCCGCAGTTCATCACTAGCATACAGGCCTCCTATGCACGAGTATTCAAGAGTATGGATGTTGTGGTGTGCACACATGTGATCCCATCAATCAGGACTCTCACCCTGGCGAAGACAAAGAAGCAGGTCCAACTAGATCTTGACTCGTACTTCGACGAGTTGATGTGCATCACCACTAGCCCAGTGATGCCTATCAGTGTAGACATTATGCACAAGTATTTTGGTGGTCCAACCACATTAAAGACAATGATGTGCATGCTTCCAGATGAGTTGGACAGAGGAGCCCGAGCAGTGTACTCGGATGCTATGGAGGCAAAGGTCAGGTTTTAGAAGGATGTCATTACGGAACACACAGAAAATATCAAAGACTACAGAGATTGGCATCAATATGTTACTATTGATCAGCATGAGGATGTTGAGCAGTTATTTCTATAGCTGTCTAAGTCAGAGTGATGTCTAGTTTTTCTTGCTCAAGCCATTGTGTTCACATGGGTACATGTGCATTGTAATGTTGAGTCATGTCAAGTGTAATTCAAGTGTCAAAAATGGATGTAACAGTCATAGAGTAGGTGAAGAGTCATGAGGGTAGTTGAACAATCACAAAGGGGAATGTTAAGCCACCCTTTGCTATAAATAGTCCCTCATAACTCATTGTATAGGCTTTTGGTCAGTGAAGCTTCTAATAAGACTATCTTGGAAAGAGCTTGGATAGTATTGTAATGCACCTTGGCTTCTCCACTTCATGGAGCTAGTTCATCTCTTTGGAGGAGTAGGCGGATGTGGCTGTAATGTTCCACTATTGGGGCTAGTAGGTTTACATGGATGTATTGTATGATTGAAGATTACACTTCTTTAAATAATAAGAGCCATCACTTTTTCATGTATATGCTGTTATTGTAGTCAGACTGTTCCAGTTCTTGTAACAATGTATGTTGTTTAACTTACGTAGTTGTGTAGGAAAACTTTTGTATGTAATTATATGAATCTTGTTGTAGATGTGTTGTTGGTTTAACCATCACGTTGGATTGTTGGACTGACCTGCTTTCCATCTTGTGATGCATCTTTGCTCATGTGTTCCTTTCCCATCTGAGTACACTTACAGGTTGCCAAGGGGTTCGCTCATCTCAATTCACCTGCGTTAGGAGCCTCTCATGCTCCTTCCTTGACTCACTGCAATGGTCACACCGTTGCTACTGAAAGAGTTATCTTACTTGCCTTTATGTGACATCACGGTCAAGGCATTACCATACAACCCAATGTTGGGACTCCTACACCAAATGGTCTGAGGTCTAATTGGGACTTCTTATCGGGGAGATCCCCTTGACATGTTGGCAGGTCTAGCATCGTCAACACTTCCCTAATTTTTCTCTTCTGATAGTGTTCTTCCTTAGTGATAATTCTGGAACCTTCTAAGAAAATATAACGCTTAGTATTCAAGGAGTATTCAGCAAGTGCTGAAGCATGAGATCTTTCATTTTTAATTAGAGCTCCATGCTACTTTAGTCATCTTTGCAAGGAGCATTATGTTTCTCCAATATAATTTTTACCACAAGAATAATCAGTTTTGTAAACTCCTTTAAGCTGATATTGATCAATATTGTCCTTAACAGACTTCATTCTTTGTTTGATCGTTCTTGTTGTTGTGAATTGAGTGAATGTATTTCTTTCCTGAGATCATAGAAATGTTATCAGTAACTCCCTAAATGTAAGGGAGAAATACTTTACCACATCGCGCTTGAGGGCTTTGGGATTTAACATTTCCTTCAGCTCTTCTTATAGCCTTCTTAATGTCTTTTTCCTTATAACATATACTTTTAAATAAAACATTTAAGTGATTTTTCTTTTCATTTAGCTGTTTAGAGTTAGATATTCTACGGGACCTAACAACAAGAGTATTAAGGACTCCAAACTTTTGAGAAGGATGATGATATGATTCAGCATGGAGATAAAATTTTGTATGAGTTTTCTTCAGGTTATTAGACACATGACACTATGATTTTTTTCACTTTTTTATAGGTGCATTTGTTTCCATCTATGTGGGAATATGGACATCATTTTCACATGGAGGATGTCGATGATGGATGCATGACACAAGATTATGGAGTGGAAGTCGAATTCAACCAATTTGGTCATGCTAGCCACTGGGATCAAAACCTAATGCATGGGACATTAGGTTACGTTGTAAAGATACAAGATATCATTCAAGCGGACTTATCTTCATTCCAATGTGTTATTTTTAGGTGAAAGTGGTGGGAAACCTTTGATCGGAATAATTTAAAGGAAGATTGCGATAGTGGGATGATATCTATCAACTCTAGAAAGATGTGGCATGAAGCTAGGGAGCCCTATGTTTTACCAAAAATCTGCAACCAGATGTTTTTTATCGAGATGTGTTTGATAGGGATTGGAGGTTCATATTAAGACACGACCGTAGATCAAAAAATAACTTTGAGAACAACAGTGTTATCATGCCAAGTGAGGAAGATAATTTGGGTTTTCTTAATTTATATTATTGTTGTATGTTTTTGTTTTCTTTATTTCGCTAATTATATTGTTTTTTATTTGTCTTGTTGGAATTTGATATAATTGGTAAGAACCACAAATGTTTTTACACCGGTTTTTTGCAGTGGAAACATTTTTACACTTAAAACTAAGTATTTCCAATTGTGTACAATATCTATGATAATAAGGATTCAAGGTCACAATCCTTCTCAAATAGGAAAATGAAAAGAATATAACCAAAATGAGAAAATAGTGAATTTAGAAACAACATTGAAGATTTATTCTTGATTTAGATACTTACTGGTTTATTAATGAGTTCTTTCTTCTTGTTTAGTTCAAAATCAATATAAATCATGTATTGATAACACTATGAGGACTTTAACAATGAAAGATTTGTGTATTAATATGTAAGATTAAATTATTGACTTGAGAGGTAAAGTCATGTTTATTATATTTAAATTATAGTTCTTGCAACATTATGTAAACTAAAAGGAGGTCTTATGCATGTATAAAATGTTGATTACATCTTTTTATGGACCATAAGAGAAACAAATGGGCTTACATGGATGCATGATAGGTTTTATTTTTTTCTTCTTGTATATTGGAACAACTCTGACTTTTATTTTCAATGGTAATTATAAATAAAAGTTTAATTAATAAATATTTTACGGTTAAGAATTAAATGATAAATAATGTGATGGTGATTAAGAGGCATTTGTTTGACTTTCTAATAGACTTGGTGATGCATTTTTCTTTGCTATTTAGATTATGAAAAATAAATATCTATTTTTATGTAATAATAAGTAAATTATTTAAAGTATACATGTCTTTATCATTGTGAACGTGATGTAATATTAGCTAGGAGAAATATGAAAACATGAATTTTAATGACTATCTCGTGATAAGTATGTGGAAAAAATAATATTTCTTGAGTTGTTCATTAAGAAGTAATCAAATATATTAATTGTCAAAAGTTTAAATCTAATACAGTATGATTTTTTTATTATTTAACTCACATTTATTATTAAAAAGAGTTAAATTTAAACAAGTGCAATAGAAAATAAAGAACCAAAATAACACCAAAATGTTATATCTTTATTACTAGAAAAAAGTTCACTTGCATATTGTTGACAGTGTTGGATACCACCAACATACAGGGGATCTCCCTGATATTAGGTCCAATTAGACCTCACACCGTTTGGTGGAGTCACATCCGGAAATACATCCCAGTTATTGTTTACTTAAATATATGCCTTGGCTTAAGCAATTAGCATGAGAGATAACCACATGTGTGGTATTGAATGAGAAAGAGAGTGTTCCTTGGGAAATGTTCAATTGTAGATGTATCAAGGTTCTTTCATTGTGAGGGAAAAAAGGTGAGCCTCTAAAAGATAAGTAATAGTACTAATCTAGTTGAGACACGAGTACAAAAGAGAAAGAATCGTTGGACATCAAGCGAAATAGTTCTCATAGATGACATGATTGTTAAATCATTACAACACATTTCCAACAAGTTTAGCACAAAGGTCACGAAATAGTTCAGTTACTCCAGTACATGTGAAATCCAACATGAATCACAAAAATTAGAAGAACAGTATTAAAACATCCAAAAATCCATGCATGAAAATGTGTTGTACTTGAGGCATGACTTTCCATATCCCCATGACTCTTGACCTTTCAACATCTAATGACCTTTGGAATTCTATAACTCTTGGTTTTCCACATGACTTTTGGAATTACATATGACTTTTAGATTTACATGTATTTTGGATTTCTATACATGGACCAACGCATCTATGACAAGTTGGGAAATTGCAAACATAAGAGTGACCATCTTTGATTAAGGTGGGCCAATAATAACCATCCCCCATTAATTTATGTGCAGTTGTATTTCCCACATAGTGACCACTTGTCAGTCTGTTAAGTAATACTTTCAATACCTTCTCTATATCTTGAGGCTCAAGGCATCTTAGCAAGACATTGTTATGGTGGTTTCTAAAAATCATTCCATGAACAAATTGGTAGGATAGAGCTTTAAGGTGAATTTACCTATTTTGTTTACTCGATAAATGTGTGAGCAAGGTGTCGTGCTTTAGAAATTGAGAGCATTTATTGCTTCAGCTGCAAGTTGATAGAGACCATGACCCTTAAAGGTATGAACTGGTTTAACTCCATATCATATTCTTGTAAATGAGTCATCCAATTTTCCCTCTTCTCGCCCAACTCCTGTTGTACGAAAAATGTTATGACCACTGGATGAGCCACAAATATGATAATGTGAGCTTTAAGGAGATATGGTATGTAGTATTTTACTACCTTATATATAGTGTACGCATGTTTATTGATGATTGGATAATTTAGCTCTGGCCCCTATAATCTAGCACTCATAAAAGAGATAGGTCATGCATTTCCTTCATAATCCTTTTGAGTCAGTATGGCCATAACCGATGGATTTGAATCAAAGGTATAAAGCAACAAAATCTTTTCCATAATCAGGATTGAATATTGCAAATGCATCAATGATAGCTTGTTTAATTTGAATGAAAGAATCATTTTCCCTTTTTTCCCATTTATAAGTCACATATTTCTTAATCATCTCTTGTAATGGTTTAAATATCAGAGCATAATCAGAGATGAATTTTCACAATAAATTAATCTTCCCTAAGAAAGATTGCGTAGTCTTCTTATTCACTAGGAACGAGATCTGAATAATAGATTTGACCCTTTCAGGATCAACTTTAATTCTACTTTTCGCAATGATGTGTCTTGAGAGAGTTCCTTTTAACACACCGAATATGCTTTTCTTGGTATTGAGAGAAATCCCATATTTGTGACGCCACTCAAATATTTTCTTCAAATGACATGCATTATTTGATTTTATTTTGGAAAACATAGTAACATCATCAAAATAAACGACTACACTTTGGCCAATCAAGCCATGGAAGGTGATGTCCATCACTCTTTGAAATGTAGCACCATCATTGATAAGCACAAATGGCGTACACTTAAAGGCGAATGTTCCCCACTTGGTCTTGAAGGTAGTTTTAAGACAATCTAGTTATGCTACTAAAACTTGATTGTAACCAAAAACGCCATCTAGTAGTAATAAAATCTCACACCCAAATTTTGTTTGGAGGATTTGTTTCATGGATAGCACAAGGTAATTATCTTTATATGATGTCTGGTTGAGAATGCGAAGATCGACACATAACCTTATCTCATCAGACTTCTTTCTAACTCGGACCAATTTCAAAACCCAAGTGGAATGTCTAACTTTGAAAATGATATGAGCATCCAACAACTTTATTAATTCCTTTTCAATCAAGGGCTCCAATGTAGGATGGACTTTCCTTAGTTTCTATTGGAAAGGTGTCACTACTTCTTTGATGGGAATGATGTGTTGGATAATATTAGTATCATATGTCTTTAAGTCATCGTACTTGGTCCAGCTACAGGCTGAGCAACTTCCCCAACAAAATTGCACATTTTTGGAGGGAAACCAACCTTCCCGCGAGAAATTTCACAATTCTGTTTGGCAGCCTGTTGGGCTCCAGAATTGTGCAATTTTGCCAGCCAACATTCCCAACAGAAACTGCACAAATTTCCACAGCAAGGATGCTCAGCCTAGAAGTTGCGTAAATCTAGGCAGCAGTCAGCTGCATTGCCTAGAAATTGTGCAAACCTCCTGGGCAGTCAACCCATCTCTCAGCCAGAAACACACATTTTTCTCAAGCAGTTGAGTGGCCGCATGCATCAGTGGTTTGGTTGACCAGTTCTACCCGGGACCAAGGAAACTTGACTTGGATGCATGCATGACTTGATCTTCTCAGAATAGAAAAAGGAAACATGCAAAAGGCATCACATGATTTAGGGAGCTATTTTTAGCAGACGGGGGTTACATGTAAAGTTTTTTTAGAAACTTCTCTCCAAGTGTCGCTTTTTCCTAGATTTGTGGGATGCACGTCATGAGCCCAAACTTATTTATTTGATGCATCAGAGCTCATTCTTTCATATTTCTCTTGGAGCTTTGACATCCCATAGCACATCTAGGACACTTCGACACATCCAACTCAACTATTCATGGGTAAGTGGCCTCAACTTGTCTTTTTTAGCATTTCTGTTGCTTTTTGTGTATTTGCTTGTGTGAGTGTTGTTTTCTTGATTTCTTTGAACACATTCTATCATTTACATGTATACTAGCTTTTCGTAGCACTGTTTCAGTTTTCGTTGCTATCTCACTATTGTTGCATGCATGAAATTGTTTTGCACAAACGTTCACCGAACCGGCGAATCACTTCACCCACATGCATGTTGATCTATTTGTTGAATCATTCATTCATGTTTTGTATGCACTGTCAATCACTTATGCTATCACTTAGTGTCGCCATGCATTCACTATCTGATTTTCTTTTAGTTTCCTGTCGGCGTGTTGGGCCAAACTTGGCCCGGGCTCTGCCTTCACCGAGACTGCATTGCGTAATTTGGGGAGGGAACGCTCTACCTTCCTCTCCAGAAATGCACATTTCTACCCAACACTGTCCTCCAGGATTTTTTTGTGCATTTCTGAGGGGTAGTGATTGTTGGCCCAGAAAATTGCGCAATGCAGTCCTTGAGTCTGTAGTCACTCCCAGCTAGAATTCTGCATTGCGTAATCCCACTAGCCAACAACCTATCTGGATTGCACATTGGGCAGATCCATTAGCCAATCCTATATCTCTGATAGCCTAGACTTCCTTTCATGTAGTTCTGGAAACCAGTCACCCAACCTCCCATAAGTAATTGCACAATCTTGCCCATCAGTTTCCCAGGTATGTGTTGTGTCATTCCCCGAAGTTGCTTTGTTTTCACTAACATATTTCCTGCCATGCATGTTGCTTGTCTCCAGGTCTTTCAGTTGTCCATCTATCTTAATGGCTTCTAAGAGAATAGGATCTTAGGGCACTGATGAGAATGTAGCTGGAGAAGCAGTTGAGAAAGTGTCCTATAGTATGTCGATCTATGAATATACAAAGTTGTATCTAGACAAGGAAATCAAACTGAAGAAGCAAGAGGTAAATGAAACATTTACAGGTACTTTTTGGGAACACCTTGAAGACCGTCAGGTGTATTTGAACATTCAAAAGTCCAGCTTATACTAGATTACATACAGATATCTCGTATTCCCATGCGCGGACATGATACACTAGATCGTCTCTCACACTGATCCTGAGACAATGACCTTCAGCAGTGTAAGTGGGATGAAGCTTGCGACCTTCTGGGAATGAGATTATGATGAGATGTATCAGATGTCAGAGCCTGTGACTATCATGGAGACTCCATTCAGCTTACCCAACAACAGTGACAACTCCAAAGACATTCTGAAGAATTGGGTAAAGGAGCCAACTCGATTCAGGTTGACACCCAACCAGGTCTACAAGACAAAGATACTAAAGAAGGCATACCAATACTTGATCATATTTTCTTGTCAACTGTATGGCCAAGCAAGAATGGAAACCTTCCCACAGAGTTGGGTGGTTTCTCTCAACCAATTGGCTAGAGAAGGAAAACCATGTAACTAGTCTAGCATACTGGCTCATCAGCTCAGGGAACAACTCACAAAGGCTCGACAGTCACCCGAAGGTATGCATGGAGAGATTTACATGTTTGCCTACATCCTAGATGTAGTATTTTCCTGATAAGAGTTCCCAGGCTTGGAGTGGGCATGGTCACCAGTGGATACTGCTCTGAACACATATTTCAAATTTTTGTCCGAATGCAGCTTCAAAGGAGTAATCACAGGGCTTTCTGATGCTTTTGTCGTTCTTGTGTACAAGATGATATTTGAACAAGATCTACCCTGCATGTCAAAGGAAGCAATGGAGGCATTGATAGGAATTGTAGATTGCTATGCCTCATCATTCGACATTTCATCCAAATGTTCAGTGTGGAGAATCCTCTACATGTTCTGCCAAAGTTTTCCTTTGACGTACTTGTCATGCAGGAAGTATCATATCACATATCGACAGGATTGATAGCTAGACTGCATCAGAAGAAGAAGGCACCTTGGCGCACTCTATTGTAGATTGGGTTGTATGAGATCCAGAGTATCAAGCAAGCGGATGTCGAAGCAGAATTGATGAAGAAGTACCCATTCAACCTCTGAATCTATAATTCGTATGACCCACATTGCATTGTGAAGGATCACTGCATGAGAGTTCAGTTCAACTAGATTTATGGGGCATATCATTGGGCCAAGGAGAGCAACATCAGTAGCAGTAGTAGCAGCAGTGGAAGCAGAGCCATGCATACCAGTGCACAAAAGAGGAGGAGGAGAAAAGCTGCAAGTTTCCAGAAGATCCACTTGTAGAGAAATATGTTATGGCTATAGAGGCAAAGAGGAAGTAGTGCGACAAGCGAATCGCACGAAGGTAGAAGCACAAGAAGATAATGGAAGAAGAAAAGAAGGAGTTGCATGAGTTAAGAGAGCAACTCTGAAAGGAAAAAGAGCTGCACAAACAGGAGAGGGAAGCACAGTAGCAGCATATATAGCAGGGGGTACAACATGTGCAAACAAACGAAGCAGCACCCATACAATTAGTTGATTCCTTTGAACAGCTGGCATCAGGAAAATATGGTGAACCATCGGAGAGGCAAGACTTTTCTCATGAGATAGAATAGGCACTTCAATAGTTTGATGCAAACATGGAGCAACAGGAGTTGGAATAAGATGCCGACCTCATGCCTCATCACAAAGAGGTCGACTCACCCACTTCAATGCATCCAGAAGAGGAGCAGTCTTGGATGACCAAGGAGGCATTAAGATCCTTGGTGATCAGCTGGAAGAAGAGATGCACAACATCTCATTTGATAAATACCAACATAGATTTGTGCAGTCTCGAAGATTGTCAGCTCCATAGGATCAAACATCTCCTACGCAAGTTGAAGAACGAGTGATCATGACTAATGTGCACAAACATCCAACTACCTTGGCTGATGCAACCAGAGTGTATGACGAAGCCACTAGCTCAAGTGTTCACTTCCTAATAGCTGAGAATGAGTGAATGGAAAAGGAAATACAAATGGCCAAGAAAGGAGGAGACTTGGTGACAATGTCCACCCGAGCTGAATTGAAGAAGGAATACTAGATGAAGTATTGTCCCTTGATACAATTATGCGAGCATTTTACTCCAAATTTGGTACTGTGCACAAGGAATTTGTCCATCTCAATGGATGGCAACAACGATGTGTTAGACAAGCATGCATCTTGATGAACGTGCATGTTATTTTTGATGACATGCAAACATGGACGATGAAGTACAAGGGAGCCCCACTTCACTTGCCTAAGATGATGAGGGTCCATGCGGTCGAGCTGAAGGCACGTATCCAGAGTCAGATCTGGAATTATGAATAGTTCCCGCAGTTCATCACTAGCATACAGACCTCCCATGTATGAGTATTCAAGAGTATGGATATTGTGGTGCACACGCATGTGATCCCATCAGTGGGACTCTCACCCAGGTGAAGACAAAGAAGCAGGTCTGACTAGAGCTTGACTCATACTTCAACGAGTTTATGCGCATCGCCACTCGCCCAGACTTACCTATCAGTGTAGACATTGTGCACAAGTATGTAGCTGGTCCAACCACATTGAAGACAATGATGCACATGCTTTTAGATGAGTCACACGAAGGAGCTCGAGCAGTGTACCTGGATGCTATGGAGGCAAAGGTCAGGTTTCAGATGGATGTCACCGCAGAACACACGGACACTATCATAGACTATAGAGCTTGGCATCAATGTGTTACTGTTGATCAACATGAGGATGTTGAGCAGTTGGACTTCTATAGTTGTCTAATTCAAAGTGATGTCTAGTTTGGCTTGCTCAAACGATTGTGTTCACATGGGTACATGTGCATTGTAATGTTGAGTCATGTCAAGTGTAAGTCAAATGTCATTAGTGGATGTAACAGTCATAGAGTAGGTGAAGAGTCATGAGGGTAGTTGAATAGTCACAAAGGGGAATGTCAAGGTCCACCCCACCCTTTGTTATAAATATTCCCTCATAACTCATTGTATAGGCTTTTGGTTAGCCAAGCTTCTGATAAGACTATCTTGGAAATATCTTGGATAGTATTGTAATGCGCCTTGGCTTCTCCACTGCATGGAGCTAGTTCATCTCTTTGGAGGAGTAGGTGGATGTGGTTGTAACGTTCCACTATTAGGGGGTTTACATGGATGTATTGTATGATTGGAACTTACATTTCTTTATATAATATGAGATAGCATGTTTTCATGCATATGTTGTTATTGTAGTTGGATTATTCTGGTTGTTGTAGCAATGTATGTTGTTTAACTTACATAGTTGTGTATGAACAATTTTGTATGCAATTATATGAATCTTGTTGTAGATGTTTTGTTGGTTTAACCATCACTTTGGATTGCCGGACTGACCTGCTTTCTAGCTTTTCATGCATCTTCGCTCATGTGTTCCCTTCCTAGCTGAGTACACTTATAGGTTGCCAAGGGGAGCACTCATCTCAACCCACCTATGTTAGGAACCTCTCATGCACCTTCCTTAACTCACTACAGTAGTCACACCCTTGCTACTGACAGAGTTATCTTACTTGCCTATGTGTGACATCGCAGTCAAGGCATTACCATATGACCCACTACTAGGAATCCTACACCAAATGGTCTGAAGTCTAATTGGCACTTCTTACTGGGGAGATCCCCTTGACATGTTGGCGGGTCTAGCACCGTTAACATTTGTGGCACTAGAAGGAGGGCTAGATGACAAGATGCGTCCTCTCATCTAGTTTTGAACCTGTGCATACCTTTCATGTATTCTTGCACTCTTCTCCCTCTGTGATGTTTTTTGAATCGTGAATATCTCTCCATCACAAGGGAGTCTTTTGATATCTTGTCCACTTTCATGTATGATGGTGAAGCTGAAGTGGCCTGGCTTGAGTACTTACATGTCTTTGTTTCCATGCTTGATGAGGAAGATGGGTGTTCTGACGAACAGGCCAGCATGCTTCTTGCACACACACTTCACGAGTCTCCACTTCGATGGTTGCTCAGCCTACTGGCTGATAGCATGCACTCACTTGAGCACTTTTGTAATCTTATTGAAGACACTTTCTATCATTTTGATTCAGACCATCTTGACCAAAAATTGTTACAACAATGAAAGGCTCCACATGAATCGGTTATTGATTTTTGGCAACGCTTCCATGACTTGCAGTTTCAAGCTCTAAGGACCTAGATGAAATTTGCCTATCTCTGGGACCAATTCAATTATTTCCTTAAGCAATCTACCCATCCCAAGAAGAAGCTTGAGATCAAGCCTCACTCAACATTCTTTAGTGAGGGAGCTGCGTAATCTCATGGGGATGTGGTCACTATCTTCACTGATTGTCTGTCTTCCTCTCATTCAATAGCTCCACCACTATTGAGTGATGTTGAGGATCATGCTCACACACTTATTTAGATTTCACATCCTCCCAACATCACTTAACTCAATTTTCGCACAGATTTGGTTGTGAGTCCTTCGAGTTCTCATATCCATTATGTTCTATGACCTCCATCTTCACACTCAAGTGTTCCTCCAGATGATGTTTTCTTGTGTTTGTCCATTCCGGACTCTTCACTTTTTTTCAAAGAGGAACAACCCATTGACGGAGTTAGTGTTACACAACCAACATGTGCTGTCATTCATGAATAGTATGAGTGGGAGCTTGAGCATCAACACTCGGCGAAGGAGGACTCCCTTCCATCCGAGCCCCCTCCATTCTTTCCTAACATCTTTGGTGAACCTTCCATCCATGATTTCGCATGTATGTCTTCATCCACAAATGCACCCATTGTTGATCACTTGCAGGACTCAATGGATGTTGGTCCATCATTCGAAAATGGAGAGAATAAGTTATTCATTGAAAATCCACTTGATCTTTCATCTGTCTTTTCTGGACACAGAGAGGATGAGTTTGTTCGCTTTTCATCTACATGTCTATTTGATTCATCTTATCATGAGGATGCCAATGAATTCATTGATTTTTCTGATCATGGTGGTCCTGATCCATTTACAACCATATTTGATCATGGTAATGACTGCATCACAATCGATCTTTAGAAGCCACCGGTTTATGATGATCAACCTGATGATGAAGTTGAAACACCCAAGACTATCGAGACACTTCAGGCTGAGCTGATGGTTATGTTAGGTCCTCCCTCTCTTGGGATTAGTCTCACTTCCGATCATGAAACTATTCAATCACCCAAGGCTCCTCATCACTCATCTGTATGCATTGAAGATCCATCTCACACACAAATCACACTTCCTCCACTAGAAATACACGATCTCATCGCTCATGCATTGGAGGAATCTTACATTCCAAGAGCACATGTACGATGCAATTTATATTTGTTTCTTTTGTTTGCTTGCATGTCTCGGTCAAGAGTGTGCTTGTGCTTCAAAGTTGCACGTAGTGTCACGCAACAGCATGATACGTCCACAGACTGCTCGTGTTGCACTTGCACTCATTTATGTCCTGTGGGCACTATCAAACATGAAGTGTGGTTGTCTTCATTGTTATATCTTTCTTGCTTGCTGGTTTGCACAACTAGGTTGCTTGCAGACCAAGCCTTCACCAACATGGGTCAACCAATGCACCGATGACTGAATTGGAAATATCACTTCACGTGATCAGGCCCATGCACAGTTAGTGTAGGAGTAGGAGTAGTGTTTTCTTTTAGTTAGTTTGCTTGCATGCCTGTTTGCTTCTTCACTTTGTTTGCTTGCTTGTTTTCTTACTTTATTTTATTTCACTTTTTCTTTTTCCGTTGCTTTTATTCATCGTTTGTTAGTTCGCTTGTTTTGTATAGTTCATTTGTTTCGTTCATAGGTTAGTTTGCATGAAACCATGTATGACTCTTGAAACGAGCTGGGTGAAGTAAAAGAGGGCTTGTACATCTATCGTTACTTGGTTATCTATCATCTTGTCTCTGTATGAAGAGCTTGTTACTTTTAGTCTGTGATACGTCGAAGGAGAATACATATTGTTCGAAGTGAGCCTTGGTGAAAACACAATGCTTGCACGCTAATTAGTGTCACCTTCTCTAGTTGGTTGTTTTTGGGTTAACCCTTTTCAGCTCAATCAAGTAGAGTAAGGTGAGGGGGAAAACCTTGACAGGCACGTCAGAGTTACAAATAAACTACTTCTCTGTTAGAAAAACTTCTTCTTCTCTCAATAAGACGATCTAGTTATGCTACTAGAACTTGATTGTAACCAGAAAAACCATCTATTAGTAATAAAATATCACGCCCAAATATTGTTTGGAGGATTTGTTCCATGAATAACACAGGGTAATTATATTTATATGATGTCTGGTTGAGAATACGAAAATCGAAACATAACATTATCTCACCAGGCTTCTTTCTTACTCGAACCAAATTCAAAACCCAAGTGGAATTTCTAACTCTAAAAATGATATGAGCATCCAACAACTTCCTTAATTCCTTTTGAATCAAGGGATCCAATGTCGGATGGACTTTCCTTAGTTTCTGTTGGAAAGGTGTCACCACTTCTTTGATGGGAATGATGTGTTGGATAATATTACTATCATATGTCTTTAAGTCATTGTACATCCATGAAAACACATCACTGTACTATTTGAATAAGCAGATGAATTATTGTCATTCTTGTGGAGAAAACCATGTACCGAGGTTTGCATACCTTGAATCTTCTTGAGTTCCAAATTTGACTTGTTGAGATGATAACTTCGAGCTCTAAGTCTTCGTATTGATTTTTCCTCTAAACTGATTTTGCATGTCATATCATTTTTCTAGGGCCACCACACCTTTAGGCATAGTATTACCTTTCATTGCATTAGATGCCTCCTGTAAAGCCTTTTCACAGTCATCCTCGTCAATGGAAACATCTATAAACATGTCTGCATTAGCCATAGAATGTAGTATCTGTTGGTCGTCATTGAAAACACAAAAATTAGTGGCGTTATCAAGCACAAATGGTTTATATATAATATCTATAGAAAAAACATTTCTCAATGGTGACATTCTAGCAATTTCATTTTCTAATGCATATGTTGTAACGTTCTTAACTCTAGGAACAAAAGTAATATTAAAAGATTTAAAATAATTAATAAATTTCCATACCTCTTGTAGTTATTTTTTAAGATTTGGTGAAATGTGGTGGATACTATCTCGTACTTGATGAGTGACCACTTTTGAGTCACTAAATACGTTGAGCAACTCTACCTTCTGTCACACGGAATCTGTCAAGGGTGCGGACACGACTGACCTTCCTAGAAGTCTAAGACATTCTAATGACAAACAAGACAAAATGGAGTGATCTTTCTCTAAATACACCTTTTACAACATGAAAACTACAAGTGTTTAGGCTTACCTTATTCCAAAACGCTGTTGTTGAAGTCCGTTCTTGACGATCCGGATGAGTTCCTCCTTCAAGTCAATTCCTGCAACCACAAACAATCAAACAATTACCAAGCACTTGCATTTCATATAATAAAACATATATTCAACATGCAGACCAAGGAACACATGAAATAACTCATTAACACAAGCTATTGAGAAAAATAACCAGTTTGTATTAATAACGAAACAAAGAAACTCTTACAACCTGGCCTTGGTGTTGTGCAAGTTCCTCCCAGGGTCCATCAAGGGTTTTCCTCCACTTTGACAAAGCTCACCCTCTCCCAAGTAGAATCAAGTGAAGACAATCTCTCCTCACAAAGGCTCTAATGGAAGACCTAAATCCTGCAGCATTTACCCAAAGAAAATGTATAGCTCCAACCTCCCCTCCTTCTGGCTCAATGCCTTTATTTATAGTGCTGTAAAGAGGTTATTCAGGTCCACTATCAATGGGATCATCCCCCTCTTTGGGTGGGATAGCTCCCTTATTGATGGGATAAGTTCCCCCTTAATAGAGATACATGAACCAACTGGAGGCGCATCCATTTCATCAAACCGACCTCTAGAATGTTCTAGAAGTAACCACAAGTAACTTTTTCAAGATAAAACTCGCGCATTTTGCCTTTTACAGAGGGACGCACCTGTCCCTTAACATACAGAGCGTCTATGGACGCAGATTTTGTGAACATGGTCAGCGTCCCCGCAGGTAAGGCTAGAGAGAACCTGCGACCCCAGAGATAAACATGATTTTTACAAGACTTTCTCTCTTCTTTGAGTTTGAGATGGATAACAGAGGCATGAGACTTGCCTAAGAGGGTAGCATGACTTGTTGATTTGAGCCATACTAACTGTAAGTAGTCAAGGTGACATTTTTTAGTGTAACAGATTGCCCCCTAAAGTGCGAAGCCTGGAATAGAATAGGGTTTTGTAATTCTAGGAAGGGTGAAGCGCTTTATCATTTCAAGGATTGCCTTGTGGATGGCCTGGTTGGAACCTGCAATTTTCAACACAAAATACATGGATAAGATTATATCATCACTGAGGTAGGCATTCCCATACTCAGATTCAAAACTTTAACTAATGGACTAACTATCCTGATACAGGAATGATCTTGCAGTACATTATTTTTATAGACTTTTGTAGACACAGTATGGACGCAGCCATCTGTTTATGATAAGTCTACATAGACAATGAATACAAAACTCCTCGCAGCCTGGATGGTAGAAACTAGATCCAGGGTCTTCACTTCTACTTCCCGAATTGGTACGATTCTAGTCATGTGATTAAATGATTCGATGTCGAACATGGTAGAAACCACTTGATTACCAGTCAATGATGTAAACTGTTAACAAGTGTGAGAGAAACCACCAGTAATGTCAATGGTTCTCAAAGTACCAAGCACAACCCGTGAAATGTGAATAGATGTTTTGATGTCGAACACTTCACGGAATCCTCTGATCGAAAGTCAATGATGTAAACTGACGTCAAAGGCGAGAAACCTGCCATTGATGCATGCAGACTTCAAGGTACTGTCGATTCCTAAGTCATCTTTCTAGATAATGTGTCGATGTCGATAGAAAGCGACCCGTTGCAGGCAAGCCCGCAACACGAAATCATTGTTCAAGTTGAAGAAATGTTGCTGTAAGGACTGACTCAGGGATGGTCAAATGGATGACAAGTATTTTGCAGATGAAAGTTTTGCTTGCAGACCTCTTGAACACATAACGACACAACAGATGGTTTGGTGACGAATAACTCAAAGTTGATCCCTGAACCCGGTTAAAGATTTTCAAAGTGATTTAGTCAACTGTGAGGTAAAAGATTTCCCAACCCAGGTGAATGAAAAGTGTCGTGTTCAAGAGCGGTAATAAAGTTTCTTCTGAGGCAAAAGGTGACAAATAGGTTCATTCTTCTCTTTTTTCCCCCACCATTTCTGGCAAGTACCTCTTTATTTTTAACAAGCTTGAGGAGGATAACATATGCTTGATTATAAGCTCATCCTTCGGACGAGTCCAACCTAGTTTAAATGCGAACCCTAGGAAGGAGTGGTTCGTTCCTGTTTGTAATTGAACAGGTCCTTTACTGTAAAAGTTTAACGAGCCCAGTATAGGAGAAACTCGGCGTTTTTCAATTTTAGAGAGTCTGAAAAACTTAAGGAAACTCCACGTTGAACTTTTTCGTATATTTGTGTCCCTCAAGCCCGAAAAAGTATAAAATAATACCTGGGGGAACCGCTTGATCTTGCGACCAAGGAGTACTTTCATAATAGTATCGTTGACCTGAAAAGTAAAAAGCGATCAAAGACACGTCGTTTTATTTCCTTATCGAGTTTGAAACGACAAAAACCCGGCAATCTTTTCCTGATTTTGCGGTCAGAAAAGAGCTAAAAGGGGACCGTCTTTTAATTCCGTTTTAACGAGTGAAAAAGAAACACTCGGCGATCTTTTCATGTTTTAGGAGTCAGAAAAGGGCTTAAAAGATGACTCTGAAATTTTGTTTGTGAAAAATTACAATTTCCCTCGAAATCCCTTCGTCCTGCACAAAAGCGACACATTACTCATACCTGTTTAAAATAGGCAAAAATACATTTGAAAACATCTTTTCATGGTAAAAAATGAACTAATTCATCCAAAAAACCTATAAAAAGACCTTTTACCATGTCATTTTTACCGTTTCACTGTTGAGGTTGAAAAAGGAGCTTTTGACAAGAAACTTCCCGTGGTTGCTGCGGAAAATCTGACCGTCGGAATCGAACGCCGCTTCACCGAGGTATTTTACACATCCCACTCTTCATTTTTATCCGTTTAGTTTTTTGTTTTTGGTCTCTGTTTCATTTTTTGGGGGGGTTTTGGGTTCAAAATGCGCCCCTCGGCGGACGCAGGTGCCCTTCGGGTGACCCGCGTCCCCCGACTTTTTCTCACACGGGAAAAAGGTCTGGGGACGCAGTCCGCCTTCAGGCGAGCTGCGTCCGGACGCCCTGTGCTAACAAGCCGGGGTGCGTCTTCCGCAAAGGGCGCATTTCAAAACCCTAACTCTCTCAAAAAACCACCAAATTTTCTCAAATTAATTTCTAATTGACTCTTTTGATGTGCAGGGCCCAAAACATGTTAGACTGGAGAGAGAGAGAGCACGTAGAAGACGATGAAGCTGCGATTAACCACCAACCCTCTCTGGATGCCTTAAGAACATGTGGATTGTACAAATATTGGACCATACCGGGCATGAGGGGCCAGGTAAGATTTTTGGAATGGCTGGTTGAGCGATGGAACGTTCAAGATCAATGCTTTTACATTGGAGGGCACCAGCTCGAGATAGAGCCCTCGGATGTATACTTTCTCACTGGCTTGCCAAACAGAGGTGAGCAACTCAACCTTGCGGGGACCAGGCCGGGTGGCCAATCCCTTGATGATCTCCGCGAGGAGTGGTGCAGACCAGGGACTCGCCATAAAAAAGGCGTGGAGATAAAGCACATCGCTCTGGCGGAACTTAGAGTTATTGCATTTACGGTCACTAGGATTTGTGGCGCGGCCGCCTTGCACATTGCCTCCGGATCCCAAATGCGGATGGCAGTTGACTGTTACCAAGGCACCATCTTCAACTGGTGCGAAGCTGTGTCGGCTCATATGAAGAGCCAACTAACCAAGGCAAAGAACGGACGACTAAAGACTTTTGGATATGGGCCTCTAGTCGTGAGCTTTGCCTTGGAGAGAGTTCCTATGCTGATCCCTCAGCAACTCACTGTTGATGACTTGGGTCCTCGGGAGCCAAAGCTTGTTCGATGGGTTGCGGTGATGGCCCGGCATCCTGACGAGGGTGCTGCAGTGGTTCGATTCTCAGACAGTTACTTCGACTGGCTAGAGGGCCAGCTTTTTGTGATACAAGACTTTCCATATGCCGGAATGGATTTCAGAGGTGATCCGGACATGGTTCTTCCACAGGGAGAACAATGGGATGACAGAGGTACTTTCATTTTCACAAGTTTTCTAATTATGTATTTTTTATTTTTCATATATATCGTCTCAAAGTAACAGTAAAATTTTAAAAATGCAGATGTTGGACCACAGCGTCCAGCCAATCTCCGGCCTTACGACAGACGACATCCAGCTGCACCGGCACCGGCCTTACAGGATGCGACAGCAGAAGTACTAGCCGATTTGGAGCATGATCTAGAGCGTCTCACGGCAGATATACCTGAGACTACTATGGATGATATTCCAATGAGGCTTCAGCGCTTCGTGGTCGCAGTCCCTGGACCGTTTAGGAGATTTCTGCGCAAGATAGCCCGCGCAGTGGTGTCGTACAGAGAGCACCACCAGTGATTGACTAGTCACTTTTGTAGTCACATGTGACATTTTTGACTTTTTGCACTATCATTTTGCCGATCATAAGGTGTGTTAAACCTATGATCGAAGACGATGTATATATTTTTGGACACACTTCTATCTATATCTATATATCACTATTATCGGCTTATCTTGTTTAACATGTATGATGAAATGTCTTTAAATTTACTTGCATGATTATTATAAATGTCTGTCCAACACTCGAGAAGCAATTGCATCTGCTAATGTATTCAAAGACCTTGGAATATGTTGATATTCAATGTAATCAAATTCACGTTCCAAGAGACGCACTCTCAAAAACAACCTTAATAACACAGGATTTCTAATGGCATAAACTCTATTAAGCTGTAATACAACAAGTTCAGAATCTAACCTCACTATCAAACGTCGAATTCCAAATGAAATAGATTCGGATAATAATTCAACCACTGCACTGTATTCTGCAATGTTATTCGTTGTTTGACCGAGGCTTACCCCATGCATAGAAACTAACTCGTCAGAGGGTGAATAGATAACCCAAGCTGCGGAAGAGATATTCCGTGTACTACGACAAGCACCATCAGCAAATCCAATGTATGTTTGGAGAGGCGTCGACATCTACAATATCAAGAGTAAAACCAAGATGAGCCAAAATAATGACGAAAAACCACACTTGCTAAGCTAAGCACACTGACTAAACTAACACACTTGCTAGCTAGAAAGGAAATCTAACCTATCTAAAAATTTCTCCATCCATCATTTTAAGCATAATACCTCTTTAGGTAAAGTCCATTTCTGGGTTTGCCCAAAGAGTCCCCATCAAAATCAACTAACTCATAAGCCCCTTTTGCTAGCTTTCGCTTTACAATGTAGGGCCCATGCCACATGGGAACGAATTTTCCAGCACCTAGCTTATCGTTCGCTTGATCATATAATAGTACTAGGTCTCCTTCCGAAAAACTTCGAGGGGTTACATTTTTATCGTACTGAGCTTTCATTCGTTTCGCGTGAGTCTCGATAGCTAAAGTAGCGTCACGTCGAGTCTCATCTAATTTAGCTAAGTATAACAACCGTTTCTCCTCTTCGGAAGTAGCTGGAAGTAATTCGACAGCCATTTGAAGTGATGGGATTTCGCACTCAATAGGTAACACAGCTTCTAAGCCATAAACTAGCTGAAAAGGGGTGAAACCTGTTGAATTTTTCACTGAAGTTCGATATGCCCATAGTGCCGAAAATAACATGTTATGCCAATTCGTTCGATGGATACCAATGATCCGTCGAATCATGACGACTAGAACTTTGTTGATTGACTCAACCAAACCGTTGGCTTGCGGATAATAAGGTGTAGAGCTATCGTGGCGCAAACCAAGCTGGCTTGTAAGTTCAGTCATCATGACATTTCGAAAATGGCTTCCATGGTCCGTAATGATTGCTTGTGGGACACCAAACCTAGTTATGATATGATTGAATACGAAAAGTGCAGCTGTCTTGCCGCTTGCGTCGAATGTAGGCATCGCCTCGGCCCACTTAGTAAAATAATCAACCGCAAGGATGATATACGCATGCCCCCCGGCCGAGTGAGGGTTACAAGTAATAAAGTCAATGCCCCATTTGGCGAATGGACCAGCGGCAATTATAGGGTGGAGAGGAGCAGGTGGAGCGCGCATCTTGCGATCAAACACTTGACAGTTGTGGCATTTTCTGACGGCAAGGATACAATCTTTAAACATAGACGGCCAGAAATAGCCAGCGCGCAACACCTTCTGAGCTGTGGCATACCCAGACATATGACCGCCACATGCTCCAGAGTGACAATCATTCAAAACTCTCTCAGCCTCATCGTGAGTTAAACAACGTCGAAAAACTAAGTCTGCCCCCAGGCGATAAAGTGTATCTCCAATAATTCTGTATTGCTGGGATTGAAACCGAATTTTTCGACGGTTTTCCTTGGAAGTTTCAGGCCGAAAGGTTTGGGTTTGGAGATAGATGATTATATCCCCATACCACGGATCTACAGTGCTAATAAGAAACAAAGATTCGTCCGCAATGGACTCCTCTGCCACAGTCTCTGTGTCAGCACTCGGGAAATCACACATCAATTCCGCGAAGACTAAAGATTTCTTAGACTTGGACTTCTCAAACTCCAAGTCGAACTCTTGCAGGATGACGATCCATTTAGAGTACTTGCCCCCTAGCAGTTGTTTTGTCAATATATAAATCATAGGGTTGCAATCCGAAATAACAGTAGTTTTGCGGAGAAGAATGTAGTGACGAAAACGCTGGACAGCTTGAACGGCTGCCAGGGCCAATTTCTCCACATGCGAATATTTTAACTCAGTTGGATTTAAGGTTCTGCTAAGGTAATATATCACATGCTCTGCCTTGAATTCATCTTCTTGAACTAACACCATTCCAATGGTGGAATGCGAAGCTGCGAGGTATAAGAAGTAGTCCTGGTTGTAGTTGGGAGGATGCAATAACGGTGCATGGGTCAACGCGTGTTTCAGTGCATCAAAAGATTGTTGAGCAATCTCGTCCCAAAAGAATTGTACGTTCTGTTTCAACAACCGTGTAAAACCTTTAGTGACCTCGGCGTAGTTAGGGATGAATCGGCGTAAAAAGTTTGCTTTCCCTTGCAAACTTTGGAGTTGGCGCAAACTCGAAGGAGGAGGCAATTGGATGATAGCCTCGACTTTCGAGGGATCGACGCGAATGCCGGTTTTGGAAACAACAAATCCCAGCAATCGACCTGTTTCTATACAGAAAACACACTTGTGGGGATTCAACCGAATTCGATAATGCCTACACCTCATAAAGATTGCTCGTAAATGGACAAGGTGATCAGCTCGGTGTAAAGAATGAGCAGGCAAATCATCGAGATAGGGTTGCACAATGTGCTTGATGTCATGAAATGCATAAGACATGGCCCGTTGAAAAGTAGCACCGGCATTCTTAAGGCCAAAAGGTAATTTGCAATAAGCAAATGTCCCCCATGGACAAATGAATGCCGTTTTTGGTTGATCGGCAGGTAGAATATTGATTTGATTATACCCGAGAAACCATCCATGAAGGAAAACATCTCACTTCCGGCACAATCATCAATAATTTGATCGATATAAGGCGTAGGATAGTTGTCTTTTGGACAAGCTCGATTGATATCCCTATAATCGATACAGATTCTTATTGTTCCTTGTTTTTTATTGACGGGAACAATATTCGATACCCAATCCGTTAACGGGATCGGATAAATGAAACCTGCTTTCAACAGCTTTTCGACTTCGGCTTTGATTGCAGCTGCTTTTCGAGGGTGAATCTGACGCAACCGTTGCCGAATGGGTTTAGCATCCGGGTAGGTTTTGATTTCATGAACAACAATGGCAGGATCAATTCCCGGCATTTCTTCGTAAGACCAGGCAAACACGTCGCGGAATTCTTGGAATAGGGCCTTGTAAGTTTCAATTTCTTCGTCAGTACATGCGGCACCTATATGAATGTTCTCCTTGATTCCGGGCTTCACTGAAATATCAATGGGAATAGTACGAGAAATATTCCCTAAATTCAGCTCTGAATCAGAATGTTTCGTTGGATCCTGAGCGTCTTTGACATATTCAGCGGTAAAGATAGATGAAAAATCATTTTCAAAGGCATCATCCTTAGGTAAAAACGAAGATCTGTGATGGAGATCGTCCCATGGTAGATCATCTACACTTAGGATTTCGCGAAGTTGTTCGTCAGATGACACTTCTTCGGGAAACGTTATCCGTTCTAAGGGTGAGGTGAAAAGTGACTCTTCACTGACCACATTCATTTGGTCGGTTGAATGAAAGTCGGTAAAAGACATAAGAGCTTCATAAGCAATCTCATACGGACTCAACGGCATAACATCACCGAGTGAGTCTAGCTCAGAGTCAGAGGGAACATACCAAGGATCATCATAAATAATGTTTTCTGACGTGATCATATGAATTGTTGCGAACGAAGGGTCTGCATTGAGTGGAGGGAGAGGAAAAGTTCCCAGTAAACCGGAATCCTTAACTAAACCTACACCAATGTCCCTATAAGGGATTGTCGTTTTACCAACATGCTGGATAGTTTCTAAAGAGGTTGGGTCGGATGAAAAGTATGTCAGCTGATCAATAGTCACGATCTTACCGTTATGTGGAAACTTAATGACTCTGAAGACCGATGAAACGACCGCTGTCATAGCATATGACCAACTTCGACCCAAAAGAAGGTTGTAGTCTAGAGGGGCATCAACCACTTCCACATCCAGACTAACGGTTTTACCTTCGACCCCTATAGGCAATTCTTGTAGAATACCAAACGGACGGAACCCACGGCCATCAAAGGCCTTAAGGATGGTGGGGGATTGGTTCAACGAAGGAGAACCAAGCGATCTCCAACATTGAATCGACATAATACACGTAGAAGCTCCCTCATCAATCACAGTCCGATGAATAGGCCTGTTTTTGACTATCACTGGAATTTGGAAAGCCATTTGATGGGGGAGACGCGGTGTACTACTTTCTAGATCAAAGATCATTAGGTTCGGGTCCTGAACATCGACAGCTCCAATAGCCGACAAAAGCAATTTTCGTTGCGCTGGACATGATTGCAGCACTTCGAGTGCCGACATTGCTGAAGGTGAAACAGCTAAGTCTTCAACAATGTTGTAATTCTGGGCTGCTCTCGCATGTGGATTGAAAGCAGACCTTCGAAGTACACCCTTGGCGGGCGGCTTAATCACTAAGTCTGGGTTAGGTTTTTCGATCTGTAGTGGATCGGAACCAGGAGCTGAGGTTGATGGGTTAGAGTTAGAAGATTCTGCTTCTTTACCATCAACAGGAGCCTTACTACCATAATCTTGCGATCGAGTCGCAATCCTGACATGAGACATCATCAAAATGGGTTCTTCACTGGCATTCGAAGAAGAACCTATCATCTTATTTTCCTGCTCGGGGAATGGATTCTTTAACACAGCAGGAGTCGGAGAACCTTTAACTATTTTCACTACCTCGGCCCGATGAGGGCAGTCTCTCGTAAAATGATCTTCTTCACAAATGAGACAAGGATAACGAGGTTTGCGCTTTTCGTCATTGGTTTCCGACTTTTCCGTTTTCTCCTTTGGAGCCTTGTCTGCTTTAGCCTTCTTCTTTCCTTTCTTCTTTCCACCGTTTTTGGATTTGGCCGTAGATGACTCTACAGCGTGAATGTCGGCGGTAAGTTCAGGAGGAGAAGACTCTCCTGTCGGAGAATCAGGCAAAGTGATAATTGGAGTATTGGAGGTCTTGGAAGACTTCTTCTTACTCTTCGTAGTCACGATACCGATCATACCATCAGCGGCATGAGATCCCGAAGGAGCAGCAGCGATTTGGTTTGACTTTGGAAGATCCGGAATTTTCTCGTGTAACGTACCCGACTGAGTGTAAACTAAGTCAAGGTATTGTGCCTGAGCAATGACTTGCTCCTCAGTAACTACGCCGGCCTTAGCTACATCTTCAGTAATTCTTGGTAATAATGATTTTACAAACCATTCAGCTAAAATTTGGTCCGGGATAAAAACTTTCACTAATCTTCTTCGACGTCTCCACTCATGGATGTGATCAGAAATGTACGTGGATGTCGATTGTTTTAGCGAAGTTAATAATTCCGTACCATTATCGTATCTGACTGGTAACTGAAAATGAGTTAAGAATGAAGTAGCTAACTGGCTAAAGTTGTAAAAAGAAGCCCGTGGCAACTCAATGTACCACTTGGCTGCGAGACCAATGAGTGTACGCTGGAAAAGACGTAAGCGGATAGAATCATCTGAGATGGAATTTGATGCACACCAGAGGTGGTAAGTCATCACGTGATTAGACGGATCCTCTCCAGACTTACCTTCGAACTTGGGTATATCGCTGGGCAACTTATTTGGCATTGGCGGCCAGAACGGAAGATATTGAATTGGATCGTTCGTTAGGCGCGTCAAGTCGGGTAAATCTAAAGTCGCAATAAATGGTAACTGCCGGTTAGGATCTCTGAAACTCTGAGTCACAATACCAGCCCCAGGAGGAGGATATCCAGGATAACTAGGAACAGGATTCGCATTGGGGATATTATATCCTCCTGGAAAACCAGGATTAACCGGACCGTACTGGGGTTGTTGAGGTGGTTGATAATTGTACCCAGGATACGGTTGATACTGGTAAACCGGTTGTTGGGCAGCTTGACCAGGTTGATACTGTCCCTGGTACGGAGGTTGAACAAATTGAGGTTGAGTAGTAACAACCGTACTTGTACCAGGTTGACCTGCAGGCATCTGGACTGTGGTTTGAACCGTGGGTCCAGACAACGGTACAGATGTCTGAGGAGCGGTTACAGGGACAGTAGAAACCGGAGCTGCCGATACTCCAGATGTAAGCATGGTAGATGAAGCGGTAGTTGCTGCAGCCGTGTGAGGTGGAGTACTCGGTGCAATTGGCGGCTGAGTAACTACAGAAGTTACAGGGGTCTGAACACTTGACTGGACAGGTTGCGGTTGCTGGGGTGGACCAGGAACTGCAGGTTGTCCTGCTTGAGGTACCGACTGTATACTTGGTTGCGACATCTGTTGACCCTGTGACGGATCCCATGTTAACATTCCAGGGTATTGACTCGTAACAGGTTGAGGATACTGAGATCCATAGCCGTATTGAGGATAGGGTTGATAACTGTAAGGTGTAGTCCCATATGATTGCCCTTGAGGTGGTTGATAACCTTGACCAGGGTATTGACCCGTAGGTTGATAACCTTGAGGTAAATACGAATACTGGGGTTGACCTTGACCTTGAGGTTGGTATCCTTGAGGTTGATACCCTTGGGGTTGATACCCTTGGGGTTGCCATCCTTGAGGTTGCCATCCTTGAGGTTGATACTGATACTGAGGTTGACTTTGGGGTACGTATTGAGGCTGGGGTTGATACCCTTGGGGTTGATACCCTTGAGGTTGCCCCCCAGTCACAAATGAAGTACCTTGAGGTTGCCCCCCAGGCATTAACGAAGGTTGCCCCCCAGGCGGTAATTGGCCACCTTGAGGTTGGTTAATGGGAGTTGAACCTGACATCATATAAACTTCACCTATACTCAATGGTACATTACCACTGTTTCCAACTAATAACCCATGATCAACAGGTTGAGGAGATGCTCCCGCAAAGGTACCAGAAAGTGACTGATACCCAGTAGGAACAGAAGGACCGCCATGTAAAAATGATTCAGGACTTTGTGAAAACACAGACGACTGACCAGACATATTTACAGGAGAATGAATTCCTCTAGGTGGAACCGGAGTACGAGGTGTAGAAAAACCTACTGAGTTGTCTAAAAAATTGGTTAATGCAAGGTACCAAGACTCACTTCTAGGAGGACTGTAAAAGATGGATTCACGCTCCCTTAGATCAAGGGTAATTAGATCTTCAGAATCAGAAACGCCTATTTCTTCCTCTGGAACAAGTTCTTCTATAGCAATTAATCCAACAGGAAGATTTTCGGTGATAATTCTTTCTATTCTTGGTGAATCAGGAACACTAGGAGTTGGAGTAACAGGTTCTGAAATTTCAGGTTCTTCGCCTGTTTCACTGGCAGATGAAAAACTACCAGCAAGCTCGGAAACTGTAACAGCTTCGGGATTGTAACCTGTTTCTAATCTTTGGTAATCTGGATGGACTACCAAAGAAGATTCTCCTTCTTCAGGTGAACCTACTCTACTGCCACTAGGAGGAGTTACAAGGACCTTTAACCCTTCTAAATGACCCGGAATGTTTTCAGGAGATTCACCCCGCGATTTACGGAGTTTTCTTAACAAATCTATCCCGGTAACAATCTCAGGAGACTTGCCCCGAAGTCTACGGGACTGTCTCGGTAATTCCGCCACAATTAAAGATTTTAACTACAACACACGAAATCAAAGTAAAAAATTTCAAATCAAACCACCTAAAGTCTTCTAAAGAACCAATCAAATTTGAAGCACACGCCTAAATAATCTAGAGCGTCAAACCACACACAAACAGTAGTCTTCCGGACCAAAAGCGCTAGTTGGTGATTAGGCCCAACCTCGCAGGATTCAGTACAGAAATAGTGGGTGGAACAGTTACCCCGGCAACCTGCTTAATGAATAGACTGGACCAAGTTCCTCCACTTTAACCGTCTCGAAGTGAAGCGAACCCCCCAGAAAATCCAAGTGAGTATAACCGACGTCTGCTCCAGGTACAGTGGGACCTTCCCTCCACCGTCACCTTGGGTAGAATCCTAGATATTATGGCCACTAAGGTTACCAATCACAACAATTACACCTGGGGGAACAGTCTAAACTCCGACAGCACGCAAGGGCAGAGTAGCAAGCTCCAATCCCCTTACCGGCTCCTTGACAACAATCCAAGGTTTACCGATAAGTGACCCCTGGCTCCTCGACAATGGTTAATCCGAGGTTTACCGTTTGTAATACGTACTGCCTGGCGTCGTTCCCAACGAGGGAGGAATGATCCCCTCACTGGTTCGGACACGAGCTCGTGTTTCTCCTTTAAGAGGAGCTTTCCCAGAATGTAACTGAAACAATTGGATTTGTTCTACTCAAGATAGACTATCTGTTTGGTTTTGTAGTCTTGGAGAGTTAAGTACTCACCTACTCCAAGACCCTAGCCTAAGCTATGTTGGTGCTTCAGAGCCCTAGAAAAATAAAGATTACTAGATTGATTTTAATTTAAGCGTTACTTTTAAGGTTGTTTCTTAAGTCAAAAGGTGATGGAAGTGAAACTAGTGGTGTGTTGACTCGACTCGAAACCACTACAAAATGCACCTAAAATGATTTATCCACTACTTTACTTTTTCGATGAATTGCTTAACTAAAAAGTTGAGAGAATGCAATCTTTATAAAAGCAACTTCTTAATTGAAGACAATCAAAGAAACAATTCGTTTTTCTTTTCCAAGCATAAAAACATAACTTCTCTTTACATGCACGAAAAAAACTCTTTTCTTCTTTTGAAAACAAAAAGCTACTTGAAACAAGACTTTTTAAGAAGATGTTTTTGTATTTTTCTTTTAATAAAGCAAATAAATCTAATATAACCAAAAAAACAATCTTAACAACTCTTAAAATCTATGAAAATGCACTCATAAGCAAACTAAAGGCAAATTTACTCTAAGCAATCTTAACGAGGCCAAAACTAACAATGATTATTTCTAAGGTGTTTTACTTGATCACAATCAAATCAAGGACTAGCTTATTGCAGAACCAAAAACTAGTCAAAACAAAATTCTAATCTTTTTGTCCTTTTTGAAAATGGAAATCAATACTTTAAAAACAAGCAATTCGAAATTTGACCCAAAACAACTCAAATGACAAGTTGCTCAAACAAGGAGACTTTACGGCAGGCTCAACTTCTAAGAAGGTTGACTAACCAGAGATATCTAAGGCTGGACAACTTTCTAAGCTCAAAGTCACTACAAAGCCTTTCCAAAAATCAAACCCTAGGTCTAAACTTCGTTGAAAACCACTAAAACACTCAAAGCTCACAAAACGAGTTCAGGTGAGAATTCTTGACAGGGTACTAAAGGATCTGGGCAGAAAACACTAAGAAAAAACAAAATCTAAAAGTAATTTAAGGCAAAAATGGAATTTTCTTAACTTTTACAGGAAGACGCAGGCCACCCGTTGTCACAGGTGCGGCCCCGCACTGTGCAGTCGACAACAGCGCGTCCAAGGACGCACTGTGCAGCACACAGAGACTGCGTCTTTCTGGAAAAAGGAAGAAAAACTAAAGCCAACTAAATCTACAGCTAAGCCACCCAAATACTAATTCTCACAGTCAAAAACCAGAAAATAAAAATGATTTTCTCAAAGCAAAGTTCATATAAAGGAAAAGACTCTCTCATTAATGGATTCCCCAGCGGAGTCGCCAATTTGTCACACGGAATCTGTCAAGGGTGCGGACACGACTGACCTTCCTAGAAGTCTAAGACATTCTAATGACAAACAAGACAAAATGGAGTGATCTTTCTCTAAATACACCTTTTACAACATGAAAACTACAAGTGTTTAGGCTTACCTTATTCCAAAACGCTGTTGTTGAAGTCCGTTCTTGACGATCCGGATGAGCTCCTCCTTCAAGTCAATTCCTGCAACCACAAACAATCAAACAATTACCAAGCACTTGCATTTCATATAATAAAACATATATTCAACATGCAGACCAAGGAACACATGAAATAACTCATTAACACAAACTATTGAGAAAAATAACCAGTTTGTATTAATAACGAAACAAAGAAACTCTTACAACCTGGCCTTGGTGTTGTGCAAGTTCCTCCCAGGGTCCATCAAGGGTTTTCCTCTACTTTGACAAAGCTCACCCTCTCCCAAGTAGAATCAAGTGAAGACAATCTCTCCTCACAAAGGCTCTAATGGAAGACCTAAATCCTGCAGCATTTACCCAAAGAAAATGTATAGCTCCAACCTCCCCTCCTTCTGGCTCAATGCCTTTATTTATAGCGCTATAAAGAGGTTATTCAGGTCCACTATCAATGGGATCATCCCCCTCTTTGGGTGGGATAGCTCCCTTATTGATGGGATAAGTTCCCCCTTAATAGAGATACATGAACCAACTGGAGGCGCATCCATTTCATCAAACCGACCTCTAGAATGTTCTAGAAGTAACCACAAGTAACTTTTTCAAGATAAAACTCGCGCATTTTGCCTTTTACAGAGGGACGCACCTGTCCCTTAACATACAGAGCGTCTATGGACGCAGATTTTGTGAACATGGTCAGCGTCCCTGCAGGTAAGGCTAGAGAGAACCTGCGACCCCAGAGATAAACATGATTTTTACAAGACTTTCTCTCTTCTTTGAGTTTGAGATGGATAACAGAGGCATGAGACTTGCCTAAGAGGGTAGCATGACTTGTTGATTTGAGCCATACTAACTGTAAGTAGTCAAGGTGACATTTTTTAGTGTAACACCTTCGAATCAATGGATTTCTTTAGTCTAAGCATGAGTGCTTCATATTCGGTAGTATTATTTGTACACTCAAACTCAAAATGGCCATCTTGCATCTTTGAACCATCAAATTATAAAGTCCAAATATAATTAGCTACTAAAGTGCTTCCTATACTATTATTACTATTACTATGTACATCTATATTACAGGGTTCATTAGCACTAGTTGGAATACAAGGAAGTATCTCCAATTGTGTATCAGGTGGGATAATTGGTGGTTTTGCTTGATAACACATGTGATCTGTTTCCAAGAAACAATTTCCAAAGATTAAATCAGTAAAATAAACAAGATCATTATGAACCTCAAGTGGTGTCACAGTGTATTTCATGTATGATTCACTCTCCACTCGAATCTGGTTGTTTCTGCCCTTGTATGGAATCAACAAATGTGACCAATATGTAGGAAAATACCCTTGTAATTTACTAGAATAGTCTCTACTCAAGAGTATTCCATATGCTTCAGGAATATCCATAATTATAATGTTTATACATTGTTGTACTCGATGATCATATGATAATTGTATAATAACATTCTTGAGTTCACTAATACCTTAGACAAGAGATATCCCCATCTTAATGATTTGTGCATTGGTTTTATCCCATCTAACATTAATTTTATTAGAAACAGATAATGGCATTACACTCACAGATGCACTCAAATCGAATAAACAATTATGGACATTGTAATTAAAAATTTTAAAGGTTAACAAAAATGGATGGAAGAGAGTGTTAGCATCTAAAGTGACAACATTGACTATACATTCAAGGGCTCTAGAGGACTTACTAGAAACCTTATGAGAAGAAAAATATTTTTCACCTGATGAAGGCTATGAAAAGGCTTGGATAAGAAGTGTTGGGTTGTGTTATATTTTTTTGGACCCTATATTAGGTTGGGCAGACCTACCTATGGCTTTCGGTCCATGGTTTTGGACGCGATGGTTTTTGGTCCATGGTTTTGGATGTGATGGTTTTCAGTCCATGGCATTGGATGCTTCGGAATGTATAAATATGTATTGTAACATTGAAAGGAATATAATGAAAAATCAAGCCGGTAGTCCCGGTTTTGGGATCTAGGGAAAATCTCTGTGTATATGTGTTTTATTTGTTATGCTCTTGCATTGTTTATTTTCTGTGTTTTAGAATTTGTATGAAAGTAATTTCTGTACGGGGTTCAAACCTACATTTGGTATCAGAGCCGTTTTGGCTTCAAGATGACGCCATTGTTACTGAGGGGTTTCGCTCGGGCCTGTGGTAGACCCTGTTCAATGGGAGATCTGTGGGATCGATTCTGGTGGTGAAAGAAGATGGTGAGCAGTGGAAAGATAGAGATCGATAAATTTAATGGTCAGAGTTTTGAGTTATGGAAACTCAAGATGGAGGATCTGTTGGTGGATAAAGATCAGTGGATCACGGTAGATCCAGGTACTGAACCAACGGGAGTGTCCAATGAAGAATGGAAGAAGTTGGATCGGAAGGCAAAGAGCACAATACGATTGTGTGTCTCAGATTCAGTATTGCTGAATGTATAAGGGGAATCTACGGTGAAGGCTTTGTGGGACAAGTTAGGGAATATGTACCAATATAAGTCTCTGGTGAATAAATTGTTCCTATGGAAAAAGTTGTATAACCTGAGGATGAAAGATGTAGACTCGGTGACAAAGCATCTGAATGCATTTAATACTGTAGTAAGTCATTTATTATATGTTGATATTAAAATTTCAGATGAAGATAAGTGCATCACTTTTTTATGTTCTCTACCAGATTTAAGGGATAGTCTGGTTATTGCAATAGGTAGCAATGCAACTGCCTTGCAGTTTGATGAAATAGTCTCATCCTTGCTAATGGAGGAGATGAGACGGAAAAATATGGAGAGCCAGAATGGTGATGCCTTTTCTGTACGAGGACGGTCCCAGAATAGAAACAAAAATAAGTCATCGAGTGGGAGATCCAAATCTATAAGGAGATCTAAATCTCCAGGAAAACTTGTAAAGGTGGTGTGCTGGAAATGCAAAAAGGAAGGGCACCACAAAAGGGACTATAAATATAAAGCTCCTAACAAAGGAAAGGGATCTGATGATGCTTCTTCTGCAGAGGCAAAAACCACCTCAGATGAAGGTGGGGATATGTACTTAGCTTCCTAAAGTACACATGTAGATCATGAGGCATGGTTGATTGACTCAGGTGCATCCTTTCACTTCACTCCCGATAGAGAGTGCTTATGCAAGTATGATAAATACGATGGTGGTGATGTCTTCTTAGGGGATGATAGGAAGGATAGAATCATTGGTCGGGGAAAAGTAAAGTTGAAGTTGCAAGGTGGAAGGGTTAGAACACTTCTGGGTGTTCTTCATATTCCTGCATTAGCCAAAAATCTGATTTATGTAAGCAAGCTGGATGATGCAAGTGTAAAAATAGTGTTCGAGAAGGATACCTGCAAGATGGTTCGAGGAGCACTGGTATTGATGTAGGTGTCATGCGGACAGATTCGTTAGTGCGGACACAACCGACCTTCCTAGAAAGCCTAAGACTCTCTAATGACAAACAAGACAAATAAGAGCAATCCTTCTCTAAATATGCTTTTACAATATGAGAAATCAAGTGTTTAGATCCTACCATTAATCCAACGCTGTTGTAGTAGTCCAGCTTCGTTGATCCGGATGAGCTCCTCCTTCCCTTCGAAACCTGCATTCACCAACAATCAAACGATTAAATAGCACCTGAATATCACATAAAATAAAACATATTTAACATGTAGACCAAGGAGTACATGAAACAACTCATTAATAACAAATTGTTGAGAAGAATGGACTAATTTGTATTAAAAGGTAACAAAAGGAACCATTACAACCTGAGCCTTGGTGTTGTGCAAGCTCCTCCCAGGGTCCACAAGAGTTCTCCCTTACTCTGATCAGCTCAACCACCTCCCAATGGAAACAAGTAAAGATGGTAATCTCTCCTCACAAGCTTCTACAAGGAAGTCCTAATTCCAGCAGCATCTACCCTTAGGAATGTTCAGCTTTCAACCTCCCCTCCCTTTGGTCCAATGCCTGTATTTATAATGCTCTAGAGGAAGTTATTCAGGTCCACCATCAATGGGATAAGCCCCTCTTTGGATGGGATAGCTCCCCTATTGATGGGATAAGTTCCTCTTTGGTAGGGATACATGAACCATCTGGAGGCGCTTCATACACGTCAAACATGCTTCTAGAAGACTCTAGAAATGACCACAAGTAACTTTTTTAGAGTGAAAATTGCGCCTTTTGACCTTTATAGGAGTACGCACCCATCCCTTTACATACAGAGCATACAAGTACGCAGGTTTTGTGAACTTGGATTGCGTACCCGCAGGTGAGGCTAAGAGAAACTGCATACCAGAGATAATTGACTTTTAAATGACTTTTCTCTCTTTCTTGAAGTTTGACATGGAAAGCAGAGGCATGAGACTTGCAAAGGGGGATAGTATGACAGTTGATGAAGCCATACTAACTGCAAATAGTCATGGTGACATTTTTTAGTGTAACATATTGCCCCCTAATGTGTGAAGCCTGTAGTAGATTAGGGTTTTTGTGATCTAGGAAGGGTGAAGTACTTTATCATTTCAAGGAGTATCTTGTGGAGGACCCGGTCAGAACCTGCAAATATTCAACACAAAATACATATATAAGATGATATCATCGCTGAGGTAGGCATTCCCATACTCAGATTGAAAACTTTAACTAACAATCTAACTACTGCTCTGATATAAGGATGATTTTGCAGTACATCACAATCATAGACTTTTGTAGACACAGTATGGACGCAGCCATCTGTTTATGATTAGTCTACTGTATAATGAATACAAAACTCCTCGCAGCCTGGATGGTGGAAACTAGATCCAGGGTCTTCATTTCTACCTCCCGAATTGGTACGATTCTATCCACGCGAATAAATGAGTTGATGTCGAACATGGTAGAAACCACTTGATTACCAGTTGATGATGTAAACCGTTAACAAGTGTGAGAGAGACCACCAGTGATGTCAATGGTTCTCAAAGTACCCAGTACAATCCATGAAATGTGAATGAATGAGTTGATGCCGAACATGTCACGGAATCCTTTGATCGAAAGTCAATGATGTAAACTGTCGTCAAAGGTGAGAAACCTGCCATTGATGCATGCAGCCTTCAAGGTACTGACGATTTCTAAGTCATCTTTCTAGATAATGTGCTGATGTCGATAGAAAGTGACTCATTGCAGGCAAGCCCACAACACGAAATCATTGTTCAAGTTTAAGAAATATTGTTGTAAGGACTGACTCAAGGATGGTCAAATGGATGACAAGTATTTTGCATATGAATGGCTTATTTGTAGAGACCTCTTGAACACATAACGACACGACAGATGGTTTGGTGACGATTGACCCAAAGTTAATACCCGGAAACAGTTGAAGACTTTCAAAGTGGTTTGATCAACTTTTAAGGCAAAGGATTTCCCAACCCAGGTGAACGGAAAGTGTCGTGTTCAAGAATGGTGATAAGGTTCTTCTGTAACAAAGGATAACAAATCGGTTCATTCTTCTCTCTTTTCCCCCACCATTTCTGGCAAGTCCCTCTTTATTTTTTACAAGCTTGAGGAGGATAACATATGCTTGATTATAAGCTCATCCTTCGGATGAGTCCAACTCAGTTTAGATTCGGACCCTAAGAAGGAGTGGTCCGTTCCTGTTTGTAATCGAACAGGTCCTTTACTATGAAATTTTAACGAGTCCAGTATAGGAGAAACTCGGCGTTTTTCATTTTTAGAGAGTCTGAAAAAACTAAAGAAGACTCCAAAGAGAACTTTTTCGTAAATTTGTGTCTCCCAAGCCCGAAAAAGTATAAAATAATACCTGAGAGAACCGCTTGATCTTGCGACCAAGGAGTACTTTCATGTTTAGTGTCGTTGACCTGAAAAGTAAAAAGCGATCAAGGACACGTCGTTTTATTTCCAATATCGAGTTTGAAACGACAAAAACCTGGCAATCTTTTCGTGTTTTTACGGTCAGAAAAGGGCTATAAGAGGACCGTCTTTTAATTCCATTTTAACGAGTGTAAAAGAAACGCTCGGCAATCTTTTCATGTTTTAGGAGTCAGAAAAGGGCTTAAAAGATGACTCTGACGTGAAAAATGATAATTTACCCTAAAGTCCCTTTGTCCTGCACAAAAACAACACATTACTCTTACCTGTTTAAGATGGGCAAAAATACATTGAAAAATATCCTTTCATGGTGAAAAATAAACAAACTTAGTATTCATTCATCCAAAAAACCTATAAAAAGACCTTTTACCATGTCATTTTTACCATTTCACTGTTGAGGTTGAGAAAAGGGCTTTTGACAAGAAACTTCCTGTGGATATTGCGGAGAATCCGACCACCAGAACCGAACGCCGACTCATCAGGTGTTCTACAACATCCTTCTCTTGCTTTCCATCCGTTTAAAATTCATTTTTAGGTTTTTATTTGATTTTTTGGAGGTCTTGGGGTTTCAAGATGCGCCCTTCAGGGTACGCAGGTCATGCACTGCTGACCTGCGTACCCTGATATTTTCTCAATGGGGAAAATACCGGGCGTACGCACCCGGCCTTAAGGGAAGCTGAGTCCGGATGCTCTGTTCCTAAAAGCCGGGGTGCGTACCCCGCAAAACGCATTTTGAAAACCTCATTTCTCCAAAATGGACCAAAATTTTAAAATTTTATGGACTCTAACAGATGTTTTATGATGTGCAGGGTGCACACCATGCTTGATTGGCGTGAAAGAGAACACGAGGACGTTGATTTGGCCGCAATAGGTCATCAACCTTCTATTGATGCGTTAAAGGCATGCGGTCTCTATAAGTACTGGGCCATACCTGGCATGAGGGCCCAGGTGCCATTCCTTGAGTGGCTGGTTGAAAGGTGGAACATTCAGGATCAGTGTTTCTACATCGGAGAGCACCAGCTCGAGATAGAGCCTTCCGACATATATTTTCTCACTGGCTTGCCTAACAGGGGCGAGCAACTCTCTCTATTCGGGACCAGGCTGGGTGGCCAATCCCTTACTAGTCTCCGGCTAGAGTGGATATGGGCCTTTAGTTGTGAGATTTGCCCTAGAGAGAGTTCCAATGCTGATCCCCCAGCATCTTACAGTTCCAGTTGGGCCTCCTCGGGAGCCTAAGTTGACGAGATGGGTTGCGGTAATGGCCTGGCATCCTGATGAGGGAGCAGCAGTTGTTCGATTTCCTGACGGTTACTTTCACTGGTTGGAGAACCAGGTCTTTGCGATTCAGGATTTTCCTTATGCCGGAATGGATTTTCGGAATGATCCGGACATGGTTCTTCCACAGGGAGAACAATGGGATGACAGAGGTATTTCATTCTTCACAAGTTTTAAATTATGCATTTTTTTTGTTTTTTATATATCGTCTCAAAACTAACAGCACAAATTTTCAAAATGCAGATGTAGGTCCACGGCGTCCGGCCAACCTCCGGGCTTTTGAGAGGAGAGTACCAGCTGTACCAGAACCAGCCCCACAGGATGCGGCCGCAGAGACCTTAGCCGAGCTGGAACAGGATCTAGAGCGTCTGACGGCGGATATACCAGAGACCACTATAGATGACATTCCTATCCGACTTCAGCGCTACGTGGTCGTAGTCCCAGGACCTTTTAGGAGGTTCCTGTGTAGGGTAGCGCGGGCAGTGGTCTCGTATAGAGAGCACCACCAGTGATTGGCTAGTCGCTTTTGTAGACACATATGACATTTTTGGCTTTTTGTACTTATCATTTTTGCCGATCATAAGGTGTTTTTCAACCTATGATCGAAGATGATGTATATTTTTGACACACTCCTATCTATATATATCATTATTACCGGCTTATTTTGTTAAACATGTGTGATGAAATGTTTATAAATTTACATTTATGATTGTTACAAATGTCTATTTAACATTCGAGACACCATTGCATCTGCTAATGTATTTAAAGACCTTGGAATATGCTGATATTCAATGTAATCAAATTCGCGTTCCAAGAGACGCACCCTCAAAAACAATCTTAATAACACTAGATTTCTAATGGCATAGACTCTATTAAGCTGTAATACAACGAGTTCAGAATCTAACCTCACTATCAAACTCCGAATCCCAAATGAAATAGATTCAGATAATAATTCAATCACTGCACTGTATTCTGCAATGTTGTTTGTTGTTTGACCGAGGCTCACCCCATGCATAGAAACTAACTCGTGAGAGGGCGAATAGATAACCCAAGCTGCAGAAGAGATATTCCGTGTACTACGACAAGCACCATCAGCAAATCCAATGTACGTTTGGAGAGGCATCGACATCTGCAATATCAAGAGTAAAACCAAGATAAGCCAGAATAACGACAAAAACACACTCTTTAAACTAAGCACACAGCCTAAACTAAGCAAACATACCAGTTAAAAACAAACTTAACCTAACTAGGACTAAATAAATCTCCATACCCACCATTTAAGCATAATACCTCTTTAGGTAAAGTCCATTTCTGGGCTTACCCAAAGAGTCCCCATCAAAATCTACCAGCTCATAGGCCCCTTTTGCCAGCTTTCGCTTGACAATGTAGGGCCCATGCCACATGGGAACGAATTTTCCAGCACCTAATTTATCGTTAGCTTGATCATATAATAGCACTAGGTCTCCTTCCGAAAAATTACGAGGGGTCACGTTACGGTCATACTGAGCTTTCATCCTTTTTGCGTGAGTCTCGATTGCCAAAGCAGCGTCACGTCAAGTCTCATCTAATTTAGCTAAGTATAACAGACGCTTCTCCTCTTCGGAAGTAGCTGGGAGTAATTCGATAGCCATTTGAAGTGATGGGATTTCGCATTCAATGGGCAACACTGCTTCCAAACCATAAACTAGTTGGAAAGGAGTGAACCCTGTTGATGTTTTTACTGAGGTTCGATACACCCAAAGCGCTGAGAATAACATGTTATGCCAATTCGACCGATGAATACCAATGATTTGTCGAATCATGATAACGAGAACTTTGTTGATGGATTCAACCAAACCGTTTGCTTGAGGATAATAAGGAGTAGAACTATCATGGCGTAAACCAAGCTGGCTTGTAAGTTCTGTCATCATAATGTTTCGAAAATGGCACCCATGGTCAGTGATTATCGCTTGTGGGACACCAAACCTAGCAATAATATGATTGAATACGAAAATCGCTGCTGTTTTGCCGCTTGCCTCGAATGTAGGCATCGCCTCGGCCCATTTAGTAAAATAATCAACCGCAAGGATGATATACGCATGCCCCCCGGCTGAGTGAGGGTTACAAGTAATAAAATCGATACCCCATTTAGCAAAAGGACCAACGGAAATTATAGGGTGGAGAGGAGCAGGTGGTGCGCGCATCTTGCGATCAAACACTTGGCAGTTGTGGCATTTTCGGACTGCAATGATACAATCTTTAAACATGGACGGCCAGAAATAGCCAGCACGCAACACCTTCTGAGCTGTGGCATACCCAGACATATGACCGCCACATGCTCCAGAATGACAGTCATTCAAAACCCTTTCTGCCTCTTCATGAGTTAAGCAACGACGAAAAACCAAGTCCGCCCCACGACGATAAAGAGTATCTCCAATAATCTTGTATTGTTGGGATTGGAATCGAATTTTCCGGCGTTCCGACTTTGAAGCTTCGGGCCGAAAGGATTGGGTTTGGAGATAGACGATTATATCCCCATACCACGGATCTAAAGTGCTGATAAGAAACAGAGATTCGTCTGCAATGGGTTCCTCTGCCACCGTTTTCGTGTCAGCACGCGGGAAGTCACACATCAATTCCGCAAAAACTAAGGATTTCTTAGACTTGGACTTCTCAAACTCCAAATCGAACTCCTGCAGGATAACAATCCATTTGGAGTACTTGCCCCCTAGCAATTGTTTTGTCAAAATATAGATCATAGGGTTACAATCTGAAATCACTGTAGTTTTACGGAGAAGAATGTAATGACGAAAACGCTGGACAGCTTGAACGGCTGCCAGTGCCAACTTTTCCACATGCGAGTATTTTAGCTCGGTTGGATTTAACGTCCGACTAAGGTAATATATCACATGTTCCATTCCGAATTCGTCTTCCTGAACTAAGACCATTCCAATGGTGGAGTGGGAGGCGGCGAGATACAAAAAGTAATCCTGGTTGTAGTTGGGAGGATGCAGCAACGGTGCATGGGTCAACGCATGCTTAAGTGCATCAAAAGATTTCTGAGCTATCTCATCCCAAGAAAATTGAGCGTTTTGTTTCAACAATCGGGTGAAACCCTTTGTAACCTCGGCGTAGTTAGGAATGAATCGACATAAAAAGTTTGCTTTCCCTTGCAAACTTTAGAGTTGGCGCAAACTCGAAGGAGGAGGCAATTTGATGATAGCTTCGACCTTTGAGGGATCGACGCGGATGCCGGCTTTTGAAACGACAAATCCTAGCAATCGTCCCACTTCTATGCAGAAGACACATTTGTGTGGGTTCAACCAAATTCGATAATGCCGACACCTCATAAAAATAGCGTGTAAATGGACAAGGTGATCAGCTCGATGTAAAGAATGAGCAGGCAAATCATCGAGATACGGTTGCACAATGTGTTTGATGTCGTGAAACGCGTAAGACATTGCCCGTTGGAAAGTGGCTCCGGCATTCTTAAGTCCGAAAGGTAATTTGCAATAAGCAAACGTCCCCCAAGGACAAATGAAAGCCGTTTTTGGTTGATCGGCAGGTAGAATATTGATTTGGTTGTAACCGGAAAAACCGTCCATAAAGGAAAATATTTCACTGCCGGCACAATCATCAATTATTTGATCGATATAGGGTGTAGGATAGTTGTCTTTTGGACAAGCACGATTTATATCCCTATAGTCGATACATATTCTTATTGTTCCTTGTTTCTTGTTAACCGGAACAATATTCGATACCCAATCCGTTAACGGGATCGGATAAATGAAACCTGCTTTCAGCAGCTTCTCGACTTCTGCTTTAATCGCAGCCGCTTTCCTAGGGTGTATCTGACGCAGACGTTGCCAAACGGGTTTAGCGTCCGGGTAGGTCTTGATTTCGTGAACAACAATGGAGGGATCAATTCCCGGCATTTCCTCATAGGACCAGGCAAACACGTCGCGGAATTCTTGAAATAGGACCTTATATGTTTGAATTTCGTTATCTGTACACGAGGCACCTATATGAATGTTTTCAATAACTCCGGTTTTGACTGAAATGTCAATGGCAATAGTTTGGGAAATGTTTCCCAAATTCAACTTTGAATCAGGATGTTTCATGGGATTCTGAGCGTCCCTGACATATTCAGCTGTAAAAATTGATGAAAAATCATTTTCAAAGTCATCACCCTCAGGTAAAAACGAAGATCTATGATGAAGATCTTCCCATGGTAGATCGTCTACACTTAGGATTTCGCGAAGTTGTTCGTCAGATGACACAACTTCGGGAAACGTTATCCGTTCCGAGGTTGACGTGAAAAATGATTCCTCACGGACCACATTCATTTGGTCAAATTGGGTTGAACTAGAGTCGGAAAACGACTGCACGGCCTCATAAGCAATTTCATATGGACTCAAAGACATTGTATTACCGAAGGAGTCTATTTCAGATTCAGATGGGACAATCCAAGGATCATTGTAAATAATAGCGTCTAAAGTAATCATATGAATGGATGCGAATGAAGGGTCTGCATTGATGGAAGGAAAGGGAAAAGTTCCCAGTAAACCAAAATCTTTAACCAATCCTACACCAACATCCCTGTAAGGGATAGTCGTTTTACCGACATGCTGGATACTCTCTGAAGAGGCTGGGTCGGATGAAAAGAAAGCCAGCTAGTCTATTGTCACGATCTTACCATTATGTGGGAACTTTATAACTCTGAAGACCGATGACACAACCGCTGTCATAGCGTAAGACCAACTGCGACCCAAAAGAAGGTTGTAGTCTAGAGGGGCATCAACCACCTCCACATCCAGACTAACGGTTTTTCCTTCAACCCCTATAGGAAAATCCTGTAGAATGCCAAACAGATGGAACCCACGGCCATCAAAGGCCTTAAGAATCGTCGGGGATTGGTTCAGTGAAGGAGAACCAAGCGATCTCCAACACTGAATCGACATAATACACGTAGAAGCTCCTTCATCAATTACAGTCCGATGAATAGGCCTGTTTTTGACTATCACTGGAATCTGGAAAGCCATTTGATGAGGGAGACGCGGTGTACTATTTTCTAGATCAAAGATTATCAGGTTCGGGTCCTGAATATCAACAGCTCCTATAGCCGACAAGAGTAATTTTCGTTGTGCTGGGCATGATTGCAGCACTTCCAAAGCCGACATTGCTGAGGGTGAAACAGCTAAATCCTCAACAATGTTATAATTATGAGCTGCTCTCACATGTGGATTGAAAGCAAACTTTCGAAGTATACCCTTGGCGGGCAGTTTAATTATCAAGTCCGGGTTAGGTTTCTCGATCTGTAGTGGATCGGAACCGGGAGCTGAGGTTGATGGATTAGAATGAGAAGATTCTGCTTCTTTGCCATCAACAGGATTCTTACTACCATAATCTTGTGATCGAGTCGCAATCCGTACATGAGACATCATCAATATGGGTTCTTCACTGGCACTCGAGGAAGAACCTATCATCTTACTCTCCTGCTTTGGAAATGGATCTTTCAAAACAGCAGGAGTTGGGGAACCTTTAACGATTTTCACAACCTCTGCCCGATGAGGGCAATCTCTTGTGAAATGATCTTCTTCACAAATTAAACAAGGATAGCGAGGTTTGCGCTTTTCGTCGTTAGATTCCAACTTCTCTTTTTTCTCCTTTGGAGCCGTGTCTGCTTTGTCCTTCTTCTTGCCTTTCTTCTTACCACCGTTTTTTGATTTAGCCGTAGATGACTCTACAGCATGAATATCGGTAGTAATTTCAGGAGAAGATTCTCCTGTCGGGGAGTCCGGTAAGGTTATGATTGGAGAAGAATTCTTTGAGGATTTATTCTTACTTTTAGTATTCACCGTACCAATCATGCCATCAGCAGCATGAGACCCCGAAGGAGCAGCAACAATTTGATTCGACTTAGGAAGATCTGGGATCTTCTCGTGCAACGTACCCGACTGAGTATAAACTAAGTCAAGGTACTGGGCTTGAGTAATGACTTGCTCCTCAGTAACCACTCTGGCCTTAGCTACATCTTCAGTAATCTTCGGTAATAATGATTTTACAAACCATTCAGCTAAGATTTGGTCCGGGATAAAAACTTTCACTAAACGTTTTCGACGTCTCCATTCATGAATATGATCGGAAATATAAGTGGAGGTCGACTGTTTTAATGAAGTTAATAGCTCCATGCCGTTATCGTATCTGACCGGCAACTGAAAATGAGTTAGGAACGAGGTAGCTAACTGGCTAAAATTGTAAAAAGAGGCCCGTGGTAACTCAATGTACCACTTGGCCGCGAGACCAATAAGTGTACGCTGGAAAAGACGTAAGCGGATCGAATCATCCGAGATAGAATTTGAAGCACACCAGAGGTGGTAAGTCATCACGTGATTGGACGGATCCTCTCTAGACTTACCTTCGAAGTTGGGTATATCACTGGGCAACTTATTTGGCATTGGCGGCCAGAACGGAAGATATTGAATTGGATCGTTCGTTAGGCGCGTCAAGTCTGGTAAATCCAAAGTTGCGATAAACGGTAACTGCCGGTTAGGATCTCTAAAACTGTGGGTCACAAGACCAGTCCCAGGAGGAGGATGTCCAGGATAACTAGGAACAGGAATCGCATTAGGGATATTATATCCTCCTGGAAAACCAGGATTAACCGGACCGTATTGGGGTTGTTGAGGTTGTTGATAAGTGTACCCAGGATACGGTTGATACTGGTAAACCGGTTGTTGGACAGCAGGACTGAATTGGTACTGTCCCTGGTACTGTTGGTGAGTAAATTGAGGTTAAGTTGTTACAACAATACTTAAACCAGGCTGCCCTATAGGCATCTGGACCATGGTTTGAATCGTAGATCCAGACAACGGTAAAGATGTCTGAGGAGTGGTTGCAGAGACAGTAGAAACCGGAGCTGTCGATACTCCAGAAGTAAGTGCGGTAGATGTTGCGGTAGTTGCAGCAGCCGTTTGAGATGGATTACTAGGTGCAATTGGCGGCTGAGTAACTACCGAAGTTACAGAAGTTTGAACATTTGACCAGACAGGTTGCGGTTGCTCGGGTGGACCAGAAACTACGGGTTGTCCAGTTTGAGGTACCAACTGTATACTTGGTTGCAACACCTGTTGACCTTGTGATGGATCCCACACTATCATTCCGGGGTATTGACCCGTAACAGGTTGAGGATACTGAGATCCATAACCGGATTGAGGATAGGATTGATAACTGAAAGGCATAGTTCCCATACCTTGAACATATGACTGACCTTGAGGTGGTTGATAACCTTGACTCGAGTATTGACCTTGAGGTTGATAACCTTGGGGTAAATACTGATACTGGGGTTGACCTTGACCTTGAGGTTGATACCCTTGAGGTTGATACCCTTGGGGTTGATACCCTTGAGGTAAATATTGATACTGAGGTTGACCCTGGGGTACATATTGAGGCTGGGGTTGACCTTGAGGCATGTATTGTACCACGGGTACATACTAAACTTGAAGCTGCCCCCCAGACACAATTTGTGTACCTTGAGGTTGCCCCCCAGGCGTTAATTGAGGCTGCCCCCCAGGCGGTAATTGACCACCTTGAGGTTGAGAAACGGGAACTGAACCTAACATCATGTAAATGTCTCCTACACCCAACGGTTTGTTACCATTGTTTCCAGGTAATAACCCATGATCAATGGGTTGAGGAGATTCCCCCGCAAAGGTACCAGAAAGTGATTGATACCCGGTGGGAACAGAAGGACCACCGTGCAAGAAAGATTCAGGAGTTTGAGTAAACACGGACGACTGACCAGACATATTTACAGGAGTATAAATACCTCCAGGCGGAAAAGGAGTACGAGGTGGAGAAAAACCTACCCCTGAGTTGTCTAAATAATTGGTTAACGAAAGGTACCAAGTAGTACTTCTAGGAGGACTGTAAAAGATAGATTCACGCTCCCTGAGATCAATAGTAGGTTGATCTTCAAGGGTAGATACGCCTAATTCTTCCTCTGGAGCAAGTTCTTCAATAGCTATCAAACCAGTAGGAAGATTTTCGGTGATGACTCTTTCTACCCTAGGTGAATCTGGTACACTAGAAGTTGGAGTAACAGGTTCAGATATTTCAGGTTCTTCGCCTATATCACTAGTAGATGAAAAACTACCAGCAAGCTCAGAAACTTCAACTGCTTCAGGATTATAACCTGTCTCTAGACTTTGGTAATCTTGATGGACTACCAACGAAGACTCTCCTTCTTCTGGTGAACCTACTCTACTACCGCTAGGAGGAGTTACAAGGACCTTTAAACCTTCGTAATGACCCAGGACGTCTTCAGGAGGTCCACCCCGTGATCTACAGAGTTTCCTCAACAAATCAGTTCCGGTAACAATCTCAGGTGACTTGCCCCGAAGTCTACGGGACTGTCTCGGTAATTCCGCCACAGTTAAAAACTTTTAACTACTGTACGCGCAAACAAAGTAAAATCTCAAAACAAACCACCTAAAGTCTCTAAAGAACCAAACAAATTTGAATCATATGCCTAAAGAATCTAGGGCGTCAAACCAAGCACAAACAGTAGCCTTCCAGACCGAAAACGCTAGTTGGAGATGAAACCCAACATCGCCGGATTCAGTACAGAAGTGGCGGGTGGAACAGTTACCCCGGCAACCTGCTTAATGAATAGACCGGTACAAGTTCCTCCACTTTAACCGTCTCGAGTGAAGTGAACCCCCCGGAAAATCCAAGTGAGTCTAGCCGACGTCTGCTCCAGGTACAGTGGGATCTTCCCTCCACCGTCACCTCGGTAGAATCCTAAAGATAATGGTCACTAAGGTTACCAACCGTAACAAATGCACCTGGGGGAACAGTCTACACTCTGACAGCATGCAAGGGCAGAGTATCAAGCTCAATCCCCTTGCCGGTTCCTTGACAATAATCCAAGGTTTACCGACAAGTGACCTCTGGCTCCTCGACAATGGTTAATTCAAGTTTTACCGTTTGTAATATGTGCGTGTCTGGCGTCGTTCCCAACAAGGGAGGATTGATCCCCTCACTGGTTCGGACACGAGCTCGTGCTTCTCCTTTAAGAGGAGCTTTCCCAGAGTACAAATGAGACAATTGGATTTATTCTATCACAAGATAAGCTACTTATTTGGTTTTGTTGTCTTGGAGAGTTAATTACTCTCCTAGTCCAAGACACTAGCCTGATCTAAATTGGTGTTTCAGAGCCCTAGTAAATAAAAGTTACTATGTTGATTTTACTTTAAGCGTTAATTTTATGGTTTTTCTTAAAGACAAAAGGTAGTGGAGATGAAACTGGTGGTGTGTAGACTCGACTCGCAACCACTACAAAGATGCACCTAAGATGATTTACACTACTTTTCCTTTTTCAATGAATCTCCTAACTAAGAGAGTTGGAAAATGCAAATTTTATAGAAAACAACTTTCTTAGTAAAGACAATCAAAGAAACAATTCTTTGAATCTTTTCAAAACGCACAACTCATGACCACTAATTACTCTACGAAATTTCCTTTTTCTCCCAAAAGTTTACAAAATGCTACCAAAGCAAACTTTTTCCAAAAGAATTTTTTGTGTTTTTTCTATGTTAATAAAGCATGTAAAACTATTTTATCAAATCGAATTTAACAAATCTAAGGCAATCAAATCAAATTCATTCAAAAGCAAATCAAAAGCAAATTTACCTAAAAGTAAAAATAACGAGGACAAAATCCTACAAGGATGATTCCCGGATGTTTTACTTAGTCAAAATGAAACTAAGGATCAGTTCATGCAGAATCATAAACTAACCAAAAAACAAAATCGAAATCTTTTTGTTCTTTTTTCTCAAGAATGGAATTCAAGGCTTTAACAAACAAACTTTTCAAGATTCGCAAAGAGAAGACACAAAGGTAGGTCTCTCACTAAGGTGACTTCTATGACAGGCCCGACTCCTAAGAGGACTGATCAAAACCAGGGAGATCCAAAGTTTGACAACCCCTAACGCCAAAGTCACTACAGGACCAGTTAAAAATCAAACCCTAAGGCAAAATCCCTATGAATTCCACCAAAACCCTCGACACTAACGGGACAAGTTCAGGTGAAGATCTTTGACAGTAAACTGATGGATCTGGGCAGTAAAAACAAAGTAAAAGCAAAATCTAAAAGAGCAAAAAGCAAAAATTGAAATTTTCTCAAAATTGACAGGGGTACGCAGGTCATCTGTTCACACAGGCGCGGGTACGTACTGTGCACAAAGACGCAGTGCGTACAAGTACGCACTGTGTTAAACCCAGAGACTGCGTACTGCTGGCAAGACTAAGAAAAATAAAAAACTAAATTGACTCTAAGCTAACCCACCCAAATACACAGCTAGACAACCAAAAATCAGAAAACAAGCAATTTTTCTCAGATCAAAATATCAAATCAAAAAGAACTCAAACACATTAATGGAGTCCCCAGTGGAGTCGCCATTTTGTCACGCGGAAAGAGTCGTTAGTGCAGACACAACCGACCTTCCTAGAAAGCCTAAGACTCTCTAATGACAAACAAGACAAATAAGAGCAATCCTTCTCTAAATATGCTTTTACAATATGAGAAATCAAGTGTTTAGATCCTACCTGTAATCCAACGCTGTTGTAGTAGTCCAGCTTCGTTGATCCGGATGAGCTCCTCCTTCCCTTCGAAACCTGCATTCACCAACAATCAGACGATTAAATAGCACCTGAATATCACATAAAATAAAACATATTTAACATGTAGACCAAGGAGTACATGAAACAACTCATTAATAACAAATTGTTGAGAAGAATGGACTAATTTGTATTAAAAGGTAACAAAAGGAACCATTACAACCTGAGCCTTGGTGTTGTGCAAGCTCCTCCCAGGGTCCACAAGAGTTCTCCCTTACTCTGATCAGCTCACCCACCTCCCAATGGAAACAAGTAAAGATGGTAATCTCTCCTCACAAGCTTCTACAAGGAAGTCCTAATTCCAGCATCATCTACCCTTAGGAATGTTCAGCTTTCAACCTCCCCTCCCTTTGGCCCAATGCCTGTATTTATAATGCTCTAGAGGAAGTTATTCAGTTCCACCATCAATGGGATAAGCCCCTCTTTGGATGGGATAGCTCCCTTATTGATGGGATAAGTTCCTCTTTGGTAGGGATACATGAACCATCTGGAGGCGCTTCATACACGTCAAACATGCTTCTAGAAGACTCTAGAAATGACCACAAGTAACTTTTTTAGAGTGAAACTTGCGCCTTTTGACCTTTACAGGAGTACGCACCCATCCCTTTACATACAGAGCGTACAAGTACGCAGGTTTTGTGAACTTGGATTGCGTACCCGCAGGTGAGGCTAAGAGAAACTGCGTACCAGAGATAATTGACTTTGAAATGACTTTTCTCTCTTTCTTGAAGTTTGACATGGAAAGCAGAGGCATGAGACTTGTAAAGGGGGATAGTATGACAGTGGATGGAGCCATACTAACTGCAAATAGTCATGGTGACATTTTTTAGTGTAACAGCAGGGAGTTTAGACTAGAACTCTGTACAAGCTACAAGGTAGCACTGTTGTTGATGGGTGCAACAGTTCTGTGGTTCTTGAAAGTGGAGCAAAACATCTAGTGGTCTCTGGAGAGAAGACCATGTTGTGAAAATTATGTATATGGAAAGCAGAATCGGGTGAGTTTCCTCTCTGGTGGTAAGAGGGTGAAACAAATATTAGAGCTTGTGCACAGTGATGTGTTTGGACCTGTGAAGGTTCCATCATTGGGTAAGTCTATGTACTATGTATCATTTATAGATGACTTCTCAAGGAATACATGGATATATTTCCTTAAGAAGAAATCTGAAGTATTTGACAAGTTTAAAGAATTTAAGGCTCTAGTGGAAAACCAGATAGAGAAGAAGATAAAGGTGCTGAGGACAGATAACGATGGAGAGTTTTGCAGTAAGGAATTTGAAGAATTATGTAAGAAGTGTGGTATAGCACAGTAGAAGACTACTCCATATACACCTCATCAAAATGGAGTTGTAGAAAGAATGAACAAGACGTTGATGGAAAGGGCAAGAAGCATGCTCATTGGTGCCGAGTTAGGACAGGAATTCTGGGCAGAGGCGGTGGAGATAGCATGTTACCTGGTCAATAGATCACCTTCATCAGCATTGTAGGATAAGACTCCACAAGAGGTATGGACTGGTAATAAACCATCTCATTCACATCTGAGGGTATTTGGATGTGATGCATATGTGCATGTTCCAAAGGAGAAACGAGCCAAGTTGGATAGTAAATCTGAAAAGTGCATCTTTACTGGGTATAAGGATGGTTTGAAGGGTTATAAGCTTTGGAACCCATAAATAAGGAAGGTTGTGTATAGCCGAGATGTGGCGTTCAGAGAGGTGAAAGATGTTATTAAACATGAATTCCAACCAAAGGAACTTGAGAAAATAGAGTTTGAGATAAAGGAGGAATTATCAGACTCTACAGTAGAAGAGGAATCAGAAGATGAAGAGCAACAAACTCCAGGTGTAAGAAGATCAATTCGAGAAAGAAGGCAACCGGAAAGGTATAGTCCTTCTGCTTTCTATTCAAATTTTTATTTATCTATTACTGATCCTGATCCCAGAACGGTGAAGGAAGCAGTAGATACAGAGGATGGAAAACTCTGGAAAGAGGCCATGGTTGATGAAATGGCATATTTGCACAAAAATGAGGCCTGGGATCTGGTGGAGTTGTCAGCTAGAAGGAAACCCATTGGCAGCAAATGGGTGTTCAAGAAGAAGACGAATGCAGAAGGAAAGGTGGAGAAATACAAAGCTCGGTTGGTAGCAAAAGGTTATTCCCAAGTGCCGGGAATTGATTTTGGTGATATTTTTTCTCCTGTTGCCAAGGTGACTTCTATTAGATTACTTTTATTTGTTGCTGATGCTTTTCATTTTGAGGTAGAAAAGATGGATGTGAAGGCAACATTTCTTCATGGGGATTTGGAAGAGGAGATCTACATGAAGCAACCTGAAGGCTTTGCGGTGAAGGGTAAGAAAGAACTGGTATGCAAGTTAAAGAAGTCTCTTTATGGGTTAAAACAGTCACCAAGGATGTGCTATCAGAAATTTGATACATTTATATGGGGACTTGGCTTCACCAGAAGCAAAGCAGATCATTGTGTGTATTTTAAATTAATTGGTGACTGTGTTATTTATCTGGTCTTGTATGTGGATGATATGTTGCTGGTTGGAAATGACAAAGAAATTATCCAGGATTTGAAGACCCAATTTTCCTCCAAATTTGACATGAAAGATCTTCGTGCTGCAAACTATATTTTGGGCATGGAAACTAAAAGAGATTAGGCAAAGAGGAAGCTCTGGTTAAACTAGATGAAGTATGTCGAGAAAATGATTTAGAGGTTTAATATGCAGGAGAGTAAACCGGTGAAGGTTCCTATTCCTGTAGGTGTAAAGTTATTTGCTGAACAGTGTCCCAAGACACAAGAAGAGGAAGCGGATATGTCCCATGTTCCATATGCAAGTGCAGTCGGTAGTCTGATGTATGCAATGGTCTATACTAGACTAGACATTGCACATGCAGTGGTAGTATTGAGTAGGTTTATGTCAAAACCAGGGAAGGAGCATTGGACAACAGTGAAGCAGGTTTTCAGGTATTTGCGTGGCACTAGTGATTATGGTTTGTGTTACCAAGGAAGGCCAGGATTGGACGGAGTTTTGGATATCCGTGGCTTTGTCGATGCAGACTAGGCTGGAGATTTGGATTAGAGAAGATCTACAAGTGGGTATGTGTTTAACCTATTTGGAGGTGCAGTCAGTTGGATGAGTATGAAACAATATGTAGTGGCACTATCAACTAAAAAGGCAGAATACATGGTAGCCACTCATGCAAGAAAGGAAGTAGTTTGGTTGCAGATATTATCTTCAAGTATGGGGTTAGTATAGGGAGCTAAAAGGATAGATTGTGGCAGCTAAAGTGCAATTTTCTTGGCCAATAACCCTACTTATCATTCAAAGACAAAGCACATTGATGTCCAGTATCACTTTGTGAGGGATGTGATAGAAGACAAAAAGGTGTTGTTGGTAAAGGTGGAAACTTTGAAGAATATTGCAGATGCATTGACAAAATCTATGAGCTCTGAGAAGTTATCCTGGTGTAGAGAAACAATGGGCATTTCAGGGCTAGAAAAATGACTAAGCTCTCCTGTGGCCCCCTATGGAAAGAAAACAACAACTACGAGAATGTTGGGTTGTGTTATATTCTTTCCACAACTAAAATACGTAGTGAACCAAGGGGTTAGAGGGGGGGCCGGAGTCCCCCATTCATTGCGCCGATTGCGCAGCAGGGGGGTCGTAGGGGGCGACAGCCCCCCCTGTCTAGAGGGTTTGAGGGGGGCAGGTAGCCCCCCTCTATGGGGTCCGGGGCAGCACCCCAGGAAATTTTTTTTTGGACCCTATATTAGGTTGGGCGGAACTACCTATGCTTTTCAGTCCATGGTTTTGTACGCGATGGTTTTCAGTCCATGGTATTGGATGCTTCGACATGTATAAATATGTATTGTAACATTGAAAGGAATATAATGAAAAATCAAATTGGTAGTCTTGGTTTTGGGATCCAGGGGAAAATCTCTGTGTATATGTGTTTTATGTGTTATGCTCTCGCATTGTTTATTTTCTGTGTTTTAGAAATCGTATGCAGGTAATTCTGTATGGGGTTCACACCTACAAGCAGTTCACATTGCCCTGCTATCTTCACGAGCTCAAAGATGGAAATGTTGGTGCAAGCTCTCTTCAAATATTCAACAATATTATAATCAGTTTTGTAACACCCTCCTCCCACATCTATCCAAGTAAGCATGCCAACTAAGTAAACATGCGACGAGAGGCTACTATGATTGGATTTAACCTCCTATGTGACCTTAAATAAGTGGAATCTACGGAACAAATCAACCAACATATCCACATCAGCAACAAAACCCTCGATAGGCATGTTAGCCACTTAGACATCCTATCCCTGGGTCCCACTGATGTTCAGGACATCTTAGACCTCAATCTCTCTCATTCTATAGGAAAGAGAGCATCGAAAAACCCAAAGTCTCTCTCACGGGCTTTCTTGGTCACGAAGACTAAATTTGTCATTGCTATGTCAACAACTCCGGGATTTGAGCCACTTTTTTAGGCCCAAAGTCCAGGTCACTGCCCAAAATGGAATGATAACTCAGGAATAATAAAATAATAGGGAAACAATGATGCAAAATCAATAAGTTGAGTAAGACCTTAATAAAATCCCTACGATCCATGACAGGAATTTCGTCAAACATATCATCAGCATGTAACCTATAGGTGTAAACAATGAAATTAAGTGTAGGGATCTCATACTTATCTGAGAATCACTATGAAACATTTTTCCGTCATTCCATTTGCTGCATTATCATCTATTAGGCCATAGATACATTATCCATTCATTTACAAGTAAAAACATGTTGAGATCCATATATAGTTGTTGTCATTAAACACACATATAACCAGCATAATAACAACAAAAATACTCATGAAATTATAGCCATATAAACCACATATAATCCATCAAAATGCTCATAGAAATACAAGGAGAAATAACCTTTCATTAATGATGCAAAAACCAAACTCGGAATGGGACTTCCACATTCCACCATACCATAGAATGGCTAAGCCAAATCTCTCTTTAGTCATTCATCCCTGTGCCATATTCCAAGCATGAATGTGGGACTCAAACTGAAAGAACCAACTAGGGCATACCGAGGCTAAACCACCTCACCCTCATCAATAGAAACTAGGCTTTACTGTAACCCATCCTGAATCACTAGGCCAACATAATGAACACATCATAACAGGCTTTATCGTGATCTCCACCCAATCATAGGCCAAACAAGCATGGATGCCACTGGATTTCTCCACCTGCACCATGAGGAATTTTCCTACCTCCTAATCTCTCAGGCTCTACCGCAATCCAAACTTGGATCTCTAGGTCGTAAATCGAGACCCACTCTCGAGGCTTTACCACATATCCTAAACCTGGGATTACTAGGCCAAATGGAGGGAAAACCACCTCTTGGATTTACCGTATATCCTATCATTCACTAGTAAGGATTCCTAGGCCATCCAAAGAAACAAAAAATCCAGCTTTACCACAACCCATAGTTCGACTCAACGGTTACCAGGCCATCTGTTCTATCATTTCAAAGATCCACCTCACTCATCTTTAAATCCATCTAGCAATCCATCTCAACCAAAACATGAGAACCCCATCACACCATGGCTATCTAGAAATGGCAAGGCTAGGTTGGAAACATTGTTACACCTGGAAAAACCAATGCCACAACAACAAAGAACCACATGCAATATAATCCATGCCAAATCTAGAAAGGAAAATACACATGCAAATCGATACCTTCACTGAATCCTATTGTAGCTGCTTGATCATGTCTTTCCCTACTTGACCTTTTCTTCCTCTTTCCTTGTTTTCCTTTCTTGCTTCAATGCCAAAATGATCCAAGAAAAATCTAAGTGTCCAAGGGTGAGAGAGAGAGAGAATAATGAGAGAGATCCAAAACAGAACTAACAAAAGGTTACCAACTAATCCTTAGAAGACTTTTTATGAATGAGGCCTCTATTTTCTTCATTTTCCATTATGTTCCTTCAATTTTCTCCTCACATGAAACTTGTGACCTTTCACCTCCTTTTTCTCTTAATTTCCATTATTTTCATAAATAAATGTGCCAAAAATGCCATTTTGCCTTTCCAAAGCCTTAGTCATTTCCTTTTCCAATTTTATTACATGGAATTTTCACCAAGGATGTTACAAATTGTTTCACTTTTAGCAGGTAGCGTTGAAGTGTTTGGAGGAGTAGATTTATCTGGCACTTCCAGAGTAATAGGCTTGTTTTTACTGCTATAGGAAGTATTATTATAAGCAATAGCATTCCCATACTTACTTTTTTCATTCTGAGTAGGATTAGTGTCTGGTGAGATCCTTCTTAACAATTACTCCTTCAATTTCTATCTTATCGCCTCTTGTTCAAAAATGGGCCCTTGGATCCTCAAATTATATTGACCATTATGTTTTTGAGGAGGGGCTCCTCTTTGTAGTGGTGCTTCAATGCTATTCTTGTTAGCATTGAGAATACAATCAAATGCATTAACTACATGTCCAATACATGTACTTTCTTCAGCCACTGCGGGTTCATATGTTTCTTCCATTTGTTTAGACTACTCATATGTCACTAAAGTATAAACAATGTGAGTGGCCAGAGAATTCATGATATGGTTCCATTATGGGCATGTTTTCTCTTAATGCCTTCCTGGTGGAAAGAACAATAGTTATCCATGCCTATAATTTCAATATTCAACAAAACATTTGAACTCTAGGCAGACTTAACTGACTGATTATTGTTGTTATTGTTATTCCTTCTGAATGGAAAAGAATTGGGGGGATTTCTATTGGTAGAAGTCTCTTTACCTTCTCTTTAATTATAAAACTTCGTTGGTGAGTTCCTTCAATGTCCTGTTCAAGCTTTCAATACATAAGGAATCCTTTTATTTAGCCTTACTTGAAGAAGGCTGAGATTTCTTGCTAGTCTCCTTGCAATATTTAGATTCATCATCGTCAATAATAACTCCAATAGCATTCAATTCTCTCTCCACAATGGTTACTTTTGTAAATTTTATAGCCATTGTCTCCTTTGCAGTGTATTTAACAAAAGAGGAAATTTTTGTGGGCAAGGAAGTTGTATAATAGTCAATAGTGATAGAGTCGTGAGTTGTGCTCTCGAGGGAAAGTTGTTCAATATGTTGTTGAACTTTTTATTTAAGTCTTTAACTTTCTCCTTTTCCCCCATATTGATGTTCTCGAGTTTTTTTAATAACATGGCAAAAGTCTTTTCATCAACGAATTTCTAAAAAAAAAAATCTTAAACTCCCTTCAACCATGGATCGAATTTACAAGCAAACTATGGTACCATGTTGCTACTCTACCTTCTATTGTAAAAGGAAAAATCCTATAATCAACATCATCATACCATACCTCTAACATCCGTAGATGCATGTAGAAATCGTTAATACGATCTTATGCCTCAGTCTTCTTATCTGGATCGAACTTTCATAACAACTTCTCTAAATGTCTGGGAATTTTATGAAGGTTATCTGAAAGAGAAAGAGACTCTTGGGCCATCCAATCCAGGTCTAGATTGGCCATGTCTTCATCTCTTGATTATTCCTCCTTTTCAGAATTTGGTGAGCCTTCTCCTGCACCATTTAAACCATTGTTAAACTCAAAATCAACTCCCAGTTGTTCTTCATCAAAAAGAAAAATGTCTTCCTCGTACTCTTTGTGAATGGGTGGAAGTGTCTCTTGTTGAACTATGCCTTTTGAAGACTCTGTTGATTCATCAAGAGTGACAAAAACCAAAAGTTCCACTAATACGACTAATAGAGTGGTACGATTTGTTTCTTTATTCTTAGGATGATGTGCAATATTGTGAGAAACAGGGAGTAAACCAATAGCTTTTGCAAACCGACGGGTTATAGGTCGAATCACCCAAAGTTTTTTGTAAGTAACCTCGTAAGCCAACTTCGAGGCAGGCTAAGAATACCGTCCTACTTTGGGGATAGGAGTTGGAGTAGTGCTCAGAATAATATTGCCATGTCTAGAAGATGAATGATTGGGATGTGTAGAGTTATTAGCCATAAAATATTGGTTTGAATCCTCCTAGCGTGATAATGTTGACGGTGCTGGATACTACCAACATACATGGGATCTCCCTGATATGAGTTCCCAATTAGACTTCACACCATTTGGTGTAGTATTCACATCTAGAAATACAGCTTATTTGTTTTTTACTTAAAGATATGCCTTAGCTTAATCAGTTAGCATGAGAGAGAATCGCACATGTGCTTTTGAATGAGCAAGAGAGTGTTCCTTGTGAAATGTTCAATTGTAGATGTACCAAGGTTATTTCACTATGAGGGAGAAAATAAGAGCCTCTAAAAAATAAGTAATAGTACTAATCTAGTGGAGACAAATGTAAATAAGAGAAAGAATCATTGGACATCAAGCGAAATAGTTCACATAGATGCCACAGTCGTTAAATAATTACAACACATTTATGATAAATTTAGCACCAAAGTCATCAAAATAGTTCAATTACTCCAGTATATGTGAAAGCCAACATGAATCAAAAACATTGGAAGAATAGCTTAAAATATCCACAATCCATGCATGAAAATGTGTTGGCCAAAAGGCTTTGAGTATTAAGTGAAAGTTTGAAGATACATAAGTACATTTTACACCACTAGCTCCAATAGTGGACCATTAGAGCCATTACTTTCTCCCCAAAATTACTATCTTTATCTCTCTAATGCCTATGGGAGAAGCCAAGGTTAAAAGTCCTTTGCTTAAGAAATGAGATCCTTTTATAACTTGAGGCATGACTTTACATATCCCCATGAATATTGATCTTCCAACTTCTAATGAACTTTGGACATCTATAACTCTTAGTTTTCCACATGACTTTTGGAATTACATATGTTATTCGAAGATCAAAAATAGGCTCAAAATGAAAATTTCTCAAGATGTCCTCAAATTAGCATAAATTCATAGTGTTCATCGTCCTGATTCCAACAATTCTTGAATTGCCTCAATATGATGTTGTATTAAGAAGTTATTATGTTCTAAAGTTTTGGTCAAACAGCTAAAAAGTTAACATCAGGGTTGACTGGGTTGTTGACTGTGTAGGGTACGGTTGGTAGCAAACTAATCAGGTCTTGACACATGCCATGTTTTTATGGGTGGAAATTGGCATGTTTTGGTTAGTTCATGTAATTGTGAGGTGGCCCAATCAGAGGCTGTCACGTGGCCCTATCGGAGGTGCCACATGGCCGTCTATGATTGGCCAAAAAAATTACAATGGGCCTAAAGGCCTCGGAGGTGTTCGACCCCTCAACCTGTAGCATAACAACTCATGCTCTACCGTAATGCCTCTATGTTGGTTTTTAACAACTATAGCCCATGGGTTATATTTAAATTCAAAGTTTCGGACTATTGGGAGGAGGGACCAGGTAATGAGCCTTGGCCCTAATTCACGTTTGGCACACATGACCGCAAGCGGAGTGGAGAGGGGTGAGCGGGAATCTCTAGCCATGGTCTCAGGTGTTCACCATGAAACTGATGGTGAGAGCTAAATAGGAGGGGTGAGCCACTTTGCCCTAGCCTGAGATTCCTCGACACCCATGCAACCACAAGCGGAGGTATGGGTGGAGGGTGTGGGTAGATAAGCCATGCCCCTTGGTTTTTGATGATTAGAGTGACCACGGTTGGAGAGAAGCTAGCAGGGGTGAGAAGTTAACCTTGACCCTTGGCCACATGGGCATGACGTGACCACCCTCCAATGGAAAAGGAGTGAAAGCCGACGAGGGTGGACAGCTAGACCTAGCTCCTTGGCTTTATGCACGCCACTTGACCTAGTTTTTGCGCATAGGGGTTATTGGGAAAATTAAAGAGGAAACAAATTGCACTTTTTGCGGTGGGAATCTCGTTAATCCCAAGAGAAATTTTCGCTCGACAAAATGAGAAGCGGGTGAAATTGTCACACAATTAGAAAATTTTGTCAATTTGTAGGACATATAAAAGAGCTTGGCCCAGAGAAGCATTTCTTGCTCAATTTTTAACCCTTTTGAGCTCAAGAAGAGCCTAGATGGGGGTTTTAGAGTGTCTTGGACTCAATGGTAGCCTCATTTTTCTTATTTGAACACATTATGATGGACTTTTTCAGAATCAATTATTTTAGTACTAGAGGAAGAGTCAATTTTGAAGTAGTTTGGAGGCATATTTGAGCATGGAGAGAGCCTAGTTAGAGGTTTTCCAACATTTGAGTTTCATCTACAGTAGTTGTTACATCTGTAGAGGAAATATTTTAATTCTTTTCTAAATGTATTATTCATTATAGAGGATTTTCATGTTTATGCTTTTGATTTCTAATGGAGTACAAGGAAATATTGTGTGAGAGTCCTTTTTATGCTAACATGATCATGATTTATTCTAGGGAGTCATTTTTTTGAGTGAGAATTCTTTGTCGAAGAATGTTTCTTTGTAGGAGAAACAAGCTACTCTACTGTCAATGAGTTGTATGTACTCATTTGCTGTTGAAATCAATATATTAGTCTAGTTGTTGGAGCAGGCTTAGAGATGTATCCCAAGAGGGGTGAAATCCATCATGAAATGCTAGTTTCTTCTCTTCATGATTTTCATTTTGAGATACATGTAAATTTGTGTCTCTTTAAAGTTCATGTGGAAAAATTAACTCACATTGTTGAAGAGGTTGTGAAACCTGTTTACCTTTAAAGACACATTTTGTTAACTTGCAAAGTATTAGAGGACCATCAGTTTTTGATATGAGGAGTGTTCTCTCTATTTTCAGATCAGGTGTTATCAGAGAAAGTTCTGACCAAGTTGCAAGTATGGGAAATAAATTGAATCATGAAAGACTTCAAGAGTTGGAGGAGATTAGTTTGTCTCTCCGAATGGAGAACGTTGAGCTAAGGAGATTGTTTGAAATTGTAGAGGAGGAGAAAAGGAGAATGCGCCTACAGTTGTAGCATATAGTGGAGGAACAAACTGATGAGATCTCCTTCCTGGAAGCAACAAAGAATCCCTCCAATATGGAACCAGTTTTTGGACATGATCCGTACATATGATATGGACCCTATGTTGAGAATGATGCTTGTGAATTTTTTTAGTGTATGAAAGATTATCCTTATGTCCTAGTTGGTAAAAGTGGTTGTCTTGAGTTATCATCCACTTCTTCATTAGAATCTGAAATAGAAAAGATGGGTGATATTTCAAAGGAGGTAATTATCATTTATAGTTATACTCCTTCAGCTAATGTTGATAACACATCTTTTGCAACCTTTGAAAAGCATACTAAAGGTATTGGTATGAAGCTTTTAACTCAAATGGTTTATGATGGAAGAGGCCTTGGAGTCAATGGCCAAGGTATCACTAATACTATCAAGGTGAAATAACGACCACGATATGAAGGGTTGGTTTATGGTCATGGAGAAATTGGAGAGTAGTCTAAAACTGTTGTGGCAAGGAAATCATAAAGTGATGATATGTCACACCATGATGATAGTGATGATGGAAAATTGTCTTAAAAGAGAGATGAATTTTCCAAGGGACATGCAAAGTCCAGTCCTCATTATCAAAGTCACAGCTGTTATCGGGAAATCTAGTGTCCACTCAGAGCTGCTAGTCCCACTAAGACTGGTAGCTATCTTAGAAACAAACAAACTAAAACTACTTTCATTTTCCTTTATGAGAAGTAGATAAGAGTGGAATGAAAGACACCAACCTCAGTCTTGCGCTTGGTTCCTTGCTCAATTCCTCTCCCTTCTGACAGATCCTTGCCGCTTCTCCTTCGTCTACCTAGCTTCAAAGAGCACCTGTGGAATCAAAGCAACATAATGCTATCGAAGAACAAAGATCTACAATCATAAATAATATAGGACCAGATGTATATTGACCACACAAATGCATATATCATCAAACATACAAGAATGTGGAGGAAAACTTGAATAGATTTATTAATATCAAGAATAAGCAAAGAGGATTACAACCAATTGTTCTGACCCAGCGTCACCCTCCAGCATGAAAGCCTTTCTTTCACCTCATGAAAAGCTTAGATAACCCAACACTATGATATTCCAACAAGAAACCAACAACACTTCCTTACAAGATACAAAATTCCAGCCCCTGGATCTCTGGGATGAGGGATCCATATATAGATGATTGTAGGGGGGTGAGTCAGCTTCTGGGATTCTAATTAGTGTCCTCTCTCTGATAGTTCTTGATTCCACTTGGAGATTGATGATCTCTTACTCATCCCTGGGCGAATTCAGAGAGGCAAGTGTCACAGGAGAAGTTTTTGGAAGATTCCATGATCATCCACCTCGCAAACTGTCTCTGCCATTTGTCCACTCTTGCCCATCGCACCCCATAGAAGGGATTTTCAGTATGCATCGCACCTCCTGTGTGCATTAGGTGGGATGCATCACACTTTGACCATGGAGCGGCTGAGATGGTCCAGTCTTGACCAGTTCTGAGCAGTTTTTCATGGAGAACTTGTGGGAGATGATGTAATCAGCTGACCTTGTTCTTTTAGGGTATGGAACAACACTTTTAGGGACTTAGGAGCCCTTGGTTTATGGAAATGTTTGATAGGGGTTGTAGTGCCCAAAAATGTCTATAACAGTTGCCCCTTAAAGCATGAGGTCGTTAATCTTTTGATGTCGGGTGAAATGCTTTATCATGAGGATCCAAAGTTTTTTCGAGATGGAAGGCGACCTGTAATAAGATACAATACAATACATTATCTTCATAATATTTTTCATGATCTAACTGAGGCGGGCATTCCCATGATCAGCTTTATAAATTCATTTTCATGTACATAAGACAGACAACCGTCTGTGCGGGAGACTGATGATTCTGATAGAGCCATCATCCTTTGATTCGGATGATCATTTGTGCAGCAATTATGTACATTTGATGTCTTTATTTTCCTGAATATATCGCAGCCCGAATGGATGAAACTAGATCCGGGGTCTTCAAACTCATTCAATCTTCACTCAGAGTACAAGTTGATCCATGTGAAAGATGTTTTGGAGTCGAACATGGAAAGACATCGCCTGATTACCAGCCAATGATGTAAGCTGTTAATAGGCGTTAGAGGAATCACCGATAATGATGATGACCCTCAAGGTACTACAGTACAATTCACATGGTGTGAATAAGGGACTTGGCATCGAACACTGCACAAAATCTTTCGATCGAAGGCCATTGATGTAAACCTGTCGCCGGAAGTGAGAAACTTGCCATTGAGGCATGCAAGCTTCAAAGTACTGAAAGGGTTGTTCCTAAGTCGACTTCTTGGATAATGAGCTGATGTCGACAAGAAGCGACCCGCCGTAGGAGGGCCTTAATGAATCCCACATCTACGACACGGAATGGAGTAAATGATTTTGGAGGTGAAAATGACTTGATGATACAGGGTTCAGGGTGGCGATCATGAAGGAATGGGGCGTGAATGTATTGCAGCGGATGAGACACGGGTGAATTCTATGAGCGACTTCTCTTGAACATACCGGCGACACTGACATGATGGATTGGTAGCGTTAACCCCAAATGTGGATGGTGTGATGGACCAATGGTGATATGACCAGTGAACGGAACAACCCAACCCGACTTGGATGTGGAGTGAAAGTGTCATGTTCAAGAGCAACTTGCTACCAATAAAGTTTCTTCAAGTTTTCTTCCCAATTTTTCCCCAGTCATTGTTGACCAGTACCTCTTTATATTTGTCAAGATTGAGGAGGATAACATATGCTTGTTCTATAATTTTCCCTTTGGGCAAACCCGTGAAACTCATTCTTGTCTGTCCGGACAAGTTTGTTGCTATTCGGTTTTAACGAGTTTAACGACAAAGATAACTCAGTCCTTTTCAATTTTAGAGAGTCTGAAAGGGACATAAAGGAAACTCCAATAATCCTTTTTCGTCATATAATCCCTTAAGTCCGAAAAAGTATAAAATAATACGAAAGGGATGAATTTTCGGTAATTTTAACGAGCAGAACAAGACAAGCGCTCGATCTTTTTGTGTAATAATTCCTTAGGTCCAAAGAGATTAAAATCTAGAGGAGGGATAGCACTTCCAGTCACTTTAACGAGCTGGAAAGGCCAATCGCTCAACAATATTTTCATGTTTTATGAGTCAGGTGAAAAGAGCTTAAAGGAGACTCATTTTTGAGGAATGAGTGATAATTTCAGGTAGCAGCTGGTTCCAGGTAAGGTTTGGAATTTTCCAATCAAGGCAGTGTCACAAGGATGGCTAACAGGATCACTCTTCGCAGTTGTTCCTCAAAAAGGGGTAAACAATCAAATGGAGGTGAATGATCGGCTAAAACAGAGTGGAGGTGATGGTAAGAACACGACCATGGCTCAAAAGTTGATGATAATGCATTCACAATGGTTATTTACCGGAAATTGGTTCATTTCTTAATGAGCTTAAACTCTGGGGGAAACATTTTCTCATTGCTTATGTTTAATTTTTAACGAGCTTGAACTCCACATAAAAACTGCTCGTGGTGGGTTTTTTTTTTTAACGAGCTTGAACCCTGCAGTAACACTGCTCGCGGCAGGTTTAATTTTTAACGAGCTTGAACCCTGTGGTAACACTGCTCGTGATAAGTTTGCATGCCCCCAGCATAATAATGTAAATCAAGGTGCAAGCCCCCCATGCCTCACTGCATTTAGCATGGTGGTTGGAATGAAGGTTTACCTTCGAGATCTTTGAAAGACTCGACTTGGATTTTACGAGATTGTAATCAAAGACTTAATTTGGAAAGGGAGTTGTTTCATTTTTTAATGAGGTTGACACAGGAAAATAACTATCCTCAGAATTCACCATATTTACAGTATTTGATAGAAAATCAAAAACTGAAGGATGATTAAGGTTGCTGGAATAATCTTCGTGGTAATCCGGAAGATGGGAATGATGGTGGTAATCTTCCCATGGTGCCCTGTCGATCATCATTGACTGAACAATTCCTTCGTCTGTATAATGTACTTGCGACTAAGGATCTGAAGGGGTGCCATATTCCTTAGACCTATCTATCCAAACGCTTGATGAGCGTTGATTTGGGTTTGCCCCCCAGGCCAAGAAAATTTATTGCTACAATATTTCTAAAATGGCGATGATCCATGCTGACAAAATGTTTAGGAATCTTCCAAATCTGTTAGATATAGAAGATATCATATTACAGGTCTCCACCGTGGCTTCTTCTGCCATATTATTTGGAGGCGGTAGGGAAAAAGTACCCATCAATGTAGGGTCTTTTAGTAGGCCTACTCCGATATTTTGAAGCGAGTGAGGGCTTCCGTGGATCATCAAAATGCTTCCCGTAACTTGTGAACTGTTGGGGGGAAATGTCTGTTGGTCGACGATTGTAATTCCTCCTTGAAAGGGAAATGAAATCTTCCTGAAATAGGATGACACAACGGCTGCCATAGCATATATCCAGGGTCTTCCCAGTAGGATGTTGTAATCGAGGTTTCCATCAATTACTTCAACATCTATTTCTACTGTTTTCCCCCCCAGTTCGACTTGAAAGTTACTTAAAATCCCGTATGGGGTGTATGTTCATCCATCAAATTCTTTTAATGTTGTTGAAGATCGCGACAAGGGTGGAGATCCTAAAGTTTTCCAGCAACTCATCGACATAATACATGTAGATGCCCCCTCATCAATAATTGTCCGATGAACAATTTTGTTGAGGGCTTTCACTTGAATAAGGAAAGCTAGTTGATCTGGTAACTGAGGGTCATATCCTTTGTGATTAAAGGACACAAGATTGGAATCCGTTGGGTCAATCCCACCTATCGCTGATAATAAAGCCTGCTTTTGAGAGGGGAAACTTTGCAGTACCTCAAGTGTCGACATAGCGGATGGCGATTGGGCCAGATCCTCCACTATATTATAATTCTGTGCTGCTCTGGCATGAGGATTAAATGTCGATTTGTGTACTACTCCCTTTGGCGTCTTTATCGTTAGTTTAGGAATGATGGGTGGCACAACTTCAGTCGAAGTTGTTGTCGAACTACTGGGTTAATCATTGGCCTTGTTTTCCGACAGCTGTGGATTCTCGTAATCTTTATTCCTTGTCGATATCAAAGCATTGTTTTGCTGCTTTGAAACTGACAACATTAGCTCTTGGGAGGGGGAAGCATTGTCACTAGCAACCAGATTTGTTCATGGATTTGGAAACGGATCAGTCAATACTGCCGAGGCTTTTGAATTCTTGAATAATTTTCTAAGCTCAGCTTTATACGGACATTCTCTTGTCCAATGATCCTCATCACATATTAGGCATGGATGATTTGGTTTCCTATCTCCAGAAGGGTTTGCGGAAGATTTTTCAGGCAACGACTCTTCCTGTTTCTTCTTCTTTCCTTTCTTTTTCTTCTTGCCTCCTGGTTTCTTGGTTTCTTTTCCTTTGTCAGTTGATATGGCATTTACTTCCGAGGTGAGAAGTTCTTCATTTGCATTTTTACCTGAAACCGTACGGGCTTTCTTCGACTTAGCCTTTACGGTTTTCGTGCTGGTCATTCCTATCACGCCATCCCCAGCATGAGAGACTTTGCTTGATTTAGGAGATGGAAGAACGGAAAATTCCAGTCTAGGAGCATCAGGGATTTTATCGTAGAGCGTGCCAGACTGAGTTTAGATTAAGTCTAAATATTGTGCACGAGCAATTACTTGCTCTTGAGTGACAACTCCTCCCTTTGCCACATCTTCCGTAATAGAAGGTAACAATGACTTAATAAACCATTCAGCCAATAGCTGATCAGGAACATATGTTTTTACCATTCTACGACGACGTCGCCACTCATGAATATGATCGGATATGTGAGTGGCCGTCGTTTGCTTGAAATTGGTAAGAAGCTTTGTTCCTGTTTCGTACCTTATGGGTAACTGAAAATGGGTTAGAAAGGTTGTGGCTAGGGTGCTGAAGTTATCAAATGAAGCTCTAGGCAATTCGATATACCATTTTGCTGCTGGACCAGTTAACGTTCACTGAAAAAGGTGAAGCCTAGTCGAATCATCATTTAGAGTGTTAGATGAACACCACAGGCGAAAGGTCATCACATGATTCGATGGGTCTTCACCTGGATTTCCATTAAATTTAGGAATATCTGACGGATGTTTATGAGGAATCGCTAGCCACCAAGGGGCGTGAGCAATTGGATCATTTGTTAGCCGGTTTAGATCTGGTAACTCTAAAGTTGCCACGAAGGGCAACTGTTGATTCAGGTTCGGCGAAGCGTACCCAGGATAAGATGGGATTGCCTGAGCAGTGGGTCTTTGCATACCAGCATAGTGCATTTGATACTGATAACTTTATTAAGGTTGATGGGCATAACCATTATGAAATGGTTGATGTTGTCCGTTTTGAATATAGGGGTGCCCATTACTTGCAAATAATTGGTGTTCAGATCCTTGGTAAACTTGTTGAAATTGTGGTTGTTGATATTGCACCAGCCATGGTTGTGAGACCATGTGCTGTTGCCCAATACTGGCTGTCTGACCAAGATGAGGGGTAATGGTACCCGTTTGAGCCTGGGTCACTCCAGTTAAGGAGCCACTAACCGATGATTGTGGTGATGTTGCAGGGACAAGGGGTTGTTGGATTGCAACCTGAGAGACTTGAGGTTGGCATACAAAAGGTAACGCTTGTACTTGTGACACCGTCACAATAGCCGGTGTAGTGGGGATATTTGACATAGGCATACTTTGTTGCATTGAGTATACAACTCTTGGTTGTTGAGGCAATATTGGTATCCAACCATTGGATGTAATTCCAGCATAACCTGAATTCTGTTGTGAACTCTCGTATGTTTGACCTCTCGGAGGCAACAATGAAAGGGCATATTTCCCTCCATACGACGGTAATCTGTTGCTTAAGGGAATTATTTTCCTTTGAGGACCGGACTGCCCAAATTGACATTGCGAAGGATCAATTTGCTGAGACTCAACATAAGAGATTCAAGATATTATTCCAGACGAACAAACAGGAATAGACCATACCGTCAAAACAGCCCCTGGATGGATCCCATCCAGTGATTGAGAGCTAGTTATGACATATGGTACGTTGGCGAACATTGTCGGAGTAGCAACAAGAAGTTCTGTCACTGTTGTCTCAGATGACATAGTCCTAGATGTCGACAGTTGTTCAGACATATCTAGTCTATCCAAAAGGTTTCCTAGCGATTCTACAGGAACTTCCGATAATGGTAGACTAATTTCTGATGAAGAAGGATATAGAGTGACCCCTACTCCAAATTGCGATGGAGTACTAGATGGTGGATCCTCTACAATCTCTTCTATAGCAATCAAACCGGGTGGAAGAGGTAGACCGTCAGGTCCGTAAAATATTTCCGGTGCCGAAGAAGGTATAGATTCTACAACGACTGATGTTTGGGGAACAACACCTTCCGAATCAGCTATGGATGGAGCCGGTTCAGGTATAGAAGTGTTTACCTTCACACTAGGATCAGTTCTACTATCCTCTTGTGGCTTTAGAACTTCTTCTGTAAAGGCAGGGGCACCAAAAATGTTTGGAGTAACCGGAGTCTCCGAGGGTGTCAGAACACTTGTTCCAACCCAACCAGGGGACTTTGAGCCGGTTAAACGAGTTCGCTTTGTCCGGAATAGTTTTGATTCTGGGGACAAAGACGGTTGACTCGTAAGTCTCCACGAACAACAGAGTTTCAATTAACTTTCTTCCACGATTGCAGATTACTCAATCAACTAAAAATAAAGGGGAAAAGGTTTTCGAATTAAATGAATTTTAGACGCTTTGACACAACTTGTTTTTTCAATTTTTAAGAGTCGAGAAAAAACAAAAGATGACTCTAGTCGCCTTCCATTTTTAATGAGCCTGAAGTGACAAGTGCTCAGATGGACCTTTTCCTTTAAGGAGTCTGAAAAGGAATGAAAGAGACTACTATGGAAATCTAGACAGAGGGATTATAAAACCAATCGCAAAACTACAGAATACTTTTTACGGTATGGCAGTCAATCTTCCCGAATGCTGTGTTCAGTGCATTGCGATTGATAGGGCGGCAGACATGGTTTCCTATGGATAAAGGATATATCCTATTGTGGTCTCCAAATATATACTCAATGGTACGTGGGAGAAAAAGTTTGCACTGGCACTTGTCATCTCAAAGAGGAGGAATCACCCAACCAACAGTGAAAGCGACAGTTACCAGGCTTTAAGATGCCGGAATACATCTCTAGCCTAGACTTCTAGATGTTGTGCGTTAGGTTCCAAAGCGTTTTTAGGTTCATTAAATTTATTTTACAGTTGATCTTTCTTAAGAAATTTTCCTTTCATTTTCACCGCGTGATATAGATGTACAATTCCTAAAATGCAATCTAAGATGATAAAAAACTGTTTAATCTTCTTTTTGCAATGAAAATCCTAGCTACTAAAGAAAGAGAGACTGTATTCTTTCAACATAGAGCAGAGAGCACACACTAGATTCACTGTCCTAAATCAAACCAACAAGCAGTCTAAATGCAAATGCACATGCATGTATTTGTTTTCAACTTTCTTAATGTGTGAATGACAAGAAGAATTCTAAGTATAAATCTGAATTATCTTTTCAAAGTGACAGTACTAACAAATTTCTCTTCAAAAACGAAAGCAAGATAATCACGACACTTTACTATTTTGAATTGAAAACTGCTTTCGACACTTGAAAAACTACTAATTCAAATCAAATACAAGAGTAACTGTATAATTGACCATCAAGAATAATATAATTCTTTTCTTTGACTGAAAAATGACACTTGCGACACTTTCAAATCAAAAGACGACAGTTCGACTATGCTACTACTTTGTAAAAGAGAACTAAAAATGGTGGAAAATACATAAAAACATTCACAGTTATTTGCACAATGGAGGCAGAAAGATGGAAAAGAAGGGGTTTCCATAGTGGTATACTGATCACAGACAACAAAACTCCTTAATAGAGCTGAAAAGAGTGAAGAAAAACCAAAACCTGGAGGCAAAATTAGCCTTTTCTGATCATCGCACCTGTAACACAGGGAAACAGGGATGCATCCCACCTACTGCACACGGGAGGTGCAATGCATACTAGTTTCCTTGAAGAGAGGGTGCGATGGTACCAGGACAAGACTTTACTTGGCTCTTGGTCATAGTTTGCAGCTCAGCTCAGGGATTTAGGTCGAGGAAATGATGTACAGTAAATAGAAATCACAAGGGCTGATCTAATGAGGTTACTAGAGCCACCACTAGGGCAACTAGAAGGTTTGAAAATCAATTGTTCAGTTTATAAACAAAACCCGGAGATAGACTAAAGCAGCATTGATCTACTTTACACTTGCATAGCAAATGCAGTTTGAAGGCTAGTTGGCTTGACTTCAGGCTCCATCTGTAAGTTTATAAAACAAACAAATATAGATAAACAAACAATCTATTCACTCCCCAGTGGAGTCGCCATTTTGTTATTGGGAAATCTAGTGTCCACTCGGAGCTGCTAGTCCCACTAAGACTGGTAGCTATCTTAGAAACAAACAAACTAAAACTACTTTCGTTTTCCTTTATGAGAAGTAGATAAGAGTGGAATGAAGGACACCAACCTCAGTCTTGCGCTTGGTTCCTTGCTTGATTCCTCTCCCTTCTGACAGATCCTTGCCACTTCTCCTTCGTCTACCCAGCTTCAAAGAGCACCTGTGGAATCAAAGCAACATAATACTATCGAAGAAAAGAGATCTACAATCATAAACAATATAGGACTAGATGTATATTGACCACACAAATGCATATATCATCAAACATACAAGAATGTGGAGGAAAACTTGAATAGCTTTATTAATATCAAGAATAAGCAAAGAGGATTACAACCAATTGTTCTGACCCAACGTCACCCTCCAGCATGAAAACCCTTCTTTCACCTCATGAAAATCTTAGATCACCCAACACTATGACATTCCAACAAGAAACCAACAACACTTCCTTACAAGATACAAAATTCCAGTCCCTAGATCTCTGGGATGAGGGATCCATATATAAATGATTGCAAGGGGGTGAGTCAGCTTCTGGGATTATAATTAGTGTCCTCTCTCTGATAGTTCTTGATTCCACTTGGAGATTGATGATCTCTTACTCATCCCTGGGCGAATTCAGAGAGGCAAGTGTCACAGGAGAAGTTTCTGGAAGATTCAATGATCATCCACCTCGCAAACTGTCTCTGCCATTTGTCCACTCTCGACCATCGCACCCCATAGAACGGATTTTCAGTATGCATCGCACCTCCCATGTGCATTAGGTGGGATGCATCACACTTTGACCATGGAGCAGGTGAGATGGTCCAGTCTTGACCAGTTCTGAGCAGTTTTTCATGGAGAACTTCTGGGAGATGATGTAATCAGCTGACCTTGTTCTTTTAGGGTATGGAACAACACTTTTAGGGACTTAGGAGCCCTTGGTTTATGGACATGTTTGATTGGGGTTGCAGTGCCCAAAAATGTCTATAACAATAGCCCAAAGGAAAAGTATAAGTGTCATCGGGATTTTAGAAATTTTGGTGATTTCGATTATTTATGGGAAACATTTCCTTGCACATGTTGTGATGCAGCTGACCATTGTGTGGTTTGTTGTCCTTTGAGATAACCTAAGGTCAATTAGTTATGCCAAAGCATCTATAATGTTTTGTAGTTTTAAATGATTGGATGACCAGTGAACTGTTTATAAACAAGTGCTTTAAACTTAGATAGATTTTTAATAAAATAAAAGGTTGTTCTTTAACTGCACATGGTTATGTTGATTTTAGTGGGATGAATAAGTAGAATATGGAGAAGTATAATTTATTTAATATTCAAACTGAGTATTTAACCATTTATACGCAGAAATTAAGAAAACAGTGTTTTCTAAATCAACAAAATATAATTAGACTATCACAGAGATCTAGTGCAATTTATACTCAAAGAGGAATTACAATAACAAAGAGTTCTGTAAATTTATCTCTTATTTAAATTACAACTTCACAGAGGATTCAAAATGAAACTGAAATTTAATTAAATTTTAAATCAGAATTCTGCAAGAGACATGATTTATATGAAGAAGAAATAATGAATAAACAAGATGAAATACAACTCATTGAGGGACAGACCATATGAGGCAAATCTATAATCTTTTATTATCTCAAAAATGCTCCAGCTTAGTACAAATCTTCTTGATAACTTGTTCAAGGGTTCAACCCTGAATACTTCGACATAATGAAGTATTTAAACAAAATTTACAAAAATATTATAATTAATGCCTAAGTGACACGACATTCTCTTTTTTAACTTTGAACTAATGGAAAAGAAATAATCTGATCAAAAGGAATGAATCTAGTGAAGTGATCTGGACATCTGGCCCTTCTTTGTAGGAGAACGACTGCTGAGTGGCCACTTTTCAAGTGTTGTGCTAGTGAAGTTGACCTGTCCTTTTGATCCTAGAATTCACACAACTTGTCCCACCGCTCTTCTTTTGGAATAGTAATCTTTTTTACCTTGTGGTAGATCTCATCTACCTTGGTATACCGAGAAAAAGTGGGTTTTACTGCAAAAATGTGTTTTATCTCGTGTTGGATAAAACTTATGTTGTTGATGGCTTCGTAAAAAGCTCTCCTTGTCATAGAACCTTTAATGTTGGAAGACTTAGTTGTATCCTTCGCAATGTCCTGAAGCTTCTTCATGTAGTCTTCCCTGGTCATTAATTTGTCATTGATCACAAATAAGGAAGGCAGACCCTTCTTGTTCAATGCATCTATTCTAGTGAAAACCCTATTAATTGCTAACTCCAGAGTGTGACACTTCTCTCTCAGTTGTACAACCAAGTTCTTCTTTGTTAGAACTTTCTTTACTTCCAGGATGGTTTCTATTATGTCATCTACTCCTAGATCATCCAGATCATATATGTTTTTGGAATTGAGGAACTTTATGATGGTGTTGGTTGTAGCGGACGTTTCTCCCAATTTGGCATTGATAGTAGAATTGGTTTTCTTGGCTTTCTCCATCAATTCCTTCTGCTCAAATACTATCTGGATACATGGCCAGATTTCATATATTTCTTCAATGATATTATTCCATATGATTTCTTTAACATGGGCTAGTGTGTAGCCAATAAAAGACTCAGTTGTTGACTTCATCCATGCATCTATCTGATTTTGAGCTCTCTAAAGCTCTGCTGCATGAAAAGTCCCAGTCTTTGTTTGATGATCCTATAGAAGTTCGATTTGAGCCTGCAAACTTTTGATCTCTCCAGTCTAGAGAGACATGTTTTGTACTGCATTTACCAACTGATCTAAAACATCCCCTGTAGTTGTTGTAGAAGATATGGATATAGGAATAGCTATGCTAGGTAGTGCTTCCAAAGGGAGAATAGCCATTTTGGAAGTTTTATCCTTTTATTTAATCAATTTTTCCATCTCTGTCTCCATTTGCTTCAACTGTGCACTCTGCTCCATGATGAGTTTCATCATATCTGCCTTTTGTGTCTTTGTTTCTTCAATATCCTTAGCCAAATGATCTTTTGTAGCTGGCAATTTTAACTGCTTCCTTAATGTTGCTATGTCTAAATTATTTTTCTTTATAAGTTCTTCTGTAGCATTGATGTTTCAGGGGTTATAACCCACTTTGATCACCAAGTCCTCCAGATTTTTGATCTTGGTGTCTTTGGCAAGTACAGAGACCTTCTCCATCTTTAGTTGTGATTGGACATTTGCTAATGTAACCTGAAGTTTAGGAAAACTCATAGCAGTGCCGGTGACAGTCGAAAAAATAATTTCCCCAGTCTGCTTATGCATCTCCATTTGGTCAATGGGATGTATATCTTTTACATCAAACTCAAATGTTGTCCTCTTGTAGTATGATGTTGCCTTGGGCTAGGGAACCTGTGCCTGGAGGAATGCCATTTACATTTTTCCCTTTTCTAAGTCAAAGGATGATAGCAGCCTGCTTTGAGAACCATAAGTCTACTTCTAGAACTGATTGTAGGTATTAATATTTAAGGCCTCATTCTTTACTTTTATCTCCTTAAAAATGTCCATTATACTTTTCTCTATCTCCCCTGTAGTAGATGTGTTGTGAAGCCGTGGAGGTAGTGGGAGACAGTGTGGTCTGATCACCCACTAATGAGGAAACAAGTGGCTCATCAGTGGTGATAATGTTCTCCTGCTCTGAGTCCTTGCTGAGGCTTAGTTTGGAACTAAGCTTGGCCTTCTCCCTATACATAATTTTAAATCCTTCACTGAAAATTTCAGTCCCTGAAGGGGACTCTTTTTCTCTGATTCTCTTAGTTGTTTTCTCCTACATGGTAGGAGTCTGTATTGTAGAGGGTGATACCATCTGCTCCTCTCCCTCTTGTAGGGTATTCTCAACCCATTCTAGCTAGTTTTTGTACTTCTCTATCTCTGGTCTAGTTGTGTGAAAATAAGGAGTAGATTTGGTTTTTACTCTTAATTTATAAATGATCCCTAATGGATCATATGACTAGGTAAATCTAAGGTTGAACTGAATTTATTTTAGTATCTTATCTACTTCTTCCCCTGCTGCCTATTTGTTGCAAATGAAAGGCCCAATCTGTGTTTTAATTTTGAACTGGGACTTCTTCTTGGCAGCTACAAAGTGGATCTCATCCATATTGAGCATCTTCCTTATGTACTCTAGAGAAAAAATCCTCATTGTGAGGAATTTAGGTAGCTTGTAAGGTGCAAGCTCACACCCAAATATTCTCAATTATGTATAGTTTTGATAGAGGTACCAATCCCATATTTGAACTTGGTTTGATAGTTGCAACGCCTTTCTAATTTCCTCACTGGTCCTCGGTTCTATTCTGCTGCTTAAGAGACTAATTTCTGGATGCACAAACATCTCTATGAATTTTTTATATGTATATTCCTTTTGTTCCTTCATCACCAGTGTAGTCCAGAAGATGACTTACTGTTGTTTTCCTTCTTCATCCACCTTTTTTAAAGAAAGGTTGATGTTGTCTCCCTGAAAGTATAAGAACATATAAACTAACATAGAAGCATCCTTGAATACCTCCTTAGTTAGGAATTTGATAAGTTCCTGGTGAATTGAATATGCAAGACATTGGCTAAAATTAAAGATGATGGAGGGCTTAGAATCAGTAGAGAAAATGGACATAAATCTTATGATGGCCTCATCTACCCACTGATCTGAGTAGTAGCCAAGAAGGTAAGAGATAACTGTGATAATCTTCTTTTCTCTCTCAGGGAAAATGGAGGAGGGATAAGGAGAATTTTTCTTTGGCAATAAGGCATCTTCTATCAAGAAAATTTCCAGGGTTTTGGCCCTTTTAGCAAAGTCTAATTTTTGTTACAGTTCAACAAGTGCTTCATAGCAAAATGAGGTAGCATTCTCTACTGTGGGGGCCTGCATCATCTAGTCTATGGCTTGAGGAGTGATAGTAAACATAATTTCTTCAGTGGGGGTAATGATGCCATTTTAGCTTGGCAAATAACATGCATGACACTTCCTAACAAATTCTGGGGTGCTGTGGGTACGAGGAAAAATATAACGGTGTAAATTTGATTCCTACAGCTGAATGTCATCGGATTTGTCTATGTATTTTTGTTCGAACTAGCAATACATCTCAAAGAGGTCAAATTCGTAGAGCATTTCATGGATTTTAAGGTCTCTGTCAGCTAAAGGGATGTGGTGAAAATCAATGGGAGGATAGATTAGAGGATTGACGAGTTCTTCTAGTCCCTTTTCCTTTGGAGGCATCTTGGGATAAGGCTAAGGATAGTAGTGAAAATTGGATTGGAGGTTTCAATACATAGAGAGAAGTCAGGTGTTGGGGGCAAGAACAGAGGTAATAGGCTGAAAATTATTGAGCAGAAAGTGTCACTCACGGGTGAAAATGTCGAAGTTTAGTCCAGCAAACCTGTAACAAAGCAATAATACTGACAACATATGAGTTCAGTAACCAGTTAACAATTGAAAGGGAGGTTTATATAACAGTGTGGTTTCTCCATTGAAGGTGACGTGGGTCCGTTGGATTAATGGCTAAACCATTTACTACTTAACGACTTAATTTTGGAGGGAGTAGATGCAATTGGTGGAGTTAACGGGAAAATGATGTGATAGAAGGTGAATGACGGGAGTGCAATGGGTAGGAGAGAAGTATCGAGAGGCGGAGAAAGTGCTTTGCGGGGGGGGAAGCGGTTAATGGTTTTGCCCGAGGGGGGTCCGAAAAGATGTGGTGTTGACACGTAGGGGCGGGCGCGATTTCGAATACCGCCCATTTCGGACCCCCCCAAACAGTAAAGTTCAGATGGTGGGGGGGGGGGGGAATGCCATGTGGGATGTTAGATCTTGGGAGATGGGCAGAGATGAGGTGAGAGGTGGCGGAGAGTTAATCGTGAGGTGACGGGTTGCTCTTGGTGGGGTCGGGAATTAATAATGTAATGCATAGGGGGAATATTTGGTGTATATGGTGGGGTAATAAACATAGGAATAAGTGATTAATACACCAAAGTATGAGTGGAGGGGCAACTTTGGGGTTTTTAAAACTTAGGGATAGGGAATTAATACACCAAAATTAATTGATATATAACTCTTTAGAGAAAAACCTTTGTCCCTTTGCCTTTTTCTTCTGTGCATGAAAACAATACTTGACTTTTCCTAATGTGGTGCATTTTGACTAGTAGCATGTGCATTTATAAAAATATGAAATGAAGCCATTCTTTTATTTTTTCTTCCCTAACATTTTATTTTTCTTTTTCCTTATTTGTTTAGGGCAGCTAACACCTATCATTTTATTGATATGGATGCCTATAAAACATTAAATTGGCCTAACATTTTAAATTTTCTTTCTTTTTCATCCAAACCAAATAATGTTACAACATTGGCTCCAGCTAGGGACTGTTTCCCCTTGTGGGATGCAGAGAACAAGCAGGTCCAAGTGCCTTCTCCTCAGGCTATGGAGTCTTTGTTGAAACATATACTCACTTGCAATTTTTTTCAAAAATAAAATAAACTCTCCAGATATTTACAGATGATGAATGAATGGATGAAAAATTAATACTGAATGTAATGTTTCAAGTATTTCCCATTGACTGGCAATGAGGAATACTCTCCTTCCAAATTTTGTAGGATGAATGTATTGTTCCCTTTGACTTTTGCAATGCTAAATGGACCAAACCAGAGGTTGTCAAATTTTGCATGCTTTCCTTTATCTTCTCTCCTTGTATCCCATCTAAGCACTAGGTCACCTTTCTTGAAATTTCTTTCTCTAGCCTTTCTATCAAACAGTTCTTTCATCTTATTTTGGTATTTCCTTAGCTTGTACTGAATTTCATCCATGTCTTCATTCAACTCAATAATTTGATTAATCCTTCTTGAGAAATCATATTTTTCTTCATAGGATTCCTGGAGGAATCTCATAATAGGTAAAGCTAAATGAGTAGGAAAAATTGCTTCCTTGCCATAAACTAATTGGAAAGGAGACTTTCCTGTTGATCTCTTAGGAGAAACTTTATTTGCCCAAATTGCATGGATTAGATGGTTGTCCCAACTCTTTTTATGGTCTTCAAGAGTCTTCTTAATGACCTTAACTAAGCTCTTGTTGGAAGACTCTACTAGCCCATTACCCTGTGGATAGTATGGTGTAGAATGGTGTAATAGGATTGAATACTTTTGACAGAACTCAATCATTTTAACACTGCTAAAAGTTGTTGCATTATCTGTAACAATCTGTTGAGGACATCCAAATCTTGATAGGATGTTTTCTTCAAGAAATTTAATCACAAAAGTATCAATTTCATTTTTAATAGGTATGGCTTCTATCCATTTGGTAAAATAGTCTGTAGCAGTTAAAATCCATCTACGTTGATTACTTGATTATGGATGAATTTCCCCTATAAAGTCCAACCCCCATTGTAGAAAAGGAGAATGAACCAATACTGTAACTAAAGGAAGTGATGACAGTTTTTGTTTTCCTACAAATAATTGGCATGGTGTGCAACTTCTTACTCTTGCTCCAACTTCATTAAAAAGTGTGGGTTAGTAGAAACTGACTTTTAAAATTTTGTAGGTTGTTGTTGTCCAGGCATAGTGTCCACCACAAAACCCTACATGGAACTAATCTATAATTCCCTTTGTTTCATTTTCAGTTAAACAAAGAAGAAGGATATTAAGAGGGTCTTTATAGTATAGATTAGCATTGATAATGCAGTATTTTACTGCTTTAAATTTTAGGGCTTTGCACTGCTTCAAGTTAAGATCAGCTGGACATTGAAAATCCCTAAGAAACTGCACAATATCAAAGTACCAATCATAGAGTATATATTTCTGATCTATGTGAACAAGAATGGCTTGATCTAAAGAAAGAGGTTCTTGTAGGTTCTCCCCTTCTATAAGAGGAGGAGGTTCTTGTGGATTCTCGTCAGTTATTAAGGAAGGTTCTTGTGGATTCTCCCCAGATGAAATTTAAGAAACCATATTTATCCCAAATACTTTGCAGTTGGATTTAGCCAACAATTTAGCTAGGCCTTGGCCTTTTACTAGCTTTGTGGTCTTAATTTCAAGGTCAAATTAAAGGATTTTAGCAATGCATCTCCCTCTTCTTCCATCAGTATCAGGCTGGGTCAAAACAATTTTAACAGCATGCTTAGGGACATAAGTTGTAATGTGTGAATGCAGGACATAGGTTCTAAAGGCTTTGAGGACTTGAATTAAGGCATAAGCTTCTTTTTCAATAATATCATACCTGAGTTCAGCAACCCTCATAACTTTGGAAAAGAAGGCTATAGGCTGGTCATCACCATTTTTGTTCTTTTGTAAAAGTACAGTAGCTAAGGTTGTCTCGGATGCAAAAAAGAATATGCTAAAAGGTGAAGAATAATCAGGGCTAGCTAATGTAGGGGCCTTAGATATAGAAATTTTTATCTGATCAAAAGCATATCTAGCAAAAACTATCCATTTCACTTCATTGTTTTTCTTTAGCATATCAATTATATCCTTAACTATCTCTACATAATTAGGCACAAACCTTCTGAGAAAATTAATCTTTCCATGGAAGGTTTGTATCTCTTTCTTATTCCTTGGTAGAGATAGGGTCTAAATGGCTAAAACTCTCTTTGGTTCAATTATAACTCCCTCCTTGGAGATTATATGCCCTAGTTATTTCCCTTCCTTTACAACAAATAAAAATTTCTTCGGATTAATGGATATGCCAGATTTCCCACACCTGTAAAAAACTTTACTCAAGTGTTTTAAATGATTTTCATCAGAATCAGAGAAAACAGTTAAATCATCTAAATAAATGACAGTAAATTCAGATGTTTAACCTACAAATTCTAGATCCATGGCTCTCTAGAAAGTGGCTCCAGCATTGGTTAACCCAAATGGCATTCTAGCATACATAAATGTACCCCAAGGAGTGGTGAAAGTAGTTTTGTCGAGGTCATCTTGACTTACCATGATCTGGTTGTAACTAGCAAATCCATCTAGCATAGAAATCCTATTTGCACTTGAAACTTTCTGAAGTAGATGATCCATTTTGGGCAATGTATAGTTATCCTTTAAAGATGATTTGTTCAGATTTCAGAAGTCTACACATAGCCTAATCTCACCATTTTTCTTTCTGATAGGAACTAGGTTGGTTACCCAATTAGAATACATTAAAGGTACTACGATATGAGCATCAAGCATCTTTTTAAGTTCTTTCTCAATGGTTGGAAGTAGTATGGGATTGATTCTTCTTAGTTTTTGCTGAAAGGGTTCTGCTTCTGGCTTCAAAAGAATCTTATGCTCAATCAAAGATGTACCATAAGTTTCTAACTCATTATAAGACTAGGAAAAAACATATTTGTGATTTTTAAGAAGATTCAAGTATTTGATTTTTAGATCCAAAGGTAAGGTTGATGACAATTTAACATTTCTCACATCATTCAAAGTCCCAAAATTGCATTCTTTGATTTCTTCTTCAGGTGAGTTAAATAAGGGGTTTTTAGAGACATCATTATTATCAAATAGTTTTTCCAATGGAACTAATCCTTTAGGAATAAAATTATTAGATAATTGGATGATATCATGATCAAGAATTTTAGGACTGAATGAAGTTTCTGGATTTAGGTGATTTGATTCTTGAACATTGTTTTGATCTTCTTCAATTTGCATATTTGAGAATTCATCAATGACTTGAAGGAAAGATTTTAATTTTTCATCATCTTCAAAATTTTTCCAGTGTTTAAGGTTATCAAGAATTGATGGTCTATACTTAACTTGAATTTGGTACTCTAACAATACTGGCTCTGGGATTTTGAAAGCTTTTGTTGAGAGAGCTAGTGATTCAACATGCATATTTTCATCTCTGGGAATAGCAGTTATGTTAAATCCTTTGAAGAAATTTTCAATTGTGTCCCAAGCTTCATTTCTATAGGACCTAAGCCTTGGATGTTTCGTTTGACATGGATTTCTAAATTGCTTCACTATAAGCTCAGAATCTGAAAAGACACTCAAGTTTTGAACCTTTAGACTCTTAGCTAGCTCAAGACCAAGAAGAAAAACCTCATTCTTAGCCACATTATTGGTGACCTAAAATTCAAGTTTACATGACTGAGTTATGTTTTCTTTATTTGGTGAAATTAAAACAATTCCCGCTCCTACTCCTTCTTTTGAGAAAGAGCAAACAAAATAAAGTTTCTAGATATCTGATTCTACAATTTAGGTTTGGAAACTATATTTTCAATGGAAAGTTGATTGTTTGATGAATTTTGTGAAGACAAATAAAAGGAACCAAAAACTTGATCTATTGCATAGATAGGGTGGTTTTTTGCTTAATCAGACCTACAAATAGTATGAAGGAATTTGACTTCCTTATATAACCTTAAATGTTCACCTCCATAGATTGGAATAGTAGAAAAAGACATGTCCATCTGAAGTGATCCTCCAAGTTTAGCACAACGTGATCTAGATAGAAGCATGCCAAACTTGGCAGGAATATCAGTGACAACTATGTCTAAAACTATACTCTTGACAGGTACTTGAGCTAAGGTCACAACTAGGTCTTTGATCAATCCTAGGCATGGTACTCTCTTTGAATCAAAGGTGTAAAGATCATGATAAGAGCAGGTAACTTGTAACTAAAGCTGGTCCATAATTACCTTTGGCATAAGATTATGAGAAGCTCCAAAATCCAACATGAAGTTATACAAAAGAAAGTCATGAAATTTTAAAGTTACATAAAATGGTGGAACAATTTCATGAATCATATCAAAACTGGGGCCAAACACTACTAAGGGCTTTTCATATTGCAAACTAAAAAACATCTCCCTCAGCATCTACACTAGAGGACTGTATCCATTTAGACACTTGAATTTTATAACCAGGGTTTTTGGAAAGTTCAGCTAAAGGTATAGGTATCTTGACCCTTTCCAATTCCTTTTCAATATTAAAAGTTGTCAAAATAGTCTTGCCAGATGAAAAGGTTTCAATGGATGACTCTGTAGTCTGGGGTGTTGGAGTTTGTGTTTGAACGAATTTTATTGCAGGTTCAATTATAGTGGTAGATTTTGAAGGTCTACCAGGACCTGATCTGGGTCTTGGATCATACCTCTTATTGAATTATGCAATCAGAAATTCAGAGAATGCTAGGTATTTTGAAAGCTGAGCATCTTCTTGTTTTTGTCCAAAAGACTGAGCTGAAGATGAAGGAACTATTGTCATTTGTATTGTTGAAGAATCAATATTATTGATATCTTCAGTGATTAAAGGGCCTGTATCCTATGGTTGTTGATCATCAATCAACAAAGGTGGTTGAACATTTTGATCAGAACCCGGTCTATGAAGAATCTGCATTTGACGAGTTCTTCGAAATTGAGTTTGAGCTTGATGTTTGACAGTAATTTGCTGAGCAGTTCTAGGTTGTGTTTCAATTTTATAAATCATATTAGAAAATTTTCTAAGTAAAGATGTAATTTCATCACTTTTCTAATCTTCAAGTTTATATTTGGAAGAAGATGAGTCATCAACCCTAGCTTTTAGCTCTCTTTCTTCTTTCTCTTCTTTAACTTTAAGTTTTCTAGAAGCTGACATATTAGCTTCTACCTCTATAGCATTTGTTTGCATGTATTCTAATGTATTAGAAACCATTTCCCTTAGCATGACTGAAAAGTCATCTTCAAATGCTTTAGAAAATCTGACCTTTGCAGCTGCTACTGGTGGTTTACAATTAGAAGTAATTTTATGATATATTTTGTTAAATATTTTGATGAATTCAACAACTGGCTCACCAGAGTTTCTCTTTAGTTCTTCAAATTCAGTGAGAAATTAAACATGATATTTCTTTACCCCCCATTGGTTTTTAAGGATAGTTATGAGCTAATTCCATGTTCTAATAGAGTCATCTCTAAGTTGCCAAAACTAGATCCTAACATTTCCTTCTAAAGATTCTACAAATAATCTCATATAAACATATTCCTACTCTATGTTCATATTGTCATCAAAATCTAGGAAAGCTGATACATGATCCTCTGTTAAGGGATGTGTTTCTCCATTAAATCTTGGTAGATGTTTTAGATATCCATCAAGAAAATTTTCCAAGTTTGCAAGGAGAACTAGAGCAGCATACCTTGCTTGCACAATGGGTCGAAAAGCCATCATAGCAGGAGGAGTATGGGGTGATTGAGTGGATGATGATGAGGAAGAAGAAGATGATGAACATGAAGATGAAGGAGATGAAGATGAATCGGTAGGGGTATTAGTATGTGGAGGAGAGAAAGAGGGAGGAGACCTCTTTGAATATTTCAAAGGGGTTTTAATAACCAACTTCTGAACTCCTGGTGGAAAGTCTTCCTTATTATCAAACAAAGTATTTGAATAGATAGAAAATGTCTCTTCAAGATTAGTAAAGGTTGATGGAATAGAATAAGGATTTGGAGTGATGAAATCTTGAGGCTTGAATTCAAGTAAATGTAAACCCATTTATTCCTCAGATGAAGGTGATTTGATAGGAATGGATGGGACTTGATATGACTCAAGTGACTGTATTAAAAAGGTTGATGGAATATCTAGTCATCTAGAATGGAGTTCAGAAACCGTAGGAGGTAGTTCAATCCAATCAAGATGGGATGGCACAAATGAAAAATGATCTATAGATGAGATGTCTTTAGGGTGTAAAACTGAAGAAGAAGAACGGGTTCTATGTCTTCTCCTTGAAGAGGCTCCCCTAATAAGCCTTTCTGGATCTGGTAGAGGGTTAACAATCTCAAAAGAAAAACGTGATCTAGTGTGCTTAAAAGGAGTCAGCTTGGACCAGTGGAATCACCAGGTGAAATATTTTGACCTATATCCTTATCCTTTATTCACCTTAAAGGAAAGGGAGAATCGTTGCCCCAGGGAAAATTTATCTTTCAATCCTTCGCTCCCCGATAACGGCACCAATATGATGTTGTCCTTTGAGATAACCTAAGGTCAATTAGTTATGCCAAAGAATATATAATGTTTTGTTGTTTTAAATGATTGGATGAGCAGTGAACTGTTTATAAATAGGTGCTTTAAAATTAGATAGATTCTTAATAAAATAAAAGATTGTTCTTTAACTGCACATGGATATTTTGATTTTAGTGGGATGAATAAGTAGAATAAGGGGAAGTATAATTGATTTAATATTAAAACTGAGTATTTAACCATTTATAAGAAGATGTTAAGAAAATTGTGTTTTCTTAATAAACAAAATATAATCAGACTATCACAGAGATCTAGTGCAATTTATACTCAAAGAGGAATTTACAATAGAAAATAGTTCTGTAAATTTATCTCTTATTTAAATTACAACTTCATAGAGGATTCAAAATGAAACTGAAATTCAATTAAATTTTAAACCCGATAACTGCAAAAGACATGATTTATATGAAGAAGACATCATGAATAAACAATATGAAATACAACTCACTGAGAGACAGACCATATGAGGCAAATCCAGAATATTTTATTATCTCAAAAATGCTCCAGCTTAATACAAATCTTCTTGATATCTTGTTCAAGGGTTCAACCCTGAATACTTCGACAAAATGAAGCATTTAAACAAAATTTACAAAAGTATTAATATTTAAGCCTGAGTGACACAGGATTCTATTATTAACTTTGAACTAATAGAAAAGAAATAATGCAATCAAAAGGAATGAATCTGGTGAAGTGATTTGGACATCTAGCCCTACTTTGGAGGAGAATAGTTGCTGAGTGGTGACTTTTTGGGTGCTACGCTGGGGAAGCTAACCTATCTTTTTAATCCTGGAATTCACACAACTTGTCCCACCGCTCTTCTTCTGGAATAGTAATCTTTGTTACCTTGTGGTAAATCTCATCTACCTCAGTATACCAAGAAAAAGTGGGTTTTATTGCAAAAATGTTTTTTCTCTTGTGTTGGATAAAACTTATGTTGCTAATATCTTCGTAAAAATCTCTCCCTGTCATAAAACCTTTGATGTTGGAAGACTTAGTTGTATCCTTGGCAATGTCCTGAAGCTTTTGTTATTACTCAGGATTTTCTCTAGAAGTTATCAGAAGAAATAAAATGACCGAGGTAACCACAAACCAAATTTTAAGCATAGGCTCTAGCCAACCTATGGCTTAGAGAGGGCTCTCCCTATATGATTTAGCTTTGTTTGCTGGGATTTTTAGGCTAGTTCTGAATGTTCGAGGGGTTTTTGATTTGTATTGAAGATTGGATGTTGGAATCCTTAAAACAGATGGATAGAATGATGTCTTTAGACCATTGGGCTATGGAGTCAACAGAAGGGCAACAGAACTGGAATTAACTCACTAAAGGGAGTGTTCAAAGGGCAACCTAGCAAAGTATAGTGCAGGTCTTTGGGCTAGAGGGGTGAGAAGGTCTTAACCAGGGTGAGAGAGAAATTAAGAATTCTCAGACCGGGATCAAAACGAGGAATAAAGGATAATCAGAAACAAAGGGTAATTAAGAATCCTTTGCTATAGATTACAGAAAGACAACCTAAACTAAGGAGCAATTAAGAATTCCTTAACTTAGATAATTAGTAGAAAACATTTAAATGCATAACAATTAAAACAAAGTGAAATTAAGCAAATTTTGAGATATCATTCCATGTTATAGCATTTAGATACAAAAATACATTAAAGATTGTGGAAAAACTTTTAGAAAGATAACAACAACATCAGAAAATAATTGTCTGCACTTTGCTCTACACATGAATCCTGTGAAATATCTTTTCTTTATTCATCAATCCCACTTGCTGGGCCAGTGAGTGATACAATAGCTTTACGGTCTTTCGATCAAGAAGTCTATAGAAATGTCTAAGAATACACCCTACATACTTCGAATTGTGAAGTATTTATACAAAAATTATTAAAAAACATCTCAAACTAACTTGAGATTTAATCTAGGAAAAACAAATATCTTCTTGCAAGAAGATAGACACAGCTATTTAATTGTTTTCATGCCGTCCCTTTTATTGTGGTGATGCTGGCCTTTATAGTTTGGTTTGTAGCATTTTATGCTGGCTTGCTGTTGTGGTCTTTTACGTTGGAATCTTCTTTGACTTTTAACCTTCACCTGATACTCTTTGACACTGATACACTTTGGCATGCTAACCTGTTTTCATCTATTTACCTGGTTGTTCGACTTTTACTGTACAGTAACCTTTTTACTGTAAATTTCTTATAGTAAATCAGTCATCTTTTCCCATCATTTATCATCAGGTAACTTGACATTCATCATTCGCCTATATATCTCATCAGCTTCGGTATACTTGGCAAAATTGGGCTTGGTGATGAATAAGTGTTTTATATCATGCTGGAGAAAAACAAGTTCTCAAATGTATTATACAAAACTTTTCCTGTTGTCAGTGCTTTTATTGCTGAAGTGCTAGCTTGTTCTTTAGCCAATTGCCTGAGTCTCTTATCATAGTATTGTTGTGTCATAAGTTTGTCATTAATGACCAATGGACTGTGCAATCCTTTTTCCCTCAAAATTTGGAATTTATCCATGAATCTATCAATGGCTACCTGCATGTTCTAACACTTTTCTTCCAAGTTTAGCATTAGGTTTCTCTTGGAAAGGACCTTCCTTATTTCCAAAATGGTTTCAGTTTTGTCTTCTATATCCAACTCATGAAGCTCATACCTATTTTTGTTGTTAAGGAAGTGGATGAGTCTATTGGCATCCTCAGGCATGTCTCCCAATTCCTCCTTGACTTTTTGGATAGCTTCTATAGCTATCTTTATCAATTTTGTTTGCTCAAAAATAACTTAAATAGATGGAAAAATTTCCTTGACAGAGTCAATGATATTGGCCCATAACAATTCCTTGGCTTGTCCAAGGGGTTTGTCCAATGTTAGGTATTTATCCATAGCTTTGACTCTTTCACTCATTCTATTGGCCTTTTGTGCCTCTTCCTTTTGCATAATTTGGGAAAGTTTGTAGTCAGTTTCTAAAATTGCCACCTTTTATCTTAGTTTGTTCATTTTTGTAGCCTAGATTGACATTTCATTCATGGCTCTGATTAATTTGTATGCCTCTTATCTTGATGTACCTGCTATTGTAGATTCTGCTGTGACTAGCAATGTTATGGCAGGTGGAGCTGTAGGTGCTAGTGAAGCTGCTAATGTGGAAGGGACTATTGTAGATACTGTTGGGATGACATTCGTGGAAGTTGTGGCTATTTCAGTTTTTTTTAATTGGAACAAGCTATCCAATTCTTTCTCTATCTCCCTTAGTTGATCATTGAGTTGTAGGACCAAGTCCATCAACTCCTCATGCTTGTGCTGGGTCTCAAAAACTTCAAATTGTTGTGGGGAAAAATGCCTATTTAGGACGATCCTATCCACCTAAGGTGTGACAGCGCCTTAGCAACAAACGAATACAGCTATCATGATTTCTTCCTTTATGAAATATGAAAGAGAGGAGATCGGCAGACTTACCGTTGTCTTCCGGTTGTCCCTCGAACTAGATCCTCTTCTCTTTGTGTGTCCACAGCTACTTGCCTCCTCGCTTGATCAAGAGAACAGCTACTTGAATCCCACGAGATCACAAGAGAACAGCTACCTGTGACAAGAGAACAGCTACTTGCAACAAGAGAAGGACACAATACAAAGGCAAATATACATATTCATAAATGATTCAGGATTAGAAGTAAATCAAATATACTAATGCAATTACACAAAATACACAGCATATAGGAAAGAATCAAGATAGCTTTATTGAAAGTAACAAGGTTCAGGAAGAGATACAACCCATAGGGCTCCAACCCAGCATCTCCTTCCCAGCAGAATGGACTTCCTTCTTCAGCTCCTTTCAAAGCATAACACACCCAATATTTCTAGCCACAAACCAACAACAATTCTTTGCAAATACTAAATTCCAGCCTCCTTAGACCTCATGGGAGAGATCTATATATAGGATTTTTGGAGAAAGGATGAGTCAGCTTGAGGCTGGCATGAAGCTGACTAGTGTCCTCTCCCACTTCAGTTCTTGAGTCCACTTGGAGGTTCTTGCTTCCACTTGGAGATTTGGAACCTCTTACTCATCACCAGTCGAATTCCCTGATCCAAGTGTCATTTTGGAAGCTTCCTGGGCATTGACACCTTGAGGAATGACTCTGCCACATGTCCAAACTCGCCCAGCGCAGGTAGCCTTCTTTGCAGTTGACATTCAACGCAGGTAGACAGTGGAGCAGTTGACATTCAATGCAGATGCTCAGTGGAGCAGTTGACATGATCCAGAATTGCCTTGTTTTTGAGTGTTTTCAGGTGGAGAACTTTTGTTAAGTGCTATGGTTTGCTGGCCTTGTTCCTCTAGGGGTAGGAACAACATGTTTAGGGACTTTGGATCCCTTGATTATTGACATTTCATGCTCAGTGATGCAAGGCACAAAAATTTCTATAACAGTTGCCCCCTAAAGTATGAGGCCGTTTATCGGGTGAAATGCTTTATCCAGGAGGGTCCGAAGTTCATCCATCTGCTGGGAGGAGACCTGTAATAAAATACAATAAAATACATTATGATTCATACTGCTTTCATGATCTAGCTGAGGCGGGCATTCCCATGCTTAGCTTTATAAATTCATTTTTGTACATAGAACAGACGATCGTCTGATGGTAGACTGATAATTTTGGTGAAATTATCATCCTTTGAGTAGGATGATCATCTGCTGTAATGATGTACATATCAAATGTCTTTATTTTTCCTGAATATATATCGCAGCCCGGATGGATGAAACTAGATCCGGGGTCTTCAAACTCATTCGATCTTCACTCTAAGTACAAGTCGATCCATGTGAGAATTGCGCTGAAGTCGAACATGGAAAGACATCTCTTGATTACCGGTCAATGAGGTAAACCGTTAACAAGTGCGAGAGGAATCACCGATAATGATAATGACCCTCAAGGTACTGCAGTACAATTCACGTGGTGTGAATAAAGGACTTGGCGTCGAACACCACGCAAAATCTTCTGGTCGAAGGTCATTGATGTATACCTGTCACCGGAAGTGAGAAACTTGCCATTGAGGCATGCAAGCTTCAAAGTACTGAAGGGGTTGTTCCTAGATCAACTCCTTGGATAATGAGCTGATGTCGACAAGGAGCGATCTGTCAAAAGAGGGCCTTAATGAATCCCACATCAGTGACACGGAACGGAGCTAATGATTTTAATGGAGGTGAAAACAATCTGTGACATATGATTCGGGGTGGCGGTCATGAATGGATGAAGGATAATGTATGGCAGTGGATGGGACCCGGTTGACTCTTTCTGAACGACTTCTCTTGAACATATGGTGACACTGATGCGATGGATCGGTAGCATTACCCCAAATATGGATGGTATGGCAAGACCATGGTGATGTGACCAGTGAATGAAACAACCCAACCCGATTTGTGATACGGAGGAAAAGTGTCATGTTCAAGAGCGACCTGCTACCATCAAAGTTTTCTTGATTTTTCCCAAATTTTCCCCAGTCATTGCTGACCAGTACCTCTTTATTTTTGTCAAGCTTGAGGAGGATAACATATGCTTGTTCTATAACCTGCCCTTCGGGCAAGCCCATCGCTATGTTTTAACGAGCCTAGCGATAGGGAAACTCGTTCTCGTCTAAAGACAAGTTTGTCTCTATTTAATCATTTTAACAAGTCTAACGACAAGGATAACTCGGTCCTTTTCATTTTTAGAGAGTCTGAAAAGGTACATAAAGTCAACTCCAAAATTCCTTTTTCATCATCTAATCCCTTAAGTCCGAAAAAGTATAAAACAATACAGAAGGGATGAGTTTTCGATAACTTTAACGAGCCGAATAAAACAAGCGCTCGACCTTTTTGTGTAATAATCCCTCAGGTCCAAAAAGATTAAAATCTAGAGGAGGGATAGCTCTTCCGGTCCTTTAACGAGCTGGAAGGCCAAAACTCGGCAATCTTTTCATATTTTACGAGTCAGTTGAAAAGAGCTTAAAGAAGACTCGTCTTTTGAGGAACGAGTGATAAACAGGGATAGCAACTGATTCCAGGTACAGGTTGGAATCTTCCAATCACGGCAGTGTCACAAGGATGGCTAGGTGAAATCACTCTTCGTAGCTGTTCCTCAAAATGGGTAAACAATCATATGGAGGTGAACGATCGGCCAAATGAAAGTGGAGGTGGCAGGTGCAAACACGACCAAAGCTTTTGTGGCTGATAAATTTACGATCACAGCGGTTATTTACCGGGATAGGTTCATTTTTTAGTTAAAAATGAGTTTAAACTCTGGAGGAAACATTGCTCACTGCTTATATTTATTTTTTAACGAGCATGAAGACCGCGTTAAAACTGCTCGGATCTTGCGTTTATTTTTTAACGAGCATGAACTTTATGCTAAAACTGCTCGGTTACCCAGTCATAAGATAAGAGTGTCTCATGAAAGATCCCATTTTTTACAGAGCTTGCGCCTTACCAAAGCTATGCTCACTCTTCTTTCTTTATGCAAGTTTGGAAACGGCTAATCCTATGAGTTTAAAGGGTTAGACCTACAGGTTTAAAGGGAGGACCTAAAAATTTAAAAAATAAATAGTCGCCCCTTGCTTGCACTCCAAAAGGTTTGCATGCCCCCAGGTATAAGGTATGATTTCAAAGTTACCTCTACTTCAATTCCATCGAAACTTTCGTTTCACCGAGAGAGGCCTACCTCTTTCAGGTTACCCAAAGATTGTCTCGTTAATCTTTCAAACAAAACACTTCCTCGGCAATGTCTACCGAAATAAACAAAGGTGAGTGACGACCCCCGCCCTCTCACATAACTTTGACAAGAGAATCTTATTCCAGAACAACCCCACTTCCAACCACGGACGGGGTACGGACTAGTCATATTCTCCCGCGGAAACCTACCCTATACCCAAAGTTTCCCTGCCGAAGCAGGCCAGGATGCATGCTCCCTGGGTTCTAGTCATATCCTCCCAGATTACTCGCGCTCATCAAGAGGATGGACCGTGGGTTGAGACACTTCTTGCATGAATAGACCATTTAGGGATGGCACATGACTATTTGCGATGTGTGATCCGGGAAACGAAAGTTGGTCTACGAGCTTGACCATTCTTCCTTCATGCGGAAAACACATTACTCTAAAGAGTGAGGAGACTACAACTCCCATGCAATATATATAGTCTCGTCCAAGGAGTAGGTTATAATCCAAGGGTCCTTGAACGACCATCACGTTCATTTGAACGATCTTTCCTTTCAATGTTATAGGCACATTGGGGAGGATCCCTAAAGGTCGACTGGTTCCTTTATCAAAACCTGATAGATTTCTCATCTCAGGTAAAAGCGTCGGCGAACCAAGCGCTTTCCAAGCAATAGAGGAAAGAATACTCACAGATGCCCCCTCATCAATGATAGTGCCGGCCATTACCATTCTGTATATTTGACAAATAATTCTGAATGGCACACTGGCTGGCAACCGGGGTCTGCCTAGTTGGTTCCAATCAAAGGACACAACCAGGTTGCTTGGTGGTGGAACCGAATATACGGCCGGATAGCGCTCTGATGAACTTCCTTCCTGCGACAAAGGAATGGTGGCATTGCCCCCTTGATCATCAAAGTCAGTGCTGATGAAGAGAACTTGGACGGTGTCGTCTGTATTCTCCTCTGTGATGGTGTCATTCGAAGATGGAGCCTCTGAAGGCAAAACCGGGTCAACTGCCGTATCAACCTTTTGACTTTCGTCAAGCATGGATCCATATGGTTCTTCTTCAATGACAGGTGCTTCGGCTGACCATCTAAGTGGCTCAGCCGGATTCTCAACTAGTGAGGGACTTGGCAGGAGTCTTTGATATCCAGGAGGAAGATTCGCTCGTAAAATCGGGCGATCTTCCAGAACTCTTTTTGCCTCGTCTAAAAAGGGACAACGGTGGATGGCGTGATCGCCTTCACACAGTCTGCCGGGAAATTTAACTTTCCCATTCTGTCCTGGAGCTTCACTCCCACTAGTTGACAGTGAGCAGTCGACATGGCTATCAGAGGTCGATGCTCCCGAATTGTGCAAACGAGGGGACCAGTCTCTTAGTATCCGTGGGATACAGGGACAATCTCTATGGAAGTGGTCTCCCCTGCATATGATGCATGGCGATTTAGGCCTTACAAGTGCGGTGTGTGGATTTTTGTTAGACGACATCTGTTTGCCCCCAGTCGCCTTAGGCTCCTTCTTCTTATTTTCTTTCTTCTTCTTCTCCTTCTTCTCCTTAGGAACCCGATTTTTTGATCGACCAGTTCCGTCAAGCGAAGAGGAAGGAGGGGAGGAAGATGAAGTGGAAGAATGGGAGGCAACTCTTGTTTGGTCTAACTGTTGACTCGACTGTTCAAGAGTGGTGGTATTCTGAACGACATTGGTCGAAAAGAGCCAAACTGGTAGGCCAATTGTCAATCCTGGAAGTGACAATGTGGCCATGTGGGGTGCACCAACATATCCCCAAGAGGAGAAGGGACTAGGATTTCCACCCAAGGGAACTCCTTGGTTGGTGTGCTCCATCTTTTCAACCTAAAGATCAACGCAGGATTAAAGGGTGATTGTTCCGTTTAAAATAAATTGTTAACGACGCTTTTAGACACAACTTGCTTTTTCAGTTTTAAAGAGTCGAGAAAAAGCTAAAGATGACTCTAGTCTCCTTCGATGTTTTAACGAGCCCGAAGTGACAAATGCTTGGATGGAATTTTTCTGTTATAGAGTCTGAAAAAGGCCAAAAGAAACTGCTCTGGAGATCTAGGCAGAGGGTGTGCCAAACCTTTCACAAAACCACAGAATACTTTTTACGGTACGGGTGGTCGATCTTCGTGAATGCTGTGTTCACTGCATTGCGATCAGTAGGGCGGCCGACACGGCTTCCTAAGGATAAAAGATATATGCCTATAGGGGTCTCCCAATATATACGCGACGGTACGTGGGAGCACAATCCGTATTAGTGCCACCGACTCTCAGGAGGAATCACCCACCTTCTTCGAGATCGACAGTCACTATGTTTAACGACGCCGGAACACGTCTCTAGCCTAGACCTCTATGTTGTGTGTTATGTTACAAAGCGTTGTTAGGTTCATTCAGTTTATTTTAGGTTGATCTTTTTAAAGTTTGCCTTTCAAGGTTCACCACGAGATGTATGATACAAATTCCTAAATGCAGTCTAAGATGATAAGCAAGCTTTACAATCTTTCAACTTTGAAAATCCTAGCTACTAAGGGAAAAGAGAGCGACTATCTTTTCTCAAAGAGCAATCAGCACACTCTAATGCACTTTCTCTAAATCCAACATGCAAACTTATCAAATGCAAAATGCACAATGCAGGTGTTTGTTTTCACTTTCTTAGTATAAATGCCTACAAAGAAAGCTTTTTGTACAACTTTGAATTTGCTTTTACAATGATCAAAATAAACAAGTTCTCTTTTCTTCGAAATCAACAAGGGTAGAAGAGATTACAATCACTTTGCGATTTTCTAAATAAATACTCGTTTTTGATACTTTGAAAAGAACAAATTCAAACCAATAAGCAAAAGTAAAACTATAATCAATCTGAACAAACAGCCAATGAACTCTCTCCTAAGATCAATCTCAATCAGATCTGAAACAAAGGCTACAGAAAGACTACTTTACTCATGCAAAGGAAAACTGTAAATGACACCACAAACACATAAAAACATTCACAATCTTTTTGTACAAAAATTGGGGCAGAATTCAGGCAAAGAAAAGGGTTATTAGACTAGCACCTACTTGGTTAAAGGCTGCAAAAACAGAGATCAAAACAGGGCAAAAAAAAGGACAAAGAACCCCAGCTGCACAAGGCCACACTGGTTCAGCGCAGGTCCAACACTATCAGTTTGACATTCAGCGCAGGTAGCCCCTTCGAGACCTGCGTTGAAATGCAGACTGCCTTCACAGTGCCTGCGCTGAAGAGAGAAACTCTTGTTTCCCTTGGTTTCTGGGTCACAAAATGCTCAAAAATCAACTGTTTCAGGCCAAATCAGAAACACAAGCAAGGTATAAACAAAGGGATGCTTTGATAGGGTACTAAAGACTATCACAAGGATCAATCAAATCATTTGTGGATCTAGTTTAAATCATAGACAAGTCCAACATACTGGATCAAAGCAGCAACTTTTACTTTGCATCCGGGAAAGATGCAGTTCAATAGTAGCTGTCAAGTCTATGAAGTAAACAAATGACGGAAACACAAATGAAATGAATAAACAAGTTCTTCCCCAGTGGAGTCGCCAATTTGTTGTGGGGAAAAATGCCTATTTAGGATGATCCTATCCACCTAAGGTGTGACAGCGCCTTAGCAACAAACGAATACAGCTATCATGATTTCTTCCTTTATGAAATATGAAAGAGAGGAGATCGGCAGACTTACCGTTGTCTTCCGGTTGTCCCTCGAACTAGATCCTCTTCTCTTTGTGTGTCCACAGCTACTTGCCTCCTCGCTTGATCAAGAGAACAGCTACTTGAATCCCACAAGATCACAAGAGAACAGCTACCTGTGACAAGAGAACAGCTACTTGCAACAAGAGAAGGACACAATACAAAGGCAAATATACATATTCATAAATGATTCAGGATTAGAAGTAAATCAAATATACTAATGCAATTACACAAAATACACCAGCATATAGGAAAGAATCAAGATAGCTTTATTGAAAGTAACAGGGTTCAGGAAGAGATACAACCCATAGGGCTCCAACCCAGCATCTCCTTCCCAGCAGAATGGACTTCCTTCTTCAGCTCCTTTCAAAGCATAACACACCCAATATTTCTAGCCACAAACCAACAGCAATTCTTTGCAAATACTAAATTCCAGCCTCCTTAGACCTCATGGGAGAGATCTATATATAGGAGTTTTGGAGAAAGGATGAGTCAGCTTGAGGCTGGCATGAAGCTGACTAGTGTCCTCTCCCACTTCAGTTCTTGAGTCCACTTGGAGGTTCTTGCTTCCACTTGGAGATTTGGAACCTCTTACTCATCACCAGTCGAATTCCCTGATCCAAGTGTCATTTTGGAAGCTTCCTGGGCATTGACACCTTGAGGAATGACTCTGCCACATGTCCAAACTCGCCCAGCGTAGGTAGCCTTCTTTGCAGTTGACATTCAACGCAGGTAGACAGTGGAGCAGTTGACATTCAGCGCAGATGCTCAGTGGAGCAGTTGACATGATCCAGAATTGCCTTGTTTTTGAGTGTTTTCAGGTGGAGAACTTTTGTTAAGTGCTGTGGTTTGTTGGCCTTGTTCCTCTAGGGGTAGGAACAACATGTTTAGGGACTTTGGATCCCTTGATTATTGACATTTCATGCTCAGTGATGCAAGGCACAAAAATGTCTATAACACAAATGTTTGAGGATGTTGCAGCTGGGGTATCTTCAGTTGTTTCTTCAGTGCAGCAATGTCATCATTTTTCTTCTTTATGAGCTGCTCTATAGCTTTAATATCTTTGGGATCATGTCCCAACTCAATAACTAAGTCTTCAAAAGAATCCTTAGCCTGTGAGGAGGCCTTCTCCAACTGAAACCATGGTAAGATATCATTCAATGAGTTTTGTAGCTGATGGGCAGCTATTGCTTTACCTGTAAGGGTGGAGTATATCATTTCTCCAGCCTATTTATGTAGTTCTATTTGGTCTATGGGATGAATATCCCTTTGCCAATACTTAAAATTCAACCCTCTTGAATTCTGGTGATGTCTTGGGCTACTGTGTTGTAGGTTTGATAAAGGACATTTGAAGCTTTCCCTCCTTGATGTCAAAAGTTGACATTAGCCTTGCTTGATTTGTGGGAGTGATTTTTAGATATTAAGCATATGTCTGAGCCTTGAGCTTCTCATTCCTAGTTTTAATGTCTTTGTACCTATATTTTATATCCTTATCCTCATCAGCGGGCCTACTGAATGAGGATACTTCTACACTTAGTTGTCTTTCCAAAATCTGGGTCTGTGACGTAGATGGCCCTTATGTAGATAGAGTTGTGCCTTTACTTCTATCTAGCTCGATATCAGTTATTTCTACTGAGCCTTCTTTGTCTTCCTACTCTATAACAGGATTTAGCCTAGGCCTTTTGCTCTGACTAGTCTCATACTGTACATTTTATGTGCCCATTCCTGAACTTGATTTTTCCTCCCTGGTCCTTTTGGGGTTATTTTCCTCATTCTGAGGAGTCTACATGATAGGAGGGGTGCTCATGGTTGGCTCTTGTTTTTCAGGTACCTGTAGAAACGAGCTCTCATCAAACTGTCTTTCTAAGTCACATAAGGCATTCTCTACATCTACCTTTGTATTGTCTCTATCTACAAGAGTGTTTCCCACCCACTCATATTGATTTGCATATCTTTCTATTTCTAGTATGGGGTGGTGAATATAAGGTCCCAACTTGGCCTTCTTTCTCAATCTGGTCATAAATTCTTGATGGTCATACCTCCACATAAAACTCTGTTGGAACTTCATTTGCTGCAAAATTTGGTCTGCTTCCTTCCCTGCCTCTCTAGAATTGCAAATGAAGGGGCCTAACTGGCTTTTTACTTTGAATTGTGATCTTTTCTTGGCCGAGAAAAAATTTATCTCATCAGAGTTCATTATTTTCCTATAGTACTCTAGAGAAAATAACCTCATGGGGAGGTATTTGGGTAGTTTATATGGTGCAAGATGGCAACCATAAATCCTTATCTCTGTGTGGTTTTGGTAAAGGTACCAATCTCCCACTTTTCTTTGTTTAGACAACTGAAGGACCCTTTTGATCTCTGGACTTATCTTGGGTGGAGGGCTTCCTTTCAGCATAGTCATGACTGGATGAACAAAAGAATATATGAAATCTAACTAGGTATATGGTGACTCATACTTATGGAACAGTGGGGTCCAAAAAATGATAGACCTGGGCTGGCCTTTGGTGTCTAGCTTCTGGAGGGGAAAAGGAAATCTATTTGGCTGATAATATAGGAACATATGGTAGAGGACAAATGAGTATTTGAAAACTCTTTCATTGTTCATCCTGGTGAACTGTTCATGCATTCTCTCAGCTATGAACTCATCATAATTGTACAAAACAGCAGGAGGTTGTCTTGGGGTATAAATTGACATGAAGGCTAGGACAAGTTCATCAAAAAATTCATCAGTGGAGTAGCCTAGGAAACATGATATCATGGTGATGATTTTTTTGCCCCTTTCACAGAACATGGCATAAAGATATGGGGAGGGATTTTTAGTAATGTACTGCTCCTCAACAATGAAATCTTGGAACAATTGGGCCAATCTAGAGGGACTTAATTTGGAATATTGGTCTAACAAATCTCCAATTGAGAGTGGAGTCAGGTTTGGTCCTGGTTGGAGTTGTAACGTTTCATTGATGGATTCAGCTGTGATAGTAAACAACACCTTTTGGTCATGAGACATTATGGCTCTGTGGCTAGGGATGTAGCATGCATGGCACATATGGACAACTTCTAGGAAGATATGTACTTGGGGGAACTGGTATTTGGGAAAATGTGTGTCCCAAAGGCCAATATCATCAGCATGGTTGAGGTATTTGTCCCTACTTAGACAATGTATTTTAAGCAGGAGGCCCTGGGTAGATGTATCCTTAATTTGGAAGTCCCTGTCAACCAAGGGAAGGTGGTCAAGGTCCAAATGGGGAGTTCTGATAGGTCTAACATCCAAAGCAACAGGGGCAACCATTATTCAGTTCTTGTGGATTTGAATTAGGTGCTCGGGGTTTATTCAAAGGTTTTAAATGGATATTGGAAACTATCAGAGGGTTTGGCCGCATGTTTTCAAATTTAAGGTATTTTTCAATTAATTTTACTTAATGAAAATATTTGACAGGCTGAACGTTTTGAAATTTGAACAAGGAGTGGTATTCTATGGTGAAATACCCAGAATTGGGAAAATTGGCTTCAAGTTGATGGTTCATGGCAGCTGCACAGGTTTGTATGGTTCTGGCGGGACTGAGAGGTCAGTTGGGTTGTCTACGGTGTCTTCTGGAGTGAATTTGGAGGTCTGTGGGCAAGTTCGGCCTTTGCAGGAGTCGCAAAGGTTTTTAGAGTTTACAGAGAAAATGTGTAAAAAAGGGCGAAAAGAGGGCTTCATGGCCTTTTATAAAAAAAACAATTACTTTTGGCAGGTTCATTTATGAATGAACAGTTGGTGGTTTTTTTGGTTAAGTGGGGAAGCGGTATTGGATGGCCATCACACCGCTTTTGTGGCATGGGAAGTATTTGGGAGGGGTCACCCAATGTACTCAAGCGTTTGACACGTAGCAGTAGGGGGATCAGGGAAAACCGCTTTATCAGGTGGGTAAAGGTTGGTGATCGGGTTCAGTGGATATGGCTGTAGGCCGTCGGATGAGGGAGGTGATGATCAAACAAGAGTCAGGTGAGGGAATTTCATGGGGGATAAAGCAAAGGATTTTGGGGGGCCGATAGCTTTAATCTTCGGTGGTATGGGATTAGTTTAGGATTTAATCACTAGATTAATAGATCGGGCACTGCTTAATGATAGGATTAGGCGATCGGGCGAGGTTAAATACCAGGATTAATAAATTTTGTCAGGATATGGGGTAAAGTGTATAGTTTATAACTAAACTATGGGTTGGTTTATTTATATAAAGGAATTAATTAATACGGGATAATGGAATTTTGGGGATTATATAATAAAATTAAAAATTAACATGAAGTGAATGAGAAAAGTGGGTAATATTCCTTAAGCATAATGTAACATGTAATATTTGTGCGCTTTACATACACTTAATACTTAGGATAAAATTCTTTTGTGGGTTTTTGAATGAAATATGTTTTAATGTGGGCGGGGTTTACTTTTCCTAGGTAAATGAAGTTTAACCTTAGGAAAAGGGGTTTTATGAAGGGGAATGAATTGTTTGTAGGGGATTTTAACACTTGGTGTCCTTAAGTCATTAAGTCAAGGGTCTGGTCCCACCAAAAGTCAGAGAAATGCTCTGAGCCTCTTTGACTTAAAGGATTTAAGTACTTAGAACTTATTTATGGGAACTTACTAAGTAGAGGGGTGAAATGACTGAGGAAATGTTAAATAAACCAAGTTGTAAACCATTGTCCTTTCTTTGTTTACTGCTTATGCACATTTGAAAGATATATTTAAACATGACATAAGTGCTTTTGTGTAATCACTTGATATTTCTACAACCTTTCTTCTACTTACCCATTTACTTACCCTACCATTTTTTCTTCATTTTATTTGGGTGCATTTAGGATAGCCCTTATCAATCCTTTTCTTTTACAAAGTATACTATCTAATTCTAACCTTATATCATCCAAGGGCTCAGATTAAACTGATGAGCTCTTTTATTTTCTCTACCTATCTAATGATCTGCCAAGATTAAGCTATTTGGTCATATTTTATTCTCTAACTATAAACATAAAATTCAAATCATGGTATAATCAAGATTAAACAATTTGATTACCATGGATTGTGGCATGAATAACAAGCTGCACACAATCATTATTATGCATAAAAGTAAATATTAGTGGCATTTTGACTTGCACACTTTCATGGTCTCTTTTGTTTTTGGGGTTCATATATTTTCATTTTTGACCTTTTCTCATTCTTTTTGTCCTTTCATTTTTCTTTTAGGACATACCTCTTTACATTTTTTAATTTTTTAATATGGAAAACATTTGTAGAAAGCAAAGGCATGTACAATATTACAAGGCTTAACCTTTTTCATTCAAAATTATGACTCCTATTGGTATAGGAACCTAATAGCTTCTTCATGTAGTCTTCCCTGGTCATTAATTTGTCATTTATCACAAATAAGGAAGGCAAACCTTTCTTGTTCAATGCATCTATTCTAATGAAAATCTTGTTAACTTCTACCTCCAGAGTGTGACACTTCTATGTCATCTGCACAACCAATTTCTTCTTTGTTAGAACTTTCTTTACTTCCATGATAGTTTATGTTCTTTCATCTACCCCTAGATCATCCATCTCATACCTGTTTTTGGAATTGAAGAACTTAATGATGTTGTTGGCTATAGCAGGCATTTCTCCCAATTTATAATTGATAGTAGAAATGGTTTGCTTGGCTTTCTCCATCAATTCCTTCTACTCAAATATTATCTGGATACATGGCCATATTTCATCTATTTCTTCAATGATATTGTTCCATATGATTTCTTTAACATGGGCCAGTGTGTAGCCAATAGAAGACTTAGTTGCTGACTTCTTCCATGCATCTATCTGATTTTGAGCTCCCTAAAGTCTGCTGCATGAAAAGTCTTAGTCTTTGTTTGATGATCCTCTAGAAGTTTGACTTGAGCCTACAACCGTTTGACCTGTTCAATCTAGAGAGATATGTTTTGTACTACATTTTCCAACTTATCTGCAACATACCCTGTACTTGTTGTAGAAGATATGGCTGTAGGAATAGATGTGATACGGAGTGCTTCCAAAGGGACAACAGCCATTTTGGCAGTTTTCTCCTTTTATTTAATCAATTTTTCCATCTTTGTCTCCATTTGCTTCAACTGTGCACTCTGCTCCATGATGAGATTCATCATATCTGCCTTTTGTGTCTCTGTTTCTTCAATATCCTTGGCCAAAGGATCTTCTGTAGCTGGCAATTTTAACTACTTCCTTAATGCTGCTATGTCTAAATTCTTTTTATTTATAATTTCTTCTGCAACATTGATGTTTGAAGGGTCATAACCCACTTTGATCACTAATTCCTCCAGAAATTTGACTTGGTGTCTTTGGCAAGTGCAGATACCTTCTGTTATAGAAATTTTTGGGCACTGCAACCCCAATCATAAATGTCCATAAAACAAGGTCTCTTAAGTCCCTAAAAGTGTTGTTCCAACCTCTAAAAGGACAAGGTCAACTGATTACATCTTCTCCTAGAAGTTCTCCACGAAAAACTGCTCAGAACTGGTCAAAACTGGACCATCTCACCTGCTCCATGGTCAAAGGGCACTGCATCCCACCTAAATACACATGAGAGGTGCGATGCATCTTGAAAATCCCTTCTATGGGGTGCGATGGGCGAGAGTGGACAAATGGCAGGGTCAATCTGCAAGGTGGAGGATCATGGAATCTTCCAAAAACTTCTCCTGTGACACTTGCCTCTCTGCATTCGCCCAGGCATGAGTAAGAGATCATCAATCTCCAAGTGGAATCAAGAACTATCAGAGAGAAGACACTAGTCAAATCTCAAAAGCTGACTCACCCCCCTTGCAAACATCTATATATGGATCCCTCATCCCAGAGATCCAGGGGGGCTGGAATTTTGTATCTTGTAAGGAAGTGCTGCTGGTTTCTTGGTGCAATATCATAGTGTTGGGTGATCTAAGCTTTTCATGGGGTGAAGAAGGGCTTTCTTGCTGAGAGGATGATGCTGGGCCAGAACAATTGGTTGTAATCCTCTTTGCTATTTCTTGATTATCAATAAAGCTATTCAAGTTTTCCTCCACATTCTTGTATGATTGATGATATATGCATTTGTGTGGTCAATATATATCTGGTCCTATATTGTTTATGATAATAGATCTATGTTCTTGGATAGTGTTATGCTTCTTTGATTCTATAGGTGCTCTTTGAAGCTGGGTAGACGAGGAAGTGAGTGACAAAGATCTATCAGAAGGGAGAGGAATCAAGCAAGGAACCAAGCGCAAGACAAAGGTTGGTCTCCTTTATTGCTCTCTTATCTATTTCTCATAAAGGAAAATGAAAGTAGTTTTAGTTTGTTTGTTTCTAAGGTAGCTACTAGCCTTAGTGGGACTAGCAGCTCTGCATAGACACTAGTTTTCCCGATAAAAAAATGGCGACTCCACTAGGGAGCGAATAGATTGTTTGTTTATCTACATTTGTTTACTTTATAAACTTACAGACGGAGACGGAGCCTAAAGTAGATCAATGTTGCTTCAGTCTATCTCTGGGTTTTGTTTATGAACTAAACAATCGATTTACAAGCTCTCTAATTGCCCTTGTGGTGGCTCTAGTAACCTCTTTAGATCTACCCCTGTGATTGATTTACTGATTACCACTTGCTCGGCCTAAATCCCCGAACTGAGCTGAAAACTATGACCCAGAACCCAGTTAAAGTCTCATCCTTGGTCTAGCGCACTGTCTCTTCTGTGAATTCTGGATGCATCGCACTTCCCGAGTGTAGTAGGTGAGCTGCATCTCTTTTTCACTGTGTTACAGGTGCGCTGATCAGGCAAGGCCTTCCCTACTCCTAGATTTTGGTTTCTGTGTTCACTCTTTTCAGCTCTATTCAAGAGTTTTGCTGCCGGTAGTCGGTACACCTCTGTTGAAACCCCCTACCTTGCCATTATTCCACCTCCATTGTGTAAAGAACTGTAAATGTTTTTATGTATTTTGAGCCATTTTCAGTTCTCTTTTACAAAGAAGTAGCATAATTGTACCGTCGTTTCTTGATTTGAAAGTGTCGCAAGTGTCGTTTTCAGTCATAGAAGAGAATATGATTGTTGTTGATAGTCGATTACACTGTTACTCTTGTATTTGATTTGAATTAGTAGTTTTTCAAGTGTCGAAAACAAGTTTTCATTCCAAATCGCAAAGTGTCGTCATTGTCTTCATTTTGTCTTGAAAAGAAACTTGTTAGTAATTTCGCTTTGAAAAATAATTTAGATTTGCGCTTAGCTTTCTTTTTATCATGTACACATTAAGAAGGCTAAAAACAAATACATGCATGTGCATTTGCATTTAGACTGTTTGTTGGTTTGATTTAGGACAGTGCATATAGTGTGTGCTCTCTGCTCTTTGTTGAAAGAACGTCATCTCTCTTTCCTTAGTAGCTAGGATTTTCATTGAAAAAAGAAGATTAAACGATTGTTTATCATCTTAGATTGCATTTTAGGAATTGTACATCTACATCACGCGGTGAACCTGAAAGGAAAATTTTTTAAGCAAGATCAATTGTAAAATAAATTTAATGAATCTAAAAATGCTTTGGAACCTAATGCACAACATTTAGAAGTCTAGGCTAGAGCGTATTCTGGCGTCGTAAAGCCTGGTAACTATTGTTTTCATTGATGGTTGGGTGATTCCTCCACTTTGAGACGATAACTGCCAGTACGGACTTGTGCTCCCACGTATCGTCGAGTATATATTGGGAGACCACAATAGACTTTATCCTTTATCCATAGGAAGCCGTGTCTGCCGCCCTATCGATCGCAATGCACTAAACACAGCATTTAGAAAGATTGACTGCCATACCGTAAAACGTATTCTGCAGTTTTGCGATTGGTTTGGTAATCCCTCTGTCTAGATTTCCAGAGCAGTCTCTTTCGTTCCTTTTCAGACTCCTTAAAGGAAAAGGTCCATCTGAGCACTTGTCACTTTAGGCTCATTAAAAATTGAAGGCGACTAGAGTCATCTTTTGTTTTTTCTCGACTCTTAAAAATTGAAAAAACAAGTTGTGTCAAAGCGTCTAAAATTTATTTTAATCGAAATAAATATCACCTTTCCTACGTTGGTCTTAGGTTGAGAAAAATGGAGCCCACCAACCAAGGAGTTCTCCTTGGGGGAAATCCTAGTCCCTTCTCTTCTTGGGGAGATGTTGGTGCGCCCCATATGGCCACATTGTCGCTTCCAGGATTGACAATCAGCTTGCCCGTATGGCTCTTCTCAACCTCTATCGTTCAGAACACCGTGATTTCTGAACAATCAAGTCAGCAACTAAACGATACCAGAGTTACCCCCCAACCTTCTACTTCGTCCAATTCTACCTCTCCTCCTTCCTCTTCGCTTGATGAAGTTGGTAAAGCCAAAAATCAAGTAACCGAGAAGAAGAAGGAGAAGAAGAAGAAGGAGCCAAAGGCGAAAAGGGGCAACCAGGCATCGTCTAGCGAAAATCCACACACTGCACCATCCAGGCCTAAATCGCCATGTTTCATTTGCAAAGGAGACCACTATCATCGAGATTGTCCTTGCATCCCTCAAATCTTAAGGGACTGGTCTCCTCGTTTGCACAATCTGGTGTCGTCAACCGTTGATGATCATGTTGAAAGTACACCATCAACTAGTGAAAGTGAAGCCCCTGGACAAAAAGGAAAATGTAAATTTCCTTGTAAACTGTGTGAAGGTGATGATGCCATCCACCATTGTCCCTTCTTAGACGAGGCTAAAAGAGTTTTGGACGACCGTCTGGTTTGGCCGTTATGGCTTACTCCTGGATATAAGAAGCTCTTGTCGAGTCTGTCACTAGTTGAAAATTCGGTTGACACGCCCTTGTGGTCGGCCGAAGCATCTATCATTAAAGATAAACCATCTGTATCCACACCAGACGAAAGTCAAAAGGTCGAGGTGGTAGTTGACCCAGTCTTGCCTTCAGAGGATCCATCTTCAGATGATACAGTCACCGAAGAGAACAAGAACGACACCGTTCAAATTCTCTTCATAAGCACAGACTCCGATGAACATGGGGGCAGTTTACCCGTTCCTTTATCACAGGAAGGAAGTTCGTCAGAGTCATATCTGGCCGTCTATTCGGTCCCACCTCCAAGCAACCGGGTTCTTTCCTTCGATTGGAATCTACTAGGTAGACCCCATTTACTGGCTAGTGTACCATTTCGAATCATTGCTCAAATATATAGAATGGTCATGGCCGGTACCATCATAGATGAAGGGGCTTCTGTGAGTATCCTTTCCTCAACTGCTTGGAAAGCACTTGGTTCGCCATCGCTTTTGCCTGAGATGAGAAATCTAACGGGCTTTGACAAAGGAACCAGTCGACCGTTAGGGATCCTTCCCAATGTGCTGATAACATTGAGAAGGAAAACCATTCACATGAACGTAATTGTAATCCAAGGACCCCTAGATTATAATCTACTCCTTGGACGAGACTATATTTATTGCATGGGAGCCATTGTCTCCTCACTCTTTAGAGTAATGTGTTTTCCGCATGAAGGAAGAGTTTTCAAGCTCGTAGACCAGCTTTCATTCCCTAGTTCACACATAGCAAATAGTCATACACCAACCCTGAATGGTATTTTCACGCAAGGAATGTCTCATCAATCCCCAGTCCGTCCTCCTGATGAGCGCGAGTGATTCAGAAGATACGACTGAAACCCAGGGAGCATGCACCCTGGCCTGTTTCGACAGGAAAACCTTGGGTATAGGGTAGGTTTCCGCGGAGGATATATGATTGGCTGACACACCTGTCCATTTTGGAAAATGGGATTAGACCGAAATAAGATACCTCTGTTAAGGTAAGCCTTTCCCGATAGAACAAATTTTTTGTCTACAAATTGAGGGGTAACCTGGAAAAGGTAGGCCTTTCCCGATAAAGCAAATGTTTTGTCTGACAAATTGAGAGGTAACCTGGAAAATCTACTTCACTATACCTAGGGGCATGCAAATCTTTTGGCATGCAAGTGAAGAGTGACCATTTATTTTTTTTTAATTTGTAGGTCCTCTAACCCTTTAAACTCGTAGGATTGGTTGTTTCCTAACTTGCATAAAGAAAGGATGCGGGGAAAAGCTTTGAAAAAATGTCGTTTTTATATGAGACATCCTTATTATACGACTGGATCGAGCAGTTTTAACGCGGAATTCAAGCTCGTTAAAAAATAAACATAAGCAATGAGCAAATGTTCCCCCAGAGTTTAAGCTCATTAAAAAATGAACCAATTTCTGGTAAATAACCTTCGTGAATGTATTATCATCAGCCTTTGAAGCCTTGGTCGTGTTCTCATCATCACCTCCACTCTGTATTGGCCGATCATTCACCTCCATTTGATTGTTTACCCATTTTGAGGAACAACTGCGAAGAGTGATCCTGTTAGCCATCCTTGTGACACTGCCGTGATTGGAAAATTCCAAACCTTACCTGGAATCAGCTGCTACCCGAATTTATCACTCGTTCCTCAGAAAACGAGTCTCCTTTAAGCTCTTTTCAACTGACTCGTAAAATATGAAAAGATTGCCGAGCGATTGGCCTCTCCAGCTTGTTAAAGGGACCGAAAGTGCTATCCCTCCTTTAGATTTTAATATTTTTGGACTTGAGGGATTATTACACAAAAAGATCGAGCGCTTGTTTTGTTTGGCTCGTTAAAAGTACCGAAAATTCATACCTTTTGTATCGTTTTATACTTTTTCGGACTCAAGGGATTACATGACGAAAAAGGATTATTGGAGTTTTCTTTACGTCCCTTTTCAAACTCTCTAAAACTGAAAAGGATCGAGTTATCCTTGTTGTTAAACTCGTTAAAACCGAATAGCGACAAACTTGTCCATACAGACAAGAACGAGTTTCACTATCGCTAGGCTCGTTAAAACATAGCGATGGGTTTGCCCAAAGGGAAAATTATAGAAAAAGCATATGTTATCCTCCTCAAGCTTGACAAAAATAAAGAGGTACTGGTCAGCAATGACTGGGGAAAAATTGGGAAGAAAACTTGAAGAAACTTTATTGGTAGCAAGTCGCTCTTGAACATGACACTTTCACTCCGCAGCCGAGTCGAGTTGGGTTGTTCCATTCACTGGTCACATCACCATGGTTCCGTCACACCATCCATATTTTGGGTTAATGCTACCGATCCATCATGTCAGTGTCGCTGATATGTTCAAGAGAAGTCACTCAGAGAATTCACCTATGTCTCACCCACTGCAATACATTCATGCTACATTCTTTCATGACCGCCACCCTGAACCTTATATCACCAGATCATTTTCACCTCCATTAAAATCATTTTCTCTGTTCCATGTCATTGATGTGGGATTCACTAAGGCCCTCCTATGATGGATCGCTTCTTGTCGACATTAACTCATTATCCAAGAAGTCGATCTAGGAACAACCCTTTCAGTACTTTGAAGCTTGCATGCCTCAATGGCAAGTTTCTCACTTTCGGTGACAGGTTTACATCAATGGCCTTCGACCGAAAGATTTTGCTTGGTGTTCGACGCCAAGTCCCTTATTCACACCACGTGAATTGTACTATAGTACCTTAAGGGTCATCATCATTATTGGTGATTCCTCTCGCGCCTGTTAACAGCTTACATCATTGGTTGGTAATCAGGCGATGTCTTTCCATGTTCGACTCCAGAACATCTCTCACATGGATCGACTTGTACTTTGAGTGAAGATCGAATGAGATTGAAGACCCTGGATCTAGTTTCATCCATCCGGGCTGCGATATATATTCAGGAAAATAAATACATCAAATGTACATCATTACTGCACATATAATCATCCAACCTAAGGGATGATGGCTCTACCAGAATCATCAGTCTACACTCAGACAATTGTTTGTCTTATGTACATGAAAATGAAATTATAAAGCTGAGCATGGGAATTCTCGCCTCAGCTAGATCATGAAAAGATTATGAAGATAATGTATTGTATTGTATCTTATTATAGGTCGCCTTCCAGCTTGAAAAAACTTCAGATCCTCATGATAAAGCATTTCACCCGACATCAAAACAGATTAACGACCTCATGCTTTAGGGGGCAACTGTTATAGACATTTTTTGGCACTGCAACCCCAATCATAAATGTCCATAAAACAAGGGCTCTTAAGTCCCTAAAAGTGTTGTTCCAACCTCTAAAAGAACAAGGTCAACTGATTACATCTTCTCCCAGAAGTTCTCCATGAAAAACTGCTCAGAACTGGTCAAAATTGGACCATCTCACTTGCTCCATGGTCAAAGTGCGCTGCATCCCACCTAAATACACACAGGAGGTGTGATGCATCTTGAAAAGCCCTTCTATGGGGTGCGATGGGCGAGAGTGGACAAATGGCAGGGTCAATATGCAAGGTGGAGGATCATGGAATCTTCCAGAAACTTCTCCTGTGACACTTGCCTCTCTGCATTCGCCCAGGCATGAGTAAGAGATCATCAATCTCCAAGTGGAATCAAGAACTATCAGAGAGAGGACACTAGTCAAATCTCAAAAGCTGACTCACCCCGCTTGCAAACATCTATATATGGATCCCTCATCCCAGAGATCCAGGGGGGCTGGAATTTTGTATCTTGTAAGGAAGTGCTGCTGGTTTCTTGGTGCAATATCATAGTGTTGGGTGATCTAAGCTTTTCATGAGGTGAAGAAGGGCTTTCTTGCTGAGAGGATGATGCTGGGTTAGAACAATTGGTTGTAATCCTCTTTGATATTTCTTGATTATCAATAAATCTATTCAAGTTTTCCTCCACATTCTTGTATGATTGATGATATATGCATTTGTGTGGTCAATATATATCTGGTCCTATATTGTTTATGATAATAGATCTATGTTCTTGGATAGTGTTATGCTGCTTTGATTCTACAGGTGCTCTTTGAAGTTGGGTAGACGAGGAAGCGAGTGGAAAAGATCTATCAGAAGGGAGAGGAATCAAGCAAGGAACCAAGCACAAGATAGAGGTTGGTCTCCTTTATTCCCCTCTTATCTATTTCTCATAAAGGAAAACGAAAGTAGTTTTAGTTTTTTTGTTTCTAAGGTAGCTACCAGCCTTAATGGGACTAGCAGCTCTACATAGACACTACTTTTCCCGATAACACCTTCTCCATCTTCAGTTGTGATTGGACATTTGCTAATGTAACCTGCAGTTTATACAAACTCATAGAAATGCTAGTGACAGTGGAAAAAATCATTTCCCCAGTCTATTTATGCATCTCCATTTGGTCAATGGGATGTATATCTTTTACATCAATTTGAAAGGTTGTCTTCTTGTAGTCTGAAGCTGCCTCAGGCTGGGGAACTGTGCCTGGAGGAATGCCATTTACATTTTACCTTTTACTCAATCAAAGGCTGACAACAACCTGCTTTGAGAACCGGAAGTCTGCTTCCCTAACTTATTTTAGGTATTAATCTTTAAGGCCTCATTCCTTGCTTTTATCTCCTTAAAAATGTCGATTATACTTTTCTCTGTCTCCCTTGTAGTAGATGTGTTGGTTTGCATAATTTGTTGCTGCTCTAGTGAAGCCATGGAGGCAGTGGGAGATAGTGTGGTCTGGTCACCCAATAATGAGGAAACAAGTGGCTCATCAATGGTGATAATGTTCTCTTGCTCTCAGTGCTTGTTGAGGCTTAGTTTAGAACTAAGCTTGGCCTTCTTCCTATACATAATTTTAAATCCTTCACTTAAAATTTCAGTCCCTAAAGGGGACTCTTCCTCTCTACTTCTCTTAGCTATTTTCTCCTACATGGTAGGAGTTTGTATTATAGACGATGATTTCAGTTGCTCCTTTTCCTCTTGTAGGGTATTCTCAAACCATTCTAGTTGGTTTTTGTACTTATCTGTCTCTAGTTTGGTTGTGTGAAAAAAAGGAGTAGATTTGGTTTCTACTCTTAATTTATAAATGATCCCTAATGGATCATATGACTAGGTAAAGCTAAGGTTGTACTACTTTTCTTTTATTATCTTATCTGCTTCTTCCCCTGCTGCCATGCTAATACAAATGAAAGGCCCAATTTGTGTTTTAATTTTGAACTGGAACTTTTTCTTGGCAGCTACAAAGTGGATTTCATCCATATTGAGCATCTACCTTATGTACTCTAGAGAAAAAATCCTCATTGGGAGGAATTTAGTCAACTTGTAAGGTGCGAGCTCACACCAAAATATTCTCAATTCTCTATAGTTTTGATAGACGTACCAAACCCCTATCTGAACTTGGTCTGATAGCTGCAACACCTTTCTAATTTCCTCACTGATCCTCATTTCTATTCTGGTGCTTAAGAGACTAATTGTTCGATGCATAAAAATCTCTATGAACTGTTTATATGTATATTCCTTTTGTTCCTTCATCACCAGTGTAGTCCAGATGATGACTGACTCTTGATTTCCTTCTTCATCTAGCTTTTGTAAAGAAATGTTGATGTTGTCTCCCTAAAATTATAAGAACATATAAACTAACACATAAGCATACTTGAATACCTCCTTATTTGGGAATTTGATAAGCTACTTGTGAATTGAATCTGCAAGAAATTGGCTAAGATTAAAGATGATGGATGGCTTAGAATCAGCAGAGAAAATGGACATAAATCCTATGATGGCCTCATCTACCCACTGATCTGAGTAGTAGCCAAGGAGGTAAGAGATAACTGTGATAATATGATTTTCTCTCTCAGGGAAAATGGAGGAGAGATAGGGAGTATTTTTCTTTGGCAATCACGCATCTTCTGTCAAGAAAAGTTCCAAGGTTTTCGCCCTTTTAGCAAAGCCTAATTTTTGGTATAGTTCAACAAGTGCTTCATAGGAAAAGAGGGTGGAATTCTCTACTGTGGGGGCCTTCATCATCTAATCTATGGCTTGAGGAGTGATAGTAAATTGAATTTCTCTAGTGGGGGTAATGATGGCCCTTTGGCTTGGCAAATAAGATGCATGACACTTCCTAACAAAGTCTGGGGTGTTGTGGGTACGAGGAAAAATGTAATGGGGTAAATTTGATTCCCACAGTTGAATGTCATTGGATTTGTCTATGTATTTATCTTTGAGCCAGAAATACATCTCAAATAGGTAAAATTAGCATAGAGTTTCATGGATTTTAAGGTCTTTGTCATCTAAAGGGATGTGGTGAAAATCAATTGGAGGATAGATCAGAGGATTGACGGGTTCTTCTTGTGGAGTAGGTAAATCTCCTCTGTGGACAGAGGTGATCCCTCTAGCCCTAGAGTGGGTCTAGCTGTAAACATAACAACCTAATGAAAACTTCCTTAAACTAGAATCAAATAAGAGGGCCTACCTCTTAGAACACTAATCTACTTGATGATGACCTCGCTCCTTTGCTCCAGCTTCCTTTGAGTTCTTCTCCTTAAAATACCTGAAACAAATACGCAAAAGACAATAGCAAATGTAATACCATAAAATCACATTCAATTTACTTAAAAAGTCAAGGAACCTTAAGCCATTAATTGTGATATGACACTCAATGTAGTAAATATATCATTAGTTGTATTGATATAAAGCTCAGAAAGAGATACAACCAAAGACTTGATGTTGCAGGTCTCCTCCGACGTATCCAGGTTCCAACACCACTTCTAACATCTCATGGTTAGCCTCAACAATGGGAGTTTAAGGCTTCTTCACTTTAGTTCTAAACCAAATCAAACACACTATTCTCCCTTTACACACATAAACTAGAAGGCAAAAAGCTATAAATATCTTGTTGGTTATTCAAGATCCAAAAAAGACTTGTTCAGCTTGGAAAAGGAGGAGTATATATAGCTTTGATGGAGGGGAGATGGTTCCTCTTATTATGGGAGAGGCCTTATCTCTTGGGTTTTTTCCATATCAATAGGGGAAAGGAGCCCAAACTGAATTCCCTAGCTCTATCCAACCCAACCATTTACCAGACTTCCATTACAAAGCTTCTAGACTTGGAAGCTTTGAATCCATATTTAAAAAACTTGCCAAAAGAAGATCGGCATGAGTAAGGAAGGTGTCACTTGGGTCGTTCGTCACTAGGTCTGGTTTCAAACTCTACAAATTGGCACAAGGAAGGAATTGATCACTAGTGCCAGTCTTGAAAACTAGGATTGAAGGAAGATTCTTTGGAAATGATGCAAGAGGGGAATGTTCTACACATGAATAGGGATGTAAAGGCATGCTTTTCATGATGGGAAAGCATATAGAGTTCACTATAGATATCTTCCAAGATCGAGGAATGGGGAGTGCAGGGACATTGACAAAACGCTATGTAACAGATGACCCCTAAAGCGTGAAGGCCGAACTAGAGTGAGGGGTGAAATTCTTTACAAGTAGATGTGTGGAAATGGAGAAAGTCATCAGAAAACCTGCAAGCAATCATAGATACATATAGATCACTGAAAACTCTGATAAATGATACATGAGTTGTGGAATGGACGTAGCCATCTAGAGAAAGATCATGTAAATGGATCCATGGTATGGGCGCAGCCATCCAGTAAGGAGGATCATATTTAACCTAAGGTATGGTTGTAGCCATCCAATAATGAGAAGGATCACATATAACAACTCATGGTATGGTCACATCCATCCATATAAAAGAGACATGTATATTAGCATGATCATGCCACATCACCTTGCAACCTAGACTTTAGTAATCTGAGCCCAGGGTCTTGTGCTTCCAACACGACCCGATAAAAGTACAAATTGTAACATGTGAATAGATGTGTCGAAGTCAAACATGCTAGAACGTCACTTGATTACCGGTAAATGATGTGAACCATTAACAAGCGCAAGATAAACCAACAATAATGACAATGGCTCTTAAGGTACCAGCAACACAATCCATGGAATATGAATAATGAATTGAATTCGAACACCCGTTAAATCACCTGATCAAAAGCCAATCATGTGAACTTGTCGTCGAGTGCGAAGAACTTGCCATTAGGACATACAAGCTCTAAGGTACTCGAATGGAGTCTCTTGGCCAACTTCCCAAATAATGAGCTGAAGTCGACAAGAATTCACCTTGTTGAAGGAGGGCCATGATTTATCCCAAATCATCGACGTGAGACAAAGGGATGTAATGATTATGGATGATGCAGAGAATCAGGAATGAGTGTAAATGTAAAAGGATAACTCTTGAACATATCGGCGACACGACTCTGGAGTTTGGCATCTTTTGGATCCACAGGATCGGAGGTCATCATGATATGGCAAAGATCAAATGGAAAAGGAAAAGGTGAATAGACCAACCCAGGTAACTCAATGATGAAGTGTGGATATCCCAACCCGACACGAAGCAAAAAGTGTCATGTTCAAGAGTGAGCTGCCGACACAACTAATAGAATTTCCCATTTTCCTCCACCATTTCTGGCAGGTACCCCAATTATTTTTTATCACAAGCTTGAAGGGGATAGCATGTGCTTGCACTGTAAGTCCATCCTTTGGATGAATCTGACCTAGTAATATTAATGAGCCCTAGGAAGGAGAATCTCATGTCTGTCATGGTGATGAATCAAATGTTGTTTAATCTTTTAACGAGCCCAACAAAGGTGTGACTCGGTATCCTTTTCATGTTTAGAGAGTTTGAAAAAGACACAAAAAAGAAAACTCCAAGACATCCATTTTCGTACAGTTGTGTCTCTATAGCCCGAAAAGGTAGAAAACAATACTTGAAAGAACCGCTTGACCATGTCATCCAAGGAGTACCATTTTCGTAAATAATTTATCCAAGCTCGAAAAAGGGGTAAACATATATTGGGTAAACGATGTTTTGTAGCCTTTAACAAATTCAAAATGATAAGATCTCGACAATCTTTTTGTGTTTTAAGGGTCGAAAAAGAGTTGAAAGCAGAACTCCCATTTTTATTCTCTTTGATGAGTCAAAAAGGGAAAAATACTCGGCAATATTTTCAATGTTTTACAAGTCAAAAAAGGGCTTAAAGGTGACTCGTCCTGGTGGAATGAGTGGTATAAAGGGTAGTAACAAGTTTCGGTTAAGGGGGAACTACTTAAAACGTTGAAAGGTCAAGAGGCTAGCTAACAAAACCACTCATTTCTGTGGTTCCAAAGGAAAGGAAAAAACAACCAAGTGAACGCATATGATCGACCCAAGAGATGGTGGCAATAGAATGAAACAACCAAGGCTCATCTTGTAGAAATTAGCTGGTCAAAATGGAAATCATGAGATGTAAATTGGGCATCGGTTCATTTTTACACAAGCTTGAATCATGGGGAACTTTGGTTGAATTCGGTTTCATGTTTATACAAGCTTGAAACAAAGACAAACTATGCTTGAGTTAAGTTTGCATGCCCCCAGCATAATGACTCAAATAGAGGTACATGCCCCCCCAAGCTTCATTTCATTCAGCTAGGTGGATGGAATTAAGGTTCACCTTCGAGATCTAGGAAAAACTCGACTGGGATTTTACGAGATCTTAATCGAAGACTCGATTTGGAAAAGGGAGTTGCTTCATTTTTTAATGAGCTTGACACAGTAAAAGAACTATCCTCAAACATCTATTTCATTTTTTAACGAGGTAGATACAGGAACAAACTATCCTCAGAAATCTGTTTCATTTTTTAATGAGTTTGATACGAGAAAAAACTATCCTCAATATCCTTGATTCACTATTTAACGAGCTTGACACAAGACAAGGAACTATGCTGACACCCCTTGTTTCATTTTTTAACAAGCTCAGCACAAGACAAGGAACCATGCTTTGACGTCCACGTTTCATTTTTTAAGGAGCTTGACACAAGACAAGGAACTATGCTCCAATTCTTGTTCATGGACCATACGAGAACATGGATCCCAAGAGGTCCTCATTAGATAGGAGAACTACGCTCTGGGAGGAATACATGTCAACTGGTACCAATGACAGATCGGGCTCCAATGCCCCTAGTACATAATGTACTATACCATCTATGTGATCATCAAAAAATGTGGAGATAGAATAGGTAGCCACATAATTGACCTGTGGCAGGGAGGGTACTGCTTGCAAACAAGAACCAATAGGGGATGATGGTTGCATAGGAGGCACCTGGTGACCAATGAATGACAATTGATCAATGGTCACTATTCTCCCTTCGTGTGGAAAGAAAAAAACATGGAAAAGTGAAGAAACAAGAGATCCCAGGACATAAACATAGTCACGTCCAAGGAGAAGATTGAAATTTAAGGGACCTGGGACTACTATCACATCTATATAGATGGTCTTTCCTCCCAAAGTAATAGGGAACTTTGGAAGGATCCCTAAGGGTTGAGTCATTCCTCCGTTGAAAGCCAACAGATTCTGGGTGACAAGCACAAGTTGTGATGTTGGCTTGATGGGTCCTGACCCAAGTTCAGACTGTTTTACCCAAACAAATCCCGAACTACCAGCCCTTTCGGCAACAGTCCACGGAGCACAGACTAAGGTCTCACCGAGGTAGTATGGGAGGGTGTTGGATCCAGGTTTCCACACCCTAGGGATGTCTTGATGAGGTCTGGACGGTCCACGAATCGATCCATCATGTCTGTTCAGAACACGAACTTCGTGCGGTTTGAAGGATGAGTGCAAATGATTTTTACTCTTTCTGAACTTAGTATTATTATAGATATTGAACTAATTTAAGTATGCCCAAAACTTTCAGTTACCAGTTAACATAAATAGATATGCGCACAATCATAAATGGTAAATATATGCTTAAACAGAAATAGAGCAACAAAAATGCGATATTCCAAAACCAACTTGTTATCACCCTAAAATTTTTGTTTCTAAGCTTTGGAAAGTTTTCCTTGTTTCTAGTCATAGTCTTATAGGTTTTGAGTCATCTCATCTCAACAAGTGTCATTCTCTTTTCCAAAAAGTTTCATAGCCTCATTCCATGTCATAAAAGCCTCACCATGTGTTTTGACATCAGTTTGATTCCAAAGGATTCATTTTATTCTTGGTCTAGTCTTTCCATGGTTGTTTTCGTGTCTAATATCTATAAAAGAGTCTTGTTGGTATGGTCAAATAGGGTCAACACTCCGTTCTTGCCCATCACTGGTCCCACATCACCTAAAATTCCATGTGTCAAACTTGTGTCAAGGTTTTCATAGTGAAAAACTCACTCTAGTTGTTTTCGTAGTGCAGACAGTGTAAAAAACCAGTTTTGTGCTATGAAATCACTAAACTAGGAGTTTTCGTAGCGTGCTACGAAACCCCTGAAGCAACCTGTTTCAGTAGAAAAATTGTTTTTACTAGTTAACTTCTAGAAGGTTCCTGAGTAGCTGAGAACTCAATTTTGAAAACTGAAAGAGGCTTTTCTTCCTAACATGCTGAAATAAAAAAACCTCTTTCAGTTTCTTCAAATTCATTCTGAGGTGGGAGGAATTTATGGTTAAACGTGCGCTATGAAATTGTTGAAAGTCAAGCTTGGTCTTTTGGTTTTAGCAGTCTTTTTCAAGATCATTTTCTGGTCACATGAAAAGGTATTTTGGAATTATGAAGGAGGTTGTTATTCATAAACTCTCCATATAAAATAACCTATCTCACTTTCTTCATTAGTGTTTTCAGTTGGTAGATAATAAGCTTTCTTTGAAACCCAAAATTCAAAGAACGGATTTTTCCTGTTTGAAACGTGTTTTTCAAGGATAGATTCGAGACAGATGGAGAAGTATTTAAAAAAAAAAAAAGAAAGGTTTTTGTTCTAGACATCATGGACTACAAAAATCTCCTTCTGTTTCAAAAAATGTGTCATGGATGAGGAGATAAAGGCTCTGTCCCACGTGCCATTTTCAGGGATCCTAAACCTAAAAACAGGGAAACATGTTCCCTAATTTCTAGGGTTTGTCTTCAGCAGTCAGATGACCACGTGGGAGGCTTCAACAAATTCGAATTCTTGAGGTTGCAAGTTGTCAAATAATGCTTCAAATGCTTATATAAGTTTGTTGTAATCATGATAAGGAGTTACACTCCTAGTTGTATTAGGTCACTAGCACTCCTAGTTAATAGCTAGTTCTAATTAATGGTTTGTTTTATGGTTAGAATAGGTGTCAATGATGGAAAATTCGAATTCTCTTGATGAGGGATGATGGAATCCTAATTTTGAATTCTTTATATAGATCAAGAGGTCGAATTAGCAAAGGGTTGGAGACTTTTTGGCTCAGTTGTTGCTCTATGTGCAGACTGTGTATATTTTTAACCTAATGCAGATTTCTACTTAGACAACTAAAGATTCATGAAGAGTTCTTGTATGTTCTTGTTATGATGGAATCTTCTAGTACTTACATTGCAGTGGTGTTTAGTTATGATACTCAGAACTCATCAATGATGCTCTGACTTCCTTCTGTTAGCCTCCTATACCAATAGGTTTTCATCTCTCATGATTGACAGTGGAAGTGCCAAAAATGCTCACCTTCCATGCCACTAAGGTTCCATTTTTGTGAAGAAAGCAGAAAGTTAAAAAATGTAAAGAGGGCATGCCTTAAAATAAAAATCAAAGGGCAGGAAAATGAAAGTGTCAAAGAAAAAATAAAAGAAATGAACCCCAAACAAAGACCATGAAAGTGGCTAGTCCAAATTGCCACTACTACTTTGATGGGTGGCCCAACAGCTCAAGCTGGGCCTCACCATGTTTTAAATTGCATGTTGTAGACTAGAGAGGAAGTACTTATTCAAACAGTCCAAGCTTGACAGATGACTAGGTGGATAGAGAAAGAAAGGAGCCCAACTGCTTAATCTGGGCCCTTGGAAGTCATAAGGGTAGACTTAGATAGGAGGGCAGCAAAAAGAAAAGAGAATTATCAGGGTTTGCAAGGCTAAGTGCACCCATACAAAGGAAGAAAAAATGTTAGGCATATTAGGCAGGGTAGGCAGTTGAAGGTTGCAGAAAGCATGATCTAAGCATATCAATTGGGAAAAATCACAATGATGTCACCAGCAGGAGAAAGGCAAGAGCAGTGGCCTATTTGGCAAACTACTAAACCATCACTAACTTCCCCCTTCCCCTTCAAAGTTTTTTACTAACTTCCCCATGAGCACTGCAGGATCTGCCTGATCAGTCCTCCTTACACTCTTCATTTGTACAAATTTCATGTCAGAAGTGACTTCTCTCTTTGAAAAGGAGCCACATTTCTTGTGTAAAAATTCTTTTCATTTTGATCTACTCCCTAACTAAGTCTATTTTCTAAAAAGCTTAGTATCTTTCACTTTCCATTCTCATTCCCCTCCAAATACTAACTACTAACTGTATCTACACTAAATCCCCTATGTTCCCCTTTCCCTATTACTATAACACCATGGTGTATAAAACCCCAAACAATGTATAAGTATCCCCCCTTTAGCATTATAGCTGAATAGTAGGTCCATGGGAGACATTAGTCCACCAGGGACTATAGTCAACCCTTGTTTTGGGAATTACTCTAACCCCTGGTTAGACTAATAGCCCACCCTTAACCCTCATCTATACCCCTTTTTCCGAAAAATTTCATAAATACCCATGCAAACCCTTTCCCCCACTCAAACCTAAGTCTAACCATTTGTTGACCCCCCGAAAGATTAACCCATACCCCAACAAACCCACAAAAACCCCTTAACCAAAGTTTAAAAACTGAAATATTATAATGAATATTTTAATCGACCGGCGGGTCCCCCCAACATGCACGACGGGTCGGGGCGCCCGCCAGCCATCCATCTCCCGCCCCCCTTCATCCAACGGTGGGCGGGCGTTTTGAAATCTGAACGTGCCTCCCTTTAACGTCCGGGGAGAGGGCGGTTTTCCCCCCCGTACACGGGACGCGTGGCAGCCGGCGGGGGTGTTCGCAGCCCCCCTCCCCGATACCGCCTTCTCCCAAAAGCGGTGCGGGGAGACCGCTTACCACCCTCCCGCTTACCACCTCCGCTGTCACGTCGGTCCTACGTCACCATGACGTCATGCCACCCGCACCCGCCCTCGCGCCTCGTGGCCCTCCAGGTCACCTTGCCACCCCGCACCACCCGCCACCGTGTCCCGCCACGCTGGCCTCCAGCTCAGCGCCCACGTCACCCTCCGTACCCCGGGCCCGCCATGACGTCATGCTGACGTCATCGGCGGAAAAGCGCCAATGACCCATTTTTGCCAAATTTGTCGTTAAAACGCGCGTTTTGGCCGTTTATATGTCATTTTCGTTTGAAAAGAGTCGCCAGAGCCGTTGTGAGCTGTTTGCACCGAAATTCGCCTCCAAGCCGCCAAATTCAAAGCTGCAGACGCCGCCGATCACCAATTCACCTGCATTATTCATCCACTGTCAACCCGGAGGCTCTCGACATCGTCTATCCAGGTATTTGCCCGCAATTCACCTGTTTCATCCGTGTTTGTACCATTTCTCTGCAAATCATCCATAAAACACCTGTTAAATCCCAAATTGAAGATTGTCTCTTACTTAATTTTGAACTAAAGCAACCCACATTGCCCCAGCTCCAAAATTGGATATTGAAACGATAATTCACGGTCTAAATTTACAAATTCGTCCTCAAGCTGCCCGGCATTGTTCCCTTTTGCCGAGCGCATGCCCAAAAAGCTACATTTCACCAATTTAAATCCTGCCCACCCTCTGCATTTCATCTCCAGTATTCACCATTCCTGTGAATTTACCAAAGAACAGCAGAGACAAGTCTGCCTAGCCTGCCTATTCCACTTTAAAGAAAACTTCTAGCATTGTCTACATTGAGTCTATCACTTGAGCTTTGAGGAACCTTGCAAACCATTGCACTTACCTTGTTCCATTCAAAAACTACATAATGGCTGCTCCTGCACCCACAGCTCTCAGTGTTGCCCCCATAAATGCACCAAATAAAGACCTGGAGTCTTTGCCTCTTGCTGACAGGGACTACCTCATCCAAGACTTTGTGGGTGATAGAGACCATTTTCAGACCTTCAGGGAATTGAGAGATGACTATTTCAATGGCAAGGATACATATGGGATATGGGAATGAAATCTGCCATACTACTTTCTCCCATATGTTAACATTTTTCCAGAGATTATTCGCCTATGTGCTGAGAATTATGATGCAAATCACAGAGTTGTCAAGTCTCCATCTGGGAGCATCCTCTTTTACATTAATGCTGAGTCCATCAACCAAATGCTCAACTTCAAACAAACTCAGCTGCTGTTCCCTTTCTCCATGAACTATCTGCTGGATACAGGTGCCAAGATGACCACTGATGACAGGCAAAAGATCACCCAGACATTTATGAGGTCTGACTGCCAGCCCACAGGGCCACCTCCCTACTTATATGTCCACTTTACTGATATAGGCAAACTTCTGCTGGACATGATTTCATATGTGTTGGGCTATAAAACCAGTGAATTTGTTGATGAGACAGTGCTGGTATTACTAGCTGCCTATAGCCCAGGCCAACCTCCTGCCTACAAATACAATTTTGCTAAATTCATAGCCAACAAGATACATGAGCAGCTTTTCAAAGTGGACAGGGAGGGCATCTTCAAGTATTCATCTTATATCTACCACATGTTCATGTACTACCAGTCCGAGGCTTTTCCATGCCACATTAAAAAGCTGGATTCTAGAGGAGAAAGAAGATCTGTTATCTTCTGGACATCTGTCTTCCACCAAGTGCAAAATTCACCATATTCATATTGTGAATTCATTGATCAATTTGTTTACCCAGTCTCTTGTTTGTTGATGAGGTCCCCTCCTCCCAGAATGTCATTTGAAATACAGAAAATCCTGCAGCTCTCCAAGAATTATAAAATAGGTGATTGGTACCTATACCAGGATCATACAGTCATCAGAATCTATGGCTGTGAGCTCTGTCCATACAGGCTCCCAAAATATGTGCCCATGAGACTGTTTGCCTTGGAGTATTATAGGCAGCTTATTCACTCTGACCTCACTCACTTTCACAGCTCCAAAAAGAAAGCCCATCTCAAGTTCAAGCACCACCTGGGCCCCTTCATCATGAATAAAAAAGAGGGATGGCAAGATGCTGAGCTAATCCTCAAAGACAAGTACATGCTCTCAAAAAGCTTTCGGTGGGTCCCTTATGACCCTGAAGGCTTCATCTGTGCCGGGAGGATTAAGTACAGGCTGTTAGGTTATGAGCATTGCAAGTATCCACATATTGAACAGTATGCCAATCAGCAAGAATGGCTGCAAGACACTTTAATTGAAAAATTAACTGAAGAAGAGATAATGCAAAAGAATGTCAAGGATTTTGAAAAAACTCTTGACTTGGATTCTGTGCAGCAGGTAATCTTCAAGCAACCACATCCAGTGGGAGAAGGGACCTCAGCCACAACAACTGCACCAACCACACAGGCACCTTCTACAGCAACACCAGGTACAGATAAAGGGAAAGGGATAATGGGTGCTGAAGAGGAAACACTAAAAGAACAGCCTGCCCCCTCAATTGGGCAGCAACAAGAGCAGACCCCTCCACCACAAACTGAGCCACCAGCAGCGCCAATCTTGTAGACTCCAGCACATGAGGAGAGGGGTAAGAAAAGAGACAGAGAAGAGTCCACTCCTGCAAGTGGATCCTCCCAGCAACCTGAGGCCAAGAGGCAAAGGGTTGACTCCCCAGAGATAGAAGAAATCAGTGAAGAAATCCTGGACAGCCCAAGAAAAGATGGGGAAGGCAGCCAGCAAACAGGTACAAGCTCCTTTCAGCAGGAGCAGGGATCACAACTTGGCTTGGAGGTGTCATCCTCCACTCAGCAGAGCAAGAAGCCTACAAGCATTAAGGCTTCTTTCAAACAAATAAAGGCACAAAATGACTTGCTGAGAGTAGAAGTGTATAAACAGTTTCTAAAGGCAACACCAACCAAGCAAGAAAGGCTGATGTCTGTATATGACCTTCAAGAGGAGAAAATGATCCTCAGTCACTTTAAACCTAAGGTGTCGCAGCCTAAATCAGCTGCAGATTTTGTAAGGACAAGGGTGGAGGTCATGGCAAAGGACATTCACCCCATGGACCAAATAGAACTCCACAAACAAACTGGAGAAATGGTCTATGCTACCTTGGTGGACAGGGCAACCATGGCCCATGAATTAAAAGAATCACTGAAAAATACCAATATTCAGTTGCATTTTGAGAGAATGTCCTCCATGGCCAAGGACAACAGAATTAAATCACTTGAGGACATCATCATCGACCTAGGACATGATCCTAAGGATCCAAAGGGCGTAAGGGCCCTCCTGAAGAAAAAAGAAGATGACCTTAATGCATTGAAGAAAAGGTTAAAGCTGCTGCCCACCGAGCACCCTCAAACAGCAGAATTACAGAAGGAAAAGGAGGCCGATGAGCAGCCAGATCTTATAATGCAGCTCAACCAGAAGGTCCTTGATTTGGAGAAGGAACTTGAAGGGGCACTACAAGATAAGCAGGGAGAATCTACATCCCAAGCTCCTCCAACTACTTCAACCACTGCAAGAAATACAGAGGTAGCAGTAGCCCCTGTAACAACTACAGCAACAACAGAAGCAGCAGCAACAACCACAGCCCCAGAGTCCAGTTTAAACATGGAAGATTTGACTAAGGCTATCAAAGAAATGGAGCTCCAGGCTACTGAGATTAAGCAGGCCAAGGAAAAATTGGCAGAGCTAGAGGCCAAATATGACAAGTCAAAAATGACTGTGGCAGAGCAAGGTAGAGAAATAAAGGCCCTCAAAGAGAAGATAAAGGCCTTGGAGAAAGAGCTCAAGCTAGAAAGTGTTATGGCATAAATAAAAAGAATTCTATGGGCCCGAATTGACCAATCCATCACTAGACAATGGAAGTCAATTAAGACTGTGCATGAACAAATGGATTTCATTGGCCAAGCACAGATAGAGATTCATAAGGCCAGAACAGTGCTGGGAAATAGGCCTGAGCAGGCCAATAGAATGATAGATTTTTTGAACAATCAAACAAAGGAGGAACTGGCAGCCATCAACATTGTTAACAGAACAGAGGCTGTCCTTACAGCTAAAAAGGTACTGACTCTCAGGAACTTTGTACAAACTGTGGAGAGGAAATGCTATGAAATACAAGTTGAGGTGGATGAGTACAAGCTCAAAATGGGAGCACTACAAGCAAAGGGACTGCCCAGCCTACTAAACAGCACAGGAAGACTGCTCCCCCGTGAGCAATATGCCAACAAGATGTCAACCTTTGTTGAAAATCAAATTACTGCATCTGGAAGTACTTCTGAGGAAGTAGGGCCTCCAACAGGGCAGGGCCTTCTGGACAAACTTGAAAATATGTTTTTTATTGAAAATGAAATCCACCACCTTTTTGAGGTTCCTCCAAAGTTTTATAGATATACAGAGGCAGATGAAACTTTGGTGAAGATTCGAAGACACCAAATGCCCAAAGAGGATTGGTGGCAGGCAATGCTTCAAATTTTTCCACAATAGCCTTAGCTGCTCGGTCCCAGTCAGCTACAACTCAGCAAAAGGCAAAAAGCATAATAAAGACAGCACTTTAGGCAGCCGAAAGGGTGACTCAGCAAAAGACAGTGGCAGCAAGCAAAAGATAAGAAATACGCAAGTTTTGGGCAGTGCATCTTCAGCCGACTCCAACACTCACAAAGTCAACATTTTCTGACTATTTTGGACAGCTATTACAGCCAGAAGTTACTACAACATTTACTTCCTCAGCTACAACACTCCAGGAGTTGGCATGACATTAATGAAGCATTTACTCATCAGCTAGATATTTTCTTATGTAAATTATGTATATATACCTCCCCTGGCAACATATGAGGGGTTGGTGATTTTCATTCTGAGGCAAATGTATTTTATATTTTCAGATTACCTAATGCAAAAGGCTGGAAAAGTTCAGTGATTTCCTGAATGTTTGATGTCTTGGTGATGCTATGCATGTTGTTGCAGAATTCCTGTGCTGTCTGATGGAACAATAAGTTTTTCTCAATCTATGTTTTGTCTTCTTATGTTTATTAAATCATACACATGTCTCACTAATCTAGCAGTAGAGAAAAGGAATAGTACAAGATATGTTTGGTTACACCTTGTGCTCAATCTTTATTGCTGAAAATGTTTTCTTCAGAATTGATCATGAACATGAACTCTTAATTGCTCATGTTTTCATTAATTCTATAAATATGAATGTTATGTAGAAATTCTTCACTGCTTCTAAATAATATTCTCACTGTTTCTCCATACCAGTTTGTTGAAAGATTCTTAATTGCCTTTCATAGCCTGGTTACATCACACTTAATCACAGTTTCAAAGCATTGTTTCTCAGACACTTATCTGGCTCTGCAGCATCACTACTGTATCAACATAGCATATCAAACAAATAAAGCACCACTGACTCCATGCCCAATGGCCTAGAACACCCTGGTAAGCACATATATATCTTAACTGAAGTCATCATCCAGCAAACTCCAAAAACAAAACCTTGAGCATCATAACTAGCCTAAAATATTATACAAACAAAGTTAAAACATAAAGAGAGAGCCCTCTGTGGTCATAGGTAGGCTAGAACCTGTGACCCAAAGATTGGTTAGTGGTTACCTCGGCCGTATTCCCTTGGGAGTCAAAGGGAACAACCTGAGTGTTAACATAATTGGCGACTCCGCTGGGGAACAAAACGTATTTTTCAGCTGCTGTCTATTTTTAGACAGTGGTTCCAAAAGCTTGAGCAGTTCCTTAAAATAGTTCTAAAGAATATCCTCAAAAAATACCAAAAACAAGTTCAGAAGCTGGCTCCTAAAAGAGAACTAGGCACACCAGGTCAAATCCTGACCCAAATCCCCCACCTGTTTTCGAGAATCCAAATTTGATCCATAAAACTCATAGGAACCAGAAGGAACCAGAACAATCTCCTGAAACTAGCCCTGAGGCAGTTCAGCAAAGTTTTATTCCAACCCCTTCTAAACCAACCGTTCACCTTCATACAACTCATTCTTCCCCCTCTTCATCATCCACTTCACAAAACATATTGTCTATAACCAACACACAAACTGTTGTTGCTGTCCCTGTTGTTCCAGTTGTCCCACTCCTCCCACCAAATATGGCTAATCGTTATGCACCCCTACAGTTGCCTGGCAATCCTGGGGCCATGCCTCAGGACTACCAAGGCAAAATTACTTATTTTGATGGAACCAGTACATACACTGCCTTACAGCATACTAAGAAAATGCAAGACTACTTTGAGAACTATGAGATAGATGATGATGATGTAAGGATGAAAATCTTCGTCCAAAGCTTAACAGGTGAAGTAAGAACCTGGTTCAGGGCACTGGCTGCACATTCTATAGCTGATTCAGGTGCCCTTTATCAGTCCTTCCTCAACAGATGGGAAAAGAAAAAGGACCCTCTGCACATTTTATCTGAATATGATACCATAAAAAGAGGCCCACAAGAAGCTGTCTTGGACTATTGCACTAGATTCAACACTATTTATAATGCTATTCCTCAAAATCTTAGACCTCCACCTGATTTAGCTTTGATTAAGTTCCCTGATGGATTTGATGCTGATATGGCATATCAGCTAAGAGAAAGAGCCCCTACAACTCTAGCAGACATGCAAAACATAGCTGTGAGTGTAGAAGCAAATCTAATTGCCAAAAGAAACCGGGCGAGAACTGAAAGGAGAACTACTTTCAAAGAAGAACCCTCATCATTTGAGAAAAAGCTAGATGCAATCATCAAAGGGATGGATAGACTTGGAGACAGGGTGGAAACCATAGAAAGAAAATCATCATGGGAAGGTCAAACAAGCAATATTAGAAACCCAAGCTTCAGAAAGAATCAAAATCTTAATGTTGGAAGGACTGATCCTGACCAGCATGTCAAACCTCCTTTTCAAGAGAATTATGCTGAGGCTTCAACATCTAGTGAACCTAGTGAGGACCCTCACATCAATCTAATGGGTTTGGATGGTGAAAATCAAATCTTTTTGACACAAGAAGACCAAGAGGTTTACAATGACAGCCAATTCCACACTAAGTCAGGAGAATCATTCGATTTTAAAGAAGGATATGATGCAGCTGTGTATGAGGTGCACAAAAAGTACAAACTAAGGAGTAGAACAATAGATGTGCCTACACCCCTCAAACCAAAGGACAATAAGCAACCAAAAAAGATCAATGAAAATACCTCTCTTCCCCAATCAGCTGGCAGCTCAAACCCACCTGCCACAGAAGTGACTGTGGAAGACATTTCAGAACAACAGTCCTCTCAAAATCAGCCAGGTCTACCCCATCCATTAAAGACAAAGGCAGATGCTCCCCTAGGAAACAAACATGGCACCAGTTTTACTCAAAATGGACCTAACTATGAGCAAAAGACACTTGATAACTCAGCTGAAAAGGAAAAATCTGTTGCAATGAATGCCAAAATTCAAATGGAAAAACCGTTCAACTTGGAAACAGAAATAAGTAAGCTAAAGATATCAGTTCCTCTTTCGGAATTAGCCAAACATGACATATACAGACAGCAGATCAATAAATCACTCCAAATATCAGACAATAAAGATGCTGTGAATGTCCTAGATGACCAACCAGAGTTGCTGTTTGGGCCTGAGGTTAATGGAAAAACAGAAAATGGAGGGGTACCACCCTTTTATGTCAGTCTAAACATTCATGATAAGGTCCTACATAATGCAATGTTCGATTCCGGGGCCTCACACAACTTAATGCCCAAATCTGTAATGGAAAAACTTGACTTAGATATCACAAGACCTTATAAAGATCTATTCTCATTTGATTCAAGCCAAGTCAGGTGTTTAGGCCTGATCAAAGATTTATGTGTCTCTCTGGTTCAATACCCAACCAAAACCATCTTGATGGATGTAGTGGTAGCTGACATACCCCCCAAGTATGGCATGCTCTTGTCCAGATCCTGGGGGGCCAAACTTCAAGGATCTCTGCAATTAGATATGTCCTATGCAACTATTTCAGTCTTTGGGCAGCCAAAGAGATTGTACCGGGAAACTTTGATGAAATATGTGGTAAGCAGTCAAGACAAGCCCCAAAACTTTCCAATCTATTCGATACACTCAGACATGGATTCATTTATTCTCTACAATGCTGACATCTGTCACAAAGCTTGTTCTGAGCTATTGATGACAGTAGAGACCGAGGAGTTAGATGAGCAATGTGTTTACAACGACCAAGGGACCATGGGGATGGCTGATAAGAACACAGAAGAAAATGATGTGCCAAGTAACTTGCAAGAGACCAACCTACCCATCATCCAACTTTCTAGTGATCCCAATCCAAACCTTGATCATGAAACTTTATGGTATCTAGAATTTGATGGCTCTGTAAACAAGCTAGGAGCTGGGGCAGGAATATGGATCCACAATATGCACAATGACCAAGTTGAGGGCCATGCATACAGACTAAACTTTCGATGCATAAACAACATGGCTGAATATGAAGCCCTCCTGCTAGGTCTAAAACTCATAAAAAATCTAGGTGCAACTAAAATCTCAATCCTAGGAGATTCAGATCTAGTCATACAACAGATGAAGGGAAATTTCACCACAAATGATCTGAGATTGAGAGCATACAAGGGGGAAGCTATTCAAATACTTGAGAGTTTCTCACAATCACAGTTGACTAAAGTTTCCAGAGAACTCAATCTACATGCTCACAGCTTGGCAACCTTTGCCAGCACTTGTAAGTTGCCTTTCAAAACCAATCATACATTTACTGCTGAAATCAAACATAGACCTTTAGTTCCGGATAACATCAAGAATTGGCAAGTCTTTGAGAGTAACAAACAGATAAAAAACTTTCTCACTTTAAAGGAAGAATTTTCTGGCATGAACATTGACACTAGCACTAGAGAGGATCAACCACAGATCTGCATAATTACACAGGAAATATCAGCTGAAACAGCTGATCTAGTCTTGCATCCTACCACCTTTGACAAGGAAACTATACGGGAATTGAAACAATCAGATGATGCAGAGGAAATGACTGAAGCAGAAGATGAGGTAATTGAGCTGAAAGATAATTTTCTGCCCATAGGACTAACCCCTTTGGAGGATCTGTTCGATTCAAATGACATCTCAAGAAAACCAAAAATGCAACCATTGAATGCTGAAATAGAAGATTGTAACATTGGCACCCCTGAAAATCCCAAAATGATTAAGCTGTCCAAAGCATTACCGCCTGAGCAGAAACTGAAATACATTGAGTTATTTAAAGAGTTTCAAGATGTCTTTGCCTGGAGCTATGAGGACCTTAAATCCTATGATACATCAGTCATCCAACACACTATCCCTCTAAAAGAAAATCAAAAGCCGTTCAAACAGAAGCTTAGGAGAGTTAATCCAGTCCTACTCCCCCTTATTGAAAAAGAGGTTAAACATATGTATGAAGCTGGAATCATTGTCCCAATTAGATTCTCAGAGTGGATTTCAAACCTAGTGCCCACTAGGAAAAAGACAGGGGAAATCCGGCTGTGTGTTGACCTAAGAAATTTGAATAAAGTATCTCTCAAAGACCATTACCATTTACCAAAAATGGATCATATTTTGCAAAGGGTAGTGGGAGCTGCTAGGATCTCTTTACTAGATGGTTTCTCAGGATTCAATCAGATTCTAGTACATCCGGATGATCAAGACAAAACTGCCTTTACAACACCTTGGGGAACATTTAAATATGTCAAAATGCCTTTTGGACTTAAAAATGTAGGGCCCACGTTCCAAAGAGCAATGGATATTTCCTTTTCTAAGGAAATTCATGACTTCCTAGTAGTCTATCTTGATGATCTAACTGCCTTTTCAAAATCAGATCAAGAACACTTAGAACACTTGAGGCAGGTTTTCACAATTTGTAGAAAGTATGGCATATCATTGAACCCAAATAAGTCACTATTTGGGATGGAAGAAGGTAAACTTCTGGGGCATATAATCTCAAAAGATGGTATTAGGATTGACCCGGACAGAATTCAAGCTATCCTACAAATACCTCATCCAAGGAACATCAAAGAACTACAAAGCTTTCTAGGAAAGATCAACTTCATAAGGAGATTCATTCCCAATCTGGCTAAACTCATTAGATTGCTAAACAATATGCTGAAAAAAGATTCCAAGGTCAAATGGACTATGGAAGCTAAACAAGCCTTTGAGGATATCAAAAGAGCATTGACAAACACACCAGTCCTCACGAGCCCTAGATTTGATCAAGATTTCCTTATTTTTTCTTTTGCTTCTGAGCATACTATTGCTGTTGTTCTACTACAAAAAGATGACCAAGGTTGTGAAAAACCCATTGCATTTTTTAGTAGAGCCCTTAGGGATGCTCCTTTGAAATATCAGATCATGGAAAAATAAGCCTATGCCTTGGTAAAAGCCATCAAGGAATTCAGAATCTACATTCTTTACTCTCATATAATTGCCTATGTTCCTAATGCAGTGATCAAAGATATTCTAACCCAAGAAGGAATTGAGGGCAAGAGGGGCAAATGGATTGCCAATATCTTAGAATATGACATTGAGATTAAACCTACCAAACTGATAAAAGGACAAGGCCTAGCCAAACTAATGACTAAAACCAATTTTCAAGCCCTTGACATTAATGAACTGGATGACGAACAGGAGATGGCGACTCCACAGATCAACCAAGCCTTTATGCAATCTCCCTAGTACACTAATATATGTTTTGTATTATTAAACCTGCAAGCTCCTCCAGGGTTGTCCAGAACCAAGAAAAGATTCTTGAAAATGAAAGCATCAAATTTTTGTATTATTGACAATGTTTTATTTTGGAAAAATCATGAAGGGATCTTACTCAATTGCTTAACAATAGAAGAAACTGACAATTTCCTCAAATAATTTCATGCAGGTGACTGTGGAGGACACTTATACTGGAAATCTACAGCTGATAAAATCCTAAGAGCTGGATTTTATTGGCCCTCCTTGTTTGCTGATGTGAAGAAATTTGCAATGTCCTGTCACAAATGCCAAATTTTTGAGGGAAAGAGGAAGCTGCTGCCTTTACCACTCAAACCAGTTTCAGCTGAGAGACCATTCTAGCAATGGGGTTTAGACTTCATTGGTGAAATTCACCCTTCATCCTCTGGTCAGCATAGGTGGATTCTCACTGCCACAGATTATTTCACCAAATGGATAGAAGCCATCCCTTGCAGACAGACCAATGACTCCATTATCATACAATTCCTAGAAACAACATCTTGTCCAGGTTTGGCTGTCCAGACAAAATCATTACAGACAATGCTGTTGCTTTCAAGTCCAAGAAAATGATCAACTTTTGTCACAAGTATCACATGACCCTAGGTCATTCCACTGCCTATTATCCTCAAGGTAATGGCCTAGCTGAATCTTCCAATAAAAGTCTCATCAACATCATTAAAAAAGTTTTGGAAGAAAACAAAAAGAATTGGCATAAGAAGCTGGTAAATGCACTGTGGGCAGATAGACAGACCACTAAGAGATCAATTGGCATGAGTCCATATGAACTCGTTTATGGGCTAGAAGCAAAGTTTCCTACATCTCTAGCAATTCCAGTGATCAAGCTGTTGCAAGAAATACAAGCTGAGCCAAATGACATTCAAAGAAGAATTAATCAGACAATTCATTTACAGCAAACAAGAGAAGAAGTCTATCAAAGGACCCAAGTTCTACAAGAAAAGCTTAAAAGAATATTTGACAAAAGAACCAAAGCTGAAGATTTCTTTATAGGAAATAAAGTGTTAAGATGGGATTCCAGAAGGGAAGACAAAGGCAAACATGGTAAGTTTGATTTTTTATGGAAGGGACCCTATGTCATCTATGCTATACAAGGAAACAACACTTACTTTCTAAGAAGTCTGGATGGCTCAAACACTGAGGAAGGCCCAGTTAATGGGAGAATGCTTAAGCATTATTTTGACTCCCTTGATTAAACACTGAACAGGCATATATTGTACATAAATATTTGTATTTTCCAGTATTTTCAATTACAGCAGATAAATAAAGCACTAAGTACAGCAGATTTTGAGGAGACCAGGATGCTACACTATGTTCTTTTGGGAAAATGTTGATCCTGGCATTTAGAAAGCAAAGAAAACACAGGGTAACTATCAAGTGATGAGGAAAATTTCCGAGAAACAGGTAAAAAACAGATCTGCAATTTCACAGCAAATCAGCTCACTGGGTGCTGCCTGCAACTATCTAGGATCCTAACCATTGGTCTCCAACAACAGAGAAATTCAGCCTGCAGCAAGAAAGCAGAACTCAGGCAATCTGACCTGCTGTTCTTGGCTTTTCACCTGGAAAAGCCATCCCCAAGTGGAGCCACTGTTAGCCTCCTATACCAATAGGTTTTCATCTCTCATGATTGACAGTGGAAGTGCCAAAAATGCTCACCTTCCATGCCACTAAGGTTCCATTTTTGTGAAGAAAGCAGATAGTTAAAAAATGTAAAGAGGGTATGCCTTAAAAGAAAAATCAAAGGGCAAGAAAATGAATTGGTCAAAGAAAAAATAAAAGAAATGAACCCCAAACAAAGACCATGAAAGTGGCTAGTCCAAATTGCCACTACTACTTTGATGGGTGGCCCAACAGCTCAAGCTGGGCCTCACCATGTTTTAAATTGCATGTTGTAGACTAGAGAGGAAGTACTTGTTCAAACAGTCCAAGCTTGACAGATGACTAGGTGGATAGAGAAAGAAAGGAGCCCAACTGCTTAATCTGGGCCCTTGGAAGTCATAAGGGTAGACTTAGATAGGAGGGCAGCAAAAAGAAAAGAGAATTATCAGGGTTTGCAAGGCTAAGTGCACCCATACAAAGGAAGAAAAAATGTTAGGCATATTAGGCAGGGTAGGTAGTTGAAGGTTGCAGAAAGCATGATCTAAGCATATCAATTGGGAAAAATCACAATGATGTCACTAGCAGGAGAAAGGCAAGAGCAGTGGCCTATTTGGCAAACTACTAAAACCATCACTAACTTCCCCCTTCCCCTTCAAAGTTTTTTACTAACTTCCCCATGAGCACTGCAGGATCTGCCTGATCAGTCCTCCTTACACTCTTCATTTGTAAAAATTTCATGTCAGAAGTGACTTCTCTCTTTGAAAAGGAGCCACATTTCTTATGTAAAAATTCTTTTCATTTTGATCTACTCCCTAACTAAGTCTATTTTCTAAAAAGCTTAGTATCTTTCACTTTCCATTCTCATTCCCCTCCAAATACTAACTACTAACTGTATCTACACTAAATCCCCTATGTTCCCCTTTCCCTATTACTATAACACCATGGTGTATAAAACCCAAAAGAATGTATAAGTATCCCCCCTTTAGCATTATAGCTGAATAGTAGGTCCACGGGAGACATTAGTCCACCAGGGACTATAGTCAACCCTTGTTTTGGGAATTACTCTAACCCCTGGTTAGACTAATAGCCCACCCTTAACCCTCATCTATACCCCTTTTTCCGAAAAAATTCATAAATACCCATGCAAACCCTTTCCCCCACTCAAACCTAAGTCTAACCATTTGTTGACCCCCCGACAGATTAACCCATACCCCAAAAAACCCACAAAAACCCCTTAACCAAAGTTTAATACCTGAAATATTATAATGAATATTTTAATCGACCGGCGGGTCCCCCCAACATGCACGACGGGTCGGGGCGCCCGCCAGCCGTCCATCTCCCACCCCCCTTCATCCAATGGTGGGCAGGCGTTTTGAAATCTGAACGTGCCTCCCTTGAATGTCCGGGGAGACGGCGGTTTTCCCCCCCGTACACGGGACGCGTGGCAGCCGGCGGGGGTGTTCGCAGCCCCCCTCCCCGATACCGCCTTCTCCCAAAAGCGGTGCAGGGAGACCGCTTACCACCCTCCCGCTTACCACCTCCGCTGTCACGTTGGTCCTACGTCACCATGACGTCATGCCACCCGCGCCCGTCCTCACACCTCGTGCCCCTCCAGGTCACCTTGCCACCCCGCACCACCCGCCACTGTGTCCCGCCATGCTGGCCTCCAGCTCAGCGCCCACGTCACCCTCCGTACCTCGGCCCCGCCATGACGTCATGCTGACATCATCGGCAGAAAAGCGCCAATGACCCATTTTTTCCAAATTTGTCGTTAAAACGCGCGTTTTGGCCGTTTATATGTCATTTTCATTTGAAAAGAGTCGCCAGAGCCGTTGTGAGCTGTTTGCACCGAAATTCGCCTCCAAGCCGCCAAATTCAAAGCTGCAGACATCGCCGATCACCAATTCACCTGCATTATTCATCCACTGTCAACCTGGAGGCTCTCGACATTGTCTATCCAGGTATTTGCCCGCAATTCACCAGTTTCATCCGTGTTTGTACCATTTCTCTGCAAATCATCCATAAAACACCTGTTAAATCCCAAATTGAAGATTGTCTCTTACTTAATTTTGAACTAAAGCAACCCACATTGCCCCAGCTCCAAAATTGGATATTGAAACGATAATTCACGGTCTAAATTTACAAATTCGTCCTCAAGCTGCCCGGCATTATTCCCTTTTGCCGAGCGCATGCCCAAAAAGCTACATTTCACTAATTTAAATCCTGCCCACCCTCTGCATTTCATCTCCAGTATTCACCATTCCTGTGAATTTACCAAAGAACAGCAGAGACAAGTCTGCCTAGCCTGCCTATTCCACTTTAAAGAAAACTTCTAGCATTGTCTACATTGAGTCTGTCACTTGAGCTTTGAGGAACCTTGCAAACCATTGCACTTACCTTGTTCCATTCACAAACTACATAATGGTTTCTCCTGCACCCACAGCTCTCAGTGTTGCCCCCATAAATGCACCAAATAAAGACCTGGAGTCCTTGCCTCTTGCTGACAGGGACTACCTCATCCAAGACTTTGTGGGTGATAGAGACCATTTGCAGACCTTCAGGGAATTGAGAGATGACTATTTCAATGGCAAGGATACATATGGGATATGGGAATCAAATCTGCCATACTACTTTCTCCCATCTGTTAAAATTTTTCCAGAGATTATTCGCCTATGTGTTGAGAATTATGATGCAAATCATAGAGCTGTCAAGTCTCCATCTGGGAGCATCCTCTTTTACATTAATGCTGAGTCCATCAACCAAATGCTCAACTTCAAACAAACTCAGCTGCTGTTCCCTTTCTCCATGAACTATCTGCTGGATACAGGTGCCAAGATGACCACTGATGACAGGCAAAAGATCACCCAGACATTTATGAGGCCTGACCGCCAGCCCACAGGGCCACCTCCCTACTTATATGTCCACTTTACTGATATAGGCAAACTTCTGTTGGACATCATTTCATATGTGTTGGGCTATAAAACCAGTGAATTTGTTGATGAGACAGTGCTGGTATTACTAGTTGCCTATAGCCCAGGCCAACCTCCTGCCTACAAATACAATTTTGCTAAATTCATAGCCAACAAGATACATGAGCAGCTTTTCAAAGTGGACAGGGAGGGAATCTTCAAGTATTCATCTTATATCTACCACATGTTCATGTACTACCAGTCTGAGGCTTTTCCATGCCACATCAAAAAGCTGGATTCTAGAGGAGAAAGAAGATTTGTTATCTTCTGGACATCTGTCTTCCACCAAGTGCAAAATTCACCATATTCATATTGTGAATTCATTGATCAATTTGTTTACCCAGTCTCTTGTTTGTTGATGAGGTCCCCTCCTCCCAGAATTTCATTTGAAATACAGAAAATCCTGCAGCTCTCCAAGAATTATAAAATAGGTGATTGGTACCTATACCAGGATCATACAGTCATCAGAATCTATGGCTGTGAGCTCTGTCCATACAGGCTCCCAAAATATGTGCCCATGAGACTGTTTGCCTTGGAGTATTATAGGCAGCTTATTCACTCTGACCTCACTCACTTTCACAGCTCCAAAAAGAAAGCCCATCTCAAGATCAAGCACCACCTGGGCCCCTTCATCATGAATAAAAGATAGGGATGGCAAGATGCTGAGCTAATCCTCAAAGACAAGTACATGCTCTCAAAAAGCTCTCGGTGGGTCCCTTATGACCCTGAAGGCTTCATCTGTGCCAGGAGGGTTAAGTACAGGCTGTTAGGTTATGAGCATTGCAAGTATCCACATATTGAGCAGTATGCCAATCAGCAAGAATGGCTGCAAGACACTTTAACTGAAAAATTAACTGAAGAAGAGATAATGCAAAAGAATGTCAAGGATTTGGAAAAAACTCTTGACTTGGATTCTGTGCAGCAGGTAATCTTCAAGCAACCACATCCAGTGGGAGAAGGGACCTCGGCCACAACAACTGCACCAACCACACAGGCACCTTCTACAGCAACACCAGGTACAGATAAAGGGAAAGGAATAATGGGTGCTGAAGAGGAAACACTAAAAGAACAGCCTGCCCCCTCAATTGGGCAGCAACAAGAGCAGACCCCTCCACCACAAACTGAGCCACCAGTAGCGCCAATCTTGCAGACTCCAGCACATGAGGAGAGGGGCAAGAAAAGAGACAGAGAAGAGTCCACTCCTGCAAGTGGATCCTCCTGGCAACCTCAGGCCAAGAGGCAAAGGGTTGACTCCCCAGAGATAGAAGAAATCAGTGAAGAAATCCTGGAGAGCCCAAGAAAAGATGGGGAAGGCAGCCAGCAAACAGGTACAAGCTCCTTTCAGCAGGAGCAGGGATCACAACTTGGCTTGGAGGTGTCATCCTCCACTCAGCAGAGCAAGAAGCCTACAAGCACTAAGGCTTCTTTCAAACAAATAAAGGCACAAAATGACTTGCTGAGAGTAGAAGTGTATAAACAGTTTCTAAAGGCAACACCAGCCAAGCAAGAAAGGCTGATGTCTGTATATGACCTTCAAGAGGAGAAAATGATCCTCAGTCACTTTAAACCTAAGGTGTCGCAGCCTAAATCAGCTGCAGATTTTGTAAGGACAAGGGTGGAGGTCATGGCAAAGGACATTCACCCCATGGACCAAATAGAACTCCACAAGCAAACTGGAGAAATGGTCTATGCTACCTTGGTGGACTGGGCAACCATGGCCCATGAATTAAAAGAATCACTGAAAAATACCAATATTCAGTTGGATTTTGAGAGAATGTCCTCCATGGCCAAGGACAATAGAATTAAATCACTTGAGGACATCATCATCGACCTAGGACATGATCCTAAGGATCCAAAGGGCGTAAGGGCCCTCCTGAAGAAAAAAGAAGATGACCTTAATGCATTGAAGAAAAGGTTAAAGCTGCTGCCCACCGAGCACCCTCAAACAGCAGAATTACAGAAGGAAAAGGAGGCCGATGAGCAGCTAGATCTTATAATGCAGCTCAACCAGAAGGTCCTTGATTTGGAGAAGGAACTTGAAGGGGCACTACAAGATAAGCAGGGAGAATCTACATCCCAAGCTCCTCCAACTACTTCAACCACTGCAACAACTACAGAGGCAGCAGTAGCCCCTGTAACAACTACAGCAACAACAGAAGCAGCAGCAACAACCACAGCCCCAGAGTCCAGTTTAAACATGGAATATTTGACTAAGGCTATCAAAGAAATGGAGCTCCAGGCTACTGAGATTAAGCAGGCCAAGGAAAAATTGGCAGAGCTAGAGGCCAAATATGACAAGTCAAAAATGACTGTGGCAGAGCAAGGTAGAGAAATAAAGGCCCTCAAAGAGAAGATAAAGGCCTTGGAGAAAGAGCTCAAGCTAGAAAGTGCTATGGCAGAAATAAAAAGAATTCTATGGGCCCGAATTGACCAATCCATCACTAGACAATGGAAGTCAATTAAGAATGTGCATGAACAAATGGATTTAATTGGCCAAGCACAGATAGAGATTCAGAAGGCCAGAACAGTGCTGGGAAACAGGCCTGAGCAGGCCAATAGAATGATAGATTTTTTGAACAATCAAACAAAGGAGGAACTGGCAGCCATCAACATTGTTAACAGAACAGAGGTTGTCCTTATAGCTAAAAAGGTACTGACTCTCAGGAACTTTGTACAAGCTGTGGAGAGGAAATGCTATGAAATACAGGCTGAGGTGGATGAGTACAAGCTCAAAATGGGAGCACTACAAGCAAAGGGATTGCCCAGCCTACTAAACAGCACAGGAAGACTGCTCCCCCGTGAGCAATATGCCAACAGGATGTCAACCTTTGTTGAAAATCAAATTACTGCATCTGGCAGTACTTCTGAGGAAGTAGGGCCTCCAACAGGGTAGGGCCTTCTCGACAAACTTGAAAATATGTTTTTTATTGAAAATAAAATCCACCACCTTTTTGAGGTTCCTCCAAATTTTTATAGATATACAGAGGCAGATGAAACTTTGGTGAAGATTCGAAGACACCAAATGCCCAAAGAGGATTGGTGGCAGGCAATGCTTCAAATTTTGCCACAATAGCCTCAGTTGCTCGGTCCCAGTCAGCTACAACTCAGCAAAAGGCAAAAAGCATAATAAAGACAGCACTTTAGGCAGCCGAAAGGGTGACTCAGCAAAAGACAGCGGCAACAAGCAAAAGATAAGAAATACGCAAGTTTTGGGCAGCGCATCTTCAGCCGACTCCAACGCTCACAAAGTCAACATTTTCTGACTATTTTGGACAGCTATTACAGCCAGAAGTTACTACAGCATTTACTTCCTCAGCTACAACGCTCCAGGAGTTGGCATGACATTAATGAAGCATTTACTCATCAGCTAGATATTTTCTTATGTAAATTATGTATATATACCTCCCCTGGCAATGTATGAGGGGTTGGTGATTTTCATTCTGAGGCAAATGTATTGTATATTTTCAGATTATCTAATGCAAAAGGCTGGAAAAGTTCAGTGATTTCCTGAATGTTTGATGTCTTGGTGATGTTATGCGTGCTGTTGCAGAATTCCTGTGCTGTCTGATGGAACAATAAGTTTTTCTCAATCTATGTTTTGTCTTCTTATGTTTATTAAATCATACACATGTCTCACTAATCTAGCAGTAGAGAAAAGGAATAGTACAGGATATGTTTGGTTACACCTTGTGCTCAATCTTTATTGCTGAAAATGTTTTCTTCAGAATTGATCATGAACATGAATTCTTAATTGCTCATGTTTTCATTAATTCTATAAATATGAATGTTATGTAGAAATTCTTCACTGCTTCTAAATAATATTCTCACTGTTTCTCCATACCAGTTTGTTGAAAGATTCTTAATTGCCTTTCATAGCCTGGTTACATCACACTTAATCACAGTTTCAAAGCATTGTTTCTCAGACACTTATCTGGCTCTGCAGCATCACTACTGTATCAACACAGCATATCAAACAAATAAAGCACCACTGACTCCATGCCCAATGGCCTAGAACACCCTGGTAAGCACATATATATCTTGACTGAAGTCATCATCCAGCAAACTCCAAAAACAAAACCTTGAGCATCATAACTAGCCTAAAATATTATACAAACAAAGTTAAAACATAAAGAGAGAGCCCTCTCTGGTCATAGGTAGGCTAGAACCTGTGACCCAAAGATTGGTTAGTGGTTACCTCGGCCGTATTCCCTTGGGAGTCAAAGGGAACAACCTGAGTGTTAACACCTTCATAGATAAAGCTAACTATGTTTCACTGTTTTGTATTTTCATTTCTGCACTTGAACTCTATAATGCCTTGACTTCCATGCTAGGTAGAATGCTTTGGCTTCACTATTCAGGATTGAAAGAGAGTTTTTAATGTCATATTGTCTCATGGCTTTCCTCTTTCACTTACTTGCAGTGTTATGAATACATGTTACTTAGAACTCATCAATCATGCTCTAACTTCCTTCATGTATTTATAAACTGTGTTTCCTTGCATTGTATCTTTGTTTTGTTGATGCATAAAAACTCTCTATGCCCTAACTTCATGTTAAGCTGATCTTGATGTGGTACTGAAACATACTTTGACTCCATAGCCCAATGGTAGCCAGCCTTCATCTTTCAACCTATAAACATATACAATTACAGACCATAGAGTTAGCCATCTATTCATGTCTTTAATCTAAATCATTAACCCTTTGAGAGATCCCTCTCAGGCTGAGGAGGCTAAGCCTTAGCTAAAAGATTGGTTTGAAATAGTTACACTGAGATAGTCTGATCAACAGCCTATTAGGGTCCTATTTTGGTGATAACATTTTGGTGCGTCTGCCGGGAGCCTAAAGTTTATTCATTCCCGAAATTAAGAGGCTGAACTTCGGAAGATAGCAAGAGCTCAAACATCTTTTTGAGGCTGCAAAACTACATCGGCGACTCCACACATCGAATAAGAAATTGGAAGGTGACTCCATTGCTAGAAGATCAGTAGCTTGATGAAGTTTCAAGATGAGTTCCACTGCAAGAATGAATGTCAGGTATGCTCCTATGAATCAGTCTCATATCCCTGGTTTTCCAAATCCTATGCCAAAGGTTGATTGGTTAGAGGATCTTCTGATATTCAAAGATGAAAAGAAAGACAATGCTGCTCTTCATTTGGTTAGGTTTCATATGCATGTACGCAATCTTAAGGTTCAGTTTCCTGAAGATTGTCTCATGAGGATGTTTATGACCACTTTAGAAGGAAAAGCATGGTCTTGGTATAAAAGTTTGGAAAATGGTGCAATATATCTGCTTGCTAATTTTCATGATGAATTCTATGAGATGTATAAAGAATGTCATCCTTCCTTATTGCTGCTCAAAGATTGTTGTAAAGATTCTTTAAGTCTTATTCAGTATTTGGAGGATTGTTATGATGATGATGAGTTTGTGGATGAAGAAATTTTAGAGGCTCTTCATAACAATACATTTCAACACCAAGAAGAAAGTATAACATCCCGTGAAATGCAGCATGAAGATCAGCAGGGATTTACTTATGAAAATCATATTACATCCTCTAAGATTGATGTAGAGATGCAACAGACTTGTCAGTCTTCGGATCATTATCAAGATGACATGATTACAAACACCAAGAAGAAATGTTGGAAGAAATTTTTTATGACCTTCAGGCAGAGGAAAAGGTCATTCATTTTTGTAATTCCTTGCAGCAGCTTACACCAAAGAATGATGATAATAATGAGGAAAATTACATTGTTTGTTGGAATCATTCAGAAAAGCAATTGGATAGCTTGTCAAATAAATGTTGTGTAGTTGAGGATCAGTTGTTTGAAGATATAGAATGTTATGGGAATCATCAAACTAACCATGTGTTTTTTGACCCTATAGCTGACTACATGGAAAAGATTTACTGTTCAGGCTTCGAGTTATATTTTCATCTTGAAGAATAGTTACACCTCATGCTGCCTTGGTTATTTCAATATCTTGCTTATTTTTGCTTCAAGCACAGTCAAGAGATTCAAGTGTCAGATCAGATCGATGACTGGCTTCATTGGAAGTTTCATGTTCCTTGAGCTACAAGTGGAGATTGCAGTTGATAGGGTAGGTAGGAATGTGCAAATAAGCTCAAGGTAGGTTGATTGAGGATCTGTTTTAGTAGGTGCAGTTTGAATTCTTATTTCAGAAATCATTAAAGGCTTGAGGAGCAGATTGGGCAGAAGATCAGAGTTTTATTCTAGAGGATGGATAGCGGCACTGGAGCTACAAGTTCTTAGTATACCACAAGGGCGACCTATCCCTAGTGGAGCCACTATTATCACCCTAAAAGTTTTGTTTCTAATCTTTGGAAAGTTTGCCTTGTTTCTAGTCATAGTCTTATAGGTTTTGAGTCATGTCATCTCAACAAGTGTCATTCTCTTTTCCAAAAAGTTTCATAACCTCATTCCATGTCCTAAAAGCCTCACCATGTGTTTTGACATCAGTTTGATTCCAAAGGATTCATGTTATTCTTGGTCTAGTCTTTCCATGGTTGTTTTCATGTCTAAGATCTATAAAAGAGTCTTGTTGGTATGGTCAAATAGGGTCAACACTCCGTTCTTGCCCATCACTGGTCCCACATCACCTAAAATTCCATGTGTCAAACTTGTGTCAAGGTTTTCATAGTGAAAAACTCACTCTAGCTGTTTTCATAGCACAGAAAGTGTAAACAACTAGTTTTTCACTACGAAATCACTGAACTGGGAGTTTTCGTAGCGCGCTACGAAACCCCTGAAGCAGCCTGTTTCAGCAGAAAAACTGTTTTTACTAGTTAACTTCCAGAAGGTTTCTTGAGCAAATGAGAACTCAAATTTGAAAAATGAAAGAGGTTTTTCTTCCCAACATGCTGAAATAAAAAAGCCTCTTTCATTTTCTTCAAATTCATTCTGAGGTGGGAGGAATTTATGGTTAAACTTGCGCTACGAAACTGTTGAAAGTCAAGCTTGGTCTTTTGGTTTTAGCAGTCTTTTTCAAGATCAGTTTCTGGTCACATGAAAAGGTATTTTAGAATTATGAAGGAGGTTTCTCTTCATCAACTCTCCAAATAAAACAACCTATCTCACTTTCTTCATAAGTGTTTTCAGTTGGGAGATAATAAGCTTTATTTGAAACCCAAAATTCAGAGAACAGATTTTTCCTGTTTGACATGTGTTTTTCAAGGATAGATTCAGGATAGCTGGAGAAGTATTTTAAAAAACCAAGAAATTTTTTGTTATAGACATCATGGAATACAAAAACCTCCTTCAGTTTCAAAAAATGTGTCATGGATGAGGATATAAAGGCTTTGTCCCACATGCCATTTTCAGGGATCCTAAACCTAAAAACAGGGAAACATGTTCCCTAATTTCTAGGCTTTGTCTTCAGCAGTCAGATGACCACGTGGGAGGCTTCATAAAATTCGACTTCTTGAGGTTGCAATTTGTCAAATAATGCTTTCAATTCTTAGATAAGGTTGTTGTAATCATGATAAGGAGTTACACTCCTAGTTGTATTAGGTCACTAGCACTCCTAGTTAACAGCTAGTTCTAATTAATGGTTTGTTTTATGGTTAGAATAGGTGTCACTAATGGAAAATTCGAATTATCTTGATGAGGGATGATGGAATCCTAATTGAAAATGATTTATATAGAGCAAGAGGTCAAATTAGCAAAGGGATGGATACTTTTTGGCTTAGCTGCTGCTCTATGTGCAGACGGTGTATATTTTTAACCTAATGCAGATTTCTACTTAGACAACTCAAGATTCATGAAGAGTTCTTGTATGTTCTTGTTATGATGGCATATTCCAATACTTACATTGCAGTGGTGTTTATTTATGATACCCAAAACTCATCAATGATGCTCTGACTTCCTTCATAGATAAACTAACTATGTTTCATTGTTTTGTATGTTCATTTCTGCACTTGAACTCTATAATGCCTTGACTTCCATGGTAGGTAGAATGCTTTGGCTTCACTATTCAGGATTGAAAGAGAGTTTTTAATGTCATATTGTCTCATGGCTTTCCTCTTTCACTTACTTGCAGTGGTATGAATACATGTTACTTAGAACTCCTCAATCATGCTCTAACTTCCTTCATGTATTTATAAACTATGTTTCCTTGCATTATATCTTTGTTTTGTTGATGCATAAAAACTCTCTATGCCCTGACTTCATGTTAAGCTGATCTTGATGTGGTACTGAAACATACTTTGACTCCATAGCCCAATGGTAGCCAGCCTTCATCTTTCAACCTATAAACATATACAATTACAAACCATAGAGTTAGCCATCTATTCATGTCTTTAATCTAAATCATTAACCCTTTGAGAGATCCCTCTCAGGCTGAGGAGGCTAAGCCTTAGCTAAAAGATTGGTTTGAAATAGTTACACCGAGATAGTCTGATCAGCAACCTATCAGGGTCCTATTTTGGTGATAACACAACTTATCTTTATTAATGATTTTTCCAGTCACAATCCACTTCCTACCCTGCGCACACAGCTGCAAGGTCCACACACACATCTGTCGACTCTACTGGACCTCTGTGCACACAGCTACAAAGCCTCTTCTACTACTACGATCCGTGACTTAGACTTACAAACCTTGATCCAATATTACTTTTAGAAATCAATACACATCTGAACTATACATCCAAAGCTACCTTCTACACTTAGAGCCTTGCTATATTTATACATTCCCATGGTCTATAGACCATGGGTAGGCTGACACATTCTTGATTAATTTAAAATATTTTAGGGCGGACTACCCTTAGACTTAACCTTTTACAATTCACGCTCTATGCACTTCGCGGAGCTTTTACCATTCCAATATCCCAAAAATGTGGGCTTTAAGCCCAAAAACCGTTATGCGGGGGATCCACTGCCCAATAGGCCCCCAACACAATCATCGTGACTCGTCCCAAGTCTCTCGTTGGTGCAGTGAGACGCACTGCCAAGGCTTTGCATTCCACCATCCCTGTGAGTGACACACTACTCTTCGTTGCTCCATCCTTGCCTCCTGCAACACTTCTTCAAGCTCTTGTTCCATTGCCCCTACTAATTCGCATAACCAATGATGCTCATTCTACTCTACTTGGTTAACACAAAGTAGCTTCTCATAGGATTTTAGCTCTAGCTGGGCTGCCAAAGCCATGAATTCTTTGTGCAAGAGCAGCAAGCCTGCAATCTCTGGTCCCGTATATTCAATGTCTGTTGATGCTTGTGTTACATTTTTGCAAGAGAGATGTTTTTGTCTGCGAGGTCCTAATATTCAAGTTTCGTCAAGGGCACATGGCCCTGGGATGCACTTTTCAATAGAATTCTGTCTTTTATCCCAAGATTCACCATCTCACCCTTATCTTTCATAGATCGATTACCAAACCACAGGTTTCGTAGCGACATCCGAACCAGTCCTGATATTGGTCTAGGAACTTGTGGTATATCTCCCATCACTAGCATTGGGCTCGACATGATGACCTTAGCTATTGGCAATACGTTGTCCCGAAGGTTTAGCATCTCTTTCGGCAATGTTGCAACCACTAGGTGTATTCACAAAGCATTGAAGTTGGATGGGTCCATATCTATCAGATAGCTCAATAACTCAGGTCTCATAGTGCTAGGGGTTGTTCATTAGATGACCAGCTATGATTTATAGGCTGACCGATATTCAAATTCGACCGTTCCCTCCTTTTCTAGTTCATTAATATGATATTGATGGGAGATCGCTTCAACTCCAGTTCTGACTCCCTATCTTAAATGCCCACCATCCACTCCTCGTTGTCTTAGATTGACCATCTTATCATGAACAGTGACCTCAATGGTCATTTTCCCGCCTTTCTGCGTAGTAGCACAACCCTTTATACGCGACCGCAAATCCTGCGCTAAACGCGCCTTATGTGGAACCCTGTTTCCGCACAGCTTTCCTCCAGACTCGTTTATAGTCTTGTGCCTTATTTCAACTACTTGGAGTGCTGCGACTGTTCTTTGATCGGTTAGTCAATTAGCTGGCCCACTTGTGTAGAGCTTCAGGCGACTGCCATTTACTCTTCCTGGGAAGGGCTCTCCATTAAGCTTGTCGAGCTAGACCGTGCCTCCATCTGTGACTTCTTTGACTACATATGGTCCCAACCAATGCATTCAGAGTTTTCTAGGGAATTTCTCGAAGTTGATGTCATACATTAATACTAAATTGTTTGCTTTGAACATGCACAACTTGATATGGTGATTGTGCCAAGCTTTCTCCCGCTATTTCTGTACCTGTTGATGGAATCCTACCAGAAACTGTTCATCCTCTAGTTCTTCCAGTTGCACGAGCCTCTCTTCCATGGCTTCGCAGTCTGCCATGCTAGTCATCGTTGTTATCCATAAACTGGGTACTATGTATTCCATTGGCATGACGACTTCCATGCCGTAGACTAACCTGAATGGTGTATGCCCCATCAATTTCCTACATGTGGTTCTGTATGCGCATAGCACGAAAGGTATGCGTAAATCCAAATCAGGTCATTGCATGTTAGATACTTTGGTCAAAGCAGTCTCCAGAATCTTGTTGAATGCTTCTACGGTCCTGTTCGCTTGCGGATTGTATGGCGTGCTCTGCGGATGATATACCTAGAATTCCTCAGTAAGTGCACTGATACTTTCATTTAGGAAGTGTGTTCCACAGTCACTCATTAAAATTTTCGGGCAGCCAAACCGCGCCAAGACGTTGTCGATAAAAAGTTCGTAGCTATAGTGGTTGTGCAGTCCTTAACCAATTGTGCTTTCGCCCATCTAGTCAAATACTTAGTCGCAGTGATGATGTAGCACACACCCATCTTCCCTTGAGGTGTGATAGGCCCCACAAATTCTGTCGCCCAATTTTCGAATGGCTGCAGCGTCGTCTGTGGATTGAGTGGCATCTCATCCCTACGCGATGGTTTCCCAGTCCATTGACATATGTCACAGGCCCGATAGTACGCTTTCGAGTCTTGATGTAGAGTTGGCCACCATAGTCCGGCACAAAGAATCTTCTGTGCTATCGCCCATCCCACATAATGTCCTCCTACAGCCCCCCCCATGTGCTTCTACGAGGATCTATCCTCTTTCAAATTCTAGTACATATCTTTATAATATTTCATCGTTTCCCATTTTGTAGAGGTGTCCCACGATAACAATAAAATTTGTCACGCATACCACCAATTCTTTTCTTTGCTGAACTGAATATCCCTACGATGCAGTCCCTGTGGTTTAGAAGGGGATTATATCCTCGATGTGGTCGTCCGCAATGCACACTGCATAGAGTTGTGCATCAAGGAGTCAGTCCTCCAAATTCGTTGGCTCTCACCACTCTCGATTCGCAACAGGTGATCTAGGCCTGTGTTTAGGCATCTGGGCTTTACGATGACCTCGAAATAATATTCTTGAAATAGTAACAACCATATACAAATGTGCCCCCCAACACAAGCTTGTTCACCAGGTATTTCAATGCGGAATGATCAGTATACATCTAGAAGTCTTCCCCGAGTAGATAGCAGCAGTATTTCTAGAGCACGTATACCATCACCAATCCCTCATGCTCTGTAGTAGAGTAGTTCTTTTCAGCTTTGGACAATTTTCAACTTGTGAACACGATCGAGTGATCAATGCTTTCCACTCCTTCCTATGTGAGTACAGAGCCCAGTGCAATACACAATGCATCAACATGTACATGAAATTTGATGTCCCATTTTGGGAAACCCAAAATGGGCGTGGATGTCATCTTTTCCTTGAGAATCTCTAGACTTTTCTTACAATCATCATTCCAACAATATGTAGCATCCTTTTTCAACAACTGTTCCATTGGTGCCATGATTTGTGCATAGCCCTTAATAAACTTCTGATAGTAGCCAGTGTGCCCCAACAAGGTGTGGAGTTGTTTGACACTTCGCGGTGCTTGCAAATTTAGTATGATAGCAATCTTCATAGGGTCCACCATCAAGCCTTGTCTGCAGACCACATGGCCAAGCAAATTTCCAAAGGGGACGAGGAAGGTGCACTTTTTAATATTCAACGCAATTTGGTGTCGTCGGCAAGTATCCAGCATCAACCGTAAGCTCGTTATATGTTTCTTGACTAGCCCAAATACAGTCCAATCATCAAAATAAACCTCCAAAAACTTATGGATGAATTCATTGAATGCGGAAACTACTATGAGCAAAAATATCGCTGGCATGTTCTTCAACCCAAAGGGCATAACAGTGTATTGAAAACATCTCCATTCGGTCCTGAAGGTTGTCTTGATTCTATCTTTCGGTGCGATCTTGATCTGATGGTACCCTGAGAACCCATCCATGAATGAATACGCTTCCTGTCCACCAATATTCTCTAGGACTTCATCTGTAAATGGTGTCGGGAATGGATCGTGAACACAAGCATCATTCAGTTTTTGGAGGTCCATGCAGATTTGAATTTCGCCCTTCTGTTTTTTCTCCTATACTATCATAGGACTCACCTGGTCAGATTCTTCTGCTGGTTCAATAATTCTTGTTGCAAGCATTTTGTCCGATTCTTCATGGACCTTTTCCTTATACTTCAGATTCAAACGGTAAGGACACTGCTTAACTGGCTTCGTGTCTAGTTTCAGAGTTATCTTCTTCATTCCTACATCGCCAAGGATCCCTTTTAACTCCATTATTTTGGTCGAGAATAATTATTGATATTCGTGAAGTAAATCGACGACCTTATCCACTGTGGCATCATCCCAATAGTCTCCTAGCGTTGCGTACTTCAGCTCCGCATATGTACCAATGTTTACATGTTTCATTTTCAATGGCGTGGTGATGTTGGGGTCCTTAATTGATGGTCCTCGAACTTCACAACTCCCTTCTATTTCTGAAATATTAATATTTCAGGGGTCATCATCATCATCCTCCACTTGCATGTTATAACATTCTAGGGCATGGCTTAACTGATGTGACCATACTAGTTCAACTATTGCTTGTGGTTCTTGTGGTATTTTGAAAATGGCAGCTTTCATGACTTGCAGCGCATCGTCAACAGTATCCACCCATTGGTCTTCAAATAAGAATGTTAACAAAAATCCCTCACGCAAGATATCCCATTCGCCCATACCATGTTGGATTTTTGTCTTGGTATACCAGTTTCTTGGGATGACATCCAGGGTATGATAAAATAAGTGTACCCATTTAGGCAGGGGCTCTTTGCCATAAGCTTTGGTCCATTTTGTGAGGTGCATGTGCAGGTCATCACGTCCATCGTACTTCTTGGTTATTCATAGTTCTGGCTTCCCAAAACTTAGTTGCATCATCATTCTACAGTCATGCCAGTTTTCAAAATTTCCTTCATGTGTTCCCCACCAACGCGCAGGTGTTGCACACAGTACCCACTTTAATGCATCGAACCTCTGATGCTCTGGTACTGCATTCTCAAACTTGTCCAAGAATCCATTCACTACTGTCAATCCATCATATGTTGGTAGATCTTGAGCCTGGGCAGTTACGCAACGCAGTGATTTGGTAATCATATTACAATTTAGCGCGTCACTTCACTTAACCAATTGTGCCATCGTTCATCTTCTTTTTCTGAATCTGCAAGGTAGGATTCTGTGCGTTCCCACGAGACCCTTCCATCTACAGTCAAATTTAGCCAATCCTAGTTTCACACGATTATTTTGTAGATACAATCCAGCTCCTCATCACCTCCATCGTCGGTTCAGTGTAGCGTTCTCCTTTAGTGGGATCCAGCGGAACTATCACGCGTAGGGAATTTTTCTCGAACATCATCTTCCGGCTTTTTAGGTTGATGACTCCATTCATATCCATAGCCTATTCTATTCCTAGCAATGTACGGTACGGATTACTGTCATCTATAATCTCTATTACCTTGAAGTCTGTCTGCGTGCTCGCACCTTCAATATCCACTGTTACCCCTTGCAATCTCCCCATGGGCAAGAACTTTTGTTGGTTCACCATCTGTAATTTAGTAGGAGACCATTGTAACATGGGCCTGCCGATGCATTCCCAAGTTGGTTTTGGTAACATGTTCACATCTGAACCCAAGTCTAAGATTACTTGATCCATCTCATATTCGTTGATTTGTGTCGTTAATCTCATTTCCCTCTCGGTGCATAGTGCATGCCTTACCAATTTTCGGACTACTCGCGGTTCACCCGGTCGTGCACACCTAGCGATTAGCTCTTGTAGTCCCTTAACCACCTTATTGTTGCATAGCAGCTTCATGCATGTCTCTAAAAAGGTAGTAAGCATAGAAGGATCCATTCCTGTTTCTGGTTGATCCTTTCTACCTTAAGTAGAGACCTCTGCGAAGCTCTTCTTAGCTTCCATAAATGTTTCTCTTGCGTGCTCCAAGTCAAACTCAAGTTCCTTTGTAGGAGCCTTGCATACACAGGTATCTTCTTCAAGTTGCTTCCCCTTATCTTCCCCCATGGTGCACCACTTCTGAGCATCATGTTCACGTTGGGGTCTTCTTCATGCGGTTCGGACCTCATCATTTGGATATTTTGCGTCGTGGTAGGCTGCAACACCCCTTTTTCATGCATTTGTGTGATCAACATTGGACAATCTATCATTTCATGATCAAACTATTCCCAGAACGGGCAAGATATTCTCATTGGGTTGGTACAATCACAAGCATAGTGCCCTAGTCCTCCACAATTGTAACAGATTAGCTATTCGCACCCTCGCCCAAGTCCCATTCCTCCTCGTCCTCGTCCACACCCTTGGAATCCACCGTGCGCTATGGCTGCGGCTGGATCCTAACCTCGTGCTTCGATTTGCATCCTGTAGGCAGGTATTCGATCCATCAATAATTCATAGCTCTGACAGTTTTGCTCATCGTGGCCTACTGATTTACAGAAATTACAAAATAGCTGCTGCGGAGTCTGCGTATACTTCTGCAACAGGTGACAATTATCTGTAGTGTGCTTTCCTCCCACCTGATAGATCATGAACCAGAGTGCGGGTGCCGCACTTGGGCCCGCCTGTGCCTCTGGCCTCAACGGCATCGGTCCTCCTCCTGCCAAATAATTTGCAAATACGAGGCAATGATCTTTATCGTGGCCCTGGCCTTTACATTTTATTCACCACACTTCTTCGAGCGCTTCCGAATGGGGTGCCCTATCCTGTTTCAAACTCTGCATCTCCAAGCATAGGTTTTGTAGCAAACCATGGATTTGTTGGACTCCCAACCCTGGATCCTGTATCGGCGTCTCATGCAACCTCATCACCATTTCCAATGGTTCTTCCTGGGTTGAGAGCTTCTGTTGTGACAATGCCATCCTCAGGTGTGGTGTCAAAGACACCACAAACCACATGCGGTGCTGCGCATCTGTTAGTGTCATATTAGCCTCATGGATCATACTTTTCAGCCTCTGATCTAGATCCCAAGGGGTTTCACCTGGAAGCATCATGATCTCCTTGAATCTGATGATGGACTGCGTTTCCGCTTTCGGCTGGCTAAATTCTCTATTTAATGTAGTCTGGATCTCCGCTATTCTGGCATTCGGGTGATCATTCGATTGCTTGATATACCATGCTAGTGCACGATCCTACAGTGCACTTACCAATGTGGCCTTCTTGATGTTATCATCCGTAACCCCGTGCACTTCCCATACTGCTCTTACTACGAACCAAAACCTATCTGGGTCTTCGTTTCCAACTCTTAATATAGGCAACTTGATTGCGCTTGCCATGCTAAACTGCTGGTTTGGTGGAGGCAGTGTGGGTGAAGTTGGAGGTGAAGAAGGTGACAGGAGTGGTGGAATTAGCGGGGATGATAACTGCGGAAATGTGCTGCCTAATCAAACTAACCGCACTCCTCGGAGAGACCCAAGCATGCTCTTCATCACTTGCTCGCGGAGGTGAAATTAAAGGACTATTTCCTAACCCTTCAATCCCTTTGTAGGCCTTTCCACTCCACATCGTTCCACTCATTAATGTAGTCGCATCACCCTTTTTTCACATAACAACATCTTAATCTAGGTATTCAAAGACTTGATGTATTTATCTCGCAGTCCCTTGAGAAAATGCGTCTCTACTTCATTGTAGCTGACAGTTATGTCTATCATAAATTCAGTGATAAACCCTCCTATGATCCGATCCAGCCAATGGTCTACGGCCCACGTGATCTTATCTTCAGATACCTCTAACCTGTGAACCAACTCTAGATTCCACACTATAGGTTGATTAAGCTTGAACCTTCCCTGGCTGTCTGCTAGCCTGGTGATCCACTCATACAGCTCCAAAGAGAAAGATGCAAAGAAGATCTCGTGGATTTCTGTATACATGTAGCAATCCAGCCACCTCTTTTCAGATATCTGTGGGGTTTTGTTTTCCTGTACCACGAACTCGTGAAGCTTCTGATCCAACCAATCTTCAATTTCTTTCTTCGTAGGGTTCCAGCATTCCAACATCAGACATCCCTTAGGAAAATCTAGTGTTATCTGGAAATCTAGTGTCTATGCAGAGCTGCTAGTCCCACTAAGACTGGTAGCTATCTTACAAACAAACAAACTAAAACTACTTTCTTTTTCCTTTATGATAAGTAGATAAGAGGGGAAAAAAGGACACCAACCTCAATCTTGCGCTTGGTTCCTTGCTTGATTCCTCTCCCTTTTGATAGATCTTTGCTGATCGCTTCCTCATCTACCCAGCTTCAAAGAGCACCTGTGGAATCAAAGCAGCATAACACTATCCAAGAACAGAGATCTACTATCACAAACAATATAGGACTAGATATATATTGACCACACAAATGCATATATCATCAATCATACAAGAGTGTGGAGGAAAAATTGAATAGCTTTATTAATATCAAGAATAGCAAAAAGGATTACAACCAATTGTTCTGACCCAGCGTCATCCTCTCAGCAAGAAGCCCTTCTTCACCTCATGAAAAGCTTAGATCATCCAACACTATGATGTTACACCAAGAAACCAGCAGCACTTCCTTACAAGATACAAAAGCCTCTGGATCTCTGGGATGAGGGATCCATATATAGATGATTGCAGGGAGGTGAGTCAGCTTTTGAGATTTGATTAGTTTCCTCTCTCTGATAGTTCTTGATTCCACTTGGAGATTGATGATCTCTTACTCATCCCTGGGCGAATTTAGAGAGGCAAGTGTCATAGGAGAAGTTTCTCGAAGATTCCATGTCGAACCACCTTGCAAACTGTCTCTGCCATTTGTCCACTCTCGCTCATCGCACCCTGCAGAAGAGCTATCTAGTATGCATCGCACCTTTTACTCTGGGCAGGTGGGATGCATCGCACCTTTTACACTGGGCAGTCTGTATGGTCTAGATTTGACCAGTTCTGAGTAGTTTTCTGTGGAGAACTTCTGGGAGATGATGTAATCAGCTGACCTTGTTCCTTTAGGGTGCAAAGCAACACTTTTAGGGTCTTAGGAGCCCTTGGTTTATGGACATATATGATTGGGGTTGTAGTGCCCAAAAATGTTATAATAGTTTCCCCCTAAAGCATGAGGTCATTAATCTTTTAATTTCGGGTGAAATGCTTTATCATGAGGATCCGAAGTTTTTTCAAGCTGGAAGGCGACCTGTAATAAGATACAATACAATACATTATCTTCATAATATTTTCATGATCTGGCTGAGTTGGGCATTCCCATGCTCAGCTTTATAAATTCATTTTCATGTACATAGGACAGACAATCGTCTGTGTGCAGACTGATGATTCTGGTAGAGCCATCATCCCTTAGTTTGGATGATTATCTGTGTAGCAATGATGTACATTTGATGTCTTTATTTTCCTGAATATATATCGTAGCCCAGATGGATGAAACTAGATCTGGGGTCTTCAATCTTGTTCGATCTTCACTCAAAGTACAAGTTGATCCATGTGAGAGATGTTCTAGAGTCGAACATGGAAAGACATCACCTGATTACCAGCCAATGATGTAAGCTGTTAACAGGTGCAAGAAGAATCACCGATAATGATGATGACCCTCAAGGTACGACAGTACAATTCACGTGGTGTGAAAAAGGGACTTGGTGTCGAACACCACGCAAAATCTTTTGGTCGAAGGCCATTGATGTAAACCTGTCGCCAGAAGTGAGAAACTTGCCATTGAGGCCTACAATCTTCAAAGTACTGAAAGGGTTGTTCCTAGATCGACTTCCTGGATAATGAGTTGATGTCGACAAGAAGTGATCCATTGTAGGAGGGCCTTAATGAATCCCACATCTACGACACAGAACAGAGCAAACGATTTTAATGGAGGTGAAAACGATTTGATGATATAAGGTTCAGGGTGGCGGCCATGAAAGAATGGAGCGTGAATGTATTGCAGTGGATGAGACACAGGTGAATTCTCTGAGCGACTTCTCTTGAACATATCGGTTACACTGACATGATGGATTGGTAGATTTAACCCCAAATGTGGATGGTGTGATGGACCAATGGTGATATGACCAGTGAACGGAACAACCCAACCTGACTCGGATGCAGAGTGAAAGTGTCATGTTCAAGAGCGACTTGCTACCAATAAAGTTTCTTCAAGTTTTCTTTCCAATTTTTCCCCAGTCATTGCTGATCAGTACCTCTTTATTTTTTTCAAGCTTGAGGAGGATAACATATGCTTGTTCTATAATTTTCCCTTCGGGTAAACCCGTCGCTATGTTTTAACGAGCCTAGCGATAGTGAAACTCGTTCTTGTCTGTATGGACAAGTTTGTCGCTATTCGGTTTTAACGAGTTTAACGAAAAAGATAACTCGGTCCTTTTCAATTTTAGAAAGTCTAAAAGGGACGTAAAGAAAACTCCAATAATCCTTTTTCGTCATATAATCCCTTAGGTCTGAAAAAGTATAAAATAATATGAAAGGGATGAATTTTCAGTAATTTTAATGAGCTGAACAAAACAAGGGCTCGATCTTTTTGTGTAACAATCCCTTAGGTCCAAAAAGATTAAAATCTAGAGGAGGGATAGCACTTCCGGTCACTTTAACGAGATGTAGAGGCCAATTGCTCGACAATCTTTTCATATTTTACGAGTCAGATGAAAAGAGCTTAAAGGAGACTTTTTTTTCGAGGAACGAGTGATAAATTCAGGTAGCAGCTGATTCCAGGTAAGGTTTGGAATTTTCCAATCACGGCAGTCTCACGAGGATGGCTAACAGGATCACTCTTCACAGTTGTTCCTCAAAAAGGGGTAAACAATCAAATGGAGGTGAATGATTGGCCAAAATAGAGTGGAGGTGATGATGAGAACACGACCAAGGTTCAAAGTTTGATGATAATGCATTCACGATGGTTATTTACCCGAAATTGGTTCATTTTTTAATGAATGAGCTTAAACTCTGGGGGAAACATTTGCTCACTGCTTATGTTTAATTTTTAACGAGCTTGAACTCCACATAAAAACTGCTCGATCCAGTCGTATAATAAGGATGTCTCATCTAAGATGCCATTTTTTATGGAGCTTGCACCTTACAAAGCTTTGCCCTGCATCCTTTCTTTATGCAAGTTAGGAAACGACCAATCCTATGAGTTTAAAGGGTTAGAGGACCTACAAATTTAAAAAATAAATGGTTGCTCTTCGCTTGCATGCCAAAAGGTTTGCATGCCCCCAGGTATAGCGAAAAATTTCCAGGTTACCAAAGATTGTTCTATCCGCACTACAGACAAAACACTTCCTCGGCGATGTCTACCGAAATAGACAAGGGTGAGTGGCGCAACTTGCCTCCACTCACATAACTTTGACAGAGGAATCTTATTCCAGTCTAATCTCATAAACCAGTCATATATCCTTCGTGGAAACCTACCCTATACCCAAGGTTTTCCTACCGAAACAGACCAGGGTGCATGCCCCCTGGGTTTCAGTCATGTCCTCCCGAATCACTCGCGCTCATCAGGTGGATGGACTGGGGATTGATGAGACATTCCTTGCGTGAAAATACCATTCAGGGATGGTATTTGACTATTTTCTATGTGTGAGCCGGGGAATGAAAGCTGGTCTATGAGCTTGACCACTCTTCCTTCATGCGGAAAACACATTACTCTAAAGAGCGAGGAGACAATGGCTCCCATGCAATAAATATAGTCGCGTCCAAGGAGTAGATTATAATCTAGGGGTCCTTGAACTACCGTTACGTTCATGTGAATGGTTTTCCTTCTCAATGTTATCGGTACATTGGGAAGGATCCCTAACGGTCGACTGGTTCCTTTGTCAAAGCCTGTTAGATTCTTATCTCAGGAAAAAGCGATGGCAAACCAAGCACTTTCCAAGCAGTTGAGGAAATGATACTCACAGAAGCCCCTTCATCTATGATGGTACTGGCCATGACCATTCTGTATATTTGTGCAATGATTCGAAATGGTACACTAGCCGGTAAATGGGGTCTACCTAGTAGATTCCAATCGAAGGAAATAACTAGGTTGCTTTGAGGTGGGACCAAATAGACGGCCGGATATGACTCTGACGAACTTCCTTCCTGTAGTAAAGGAACGGGTAGACTGCCCCCATGTTCATCGGAGTATGTGTTTATGAAGAGAATTTGAACGGTGTCATTCTTGTTCTCTCCGGTGATTGTATCATTTGAAGATGGACCTTCTGAAGGCAAGACCGGGTCAACTACCGCCTCGACCTTTTGACTTTCATCTGGTGTGAATTCAGATGGTTTATCTTCAATGATAGATGCTTCGACCAACCACAATGGCGTGTTAGTCAGATTTTCAACTAGTGATGGACTTGGCAAGAGTTTCTTATATCCAGGAGGAAGCCGTAACGGTGAAACCGGACGGTCATCCAAAACTCTTTTAGCCTCGTCTAGGAAGGGACAATGGTGGATGGCGTGATCACCTTCACACAGTTTACAAGGGAATTTACTTTTCCTTTTCTATCCTGACACTTCACTTTCACTAGTTGACGATGTACTTTCAACATGATCATCAGATGTTGTTGACACCGGATTGCGCAAACGAGGAGACCAGTCCCTTAAGATCCGAGGGATGCAAGGACAATCTTGATGATAGTGATCTCCTTTGCAAATGACACATGGAGATTTAGGCTTTGACAGTGCAGTGTGTGGATTTTCACTAGATGATGCCTGGTTGCCCCTTTTCGCCTTTGGCTCCTTCTTCTTCTTCTCTTTCTTCTCCTTCTTAGTTAATTGATTTTTGGCTTTACCAGCTTCATCAAGCGAAGAGGAAGGAGGAGAGGAGAATCGGATGAAGTAGAAGGTTGGGGGTAGCTTTGGTATCGTCTAGTTGCTAACTTGATTGCTTAGGAATCACGGTGTTCTGAACGACAGAGGTCGAGAAGAGCCATACGGGTAGGCCGATTGTCAATCCTGGAAGCGACAATGTGGCCATATGGGGTGCACCAACATCTCCCCAAGAGGAGAAAGGACTAGGATTTCCTCCAAGGGGAAATCCTTGGTTGGTGGACTCCATTTTTCTCAACCTAAGACCAATGTAGGAAAGGTGATATTTATTCTGATTAAAATAAATTTTAGACGCTTTGACACAACTTGTTTTTTCAATTTTTAAGAGTCGAGAAAAAACAAAAGAGGACTCTAGTCACCTTCGATTTTTAATGAGCTTGAAGTGAAAAGTGCTCAGATGGAACTTTTCCTTTAAGGAGTCTGAAAAGGAACAAAAGAGACTACTCTGGAAGTCTAGATAGAGGGATTACCAAACCAATCGCAAAACTGCAGAATACTTTTTACAGTATGGCAGTTAATCTTCCCGAATGTTGTGTTCAGTGCATTGCGATCGATAGGGCGGCAGACACGGCTTCCTATGGATAAAGGATATAGCCTATTTTGGTCTCCCAATATATACTCAACGGTACGTGGGAGCACAAATCTGTACTGGCACTTGTCATCTCAAAGTGGAGGAATCACCCAACCGGCAATGAAAACAACAGTTACCATACTTTACGATGTTGGAATATGTCTCTAGCCTAGACTTCTAAATGTTATGCGTTAGGTTCCAAAGCGTTTTTAGATTCATTAAATTTATTTTACAGTTGATCTTGTTTAAGAAATTTTCCTGTTACGTTCACCGTGTGATGTAGATATACAATTCCTAAAATGTTGTCTAAGATGATAAACAATCGTTTAATCTTCTTTTTGCAATGAAAATCCTAGCTACTAAAGAAAGAGAGATGATATTCTTTCAACACAGAGCAAAGAGCACACACTATATGCACTGTCCTAAATCAAACCAACAAACAGTCTAAATGCAAATGCACATGCATGTATTTATTTTCATCCTTCTTAATGTGTGAATGATAAAAAGAAAGCTAAGCACAAATCTGAATTATTTTTCAAAGCGACCTTACTAACAAGCTTCTTTTCAAGACAAAATGAAGACAATGATGACACTTTGCGATTTGGAATCGAAAACTTGCTTTCGACACTTGAGAAACTACTAATTCAAATCAAATGCAAGAGTAATAGTGTAATCGACTATCAAGAACAATCAGATTCTCTTCTATGACTGAAAACGACACTTGCGACACTTCCAAATCAAGAAACGACAGTTCAATTTACAGTTCTTTGCACAATGGAGGCGGAATAATGGAAAGGAAGGGGGTTTACACAGAGGTATACTGACTACAGATAGCAAGACTCCTGAATAGAGCTGAAAAGAGTGAATAAAAAACGAAGTCTGGAGGCAAAATTAGCCTTCTATGACCATCGCACCTATTACACAGGGATTCCAGTATGCATCCCACCTACTGCACATGGGAAGTGTGATGCATACTAATATCCTTGAAGAGAGGGTGTGATGGTACAGTGCGAGACTTTTGATCCAGTTCTTGATCACAGTTTGCAGCACAGTTCAGGGATTTAGGCCAAGCAAGTGATAATCAGTAAATAAATCATAGGGGTAGATCTAAGGAGGTTACTAGAGCCACCACAAGGGCAATTAGGATGTTTACAAATCAATTGTTCAGTTTATGAACAAAACCTAGAGATAGACTGAAGCAGCATTGATCTACTTTGCACTTGCATAACAAATGCAGTTCGAAGGCTTGCTAGCTTGACTTCAGGCTCCGTCTGTAAGTTTATAAAACGAACAAATATATAAAAGTAAACAAGCTATTCGGTCCCCAGTGGAGTCGCCATTTTGTTATCGGGAAATCTAGTGTCTATGCAGAGCTGCCAGTCCCACTAAGACTGGTAGCTATCTTAGAAACAAACAAACTAAAACTACTTTCGTTTTCCTTTATGATAAGTAGATAAGAGGGGAAAAAAGGACACCAACCTCAATCTTGCGCTTGGTTCCTTGCTTGATTCCTCTCCCTTCTGATAGATCTTTGCCACTCGCTTCCTCGTCTACCCAGATTCAAAGAGCACCTGTGGAATCAAAGCAGCATAACACTATCCAAGAACAGAGATCTACTATCACAAACAATATAGGACCCGATATATATTGACCACACAAATTCATATATCATCAATCATACAAGAATGTGGAGGAAAACTTGAATAGCTTTATTAATATCAAGAATAGCAAAGAGGATTACAACCAATTGTTCTGACCCAGTGTCATCCTCTCAGCAAGAAGCCCTTCTTCACCTCATGAAAAGCTTAGATCACCCAACACTATGATGTTACACCAAGAAACCAGCAGCACTTCCTTACAAGATACAAAATTCTAGCCTCTGGATCTCTAGGATGAGGGATCCATATATAGATGATTGCAGGGAGGTGAGTCAGCTTTTGAGATTTGATTAGTGTCCTCTCTCTAATAGTTCTTGATTCCACTTGGAGATTGATGATCTCTTACTCATCCCTCGGCGAATTCAGAGAGGCAAGTGTAATAGGAGAAGTTTCTGGAATATTCCATGTTGAACCACCTTGCAAACTGTCTCTGCCATTTATCCACTCTCACTCATTGCACCGTGCAGAAGAGATATCTAGTATGCATTGCACCTTTTACTCTGGGCAAGTGGGATGCATCGCACCTTCTGCACTGGGCAGTCTGTATGGTCCAGATTTGACCAGTACTGAGTAGTTTTCTATGGAGAACTTCTGGGAGATGATGTAATTAGCTGACCTTGTTCCTTTAGGGTGCGAAGCAACACTTTTACGGACTTAGGAGCCCTTGGTTTATGGAAATATATGATTGGGTTTGTAGTGCCCAAAAATGTCTATAACATCCTGGTCCCAGCAATGGAACCATTTGTTGGCTTGATGGGGCCTAACCCAGGTTTAGAGTGTTTTAGCCAAACAAATCCCGAACTACTGGCCCTTTCAGCAATAGTCTATGGAGCGTGGACTAAGGACTCACTTGAGGTAGTATGGGAGGGTGTTGTAACTAGGTTTCCACACCCTAGGGATGTCTTGATGAGGTTTGGACAGTCCGTGAATCGATCCCTCACTTTGTTCAGAATATGACCTTCGTGCGGTTTGAAAGACGAGCGTGGATGCTTTTTACTCTTTCTGTACTTAGTATTATTATAGATCTTGAATTAATTTAAGTATGCCCAAATACTTTCAGTTACCAATTAGCATAAACAGATATGCACGCAATCATAAACGGTAAGCAGATGCTTAAAGAGAAACAGAGCAATAGACATGTGATATTCCAAAATCAACTTATCTTTGTTAATGCTTTTTATAGTTACAATCCACTTCCTACCCTGCACACACAGCTGCAGGGGTCTGCGCACACAACTGTAGACTCTACTAGGCCTCTGCACACATAGCTGTAAAGCATCTTCTACTACTGCGACCTGTGACTCAGGCTTACAGACCTCGATCCAATATTACTTTTAGAAATCCATACACATATGAACTCTACATCCAAAGCTACCTTCTACACTTAGAGCCTTGCTCTATTTATACATTCCCATGGTCCGCGTACCATGGGTAGGCCAACACATTCTAGATTAATTTACAATATTTTAGGGTGGACTACCCTTAGACTTGACCTTTTACAATTCACACTCTGCGCACTTCACAGATCTTTTACCATACCAATATGCTGAAAATGTGGGCTTTAAGCCCCAAAACTGTTACGTGGGGGATCTGCTGCCCAACATGTGGGGAACCCAAATCTTGCCAAGTAGTAGAAGACATGATGATAACAGATGCACCTTCATCCAATATAGTGCCATGTACTACCATATTATAGGCTTGTACACAATCTTGAAAGGCACATAAGATGGGAGGCGGAATGGAGTGTTGCACAAAAATTGTCACCATGACATTCTACAATCTGTCTGAGTCTATCACCACTCATACTTTCCTCCTTTGCAAGTCTTAAACCTCAGTTCTTCATGTCAAGCCTTGAAAATAAGAGAAAGCCCTTAAAAGTCTCTTAAACTCTGGTTTCGCACATTCTCTTAGCATTACCTGCGGTCCCACACCTAATGGTCATGTCCCCTACGTACATGACTGCTCTGTCTCTGTGTAATGGGTGCGAACCCCTGTAAAAGTAAAAAAGGCGCAAGTACATTCTTAAAAACTCACTTTGAGTCATTTCTGGAAGCTTCTAGAAGGAATCTTGAGGTGGCAAGTTCGCTCCTTTAAGGTTCATGCATCCCATACCTTAAGGAGCTAACCCCTTGATGTGAGGAGCTTATCCCTTTGAAGGAGGACTCTATCCCTTCATAGGTGGACTTGTAACCTCCTTCCTTTGCACTATAAAATGAAGCATTGGGCTGGTTATTAGGAGGTTGAAAGCTGAATATTTTTGAGGTGAAATGCTATTGGAACTTAATATTTCTAATTGAGCTTTTGTGAGGAAAGATTACATACCTCTTGATCTCATTTGGAAGAGTGTGAGGCTTGTAAAAATAGAGGAGATTCCTATTTTGGACCCTAGGAAGAGCTTGTACAACATCAAGGCACCAAAGTTTGTAAAGTTCTTCTATTTCAAAGTTAATACAATCACGTTTATTTTTCTCAATAAGCTTTGTTTTATGGTTTATTTTATGGATTCCTTGATCACCATGATGAACATGATTTATTATATTAGCTATGTAGGTGTTATTTGATGTGTGCTTGTTTGTGATTGCAAGTTCTCAAAAGGAAACCCTTTCGGACAGTTGAAGCATGGTTGCCACAAACTAGCGTTGGACTTAAGGTAGGGTCTAGAACACCTCTTTAGTTTTTTATTAATGAATCGAAATATGTTTAGAGAAAGGTAGATTTGCTTGTCTTGCTTGTTGCTAGATATCTCTTGATACTAGGGAGATCGGCCTTGTTCGCAAGAATGATTTATCCAGCTAACAAATTGGTGACTCCACTGGGGAAACTGAATTTGGTTTTTTGGTTTTCCTTTGTCTTTGACTTGAGAAACTTGTTCTTGTTTCTGGTTTTTGCTTGATGTGTGTGGGATTGGGTAGTTTTTAGGATCTGGAGTAATTTTTGTTTTTTCAAAATTTTAAAGAGGACCGCACTTTATTTTTATAAGACAGTGCAGACATATTCGCACTGTTCCTTTAGTGCACAGAGTCGTACTGCATCTGGTTCTACTGGAAACCTGTGGACCTTGTCTAAATTATTGAAAAACCTAAAATGTTTTCATCCAATTAAGTTCAATTTTTTATTTACAACTTTTAGTGTCTACCTAGATCTGTATGTGTTCTGTCAAGAATTTCTTGTGAGTGAGTTCCATTGGCATTTTTGTTTTAGGTGATTATCTAAAAGTTTTGCATGCCTGGATTGAATTTCGCTTGGTCTTTGTAGTGACTTAGAGATTAGAAGCCTAAGAAACTTTAGATCACCCTGGTCTCTTTTGTCTTCTTGATGAGTTTGACTGGTTTGTGAAATCTGTCCTTGGTGAGAAATAGATTTCGTTTTCTCTTTGCAAATCTTTGAACGAACTTGCTTGTAAGTTTTGAATTTCATTTTTATAAAAGAAAACATAGCTGGGTGTGTTTTGATTGATTTGTTATTTTGAACAAATTAATCCTTAGTTTACTGAATAACTAAGTAAAATGTCCTCAAAAGGATTTAAAGACTTTATTTCGATTAGATTTTTAAAAGTTCTTAGATCTCAAGATTAGTCTTTCATAGTTTTGAGTGTTTTCTAGAAATTGTAGAATCTCTTTTGAAAGAAATTGTTTTTTGTAGTTTTTGAGTGTTGAAAAAGAAAGGGATTTTTTGTGAGCATAATTAGTAGTCTCACTTTGAGTTTATTGAAAAAGACAAAAAAGATTTTCTTTTCATTTACATGTTGAAGGAAAGATTTGTTTTTCAAAGAATTGCATTCTCAACTCTTTATTTTAGCTACAAATTCATTGAAGGAAAAAACGAATTGTTTATCATTTTAGGTGCATTTTTTAGTGTTTTTGGAGTCGAGTCTTCACACCATCAAAGTTTCATCTCCATACCTATTGACTTAAGAAACAACCCATAAAAATAACACTTAATTAAAATTGATCTAGCAATCTTTTTATTTCCAGGGCTCTTATCACCAATATAGCTTAGGCTAGTATCTTGGAGTAGGGAGTAATTAACTCTCCAAGATAGTTAAAACAAACAAGTAGCTATATCTTGTGGTAGGAAATAAGTCCAATTGTAATTGATATAATCTGGGAAGCTCCTCTTAAAGGAGTCAATCATGACATCATGTCCGAACCTTTGGGACAATCAAGTCTGTGTCATTGGGAAAGATAGAATATTTGCACATATTAAAAATGGTAAACCTCGGATTAACCATTGTAGAGGAGCCTGGGGTCACTTGTTGGTAAACCTCAGATTGATCATGTCGAGGAGCCTTCAAGGGGATTGAGCTTTGTTACTCTGCCCTTGCGCGTAGATCGGATCGTAGACTGTTCCCCTAGTTGTCTTTGTTACTATTGGTAACCTTAGTGACCATAATCTTAAGATTATTTCTTAAGGTGACGGTGAAGGACGGGTCTCACTGTACCTGGAGCAAACATCGACTAGACTCACTTGCACTCTCTAGTGATTTCTCTTCACTTGAGACAGTTTTGTGAAGAAACATGTGTCAGTCTGTTTCATTAAGCAGGTTGTCAGGGTAATTGTTCCAACCGCCCTTTCCATATTGAATTCTGCGATGTTGGATTTCATCACCAACTAGTGTTTTTGATATGGAAAGTTATTGTTTGTGTGTCGTTTGAACTCTTAGATTTTTTAGGCATGTGATTCAATTGTTTGGTTCTTTAGAGATTCTAGGTGGTTTTATTGAGATTTTCTTTGTTTGTGTGTGAAGTAATTAAAATATTTAATCGTGGCTGAATTACCGAGACAATCCTGTAAACTTTGGGGGCAACCTCCCGAGTATACATCAAGCCAGCTTGAAGGGATACGAGCTCTTGTATCACCTAGTGACAGTAGAGTTGGGTCACCGGAAGCTGGAGAGTCTTCTTTAATTATTCATACTAATTATCAAGTTCAAGCAACAAAGTATATTTCTGAACAAATTTCATTTTCCGAAGTTACTTGTAGTATTTCTCCTACCAGTGAATTAGCTGAAGAACCTAAAATTTCTGAGCCTGAAACTGAACCTGCTGCTACTCCATCTTCAGGATTTGCTTCTCCAACTTCTAGTGGTCCTGGTTCACCCAGGGTAGGAAGTGTTATTACCCAAAATCTCCCTTCTAGACTCATTTCCATTGAAGAACTTGTTAGTCCAGATGAACATATAACTCTCCCTGAAAATTAACCAACTTTAGAACTTAGGGAGCGTGAATCAATTTTCTATAGTCCATTTAGGAGTGACGCTTGGTACATCTCATTGACCAACTTTTTTGAAAATCCGGGTCTTAGTTTTTCACCACCTTGAATTCCTTTTCCTCCTACGTCCAGAGGTTATTATCCTCCTTTGAATATGTCGAAATGGTCATCCATGTTTTCCCAAACGCCGGAAACATTTTTATATGGCGGTCCTTCTGTTCCTTCTGGGTATCAGTCACTCACTGGTACTTTTTTAGGAACATCTCCTCAACCAATTGAACATGGGATATCAACTGGTAATAACAGAACTCAACCGTTGAGCGTAGAAGAAATTCTTATGATGTCTGGTACTATTGCAAATCCGCAACCTCAAGGTAGTTAGTTATCGCCTGGGGGACAACCTCAAGGTACTCAATTACCGCCTGGGAGGCAACCTCGAGGTAGTCAGTTACCGTCTGGGGGGCAACCACAAGGACAGTACATACCTTCGGGATAGTACATACCTCAAGGTTGACCCCAGACTCAATATATACCTCAAGGTCAACCCCAGTATCAATATGTACCTCAAAGTCAACCCCAGTTTCAGTACGTGCCTCAAGGTTATCAACCTCAAGGTCAGTACCCAACTCAAGGTTTCCAACCACCTTCTGGTCAACCATTTGTACAAGGAGCTGGAAATGTACCTCTCAATTATCAGCCCTACACTCAACCTGGTTATGGTCCTCAATATGCTCAACCTTTTATGGGTCCATACCCCGGAATGAACATGGTGTGGGATCCATCTCAAACTCAACAGATTTTGCAACCTAATGTGCAGTTGTCATCTCAATCTGGACAACCTTTGGTTTCTGGTCCAACCCAACAACCTGTCTAGCCTACTATTCAAACTTCTGCACCTAGTGTAGTTCATCAGTTTGGGCCTAGTTCACCTCGAACTCCACCTCAAACGACTACTGCAACTACCGCAACGACTGCTACAACTTCTGTTCAATCTACCCCACCTACTTCTGGAGTATCGGCAGCTCCGGTTTCTACTATTCCTACATCAACTCCTCAAGCCTCTTTACCACAGTCAGGACCTACAATTCAGACTTCGATTCAGATGCCTGTAGGACAACCTGGTCCAAGTATTGTTGTCATAAGTCAACCGCAATTCACTTATCAACCGTACTAAGGACAGTACCAATTCGGTCCTGCTCTACAAAACCTAGTTTACCAGTATCAACTGTACCCTAGATATACTTATCAGCAACCTCAACAACCCCAGTTTGGTCCGATTAATCCTGGTTTTCCAGGAGGATATAATATTCCAAATGCAAATCCAATTCCAAGTTATCCTGGATATCCTCCTCCTGGGGCTGGTCTCGTGAACCCAGGTTTTTGCGACCCTAACCGTCAGTTACCATTTATAGAAACTTTGGATTTACCTGATTTTTTGCGCCTTACAAATGATCCAATTAATTATCTTATGTTTTGGTTGCCAATGCCGAATAAGTTGCCCAGTGATATCCCAAAGTTTGAGGGTAAGTCAGGAGAGGATCCGTCAAACCATGTGATGACTTATCACCTCTGGTGTGCATCTAATTCCATTATCAATGATTCAATTCGCTTACATCTTTTTCAATGCACTCTGATTGATGTTGCTGCCAAATGGTACATTGAGTTACCACGACGCTCCTTTTATAATTTTAGTCAGTTAGCCACTTCTTTCTTAACTCATTTTCAGTTGCCTGTCAAATACGACAATGGAAAGAAATTATTAACTTTATTAAAATAGTCAACGTCCACATATATTTTAGATCATATCCATGAATGGCGACGTAAACGACGTTTAGTGAAAGTTTTTATTCCGGATCAAATTTTAGCAAAATGGTTCGTTAAATCATTATTACCTAAAATCACTGAGGATGTAGCTAAGGCAGGAGTTGTTACTGAAGAGCAAGTAATTTCTCAGGCTTAGTACCCTGACCTCGTCTATATGCAGTCAGGTACTTTACACGAAAAAATCCCCAACCTTCCGAAACAAAATCAAATAACTGTAACTCCTTGAGGGTCTCATGCTGCTGATGCTATGATTGGTTAAGTTACTACCAAAAGAAAGAAGAAATCTTCAAAGATTTCTTCTCCTATTATAAATTTACCAGATTCCCTGACAGGAGACTCTTCTGCTAAAATTCCTACCGATATCCATGTCATAGAATCATCTACAGCCAAATCAAAATCCAATGGTAAAAAGAAGGGGAAGAAGAAAATTAAACAAAACTCAAAAGAGAAATCAGATAAAATTGAATCTACTGACGAGAAACGTAAACCTTGCCATCCTTGTCTCATTTGTGATGAGGAGCATTTTACAAGAGACTACCCACATCGAGCTGAGGTTTCAAAAATCGTCAAAGGTTCTCAAATCCCTGCTATCTTGAAGGATCCTTTTCCTAGTCAAGATAGTAAGATGATCGATTCTTCCTCAAATGCCTCAGAAGAACCCATAATGATGATGTCACATGTCAGGATTGTGATGCAATTGCAAGATTATGGTAGTAAAAATCTTGTTGGTGGTAAGGAAGCAGAATCTTCTAATTCAAACCCATCAACTTCAACTCCTTCAGGTTTTAATCCTCTACAGATCAAGAAACCTAACCCAGAATTAGTAATCAAACCGCCTGCTAAAGGTATACTTCGGAAGTCAGCTTTTAATCCACATGTGAGAGCTGGTCAGAATTATAACATTGTTGAAGACTTAGCTATTTCCCCTTTAGCAATGACAGCTTTGGAGGTGTTGCAATCATGTCCAGCACAACGTAAATTACTATTGTCAGCGATAGGAGCTGTTGATATTCAGGATTCGAACCTTATAATATTTGATTTAGAGAATAGTATACCTCGCCTACCTCATCAAATGGCTTTCCAGATTCCAGTGTTAGTCAAAAACAAACCTTGCTTTAGGACTGTAATTGATGAAGGAGCTTCTACGTGTATTATGTCGATCCAGTGTTGGAGATCTCTTGGTTCTCCTACACTCAATCAATCCCCAATGATTCTAAAGGCTTCTGATGGCCGAGGGTTTCATCCATTTGGAATTCTACAAGATTTACCTATAGGGGTTGAAGGAAAAACTGTAAATCTAGATGTGGAAGTGGTTGATGCCCCTCTAAATTACAACCTTCTCTTGGGTCGTAGTTGGTCTTACGCTATGACTGCTATTGTTTCATCGGTCTTTCGGCTTATCAAGTTTCCTCATAATGGAAAGATCATTACAATAGACCAGCTGACTTATTTTTCATCTGACCCAGCCTCTTCTGAAAGTATTCAACATGTCGGTAAAACAACTATCCCTTACAAGGATGTTGGGGTAGGATTGATTAAAGATTCTGGTTTACTAGGAACTTTTTCCTTTCCTCCTCCTAACGTATCGCCTTCTACTGCAACTATTCATATGATTTCATCGAACACTATTGCTTTTGATGATCCTTGGATCGTACCTTCCGAGTCTGAGGTGGATTCATTTGGTAACGCGATGCCTTTGAGTCCCTTTGAAATTTCATATCAAGCTGTACAGTCATTTTCTGACTCTTGTTCAACCGAAATCGATCCAATGAATGTGGTCCATGGAGAATCACTTTCAATATCAACCTCAGATTCAACAACATTTTCTGATCCTGTTCATACTGATGAGAAGATTCGTGAACTTTTGTCTGTTGATTACTTACCATGGGAAGATATTCATCATCGATCTTCATTTTTACTTGAGCTTGATCATTTTGAAAATTATTTTTCATCTATTTTTACAGCTGATTATGTCAAAGAACCACAGAATCCATTGCAACATCCTAATTCTGAGTTAAATTTGGGAAATATCTCTCGAATGGTTCCTATTGATATTTCAGTTAAACCCGGAATTATTGAAAACATTCATATAGGTGCTTCCTGTACAGATGATGAAATCAAAACTTATAAAGCCCTATTTCAAGAATTTCGCGACGTGTTTACCTAGTCATATGAAGAAATGCCAGGAATCAATCCATCAATTGTTGTCCATGAAATTAAAACTTGCCTGAATGCTAAACCTGTCCGGCAATGTTTGCGTCAGAGACATCCATGAAAAGCTGCTGCTATTAAAGTTGAAGTTAAAAAAGTACTTTGAGCAGGTTTCATTTATCCAATTCCTTTAACGGATTGGGTATCGAATATTGTTCCTGTTAATAAAAAGCAAGGAACGATAATAATATGTATCGATTATAGGGATATTAATCGAGCTTGTCCTAAAGACAATTATACAACCCCCTATATTGATCAAATTATTGATGATTGTGCCGGCAGTGAAATGTTCTCTTTATGGATGGTTTTTCCGGTTACAATCAAATCAACATACTCCCTGCTAATCAACCAAAAACGGCTTTCATTTGTCCATGGGGGACATTTTCTTATTGTAAATTGCCTTTTGGATTGAAGAACACCGAAGCAACTTTTCAAAGGGCTATGTCTTACGCATTTCATGACATCAAGCACATTGTGTAGCCTTATCTCGATGATTTACCTACCCATTCATTACGTAGAGCCGATCATCTCACTCATTTACGAGCAATCTTTATGAGATGTAGGCATTATCGAATAAGGCTAAATCCATACAAATGTGTTTTTTGTATAGAAACGGGTCGTTTACTGGGATTTGTTGTTTCAAAAACCAGGATTCGTGTCAATCCCTTGAAGGTGGAAGCTATTGTAAAATTATCTCCTTCTTCGACTCTTCGCCAACTCCAAAGTTTGCAAGGGAAAGCAAACTTTTTACGTCGTTTCATTCCTAACTACGCTGAGATAACGAAGGGTTTTACCAGGTTGTTGAAACAAAATACTCCATTCTTTTGGGATGACATAGCTGACAAATCCTCCCAACTACAGCCAGGATTACTTCTTGTACCTTGCCGCTTCTCATTCCACCATTGGGATGGTTTTAGTTCAGGGAGATTAATTCAACAGTGAACATGTGATTTACTATCTTAGTCAAACTCTGAATTTGACTGAGCTTAAATATTTGCATGTGGAGAAATTGGCCTTGGCAGCTGTTCAAGCTGTCTAAAGATTTCGTCATTACATCTTATTACACAAAGCCACAGTAATTTCTAACTGTAACCCTATGATGTATATTTTGACCAAACAATTGCTAGGGGGCAAGTATTCCAAATGGATAGTTATCCTGCAGGAATTTGACTTGGAATTTGAAAAATCCAAGGCAAAGAAATCTTTGGTTTTTGCGGAACTGATGTGTGATTTCCCGCATACTGATACTGAAACTGTGGCAAAAGAACTCATTGCGGATGAATCCTTTTTTCTTATCAGTACTCTTGATCCATGGTATGGAGATATAATTGTTTGTCTCCAAACCCAATCTTTTCGGCCTGAAATCTCACAATCTCAGTGAAGGAAAATACATTTCCAATCCCAACAATACAATATTATTGGAGATACACTATATCGTCGTGGGGCGGATTCTGTTTTCCGACGTTGTCTAACTCATGAAGAAGCTGAAAAGGTTCTTAATGACTGTCACTCTAGAGCATGTGGCGGTCATATGTCTGGGTATGCCATAGCCCAAAAGATATTGCGCACTAGTTATTTCTGGCCATTCTTATTTAAAGATTGTATCTATGCAGTCCGGAAATGCCACAATTGTCAAATTTTTGATCGTAAGATGCATGCTCCACCTGCTCCTCTCCACCCTATAATTGTCGTCGGTCCTTTCGCAAAGTGGGGTATCGACTTTATTACATGTAACCCTCACTCGGCCGGGGGGCATGTGTATATCATCCTTGCGGTAGATTATTTTACTAAGTGGGTCGAGGCGATGCCTACATTTTCGGCAGACGGAAAAATTGCTGCAATTTTCATTTTCAATCATATAATTGCTAGATTCGGTGTTCCTCAAGCGATTATTACTGATCATGGAAGTCATTTTCGAAACATCATGATGACTGAACTAACAGATCAACTTGGCCTGCGTCACGATAGTTTTACTCCATATTACCCACAAGCTAATGGTCTAGTTGAAGCTATCAATAAATTTATAGTCACTATAATCCAACGAATCATTGGTATTCATACGTCGAATTGGCATAACATGTTATTTTCAGCACTTTGGGCATATCGAACCTCAGTAAAAACATCAACTGGTTTCACTCCTTTTCAGCTGGTCTATGGTTTGGAAGCAATGTTACTCATTGAATGCGAAATTTCATCATTGCAAATAGCCATAGAATTACTCCCAGCCACTTCTGAAGACGAGAAATGTTTGTTGTACTTAGCTCAGCTAGATGAGAATCAATGTGACGTTGCATTAGCAATCGAAACTCATGCCAAACGAATAAAAGATCAGTATGATCGAAATGTTACACCTCGTAATTTTTGAGAAGGAGACCTAGTCTTACTATATGATCAAGCAAACGATAAGCTAGGGGCTGGAAAATTTGTACCTATGTGGCACGGTCCTTATGTTGTTAAGCGAAAGCTGTTACAAGGGGCCTATGAATTGGTAGATTTTGACAGTGTCTCTTTGGGTAAACTGAGAAATGGTCTTTATCTGAAGAGATATTATGCTTAAATCTGGGTGTGGAGATTTTTGTTAGATTAGTTACTTTCTAGCTGGTGTGTTTAGATTAGAAATGTGTGCCTAGTTTAGAGAGTGTTTTTATCATTATTCTTGCTTATCTTGATTTTACTCTTGATATTGCAGATGTCGACGTCTCTTCAAACATACATTGGTTTCGTTGATGGTGCTTGTCGTAGTACATGGAACATTTCTTCTGCAGCTTGGGTTATCTATTCACCCTCTGATGAGTTAGTATCTATGCATGGGGTAAGCCTCGGTCAAACAACAAACAACATTGCAAAGTATAGTGTAGTTATTGAGTTATTATCTGAATCCATTTCATTCGGGATTCGGAGTTTGATTGTTAGGTTAGATTCTGAACTCGTTGTATTACAGCTTAACAGAGTTTATGCCATTAGAAATCCAATGTTATTAAGATTATTTTTGAGAGTTCGTCTCTTGGAACGTGAATTGGACTACATTGAATATCAGCATATTCCAAGATATTTAAATACATTATCAGATGCAGTTGCTTCTCGAATGTTAAATAGACATTTGCAATAATCAAAATAGTAAATTTAAAAACATTCCATAACATTTTATACAAGATAGCCAGTAATAGTGATATATCATAGCATAGAAGTGTGTCGAATATACATCGTCTTCGATCATAGGTTGAAAAACACCTTATGATTGGCAAAAATGATAGTACAAAAAGACATAAAATGTCATATGAGTCTACAAAGGCGATCATCCTATCACTAATGATAATCACGATAAGAAACCACTTCTCGAGCCGCCCTACAAAGGAACCTCCTAAAAGGTCCTGTGACCCCAATCATGTAACGCTGTAACCTAAGTGGAATATCATCTATGCTAGTCTCTAGAATATCTGCTGTCAAACGCTCTAGATGATTTTCCAATTCGGTCAAGGTCTCTGTAGATGGGTCCTGTGGGGCCGGTACTGCTACAGATGGGTGTCTCCTCTCATAGGACTGGAGAGCAGCTAGTTGCCGTGGACCCACATCTACATTTAAAACTTTTTACTATCAGTTTTGGACGATTTAAAAAAAAAAAAAAAAAAAAAAAATTAGTTAAAAATTTAGAAAGTGTTGAAAATGACTTTACCTGAATCATCCCATTTCTCTCTTGGTGGAAGAGCCATGTCTGGATCACCATAATAATCCATCCCAGCATATGGAAAATCCTGAACCACAAAAATTTGGTTTCTTAACCAATGAAAATACTCAGGTGGAAGTCGGACAACCTCTGAACCCTCCTCAGGATGACGGACCATCAGTGCAACCCAACGCATAATCCTAGGCTCTCGAGGAGGTCCATCCTCAACGAAACGTTGCTATGGGACCAACATAGGGACCCTCTCTAAACCAAATATGACAACCAAGAAACCATATCCAAATTTTTTTAGTTGCCCGTTCTTTGCTCTAGTTAGTTTGCCTTTTACATTCGCCAATATAGCTTCACACCAGTTGAAGATGGTGCCTCGATAACAGTCTACTGCCATTCACATCTGGGATTTGGTAGCTACATGAAATGTTGCACTCCCGCATAGTCTGGTGACAGTAAACATGATAAATTTAAGTTTAGGATGGGAGATAGTTTTAATATCTATCCTTTGTCCTCTGTTTGGTCATTGGAAAACTCTAATCGGAGACTAGCGACAGACTGGCCACCTGGCCTAGTCTCGAATAGAGATAATTTTTCACCTCTATTGGGCAAACCAGTCAAGAAATATATGTCCTCTAGCTTAATTTCGAGCCGGTGGCCACCAATCATGAAACACTAGTCCTGTGTGCTCCACCTGTCTACCAGCCATTGCAAGAAGTCTACTTGGGCCCTCATGCCGGGTATGGCCCAAAATTTAAATATTCCACATGCTTTTAATGCCCGTATTGTAGGCGGATGAATTAATGTAGCTAGATCCACATTTTCATGCTCGCGTTCCCGCCAAATGAGCATTTTGTATGTCCTACATTGCAAAAAGGCGGATTCGAACAATTTAGTTCAAAATATTTTGGGCGGATATGGAAAAATTTGAAGTTTTAAAACCTATTTCGCGGGGTCCGCACCCGCTAGTTAAGGACAGTTTGTAGGTCCGCACTCATCCTAAGCAACAGATGTGGAACTCTGAGATTTTCCTTTGTAGAAAAAAGTCGGGGTCCACAGGCACCGCATGTTGCACCTGCGGACCCCCACGAGCGGATTTTTAATCAAATTTTCCTTTAAAACAATCAATTTTTAAAGCCCTAAAACAAAATTTAAATGGATGAAATTCAAGATAGGGATGATGTGGATTACCTAGAGCTGATGGTTTTCGATTCCAAAGGTTGGATTTTCCGCAATCTTCACAGGAAGTTTCTTACTCAAAAGCTCTTACTTCTCACTCTGAAGTCAAACAGTAAAATGAATTTACAAAAGCCCTTTTTATAAGCTTTTTTGAATAAATGAATTTTTAATTTATTTATTTTTCACTTTAAAAAGGTAACTTTTTGATGCATTTTTATTTATTTTAAAAAGGTATAAGTAGTGTTTTCAGTTTTTGTGCAGAATATTGGATTTTCAGGGATAATTGGCCATTTTCAACAAAAAACATTGGAGTCCTCTTTAAGCTCTTTTCTGACTTGTAAAATATGAAAAGATTGCCAAGTTTTTCCTTTTTTAACTCGTTAAAACGGAATTAAAAAGACACTCCACTTGTATCTCTTTTCTGACCGTATAAACATGAAAAGATTGTAGAATTTTGTCGTTTCAAGTTCGATATTGGTTATAAAATGACGTGTCTTTGATCACCTTTTTGCTTTTTCAGATCAGGGCCACTAATTATGAAAAGTACTCCTTGATTGTAATGGTCAAGTGGTTCTCTCAAGTATTATTTTATACTTTTTCAGACTTGAGGGACACAAATTTATGAAAAAGGACACCCATGGAGTTTCCTTAAGTTTTTCTTCTGACTCCCTAAAATTGAAAAACACTGAGTTTTCCCTATACTGGACTCGTTAAAATTCAACAGTAAAGGACCTGTTCAATTTTAAACAGGGACAAACCACTCCTTCTTAGGGTTCGAATTTTAAACTAAGTTGGACTCATCCGAAGGATGAGCTTATAACCAAGCAAATGTTATCCTCCTCAAGCTTGTCAAAAATAAAGAGGTACTTGTCAGAAATGCTGGGGGAAAAGAGAGAAAAATGAACCTATTTGTTATACTTTGTGTTTTAGAAAAGCAGTTAACCACTCTTGAACACGACACTTTTTGTTCACCTGGGTTGGGAAATCCTTTGCCTAACAGTTAATCAAACCATATTGAAAGTCTTCAACCAATTTCTGGGTATTAGCTTTGGGTCAATTGTCACCAAACCATCTGCAGTGTCATTATGTGTTCAAGAGGTCAGTTCAAATAAACCATTCATTTGCAAAATATCTGTCATCCATTTTGACCATCCCTGAGTTAGTCCTTTCCAAATATATTTCTTCAAACTTGATCTATGATTTCGTGTTGTGGGCTTGGCTACGACAGATCGCTTTCTATCGACTCCAACTCATTATCTAGAAAGATGATCTAGAAATCATCAGTACCTTGGAATCTGCATGCTTCAATGGCAGATTTCTCTCCTTCGACGATAGGTTGCATCATTGACCTTCGATCAAAGGATTCTGTGACATGTTCGACATCAACTCATTTATTCGCATTTCATGGATTATACTAAGTACTTTGAGAGCCATTGACATTACTGGTGGTTTCTCTCACACTTGTTAACAGTTCACATCATTGACTGGTAATCAAGCAGTTTCTACCATTTTCGACTTCGACACATTCATTCACATGGATAGAATCGTACTAGTTCGGGAAGCAGAAATCAAGACCCTGGATCTAGTTTCCACCATCCAGGCTGCGAGGAATTTTTTTATTCATTATATAGTGGACTATTCATAAACAGATGGTTGTGCCCATACTGTGTCTACATATGTCTATACTTGTGATGTATTGCAAAATCATTCTTGTATCAGAGTAGTTTAGTTAGTTTTCTAGTCAATTTTGTTCTGAGTATGTGAATGCCTACCTCAGTGATGATATGTTCACATATATATATTTTGTATTGAATGTTTTTACAGGTTCCGACCAGGGTGTCCACAGGATGATCCTTGAAATGATAAAGTACTTCACTCTTCTTAGATGACAAATACTATCCTCATCTATTACAGACTTCGCACTTTAGGGGGAAATTTGTTGCACAAAAATTTTCACCATGACATTCTGCAGTCTGTGTGAGTCTATCACCACTCATACTTTCCCCCTTTGCAAGTCTTAAACCTCAGTTCTTCATGTCAAGCCTTGAAAATAAGAGAAAGCCCTTAAAAGTCTCTAAAACTCTGGTTCCGCACTTTCTCTTAGCATTACCTGTGGTCCCACACCTAATGGTCATGCCCCCTGCGTCCCTGACCGCTCTGTCTTTGTGTAATGGGTGTGGACCCCTGTAAAATTCAAAAAGGCGCAAGTACATTCTTAAAAAATCACTTTGAGTCATTTCTGGAAGCTTCTAGAAGGAATCTTGAGGTGGCAAGTTCGCTCCTTTAAGGTTCATGCATCCCATACCTTAAGGCACTAACCCCTTGATGTGAGGAGATTATCCCTTTGAAGGAGGACTCTATCCCTTCATAGGTGGACCTGTAACCTCCTTCCTTTGCACTATAAAATGAAGCATTGGGCTGGTTATTAGGAGGTTGAACGCTGAATATTTTTGAGGTGAAATGCTGCTGGAACTTAGTCTTCCTAATTGAGCTTTTGTGAGGAAAGATTACATACCTCTTGATCTCATTTGGAAGAGTGTGAGGCTTGTCAAAGTAGAGGAGATTCCTGTTTTGGACCCTGGGAAGAGCTTGTACAACATCAAGGCACCAAAGGTTGTAAAGTTCTTCTATTTCAAAGTTAATACAATCAAGTTTATTTTTCTCAATAAGTTGTGTTTTATGGTTTATTTTATGGATTCCTTGATCACCATGATGAACATGATTTATTATATTAGCTATGCAGGTGTTATTTGATGTGTGCTTGTTTGTGATTGCAAGTTCACAAAAGGAAACCCTTTCGAACAGTTGAAGCATGGCTGCCACAAACTAGCATTGGACTTAAGGTAGGGTCTAAAACACCTCTTTAGTTTTTTATTAATGAATCGCAATATGTTTAGAGACAGGTAGATTTGCTTGTCCTGCTTGTTGCTAATATCTTTTGATACTAGGGAGATTGGCCTTGTCCACAAGAACGATTTATTTGGCCAACATGAAGCCAATTAACTCCAATCAAAAGAAATGATAGAACTACTTGGTGGGGGTATCATATGATTCCCTCCATGCTTTGTAGGAAAAGGATAGGGACTCTCCTGAACAACCAAGATGGGAGGGTCACTCTTCCATTCATGAAAATCTGAGGAGATGAGAAGAACATGAGCATTATGATCATTACTGTATTTGGGAACACAGTGAACAATTGAAGGTGGAGCCAAGTCGACACTCTTTTCGACCAATGGTTGGTTGAGAATAGACACAAGAGAGTCATGCTCAGAAAGAGCGGGATGGGCAAGCAATGAATCCAATTCAATCTCTTTACCAACTAGGAGAGGGTTAGAAGAAAGCCTATGATAACCAACATGAAGTTTGGATTGAGGAGCTGTAAGGTTTTCCAAAACTTTGGAAGTTTTATCCATAAGAGGACAAAGGTGAAGAAGATGCTCTCCTTCACATAACCTACAGGGGAATTTAATTTTTCCTTACTTCTTACCATTGCAAGTCGAGGGTGTAGCATCAACATGATCTCCAAATTTCGATGGGGATGGTCGATCCAGATTTTGAGACCATACCTCTAAGACTTTGTGAATACCAGGACAATCTCGAAGGAGACAGTCACCCATACATAGCTTGTAAGGGAATTTTACCTTTCATGGAGGATTGGCAGGTTTGTCTACAGGATGCATTTGGAGGAATAGCTGCATGGTTGGCCTCTCACTTATCTGACTTCTTCTTCTTAGCCTCCTGGTTACTAGATTTGAAACTTTCACCGAGCAAAGTAGAAGAGGAAGATGAAGAAATAAGGGAAGAAGGTGAGAGGTCAACTTTAGAATCAAAGTGATGTGATTCAAATGAAGGGGATGGCGGGGTAGGAGTTGGGACACTTGGGACTACCAAGGTTGAAAATAACCAGATAGGTAAACCAATGGTTAACCCGGGGAGGGACAACATTGCCATATAAGGAGCACCAATGCTTCCAAATGAAGGAAAAGAACCATGATTCCTATCCGAGGAGAATCCTTGACTGGTAGAATCTGGAAATGTTGCCATTGGAATTGACCCTAAAGAATCACTAAGGAAGATAACTTTAACCAGGATTATTTCGTGGGCAGTTAATTTTAAAATACTAAAACAAAACTTTTCCTTTTCATATTTTAAGAGTCGAGAAAAGGGTGAAAGGTGACTCTAGTCGCTTTCAGAGTTAACGAGCTTGAAAGGACAAGTGCTCGAGGATCTTTTCAAATTTAAAGAGACAAAAAATATCAAAAGTATTGCTAAGCATAATCTAGGCAAAAGGATTACCAGGTAACTGTGAACGGCAGAACACCTCCCAACAAACCGAGAAGTACAGGCAGGAACTCTCCCTGTATGCTGTGTTCGGTGTATCACGTTTATAAGGAAACAAACTTGGATTTCCACGGATAAAGGATTACAAACCTAGTGGGGTCTCCCTTTATATACGTGATGGTATGGGGAGCACAATTCTATACTAGCATTGTCTAGTGCCAAAGCGAACAACACCTACTAGGTTTAAAGACGTCGTAACACGTCTCTAGCCTAGACCACTAAATGTGAGTGTTAAGTTTCAATGCTTCCTTTGGTTAATTCAATAAATTTTAAAAGTTGATCTTGAATTAGGTTTCAATTCCAAGGCCCTACTACTGTCATGTGAAAACTCCTATATGCAAGTATATGAGAAAAGAAATATTTGTCTTCGATGAAAGTTAATGCTAATTGAGGTATAGAGAGCACACAATCAATGCAACACTCAAAGAATGAAATATTTCCCTAATACATGTCCTAAATGCACTTAATCTTCCGTTAACAACATAAAAAGTTTCATTTCATTTCCAAGGCTTATGATGATGCAATTCTAGCTTCTTAATAACGCTACTAATGCAATATTTTCACTTAAGTAAACTAGAATGATGTTCTTATTTTCATAAAATGTAAAATGAATCTTTCGCATAAAGAACTTTAATAAAAATTTCACAGTTCCAAACAAACAAGCATCAATCAAATCCAAAGCATGATAAATGAAATTAAAATCAACTTCTTCCCTAAATCGAACAAACCAAACACATAAATGCTTCAATCAAGAAACCAAGCAATGTAATCTATGCTTGAAAAGAGAAAAGAGACACTTGAAATAAGAGAACAAATGAGACTCTTTCACTCATTGAATTGAAAATGAAGCAATGAAGATGTTGCGACTGAAAGATGGATTAAACGAAGTAGCAAATCAGAAACTTGAAACAATGAGTGAATTAACAAATGAATGGTAATTGACCTAGATGCCCTATGATCATAGAAACCATCCAAAAAACTCAAAAAATCAAGCAATGAAACTTCAAGTCAATCAATCAATCAAAGCCAGCAAACAAAGCATCCTAGTCACTTTTGGGCGGAAGAAGAGAGTCTAAGGGTCAAGACACACTGGCACTGGAATGGGAAAAAAATCTTATTTATTCTTAACTAAGAGACCAGCACACTTTTTGGGCTGAAACTAGCGCTGATCGACACGACTGGCCAGGCTACAACTAGCTCTGATAGGCCTGATCGGCATGACTGTTTGGCCAAAAAGAGCGTTGATCGAGGGATTCAAAGAAAGAAAAAAAAACTTCACACAGGGCTAGACTTAACACATCAAAGCTTGGGCTAACCAACAACTTGACTTGATGAGCAAACAAACAGCTGAATGGACGATGACTTAGATGCCCTAGGGACACAAACCATCCAAAATATCAAAAAATCAAGTAAGGAAAACTCAAACCAATCAAGAAAACAAATCAAGATAATGAAGCTTTCCAGTCAGGGAAAACAGGCTAAGAGGCAGAATTTAAGAGGGCAAGACACACTGGTTATGATTCAGGAGAAACCCTGATCTTCACCTATAGGAATCGACATGATTTCCTAACTGACAACAAGCGCCACAAGGGGGAATAATGCGACTGTTTGAGAGTAATTCGCACTGGTCGGTGTGACTGTCAAAAAATTAAATGTGTTGATCGCGGATTTCAAGAAAAAAAAGTTTCAAAGGCCAAACCCTGACCTGCCACTACAAATTTTAGACTTAGAGCAGTAAGCCAGGAAAATCAGAAAAAACCGAAGGGAAAGGGTGATACTACAAAATTTCACACAAACCATGAATGAAAAAAAAAAAAAAGAGAGAGGGATGTCTCCCCAGTGGAGTCACCAATTTTTGGAGTAGGTAAATCTCCTCTGCGGACAGAGGTGATCCCTCTAGCCCTAGAGTGGGTCTAGCCACAAACAGAACAACCTAATGAAAACTTCCTTAAACTATAATTGAATAAGAGCCGGCCTACCTCTTAGAATGCTACTACTCTTGATGATGACCTCGCTCCTTTGCTCTGGCTTCCTTTGAGTTCTTCTCCTTCAAATACCTGAAACAAGTACACAAGAGCCAACAACAAACATAATATCATACAATCACATTCAATTTACTTAAAAATTCAAGGAATCTTAAGCCATTAAATGTAATATGACACTCGATGTAAGAAATAAATCATTAGTTGTATTGATATAAAGCTCAGAAAGAGATACAACCAAAGCCTTGATGACGCAGGTCTCCTGCAACGTATCTGGGTTCCAAAACCACTTCTAACATGTCATGGTTAGCCTCAAAAATGGGATTTTAAGGCTTCTTCCCTTTAGTTCCAAACCAAACCAAACACATTATTCTCCCTTTACACACATAAACTAGAAGGAAAAAAGCTATAGATATCTTGTTGTTTATTCAAGCTCCAAAAAGACTAGTTCAGCTTGGAAAAGGAGAAGTTTATATAGCTTTGATGGAGGGGAGATGGTTCCTCTTATTATGGGGGAGGCCTTATCTCTTGGGTTCATTCCATCTCAACAGGGGAAAGGAGCCCAAACTGAATTCCTCAGCTCTATCCAGCCCAACCATTTACTAGACTTATGTTACGAAGCTTCTAGACTTGGAAGCTTCGACTCAATATTTAAAAAACTTGCCAAAAGAGGATCTACGTGAGTGAAGAAGGGCTCACTTGCATTGTTCAATGCTAGGTCTGGTTTCAAACTCTGCAAATTGGTGCAGTGAAGGAATTGATCACTAGCGTCGATCTTGAAAACTAGGATTGAAGGAAGATTCTTGGGAAATGATGCAAGAGGGGAATATTCTGCACATGAATAGGGATGTAAAGGCATGCTCTTCATGATGGGAAAGCATATAGAGTTCACTGTAGAGGTCTTCCAGGATCGAGGAACGAGGAGTACAGGGACAGTGACAAAATGTTGTGTAACACTTTTGGTCTCTTGTCCTTTGGAGGCATCTTGGGATAAGCCTAAGGACAATAGTGAAAATTGGATTGGAGGTTTCAATACACAGAGAGGAGTCAGGTTTTGGGGGTAAGAATTGAGGCAATAGGTTGAAAATGATTGAGAAAGCAGTGTCACTGGCAGGTTCAAGTTTAGTCTAGCAAACATGTAACAAAGCAATAACAGTGACAGTGTATGAGTTTAGTAACAAGTTAATGAGTGAAAGGGAGGTTTATGTAATAGTGTAGTTTCTTCGTTGAAGGTGGCGTGGGTCCTTTGGATTAACAATGTTGGGCATGGAATCCCCCCAAGGCATGTTTTGGGGATTAAAACCCAAGTTTTGATCAAATCTTCTTGTAAAAGCTCTGTGAATTGTGGTCGCGGAGTGCGAAATTATGATAGAGTCACAAGGTTGTCCACCCTCGTTTTATAATGTAATGTCAGCTTAGTAGACCTACCCATGGTCCACAGACCATGGGATTCTATAAATAGAGTGAAGCTCTAAGTAGAGAGGATGGCCAAGAAATAATAGAAGAGCATGAGACGTCTAAGTGATTAAGCTTAAGTGAAAAGTGTGTCTTTGGGTTGTAGGGTAGGGAAAGGCTCTGCAGCTGAGTGCGCAGAGGCCTAGTAGTCTGCAACTAAGTGCGCAGACCCCTATAGCTGAGTGCATGGGGAAGGTAGAGTCTATAACCATTGAAAGAATCAATAAAGATAAGTTTACCATATTTCTGTGCATCTTTTTCTATTTGAATATATGATTGGGTATAATTTGCAAGTATACTGTTTATTTGTTGCGCGAACTTATATGAATGTTTTGTATAACTAATTATAATGTAAGACATCCAAGTACGTGAAGGTAATTAAATGGTATAGAAAGATAAGTAAGATCTCAAGTAATAGCACAGAGCATGGCTCTAGCAGCGCGGAAGCTCCACAACCCCTGGTTAGGGCTGCGCGAAGGCAGTGTATCACGGCATGATGAACAGGGAAGTGTGCGAAGTAACCTACGCGTAGGGACAAAAGGTGGGACTAGTCGAACCTCTCAGACATCTCAAGGGTGCGGAAACCTAGTTCTAGCACCCTCCCATACTACTTTGGGTGAGACCCTAGTCTGCGCTCCACGGACTGTTGCCGAAAGGGCCAGTAGTATAGGGATTTGTTTGGCTAATTAACTCCGAACCTGGGTCAGGCCTCATCAAGCCAACAAATGGTTCCGTTGCAAAGACCGGGATCTGCATAGAGATGTTTGATGTCGTATCACCGGAATTTGACAAAGAAAGGAATTAAAGATTGGTTGGATAATAAGATTCATGAGTTCACGGTGCAGGAAAATAGGAATCCATGACTATCAAAGGAAGAATGGTTAGACTGCTACTGATATACAAAGATGCACGAAATTTTCTTTGCATCATTCCCCACTGAGTTGTATGATTGGATCGTGAAGCTAGAAGATAGCCAAGGAAGGTGTAAACTCGACAAACCTATTATGTGGACTCCAGAATTAGTGAGCAGACTAGAAGCATCAGAAGATAATATTGTGTGCGCTGTTGATCACTGGATCGATTGAATCATAGGAGGATTCATCACCGAATTCGCGGTAGATACTTTAGTCAGTTATAGCAAGGAAAAACAACGCTTCCTCAAAGAACAGCGAGGTAAGTATGTTAAATCTTTGAACACTTGGATTAAAATGCTACTATGTGAAAAACGGGTTATGCGAATAAATTGATGTTTGGGGCTACACGAAGTGGGAGAATCTACAGAAACAAAGGTAGCACAAAACTAGAAACTAGCCCCTTGATTTCACCTCCGTGAGGGGGCGAAGAAGAGCTTGTGAAGGTCTTTCCAAGAAGTGCGATTAATCTGATAAGATAGAGAATTCCGCACATACCAACCCCATGCACACCACTTCCAGTTTCACCATCTTCACCCTCGTCTTCATACATACCACCTCCGCCACCATCGTGAAGTAGTATGGAAAGCGCGATAAAGCTACTAGTGTTCAAGGGAGTAGGGAATGAAGATCTAGATCAGTTTTGGTTCATGATAAAAGCTATATGGGAAGCACAGGGAGTCATAGATGACAATATAAAGAAGGCAACGTTGGTCAGCACTCTATAGGATCATGCGCTGACTTGGTACATTAAGCATTCAAATGGCAATCCGAATGTGGGGATCGCGGATATCCAAGTTGCGCTAAACAAAGAATTTAGTAGGCTAAAGTTGGAGGCATAGTGGATCATCGGGTTTAAGGAAATCAAAATGCTACCATGCGAGACCCCGTGGGAGTTGGATCAAAGACTGAAGTGCACAATTCGTGAAGCGAACATGATGTTGACAGATGGGCAACACTGCGAATGGTTTGTAGCATCGTTAACACCACATCTATGGAATGCACTATCGCAATAGAGGCTAAGCACTCAATTCAGGGCCTTTGAGGTCACAATGAGATTTCATGAGACCTTGATACAAGATCCCAACCTGGGAGTTCAGCAATTCACATGCAGTTGAAAAATTTGTGCCTGAAGATGTAGAGTTTGAAACAAGACAGAACAACTAGCCCAGAGATGCGCAATGAGGTATGGTGTGTAAAATTTAAGGGCCAGAGTCAGGACAATGACCACTTCTTAGTGTTCGCAAATTACCTTACAGGAGGAGGGCCAGTGCCACTAAAACCGGATGCACAAGCAGGACCAAGCACGACGCCTACACTATGGTGCGCGATTTGTCAGATAGGAGGAAAGCATGCTACAGATAAATGTCATCTATTACAGAAGTATACACAGAATCCACAGCAGTTGTTCTGTAATTTCTGTAGGTCAGTGGGACATGATGAACACACCTATAGAAGTTATGAGTTGATGGTGGATCGAACTCCTAACTATAGAGTTCAAGTTGAAACACAACCCCTTGATCAAAACGCAAGAATGGCACGCACCGGATTTCAGGGGCACGGATGAGGTGGAAGTGGAAGGGGACCAAGAAGAGGTCGCAGATAGCTAATATGTTACAATTGCGGAGGGCCAGGGCACTATGCCCGTGATTGTATGAATCCAATGTGACCATCATGCTTGTATTGTACATTGTTTGATCATGAGACGGAGGATTGTCCCACACTGATAGCAAGGCTGCGCAATAAAGGAGAATTCCAACCTCCCATGACTCAGAACCTGCAAATGATGAGGTCTAAGCTGCGTAAGGAAGACCCTAATGTAAATATCATTCTCCGGAGTGGAATTACGATGGGGGATGACAAAGGCAAGCAGCTTGAAGAAAGTACCTGGGTCCGCAAGGCTCCAACGAAGGAAGCAGAATTTGATTTGGAGCACGCTAAGGAGACCTTCATGGAAGCTAAGAGAAGCTTCGATGATGCCTCCACTTTAGGAAGTAAAGATAGGTTGCAGGTGGAAATGGACCCATCAATGCTCACTACATTCTTGCAGACATGCATGAAGCTGCTACATGACAGCAAGGTTGTAAAGGGGCTACAAGAACTTATAACAAGATGCGATGGGACCACGCCAGGAGAAACGTGCGTAGTTCGAAAGCTCGGGAAGCACATGACGCGAACAGGAAAGGAGATGAGATTGACTACGTAGATTGGGGAATATGAGATGGACCAAGTGATTCTAGCTCTAGGATCGGACGCGAACGTCCTGCCAAAGGAGACATGGGAGCGCATGGGTTGGCCTGCACTGCAATGGTCTCCTATCTAACTGCGAATTGTGAACTAGCAAAAGATCCTACCTATGGGGAGATTGCAGGGAACAATAGATATCAAAGGAGAAAGCAAGCAAGCAGATTCAAAGTGATAGATATTGTTGATGACAGCAATCCCTACCCCACACTATTGGGAATAGATTGGGCCACTAACATGAATGGAGTGATAAATATAAAGAAGTGTAAGATGATCTTTGAGAAAAATTCTCTATGTGTAGTGGTAGCTTTAGACCCTGCAGATGGATCGTGCTACATGGAGCTAGTGCGCGACTATGACAGTGACAATGATCTAGACTACATCTACAAGATAACCGTGCAGGAGCAAGACTGGGTAAATCCAACCATGGATGGCCGAATCTCATGGGAGCATGAAAGCTCCTACACATTAGATTCTGATGAGGAGATAGAACGATGGCAGAACTGGTTACACGAGGTAACAATGCTCAACTGTAACATAATGACGAGGTCGTTGCGCTGCGTAGCAACGAAGGTAAGAGATCTACCTACATATGACGAGTTAAGCGAGGTGGATGACTTGCTGAACAAATTTGAAAGAGAGGTACCGGAACAGCAGCGCTTCAACACTCTAAAATGGGTACTGCGAGCTACGCCTGCAAGATGGTGGTGTACACACCAAAGAAGTTTTGAGGACTGGCACAACTATAGAAGAATGATGCACACACAGTTTGGGAAGCCTCCGATGCAATTAACAGACAAGATTGTCAAAGGAAATGACCCGTGCACCCACCTATCCAGGTGGATATAGGTATATTGTGCGAAACCTATATGAATGCACACAGTCCTCACAATAGGAGACATGATCAATAAGCAAGTGCAGGTAAGATAATGGCATGAATGACCCCTCCAGTTAGGACCACAGAGTATGGAAAGACTAAGTGCACAGAAGGATATCTATGCAAAATCTTTTAACAAAATACGTGAAGTGTTGAACAAGGTCCACAATGCAAAGCAGACTGACTAGGACTTGCGCGTACTAGTGGTTCTATGAGGTTATAGGACAACATGCAAGAACCTAGCTATGCAAGCACCACCAATGCTAGAGTATAAAGCAAATGATGTAAGCCTTATAATACATGAAAATCTTATACGACGCATGATAGCATCGGTATATACGATGATTTTCAGAACCTTGGAAGAAGAAATCCAACAAGGAAATTCTAGGCTCCAAGAACTTGAAGAAGAAAGGGTACGATTAAGGAAGAAAAGTGCTTTGGTAGACGCGAAAGTCAAGAAGTTGGAGGACAAGATAAAGGAAGATTTTCTCAGTAAAAAGACCAAGGTTATAAGGCAGGATGCACACGATCACGAGGACAAATTTGAGTCCTATCACTGCGAATTGATCAGTCTGATGCCTTGGCTTGGACGCACATTACTAAGCGAGTCAACCAAGGTAGCGCATTGCAAATGATAAAGTGCACAATGCCGCCCATAACAACAAAAAGTGGGTATTTTCCAGGAAATGTGATGGATTATAGGATGAAACTTTACACAGGTGGTGTGACCACATAACTAGATGAGGGAAGTGCAGTTTTAGTGCTCCAGGTAGTTGAAAGGAAGCACGGGACTATAAATTATTCTGCCCAGGAGCTGCGCGATGTTGGAGCTATGTACAGAAGCAAAGAGTCACAAGGTCTGCAACCACGGGGGGGGGGGGGGGTTGTGCTGCCACACGGGTTGGCCAGAAAGTGACCATTGAAGTCACTATTCATGATGGGATGCTCAACTTGAGACCAAATGGAGCGAGCGACAGGAATTTAAGATGCGATTTATGGGAAAGATTTGGGAAAATTTGCTGCCAAGGGAGCATTAATGAACCAGATTTGGGGGGAATGGTCGAATTCAAATTCAAAAGTGCTATAAATTACAAGGGGTTGCCTAGCAAACAGAACTTGGTCATTTTCGAATTGTGCTATTGAGCATAGCCTTGTTTGTTTTATATTGAGCATTGATTGAGCCCCTAAGTTCATGATTGGTCTATTTCTAGACAGACATGATGGTAGCAGCTGAGGAAGTTATGGAAATAACCGAAATGACGGTCGAAGAGGCCGCGAAGGCCCTAACTGTGGGGGATGCTTCAGAAGGCACCGAGATTGTGGCAGAAATCCTGAAATCACTGTGCATGCCTAGACCAAAGAAGGATAAACAAGCGATGGTTCTCATACGTGTGTCCCCGCAGAACCCGCTGCGCACCAAGCTGTCAATGGAGGACAAGGGGAAAGTCGTCACCATAGAAACCAATGAACAAGAAGAAGACTTGGAGGACCTTATCATCGAAGAGGATGAAAATGATGACATGGATGAGGAAACTAAGCCTGCACACCCCCCGACAAAGCTTCCCTCCTATGTTCCCCTAAGGAAAGGGAAGGCTAAAGTGCCCAAGGACCTTGACGAGACCAAGAGCTCACTCTAGACCTCGCTCCTCCTAGACAACATTATTTGGGGGCACACACCTGGGATGGTTTCCAAGCTTAAAATTTGAATATTGGAACCTCGTTGACCACAAGAAGTTCCCTCATCTTGAGACCGCGTACCTCCTAAAGCCTAAGCAGAAAACTGTGGTGAGCGTTAGAGAATTAGATCCGCGAAAGTGGTTGCGTGGAGTGGAAAAGGCAGGGCTACTTAACCTACTCTGGGTGCCGCATTTCCATCGTGCCCCAATCACAATTTTCATTATCAAGAAGTTACTCTTCCTGGTGCATGGTGGGTGTTTATGGCTGGAGGAGCCCATCCCCATCATGGAAGACTTGATTCACCACATTACTTGGATGTCGTGCAAAGGAGAGGACCCCACATACATCTCAGAGGAGAAGAGCAGTGACTTGACCATCACGGAGGCCATGAAGAAGAAATACAAGCTGGCAAAGAAGAAAAGGGGTTACACCATATCCAGCATCAACAATAAAGCAGTGAGAGTGGTGACTCAAATACTGGCTGGTAAGGTTATGGGCAAGTGTCACGCGAACGAGGTACCCATGCCAATGATAGCACTTGTTGAATAGTGTGCGGAGGGGGTCCAGTTTAACTGGTCCAAGTTCCTCTGCAAGGAGTTCCAGGAAAGTTGCCGCGAGGCCCAAAAACAAGGCAAAACATTCCACTATGCATGGCTTCTATTGTCCATAGTGCTCGTGCATGGGGAACTGCCGGAGGATAGTCAATTCCCCATAATTAACAGGGATCTACCAAAGGCCGTGAAGTATGCTTCACTCTGGGCCACAAATGATGCAAATAGGATCCGCGATATCAAGATATTCTAGGTGTTCATAGAGATGAACCTCAGAATGGGGATCAACCGCAAGCCGCGGTTGTCACCCACTATCTACAATAGCCTGCAGAGTTTTGTAGAGTTTAAAGTGGACATCCACAGCATATACATTAGAGTGCGCAAGGACCTGGCCAAGAAATGGAGAGAGCTACCCTTTGTAGCCATGGATGATGTAATCTTCAATGTACTGGAGACATAGCCGCTGGAGTGGCGCACTCCAGACATTATGGAAATAGAGAAGTTAGCGGCACAGAGGAGGAAAGAGGAGGCCAAACTACGCATGGCATAGTTGGCGGAGAAATGAAGGAAGGAGGCAGCGGTAGCAGAAGCACAGGCGGCGCGGGACGCTGCACAGATAGAAACTGCATAGGAAAAGGCTGCAGTAGCAGCAGTGCAGGAGGCAGCCACGAAGGGGTGCAAGGGCCAAAAGTCACCTTCGCAAGGGTAGGAAGCAGAGGAAGAAGAGGGAGGCACGGACCCGCAAACCATGTCAACACAATTGAAGCACCAACACCCGATTGAGCGAACAGGGCCATGCAAGAAGGTCAAGGCATCGAATTTTTCTATTGACCCAATCACCCTAATTGAGGGTGATCTGCACGACATCGGCAAGACAATGCACGATGTGACCACCGAGGCCCTCCAAAATTTCATGTAGATGAACCAGATTGTGTTGGGGGCCCTCACAGTGCAGCTACAGGAGTTGCAGGTGCTCCCTCCTCTGGCCGGTACCCTTTCAACTAGCCTCGTAGTTGGAACAACGACAACAGTACAAATGTTGCGGGCTTAGGTGAAAAATACTGTAGTGCTGCCAAAAGGGACACTAGTGACAACAAATGAGGCTGACAGACCAACGACTAGTGCATTGAAGGGTCTTAGCATCAACATGGATGGAGTTCCACGGGAGACCTTATATGTTCTATAGGATGAGATAACTACATAACTGTGGGCTAGGGAGAGCTGCACACTGCAAGTCCTCAGCAAGCAGAAAATCAACATGGAACATTTGAGCTTGCAGCGCGATGAAGTGGTGTCATACAATCGACAGCTGGTACATGTAATAGATGAAGCTTGTCGAAGCATCCCGGAGCTGGCCATCCCAGCAGACACACCAACAGAGGTGCGCATCCATAGGTTAGTAGCAGGGGTGCGCAAGGTGTGGGAGGAAATGACAAAGGTTCACCTAGAGCTGAACCTTCATATCACTGAGCTGCGGTTAAAGGCATAGCCTTCCACCCATCCGAAAGTCAGAGAACAACGCACTAGCTCTATTATAGTGGGATTGGACAAGATTGGCAGTGCAGTGCGAGACTACTCTAGCATGTTGGAAGATTCATTTGAGGTCCTCACAAATCTGTAGGAGGACCCCAACATCCAACGCTTAGAGACGGAGGTGTGAAAAATCCAATAGCAATATGACAACATAAAGGGAACTGCATAGACAGTGGCCCTCAATCAGAGGCTCGCGCAAATGTAATAGGCCAAAGCGCTGAAAGAACAGGTGGACGTGGCATAGCACGAGCAAAAAGTCCTAAAGGCACACGTTTAGCCTTGGATCGACATGGCCTTCACCATCACAGTGGAATTTGAAGGCAAGCTTGCACACATGCAGGGGATATAGGCACAAATGCAGAGAAGCACTTCTGCCACCGTGGTCTCGGAATAACCCATGCAGCAGATCCTGCAGGCAGCAGCTCAGCGCGCTGCCGACCTTGTAGCAGTTTGAGTAGAGTTGGAAGAACTCCATGCAATGATCTCCGTGCCGACAAAGTGACTCAAGGGCGAGTCACAATGTTTGTGTTGGGGGCATGTTGGGCATGGAATCCCCCAAGACATGTTTTGGGGCTTAAAGCCCAAGTTTTGACCAAATCTTCTTGTAAAAGCTCTGCGAATTGTGGGCATAGAGTGTGAAATTATGATAGAGTGACAGGGTTGTCCGCCCTCATTTTGTAATGTAATGTTGTCTTAATAAACCTACCCATGGTCCGCGAACCATGGGATTGTATAAATAGAGTGAAGCTCTAAGTAGAGAAAATGGCCATGAAAGAATAGAAGAGCATGAGAAGTCTAAGTGATTAAACTTAAGTGAAAAGTGTTGTCTTTGGGTCGTAGGGCAGGGAAAGGCTCTGCAGCTGAGTGCACAGAGGCCTAGTAGTCTGCAGCTGAGTGTACGAACCCCTATAGTTGAGTGCGCAGGGCAAGTCGAGTCTATAAACCATTGGAAGAATTAATAAAGAGAAGTTTACCATATTTCTATGCATCTTTTCTTGTTTGAATATATGATTGGGTATAATTTGCAAGTATATTGTTTATTTGCTTCACGAACTTATATGAATGTTTTGTATAACTAATTATAACATAATAAATCCGAGTACACGAAGGTAATTAAATGGTATAGAAAAATAAGTAAGATCTCGGGTAATAGCACAGAGCACGGCTCTAGCAGCACGAAAGCTTCACGACCCCTAGTTAGGGTTGCGCAAAGGCAATGTATCAGGGCGTGTGGAACAGGTAAGTATGCAAAGTAACCTGAACACAAGGACAAACGGTGGGACCAGTCGAACCTCTCAAACATCTCAAGGGTGTGGAAACCTAGTTCTAGCACCTTCCCATACTACTTCGAGTGAGACCTCAGTCCCCGCTCCGCGGACTGTTGCCGAAAGGGCCAGTAGTACAGGGATTTGTTTGGCTAATTAACTCCGAACCTAGGTCAGGCCCCAACAAGCCAACCAACAGCTAAACCATTTACTTTTTAACGGCTTAATTTTGGAGGGAGCACATGTAATTGGTGGTGTTAACAGGAAAATGACATGGAAGAAGGTGATTGGCAAGAGAGCAATGGGTAGGAGAGTAGTATCGGGAGGTGGAGAAACTGCTTTTCGGAGGGGGGGGGCAAGCAGTTAACGGTTTCACCCAAGGGTGGCTTGAACAGCTATGGTGTTGACATGTAGGGGTGGGTACATTTCTAATACCGACCATTTCAGAATCCTCCCCCCCCCAACCCGACTGTAAAGTTTAGATGGTGACGGGGGTCCAAAATGCTATGTGGGCCGTCAGATCTTGGGATATGGGCGAAGATGAGGTCAAAGGTGGTAGAGAGTTAATCGTGAGGTGACAGGTTGATCTTGGTGGGGTCGGGAATTAATAATGTAATGCATATGGGGGAATATATGGTGGATATGGTGGGGTAATAAACTTAGGAATAAGTGATTAATACACCAAAGTATGAGTGGAGGGGAAACTTTGGAGTTTTTAAAACTTAGGGATAGGGAATTAATACACCAAAATTAATTGATATATAACTCTTAGAGTAAAACCTTTACTCCTTTTCCTTTTTCTTCTGCACATGAAAACAATACTTGACTTTTCCCAATGTGGCACATTTTGACTAGCAACCAATGCATTTATAAAAATACGAAATGAAGCCATTCTTTCTTTTTGCTTCCCTAAAATTTTATTTTTCTTTTACCTTATTTGTTTAGGGCAGCTAACACCTATCATTTTATTGATATGGATGCTTATAAAACATTAAATGACCTAACATTTTAACTTTTCTTGCTTTTGCATCCATATCCTAACTTAACATTTTAAAATTATTTTTGAGTAATATACTAACTTATCAAAACCAAATAATGTTACAACATGGTTGACTGTGAGCAACGTAAGGCAATGGTAAAAACAATGGATCAAATCCTTGGGACAAAGCATGAGGAATCTCTCCTTGTTATGAAGACTTCCTTCTCGATGGGCAAACAAAATAATTTGTGTACCCATTGTAGTATGAATGGGAACAAGATTTAAAAGTGTTGGAAACTCCATCCAGAACTTCATCCAAGAAGGACAAAGAGGTCATGCCATGCTTTGTAAGGAAAGTGACAGGTGGAAACATGGAAACTGATGTAGTTCCTTAAGAAACCTGTTGTAGCAGCTACAACCACCCTCCAAAATTTTTCCTTGGCTTTGTTTTGGAGCCTCCCTACCAACCTTTCACAACAGCATGTCTTGCTTTGTCACATACACAAGCTTCGGTGATTGTCTTGCAGAATGACAGCCTTTCCATGAGAGCTTGTTGCATCCCCCTCACATATTGTTCCTCTGGACTTGGTCCAGCTGCAGGCTAAATAGCTCCCTCAAGAAATTGTGAAATTTTGGAGGGGAACTAACCTTCCCTCCAGAAATTTCACAATTTCTTCTGGCAGCCTGATGGGTTCCAGAATTGAGAAAATCTACCAGTCAAGCTTCACTGAGAAAATTGCACAATTCCTCCCAGTAGGACTACTCAGCCCAGAAATTGCAAAATCCTGGGTAGCAGTCATCTGCTCTGCCCAGAAATTGCGTAAATCTTCTGGGCAACCAACTTAGCTCCCTCCCAGAAATACACATTTTTGTCTCCTAGCTGAGCATACTGTTGCATGTGTAGTTGAGTTAACCGGTTCCACACAGGACAAAGAAAACTTTACTTGCATGCATGGGCTGCTTTTTCCTGGAATAGAAAAAATCAACATGCAAAAAGCATCCCTTGATTTTAGGGAGTTATTTTTAGCATCTGGAGGTTACATGCAAAGATCATTTTAGAATCTTTCCTCCAAGTGTCTCATTTTCCTAGATTTGTGGCATGCGCGTCATGAGACTCAAACTTATTTTTTCAACACATCAAAGCTCATTTCTTCACATCAATATTGGAGCTCTGACATCCCACAACACATCCAAGAGTCTTTGACACATCCAGCTCAGCTATTCACTAGTAAGTCAACTTAACTTGTCATTTGCAGCATTTATGTCACTTTTTGCATTTTCACTTGTGTGAGTGTTGTTTGCTTGATTTTTTTGAAACATGCATACTAGATCATACTAGCACCGTTTCAGTTTTCGTAAGCATCTCATTGTCGTCACATGCATGAAACTATTTTGCATGAATAGTCACTGATTCGGCAACCCGCTTCACCCACATGCATGTTGTTCCATTTTTCTGAATCTTTCATTCAATGTTTTCATGCATATCATTCGCTCCTGCTTACACTCAGTATCGCCATGTATTCACAATCACATTTGCTTTCAATTTCCCGTCGGTGGGTCTAGGTAGCCTTGGCCCGAACTCTGCCTCACCAAGACAGCATTGCGCAATCCTAAGAAGGAAGGCTCTGTCTTCCCCTCAAGAAATGTGCATTTCTTCCCAGAGAATGTCCTCCAATATTGCATTGTACAATTATGAGGGACAGTGACTGCTAGCCCAGGAAATTGGGAAATGCATTCATTGAGCTTGCAACCATTTCCAGCTAAAATTGTGCATTACACAATTCCAATAGCCAGTCAGCCAGCCTAGATTGCACATTGTGAAATTCTAGCAGTGATTCCGCCTCCCAGACAACCAAAACTACCTTTTGTGTAGTTCTGGTAGCCAATCATCTAGCCTTCGAGAAGTAATTGTGCAATCCTTGCCAGTCAATCCCCAAGTATGTTGCATGTTGTTCCTCAAGTGTGCTTTGGTTTTCGTTGACAGATTTCTTTCCATGCATGTCGCTTTGTCTCCAAATGTAGCATGTGTTGATCTGCCTCTTAGTAGTTCAGGATCAATGGCCTCCAATAGAGTAGGATCAAAGGACACTAATGGAAGTGCAACTAGAGTAACAATTGAGAGAGTGTTTGCAAATATACTGATCTATGAAGATACCAAACTGATTGTAGACAAGGACATCAAGTTGAAATTCCAAGAGGTCAATGATGAATTTCTAGGCACTTTTGGTAAAGCCCTCGAAGACTACCAAGTATATGTGAAAATCCACAAGTCCGGCTTATACCAAATTGCATGTAGGTATCTCATGCTCACATGCGCAGACATGATACATTGGATCATCTCGCACACTAATCCTGAGATGATGACATTAAGCAGTGTCAGTAGGGTGAAGATTGCTACCTTCAGGGCCTAATATTATGATGAGATGTATCAGATGTTGAAGCCCGTAATCATCATGGAGATACCTTCCAGCTTAGCCAACAGTAATGCCAACCCAAAGACATTTTGAAGAACTAGGTGAAGGAGCCAGCTAAATTTAGGATGACACCCAACTAGATCTACAAGATGAAGATACTGTGGAAGGTGTATCAATACTTGGTCATCTTCGAATGTCAAATGTATGGCCAAGAAATCACGGAAACCTTCCCACGGCATTGGGTGATTACGTTGGACCAACTAGCCAGAGAAGGCAAAGCATGCAACCGGTCTGACATGTTCCACAAAAATGAATGACACACTAATGTACACAAGTAACCATACTGCACAAAAATAAAGGACACACTAATGTAGATAAGTAACCATGCAAGATGACCTAAGCATAGTACTTCTTGAGGTAAATCCTGTTTCGGGGCTTGTCCAGAGGATTGCCTTCATAATCAATAAGCTCATAGACCCCTTTTTGCAAAATGCATTTTAGGGCCCATGCCACATGGGTTGGAACTTGCCTTCCCCCAACCTATCATTAGCTTGATCATATAGTAAAACCAAATCACCCTTAGAGAACGCACAGGGGGAGACCGACCGATCGAAATGGGACTTGACTCATTTCTTTTATGCTTCGATGACCAAAGCAGTAAGACGACGAGTCTCATCCAGCTGTTCTAAATATAATAGGTGCTCTTCTTGAGGTGATGTTTAAGGGAGAAGTTCGACAACTAGCTTAAATGAAGGAATTTCGCATTCAAATGACAACATTGCTTCCAGACCGTAGACAAGCTGGAATGTTGTGAAACCAGTTGCATCTTTAGTCGAGGTTCGGTAAGCCCATAGAGATGAAAAGAGCATGAGATGCCAATTTGACTTGTGCATCCCAATAGTACGTTGAATCATTGTAACCAGAACCTTGTTCACAACTTTATCTTGGCTGTTGGCCTAAGGGTAATATGGGGTTGAGCCATCGTGGCGCAAACCCAATGTAGAGGTCAGCTCAACCATCATGTAATCTCATAAATAGGAGCCATGGTCTATGACAATGGATTGAGGTATGCCAAACCTGGAAATAACGTGATTGAAAAGGAATTGAGCCGTCGTTTTACCGTCTTCAGAGTATGTAGGCATTGCTTTAGCCCATTTGGTGAAATAATCCACAACAACAATAATATAACCATGCCCCCTGGCCAAACGAGGGTTACATGTCATATAGTCGATGCCCATTTGGCAAAAGGACCAATGGTAATGACGGGGTGTAGGTGAGCAGGTAGGGCACGCATCTTGCGTTGGTAAATTTGGAATTCATGGCACTTGTGAACAATAAGGATGCAGTCCTGAAAATGGACGGCCAGAAATAACCAGCGCATAGGATTTTTTGAGAGGTAGCATAGCCAAACATATGACCACAACATGCCCCGAAATGGCATTCATTGAGAACTCTCTCAGCCTCCTTGAGAGTAAGGCATCGGCGAATAACTGAATCAACAACGACATGGTATAAAGTATCGCCAATAATACGGTAAGGTTGGGAGTCTCATTCAGCGATCATCCTTAGTCAACGTGGACCGTAACATGGACGTTTAGAGATACACGATGATATCACTGTACCATGGGTCAAGGGTGCTAATGAGGAAAAGAGTCTCATTCGAAAGTTGTTCATCTACACCAGTAGGGAGAGAGGTAGAAGGAAGGGAAGAAATCAACTCGGTGAAAACTAGTGACTTCTTAGATTTGGCAGTAGTAAATACCAAATCAAATTCTTGTAGGATGACAATCCATTTAGAATACTTGCCCCCCAGGAACTAATGAGATAGGATGTAGGTCATGGGGTTTCATTCAGAAATCACAATAGTAGTGCTTAAGAGGATGTAGTGCCGAAAACATTGAACAACTTGGACGGTAGCCAAAGCCAACTTATCAACATGGGCATAACGCGTTTCGGTGTCAAGGAGATTACGACTAAGGTATTAGATAACATGTTTGTTTCCTTCGTCATCGTCTTGGACTAAGACCATAGCAATGGTGCTAGGGGCTATAGCTTGGTAAAAGAAGTAATCTCGATGATAATCTGGGAGATGCAGCAAAGGAGCATTTATGAGGATATCCTTGAGATCATTGAAAGACTTTTGGGAAACCTCATCCCAGGCAATGGGCATTCCTTATTTGAGAAACCTGGTAAATCCTATAGCTAGCCCATCATAATTGGGTATGAAACGACAGAGGAAATTTCCCTTTCCTTACAGGATCTGGAGATGGTGCAATGAAGATGGAGGGGGTAAATTTACAATGGCCTCGAATTGAAGCGCATAAAAGCGAATACCATCCTTGGAAACGATAAAGCCAAGGAGTCATCCAGATTCTATGCAGAAAACACATTTATGATGGTTTAACCGAATGTTGTAGTGTATACAACGAAGAAAAATTTGCGGACGATGGTCAGGGTGATCTTGGCACTTACGAGAATGAGCGGGAAGATAATCCAAGTGAGGTTGAAAAATGTTGCGAATATCATGAAACGCATAGGACACTGCCCGCTAAAATGTAGCCCCAACATTTTTTAGGATGAAAGGGAGCCTTTTGTATGCAAATGTACACCATGGACAAATAAAAGCTGTCTTTTCTTGATCGTTTGGTGCAATGTTAATCTGGTTGTAACAAGAAAAAACGTCCATAAAGGAAAAAAATCGCTCCCAGCACATTCATCAATGATCTGATCAGTGAAGGGAGTAAGGTAGTTATCCTTAGGATAGGCACGATGGAGATCACGATAATCAATACAAATGCGGATTGTGCCTTATTTTTTCATCACCGGGACAATATTTGACACCTAATCTATAAGAGGGATCGGATAGATGAATCTAGATTTGATAAGTTTTTCAACTTCACCCTTGATAGCGGCGGCTTTCCTAGGGTGCACTGGGAAAAGCCTTTGGCAAGCGGGCTTCGTGTGAGGATAAGTTGGTATTTCATGCACAATAATTCTAGGATCAATGCTAGGCATTTTTTCTTATGACCACGCAAACACATCACGGAATTCTTGAAATAGATGAGTATAGGTCTTGATCTCATCTAGAGAACAAGTTACCCTGATATGGACATGTTCAATGATACCAGGCTTGATAGAAATATCAATTGGCATCATTTGGGTAATATTACCCAAATTCCTTCCGACCATACTTCATGAGTCAAGATTGATGTCAGAAGTGGGAGTGAAGGAAACTGAGAAGAGAACTCTTCGAGACCGGTAGACATGAGAGGTGGGAATGAGGAATGATGATGAGTATCATTCCAAGGTGGTTCCTCGAGAGACATTAATTCCATGATACTTTCGTCAGCAAGAAAAGTCTCAGCTAAGGGACCAAAAGATTCCAAATCACCAAGCTATGGGGATTGAGAATTCATATTGAGAGAAATCTTCGAAACAGGAGAATCAGAGGATACAGAACTTGAGGCTGAAAAAATCTCCACGTAATTGATTTCAGCAGGACTAAGTGGCATAACCTCGCCCCAAGTATCAACAAGATTTGGTGAAGGTATGACCCAAGGATCAGATTTGACCGAGATCATGTTCACAGAGGCAACATGAGGAGGTGGGAGAGGAAAAATTCCCATCAAGGCAGAATCTTTAAAAAGACTTGCCCCCACACTCTCATAGAGAGAACCAATGTGCTTGACATACGAAACATTGCCATCTGAGGAGGAAAAGGTAAAGAAAGATAGTTGATCGACAGTGACAATCTTCCCTTGATGGGGAAAATGAATCACGTGGAATAGGGAGGAGGCTACAACATGCATGGCATGGGTCCAGCTCTGGCTGAGTAGAAGATTATAATTGAGATTAGCATCAACAATCTCTACCTCGACTTGTATTGTCTTGCCCTCCAAAGTAATGGCAAGGTTAGGTAAGACATCGAAGGGTCGCGAATCGTGCTCGTCAAAAGCTTCCAAAGTGTTCGGGGATTGGTTCAAAGTAGGAGAACCAATGGCCTTCCAGCATGCGATTGACATGATGCAGGTGGAAGCACCTTCATCGATGACAGTCCTGTGGATGGTCTTCTCATTGATGATTACCTGAATGAGAAAGGAAATCTGATGAGGCAGGCGCGGAACATGGTTCTCTAGATCAAAACATATCAAATTGGAATCGGTAGGATCAATACCCCAATAGCTGATAGCAAAGATTTCTGTTGAGACGGACAGCTTTGGAGCACCTCGAGAGCCGACATAGCTGATGGTGCCTGAGCCAAATCCTCAACAATATTATAGTGTTGAGCGGCTCGAGCATTGGGATTGTACGAGGATTTCCTTAATACACCTCAAGAGGTTGGCCAAATAGTGGAATCAGGGCTAGGTTGCTCGATATGAAGAGGGCCAAAACTCGGGGCAGAAGAATAAGGGGTGGCCTCTTTCTCTTTTCTAGCAGTCGAAACAGGAGTTTGGTAATATTTTGATCTAGTAGCCACATTAATAGGTGTACTCATCATGAAAACTTGAGATCTTGAGGATGCAGATGATTGAGGTTGGTCTACCATTTGAGTCTTCTGAGATGGAAATGAATCTTTTAGGAAATATGGGGTACCTTTGAGCAAATGACTAATTTCAGATCGTCGGGGACAATCCTTGGTATAGTGATCCTCCTCGCAAATGAGGCATGGATACTTAGGCTTTCGTTGTGAATAATCATGAGCACACGACTTAGGAGGACCCTAGTTTTAGGCATCAGCATTACCCTTTCCTTTGCCTTTCTTCTTACCTTTCGAGGATTTGTCCGTTGTGGTAGACTGGACAACGTGGAACTTTAACGCTTTACCAGGTCTAGGTGGATTCTAGGAGGAACTATTGGGAGTAGTGTTTGAGACCGACTTCTTTTTGGAAGAATATTTAGTAGGGGTTTGGGACACTTAACCAATTACTCCAATAACAAGATGTGTAGCTTGCGAATTCGATGTCGTGGGGTTGGATGATGGCCACGGAGCATTGGGTAATAGCTCATACAAAGTGCCAAACTGAGAGTAAACTAGATCTAAGTATTGGGCATGAGCAATGGCTTTTTCTTCAATAACGCAGCCCCCCATAGCTATATCACGAGCAATTGGAGCTACGAATGACTTAGTGAACCATTCAATGAGCAATTGATCAGCAATCTCAAATTTGATAAGGCAATGTCTACGTCTCCATTCATGGATGTGACGGAGATGTGTGTCGCAATATCTTTCTTAAGCGACATGAGTAAATAGGTGCCAGTTTCATAGCGAATCTGCAACTAGAAATGTGTAAGAAAAGCCATGGCTAAAGAGTTGAAGTCATGGTAAGTACTTCGAGGAAGCTCGATGTACCACTTCACTGCAGCACCTGTGAGGGTTCATTGGAAAAGATGAAAATGAATAGAATCATCAACGTAAGAATTTGAAGATCACCAGAGGTGATATATCATCACATGGGCTTGAGGATCTTATTTTGCTTTCCCATCGAACTTAGGACAATCTCTCGGGATCTTGGATGGAACAGGCGGCCAATATGGCGAATGAAGGATTGGACCATTCATAAGGCGAGACACATCTGGAAACTCTAGTGTGGCCAAGAATGGCAACTGAGTATTAAAAGGCATTGGAGGTTGGTAAGCGGATCCAACCAGAGGAGCCCATCCCTGCTGTTAAGGATTTTGGCCCCATAATGGGGGATTGTGGCCATATGGCATTTGATTCTGCCCCCATTGTGGGTTACCTTGTCCATAGGGAGGATTTTGGCCTGGAATACCTTGGAACTGTCCAGTCATAGGTTACTGATAAGCAACATATGGGTTAAGAGGATGTTGAGCCTGTTGACCTTGGACATATGGATATTGTACCTATTGTCCCTGAACATATGGGTTTTGAACCTATTTCCCCTCAATAAGAGGATTTTTCACCTAGTGCCCTTGGGCATAAGGATTGTACACTTGTTGCCCTTGTACACAGGGATTGTGTACCATTGCCCTTGGCCGAAAGGATTATGGACCTGTTGACCTATGACATTAGGATTTTGGGCCTGCTACTACAGGACTTGACCCTGACCTTCTCCTTGCAAGGGTTGACCATGTTGATATGTATATAAGGGTTGTTGCTACCCGGGTTCATTCTGCTACTGCAAGGGTTGACCTTGCGGCTACAAAAGCTGCCCCTGGGGCTACAGAGGTTCACCCTGCGAAGACATCGACTGGGAGGTTTGCGAAGCATACGGCATCTATTGCTGCATGGTTTGTTACAATTGTTGCGAGGGTTGCCCCTGCAGTTGTTGTAGTTGACCTTGCTACAGTATCATCTGCCCTTGCTGTTGCGTGGACAACCCTTGCTGCAAAAAAGGTTTCCCTTGTTGCTACAAAGGTTGTCCTTGCTATTGCAAAGGTACTTTAATAGTGCCCGAAAAGTTTTCAAACTGTATCTGGCCATAGCCACCCTGAAAAGTGGATGAGTCACGTTGAATGTACTGCCCAAACTAAAGGACGTAAGGTGGATTGACCATTCCTTGAGAACCATATGGAATGCAAGGAGTTTGGTACTGAACTTGAGCCACATAAGGCTATTGATACTAGAAATTACTTGACCCAAATGGACCAACAGGATTTTGAACCTCTTGGTACTGGACATTGCTTGATTCAGCAGGACCAGAAGGGTTTTTAATAATGCCAGAAGAAGGTTGGTTCATACCAACCATGTGAGCTTGTGGGCTACTCACATTGGTGGCACCTGACACTATAGAAACACTTAAATTATGTCCCCAAGCGGTGGCACAGCGTGGCCACTTACTAGAGGGATCAAAGAATTGATAGTAACATTCTTTGAGACCGCTAGTCGAATTGGACGGGTGACTGGGACAGACAATACAAGAGGGTACAGAGTGGTGGGTTGCACCGGGATTGAGGTAATGACCTTTTTGGAGGTTGAGTTCACAATGAATGAACCTGTAGTAGGCATGGTGCTAGATGCCCAAACCGGGTTATGGTAAAGTGATGGGGCACTAGGTGTACCTGAAACCAATTGTGCCAAGGATACATAATTAGGTGGCAATTCTTGATACGCACTGATGGGAATGCTCCCTGTATAGGGGAAACCTTCAGGAGGAAATGGATGTTCTTCCTCCTCAACAACGTGTGGAGTAGAAACTTCTAACTCATCTGAAGAGGTGATTGGAGCATCGCCTTCGAGTTCCATAGCTGGGAACAAATGACGACGAATGACCGAAGAGGTACGAGGGGATAATTCCAAAGGAAAACTTGATTGATCGTATAGACTGTACGGACGCTATGGTGATATCACAACAGATTTGAATAAAGGATTCATAGGATAGATAACCAGTACAAGCTAACCGTCAATGGCTGGTGAACTCTCAGGAGTTTGAACGGGATTGTTTAGAGATTCCAAGCCAAAATTAGTAGGTGACCCAATATTTGAAGTAGGCAGAGGACTTGATGATAAAGGTTGAATGCTCAGAATGATTCCGAGTTCAACACCTTGGTCCTCGAGCGACTCTCGTAATTCAGGATTAGGGAATCTTTCAAATGGAGGAGAGGAAGAGGAACTAGGTGAACCAGATGGTTCAGCCACGATGACCTTGTCTTAGTTAACAGGAAAAGAGAGAGATAAAATTCAAGGCTTTAAAATCTTCTTTATGGAAAACTCACAATTTGGTCTAGAAAATGCTAATCGGATGTTATAAGATCTTGTGCAATCAATTTTTTAAGACGCATAAATAGACTGGTGCTCTTTCATGTTTTTAGAGTCGAGAAAGAAACAAAGATGACTCTATCACTTTCAATTGGAAATGAGATCGAAAGGACAAGCGCTCGAATGATATTTTAAGTTTAATGAGTCGAAAAGATCAAATGACTTCTCTGGATGATCTAGCTAAAAAGGATTACCAGGCAACCGTGAACTACAGAATACCTTCCAGCAAACTGAGAAGTACAAGCAAGCAATCTCCCCAAATGTTTTGTTCATTGTATCATGTTTGCATGGTGGCTGACTCGACTTCCCATGGATAAAGGATTGTAGCCTAGAGGGGTCTCCCGTTATATATGCGACAGTACGGGGAGCACAAATCCATACTAGCATTGTCTAGTGTCGAAGCTAATGACAGCTGCTAGGTTTAAAGATGCCAGAACCCATATCTATCCTAGACCTTCTAGATGTGATCGTTAGATTTCAAATGCACCTTAGGTTAATTGAGTTCATTTTAAAGTTTGTCTTGAGTTATGTCTCAGTTTTTAGACCTTAACGATGTGACTCAAAAAATCCTAAATGCAACTAAATGAGACAAGACCCTTTCAACTCGATGAATTTCCTACACTAGAGAGGGTAGAAAACACACAATCGAATGCAAACAACCAAGCAATTGAAAGCAAAATTATTTTTCACTACTTCACTTTTTGAGAAAATAAACTAATGAAAACTACATTCCAATTCCTAATTTCCTAACAAGTACATTCCTAATAGCCCTTTCAAAAGAAAAGAGAGTTATTTTTCTTTTCAAATGCCGATGCAATCCTAGTCTTCAATGATGCTAACTACCGTAGCATACTAATGCAGCAAGCTAGAATTTTATACTTTTCACGAAATGACGAAATGAATTTTCTCATAAAACACTTCAATGGAAACATTTTCAAGACAATTAGCTCTTCAAGAAAATGAAAAACATGAAAAGAGAATTTCTTTCAAACTAATGAAACAACGACTTTACCAAAAACAAGACAAGCAATGTGATCCATGCCGGAAAAGAAACATTTAGACAAGCAAACGAAAACTTTTCAAACTTGTGTAATGGAGGTCAAAGTCATAGAAGGACCACAAACGAAATGCAAGGAGTAAATGCACCAACAACTCGACTCACTGAGTTCACAATCAGCTGAATGGATGACAATCTAGATGCCCTAGTTCCACTAACCATCCAATGACCCAAGAAATCAAGCAAAAAGATGACAAATCAACAAGCAAACAAACCAAATGAAAATTAGCTTTCTAGTCAGGGAGAAGACGGTCTAAAAGGCTTACAGGGTCGAAATCATGAGAGCAAAACACACTGGCCAAGATTTGGGGAAAACCCTAATCTTCACTTACATGCACTGGCGTGACTGCTGAATTGACAACAAGCACTAGAAGGGGCTTAGCATGACTGTCAATGAATTAAGCGCGCTGAGCAAGGAAGCCAAGAAAAAATAAAAAATAAATAAAGTTGGGACCATAATTGCTACTATGAATTTCAAACTCAGACCAATAAGCAAAGGAAAACAAATACAGCCAAAGGGAAATGGTGAAACTAGAAAAGTTCACATAAAACCACGAAATTTCAAGCAAACAAACAGAAGGATTGGGTCTCCAATATGGTTGCCAATTTGTCATGAAGTAAAATTACGAGTGTGGACACAAACAATTCCTCTAGCCCGATAATGGGTCTAGCCACAACCGATACATTCTATGGAATATTTCCTTAGGTTAGAACCAACTAAGAGGGCCTACCTCTTAGTACACTTATCCTATTTGATGATGACCTTGCTTGCTCGCTCCAGCTATCTTTCATTTCCTTCTTCAAACACCTGAAACAAGTAAACAACAACAAACAACAACCGTGATAATAGACAAATTGTAATTCAACCTACTTAACAAGTCAAGAAACATTAAGCCATAAACATGTAAGATGACACATTATGTAGGAAATCAATCATAGTCTCATATATATTGAATCAAGAAAAGATTACAACCATTGTCCTGACATTATTGTTCTTCTTTGATAAAATTAGGTTCCCACACACTTCCGTTAGCATTCCATGATGGCCCTAACAATGATATTTTTAAGGCTCTTCCCTTTAGGCTTCACACTAAACCAAATTCACACTACTCCCTCACACAACTAGAGAGCTACAACTATGAATAGCTTGTTGTTTACTCCAAACTTAACTAGCACTAGCACACCAACATTAACACTATCTTGTGCTTGAGAAAAATGGAGGTTTATATAGCATGAATGGATGGGAGATGGTTCCTTTTCTCATGGGAGAAGGTCTTATCTCTTGAGGTAGTTCCATCCTTATAGGGGAAAGGAGCCCAAATTGACATCCTCAACCCCATCCAGCCAAACCATTTACCAGACTTCCACTACGAAGCTTCTAGAGCCAGAAGCTTCAGCTCCTTATTTAAAAAACATTCCATAAGAGGATCAACGTGACTAGAACAAAGCTCAGTCGTTCTGATTAGAGCTAGGGACAGTGTTAATCCCTACATATCGGCACGAGGAGGACAAGGGTCATTAGCGTTGGTCTTGTAAACTGGGAAAACAAAAGATTTTAGGGAAATGGTGCAAAGGGGAATTGTTCTGCTCATGACGAGGGACACAATGGGAGCTTATTCATGAAGGGGAAGCATGTAGGGTTCACTGTAGAGGTCCTCTAGGATCAAGGAATGGGGAATACAGGGACAGTGACAAAATTTTGCATAACAGTTCATCAACTGAAGGAGCAGGTAACAAGGGCTCGACAGCCGCACCAAGGTATGCAAGAATAAATATACATGTCTGCCTACATCTTGGATGAAATCTATGCCTGACAGGAGTTCTCGGGCTTGAAGTGGGCATGGACACCGGTGGAGACTAATGTGAACACTTATTGTAGGACGTTGTCTGAATGCAGTTTCAAAGGAGTTATCATGTAGTTTTCCGATCATTTTTTCACCGCGGTTTATAAGATGATATTCAAATAGGATCCACCCTGCATGTATCATTGATTGATGTAGTTGATTTGTATGCCTCGGCATCTAACACCTTCATACAGATGTACAATGCGGAGAAGCCTCCACATGTTCTACCGAAGTTTTCCTTGGACAAACTCATCACGTAGGAAGTATCATATCACATCTTGGTAGGATTGATAGCTAGGATGCACTGAAAGAAGAAGGCACCTTGGCCTGCTTTTCCATTGTGGATTGGTTTATGCGAGATACAGAGTTTCAAGCATGTGAATGTTGAAGTAGAGAAGATGAAGAAGTATCCATTTGACTTTCGAAGTTACAATATGTATGACCTGCATTGTCTTGTGAAATATCACTGATCGAGAGTACAGTTCATCTGGATCCACAGGGCATGTCATAGGGTGGAGGAGGACCCATGGAGATATTATTAAAAATCCTCCAAACTCAATGAACCGGTCAGCCTCACTGTGGAATGGATAGCGAAGCAGCATCCCGAAGAGCACCAAAAGTAGTAGTAGTAGAATAGGTGAACATACTAGTGTGCAACAAGGGAAAGACAAATATTATCGACCGCATGGAGGAAGAGCAAAGCTACAAGTTTTGAGCTCACCCACTTTTGCAGAAATTAGCTTTGGTAATAGAGGCAAAGAGGCAACAACACAACAAGAGAAACACGTAAACGCAGAGAGAGAAATGGGGAATGGAGGAAACAGAGAATGAGTTGCATGAGTTGATGGAGCAACTCTAGAAGGAACAAGAGTTGCGTAAACATGAGAAGGAAGTAGAACAGGGGGCACAACATGCTTAGATAGATGAAACTGCACCCGTATAGGTAGTGGACTCATCAGAATAGCTGGCATGAGGCAGACTGGGTGAACCATTCGAGGAGCATGACTTTGCTTAGGAGATAGAGCGAGCACTTGAACAGATGGATACAGATACGGAGCAACAGGAGTTAGAGCAACACATTGACCTCATGCCTCACCACCAAGAGGTCGACCCACTAGCTTCACTGCATCCAGAAGATGAGCAAGTCCCAAGCAACCAAGGATACACTGAGATCCTTGGAGATCAGCCGGAAGGAGAGATGCACAACATCTGATTCGACGAGTCTCAACATAGAGTTGTGAAATCTTGCATAATGTCGACTCCGAATGATCATAAATCTCCTACACAGTTTGAGGAATGAGTGATCGTGTTTGAGGTGCACAAACATCCAGCAGCATTGGCTAATGCTACCATAGCATATGCCGAAGCCACTAGCATGAGTGTTCACTTTCTGCTAGCTAAAAATGAGCAAATGGGTAAGGAGCTATAGACGACCAAGCAAGGAGGAGAATTGGTTACAGAACCCCCCCCCCCCCCCATGAGCAGAACCGAAGAAGGCAATACTAGATGAAGTATTATCCCTTGACACAGTCATGCGGGCATTGTATTCCAAGTTTGGTAACCTGCATAAGGTAGTCATCCATCTCAATGGATAGTAGCAGTGGTGTGCTGGAAGAGCATGTATCTTGTCGAATGTGCATGTTGTCGTTGATTACATGAAAACATGCACGATGAGATACATGGGAGCCCCACTTCACTTTCCTAAGATGATGAATCCCAGAGCGGTCAAGTTGACGGCATGCATCTAGAGTCAAATCCATAACTATGAAGAGCTCCCACAGCTCATCACTAGTCTACAGGCTTCCCATGCACGTGTATTGAAGAGTATGGATGTTGTGATGCGCGCACATACGATCCCATCTATTGGGACTCTCACCCCGGAAAAGACAAAGGCACGGGTCTGAATAGAACTTTACTCGTACTTTGACGAGTTTATGTGCATAGGCACCAGCCCAGACTTGTCAATCAGTGCAGACACCATGCATAAGTATGTTGCTAGTTTGGTCGTGCTGAGGACAATGATGTGCATGCTATCAAATGAGTTGGACAAAGGAGCCTAAGCAGTATACCCAGATGTTATGGAGGAAAGAGTCAGGTTCCAGAAAGATGTCAACTTGGACTACACAGACACCATCGTGGACTATCGATCTTGGGATCATTTTGCTACTCTTAACCACCATGAGGATGTCAAAGAGCTGGTCTTCCAAGAGCTATCTGAGTCATAGTGATGTCTTGAATGGCTTGCTCAAGCCATTTTATCTCACATGGGTACATGTGCATTGTAATGTAACGTCTTGTCAAGTGTAAGTTCAAGTGTTGATAGTTGGATGTAATAGTCGTAGAGTAGATGAAGAGTCATGAGGGTAGATGAACTATCACAAAGGGGAATATCAAGGGCCACCCCACCCTTTGTTATAAATAGTCCCTCATAACTCATTGTACAGGATTTTGGTCAGCCAAGCTTCAATAGGATTATCTTAGAGAAAGCTTGGATAGTATTGTAACACGCATTTGCTTCTCCACTGCGTAGAGGTATTATATCTCTTTGGAGGAGCAAGTGCTTGTGGTTGTAACATTCCTCTATCTAAACTAGTGGTTGGACATGGATGTATTGTATGACTGAAACTAACACTTCTTAATATAACAGAGCCATCATGTTTCATGCATATGTTGTATTGTATTCCAGCTATCTTGTTGACTCTAAATGATATATGTATTTGTTTTCTTACGCATGCATGTATGGACTATTCTGTATAAGTATGTATGAATCTTTCTAAAATGTATTGTTGGTTTCACCATCACTTTGGATTGCTAGCTAAATTTCCTTCCATGTTGTGATGCATCTTCGCTCATGTGTTCCCTTCCAATCCTTGTACTATTACATGTTTCCAAGGGGCGCACTTAGCTCACCCTCCATGCGTTAGAACCTCTCATGCACCTTCCTTGACCTACTGCAGCCGTCACACCCTTGCTACCAACAGGGAAATCTTACATGCCTCTCGGCGAAACTATGGTCAAGGCATTACCATACAACCCACTTTTGGGACTCCTACACCAAATGGTCTGAGGTATAATTGGGACTTCTTACCAGGGAGATCCCCTGACATGTTTGTGGGTCTAGCACCATCAACATTTCTAGTGCTAGAAGGAGGGCCAGATGACAAGTTGTGTCCTCTCATCCTGTTTTGAACCTTTGCATATATTTCATGGAGTCTTGCACTCTTCTCCATCCATGATGTTTTTCGCATGCCGAATCTGTTACCATCACGAGGGAGTTTTCTAATCTCTTGTCCACATACACGTATGATGGTGAAGGCGAAGTGGCCTGGCTTGAGTTCTTACATGACCTCCTTTCCATTCAACATGAGGAAGATTAACGTTATGATGAACGGGTTAGTCTACTGCTTGCATACACACTTTGTGAATCTCCACGTCGATGGTTGTGCAACTTAGCGGCTGACAGAATGCACTCACATGAGAACTTTTGTGATCTCATTGAAGACACTTTCTATCATTTTGATCCGACCACCTAGACCAAAAACTGTCACAACAACAAAAGGAATCAAATGAATCACCTATGGATTTTTGGCAATGCTTCCGTGATTTGGAGATTCAAGCTCCTAAGATCCAGATGAAATTTTTCTATCTTTGGGACCAATTCGAGTACTATGTTAAGAAATCTTCTCATACCAAGAAGAATTTTGAACTCAAGCCTCACTTAGCATTCTTCACTAATGGAGTCGCGTAATCATAGATGGACACGGTCACTGTCATATGTGATTGTTCGTCGTCCCCTCATCAAACAGTTCCACCATTGTAAAGTGATGCGGGAGATCATGGTCACACATATGTTTATCTGTTACATCCTCCCAACATCACTCCGCTTAATTTTTACGCAAATTTGGTTATGATTCCATCAAGTTGTCATATGCATTTTGTACCACAACCTCCATCTTTGTACTTGGTTGTTCCTTTGAATGATATTGTCTTGTGTTCTTCCATTCTGTACTGTACACTTGATGTGAATGAGGATCAAGCCATTGACGGAGTTGGTGTTGCATCTTTGGTGAACCTGCTATCCATGATTTCCCATGTGTATCTTCATCTATGGATGCACCCATTGTTGATCACTCGCATGACACACCGGATGTCAATCCATCATTCAACAACGGAGAGGATAAACTATTCATTGAAAATCAACTTGATTTTTCATCTGCCTTTTTCGAAAACACAGAGGATTAATTTTTCTTCTTTTCATCTACCCCTCTATTTGATTCATCAGATCATGAGGATGTCGATGAAATCATTGATTTTTCTGATCATGGCTGTCGTGATCCATTTATTCCAATATTCGATCACGATAATGATTCTACCGTAGTTGATTTTTTGAAGCCACCTGTTTATGATTATCTATCTGACGACGAAGTCGAAACCCCACAGATTGTCCAGGCACTTCAACCCGCGCTGATGGTTATGTTAGGCCCTCGTTGTCCTGAGGTTGGTTTCACTTCCGATCAGGAAATTTCTCAATCACGTGAGGCTCCTCATCACTCATATGTATGCATTGAATATCAATGCCGCACATAAATCATGCTTCCTCCACTCAAACTGCATGACCCCATCGCTCATGCATTGGAGGAATCTTACATTACAATCATGCATGCATGACACAAGTTGTCTTTGTTTCTTTCATTTGCTTGCATGTCACAGTCAAGAGTATGTGTATGCTTCAAAGCTTCATGGAGTGTCACACAACACCGTGACAATTCCATGGACCACAAGGCATGTACTTTCACTCACTTATGTCCCACGAAAACTTTTAAACATGAAGTGTGTTTGTCTTCATTGTTATATATTTCTTGTTTGCTGGTTCACACAACTGGGTTACTCATAGACCAAGCCTTCACCAACATGGGCTAACCAATGCATCGATGGCTGCATTGGAAGTATCACTTGACGTGATCATGACCATGCACCATTAGCTTAGCAGTAGGAGTATTGTTTTCTTTCAATTGTTTACTTACATGCTTGTTTTCTTACTTGCTTTACTTGTTTGTTTCTTTGCTGCTTGTTTGCTTACTCACTTTTCTTTTACTTCTTCTTCTGCTTTGCTTTGTTGTTTGTTTGCTTGTTTTGTTCATAGGTTATTTTCACATGAAACCATGTATGACTCTTGAAACAAGCTGGGTAAAGTACGAGAGGCCTTGTACAAATGTCACTACTTGCTTATATGTCATCCTTCCTCTGTATGAAGAACTTGTTACTTTTAGTCCATGATACATCGATGGAAAATACATGTTGTTCAAAGTGAACCTTGGTGAAAACACAATGCTTGCGTGCTAACAAGTGTCACCTACTCCAGTCTATTTTTTTTGGGTTAACCCTTGTCAGCTCAATCAAGTACATTAAGGTGAGGGGGAAACCTTAACAGGCACGTCAGAGGTATATAATAAACTACTTCTCTGAAGGAACAACCTCTTCTTCTCTCAATAAGTTAGGATCCCTCTTCTACCTATGAAATGAATAAGTGCTATGCACAGTTATGAAAAGTGAAAAATGAAAAAATGAAAAATGAATAAGGTGAAAGAAGAGAAATGCTTCCTATGCGAAGAGGTGATGCAAGTAACTCCGTTAGGGTACTAACCAGGCTTGCTGGCAACAGAGTGATGCTTGTGTTCCTGCGTGACTCTGCCGGGGTACTGTCAAGGCCTACTAGCAGTGGAGCAACATGAGAGATGAAACTAAGACTTTGAAGACTATACTACTTTTGCACCAATATACCCCTCAACCCCAATTGAAACAACTATTTTGACTTGGCTTGGAATGTGTGTCAATCGACTAAGCAATTTGCAGATGCTACATCTTACAATCAAGCAAGTGTAGAAACCAAGATGAACTGAGAATTGAACAATACATCCGGAGGTGTTAGACTTGCTTTTCATGAACAAGGTCCATTCAGAGAGCTCAAGTTCTACCAGTTTGTCACCAAGTGTTGTAGCAGCGACAACCACCCTCCAAAAATTTTCCTTGGCTTCATTTTTGAGCCACCCTACCAACCTTTCATAGCAACATGTCTTTCTTTGTCAAGTACACAAGCTTCAATGTTTCTCTTGTAGAATGACATCTTTTCCATCAGAGCTTGTTGCATCCCCCTCACAGGTTGTTTCTCCAGACTTGGTCCAGTTGCAGGATAAGAAGCTCCCTCAATAAATTGCACAATTTTGGAGGGGAACCAACCTTCCCTCCAAAAATTGTGCAATTATGTCTGGCAGCTTGTTGGGCTCTAGAATTATGCAAATCTACCAGACAAGCTTCAATGATAAAATTGCACAATTCCTCCAAGCAAGACTGCTCAGCCCAGAAATTGTGCAATCCTGGGCAGCAGTCAGTTTCTCTACCTAGAAATTGCGCAAATATTTTGGGCAGCCATCCCAGCTACCTTCCACAAATGCGTACTTTTTTCTCCCAGCTGAGTAAACTGTTGCATGTGCATTTGAGTTAACCGGTTCCACCCGGGACCAAGAAAACTTGATTTGCATGCATGGGTTGCTTTTACCTAGAATAGCAAAAAACAACATGCAAAAAGCATCCCTAGATTTTAGGGATCTATTTTTAGCAGCTAGAGGTTACATGCAAAGATTCTTTTAGAATATTTCCGCCAAGTGTCGCTTTTTCCTAGATTTGTGGCATGCACATCATGAGATTCAAACTTATTTATTTGTCACATCATAGCTCATTTCTTCACATTGATCTTGGAGCTCTGACATTCCACAGCACATCTAGGAGTCTTCGACACATCCAGCTCAGCTATTCATTTGTAAGTCGGCTTAACCACTCTTTTGCAGTAGTTCTATCACTTTTTGTGCTTTCGCTTGTGTGAGCATTGTTTTCTTTATTTCTTTGAATGCTTTTTTTCATTTACATGCATACTAGCTCGTACTAGCACCGTTTCAATTTTTGTTAGCATATCATTGCTCTCACAAGCATGAAACTGTTTATCACAAACAGTCACCGATTCGGCGACTCACTTCACCCACATGCATGTTGTTCCATTTTTCTGAATCTTTCATTCACTGTTTGCATGTAAAATCATTCAATCCTGCTTACACTTAGTATCACCATGCATTCACAATCACGTTTACTTTCAGTTACCCATCGACGGGTCTGGGTAGCCTTGGCCTGGACTCTGCCTCAGCAAGACATCATTGCACAATCTTAAGAAGGAAGCCTCTGTCTTCCCCTTAGGAAATGTGCATTTCTGCCCAGTGACTATCCTCCAATCTTGCATTGCGCAATTCTAAGGGACAATGACTATTGGCCTAGAAAATTGTGCAATGCAGTCACTGAGCCTACAACCATTCCCAGCTGAAATTTCTCATTGCGCAATTCTAGTGGCCAATCAGCCATCCTGGATTGCACATTGTGAAATTCCAGCAGTCAGTTGACCTCCCAAGTAGCCTAGAATGCCTTTTTCACACTTCTCGCTACCAGTCAGCCAGCCTCCTGGAAGAAATTGTGCAATCCTTGCCAGTCAATGCCCAGGTATGTTACATTTCATTCCTCAAGTTTTCTTTGGTTTTCACTGACAGATTTATTGCCATGCATGTCACTTTGTCTCCAGATCTAGTAGGTGTTCATCTGCCTCTTAGCAGTTTAGGATCAATGGCCTCTAAGAGAGTAGGATCAAAGAAAACTGATGGAAATGAAACTGGAGCAGCAGTTTAGCGAGTGTCTACAAGTCTACCGATCTATGATGATACCAAACTGATTGTAGACAAGTACATCAAGCTGAAATGGAAAGAGATCAATGATGAATTTTTAGGGATGTTTGGGAAAGACCTCGAAGACCACCAAGTCTATGTGAACATACACAATTCTGGCTTGTACTGGATTGCATGCAGGTATCCCATGCTCCCATGCGCGGACATGATACATTGGATCGTCTCGCACACTAATCCTGAGACGATGACATTGAGTGGTGTCAGTGGGGCAAATATTGCTACCTTTAGGTCCCAGGATTATGATGATATGTATCAGATGTTGAAGCCTGTAATCATCATGGAGACACCCTTCAGCTTACCTAGTAGCAATGCCAACTCCAGAGAAATTTTGAAGAACTGGGTGAAGGAGCTAGCTAAATTCAAGATGACAACCAACTAGATCTACAAGACTAAGATACTACGAAAGGCGTATCAATACTTGGTCATCTTTGCATGTTGACTGTATGGCCAAGAAAGCACGGAAACCTTCCCATAGAGTTGGGTGATCACGTTGGACCAGCTGGCAAGAGAAGGGAAAGCATGCAACTGGTCTGACATGTTGGGTCATCAGCTGAAGGAACAGGTAACAAGGGCTCGACAACCACCTAAAGGCATGCAACCAAAAATCTACATGTCCACCTACATATTGGATGCAATCTATTCCTGACAGGATTTCCCAAGCTTGAAGTTAGCATGGACACCGGCGGAGACTGTTTTGAACACTTATTGTAAGATGTTATCCGAATGAAGCTTCATAGAAGTTATCACGCAATTGTCCGATCATTTTGTCACCCTAGTTTATAATATGATATTCGAACTGGATCCACCCTGCATGTCGAAGGTAGTAATGGAGGCACTGATTGATATAGCTCATTGGTATGCCTCACCGTCTCACACCTTCATACGAATTTACATCGCGGAGAAGCCTCTGCATGTTCTACCGAAGTTTTCCTTGGAAAATATCATCATGCAAGAAGTATCATATCACATCTCGGTAGGATTGATAGCTAGGATGCACTAGAAGAAGAAGGCACCTTGGCCCGCTTTTCCATTATGGATCGAGTTATGTGAGATATGGAGTTTCAAGCATGTGGATGTTGAGGTAGAGTATATGAAGAAGTATCCATTCGACCTCTGAAGTTACAATCTGTATGACCCGCATTGTCTCGTGAAAGATCACTACACGAGAGTACATTTAACCTGGATCCATGGGGAATGTCATCGGGCGGAGGAGGACCCATGGAGATATTTTTACAACTCCTCCAGACTCAATGAACTAGTTGGCCTCTCTATGGAATGGATAGCAAGGTATCATGAAGCAGCATCCCGGGGAGCACCAGAAGTAGCAGCAGTAGCAGGGATGTACATACCAGTGTGCGACAAGGGCAAGAGGAAGATTATTGACCGCATGGAGGAAGAGAAAAGTTGCAAGTTCCAAGCATACCCACTTGTGCAAAATGTAGATTTGGAAATATAGGCAAAGAGGCAAAAGCGCAACAAGATAAACGTGCAAAGGCAAAGAGAGAAATGGAGAATGGAGGAAACAAAGAAGGAGTTGCATTAGTTGAAGGAGCAACTCTGAAAGGAACAAGAGCTGCACAAACAAGAGAAGGAATTGTAGCAAGAAGAGGTACAGTAGGGGGCACAACATGTACAGACAGATGAAACTGTGCCCATATAGGTAGTGGACTCATCAGAACAGTTGACATCAGGCAGACAGGGTGAACCATTGCAAGAGCAGGACTTTTCTCAGGAGATAGAGTGAGCACTTGAACAGACGGATATGGATATGGAGCAACAAGAGTTAGAGAAAGACATCGACATCATGCCTCACCACTAAGAGGTTGACCCACCAACTTCACTGCATCCAGAAGATGAGCAAGTCCAAAGAAACCAAGGAGACACTAATATCCTTGGAGATCAGCCTGAAGGAGAGATGCAGAACTTCTCATTCGATGAGCCTCAACATAGAGTTGTGCAATCTCACGAAGTGTCAACTCTAAATGATCATACATCTCCTATGAAGTTCGAGGAATGAGTGATCGTGTCTAACATGCACAAACATCTGGCATCATTGGTCGATGCTACTGGAGCATATGCCAAAGCCACTAGCTCGTGTGTTCACTTTCTGATAGCTGAAAATGAGAAAATGGCTAAGGAGCTACAGACGGCCAAACAAGGAGGAGAACTAGTTACAACATTCACCCAAGGAGAACTGAAGAAGGAAATACTGGATGAAGTATTATCCCTTTACACATTCATGTGGGAATTGTATTCCAATTTTGGTAACCTGCATAAGGAAGTTGTCCATCTCAACGAATGGTAGTAGCAATGTGTTAAAATAGCATGTATCTTGTCAAATGTGCATGATGTCGTTGATTACATGCAAACATGGATGATGAGATACAAGGGAGCCCCACTTCACTTGCCTAAGATGATGAAGCCAAGAGTGGTTGAGCTGAAGGCACGCATCTGGAGTCAGTTCCAGAACTATGAAGAGCTCCTGAAGCTCATCACGAATCTACAGGCTTCCCATGCGCATGTATTCAAGAATATGTATGTTGTAGTGTGCGTACATGTGATCCCATCTATTGGGACTCTCACCCAGGCGAAGACAAAGGCACAGGTTTGACTAGAGCTTGACTCGTACTTTGACGAGTTGATGCGCATAGCCACCAGCACAAGTATGTTGCTAGTCCGGCCGCGCTGAAGACAATGATGCACATGCTATCAAATGAGTTGGATAGAGGAGCGTGAGTAGTGTACCTGGATGCTATGGAGGAAAGAGTTAGGTTCCATAAAGATGTCACCTTGGAGTACATAGACACCATCACAGACTACTAATCTTGGCATCAGTTTGCTACTGTTGACCACCATGACGATGTCGAAGAAAGGATCTTCCAATAGTTGTACAATTCATAGTGATGTCTTGCATGGCTTGCTCAAGCCATTTTGTCTCACATGGGTACATGTGCATTGTAATGTAACATCTTGTCAAGTGTGAGTTCAAGTGTCGATAGTTGGATGTAACATTCATAGAGTAGATGAAGAGTCATGAGGGTAGATGAATTGTCACAAAGGGGAATGTCAAGGGCCACCCTACCCTTTGCTATAAATAATCCCTCATAACTCATTGTACATGATTTTGGTCAGCCAATCTTCGATAGGATTATCTTAGAGAAAGCTTGGACAGTATTGTAACACGCCTTGGCTTCTCCATTGCGCAGAGCTAGTATATCTCTTTGGAGGAGTAGGCGGTTGTGGCTGTAATGTTCCATTATCGGAACTAGTAGTTGGACATGGATGTATTGTATGACTCGAACTTACACTTCTTAATATAACATATCCAACCCATATCATGCATATGTTGTATTGTATTCCAGCTATCTTGTTTACTCTAAATGATATATGTATTTTTTTTCTTACGCACGCATGTCTGGACTATTCTGTATAAGTCTGTATGAATCTTTCTGAAATTTGTTGTTGGTTTCACCATCACTTTGGATTTCTAGCTAACTTTCCTTCCATGTTGTGATGCATCTTCACTCGTGTGTTCCCTTCCAAGCCACTTACTATTACAGTTTTCCAAGGGGCGCACGCACCTCACCCTCCATGTGTTAGAACCTCTCATGCACCTTCCTTGACTTACTGTAGCCATCACACCCTTGTTACCAATAGTGACATCTTACTTTCCTATGTGCGAAACTGCGGTCAAGGCATTACTATACGACCCACTATTGGGACTCCCACACCAAATGGTATGAGGTCTTATAGGGACTTCTTACCGGGGAGAACCCTTGACATGTTGGTGGGTCCAGCACTGTCGAAATTTCTCATGCTAGGAGGGCCAGATGACAAGATGTGTCCTCGCATCACTTTTTGAACCTTTGCATATCTATCATGGTGTCTTGCACTCTCCTCCCTCCACAATGTTTTTCACATGTCGAATCTGTTACCATCACGAGGGAGTTTTTTGATCTCTTTTCCACATACACGTATGATGGTGAAGGCGAAGTGGCCTGGCTTGAGTTCTTACATGACTTCCTTTTCATGCTTCACGAGGAAGATTGATTTTCTGACGAACAGGCCATTCTGCTCCTTGCATACACACTCCGTGAATCTCCACATCGATGGCTATGAAGCCTACCAACTGACAGCGTGCACTCACTTGAGCACTTATGTGATCTCATTGAAGACACTTTCTATCATTTTGATCCAGACCACCTTAACCAAAAAAAATTACAACAATGGAAGGATCCACATGAATCACCTATGGATTTTTGGCAGCGCTTCTGTGATTTGTAGTTTCAAGCTACGAAGAGCCATATGAAATTTTTCTATCTTTGAGACTGACTCGAGTACTGTCTTAAGAAATCTTTTAATCCCAAGAAGAAGTTCAAACTCAAGCCTCGCTCAGCATTCTTAAGTGATGGAATTGCGCAATCACAAATGGACACGGTCACTGTCACAAGTGACTATCCGTCATCCCCTCATCAAACATTTCCACCACTGTAGAGTGATGTAGGATATCATGCTCACACATTTGTTCAGCTGTTACATCCTCCCAACATCACTCCGCTTTATTTTCGCGCAGATTTGTTTGTGATTCCATCAAATTGTCACATGCATTTTGTACCACAACCTCTGTCTTCATACTCGGTTGTTCCTCTAGATGATACTGTCTTGTGTTCTTCCATTCTTGACTCTACACTTGTTGTGAACGAGGATCAAGCCATCAACGGAGTTGCTGTTGCGCAACCAACATGCGCTATCATTCATGACTGGGAGCTTGAGCTTCAACACTCGGCGAAGGATGAATCCCTTTCATCTGAGCCTCCTCCATTCTTTCCTGACATCTTTGGTGAACCTACTATCCATGATTTCGCTTGTGTATCTTCATCTAAGGATGCACCCATTGTTGATCACTCGTAGGACACAATGGATGTCAACCCATCATCTGACAACGAAGAGGATAAACTATTCATTGAAAATCCACTTTATTTTTCATTTGCCTTTTCTGGAAACACAGAGGTTGAATTTGTCTACTTTTCATCTACACCTCTGTTTGATTCATCAAATCATGAGGATGCCGATAAAATCATTGATTTTTCTACTCATGGCTATTGTGATCCATTTACTCCCATATTCAATCACGATCATGAATCTACCACAGTTGATTTTTTGAAGTAACCTATTTATGATGATCTATACGATGACAAAGTCAAAACCCCACAGGCCATCAAGACACTTCGGCCCAAACTGATGGTTATGTCAGGCCCTCACTGTCTTGAAGTTGGTTTCACTTCCTATCAGGAAATTGTTCAATCACCCAAGGCTCCTCATCACTCGTATGTATGCATTGAAGATCAATCTCACAGACAATTCATGCTTTCTCCACTCGAACTGAACAATCCCAATTCTCATGTATTAGAGGAATCTTACATTGCAAGCACATGTGCACGATGCAAGTTGTCTTTGTTTCTTTCGTTTGATTGCATGTGATAGTCAAGAGTATGTGTATGCTTCAAAGTTGCACGCAAAGTCACACAACACCGTGACAAGTCCATGGACCACATGTCATGTACTTGCACTCACTTACGTCCCATGGACACTTTTAAACATGAAGAGTGTTTGTCTTCATTGTTATATATTTATTATTTTCTGGTTCGCACAACTGGGTTGCTCGCCGACCAAGCCTTCACCAACATGGGTCAACCAATGCACCGATGGCTGCATTGGAAGTATCACTTCATGTGATTAGGCCCATGCACCGTTAGCTTAGGAGTAGGAGTAGTGTTTGCTTTCAATTGTTTCTTGCATGCTTGTTTTCTTACTTTCTTTTCTTGTTTGTTTCTTTGCTTCTTGTTTTCTTACTCACTTTGCTTTGTTATTTGTTTTCTTGTTTTGTCCATAGGTTAGTTTCGGATGAAACCATTTATGACTCTTGAAACAAGCTGGGTAAAGTATGAGAGGCCTTGTATAGCTATCACTACTTGGTTATCTGTCATCCTGCCTCTGTATGAAGAAATTGTTACTTTTAGTCCATAATACATCAATGGAAAATATGTATTGTTCAAAGTGAACCTTGATGAAAACACAACGCTTGCGCGCTAACTAGTGTCACCTACTCCAGTGGGTTGTTTTTGGGTTAACCGTTGTCAGCTCAGTCAAGTAGAGTAAGGTGAGGGGGAAAACCTTAACAGGAACTTTAGAGGTACATAATAAACTACTTCTCTAAAGAAACAACCTCTTCTGCTCTTGATAAGTCAGGATCCCTCTTCCGCCTCTCAAATGAATAAGCGTTATGCATAGTTATGGAAAAAATGAAAAAATGAAAAGTGAAACATGAATAAGGCAAAAGAAGAGAAAGGCTTCCTGCATAGAGAGGTGATGCAAGTAACTCCTCCGGGGTACTGAACAGGCTTGTTGGCAGTGGAGTGATGCTTGTGTTCCTCCGTGACTCCGTCGGGGTACTGTCAAGGCCTGCTGGCAGCAGAGCAACACTAGAGATGAAGCTAAGACTATGATGACTATACTTCTTGTGCACCAATATACCCCTCAACCCCAATCAAAACAACTTTGTTGACTTAGCTTGGAATGTGTGTCAATTGACCAAGAGCTTGGCACATGCTACATCTTACAATCAAGCAAGTTTGGAAACCAAGACTCACTTAGAATTAAAAAATACTTCCGAAGGTGTAAGATCTTTTTTTCACGAACAAGGTCTATTTAGAGAGCTTGAGTTCTACCAGTGTGTCTCCAAGTGTTGTAATGGCTACAACCACCCTCCAAAATTTTTTCATTGCTTCGTTTTGGAGCCTCCCTACCAACCTTTCACAGTAGCATGTCTTGGCTTGTCAAGTACACAAGATTCAATGATTCTCTTGAGAATGACAACCTGTCCATGAGAGCTTGTTGCATCCCCCTCATAGGCTATTTCTTCGGACTTGGTCCAGTTGCAGGCTGAGTAACTCCCTCAAGAAATTGCGCAATTCTTGAGGGGAACCAACCTTCCCTCCCGAAATTGCGTAATTCTGTCTTGCAGCCTACTAGGTTCCAAAAGTGTGCAATTCCTCCCAGCAGGACTGCTCAGCCCAGAAATTGTGCAATCCTAGGAAGAAGTGAGTTGCTCTACCCAGAAATTGTGCAAATCTTCTGGGCAACCAGCCGAGCTCCCTCCTAGAAATGTACATTTTTTTCTCCCAGATGAGTAGACTATTGCATGTGAAGCTGAGTTGATCAGTTCCACTCGAGACCAAGAAAACTTAACTTTCATGCATGGTATGCTTTTTCCTGGAATAGAAAAAAGGAACATGCAAAAAGAATTGCTAGATTTTAAGGAGATATTTTTAGCAGTTGGAGGTTACATGCAAAGACCATTTTAGAATCTTTCATCCAAATGTCGCTTTTTCCTAGATTTGTGGGATGCATGTCATGAGATTAAAACTTATTTATTCAACGCATTGGAGCTCATTTCTTCACATCAAACTTGGAGCTCTAACATCCCATAACACATCCAAGAGTCTTCGACACATCCAGCTCATGTATTCACGAGTAAGTCAGCTTAACTTATCTTTTGCAGCATTTTTGTCGCTTTTAAGTTTTCGCTTGTGTGAGTGTTTTTTACTTGATTTCTATGAACACTTTTTGTCATTTACATGCATACTAGCTCGTACTAGCATTGTTTCAATTTTCGTTAGCATCTCACTGTTTTCACATGCATGAAAAGTTGTCGATTCAGCTACTCGCTTCACCCACATGCATGTTGTTCCATTTTTCTGAATCTTTCATTCACTGTTTGCATGCACAAACATTCACTCCTACTTACACTTAGTATCACCATGCATTCACAATCACATTTTCTTTCAGTTTCCCATCAGCGGGTCTGGGCAGCCTTGGCCTGGACTCTGCCTCACCAAGACAACATTGCGCAATCCTGAGAAGGAAGGCTCTGTATTCCCCTCAAGAAATGTGCGTTTTTTCCTAGTGAATTTCCTCCAGTCTTGCATTGCACAATTCTGAGGGACAGGGACTACTGGCCTAGAAAATTGTGCAATGCAGCCACTGAGCCTGCAACCATTTCCAGCTGAAATTGCACATTGCGCAATTCCAACAACCAGTTAGCTAGCCTGGATTGCACATTGTGCAATTCCAATAGCCATTCAGCCTCCTTGATAGCCCAGACTACCATTTGCACAATTCTTATAGCCGGTTAGCCAACCTCCCAGAAGAAATTGTGCAATCCTTGCCAATCAATCCCCAGGTATGTTGCATGTCGTTCCTCAAGTTTGCTTTGGTTTTCACTAACAAATTTCTTGCCATGCATGTCGCTTTGTCTCTAGATCTAGCAGGATTTTGTCCGCCTTTTAGTAGCTCAAGATCAATGGCCTCCAAGAGAGAAAGATCGAAGGACACTGACGGAAGTGCAACTGGAGCAGCATTTGAGTGAGTGTCTGCAAGTCTACCGATCTATGAAGATACCAAACCAATTTTAGACAAGGACATCAAGCTGGAATGGTAGGAGGTCAATGATGCATTTTCAGCCATGTTTAGGGAAGACCTCAAAGATCGCAAAGTCTATGTGAACATCCACTAGTCCAGCTTGTACCAGATTGCATGTAGGTATCATGTGCTCCCATGCACGGACATGATAAATCGGATCGTCTCGCACACTGATCCTGAGATGATGACAATGAGTAGTGTCATCGGGGCGAAGATTGCTACCTTTAGGGCCCAGGATTATGATGAGATGTATCAGATGTCTAATCCTGTAATCATCATGGAGACACCCTTCAGCTTACCCAGCAGTAATGCCAACTCCAGACACATTTTGAAGAACTGGGTGAAGAAGCCGGCTAAATTCAAGATTACACCCAACTATATATACAAGACAACGATACTGTGGAAGGTGTATCAATACTTGGTCATCTTCGCATGTCGACTCTATGGCCAAGAAAGCATGAAAACCTTCCCACAAAGTTGGGTGAGCACGTTCGACCAATAGGCCAAAGAAGGAAAAGCATGCAACTGGTCTAACATGTTGGTTCATCAGCTGAAGGAATATGTAGCAAGGGCTTGACAGCCACCCAAAGGTATTCAAGAAGAAATCTACATGTTCGCCTACATCTTGGATGCAATCTGTGCCTAACAGGAGTTCCCGAACTTGAAGTGGGCATGGACACTGGTGGAGACTATTGTGAACACTTATTATAAGATGTTGTTTGAATGTAGCTTTAGAGGAGTTATCACGTAGTTGTCCCATCATTCTGTCACCTCGGTTTATAAGATGATATTCGAATAGGATCCACCCTGCATGTCAAAGGCATCAATGGAGGCACTGATTAATATAGCTCATTAGTATGCCTCACCATCTGGCACCTTCTTACAGATGTACAACGTGTTGAAGCCTTCACATGTTCTACCGAAGTTTTCCTTGGACAAACTCATCATGCAGGAAGTATCATATCACATATCGGTAGGATTGACGACTAGGTTGTACCGGAAGAAGAGGGCACCTTGGCCCACTCTTCCATTTCAAATAGGGTTATGCGACATACAGAGTTTCAAGCATGTGTATGTCAAATAAGAGTAGATGAAGAAGTATCCATTCGACCTTCGAAGTTACAATCTGTATGACCCACATTGTCTTATGAAAGGTTACTGCATGAGAGTACACTTCAATTGGATCCATGGGGCATGTCATTGGGCAGAGGAGGACCCATGGAGATATTGTTACAACTCCTCCAGACTCGATGAACCAGTTGGCCTCGCTATGGAATGGATAGTGAGAAGCATGAAGCAACATCCCAGAGAGCACCAAAAGTAGCAGCAGTAGTAGAGGTGAACATACTAGTGCACGACAATGGCAAGAGGAAGATTGTCGACCGCATGGAGGAAGAGAGAATTTGCAACTTATGAGTAGACCCACTTGTGCAGAAAGCAGCTTTGGAAATAGAGGCAAAGATGCAATAGCACGACAAGAGAAACGTGCAAAAGCAGAGAGAGAAATGGATAATTGAGGAAATAAAGGAGTTGCATGAGTTGAAGGAGCAACTCCAGAAGGAACAGGAGCTGCACAAACAAGAGAAGGAAGCACAAGAAGAATAGTCACAACAGGGGGCACAATATGTATAGATAGATGAAACTGTGCTTGTACAGGTAGTGGACTGATCAGAACAGCTAGCATCAGGTAGACAATGTGAACCATCGTAGGAGTAGGAATTCGCTCAGGAGATAGAACGAACACTTGAATAAATGGATATGGATATGGAGCAATAGGAGTTTGAGAAAGACATCAACCTCATGCCTCACCACCAAGAGGTCGACCCACCAGCTTCACCGCATCCAAAAGACAAGCAAGTCCCAACCGACCAAGGAGACACTAAGATCCTTGGAGATCATCTAGAAGGAGATATGCACAACATATCATTCGACGAGTCTCAACATAGAGTTGTGCAATCTCACAAAGTGTCGACTTTGGATGATCATACATCTCCTACGTAGTTCGAGGAATGAGTGATCGTGTCTAATGTGCGCAAACATCTAGTAGCATTGGTCGATGCTACCATAGCATATGTCGAAGCCACTTGCTCAAGTGTTCGCTTTCTAATAGCTGAAAATGAGCAAATGGCTAAGCAAGGAGGAGAACTGGTTACAACATCCGCCCAAGCAGAACTGAAGAAGGCAATACTAGATGAAGTATTATCCCTTGACACAGTCATGCGGGAATTGTATTCCAATTTTGGTAAATTGCATAAGGTAATCGTCCATCTCAACGGATGGCAGCAGCTATGTGCTTGAAGAGCACGTATCTTGTCGAATGTGCATGCTGTCATTGATTACATGCAAACATGGACGATGATATACAAGGGAGCCCTTATTCACTTGCTTGATATGATGAATCCCAGAGCAATCGAGCTAAAGGCACGCATCTGAAGTCAAATCCGCAACTATGAAGAGCTCCCGCAGCTCATCACTAGTCTATAGGCTTCCCATGTGCATGTATTCAAGAGTATGGATGTTGTGGTGTGCGCACATGCGATCCCATCTATTAGGACTCTCACCTAGGTGAAGATAAAGGCACAGGTCTGACTAGAGCTTGACTCGTTCTTTGACGAGTTGATGTGCATAGCCACCAGCCTAGACTTGTCAATCAGTGCAGACACCATGCACAAGTATGTTGCTGGTCCGGTCGCTCTAAAGACAATGATGCGCATGCTATCAGATGAGTTGGACAGAGGAGCCCAAGTAATGTACCCGAATGCTATGGAGGCAAGAGTCAAGTTCGAGAAATATGTCACCTTGGAGTACACGGACACCATTGCGGACTATTGATCTTCGCATCAGTTCACTACTATCAACCACCGTGAGGATGTCGAAGAGCTAGTCTTCCAACAGTTGTTTGAGTCATAGTGATGTCTTGCATGGCTTTCTCAAGCCATTTTGTCTTAAATGGGTACATGTGCTTTGTAATGTAATGTCTTGTCAAGAGTAAGTTCAAGTGTCAATAGTCTGATGTAATAGTCATAGAGTGGATGAAGAGTCATGAGGGTAGATGAACTGTTGCAAAGGGGAATGTTAAGGGCCACCCCACCCTTTGCTATAAATAGTTCCTCATAACTCATTGTACAGGATTTTGGCCAACCAAGCTTCGATAGGAGTATCTTAGAGAAAGCTTGGACAGTATTGTAACATGCCTTGGCTTCTCCGTAGAGCTAGTATATCTCTTTGGAGGAGCAGGCGATTGTGGCTGTAATGTTCCGCTATTAGAACTAGTGGTTGGACATGGATGTATTGTATGACTGGAATTTACACTTCTTAATATAATAGAGCCGGCACGTTTCATGCATATGTTGTATTTTATTCCATCTATCTTGTTTACTCTAAATGATATATGTATTTTTTTTCTTATGCATGCATGTATGGACTACTCGCTATAAGTATGTATGAATCTTTCTGAAATGTGTTGTTGGTTTAACCATCACTTTGGATTGCTAGCTAACTTGCCTTGCATGTTGTGATCCATCTTCACTCGTGTGTTTCCTTCCACGCTGTGTACTATTACAGGTTTCCAAGGGGTGCACTCACCTCACCCTTAGTTTGTTAGAACCTCTCATGCACCTTCCTTGACTTACTGCAAGTGTCACACCCTTACTACCAACAAGGACATCTTACTTGCTTCTGTGTGAAACCATTTTCAAGGCATTATCATATGACCCAATGCTTGGACTCCTACACCAAACGATCTGAGGTCTAATTGGTACTTCTAACCGAGGAGATCCCCTGACATATTGGCGGGTCTAGCACCATCAACACAACCTTAAAAGTAGAGTGGGTCCATAAATAGAACCCACAATCCTAGGGTAGGCAAAGGATGGGTAGATTATGTTGTATATTTTTCTTGCTTTGTAAAATTATAATTACTTGTTGTAAATTCTCGTTTTGGTACTTTGTAAAGTGAGGTCATTTACAATCCCTTATCTGCAACAAGTGTGTTTTATTTGACATGTTATGTTATTTTGATTTGTTGATGAGTTCAATTGTTTCGGGACTTTTCGGAAGAGAATTTTTATTTCATCTAGTATGTCTACAATCGTGTTAGGAACTCACTTATACAAGTGTTTCAAAATGAATCTTGTTTGTGAATTTAAACTTTGGTAAAGATTATGTAGAACATGCCCATGATTATGTGGAAAAAGATAAGCATGTCATTGAAAAAATGAAGTCACTGCATGTAAGAGTACAAGTGAAACTTGAGTACAACAAAGAAAAGTAAAAATCAGTACATGGCAAGCATTGAGTTGCTTATGATTTTTAGGTGGAAAATCAAGTTTGGGTTCAAAAAAGAATGACTTCAAGCTAAAGTTTGTTTGAGCCAATTAAAGATGGTTTTAGATAGAATTTTCAGATTCCATCCATCGAATTTTTTATTCCTGTCTATTTAGAAGAATTGTGGCTTAATTCTTGACAGGAAGGTAAGGACTTCGCGCAGAGACAAGGTGGAGTACCTTTATTGGAGATTTGAGGCCCCAAGTCAAACATAATAAAAAGGATTGAGATCGAGAAAGTTAATGAGATTTTTCATCACTTATTTACTAATACAAGATAAAATTTTGAAGGTCTAAACGTTCTTAGTGGGGAGGTATGATCCGGAGATTGAAAATAGGCTCAAAATGAAAGTTCTCTAAATCTCCCAAAACTAGTGTTAATCTGTATTTTTCTTCATCCTGATTCCAATGATTCTTGAATCGCCTCAATATGATGTCGTATGAAGAAGTTATGGCATTCTGAATTTTTGGCCAAACAGCTAAAAGATCAATAGCAAGGTTGACTGGGTTGTTGACTGGGCAGTCTGTATAGCTGTAGTCATTAGCTGACTATGTAGGGTACAGTTGGAAGTGGACCAATCAAGTGTTGACATGTGGCATGTTCGTATGGGTGGAAATTGGCATGTTTTGGTTGGTTCGTGCAGTTGTGAGGTGGCCAAATCAGAGGCCTCTGCGTGGCCCCATTGGAGAGTGCCACATGGCACTTTATGATTGGTTAAAAAAATTATAACGGGCCCGAAGGCCTCAGTAGGGTTCAACCCCTCAACCTATCACATAACAGCTCTATGTTCTACCTTCACACCTCCACGTTGGTTCTTAACAACTATATGCCATGGGTTATGCTTATATTCAAAGTTTTCAATGGTTGGGAGGAGGGGTTGGGAAGTAATCCCTAGCCCCTGCTCATGTCCGACAGACATGACTGTAGGCAGAGTAGAGAGGGGTGAGTGGGAAGTTATAGCCCTGGTCTCGACATTCACCATACAATAGATGGTGAGAGCTAAGTGGGAGGGGTGGGGCACTTGGCCCTAGCCCCAGGTTCCTCGACACCCATGCGACCATAGGCAAAAGCCTAGGCAGAGGGTGCGAGTAGATAAGCCTCGACCCTTGGTTTTTGGTTGTTAATATGACCATGGTTGGATTGAAGCAAGTGAGGGAGAGCAATTGGTCCCCGCCCTTGGTGACATGGGTGTGACATGACCACACTCCAATGAAAAAGCAGTAAAATCCAGCAAGGGGCGGACAACTGGCCCTAACCCCCAGCCTTATGTCCTCCATGTGACCCATTTTTACGCATAGGGGTTATTGTAAAAATTAAAGTGTCAACAAATTTCACCTTTTTTTGTAGGCATCTTCTAGTTCTGAGAAGAAATTGTTACTCGACGGACTAAGAAAAGGCCAAAATTGTTGCACATTTAGCAGGTTTTTCCAATTTGAGATAGCAAAGCTTGGCTTGGAGAAGCATATCTTGCTCAAATTTTAACCTTTTTGAGCTCAAGAAGAGCCTATATGGGGGTTTTTAAGTGTCATGGACTCAATGGCAGCCTTAGTTTTTTTTATTTGATAACTTTATGATGGATGTTTTGCATAATCAAGTATTTTAGTGCTACAGGTAGAGTCAGTTTTGAAGCAACTTGGAGGCATATTTGAGCATGGAGAGAGCCTAGTTAGATGTTTTACAGCCTTCCAGTTTCATTTGCAGTAGTTGTTACTAATGTACAGAAACTATTTTAATTCTTTTCTCAATGTATTAAGGAGAGAATCCTTTTTTAACTCTTCATTGTGGAGGAGTTTCATGTTTATGCTTTTGATTTATGATGGAGTATAAGGACATATTTTGTGAGAGTCCTTTTTATGTTGAAAATGTTGTCACCTGCCATACCCTCTTGTAACTGTGTTGAATGGTCCTATTTTTATCCCAAAAGGAACAAACCAACTATCAGAAGCCAGTTCTTGGAATGATGGATATCCGAGAGGGCTCGGAACATCGGAACTTGATATCAAAAGGACTGGTAGGCAGCATATCAAAACCTCAAAAGGCTCAGAACCTCGGGACCTCGAAACTTCATTTCCATAATGAAATTCCTTTTTAAGAAAGTTTTGATCTGATATAAGGGCAGCAAAGATAAATATATCAAAGGTCTAGTTCTCAATATGTCAGAACCTCAGGATATTGGAAATTTGAAATATCAGAGGTCGGAACATAGGGACTTCGACAGTTTATTTAAAAGGCACCCGATAGGGATCAATATTGAAGCGGGTTGGAAACTCAGAATATTGTAACCTTGTAACTCCTTAACAATAGAATTCCTTTTAAATCGCTGAGGGTTGCAGAGAATAAGAATTACAGAGGAAAGTGTTGCGAAACTAAAGGACTAAGGGACTCTTTTCTCTCTCCTCCAATAGGACATAGTGCAACACGTGATTGGCCCTGAGAAGATGATGAGGTAGATGATGTCAACATGATGTGGCAGTATGGAGGACATGTTGCAGTCATATTCAACGTTTTTGGGTCTCCTAATGGGCAAATTTGTGTGACACGTGTCACCACTAAGGAGATGCCACGTGGAGATGATGAAATCATCTCAGAGGTCATAACTTCAGAGGTTGGATTTTTCGTAAAATCTTATTGTTGTAGCTAAATCTGCAAGTAGTTGTTGCTCCATGATCTTGTGTCCAAATTATATCACCAGACACAAAATAATAGAACTAATGGAACACTAAACTAATCCTAATCCCAAATGGCTAACCGTGTAGCAAGTAGTTGGATATATTCTATAAATATAAGAGATCACACCTGGAATCCTCACATGTTGAGGAAGGGTTTTGATTTTGATGCAGATCTCGTGCTCCACTCAATCGATCCAACATGTCTGCACCAGATCTCTATTTGGACTTCAAAATGTCATACAAATGTCACTCATTACCATACATTTTTCACCTATGCTTCCATTATATCACCCATTATTCACCACCATGTCACTTCATTTTCCCTATTATTCACCATTAATGGGTCTCACTTATATTTTCCAAATATTATTTATTTTAAGCATTTTTAAGAGAAATTCTTGATTAAATATTAGAAAATAATATATTTTACTTTATATATGGAAAGTGGGTTGTTTTTGTGAAATGTGTAGGTGCCAAGGAAGCTTCCAAGACACCTTTATGTGGCCTTGAAGGATCAAATCCGAATTTGAAGAGATAAACCTCATGGAGAAGGTGATGATCTCATGGAGAAGATCAAGGACAAAAGGGGGTTATGTGTCTATATGGTTGAGAGATGTATAGAACTAAAAGAGAGATTAGTGGATGATCATTATGAGTTTGTTACTCATCCCATTGTATAAATGGGAGTATAATCTCCTCCATTTGGTAATGTTGAATTTTTTGTAATCTTAGAATGTTGAAGTTTTTGTAACCTTAGAATGTTGAAGTTTTTGTAATCTTAGAATTTTTGAGTATGTAATCTTAGAATTTTTCATGAATTTAGTCGTTTGAAGACCAATCGTGTGCACAATGTAATCTCCTTAATGAATACTTGATTATCCTGTAACCTGTAAAATAAACTTGGTACAAAGAAAACATAAGTGTGTTCAAGAAGAAATGGCCAGTTCCTTTATGATTCTTACACAATAAAAAAAGATCGTACCAAATAAAACATATTAAGGACAATCAAATTGTTGAAATTGACTCAATCATGATATTAATATCATTCCATGCTTAAAAATAACCATGAAAAGTAATACTCCCTGTTTGTGTCAGATGAAATATGCTTGGCAAAAAGATTGGCATTAGAAAGATCTGTTTTGTTCTGCATATTAGTATGTCATATAAAAGCGTTCAACAAAAATATGTTATGAGTTTAATGCCAACTTGAAGCTATCGAAACAAGATAATCATCATCTATAGAATTCTCCAAATAAATCATTCCTCAAAATTTGTTTCCAATTGTTCCATTATTTATTTTCAAACCTGCATGAATTTGTGGAAATTTTTTTATTTTTTTTATATATTATTTATTTTTTAAATAAAAAATAAAATAAAATGAAATTCATATTTTTTTTTAATTAAAAAAACAATTTTTTATTTTTTTTTAATTTGTTATTTATTTTGAGTTAGTTTTTTTTTTTTAAGCATTTTTAAGAGAAATTCTTGATTAAATATTAGAAAATAATATATTTTACTTTATATATGGAAAGTGGGTTGTTTTTGTGACATGTGTAGGTGCCAAGGAAGCTTCCAAGACACCTTTAAGTGGCCTTGAAGGATCAAATTCGAATTTGAAGAGATAAACCTCATGGAGAAGATGATGATCTCATGGAGAAGATCAAGGACAAAAGGGGGTTATGTGTCTAGATGGTTGAGAGAAGTATGGAACTAAAAGAGAGATTAGTGGATGATCATTATGAGTTTGTTACTCATCCCATTGTATAAATGGGAGTATAATCTCCTCGATTTGGTAATGTTGAAGTTTTTGTAATCTTAGAATCTTGAAGTTTTTGTAATATTAGAATTTTGGAGTATGTAATCTTAGAAGCTTAGAGTTGTAATCTTAGAGTTGGTTTGTAATGGAGATTTTGAAATAAAGGATCATACTTCAATTTTGCTTCTACATTTGAGTCTCCATTGAAGTGGTGTTCTTGTGGAGTTATGGAGGGCCCCCATGGCCTCACTTGCATGCTTATTTGCTTATTTTAGGTATAATTTATTTTATGTTTATTTTATTTCAGCTTTCAAGTTTTGTTAAATGTTCTAATATTGGAAGAATCTTATTTGAAAGTGTTCTTTTAAGCGAACTGTAAGATCTCATACAATTATTAGATCTAGGTTTATTTCATTTCAGCTTTTAATTTCTTATTAGATGTTCTAATGTTGGAAGAGATCTTGTAGAATATGTTCTTGTAAGAGAATCATAGATCTCAAACAATTGTTAGATCTAAGTTTGATTAGTTATTGAAAGGGATCTTAATGAATATGTTCTTGTAAGGGGACTTTAAGATCTTGGACAAATTAGGAATCTTTCTAAATCTATATATATTAGATAAGCACTTCTAAGTTTACCTTCCTGAGTTGACGTTAAATTAAAATCTAATTGACATCATCAATTGGAACCAAACAATCTCTATCCCTATACACAATCACAACTAAACAAAGACAACTAGTGATCTTCCTCAAAAGATCATTAGATCAAAAGCAATAGATACAACCATATAACATGTTGAACACAAATTAATGTAACAAAGGGAGCATAGATTTGCATTAATTATGAAAAGAAACACTACAATGCTAAGCTTTCACCTCCAAGCCTCTTCTCCATAATCTGGTAAATTTTTTCCACTATATCCAAGAAATAAGCATGAATAGTAGTAGACCAATGGAAAAATACCTCACAATATATAGCATCATAATCTCAAGATCTAAGTCTCAATACTAACTCTCCAAAAAATAGCTAACCCTCTCAGATGGTCCAGTATAAATAGGCAGAAGAGAGGTCATGGGAGGATGTATCTGGACACACAGGACAAAGAGAAGTCATAGAAAATTCTAAGAGCTGAGCCCTGTCCAACTCAAATAGATGATAAATTGAACTGATCTCCTAGAGACTAAGTGATCCGAAATGATCATAAACTAAAAACTGATGTAGATGTGATTATCCATTTATGATTTGAATGTTAGTTCAAAGCATTGAAATCAAGGAAAATTGCTCAAGAATAAAACTTTACGACAACTGATTAATCATAAAAATAATGCATAACAGAAGTGAAAATAGTAAAAACATAGCGATACCAGATAGCAAAATTGATGACGGAGTTCGTCCCTGATGGAATACCTCTCTGGGTCCACTTTCAAGATGGGCGGCCGTTTTTATTAAGAATGAACAGAAGGAGTTGATTACACAAATATTTGATCAGTTTGAATGTGCACGTAGGCACTTCTGATCACTATCATTAGATAGCCCTCTAAACCAGCTTTCAAACGCCTCTTACAGATTCCAATTCTGACTCTGGATACTCCCATAACACTGAAAACAAAACCACCTATGTCCTCCAGAATCTGCAAACAAAAGTAAAAAAATCATTGTAATGTCCTCCATGGACAAAACGGCCTCTTATAGGCCTATGGATACATAAAAACCACCTTTGGATGCATTCAAGGTGAATTGGTTTTCTTCTGGATGTTTACAAGCTCGGTCTAGTTGCAATTTGCCACATAGGCTAGGTTCTAGGTCTTTGAATTAATTTGTAATGAAAACTTAATTGAAAACCCAAAAATAAATTTATAATAACCACATAACAGTAGGCGGTTAGTTGACCGAGCAGAGGTGCTAGACCGAGCAGAGGTGCTGACAGCTCCCATGTGAACAGCTGGCTCTCTCGGCGGTTGACCATTCACCTGCCACCTAGTGGCTTATCCCGACAGTTATGGTGATGGTTGCGCTAACTGTTTGCATGTGACCATGATCCGGCGGTTATCCTCCATGGTTAATGTCAGTTCTCCACTGCAAATGCTAACTCTCGGTTAACATATCCACTGTCTGTTCACATGGACATGTCCGCGGTTTTCTCCGCTATGATGAGGATTGGTGGTTTGATGTCGCAGTTTGCTCTAACCTCCAGTTCGTTCACATGCACATGGTTCCCGACGCAGTTTGACTCCATGGTTAGGATCTGACGGCTTATGAAAACCTCGATGGTTTTCACATCTCCGATCACATGACCATGTAGTCCTGCTGCAATCTAACAATGGCAGTTAGGGACTGTGTTATAGTTTTACAATGTTTTTTCATTGTTTTAACATATTAATATATGCCGAGAGTTAGACATAGGGTTTTAGGCTAGGTTTAGCATAGTTTTGTATTGTGAATTAGGGTTTTGATATATGGTTTAAAGCTTAGGGTTAGATTGAGTCTTAGGATTATATGTGGATTAGGGTTTAGGTTTTTCGTGAAACTTTTCAACCCTTTTTTTACAATCTTTTGTCACTAAGCGACATTAGTGACATTTGTCACACAATGACATACCAATGCATATTGTCGACACAAACCACAGTTGTGATGACAACTGAACCATTTCGATCCTTTGCCATCTATGACACCGATGTAAGACATCAAACCCTATGAAGATGAATGACAATACACATGTCATCGACTAATCTTGGTGGAACTATCGATGGAAACAAGTCGACAGCCAGGTACAAACCCTTATCAACTGAAGGCCATGAAAACCATGAACATTACTTGAACAACCTGATCCATAACCAATATTGTCGAAGCTAAACTGAAGTGATGACAACACTGAACATTGATGATGACACTTGAACACCTATGCAACTAAATCAACAGAATCCTCCTGGATCACTAAGGCACTCTAGAAGACATCCCTGGTCACTGGCACTAAAAGGGGGGGAAAATTCCTTAGTTGATCTCATAAAGGAGGCCTGAGAGTGACTAGGAGCCGTTGGTGACTCCCATAGGTTTTTTTGTCAGCGGCTGTGGGTCAAACTGGAAGAAAAAGACTCATGAGTCTGGAAAAAAGCTAGTGAGACTCAAGTACTGAGGGTCACTAACCCAGAGGGGTAAAACAGGCTGATAACAGATGCCCGCTAGTGTATGAGGTCAAAAGATAAGCTGATGGCCAAAATACATTATGATATAACTTGGAGGTCAAAATGGGAATGAGGAAACAAATCCAATACCACGCATCAGACAACTTTGGAGTTGAAGTCTCATATGTGCTGATAACACCCCCTAGGAGGGCATACCCATGCTCGGTCATAAGAGGATGATGAGCATGTCTTCCATAAAATACATTGTAGATCCATGAAATGAAATGCTAGAACATGGCCACGAAGACATACATAATGGATCCATGTGGCTCAACAAATAGATCATAGGAACTATAAAATACAATTGTGGATCTATGTCATAGTATACATTAGTAGGCCTATGCACACATGATAGACAGAGGGGTCTCCCGGATATTCCTCTGTACATAAATCATACATAACTCCAACGCAGCCTGGGAAGGATGCCATATAAGAGTGAAATATCCTTAACCCAGTGTCTTCAACATAACCCCAATGGTATGAATCTACACCATGTGAATATATGATTTGAAGTTGAACATGGCAGAAACTGCCTGATTACTAGCCAATGATGTATACCACTAACAAACATGAGGGTATCCACCAATGATGAAAATGGACCCAAAGTTACCTAGTATAGTCTAGTAAGTGTGAATAGAGGAATTGATATCGAACACCAATGAACTTGATCAATCAGGAGCCAATGATGTAAACCCACTGTTGATCACAAGGAAGTTTACCACTGAGGTCTGCCATCTCCAAGGTACTACTAGTTCCCAGATCAAGCTCCTCGATAATGAGCTAAAATTGACAGGAGAAGATCCATTCAAGGAGGGCCTTAATGTATCCCCTGTCAATTGACCCGAATAAACAAAGATTATGTGATGAATGGATGAAGTCATGAAGTGGTGAAGTACAACTGACATGGGGATGGCTAACTCAAAACGGTCAACAAGCAACTACAGATAGCCAACATAGGCTGAGACTTCCCTTAAACACATAGCGACATGACACGAGAGTGACTTGGCAGCATGACTAATGAGCACCGTGTGATATCATGCAACGACGTAGGAGGCATCAAAGCACGCTCCATATGACTAGAAGAGTAACCAATCAGAGAAGTAAAGAGACTGATATGGATGGTACGGCTCCTAGACAAGCTAAAACCAAACTGTGAGATAATGAAATAGACAAGTGACATGTGTAAGGGTGATGCAACTAATGTTTCCATTTGATGACTAATGGAAAAATATGTTCCCTCTCTTCTCTTTTTATAGTTTTTTTTTGTAAATTTGTCCCCCAAGCCTGAAAAAGAGATAAAAGTATACAAGGGGAAACCTCCTAGCCACATTAGACTAGGGTATTCATTTTTCATAAATAGTCTATCCCAGACTGGAAAAGGGTTAAACTTATACTAGGTAGATGACAATTCAGGTACTTTAACAAGTGTGAAGTAGGCAAGTTCACTAGGCAATCTTTTCTAAATTAAGGAGTATGAAAAGAGTTTAAAGAAAAATCCTCTTGGAGGAACGAGTGGTATTGAGCATAGAAACTAGTTCTGGTAGTGTTGGAACTTCTCATGACAAAATGAGGACAAGAGGTTGGCTAATAGGACCACTCGTCACAGTGGCTCCTCCAAGAAATGGTAAAACACCAAGTGAAATCGAATGGTAGTCCAAGCAGATGATGACAATGGAAAAGAGAACCCAAGGCTCATAATGAAAAATAGGCTGATAAAAAGGAGTGGCAATCACAAAGGATAAATATGGTGGAATCCTCTTGGGTTAAATCTAGAAATAAGATGAAGAAGAGGACATGTGGCTCAGATTGTAGATCATGGCAAGTCATAAGGAGGAATTCCAAGAAGAGAATAAAAATTATTGCATTGACACCAAGATGGTAAAAATGTGCTAACTACGGTATCCATGAGTGGGTAAGCTCTACCGCTAAGCTACAAGATACATAAAGGAAGTGGTGAAAGTCGCAACTTGATGGGGTCAAACCTAAGGCATAAATATGGAAGTCAATAATGCATCGTTGATGGTGACATATGACCTACACCTATATGCCAATAAGAGGAAACATACCTTAGGCCCAATGGATGTCGAAATAGAAATGCCACCCTATCACGTAAAAACCATCCAGAAAGACTAGACCCATGGTTAAATCACATAATGAAATAAATAATCATGGAGGAGGTAAAAACAGGATCATGTGTAAGTTTTATTGATTCATTGAGTTTTATAAAAAAAAATGGATTTTATAATATTTTTTCTTTTGTATTTATGAAATAAATAAGGCATGACAAATACTCGCATCACACACCAAACCAAAAAATGGTATAAAGCATAACACTCCTATGTACAATATGTACAAGTGTAACACAATCCAATAGGTCATGCTAAAGTGTGTCCATGGTCAAGAACAAACCAAGGGTTTCTATATGTGAACTCATGGAGGATGAGGGGACCATATGACTCACCAATCTGGGGCCATGCCAAAGGAAATCAAATTTCCCAATCCAAAAAGGTTGACCATGCCAGGGAAATTCTAACATAGTCGTGCTCTCGAAATTAACCTGAGGACATAAGGGAGGATCAAGACATAAAAGTGGTACAAGGTTCTCATCAATAGGTGGAAATGAAATGGGAAATTCGTTATCAAGTTTGGTAGTAGAATCCCAAGACTTGACTCGGTCTAAGGGTGGAAAATCCAAGGAACACCGAGGAGGTACCCCCTGAGTCGATTCAAGGTTTTTGTTGCTAAGCTCTACTTGTTTTGAATTGGGGAGACTAGAGGCAAAAAGAAGCATAATATCCCTAGGATGATCAATAGGTAGATCCATGACCTCAAAGTTGACTAACCGATGAGCCTGGCCATTGAGGGAGTCGTGTGGAATAGACGAAGGGGAGCCCCATGTGGGAAAAGGAACCTGGCCATATTCCATATTACGATGGAGTTTCTGACCAACGTCAGGAGGTACTGACAGGACTTATGAAGTGGCAATCGCTTCCACAATAGGTCGTAGAGGGTGCTCACTAGCTTTACCAACTTCCAATGAATCAGGCAGCACCACCCACAGATCAGGAGGTCTATGGGGTCCACAAGTGCCAAAATATATCATATGCATAGGAGTTTTGGTAGTAGTAGAAGTAGTGTTGGGTAGAAGGAGTTGAGGAAAAACCCCAATAATATTTGAACTTTTAAAGGGTCCAGATCCAACTCTCAAATTGATCGGGGTGATCTCCCATGAGTGGTACGGAATTCCCAGTAGTGGAAATATGAGCAGATTGCACGCAAAAGTAAATTTGATCAATAGTGACAATATTACCTTCATGAGGAAAGAAAAGCAGATGGAAAATAGATGAGATTATTGCGGCCATCACATAAAACCATCTATGTCTAAGGATTATGTGGTAATCTAATGTGGCATCGACAACTTCGATATAAACATGGACAGTTTTCTCTCCTAACTCAATGGAAAAATTTGGAAGAACCCCCTTCAGTACAAAGTTGTGTCCATCAAAATCTTGGAGAGTCATGTTGGACTCGGTGAGCACTAGAGAGATAAGAGCCTTCTAGCATAATACTGATACAGCACATGTGGATGATCCTTGATTCACCTAAGTATAATGAATATTCCTATGGAAAATACACACAATGATTTGGAAAGAAATCTAATGGGAAAGGCAAGGAGAGTCTTTATCAACGTTAAAAGTGATGAGAGTAGAGTCAAACAGGTCAACTCCACCAATCGCAGACAACAAGACTTTGCACTACTAAGGATAGCTTTGCAAGACCTCTAAGGCAGACATGGCACAAGGATCCTAGGCTACATATTCGACAATATTGTAATGTTGAGAAGCCTTGGAATAAGGGTTGTTTATAAAATTCCAGAGAGCACCTTTGGGAGGGAGATAGATAGGTTCCACAAGCTTATCCAAAGTGAGAGGTCCAGTCGAGGTCGGTAAAGCTTATGAGTCCTTAGAGGGATAACTCAACTCAGGAACATCATAATATTTGGCTCGTGTTTTCACATTGAAATATTCCTCGCACATGAGGATGGAAGAGTTATGAGAAGGATGGGAAGATGACCCCTCGTTTTCCCCTTGCAAAGGTCGAGAAGGTTGAGAAAACATCTATTGTCGGCATTGTGTAGGGAATGGATGAGTTAAAACAACATGTTGTTGAGTAGATGGTGGTGAAATAATCCTATGGACTTATCCATTCGAGGGAATTTGTGAGTAAGGTGGCCACCTTGACAAATTTTACAAGGGAACTTGACTTGACGGTGATGTTCACTAGTTCCCCCTCCCTGACTCTGAGGATTTGGTTGAGACACCTGAGCATTTTGATTCTTCTGTTTATTTCTATTATTATTCTTTTTACCACCTGATGGATGGCTATTCTTTGGGTGATTGTTCTTCACCATGAGAACATCAGTCGACTACTCAGGAGGAGGTGCTTTAGCAGAGCTAGACACACTTATTGGGGCTTGATATGTAACAATAACTTGCCCAACTTGGGCAGCAATCTACATCATAGAATCGGAAATAGACCTGATCATGCCATTGGCAAGTGAGCTAGGAACAGGTTTGGGAGGGTCAACATAAGGCATAGGGGCATTAGGAAACACTTCATAGACTGTACCTGATTTTGAATAGATGAGATCGAACTGTTGGGCAGCTAAAATGGATTTTTCCTCGGTAACAGCTTGAAACATAGACACATCCTTGGAAATTTGAGGTCACAGAGATCGGATGAACCATTTAGGTAATATCTCATCATGTAACTTGGTTCTCACCAACCTCTTGCGATGGCACCACTCATGAATATGATCAGAAATTAATGTGGCATCGTCTTGCTTGAAATTAGACAAGAGGTCAGAGTCAATGTCATACCGAGTACGTAACTGAAAATGTGTCAAAAATTTTTGATCTAGGGAGGCAAAGTCACCATAGGATACAGTATCTAACGTGATGTACCACTTTGCAACATCCCCATTCAATGTACATTGGAATAAAAAAGTTTGATAGAATCATCCACCAAATAATTCAATGAGCACCACAAATGATAAGTGGTAATATGTGTGGATGGATTCTCCTTGGTCTTTCCTTCAAACTTGGGAATATGATATGGTAATTTGGCGAGCATAGGTGGCCACCAGGGATCATGATGGATGGGTTCATTAGTCAATTTTGCCAAGTCCGGTAAATCAAGAGAGGAAAAGAATGGATTGTGAAGTTGACTAAATGGGTCGTAAGAGGTAGAAACCTCAGACCAACCATGTGGTCCCCCCATATAAAGAGAATAATGATGTACGTGTTGGTGAAGAAAAGGGTTCATCCTAGCATAAGACTGTTGTAGGCTAGGTTGATTGGTAAATGGATGTTACCCCGGGGGTAAATACCGCCAGAGAGCAAAAGACCCCCAAAAGCATGGCTACTAATAGGGTTGTACCTAGGGATAGAAGAAATACCACTCTACATAGTATGACTGACATAAGGGGGATAACCCGTGTGAGAAATAGCACTGGTAGTGGGGTTGCCCCTAGGTAAACTATCCCCCCCAATAAAAGTATTGGTAGGTGGTGCCCCTCCAAAAAGTGAAATGTACCAAGCTTGGGACATACTAGAAGGAGCGTTTCCCCCAGGTTGACCAAGAACAACTGGTGATCCCCCCCACATATTACTAGAGCTACCCATGCCTAACTGCATAACAAGAATACTTGGTTGAGAAAAATGCATGCAAATATTCCTGGACCTACCGACTGACTAGGCTGAGGCGCCATGGTCAGCATAGAATATGGTGTGGGCATGGAAAAATTTGAGGAATTTGCAAGAATCATATAAGAAATTGGTGGAATGTCTGAAGAAGAAGTGATAGGTATGGATGAAGGAGTGGGTATTGCCAAACTAAGAGGTGACAATGATGTCATGGTAGTTGATATTGTTGATGTAGAAGGTAAGGATGTATCAAATTCCACCATAAGGTGAGGTACATATAAAGGCACGTACATGTAGGCAGGTGTGGAACCGTCAAGATTTAGCCACAATAACTCTGGTCCTAAAGGATCAATCAATAGTGGATTGGAAGGGGCGTTAGAGTCATCTGTCAAAGTCTCGATAGAAATCAATTCACTATCATAAGGACAAGGTATAGATTCCAAGACAATGTGTTGGTCTAAGTCTTGAGCACTGATGGGTACTCTCTATGTAGGGCTAAAAATTCCACCTTGTTCAAGAGGTAAACTGTGAATACGACTTGACCGTCGATGAACAAATTTAACTAGGTTGATAACTTATAATTTAAATACAATTGTGTTAGTGCAAACAACCTAACGCCAAAACTTCTGACTCGGACCAAATAGCACACACTAGAAACGTCCTAGAAGATAGCATATGAAAACCAAAATACAAAGAAGCTGGCGATGGAACAGTTATACTAGCGACATGCTTCCCGACCCTTTTATCTACGAACTCGGTGCAAGTGCCCTTATTACGTGTGGGGCACCCTCTGAGAGGACTGAGAGAGTATGAATAATAATTGTCCTAGGTATAGAGAAGACATCCCCAACCCTGCACCTATGTATGAGCCCTAAGAACATAGGCCATTATTGTCACCACATACAATAACATGATGTGGGGGGATAGTCGCAGGACAAATCCACACGCAAGGGAAGGAAACTTAACTTCAAAAAGGATCTAAGACTAAAAAACCCTTGAGAGTTGCCTCCCAAGTGGTCCCCAAGTGATAATGACATTCTTTGTATATGTTGAGATTCCTCTATATTGCGCCACCCGAAACTAAGCGAAATGGGTCATGTCACCCTGGCTCGCCCCAAGTGTGACCTCGTGCTTGACCTTCTTATGAGAAGGGCTTCCTAGACCACACTACTATAAATGGATTTAGCTGCCTACTGTAACTACTAAGTTGATTTTAAGTTCTTGGAGTAGTTAACTCATACTCCTATCTCCAAGACCCTAGCTTAAGCTAATGTTGGTGTACTACTAGTGAAAGTAAAAGACAAATCTAGTTAATTTTATTATGGCATTGATTTTAGTGGTTTTTGTTTACATAAGTGGGATGCGGCGTGAAACGAAGATGGTGTGAATGACTCTTAGTCATCCTAATGCATCTATATGCAATTTTCAATTTTCAATTCGATGAATGCCAACTACAGGAGGGTAAGAGCCTTCTAACACACCAATCCCTATTATGATACACCTCTTCACTAAATCTTCTTAAATGCAAATTATCCCAAATTTTGTGAATTAATAACCTAAAAAAAATAAGAACACAAACCAAAGAAACTGAAAATAAACTAAAGGAAAAGACTCCCAAGCAAGAACGCAAAGCACTCCAAAAGTGTCACAACTAGGAAAACAAAGCCCAATCAAAGAAACACACTGAAAGAAATCAAATCGAAAGCCAAAAGTGAAAAAGGGAGGGAAATGTCATCAAGCTAGGGTTGTAGTACAATGGCCCAACCAAGGCCAATGGTCTATAAATGTCACAACCCAACCCTAGAGGCAAAAAGGCCTAAACAATATCAAATGAGGGTGATACAAAACAATTAAAACACACTCAAGAGAAATTTTCTAGATGACAAATGCACAACCGGTCACCACACCACCAAACGTGACCAAAATAACCCAAAGAAGAGAAAAATTGTTCAAGAGATAACAATAATGAATGAAAGTGAAAAAATTATGTCAATAAGGTGTCGATTGGGCCTAAATAGTTGCTGATAATAGCCAATTAGATCTAAAAGTGAAACCTAGAGGCGAAAATCAAGTCTCAACCCAAAGAATCCAGAAAAGGCTTCAAAGGAAAATTTAAGGGCTAAAAGCAATGGAAAACTTTGGACATAAAATATCAGACTAGACACATATATTCGTTCATTAGTAATAGAAAACCATAAATCACAAAAACCTCTAACTAGATCCGCAAATAATAAGAGGGCCTTGTTATCACCCTAAGAAACTCTCCTAGGTTGTATCTCGGAGATGCTCGGGAACATTACAAACTCAACAAAATGTTGGAAATGGATGAATGGAAGGAATGATGCATATTCAAGCCAGATAACCACTTCTACTATGCTTAACTCCAAACATGGGTGAACACCCTCAGACTACAAGGTTTTAGACCACCAATTACTCACAGTTTGAGGATTAGGTGAGCATGGAGAATACTGACCACACTAGCAAATGCACAAGACCATGTGATGGCTGGCTGCAACCAATAAAGAGGTTTGCAAATCTATTTCCTAATGCACAGACAGGATGACAGTTCTCTGGCACTAAGTAAACACAAACTTGCATAACACATTCAATGATACATACTAGACTTCAACACAGAGGTGGGATGACAGCCCCTCTAATGCTAAATATCAAGAGCACATGAATAAATGCATAACAGGCACAGCCTAGAACAGAGCAGAAATGGAAAGTGAGCAATTAACAGCAAAAGAAGCTTGTATTAGCTAAAAGTGAAGACCAGACGCTGTAAGTATCAAAGTAGTTACAGTCTCCAGAAGTTGAACCTTACATCAAAACAACAACCATCAACCATCCTCCCTGATTACATCTGTGTTCTGGGTATATATAGAGTTTGATTACAAAAATGCTCTAATGATCAATGAGTGGAGGGGTCATAATTGACCACCAATTGCATTAACTATCTAAAATGGGCCTTTGCTACAATCTGCTACTTCAATGAATGAATTTGACATTCTCTGGTACTTTGTTGTACTCCTCGAGTAGGTGAAGTGTCGTAAAGGATGGAATTCCTTAACTGCTGAATGTAAGTTTCTTCTTTGGTGTTGTCCTTCTTCCTCTTGGGTACATGACGCATTGAATGCAGTAGTTGAAGTAGTAATGCACCAGACATTGATAAATGGCCGCTTCTATACTTCGGGTGCATGGTATAGGTCGAGGATAAGAGGACTGCATGGCGGATAAATGGAGAAGGAAGATCAGCCGTTGGATCGCATGGATGGACAGCGGAGAGCACTTGATAAGGAGTATCAAGAGGTGTGTGAGCAGGATAAACGAGGGCCATCGGATCTTATAGGGGCAGATCTAACGATTGTCGAGGGCAGAAGATACGCAGACGATAACGAGCGGGGGACGGTATGATGGGCGGTAAGCGGTATTGCCCACGCCACTTTTTGGAGGTGGGTGGTAAACATACGCGGGCTCGTGATACAAGTCATCACGCGATGCGTGGTAGATGCGATCAGCGGAAAACCGCTTTCCCCACGGGTTAATGTGTGGGCATCTTATGGGCGTGGGAGGCACGAATGCTGTTGGATCACGTGGCAAATGATCGGACGGCGGGGAAATAAATAGGGTTTAGTGCGTGAGGGAAAAAGGTTTTGGCGGCGGGGACCACTGGATCAGAACGATCAACGGCTGTGATCAAAGGACGACGAAGGGTTGTGGAAGTGCAGGGTTGTGTGATCGCAGAGGGTCATATGGGCCCAGTTTCATGGGTTAAGCACCTGGGGCTTAAGGTTTGAAAGGGCGATTTTACAGAGTTTATAGGAAAAACAGAGGGAACAGAACTGAAGGAGGATAAGCGGGATAGGGGAAGGAAGGAGATAGCGACCGGTGTGGAGTCCTTCTGCACATAATCAAGCAGACCAAGCCTGTTCCTGACCTCATAAAATGATCGCTGAGTAGCTGAGATAAGACTGGCTCCTTCTGGCGATGAGATCCTCCCTGTGAGGTCTCAAGAACTGTAGACCAATGCCTTCATACAAAACAAGCTTAAAAATATTGCCTAGTATTCCATTGGGCATGGAGTCTAATTAAGTCTATGCTAAAACTTGCAAAATAACATGCTTAAAAACAACATAAATATTCAAAAGTTGGCCATCTACTGAGCCATCAAAAATGTTTCTCCTCCTCTTGGTCGGTTCATCAAAGATCTACAAAATTGGATTTATTTAATCATCTACCTCAAATAGTTTAGGACATTTGGCCTTGTCAGGTAGAGATGATCCATACTTCATTCCCTCTCTGTATGCTCTCCTCCTTGGATGTTCTTCATGGGAGCTTTGGTACACCTACTGAATAACCATTGTTACTGTGTACTTCTATGTGTCATTTGTGGCCTACACAACTAATATTAATGGTGAACCAATATATTCTTGTGCGGGGGACATAGAGATATCATCTGCTCCTGCATCTTTCTTAGAACAGACTGCATCCAAGGAGGAGTCCCAAGACTGTGCACCCTCCTCCTCTGTCATCTAACAAACTGCCCTTACAAGTTGTGTGGAGGCCACCTGGGGCAGGCATCGGACTATCAAGACAGATATTATCCATATCAGCCTTGAGCATTGAATTTTGTCCTGCCTCAGTGTTCAAGGGGAAACTTTGAGGGATTGTCTCTTGAACAAACACAGAAGCATAAGATGATGGGGAGCTTTCCTCTCTCTTTTTTATCACTGGACTGGGGATAATAGCAGGCCGGTCAATTTGCAGATCTGCATAGTCATTAGAGGTTGGGTTGGCTTTAGGCTCAGATTCTTTGAGGATGGTAGGACCAACTACCTGGTGCTTCTGCTGATCATCTTATTGTTTTGCAGGTACCACAAACTCATTAGCAGTGCCTTTGGATAATGCTTTCTCATAAGCAACCCTGGTTAAGAAAGGAGCACAACCCTTATCTTCCAAACCATGGACCTCATCCTCTTCTTCGAAATGCCCTTCCTCCATGACTATACTCTGAAAAAGGGTCTTCACCCTTTTTTCTTCGTTAGAATCTTTGCTTCTCTGCAAAATCTGCAACTGCTCCTTTGCTCCTCTATATGGATTTGGAGTTGGAAGATAAAAGTCACAAGGAGCTCCTGCTTCCTCAGAATGTTGCTCAACTGTTAATCTGGAAACTCTAGAGGCTAATGACTCTATCATCTTGGCCAAATTATCGATCTTAGGATTTGATGATGAGAGCTCTCCTCCCTGTCTTCTCCTATTAGCATCACCTCCGAGCCTCTCTGCAGCTATGATGTTTGATTCTACTTCAAAGGCTGCATCTTGCATATCAGCCAAAGAAGCACATTTTCTTTCTCTTAATAGCAGGCAGAATTAAGAGTCGAAGGCATTGGCATAAGTGATCATAGCAGAAGTAGGGGTGGGTTTCACTTCATATGGTATTCTACTGTACATATGGTTGAATCTCTTGTTGAAATTGGATTGTAGCTCACCAATCTCCCTCTGCAAGTTCCCAATTTAGTATGATAGTAGAGTAGATCTTTCTTATCCCCCCAATGCTTTAGAAACACATCATTTAAAGCCTCAATGTCTGCAGTAGACCTAGGGGTTAATTCTTTGAACCATTTTCTAGCCTCCCCATCTAGGCTTTGGACAAAAACCCTCATCCACACATCGGCTTCATTGATATCCAGGTTATCAGCATAGCTATAAAAAGACTCCAAGTGCTCCTCAACTGTTACTCCTTCTGTACCAGTAAACTTAGGCATATATTCCCGATAATCTCCTGCGGGCATGGCATTTAAAGGGACAGGCAAGACCAAAGGTCCATACCTAGCAGCAATGATTCTTTCTATCTTTGTGGGAGCTTGCTAGCCTGCCATGACTAAGGTGGGTGGAAGGATATTGGTAGATTGAGTAGTATGGATCAATGAAATGGATAACAGAGATAGAGGAATATGATGGACAGCATGGGATGCTTTCTTTGGGCTGAAATCCGAAAGGGAAATGAATGAACAGGAGCTTTATGCATCTCTGAAGGTGATTTCTTCACTAGCAGAGATACGTGGGATTTTTTAGGCTTAACTGATCCTGATGCTCCTTTCTACAAAATTTTCTTCTGCTTAATGATCTTTTCAGGGTCAGGCACTGGTTTAGCTGGTGACTTCTAAGGATTTCTTCGAGCATGTCTCACGAACTGAGCCAGGACTATAATGTGGAGTTGCCAAAGGTTAGTCTTCCTCCAATGGAGTCGACAGATAGATGATTACAACTAGAAATGTACCCAGACTTTGTCTATCATCAAAATCTGGAACTGTGTCGTCTCCCAGGGAAGCTGAGCTTCATTCTCCTCTTCCCGGCAACGACGCCAATCAATGTTATCACCCCAAGAAACTCTCCTAGGTTGTATCTCGGAGATGCTTGGGAACATTACAAACTCAAAAAAATGTTGGAAATGGATGAATGGAAGGAATGATGCATATTCAAGCCAGATAACCACTTCTACTATGCTTAACTCCAAACATGGGTGAACACCCTCAGACTACAAGGCTTTAGACCACCAATTACTCACAGTTTGAGGATTAGGTGAACATGGAGAATATTGACCACACCAGCAGATGCACAAGACCATGTGATGGCCGGCTGCAACCAGTAAAGAGGTCTGCAAATCTATTTCCTAATGCACAGACAAGATGAAAACTCTCTGGCACTAAGTAAACATAAACTTGCATAACACATTCAATGATACATACTAGACTTCAACACAGAGGTGGGATGACAGCCCCTCTAATGCTAAATATCAAGAGAACATGAATAAATGAATAACAGGCACAGCTTAGAACATAGCAGAAATGGAAAGTGAGCAATTAACAGCAAAAGAAGCTTGTATTAGCTGAAAATGAAGACCAGACGCTGCAAGTATCAAAGTAGTTACAATCTCCGGAAGTTGAACCTTACATAAAAACAACAACCATCAACCATCCTCCCTGATTACATCTATGTTCTGGGTATATATAGAGTTTGATTACAAAAATTCTCTGATGATCAATGCGTGGAGGGGTCATAATTGACCACCAACAGCATTAACTATCTAAAATGGGCCTCTACTATGATCTGCTGCTTCAATGAATGAATTTGATATTCTCTGGTACTCTGTTTTACTCCTCGAGCAGGTGAAGTGTTGTAAAGGATGGAATTCGTGAACTGTTGAATGTAAGTTTCTTCTTTGGCATCATCCTTCTTCCTCTCAGGTACACAATGCGTTGAATGCAGTAGTTGAAGTAGTAATGCACCAGACACTGATAGATGGTCGCTTCTATCCTTCAGGTGCGTGGTACAGGTCGAGGATAAGAGGACTGCATGGCAGATGAATGGAGGAGGAAGATCAGCTGTTGGATCGCATGGATGGATGGCGGAGAGTGCTTGATAACGAGTATCGGGAGGTGTGTGACTGGGATAAACGAGGGCCATCGAATCTTACACGGGCAGATCTAACGATTGTCGGGGGCGGAAGATACGTGGACGATAACAAGCAGGGGATGGTACGATGGGCAGTAAGCGGTATTGCCCGCACCACTTTTCGGAGGTGGGTGGTAAACGTACGCAGGCTCGCGATACGAGTCATCGCGCGACTCATGGCAGATTGGACTGGCAGAAAACCGCTTTCCCCGCGGGTTAATGTGTGGGCATCTTATGGGCATGGGAGGCGTGAATGCCATCAGATCACGTGGCAAATAATCAGACGACGGGGAAATAAACGGGGTTTAGCGCGTGGGGGAAAAAGGTTTTGGCGGCAGGGACCGTTGGATCAGGAAGACTAACGGCTGTGATCAAAGGATGACGAAGGGTTGCGGAAGCGCAGGGTCGTGTGATTGCAGAGGGTCATATGAGCGCGGGTTCATGGGTTAAGTGCCTGGGGCTTAAGGTTTGAAAGGGCGATTTTACAGAGTTTATAGGAAAAACAGAGGGAATAGAACTGAAGGAGGATAAGTGGGATAGGGGAAGGAAGGAGATAGCGACCTGTGTGGAGTCCTTCTGCGCATAATCAGGCAGACCAAGCCTGTTCTTGACCTCATAAAATATCGCTGAGTAGTAGAGCTAACAGGCCTAAGCCTAATCAAAGATGAAAACCCTGCCTTAATGACAAGTGATTGATCTAGGGGAATCCAACGAACAACAATAGATCTCTACCAAGCCCAACAGATGAATAGGGGGCCAGATTGAGCAAACTAGGGGTGAAGAAACTCAGAACATATAAGGTCCTTTCTAGGGCTAAAATCTTGATCACTGGCACAAAACTAGATCAGAGCGACTAGGGACGCTCTCAGCACGTCAGCAACACAACGTCCAGGGAACCTGGTTGCACGGATGACTCTCTCTGAGAGCGACCGAGGAAAAAAAATTTAAAATCCCTAAAAAATCATGCTCAAACTGAGTAACAAGTGAAACACACAGGCAATAACCCTAAAAGTAACCCAGAAATTTGGGAAAAAAAACAGAAAACCCCAACAAAGAAATTCGAAAAGAAATCGATCAAAGATGGAGGCAAAATAGTCACAAATCAAGTATGCTCTCATTGAAAGCACCACTTTTGTTACATCCAAATCTAAAAGGAGTTGTTGCTCCATGATCCTGTGTCCAAATCATATCACCAGACAGAGAACAATAGAACTAATGGAACAATAAGCTAATCCTAATCCCAAATTCCTAATCGTGCAACAAGCAGTTGGATTTATGTTATAAAGATAAGAGATCACATATAGAATCCTCGCATGTCGAGGAAGGGTTTTGAGTTCAATGTAGATCTTGCGCTCCACTCGAGCGATCCAATATGTCCACAATGGATCTTTATTCTTGCAAATAATCACAACTAAACAGAGACAACAAGTGATCTTCCTCAGAATATCATTAGATCAAAAGCAATAGATACAATCATATAACATGCTAAACACATATTCATGTTAGGAAGGGAACATAGATTTACATTAATTATGAAAGGAAACAATACAATGCTAAGCTTTCACCTCCAAGTGTCTTCTCCATAATCTGGAAGAGTTTCCCCACTATGTCCAAGAAGTGAGCATGAAGAGTAGTATACCAATGGCAAAAGACCTCACAAGCTATAGCAGCATAACTCAAGATATGAGTCTCAATATTAACTCTCCAAAAACTAGCTGGCCCTCTTAGATGGTCTAGTATAAATAGGCGAAAGAGAGGTCCCGGGAGGATGTATCTAGATGCATAGGACAAAGAGAAGTCATAGAATATTCTAAGAGATAGGCCCTAGCCAGCTCGAATAGATGAGAAATCAAATTGATCACCTAGGGACTAAGGCACTCTAGAAGACATCCCTGGTCGCTGGAACTGAAAGGGGGGAAAGGCCCCTAGTCGCTCCTATAAAAGAGGCATGAGGTCAATTGGGAGCCTCTGGTCACTCCCATAGGTTGTTTTCCTAGTGACTGTGGGCCAAACTGGAAGAAAAAGAGTCCTGAGTCTGGAAAAAATTCATTCAGACTCAAGTATTGAGGGTCACTGACCTAGAGGGGTAAAATAGGTTGATAACACTTGTCTAGTTGTTTTATGGGAAAATTATGATCCGATGTGTGGAGCTCTGATGTGACTGACATTTGGTCATGGCGACCTAAAGTACAAAGGGAATAGAGTAGGCCTTAGCACCTAGTGTTCTAAACATGCCATGTGGAAAGTACCTCAGAGGTTAATATATTGTAGGTTGTAGATCTCAGAACTCCTGTCCTAATTGATATTTAAAAAACTTATGATATGTAGGGGATTTCAATGTGATTTTCACTTCATCATGGAGCTCAACAAAACAAAAGGCAAAGATAAAATATGCTAAGAGATAGGCCCCTGAAAGTATTGTAAATGCCTTAGCACCTAAGTGATATGCCTCCAGTCATAGCTATCTATCTCGTGGAGGAAATGTGATAAGGGGCTAAGAAAAAGGTGTTATAGACATTTTTGGGCACTGCAACACCAATCAAACATGTCCATAAACCAAGGGCTCCTAAGTCCCTAAAAGTGTTGTTCCATACCATAAAAGAATAAGGTCAGATGATTACATCATCTCCTAGAAGTTCTCCATGAAACACTGCTCAGAACTGGTCAAAACTGGACCATCTCACCTGCTCCATGGTCAAAGTGAGATGCATCCCACCTAATGCACATGGGAGGTGCGATGCATACTGAAAATCCCTTCTATGGGGCGCGATGGGCGAGAGTTGACAAATGGCAGAGGCAGTTTGCAAGGTGGATGATCATGGAATCTTCCAGAAACTTCTTCTGTGACCCTTACCTCTCTGAATTCGCCCAGGGATGAGTAAGAGATCATCAATCTCCAAGTGGAATCAAGAACTATCAGAGAGAGGACACTAATCAGAATCCCAGAAGCTGACTCAACCCCCTGCAATCATCTATATATGGATCCCTCATCCCAGAGATCCAGAGGCTGGAATTTTGTATCTTCTAAGGAAGTGCTATTGGTTTCTTGTTGGAATATCATAGTGTTGGGTGATCTAAGATTTTCATGAGGTGAAAGAAGGGCTTTCATGCTGGAGGGTGACGCTGGGTCAGAACAATTGGTTGTAATCCTCTTTGCTTATTCTTGATATTAATAAAGATATTCAAGTTTTCCTCCACATTCTTGTATGTTTGATGATATATGCATTTGTGTGGTCAATATACATCTGGTCCTATATTGTTTATGATTGTAGATCTTTGTTCTTTGATAGTATTATGCTGCTTTGATTCCACAGGTGCTCTTTGAAGCTAGGTAGATGAAGGAGAAGCGGCAAGGATCTGTCAGAAGGGAGAGGAACCGAGAAAGGAACCAAGCGCAAGACTGAGGTTGGTTTCCTTCATTCCACTCTCATCTACTTCTCATAAAGGAAAACAAAAGTATTTTTAGTCTGTTTGTTTCTAAGATAGCTACCAGTCTTAGTGGGACTAGCAACTCTGAGTGGACACTAGATTTCCCGATAACAAAGGGGCCAAATACCAATCGAGATTTCATAATATTGTAAGCTCATGTTAATAAAAAGTTACGATACACATGGCTTCGATATCATCAATGCAGTGGTGTATGAATCCATTGGTCATAAAAAATGTTCATATGGTGGATAAACAAAAAATAGGTTAAGCATAAAGGGGCTAAAGGCATCATAGTTTTATTATTCATAACATTTCTCTTAATAGAGTTACGATATGTTAAGGATTTGATACTGCAATTCTGATATTATGTAGGATTAATGGGTCAGTAGCTCAGTTGTTAAACACCTCCAACGCCACCACAATCCAAGTGGTCAAAGGGATAAAATGACAAATGAATTGGTAGGTAATAGTGGGAGGAATACAATGGAAGAGGCGTGGCTAGATTATCAACCCACCATGAACCCAAATAATGGAGCCTGAGTCCACCTTAGGAAATCAAAGGAATCGACAATGGAGATATTTTTTTAGTCAATTATGACACCTCGTGTTTTTTATTTTTTGGTTAATATTGAATTTTCAAGAAAAGAATCAAGTCTGTTATGTAAGCATTATGACAGTTAGGCTAGTCGCATGCTCAGACAACTTTGTAGTTCAAACATATGTAGCATTAAGATATTTTTGTAAGTTGTTCTTATTTTGGTTCTCCATATAAAAATGGATGAAAATCTCATTATAAGGGTTCTCAATTATGTTTTCAGTGAGAGGTTCCATGGTTCAATTTTCTTGTTCTAGAGGTTATAATTGTTTTGAACAATTTGACAAGTTTGGACCTGTGGCATGTGTTTCATTCTTGAAGATTAATGAGGAATTTTTTGGTGATTCCAAGCATTGGAATATGTAGTATGTTTTCTCCCTCTATGTTTCACTTCATGTGTGTTTTCCTTCTTCAGAAATTGTGTAATTTGTAGTTGTTGGATTCACTCTTGAATCATAGATTTACTTATGTTATATTGTAGCAGAAAGTACCTGTGAGATATTGAGTTGAAAGCCTTAAAATGTGCTCCATAATTTTTGCACTTCATTTCCTTTATCTTTTCATGATTCTACTGGGATTTATTGCATAGGATTGTGTTTCTATCCAACCCTATGCACTAGGTTCCTTCCTTACATTTCTCATTTCCATGTTTACTGCAACGAACAATCAAGCTATATTTTATGTGTGTAGGCCAACAGACCTAAACATTTACTCTTGGGAATGATATATTGTTTATGTGTATATTGATTCTTCCCCAGAGAAGGATAATTGAGCCAAAATTTAAACAATTTTACATTTATCTCTTAAGTAGCATTGATTCATCCTCAAGAGAGACTAATATTTCCTAGGCAATGACCTCTCCTCAACCCTGGGGTTGTCTCTAGGAGCTACAACATATTCTAGCGTTATTTCCAGGGAGTGAATCATAGTATTTTCCCTAGGTATGACACTTTTACACCCCTTGGTTAGGTGATAAAAATGGGGTATGCATTGAAGATTTATCACCTTGGTGACCCACTATTTAAAATTTTGTTTCATCACCCTGGCTTTCAAAAGTCCTCATACTCGTTCTGACACTTCTCAACAGAAAACTCTCCCTATATTCAACCCTAAAAAAATCATATCCTAGAGGGTTTGGAAAAATATAACTCCCATTAATCTACATCATGTGATCTCTTTTCCTGAAGTGTCAACTTCCAGCTTTCATAAGGCCAAGACAAACTACTCTGAGTCCTCTTCCAGATCCTTGTAATATTTAGAAGAATGTTTCCATTTGTTTAACTCATTTTCCTCAAGAGTCAAATTTGAAGAGGCTTCTATTAGTACACATCCTTTCACATTCCATGCCTTCCCAAAACATGAAGAATTCAAATATATCCTCATAAATAGTATGAATCAGAGCACTGTTAGCATTCTATCTCAACTCCAGTTAGCTACAATTGATACAGCTCCTCAACAAGGCCCTGTGGTAAATCTTCTACCACCTCCATTGAAAAACATGGTTGTCTCTGGTTTTCTGCTTAATAGATATGCTCCACTCAACTTTCCATAGCCTCTGAATGGGATGCCACAAGACTACCTTAAAATCTTGCCATGATTCACCGAAGAAGATGATATTTCATCCCAAAAGCATATAGAAACGTTTTGTGCATTCACTGATAATTTGAATGTGAAACATTTGGATGTAGTCCTAAGACTTTTTGTTCAGTATTTGGATGAAGATGCTAGGAAATGGTTCAAGACCCTCCCTAATGCTTCTATTAATACTTGGGAGGATATGGAGAATTCTTTCATGCAGAAATGGGGAGAGAAAAGGGACCATGGGTATATTCTTACATAATTTAATGCAATGAATAAAAAACATAATGAAAATGTTTCAGAATTTATAAAGAGGCTTAATAAATTATATAATAGTCTTCTTGCTGAAATAAAACATCCACATGTTGTTGAAAAAGTGGTCTTTGTTGGATCCTTTGAAACAGAGTTTGGGTTTACCCCCAAATAAATAAAGTCTTGTACTCTGGACCAAATCCAAACAGATGCCCTAGAAGTCGAAGCAAATTTCACCTCCACTAGAAAGTGGAAAGGAGTGGTTGAATATGGTGACAAGAGGAGGGTAAAGGAAGAAGCCAGTTCTTCAGGACATGCAATGGAAACACAATAGCATAAGTTAGATGACATGAACAAGATGATAAGGAATTTTTCTAACAAACTTGTAAAACTGGAGTTGGAAAACAAAAACCCCTCTCAACAGAGTCAACCTACTCCTAACAGAAATTTCATCCCCTAGTATAAGAGGCCTCCCTTACAGCTTTTGGAAAGGGAGATAAAGGACCAATAGGATCATATTCAACCTCCTTTGTATTTATAATATCATCTTGAGGAGACTATTGAAGAAACTATGGATTTAAAGAAAACCAATTCTCTTCTCTCTCAGAGGGAGAAGATGAAATACAAGCACGTGAAGGAGAGGGGGATGATTTGGATGCCCCACTAGGTGATAATGAGATAGATAGTTATTGAAAATAGTTTGTTGACTTCATGCAAGCCTAGCTACATAGGAAATATGATCTCAAGACATCCAAGAAAAGGTCTAGGGGGGAATATCAAAATGAATAAACTCTTCACCCATGTCCCCATAAGCCAGAAGATAAAGGGAAGAAACCACTCAACCATGTCTCACCAACCAAAAAATAATCCTCCAACCCCATTCCAAATGAGTCCAGAACCTTTAAAACTGAGAAATTTCCCCCGCAGATAAATCCAATCTACAATGAGAACAAAGGACTTTCTGAGTCTATTAAAATTTATAGGAATCCATCTACCTTTAATCTTCAAAAAGTGTTGGAGAAAGCCAAGATAATTTTCCCTCTGACTAAAATATTGAAACAACCGAGTTATAAAGCTCAAGTGTTTCAGTTTATGAGTTCACCCACCATTACTCCCTGGCAAGATAGCCTTAACCTTCAAGAAAAAATTCCTATGGTTTTGTTTGTACCACATGTGGAGGATTAGCACCCTTCCACCCCTCCATTCTATGTCACCTTGGTGATTCATGACCTACTACTACATAATTGTATGCTTGACTTAGGAGAATATCATAACTTAATTCCATTACCTTTGATGGAACATTTAGGATTGTAGATAACAAAACCATAAACAGGTCTATACTCCTTTGATTCCAGAAGAGTAAAGTTCTTGGATATGATCAAGGATCTGGTGGTCAATTTGGCTCAAATCCTAGTAAAATGCGTAGTAATGTATATTGTAATTGTTGGCATCCCTACAAGATTTGGTGTTTTTTTCCAAGTCATGGGGAATGAAAATTGGGGGGTCCATTAAATTCAATTTAACATATGCTACCATTCTTATGTTTGGTGGAGAGGAGTGTCGATTATGCAGGGAATCGATATTCGTGAAGATACTTACAAAGGAATATTATTCAAATAATGCTCCTATGTATGGTAAAGAGAAATATTCCCCTTGTCTGTTACTGGAAGAATATTATCAAATTATAAGAGACACCTAGATGGAATGTTCTGCTCAACTGAGTAAAAAATCATTGGAACGGGATCAAGTATGGAAATTATATTTTGATGGTACCTATTCTGGGGAAGGAAGTGGGGGAGGTGTGTTGTTAGTGTCTCCAGAAGGTAGCTTGATCCCTCTCTCTTTCAAGCTAGAATTTGAGGCCACAAACAATGTTGTTGAATATGAAGCTTTGTTATTGGGGCTACAAGCTGCTAAAAACCTCAACATTGAGTGCTTGATTGTATTCAGTGATTCAGAGTTGGTGATGAAGAAAATAAAAAATCAATGTAAAACCAAACATCTAAGCTTGAATTCCTACACGAACAAAGTATGGGATTTGGTTGAAAAAAATTTCTTAGCCTTCAATATTTAGTTCCTGCCCAGAGAGTGAAATAGGATGGCTAACTCTTTGGAAATTGTTGCTAGTAATTTCAAACCCCCTCAAAACCCATTGTTCATATACAAAGTTAAGATCATGTATAGGCCTTCAGTACTAGACAATGTGAAGCATTAGCAGGTGTTTGAATACAAGGAACAAATCAAACACTTTATGGATGTCATTGAATAAATCTCAAATTCAGTGATTGATCAAGAGGATGAAAAGATAACATATGAACCACAGATCGATTGGGGGGAATCTATTGTTGGTTATGAAATATTTCAAGTAAAGGGAAATGCCACCCCCAGAGGTTTGGTTCCATTGGAAAGGGTTTTCAACTCAAATGGTGTGGTTGCTAACCCAACTAAACAAGAGCTTGAGGAAGATGTGTAGGATTGTAACATTGGAATAGAAGTAGACCCTAGAGTCATCAAGCAAGCTAAAGGAGTTCCAAGGGAATACAAACAAAGATATATTTACCTTTTCAAGGAGTACATGGATGTTGTTTCTTGGTCGTATCATGATTTGAATACTTTTGACACCAATGTCATACAACACAAAATTCCTTTAAAAACTAGAGTGAAGTCATATAAGCAAAAGCTTAGGAGATTAATCCTCTATTACTTCCATCAATTGAAAAGGAAGTGAAGAAACTATTATAGGCTAATATTAGTGTGCCTTTGAGGTACTTATATTGGGAAGAAAATTTACTCCCAATTAGGAAAAAGAATTGGGAAATAAGGCTATGTGTAGATTTCAAAAATTTGAATAAGGCCTCACTGAAAGATAACTATCCTTTGCTTAAAATGGATTACATTCTACAAAAAGTGGTAGGGTCTTCCTAAATGTCCATGATCGATGGTTTCTCGAGATACAACCAAGTCATTGAACACCCTAAGGATGAGAAGAAAAAAAATTTTACTACAACATGGGGAACATTTAAGTATGCCAGAATGCCTTTTGGCCTCATAAAGGTTGGAGCTACTTTCCAAAGAGTGATGGATATAGCATTTGTTGGAGAGTGGGATAAATTCATAGTAATCTATCTGGATGACATAATTGTTTTATCTAAATCAGACGAAGAGCACCTCAATCACTTACATCTCACTTTCGCAAAATGCAGAAGGTATGGTTTGTCCTAAACCCCAAGAAATCACAGTTTGCTTTAAGTGAAAGGAAGCTATTGGGCCACATTGTGGAAAAGGAAGGAGTAAAGATTGATCCCAAAAGGGTGGAGGCTATTAATAATATTCCATTACAAAGGAATACAAAATAAATTTAGGTTTTCTTGCGTAGAATAAATTTTTTAAGAATATTTATACCAAACTATGATGAAATTGTCAAAGAAATCACACAAATGTTGAAGAAGGATATGGAATTCAAGTGGACTACAGAAGCCTAGGAGTCATTCTCTAGAATTAAAAAAAAAAAATCATAAGCCCCAGTCTTAGCTAGCCCAAATTATTAGAGTCCAATCCTCATTTTCTCTTTTTCCTCTCCTAACATGGTGGAAGTTGTTTTATTACAAAAAAAATTGTGAAGGACAGGAATAGCCAATTGTGTTTTTCAGCTAGGTGTTGTGGTGGTAGATCTAAAGTATGATATTTTGGAGAAACCGGCCTATGCCTTCGTCAAATCTCTAAAGGCCTTTCAAATTTACATCCTACAATCAAATATAATATCTTATGTTCCTACAATTGTTGTGAAATACATTCTCATGAAGGGTGGCAATGAAGGTAAGAGAAGCAAATGGATTGCCAAGATTCAGGAATATGATATGGATATCAAACCCACTAAGTTGATCAAGGAGTAGGAATTAGCTAAAATATTGTCTAAGGCTAACTGCTAGGCCTTAGGTATAAACTTGTTGGCAGATAAGGAAGGAGAAAGTGGAGGAGAAGAGGAATTGAATAAAATTGAGACCTCAACACGGAAAATTCAGATGAAGTAACTTTTCTCACAATGGTGTAAGTTTCTTGTTCATTATTTACCTTTCCTGAAAGGTCCATTGAATTTTGGCAAAGTTAAATACAAGGCCTTGAGGCTACAAGCTCATAAGTTTTTTACCTCAAATGGGCATTTGTACTCAAAGAACCTGACAAGAATTTTTCTTTTATGTCTGGTAGAAGAAGAGATCCCTAAGGTGTTTGATGAATTCCATAATTGTGTATGTGGGTGGCATTATAGTTGGAGAGTCATAGCCCATAAAACCCTCAAATCATGTTTATATTGGCTCAAATTGTTCGGTGATGTTCATACTTATGTTAGGTCTTGTGAAAAATGTCATATTTTTTGTGAGAAGCAGAAGTTAGCACGCCCCCCCTGGTCCTTGTTTTTGTTGAAGAGCCCTCCAGGAAATGGGGGCTAAACTTCATAGGAGAAATACATCCACCAGTCAACACAAATGGATACTTATAGCCATTGATTATTTAACCAAATGGATGGAGGTCGTCCCAGCCAGAAATGAAACCATTACAGTGGTCATTAAGTTTATGGAGGAGAATATCTTTGCTAGATTTGGTTGTCTAAGGAACATTGTCATTGACATTGCTCAGTTATTTAAGTCAGCCAATTTTATCAGTTTCTGTCAAAAGTAAAACATCATCATCGGACACTCCACCACCTACTATCCACAGGGAAATGGACTAGTTGAATCCTAAAACAAAACTCTAGTGAGGTTTCTTAAAAACACCATATCATAAAATCAGAAAAATTGGGACTCGCAACTAAAAATTTCATTATGGGCCAATAGAGTTACGACCAAGAGGTCAACTAGTAAGTCACTCTTTCAGTTGGTATATGGAAAGGCTACAATTTTCCTTGTCCAACTAGCCATGCCAGTGGCTAAAATTCTACAGGATGTTGACGAGGAGCCAAATTCTCTGATCAGGAGAATAAATCAGCTGGTAGAACTACAAGAAAATAGAGGACATGTAACTGAGAATCTGATTAAATATCAGGAAAAGATGAAGGCTCTTTTTTACAAAAAGGCAAGGGACATATCCTTACAGTTAGGATATTTGGTGCTTATATGGGATGTTAGGAGAGAGGAAAAAGGAAAGAATGGGAAGTTTGATCCCTTGTGCTTTGGAACTTTCAAGATATCTGAAGCCAAAGGAAACAACACCTTCTTACTGGAAAACTTCGATGGTGAGGTGCTTGAACCGCTTGTGAATGGGAAATTTCTCAAGCTCTATTTCCAGCATTAAAGAGGCCCATTTTCACCCATTGTATATATCAGATATCCATTGTACATACCAGTAATATTTTAAGTTCTTACTCATGCTTCTGGTTTTTCTTTTTATGCACTTGAATAAAATGACTCCATGCCCAATAGATAGAGGCACTAATCTGCAAATTCTCAATTCATTGCTTGCAATACATTGTCCCCAATTGGAGCCGATGTTTTCACTTGTCATACCCTCTTGTAATTGTGTTGTATGGTCCTATATTTATCCTGAAAGGAATATTCCAACCATCAAGAGCCAATTCTTGGAATGATGGATATCGGAGAGGGCTCTAAATAATGGAACCTGATATCGGAAGGAATAGTAGGCAGCATATCAGAACCTCGAGACCTTGTAACTTCATGTCCTTAACGAAATTCCTTTCTAAGAAATTTTTCATCTGATACTAGGGCAGCAGGGCTGAATTTAACAGAGGTTGGGGTCTCAGTATATTGGAACCTCAACATATCAGAACTTCATCATATCTGAGGTTGGAACATAGGGACCTCGGTGGTTTATATAAAAGGGACTCAAGATGGCTGAATATTGGAGTAGGCTAGAACCTTGGAATTACGAAACCTCATAACTCCTTAACAATTAAATTTCTTTGAAAGTGTGGAAGGTTGCGGAGAATAATAATTACAAAGGAAATCGTCACAAAACCAAAGGACTGAGGGACCCTTTTCTCTCTCCTACAATAAGACACATGGTAGAAGGTGATTGGCTCTGAGAAGTTGACAAGGCAGATGACATCATCATGACGTGGTAGTATGGAGGACACATGGTAGTCAGATTCAACATTTTTGGGTCACCTAATGGGGAAAATTTGTGTGACATGTGTCACCACTAAGGAGACACCACATGGAGTTGATGACATCAACATGACATCATCTCGGAGGTCAAAATTTCAAAGGTTGGAGTTTTCATAAACTCATGTCTAATTGTTTTATGGGAAAATTCTGATCCGATGTGTGGATCTCCATTGTCACTAGCATTTGGTCGTGGGGAACCAAAGGACCAAGGGCATAGAGTAGTCCTTAGCACCTAGTGTTGTAAAGGCGCCTCGTGGAAAGTATCTTGGAGGTCAATGTATCGGAGGATGTAGATCTCGTAAATACTATCCTAATTGATACTTTAAAAAGTTACAATATGTAGGGGCTTTTGATGTGATTGGCACTTGGTCATGGAGCTCAGAAAAACCAAAGGTGGAGAGAAAATACACTAAGAGATAGACCCCCAGAAAGATTCTAAATTCCTTAGCACCTAAGTTATATGTCATTGATCATAGCTCTGAGTCCCATGGAGGAAATGCGATAAGGGTCTAAGAAAAAGGGGCCAAAGGCTAATCAGGATTTTGTAATATCGTAAGCTCATGTTAATAAAAATCTACAATACGTAGGGCTCCGAGATCTCGAATGCAGTGGTGTATGAAATCATCAGTCACAACACATGGTCCTATGGTCAACAAAAAAAAAAAGAGGTTAAGCATAAAGGGGATAAAGGGATATGAATTTTATGATTTTGTAATTTTTCTCTTAATAGAGTTATGATATGTTAAGTCTTCAATACTGCAATGCAGAGAGTATGGAGGATGAATGGGTCGACAGCTAAGTTGTAGATAACCTCCAATTCCACCACAATACAAGTGGTTAGACGGAGAAAACGTCAAGTGAATTGGAAAGTAAACATGGGAGGAATACAATGGTAGATCCATGGCCAGATCATCAACCCACCATGAAACCAGATAATGGAGCCTGATTCCACCTTAAGAAATCAAAGGAATCGATAATGGATATATTTTGTTGTGTCAATTATGACACCTCCTTCTTTTATGTTTTGGTTAATATTTCATTTTCAAGAAAAGAATCAAATTTGTTATGTAAGCATTATGACAGTTAGGCTAGTCAAAGATATTTTTGTAAGTTTTGTAGCATTCGAAGATATTTTTGTAATTTGTTATTATTTTGGTTCTACCTATAAAAAGGGATAAAAATCTCATTAGAAGGGTTTTAAATTTTTTTTTTAGAGGGAGGTTCCATGGTTGATTTTCCTATTCCAAAGTTAGTAACCGTTTTACAAAATTTTACAAGTTTAGACCTATGACGCATATTTCATTCTTGAAGATTAATGAGGAAGTTTCTAGTGATTCCAATCATTGGGATATGTTGTATATGTTCTCCCTCTATGTGTCACTTCATGTATGTTTTTCCTCTTCATAGATTGTGTAATTTTTAGCTCTTGGATTCACTCTTAAATCATAGATTTACTTATGTTATATTATAGTATAAAGTACCTGTGATAGATTGAGTTGAAAGTGTTAAAATGGGCTCCATAATTTCTGCACTTCATTTCCTTTATCTTTTCATGATTATATTGGGATTTATTACATAGGATTATGTGTCTGTACAACCCTCTGCACTAGGTTCATTCCTTATATTTCTCCATCCCACCTTTACTGCAATGACCAATCAAGCTACATTTTTGTATGTGCAAGCCACCAGACCTGAACATTTACACTTAGGAATGATATGTTGTTTATGTGTATAGAATCTTCCTCTAAGTATAATTGAGCCAAACTTTAAATCATTTTAAATTTTATCTCTTGAGTAGCATTGTTTCATCTTCAAAAGAGACTAAGATGTCTTAGGCACTAACCTCTCCTCAACCTAAGGGTTGTCTCTAGGAGTTACAACAGACATTATCATGACTTGATGTAGGGAGTCATTTTTCTGAGTGAGAATTATTTGTAGGATAATGTTTCTTTGTAGGAGAAACAAACCACTCTCCTATCAACAAGTTGTATGTACTCATTTTCTATTGAAATCAATATATCAGTCTAGCTATTGGAGTAGGCCCGGAAATGTAGCCCATGAGGGGGGAACTCCATCATCAAATGCTGGGTTCTTCTCTTCATGATTTTCATTTTGAGATGCATGTGAATTTTTTTATCTTTAAATTTCATGTGGAAAACTTAACTCACATTCTTGAAGAGGTTTTGAAACTTGTTTACCTTTACAGACCCATTTTGTTAACTTACAAAGTGTTAGAGGACGGTCAGTTTTTGATAGGAGTGTTCCCTCCATTTTCAGATCCATATGACTTTTGGAATTACATGTCTTTTGGACTTATAGACATGGCTCTTTTGTCCATACATGAATCTTGGAGTTCCACTTCTTTGTCATTAAAATGATTACATCATTATATCATAATTTCCACATCATCATGTGATAAGGATGTGACAAGTCATTATCATTAATAACTGGGACTCATAGTGACTGATGACATGGAATTTTATTCAATTTTGGCATGGTTGCCACTGGTGTCTTTTCTATGGGGTGTAGCTTCTGATCATTGATGTCTTCACCCTCTAAAGGGTCTTTGATCTTATGGAGTCTTCAAGTTACTTCGATCATCAATACTTCAATGTGTTCTTTGTTCCTTAGTGCTTCCTTTCTCTACCTTCTTTTCCCGATATTCTTCATGCATGCCTGTCATGGCATTCCTGAAATACATGTAACTGCAATCACTCATGGAAAGAAACCATCAGGCTGAAAAATATCCTATTCTAACACATTTCATGCATATTTTATGTTCATGTCTCAACAGTGCACTTGGAAGGGGCAGGAAGAGCTTTTCGGCACAAGGGCACACTTTGAAAGGTTGAAGAGCTGAAGAGAGGAAGCTTCAGGGTATCAAGATGCACTCATGTGCTCAAGAGGAGAGAGACAAACTCAAGGGAAGGCTCGGGGCGCATGTCCAAAGGATGAAGGAAGATATTTCAGGCTTCCCAAGTGCGATGTGCACTCAAGGGAGACAAGGAGGGTGTAGGGAGCAGAGTTGAAGGTTGAAGGGGAAGGTTTCAAGGTTTTTGGGTGCACTCATGTGCTCAAGAAGGAAAAGAAGGGCACAGGGTGTAGTGTCGAAGGAAAAAAGATGAGGCTTGAGGGCTTCAAAGTGTGTTCATGCATTCAAAAAGATCAAGGAGGGCACATGGCATATTATTGAAGGCTAAAGGGGTTAATCTCTAGGTCTTTGGGGTATGCTCATGTGCTCAAGGAGGGTGTAGTCCTTTGATTTAAAGACACGTGATCAAAGGAAGACTTGGTTCTTTAGGGCGCATTTCGGAACAAGGAAGAGGAAATATCTATAGGAGTGTGTTATGCACTCTTGGAGGGCGCAAGGTGCACTTTCAAACAATAAAGGATTCCTAAGCAAGGCTTTAGAGTGCACTCATGCACTCCTTTTCTTAATGGGTTCACTTTGCAACCAAATTTTGTCTAAGTCTAGAAGATAGAACAAGGGACGAACACAATGAGTTTTGACATAAAATCATGTGTGACACATACCAACTCGTCAAGAAAACTTATACAAGCTTGAACAAATGATAAATAGACATCAAAATGCCACTTTATATACATTTCCCAAGTACAACAAACAAAGTTTGTGTGACTATGAAAAAAGAGTGTCGTTTTACAACAACAAAAGTGTTTGTACCATTAAATGCACTAGAGATATTCTAATTAATGTGATGACACATCAAGATGATCAAGAAATCTTTAAACATATAGAGTGACTTGAAACAACACTTGACAACCAAGGTGACACTAGATACAATGATGAAGTAGGCTCCAAAATTTGAGGGTGTTGTAGCGGTGACAACACCTCTTTAAGGGAGAACTTCCAATAGAGAAAATTCCTAACTACAAGTAACTTCACAAGCCTTATTTTACATTTCCTGATCCTCATATTTAGAGAAAAAAATTCTAATTTAAATTTGTAATAGTTTATATAAATATTTAATTTTTATTGCTTGAAAATCTCATAACTTTAGTAATAAATTAAATTTTAAAAAAATAGAATTTTTTAAGTTATATTAGATGTAAATTAATCACAAAAAAATTTAACATAAGTTTTTTAAATTTAACAATATATTGAATTTTATAAACCAATATAGAACCCTCTTAACAATGGATCTACCAAGAGCTGAGGGGGATCAAATCACATTATATTAAAAACTCTTTTTAGAATGTAAAACTTGAAAAAATATGTACATGTCAAAAGATTTAATCTCTTTTAGTGATTGATAAATATGTGATTAAAATGGATCTATAGTATTGGTTTTCTATCTCTATATATAGATCGACCATAGTGTAATTTTTCATTGGTTAAATTGTATTTTTGAATAATTTATTATTATTAATATTTTATATTAAAAATTGAATGAGTTACACATTTTCATTTTATTAAGAACTAACTAGTTTATTTTACCTTTAATTATTTTTTCTTTGTGAGTATTGAAATATTTTACTAATTAAGTTAGAATGAATATGAATGAACTATCTAAGCAATAGAAAAATATTTATCATAATTTTACAATCATAGTTTCAACAACACTAAACTTGTAATTTATAAAAATATATTTGCATTTTTTTTAAATTAAGTTGTTCTGCATGCATTTCATATATAAAATTTTGGTATAAGTTCACCAATACATAATCTATAACAAATATTATTTCATAAAAATAAATAGCATGATGATAACCATCTAACAAACATAAACATCATCTAAGATAGACATTCAAATTCACTGCTATCATCTAATTCTATGCACCTCTAACACATATAAATGTCATTAGCTAGCCCACAAATCTAACAATCTAACGTGACATCATCATTGTGATCACATCTAACAAAACACAAACATTTTAATATAACATCATCACCACACACATCCTCAAATTATTATACATATCATGTCAAATAACTTCTATCACATACACATCCATCTGAAAACACATTAAACAAACATATCTAACATGACCTAACATTGTACACATCAACACCAACATATAAATTAAGTACATAAACATGAACAAAAAAATTAAATATATATGTGTGTGTGTGTGTGTGTTTGTGTGTATACAAGTCAAATAACTACAATCAAATATCTGATACAACAAATGTAGTAGTGTCCGCCTAGTCTACAGCAGAAATCGATGGATGGTCAACCATTGCCTCAATCTCTGTCAAAATTTGAGGTGGAGTAGGAGGTGGTTAGTCTGCAGTAGAAGACGTTGGATGGTCAACTATTACCTCAAAATCTGTCAAACTCTGAGGTGGAGGAGTAGGTGGTTGGTGTGGAGTACTAAAAAGGTATGTTTTTTATGATCATTTCAATGGCTTTTCAGTCGGACTTGTGAATCTTTTTACATCATTAATGTGGAAAACAATAAAGAATTATGACAAAACATGTGGAATTAGTATGCAAGACTTAACCGCTGATAGTTTTCATTCTCCTGTGCAGGAAAGGGTAAAAACGAGGAGCTGTTGTTCCAAAGAAAATGACAAGAACAGGGTAACTGTTGTCCCTTTGACGAAGGACCGAGTGCAAACGAGGCTAAGCAGGTTGAAGCAAACTGGTTCGGAAAAGGAGGAGAAGGCACCAGCTCGGCGGAGGAGAAAAGAAGTGATTAAGGATTAACAGTTTGGCGAATCCCTCAGGATCTTCGATCCTGAGGGATCGCTGCTTCATTTATCTTATTGCTTAAACATCTCAGCCGTCACCCTTATATAAAGGGACGGCACTGTTAGCTTTGGGATGATGCTTTTATGTAACTTTCTGTTAAAGATTGAACTTTGATCATCGAGTCTCGTTGAACTTGGCTCATTGTACTTTCTGTTTTGATGCATTAATACAAACTTGGTGATTATCTTATCTCTGCGTCTGGATTAACCTAAAGCGGTGTACCCTTGAGGCTAAAGGCCCAGCCCCGGAGGACACTTGCTTCTGTATCACTACGGTTTGATTTCTGTGTGGTTTGCTTATCGTCATTAGTTGGTAATCTGATATGCTTTATAAGTTACATCATATGCTCTACTAAGATTCATTCATTAAGGTTTTTATATCTGTTATATTGACTGCATTATCTCACCAATACCTTCAGGGTTGATTGAATATTATTAGACTTAATTGAACATTGTTATTATTTTGTTACGGAGCTCTTATACTGTATATTCGTGTTGTGGAATTTACCTGAAAGATGTGTTCTTTATGATTCAGGATTAATGTTGTTCCATCTTGAAACACAGTTGTAATTCCTGTTGATGACGATTGGTGCTAAATCAGATTACTCTTCAAGTGTGTTGTGTGTGTATGATTTCCAAATGCTGTTCCATAACTTATTAGTAATTAGTGTTGTTCCATTAGCGCGTGCTGCTTGATTTGCTTGGAGAATGAAAGATTGATGTTTGATTACAATGAGTGCATTTGAGTTGATAGGATAAAGCTTGATTATTGCTCGCGAGGTTTAGTTATTCGATCGTTGTTCCATTTCAGAATTGTTGTTCCATTTTAAGCATTATTGTTCCATTCTAGATTTGTTGTTCGATTTCTTATTTGTCGTTCCATTTTTACTTGTTGTTTCATTTACTCGCATTTGTTATTTTGGTGTGAGAGACGATCTGTGGCTATAGTGAGCCTCGGCATTTACTGCCTCGCTCCCAGACCCGTGGTCCATGGTCTAATTTCCTTTCCATCAGTTTCCAAAGGGATGGGCTATTGCTGTCGAACCCTTGACTGATAAAGTTGCCTAGCTTTAAGAGTGTGTGATTTAGTCATTTGAAGTAACTTAGTTATAGACAAGCATCCATTTACTCTTGTATTTTTGCAGAACGCTGTACTACTAGCATTACTCTGACAAATAGCCTCAGATTGAGTCACTCTTTTAAATAACCAAACGCTCCCGGATTGACATATTAATGTGAGGTAATTAGAGGTGAAAGAGACCCTTTTTATAGCTCTACATTTTGGCGTCGTTGTCGCGGAAAGAGTGTAGCCATTTGTCTTTTTCAGAGTAGTGTACGAACCTGCTAGGGAAGAGTTGGATCTTAAAAACGGAAGGTAAGAACCTGCGTGCGGAGCATGTAAAAGCCCTGCTCCACTGTCCGCTTTGCTAACAGATTTGTTGTTGCTTTGTTTGAATAGAATTTAGTAGTTCATTTAAGTGCATGACTAAGCAAAAAAAAACAGAAAAGAATATTAAGCTTCCATCCAAGCCCGAAAAAGCTAAGGGGCCGGTGACCCTTGGCCGAACAACTTTCATAGACGAAATCTATAAGAAAACAGAATCTCAGGATCACCATCTGTAGCCTTTGCTGAGGTGCATAGTCAAACTGAAGAGCAGGACTTTCAAGAAATTGAAAATTCTACTCCAGAACTATTGCAGGAAGGGAATTTCAGCAACTTTTGTGAAGGAGAAGGAGAAACAGGGGAAATCGAGGAACCAAAATCTCCCATTGGAACAGATTAGCCATTAAACAGACCAGATAAGGGGAGCGCTGCGAAAACCATCGTTGAAGGAGTCCAATCTCCTCAGACATCAGGTATTCCCCTTATCCCAGATAAAGGAAGTGCCATTAAAACTATCCCTGCTAAAATCGTTCCCTCTCAACCTAGAAATACCCTCCTAGATATCCCAGAAGGTTATTGGCATATATTCGATCCTATGGCTCAGAACCAGCCAAATACTCAAACCTCTACATTACAATACCCTATAGTGGATTCTGCAGCAAATGTGCCCATGAAAGCTATCCCTCTGCAACATATCCCTACATTTCACGGTCTCACATCAGAAGATCCAGATGCATTTTTATTCGAATTTGATGTGTTGTTCAGGGGATATGATTACACCACCGATCCCCAGAAATTGAAATTATTCCCCTCTACATTAAAGGGGGCTGGTTTAAGATGGTTTATGGGACTAGGTGGTGGGGTCATCAACAATTGGGATCAAATGAAAGAGTCCTTCTTAAAAAAATATCAGGATTATTGTAGGTCTAGAGAATTGAAAGACGAAATATTCCAAATGACAGCCAAACCGAACGAAACATTAGAAGAATATGTGGAACGTTTTCAGTACAATTTACAAAGATCTCCTTATGCATCACTACCTTTACCTGATAATGTGTTACAAACTGCATTGATAAGGGGCATGAAGGAACAGTGGATTGAAACATTAAACATCATGGGAAAAGGAGATATTTATCAAGAGAATTTTGCTGACATTATTGATTTATGTATCAGGAGTTCGAGAGGTAGCACAAGAGTAAAACCGGCAGAATATGATCAGTTTACAAGAGACAATAAAATATCAACAGAAGGAGTAACGCGTGTGGAGATTGGAAATTTATTAGAAAATTTTAAAACTGATATTCTAGGGACACTAGCTACACAACTTGATATTATGCAGGCCAAACAGAAGCAGATGGAGGTAGAACAGAATTTGGCAATTTTCTGCCCCCGATGTAGGAAAAAACATAGTCACAAGGAGTGTCCACTGGATACAGTCCAAACATGTGCCATCTGTACAAAAGATCATCTTACGGAAAGCTGCCCCTCACTCCCTGGATTAAAAGCAGTATATAAAGAAGCAGAAGAAGAACCAGAATCTGTGTACTTGATCAACCAGCACCGCCAGTGGCAGCCAAGACAATCTGGTATGTTTCTAGACCCAACCTCTTCTTTTCAGCCTCCACAATATAATGCTCAACAATATAATATGTGGCAAAATCAGTCCCAACCCCCATTTTCAAACTGGTCACCACCATCGTTTCCTTCTTCAAACCCGTGGCTGAATTAGCCAAGCCAATCTGGTTGGTTGAATTTCCCTTACACTCCACCATATTGGCAAAATAGCCCATATCCTCCACAATGGACTCCCCCTACTTCACAAAGTTCACCCTGGCAGACAAACTGGCAAAGACCGATGCAACAGCTAGTAGGAACTATTCCGCTCCCTCAACCTACTCTGCCAGCTTTACAACAAAAACCCCAGCCTAATCTAAGACCGCAACTCCCAGCCCAACCCAACCCCAATCCAAATAACAGACTGGTCCAATCTCTTCAAATCATAGAATCACCAGAAATAGGACCTAACCTGTGGGAGTGTAATGATCTTCAATTACGATCTGGACGTATCATTAAAAATGAGGGAGATAAAACAGTTCATATTGAAGATCAGTTATCAAGAGAACATCAGTTACAACAAGAGGATGTAAATAAGCAGCAGACTCATAATCAAGAAACCACATCCTCTCCTCCGTTCCTAGAACAATTAGTCATACCTCGACCTTTACAGTATCCTAACTTTGACATTCTGGGAGAATTACAAAATTTGTATATAAAAATCTCGTTCCTCCAAGCCATTCAAGATATTCCTATATACGCAAAAACTATTAAAGAATTGTGCATAAAGAAACCAAGGAGGAATATAACAACTAATCCAAGAGTCCAAGTAGTCGGTACTTTATCTGATCTATTATCTGGGAAAGAAACACCCATTAAATATGAAGACCTAGGAAATCCAATTGTAACTGTTCAAATTTACGGTCAGACCCTATCTAATGCCTTAGTTGATCTAGGAGCTGCAATCAATATTTTAACAACCACTACCTGTCAAAAGCTCGACATTACATCTGTAGAACCCACCTCTACTTTGTCAGAATTGGCTGACCGATCTGTGGTTAGACCAGAAGGTACTCTACATGATGTCATGGTCTCTGTAGATTCCTGGGAATATCCAACCGATTTCCTGATAATTAATCCAAAAACCCGTCTTGATGGACACCCACTAATCCTAGGTAGACCTTGGCTTGCCACTGCCAATGCTTACATTGGTTGCCGGCAAGGAAATATGACCATAACCAAAGGACCTGATATCAAGAATTTAGTTCTATACCCTCCAGCGCAGCCAAGTGTCACAATAATTAAAACTAACAAGTATCATGTATCATACCTTACTGATAACATTAGATCTCCATTGACTATACAAGAGGCACTTGATTTTAAAGATCAAACAGAAGATGATGCCATTAACAATTTCATTAGTCAAATTGAATCTGGAACCTGCACACAATGTCACATGATAGAAGCAGCATTTGATAATGAATTAGAAGAAGATCCTCTGAAAGACAAACATGATCAAACAATACCTGTTACTTCTGTCGCAAATAGTAAAATTGTGGAAATTGAACCGGGAAAAACTTTAAATGTCAATGCCAATCTCACATCTGAACAAGAAACTAAACTCATCCATCTGTTAAGAAAATATCAAGAAGCATTTGCATGGGATTACCCTGATATGAAAGGAATCGATCCACAATTGTGTACACACCACATTTATATAGAAAAAGATGCTAGACCTGTCCGTCAACCGCAAAGAAGACTTAATCCTCATCTAAAGGATGTGGTAAAAGCGGAACTTCAGAAACTTTTAGATGTCAATTTTATTTATCCTATTTCTGACAGTAAATGGGTCTCTCTGCTTGTGGTGGTACCAAAAAAGAATGGGAAATGGAGAATTTGTGTGGGTTACAGGGAACTCAATAAAGCAACATAAAAAGACCACTTTCCTCTCCCGTTCATAGACCAAGTGCTAGATACTTTGGTAGGAAAGAAATTCTTTTCTTTCCTGGATGGCTTCAGTGGATACAATCAGATTCAGATTGCCCCTGAAGACCAAGACAAAACTACTTTCACTTGTCCTTGGGGAACATTTGCTTACCGAGTTCTACCTTTTGGCCTATGTAATGCTCCCGCCACATTCCAAAGGGCTATCCTTAGCATTTTTGCAGATTTAATAAATGATGGACTTGAAGTATATATGGATGACTTTACACCATATGGAGATGATTTTGATCCAGCACTAAATACCCTAGAAAAAGTCCTACAACGCTGCATAGCTACCAGGCTTTGCTTAAGCCACGAAAAATGTTACATGATGATGACTGAAGGACTTATTCTAGGACACTATGTTTCAGCAGCCATCATTTAGGTAGACCTGGCCAAAATCCAAATACTTTTGCTTATTCTCACTCCTACCACTCAAACAGAGGTACGCAGATTTCTTGGATTTTCTGGTTATTATAGACGATTTATAGAACATTATTCACACATCGCTGCACCTTTATATGCACTAACTGGTAACGTTGATTTTCTTTGGACAGAAAAATGTGAACGTGCTTTCAAGGATTTAAAGAAGCTCGTATCCACAGCCCCAGTCCTTCGAGGACCAAACTGGGATTTGCCATTTCAGATATCAGTTGATGCCTCAGATACAGCCATTGGCGCAGTCCTTGGGCAGGAAGAGGATAAAAAACCATACGCTATCTATTACATCAGCAAAAATTTATCCCCTACTGAATTAAATTACACTGTTACTGAAAAATAATTCCTAGCTGTAATACATGTTGTCAATAAATTTAGACATTATATTACAGGCTATCTTGTTATCTTGTATACGGATCATTCCGCCATAAAATATTTAGCAAATAAGCCTGTCACAAATGCCAGAATAACTAGATGGTTGTTCTTATTGCAGGAATTCGATATCACAATCAAGGACCGGCCCGGCAAAGAGAATCCTGTAGCCGATTTTCTCTCAAGAATGCCAAATCCAATTGATGCAGCAGTAGTTGAAGATCGATTTTCGGACGAACATCTATTTGTTGTTGCCGTTCAAACACCCTGGTATGCTGATGTTGCCAATTACCTTGCAGTAGGTAAACTACCAAAACACTTAACCCCTAATGAACGAAAACAGATTGTTCAGAAGAGTACTCGATTCTCTTGGATTGGGGGCTATTTGTTTCACACAGGGGTAGACATGCATATCAAGAGATGTGTTCAAGAAGATGAAATCTTTGACATCCTAAAAGTCTGTCATAACGGACCATGTGGGGGACACTTCGCTGAGCGTAGAACTGGACACAAAGTATTACAGACAGGATATTATTGGCCCACGATTTTCAGAGATGCAAAGAAATTTTTCCAAGCCTGTGACAGCTGCCAGCGAGAAGGACGTCCTGGTCAAGCTGATAAGATGCCTTTGAAACCACAGTTAGTCATCGAACTATTTGAGCGATGGGCTCTTGATTTCGTTGGACCCATAAACCCTTCATCAAATCAGAAAACATATATCTTGGTGGCAACAGAATATGTCACCAAATGGGTTGAAGCAGAAGCATTGCCAAGAGCCACAGAGGACTCTGTCATACAGTTCCTGTTCCATCTATTTGTACGTTATGGCCTTCCAAGGGAAATAATTACAGACGGAGGACCACAATTTCCTGGCAATAGATTAGCTGCAACACTTAATAATTATCATGTCCAGCATAAAATCACTACTCCATATCAACCACTGGAGAATGGACAAGTAGAAACCAGCAATAAGGTAATAGAATCAATCCTAACGAAAACCATTGCGTCACATAGGCGTGATTGGGCTGCCCGACTACCTGAAGCACTCTGGGCCTATAGAAAAACATGGAGAAGCACCACTGGTTACTCACCTTATCAATTAGTGTTTGGAAAACAACCCATTTTTCCTACAGAATTTGAAATCCAAACATTACGAACAGCACAAAAAGTTGGCTTAGATCTAACCGAGGCACAGATTAATCGACTACAGCAGATCAATGAATTGGAAGAAATTAGGCTCTCTGCACTACAAAATACATCACCGATTCAACAGCAGCGAGCTAAATGGCATGACGCGCTCATAAAAAACAAAGTCTTCCACGAGGGAGATTGGGCTCTGTTATATGACTCTCGGTTTCAGGACTTCCCTGGGAAACTCCAGACTCGTTGGTTGGGACCATACGAAATCCAGAAGGTACATGAAAATGGGACCATCACTTTAATTACCATTGACGGTTCTGGATATGCCTTCAAAGTAAATGGCCACCGAGTTCATCTCTATCGTAAACCACTCACTCGGGAATCCTTCTGCCAACAGCTATGCAGAGACACTGATATGGAGATTTTATGAGAGGAAGAGAAGTCTTCCTCACCTGTAATTCATTAAGGAATTCATTTCTTTTCACAATTTGTACATAATTTCTTTTCTTCAAGTCATTCGTGTACATATGTTTGAACTAAATGTGTTCTTTTGCTCAAAGATTTCGATTTTTGCCGTTCCTGAAACGAATGGCGTTTGCGTGTTTCTGCTGTTCCTTTTCAAAAGAAACAACATTTTTGGTTTTTTGATTTTTCTGCGGTTCCTTTTCAAAAGGAACAACATTCTCGATTTTTCTGCTGTTCCTTTTCAAAAGGAACAGCATTCTCGATTTTTCTATTGTTCCTTTTCAAAAGGAATAGCACTCTTGATTTTTCTGTTGTTCCTTTTCAAAAGGAACAGCACTCTTGATTTTTTTGCTGTTCCTTTTCAAAAGGAACAGCATTCTCGATTTTTCTGTTGTTCCTTTTCAAAAGGAACAGCATTCTCGATTTTTCTGCTGTTCCTTTTCAAAAGGAACAACACTCTTGATTTTCCTGCTGTTCCTTTTCAAAAGGAACAACACTCTTGATTTTTGCTGTTCCTTTGTCAAAGGAACGGCATTTGCTTGTTTTGTTGTTCCTTTTCTAAAAGGAACAGCATTTTGATTTTTGATGTTCCTTCTTCAAAAAGAACGACATTGCGGTGTGTTTGCTGTCCCTTTTTCAAAGGCGCAGCATATTTTTGAATTTTGTTGTTCCTTTTTCAAAAGGAACGTCAGTTTGAGTGTCTTGTTGTCCTTTTTTTTTTCAAGAAAGATAACATTTTTTTATTTTATTTTCTGTTGTTCCTTTTTCAAAAGGAACGGCATTGGTGTGTTTTGCTGTTCCTTTTTCAAAAGGAATGGCATTTGCACTTTTGGGACTTATGCTCCTTTATTGTTCTTCTCTCAAAAAGGAACACTTCTAGCATACTTTTTCTCTCCTTGTGAAACAGCTTATCCTTTTGCTGATCTAAATTTGAGGATGCTTCTTGCTCCTGTTCTTTCAAAGTCTTTTAGAGACAGCTATGCACTTATGCAATGAATACAAAATCACAACATACTGAAATCAGAAAATTATAAATCGCTATCTTTATAAGGCTCTGTATTGGTAAGAGGATAGAAGGAAGGACATACTTATCTTTTGTTGTCATTGTCTTACTAATTTTGCCCTGATTGGTTATCTTTATCATGCCATTCTTTTTAATCCTCTTTGATTTTTGTTTAGGAATAAGAGCAAAGGGTTTATATCCTCCTATTGAGATGATAAGACTTCTTCCACCATTCCTACTCTTAAGGAGTGTTGAACCACCCTTTGTGTATATATAAGGAAAAGTGCTTTATGAAAAGAAAAGAAAAGAAAGTAAAACAAATGAATTATAAGTTGCCAAATGCAGGATAGGGGGTCTCATCAAGAGCCAGCCTACCATGATCATGAGGATGGAAGTGAAGTGGCATTCCCACTATGGCCACCACACCAGGGATATGGTCCAAAAGGTATATCAAATAAACAAACCTTGGAACAGGAGGTCTCATCACGAGCCGGCCTGCCCACTCTTCGCCCCCTCCTCGTGAATGGCATTATGGCTAACTGGTTACCAAGCCAGCATAATGGCCTACACTTTGACATTACATTCCTTAATATGCACATAAAGGATCATGGTTCCAGGGTTGAAATAAACAACTCTGCCAGGGTTATGGACACCTGTCGGCAGCAGAGCACTGTTAATGGTATCGAAGTCACATTGATTACACCAATAGGTAGGATACTAATACTCTTTTGTTTCTTATATCCTAGGCACTAATCATACATTATTTCCCGACTTATATATCGCATGAACATTTATTACCACCAATCATGGCAAAGGAGGTGACAATGACCACTTGCGATTTGGCAAGTATGACAGACGTCCTATCCCCTGGCCTCGCATCATATCACAGCAGCCTCTTACGTAATACGCGATCCAACTTTATGCCTCGATTTCGGTAATCCGTTGTTTTTCTAAAAATGGCGTATTTTCATACGCTGTTCCTTTATGACTTGGTTACAGATCGGGTGTTGCTCCTTTCTTTGATGGCTGGGATAGCCTATCGCATTGTGGGGGGGAGGTTAACCTCATTATTCCCCGGGTTATGTGTCAGCTCACTATTTGGGAAAGATAGTGTACCAGGGAATAGCACGGCTTAACGGCATGATATTTCTATTTTCTACACAAGTTGTTGTTCATAAGTCATTTCTGTTGCATACTCTGTGTTTTTTTCTAAATCCTACGATTATTACCCTCTCTGTGTTTCAAACAGCACAAGCAGTTGCTGTTCCATTGAGAATCCACAGCGAAACCATGGGAGGCAGGGCAATTCGAAGCGAACCACAGGAGTTGACAGTCTCCGCTACTGCTCGGGAGATCCTGGAAAGAGCAGGGTGGCTAACTTATCTCAGTCGCCTACAGGAGTCTAATGAAACTGTGGCGATGGAATTTCTGCAGAACCTGCAGGAGGATCACTCCACAGTGAGGGGGAAGCGGATAGCGGTCACCGACGATATAATCGCAGAAGTCTCGGGACTACCAGCCACTGGACCTGTATGGACACTAAAGAAGGAAATATTACAGAAGATCACAGAAATTTTCCAGGACGAAGGCCAGAACTTGACGATTAAGGGAAGGGAGTCCTGCCAGCAATGCTAGGAGAACCCTGGGCAGAATTAGCAAGAACAGTACAAAGCTACATCACCTGCGAGGGGAGAAAAGACGTGGTAAGGCCACGACATCTTAAACTCTTAGCTGTTTTAAAACAGAAATGCTCTGTAAATCTTCCTGCACTTTTGAATTCATTACTTCATGACGTCGCACGAAGCCTAAAAAAGGCACAGCATGTAGAGTCAGTTGTCAGCCACCATGGATTAATTCGATTAATAGTTAGTCATAGTCTCACCCAGCAGCAAAGCAGCTGGGAAGAGCTAATTGCAATAATTGAGGGGAGGGCGACAGCACCATCCCCAAAACGTAAACATACTACAAGCACACCAGAACGTCCGGAAAAACGCAGAGAATTAGGAAAACAAAAACATGTTGCGAGCACATCTGAACGACCAGAAACACGCCAGGAATCAGCAAAGCGTAAGCATGACACTGATACACCGGAACAGCCAGAGAAACGCAGAAAATCAGTCCGGTTAGCCCGGATAAGAGGAAGGCTGGAAAAGCTCTAGGAAAGCACCAGCCAGCCAGTGGTAATTGAGGACGAGCAACCCTCACGGCCAGAAGTAGAAGAAGAACAAGCTGAAGGAGAAAAGGAAGGAGAGGCCGAGGAGGCCGAGCAATCCGAAGAGGAAAATGAGGAAGCAGTTGAGCATTCAGAAACAGAAGCTGAGCATCCTGAAACAGAAGCTGAGCATCCTGAAACAGAAGCTGAGCATTCTGAGGCAGAAGCTGGACAATCCAAGCAGGAGGAGGAAATGGGACAGCAGGTAGGTAGCCCACCACAGGACCCAGTGGGAGAAGATGAATTGGCCGCAATCTTGGCCAATATGGGTGAGTATGGCCAACCTTCCACTCCATCATACCTCCATGGCAAACCCCAGGAAGAAGATACATCCGAAAAACAGCATGCAGAAGAGGCAGAAGAAGGAAATCTGCCTGTTCATGATGAAAAGGAGATAGGAGACACTGAACGGGAACAATCTTTTCCCAAGGCACCAGAGGAAATTCCAGAGGAAGAAGGGATAGAAAAAGAAGTCACGGAACCAGTTAGGGTTCCTACCCCATAACAGCCAGCACAAAACAGTGAAGAAGCACCCCAGGAGAAAGATCCAGGGACTAGTCACGGCCCAGAACGCAGCAGAAAGCCTGCTGTTCCTTCTAATAAAACATTGGAAATTAGGGAATTACGAAAGGAACAGCGGAGGTTATTGAGCATAATAGCCCAGCTCCACCAGCAGATCAGGATCCTGAAAGCGAGGCAGAGGGTAAGGAAGACCGCAGGGAAGAAAAATATGACCACTGCAGTAAAAATCCGCAGGATAAAAAGGTGAAGGACCAAAAATCGCCCTGCTGATCAAAACCCTGCTGAAGATCCAGCTGTTATTCCAAATGATGCTAAAGACCCAGTTGTTGTTCCAAATGATGCTAAAGACCTAGCTGTTGTTCCAAATGATGATGAGGGACAGACTGCTATTCCATTTGAAAAGGAACAGCAGCAAGCTGATATTCGTGTTAAAAATGAAACGGATAACAAGAAAATTCAAACGGAGGCACCACCCTCAGGGGTGATAAGGGTTCTGAACTCGAAACAACGCAATAAGAAAGTTCAGGTAAAACTCCCGGCCTCCACTGCTGCATGGAGAAGAGATCCAAAGATAGTGACCTTGCGCAAGGGTTTGAAACAGGCCCAGCAAGAAGCAGAAAGTCTTAGAGAGCAAACAGTCCCTCGCGAGAAGTATGAAGAACTACAACAGCAACTAAGGAACATCAATCAATCCGAAAGCCAGGCCTTTGAAGGGTGGCGAAAGGAACAAGAGAAAGTTGCAAAGGTAACTCGTAGGCTAGATATTGTTATCAAGCGGATGGATACCTTGTGTTCTTTATACAATGACGTTTTAGCATGTAGGGCCCCTGCCAAAAACTATGCTCTGTTTTTACTGGAACGAAACTTACAATTAAAAATAAAAGTTGTTAAAGTGGGCGCCCTGATACAAATTAACACTGTCAATGACTTTATAGATTGTTGTAAACATTATGGGGTGAAGGTCCAGAGATTGCTATGTGAATTTTATTTGCATAACCGCGTGCTAGATCAGGAGACTGAGCTGAACCCTGGCCCTTTTGTTGGAGACATCCAATTGCAAGCATTCATATCATTCGGGGTTAATCAGATTAAATGGCTCAAAGCATATAACACTTTACAGAGGCAGGAAAATGGCCTAGACTTGTGGGTAAGGGCTGAGCCTAGGGACCCAGTACGGTTGTGGAAAGCACATAGAAACCTCATGAGAACTCCGGGTGTCATCGAAACGTTAGGACCCATGCACGAGGCACTCATTCGACAAAGTTTAGAATATTTTCTTTCTATCAAAGACCTCACCATTGATGCAGCCAAATTTCAGTACCGAATCTCTAATCCAAACATCCAGGTCAGGGAGCCATTTAAATATGAGAATTTTCAATTAGCTGCCAACCGTTTGAACCTCTATGGCGAAAGCATTTTGAGGGCAGGGCCATCCTGGTTAGGATATAGATTCTGCAGTCCAATTATCTGGCACCCTGCACCCGGATATCAAGCCCTATATGAGATGCCTGAGGGTCAAACAGGCCAGTTCTTTGACTACCTAGTCACTCACCATGGTTGTAGGCCTCCGCATGAAATTCCTTCTCCAGCCTATTCTCTCACTGCTTTGCATGTCAACTACAACGTTTTCATGAGAGCATGAAACAGGGTAAGCAGGGGGGTGTGTGGAGTACTAAAAAGGTATGTTTTTGATGATCATTTCAATGGCTTTTCAGTGGGACTTGTGAATCTTTTTACATCATGAATGTGGAAAACAATAAAGAATTATGACAAAACATGTGGAATTAGTATGCAAGACTTAACCGCTGATAGTTGTCATTCTCCTATGCAGGAAAGGGTAAAAATGAGGATCTGTTGTTCCAAAGAAAAAGACAAGAACAGGGTAACTGTTGTCCCTTTGACGAAGGACCGAGTGCAAACGAGGCTAAGCAGGTTGAAGCAAACCGATCCGGAAAAGGAGGAGAAGGCACCAACTTGGCGGAGGAGAAAAGAAGTGATTAAGGATTAACAGTTTGGCGAATCCCTCGGGATCTTCGATCCTGAGGGATCGCTGCTTTATTTATCTTATTTCTTAGACATCTCCGCCGTCACCCTTATATAAAGGGACGGCACTGTTAGCTTTGGGATGATGCTTTTATGTAACTTTCTGTTAAAGATTGAACTTTGATCATCGAGTCTTGTTGAACTTGGCTCATTGTACTTTCTATTTTGATGCATTAATACAAACTTGGTGATTATCTTATCTCTGCATCTGGATTAACCTAAAGCGGTGTACCCTTGAGGCTAAGGGCCCAGCCCCGGAGGACACTTGCTTCTATATCACTACGATTTTATTTCTACGTGGTTTGCTTATCATCATTAGTTGGTAATCTGATATGCTTTATAAGTTACATCATATGCTCTGTTAAGATTCATTCATTAAGGTTTTTATAACTGTTATATTGACTCTGCATTATCTCACCAATACCTTTAGGGTTGATTGAATATTATTAGACTTAATTGAACATTGTTATTATTTTGTTACGGAGCTCTTATACTGTATATTCGTGTTGTGGAATTTACCTTAAAGATGTGTTCTTTATGATTCAGGATTAATGCTGTTCCATCTTGAAACGCAATTGTAATTCCTGTTGATGACGATTGGTGCTAAATCAGATTACTCTTCAAGTGTGTTGTGTGTGTATGATTTTCAAATGCTGTTCCATAACTTATTAGTAATTAGTGTTGTTCCATTAGCGTGTGCTGCTTGATTTGCTTGGAGAATGAAAGATTGATGTTTGATTACAATGAGTGCATTTGAGTTGATAGGATAAAGCTTGATTACTGCTTGCGAGGTTTAGTTATTCAATTGTTGTTCCATTTCAGAATTGCTGTTCCATTTTAAGCATTGTTGTTCCATTCTAGATTTGTTGTTCGATTTCTTATTTGTCGTTCCATTTTTACTTGTTGTTGCATTTACTCGCATTTGTTATTTTGGTGTGAGAGACGATCTGTGGCTGTAGTGAGCCTCGGCATTTACTGCCTCGCTCCCAGACCCGTGGTCCATGCTCTAATTTCCTTTCCATCAGTTTCCAAAGGGATGGGCTATTGCTGTCGAACCCTTGATTGATAAAGTTTCCTAGCTTTAAGAGTGTGTGATTTAGTCATTTGAAGTAACTTAGTTATAGACAAGCATCCGTTTACTCTTGTATTTTTGTAGAACATTGTACTACTAGCATTACTCTGACAAATAGCCTCAGATTGAGTCACTCTTTGAAATAACCAAACGCTCCCGGATTGACATATTAATGTGAGGTAATTAGAGGTGAAAGAGACCCTTTTTATAGCTCTACAGTTGGTATGCTCTGTTAGGAGAAACATAAGGCACATCCTCTAGCTCTGGCATCTTATCATCAAGCGAATGATGAGGAGGTGTACTACCAGAAGGATCATTGACACCGTGACCATGATTTGATGGGTTAGTACTACCAAAATCATCATGATCACCACCCTCATCGTCATGATCTGGTGGGGTAGTGTTGCATGAAGGCTCATCTGACATATCCGCCGATGTATGTTTTGTGTCCCTCATCATTTCCAGTACCCTACTAGCTCTAACGATATGATGCATAAGAGTCATCATCTCACACAGACATTCCCTCAAGAGATTCACAAACCTAGGATTTGCACTGGCGTCTCGATCCCTCACAGGGTGGACTCTCTCCTCAACCAAAGCTCTAGACAATTTTTCACAGTATTCTATCTTAAATCACATACCAACTCTACAGGCTCGGATGCCCACAAACCCACGAGGATGTACCTCACCCTCTTGGGCCTCGCCCATCTCCTCATCTTCTCCCCCGGGTGGGGGAGGAGGCATGTCCCCAAGGAATGTGCCAATGTCTACAAAATATATAGTACATGACAATAATTAGATAATTACATTAAACAATTTTAATAAAACAAGTTAAAGAATGTTCTAGAATAAATTTTATTCTAATTAATTAAAATAATAAAATTAAACTAGATTAATTTAAATAAAACACTAATATTACCTCTTTCATCTGTGGGATCATCTAGTGTGAGGATGATGTTGGGACACTGTCTCCAATCAATACCCACGTACGGAAATGTTAACAAGATAAATGCATGGTCATCCTCACTGTCTAATAGTGTCAATGCCTTGGCATAAATCCTGGCTAGATACTCCCACAGGACCCTCTTGGGCATCATCTGGACCCACATGTGCATCCGGACCTTAGTCAACATCCTAGGAGGGATATGGTCAAATGTAGACCTTGTCTAGGAAAACCTTTCAAAAAATAAATAAAAAAATCTTTAAAGCGAAAGGGAATCTCATCCTCCCATGTATCATCACACAACATCTATCTAAAGCCATACAAAACTGCGTCAAAAAAAGACAGACCATCTGATCCATCATGGTGCTTGGACCAAAGAGTAGACATAATACAAAAGAGGGTAACTAATGTGTTTCCCATCACTAGTAAAGTGTGCAATGGTGGCTACTATTAATGAGAGGAACCTAACCTCCTGTGCAACAAAAGAAGAAATCCATAACTATCCACCATGCACCTGAAAATCTATTGGAGGGACTCCATGAGGCCCAACATATCTCTGGGACTATGCAAGCTAAATCTTTGCTATAACCCCATGGGGGACATTAGGGAACTGGGTAAAATCCTTCCTTCTCTCGTATAGGCCAGTGATAAAATATATGTCCTCCTCAGAGGGCCTATACCATGCCTCAAGACCAATATGGAAACCCTACTCCTAGACACTCCACCAGCAGATCAAATGCGTCAACAAGATAGAGTGTGCCTTCAGGGATGTAGCCTCCTCATATTACTTGAGTAGGCCTACATTCCTCAAGAGCACTCAAGTCGTAGCGCTAATAGGGTGAGGATATAAATCCCTCTCCCTCTGTTGGGCATCCCATGGTCAGACCACATTGTATTGGTCCGCCATTTTCTCCTTCTCCTGTTGGACCTCCTTTTGCTAACGTCTGTGCTACATGATTGACATATAAAGTACATCAACCTCATACATACAATACATTTTTTATTAAATGAAAAAAATATTTATAAATATGGAAACATAACTTTCTATATATAAAAAAAAACAGTGCACCCAAAAAATAGTAATGCACCTACTCTCGTGCACTATCAGACACAACTACACTAGATATAGTGTGCACATATGTATGATGCACCATTGTTGGTTCACATATTTAAATTTTCACTGTGGTGTGTCTCAAACTTATGCACTAGTGCACACATCTAACCTTTTCACACCGATACAAAACGTTCAGGTTATCGAACACACTGAGCTATATTTTTTAATATTATTTTTATGATGCATTTGGTAAATATAAATGCACAGAGTGTAACCTAAAATTGCACATGCCAATGTACAATTTTATATCTTTTCCCAGTGCGTTTTCATTTACAAAACAAATGGAAAAAATAGAGGTACATTAGGTTCATGCACCGAACGTTGGTGCACCCTGTAAATTTACAAGGTGCACCGTTATCAGTGTGAGTTGAAGTTGTCAAGTGCACTACACATGAAAAAAGTAATTGAAAAGCAGTGGATTTTTTGAGCTAATTTTTAATTCTAATCCACTAAAAAATTAAATTAGAGAGAAACATAGACATTACCTAGACATTTTCTCTTCGAGGAGGCATTGTTGACACATAATTGAGAGAAAAAAAATCACCACCATTTGAGAAAATTGGAAAGCCATGTACTGAGCATGGTACGAAAGGATGGTGAGCAAGAGAAGTACTGATGTCAAGGCACTTGCATGAAGTAAAAGTGGCACCAGTGCATCAAAACTCTACAACACTATAGATGGTCAAAATGAAATTTATAGTCGAATTTTTTTTTTTTATTCAATGCTCTTCCATTGCATTATTATAACTTCACTAGTGTGTCAGATATACAAGAGCACCACTTTTTTTCAATTAAAAAACCTATAGCATTGTTTTTGTTGAGACGCCAAGGGGCATTCTAATACATGTATTGTACTGGTGATTTATTGGACTATAGCACCCCATTTGAAAATATATATATAAACCACCTAGTAATGCTCTTTAGAAGACGCATTGGGGTGCTTTAATACATGAACAACATCAGTGCTTCGTTGGAATATAGCACCGCATTTTTGTTTTAAATTAAAAAATATAACATTGCTCCTTCTAAGTATGCACCGGGGAATTTTAATACAATAAGGGCTTCGGTGCTGTGGGTGTATATAGAACTGAATTTTTTTTTAAAGTTAACATTTTTCGGGTGTTATCGATCATTCAAGTACTGATGTGTTTTTTTATTTAGCGCACCGTTTTTTTTATATATAGAAATAAATTTGTCATGGTGCACAATGTTCTGTTCATCTCTGGTGCTTATATGGATAGTAAATCACTAGTGTGTTTTTATATTGTAGACTCACCATTAAAAAAAACATCCGCTAAAACATTTGCCTGCCCACCTCTGCTAGTGACCTCCGCTAAAAATGAATTTTTGGGATATTTTTATAAGGGTTTCCACAAAAACCTTCACTAGAAGGCATTTTCCTTATAGTGACTATTCATGATTATATTCTTTCCTTTCAATTAGTTATGGGTTTGTTACATTGTTATGGTCACATTACATTCATTATCCCCTTAGGCGCATTCCTAAGTACCCCATGCTATACTTCATAGATACATTACAATATCCAACTTGATTGCTTCCTCCTTTTTCTTTTTCATTCCTAAGTTTTGATATATGATCATTCATTTTTTCATGAGGGTAGTCAATTTTTTTTTCATATATTATAATCTCTATTTTTATTTTTCCTTCCTTTTTTTGAATGTTTTGAGATTCTAATCAAATTTACAAATTGCATAGTATAACTTTTTAGTAGTGACTTTGGTGGGATTTAATGGTGATGGATTCCTCTTACATAATATCCCAGGCTAACAAAGTGGAACAATTAGGGTCTTAATTCACTCCCTTAATTTGAACAAATCACCTTATCACTAAACCTTAGTTGTCATCTCACCTTTGGTTCATAAACACACCCTCTTTCTCGAGGCATTCACACTTTTAATGAGTCTAAGCACTACAAGGACCTTTAAATTAGAACAAACCTAATGATTTTATGGCTTAGATAAGCCTAAGGACCTTACTTATTCCAAGATTGACCTGGAACTTAATAAGACCTTTCAAACTAGAATAGAAAGTTCATTAACTTAAGGATATGTGTGTGTTTGTGTGTATGTGTGTGTGTGGAGGATTTTAGCCTCATTAGATAACAGTTGTAATGATTATATATGTAAATTTGGATTCACATTAGAAAGGAGGGTTACTAAGGACCTCATTGTCTATCTTGCTTAAGATTTTACTAGGTTTACTAGATTCTCATGACTTATAGTACTAGATTAATTGGGAACCAATATCTCATGAAGCTCAAGCAAGTAAGACCATGAGCTTATCTACATCTATTATGCTCAAGTAAAACCATTAATGACCAAATTTTAGAACTCAATTAATATCTTTTATGCCATTTCCCAAATGGAAGGCCTAATCCTTTTCACAATGCAAGATAATTTCTTCCATGGTTGTTTACTTAAATTGTTGTTTCCTTAAATGTTGAATGATAGTTATTAGAGTTGGCAATGAAATTCACTTAATAGGTTTCATTTGGATGTCTCTATGGTCACATTTCCTCTTTTGAATGGACATAGTACTTTTTTATGATTAGAAAACTAACAAATAACTTGTTCCAGAGTCCTACATTTAAGCGAAGTATAACACATTTGATAATATCAATCAGTATCCAAAGGCTACATTGTTTGTAGGATATGCCATTATCAATAGCAGCGTTAGGAAAAACCCAGAAAAGGAGGGAGCATGATTGTTAAAATTTGAACCCAAATCATTGTCATACAACCATTCCAAGTTGTTGCTAGACCATGACTCAAACAATTATAGTTCATATGATTTTTATTAATAAAAAAAACATATTTAAATCATAAAACATGGCTTATTTGTTTACATTATTTTTCACTTTACAATGATCTTTTTAGATGTTGGTATTCCACTTATTGAGAGTAAGGTTATGATCATATATTTCGAAGTATAAGTTGGCTAATAGTAAGAAAGAGAAACTTCTTATTTATGGTACTTCTTGGCTCCATTATTAGAGTATAGTGAAATAGGTTGCTCTTTAGAACATCAACGCATTAATAGCACTTCAAAACTAGATTTAAAGAGAAATGATGGTGTTACCTTAATATTTAGAATAAGAAAAAGTTATTTTATATAGTGCCCATTTGTTTTGACTAGTTTTATAGGTTAGATCATATTATTACATGACATTTTATTTATTAAATGACATAGTTTATTGATATGTGTTGCAATGATGAAACTCAAACTCTTTAATTATTTTGATTGACTATAATTGGTAATGGTAAGCATGAATGAATTTTATTTAAATGTCTATTTGATAACATGGATAAATAAAATGTACATTTATACAACACAATTAACATTATTAATTCATAATTATGATATATGACTATCAATTTATATGTGTTTGAGATGCATTAATTTTTAGATGCTACTAATGGTTTATCTATTGTGGCAGAAAAGCTATATTGACATGGGATTTCATGGAAATTGGATTGAGTTATGACATTATAATATATAATGCACTTAATGATATGATTTAATTTGTGATTATGGAATAATTTGATGTGTACACTTTAGTGTATGCGGGCATGGTGAATATTCTTGTCAATTAGTCCACAAATAGGTAATTGAGTTGCATGGAAGTGCATATGGAATCATTAGGGGAGGAGGAATAACATTTATTTTTCCACTTACTAGCACTCATCTTTCATGATCTAGATTGAAAATATGGTGATGTTTTTACATAGAGGTTGCATATCAGTATGAGGGTAGGCCATGAATTTTATCACTCATGAGGTTTATCTAAGTGTTGCAAAATAAGTTGGCATCTTTATTCCTCAATGACTATTAGTCTCTCAACAAGTTAGAAACAAAGTTGAGTCAATATGATCTCAATAGTTGCACCATTCCCCACCAAGGAAAGTGGATTCTTGGAAGGTATGCATGAGCAAGGCACCCTTTGTACTTGCTGAAAGATAACTCCTAAAGGGTTTGAAGTAGCATGGCACTCGTGGTATATGATATATTTGTTGAGTAAAAATGAAAAGATGATTGATTAAGCATGTGAAAAGATATTTGACTAAGCACGTTCATTTTATTTAGTTTGAGAAAAGTTATGATGCATGGTTGATTGATTGATTAAGCATATTCATTATTGCATTTCATAACTAAGAGATAAAATAATTACTTAAAAATTATTTGAAGATATATACATTAAGAGATGTGATAGATTATAATAAACTATAAATTAATTATTGATGAACCAATGAATCAAAAATAAGAAAGAGGAACAAAGAATTCAAATTCATATGGAAGAGCGATAAAAGAAAAGTGGGGTATGAGATATTAAAAAGAGTTAATAATTAAAAATAGTAACTATGTGTGCACTCATTGAAATAGGAAAAGAGTAGGAGATCAAGGGAACATCTAGAAGTAAAAATACAAGATGTAATTAGGTGAGGAATAATCATTAGTTTATCTTTCTAGATAAGGAATTACTTGTGCGCTTCTGCATATGAATAAAATATAAAATTACATCTTTGCATGAAATGGGCGAGTTCAGTAATGAAGCTTATAAAATGGATGCTTGAGCTAGAGGGTTGATACCTAATACTCAATGGTTGTCATAATACTATACTTTCTATTGGTGAGTGTTGGAGAGTGTGGTCTATTAGAGAGTGTCCTTGAGGTGGAGACTTCCTTCCAAGCTTAATGGCTTCACTCTGTTCTAATTTTTCTAGATTAATACCTTTCATATAACCCCATTGTAACTCAAGGGTTCTTGGGGAAAGAGAGTATCCATTGGAGTTGGTAAGGTAGTCAACTAGTGAATTATCCAAGCATAGACAAGTTTATGAAAGAAGGATTTGGGATCACAATTCAAGGATTTAACAAATAAATAAACTATTTTATGGTAATTCTTCTAATCCTATATTATGAGTTAGTATTTTTTATCATGGTGAAATTGTAAGTTGACTATTATTTTGAGATTATGCACATTTTGTTGTCGTTTAAAGGGGAATTATTATCATCAATTCGCTCATATAATTTTCTTTTTTTTTCTTTCTTATTCCTTTTTTTCTCCTATATCTAGGTATACACATGTTGATCGAGACCTATCAAAGGTTTTATGAAAAGAAAGGGACTCATGTTCCTTCTTGAGACCAGGTGGTGACCATGCACCATAGGTCTCATTCAATTCAACTTAGCAATGGATGCATGATTGCATCTTGAACATTCTCATTAGATATGGAATAATATTTTCCTTGCTATCGCAGTCCCACTCCAACTAAATCATTTGCTGCATCATTCCCTCTAACTTTCTCTCTTCAAGGCGTTAGATTCAGAAGGGGGGGCAACGTTAGTGAATTCATAATGAGCAAGCTCCAAAGCAATAGGTGAGTACACTACAACAAAACCCTTTGTTTAGCATCCCTTTTTGCTTCATTTTTTGCATATAGAGCCCATTTTTTGTGCTATTTGCATCCATTTATAAAATATGGTGCAAACCTGGATGCAAAATGTGCACCAAGTTTTGCACCAAGTCTTACACCAAGTTTAGCACCAGGTATTGCAATAAGTTTTGCACCAAGTTTTGTTCCATGTTTTGTATCAAATTTGGCACCTAATTTAGTTTCAACTACCTTTGCATCCTCTATTGCATCCACTTTTTGCGCCTACACTTCCATCAACTTTTTCATAATCTTTTGCATCCTCTTTTGCATCCTTTTCTAAATATTTTTTTGCATCGATCTTTGCAACATTTTTGCATCCCCTTTGCACCAAGTTTTGCGTCGAGGTTTATGTCTAGTTTTGCATCTACTTTTGCATCCACTTTTGTTACATCTACTTTTTCATCTTGTTTTTTATCCATATTTACAACCTATTTTGCATTTATTATTGTGCCCACTATTGCATCCAATTTTGTTGTGCCACAATTTGCACCTAGTTTGGCATCTCCCATTGCACCCACTTTTTCTTCTAATTTTGCATCCTCATTTATGTCTAGTTTTTCATAGACTTTTACATCAATGTTTGCATCCATTTTTGTATCCACTTTTGCATTAATATTTGCATCAATATTTGTGTCTCGTTTTGCATCTACTTTTGCATCAACTTCTATTGCATCCACTTTTGCATCAAAATTCTTATCCATTATTGCACCCATGTTTACGTCCAATTTTGCATCCATTTTTGCATCAAAGTTTGTTTCTTTCTTTGCATCTATCACTACATCCAATTTTGTTGTTTCATAATTTGCACCATGTTTTGCACTTAATGTTGTACCCACATTTTCTTCCAATTTTTCATCCATGTTCTCATCCTCTTTTGCATCCAATATTTTCATCAAATATCGCAACTCTTTTTGCATCCACTTTTCTGTCATGTTTATGCATTGGGTTTTGCATCTTTTTTTGTATCTACTTTTGCATCTACTTCCATTGCATCCATTTTTTTCATCCAATTTTGTTTTTCTTGTTGCACCCATGTTTGCATCCACTTTTACATCCCTTTTTGCATCTTATTTTGCATCTTTTTCTATGTCTATTGTTACATCCACGTTTTTTGCGCCACAATTTGTACCATATCTTGTGCCTACCTTTGCAACTCACATTTGCTTCCATTTTTTCATCCACATTTGCATCCTCTTTTGCATCCAAGTTCGCATCAAATATTGTCCTATATGTTTTTGCATACACTTTACATCAAGTTTTGCATCTCATTTTGCATCCACTTCTGTAGTTAGGTGGAATGTGGTATTCTCACACTGGATTGGATTTTGCATTCATATAAAAGAGTTCTTTTCCTTTGTATTTTATGAGAAAATGTAATGCTTCATATGAGGTATTTATGGATTATGTAACCTTTTTATTTTTGTTGGTTATATGCGTGTTATGAGCATGTTTTATGATAGTGATGATGTATGGCTCTCATCATGTATTGATTTGTAAATGAATGTACAATTAATATATGACCTAATAGATGACAATGCAGCTAATGTGATAAGGCATCAATGCTTCTTAACGATTCTCGGATAAGTATGAGACCCCTATGCTCAGACCTGTGGTTATGACTTGTAGAATGCATATTTGTGACATGTTTGATGAAATACTTGTCATGGCTAGTAGGGGTCCAGCTAATTCGTTGTTCAAGTATGCACATTTGTATCACTGTTTCGATGTTACTATTCATTCATGGAAGCTTCATGGAGTTTTAACGAGTGACCTGAGTTCTAGCCCTCAAAAGTGGCACAGAATCTAGGGTCACGGGCTCAGAACTAGGTGAAAAAGACCCCAGTCACTTGCATGCCCATGTTGTGAGAGCGAATGGAGGGCCCTAGGTGCATGCACGCCTATGTCAAGGGATAAACTAAGGCCTTAATGCAAAAAAATGTTAGTTTGTCTCAGGGGCTATTACCCTGGATGGGATGGATGGCTCCTGGGGGTTTTGTTGCAGGTGTATAAGGTCAGGTTGTCTATGTTCCATTGGTTCCACTTCCTTAAATGTACATGGGGAGTTGAATGAGATTGTAGTAGCCTTATTACACAACTTTTTTTCATTGTCCTTGTACTCCCCGTTCCTCGATCTTGGAGGGCCTATACAATGAACCTTATATGCTTTCCCATCATGAAGAGAATTCCTTTACATCCCTCTTCATCTGCAGAAAATTCCCCTCTTACATCATTTCCCAAGAATATTCCTTCAAACTCAGTTTTTAAGACCAGCGCTAGTGCTCATTTTCTTCCCTACGCCGATTTGCAGAGTCTAACGCTGAGTCTAGCATAGAACGGTACTAGCAATCCATTCATGACCCACGTTGACCCTCTTTTGGAAAGTTTTTAAAAATGGAGTCGAAGCTTCCAGGTCTAGAAGCTTCCTGAATGGAAGTTGGTAAATGGTTGGGCAAGATAGAGTCGAGAGAGACTGTTTGGGTTCCTTTCCCCTATTAAAATGGAACAAACCAAAGAAGATAAGGCCTCTCCCATCATAAGAGGATCCATATCCCCTCTCTCAAAGCTATATAAACTCCTCCTTTTCCAAGCTGAACTAGTCTTTTTGGAGCTTGAATAACCAACAAGATATTGATAGATTTAGCCTTCTAGTTTGTGTTTGTAGAGGGAGAATAAGTGTGTAGTGTGTTTGGTTTGAAACAAAGAGGAAAAAGCCCTAAACTTCCATTTCTTGAGGTGAATCATGAGATGCTAACAATGGTGCTAGAACCTGGACATGTCAAAGGAGACCTACAATGTTAAGGCGAAGGTTGTACTTTCCTTTTTGCTCATATTAATAAAACAGCCAATATTTTGTTTCCTATGTCAATTGCATATGCTTTTTGGTAGCTTAAGACTCCTTAACCTCTTAAGTAGGTTGAATATTTTGTATGCTATCATGTGTGCTTTGGTCTCTTGTTTATTTGTCTCAGGTGATTGATTGACGTTAAGGAGTTGATCATTGGAGCAAAGACACAAGGACTTCATCAAACAGGATTGGTGATACAAGAGGTAGGATATTGAATCCATTCTCAATCTAAGGAAACTTGTATTAGATTGTCTTATTTGTGGCTAGACCCTATCCCTAGGCTAGAGGGATTGTCTCTGTCTGTAGAGAGAATTTACCTACACCACAAATTGGTGACTCCGCTGGGGATCCATCCCTCTCTTTGGATTGTTTTCATGTCATGATTTGTGTTGACTTTTGTCATATCACTCTTTCTTTTTGGATTTTTGTGCTTTACACTATCTACTGCCTTGATTCCTAAATTTAGAATGACAAATCTGGTTTTGATTTCTTTTTCTTTTTTTTTCTTTGAATCCCTCGATCAGCGTTGTTTATTTTCTGACAGTTGCGCCAACCAACATGATTTTTCCTTGAATAGTCGCACCACAACCCTTTATGGCGCTTGTTTCTAGTTGAACAGTCATGGTGATTCCTGTAGGTTAAAATCATGGTTTCTCCTGAATCATTGCCAATGTGTCCTGTCCTCATAGGTTTTGTTTCTTGGCTTGTTTGCCTTTATTCTCCTTGACTAGAAAGCTTCGTTAGCTTGATTTGTTTGAGATTTCCTTACTTGATTTTTGAGTTTTTGGATGGTTTGTGTCCCTAGGGCATCTAGGTCATTGTCCATTCATTTTTTGGTCTGCTCATCAAGTCAAGTTGTTGGTTTGATGCTTCATGCATTTCGTTTTTTAGTCCTTGTACGTATATTTCTTTGGTTTCAATTGAACAAGTGAAAAAAATTTGTTTGCTCCTCTCTTGATTGAAAATCTCTTTTCGAGCATAGATTACATTGCTCATTTTGTTTTGATTGAGTCATGCATACTTGGTTTGAAGGGAGTTCTCTTTCTCATCCTTTGCATATGGTTGGTGTTTGGTTGTTTGGAAATTTTCATTGAAATGTTTATGTGAAATATTCATTTTATCATTCCATTGAAAAATACATCATTCTAGTTTCTTAAATTGATATGTTGCATTAAGTAGCATCATTGAAAGCTAGAATTACATCATCATGAACATTTGAAATGAAATTAACTTCTTTTGTTGTTGAAAGGACTAGTTGAAGTGCATTTGATAGGAAGGATAGGAAGTGGAAATAATTTTCATTATTTTGTTTTGGAAAGAGAAGTAGTGAAGAGTCATCTTGCTTTTAGTTGCTTGTTTGTTGCATTGATTGTTTTCTCTACTCTCAATTAGTGTAAACATTCATTGAATTGAAAGGTTTTTGTCTCATATAGTTGCATATAGGAGTTTTTCAAGTGACATCGATAGGGCCTAAAAACTGAGACTTAATTTCAAGATAAACCTTTAAAATATATTCAATTAATCTAAGGCGCATTTGAAACTAAACACTCACATTTAGAGGTCTATGCTAGAGACATGTTATGATGTCTTTAAACCTAGTAGTTGTCGTTCGCTTCGGCACTAGACAACTCTAGTATGGACTTGTGCTCCCCGTGCCATCGCGTATATAAAGGGAGATCCCACTAGGTTTGCAATTCTTTATCTGTAGGAAGCTGTGTCTTCCACCTTGTAAACGTGATACACCGAACACAACATTCGGGGAGATTGCTTGCTCGTACTTCTCGCTTTACTGGGAGGTATTCTATAATTCACGGTTACCTGGTAATCCTTTTGCCTAGATTTTCCTGAGCAGTCATTTTGGTCTTTTTGACTCTTTAAATTTAAAATATCATCGAGCACTTGTCCTTTCGAGCTCGTCCAAACCGAAAGTGACTAGAGTCATCTTTGCCTTTTTCTCAACTCTTAAAACATGAAAAGGCATTAGTTTGTTTCAGCATCTTAAAAAAAAATTCCCACGAGCACATCACATTCCTGATAGTTTTATTATGGACCACATCATGAGTATACCTTTAATATATTTTAAAGAAGCCCCGAAATTAATCTCTATTCTCTTGTTATTTGAGACAAAGTAATCATGGCTAAACCATCCAATTCACCTAGTTCCTCTTCCTCTCCTCCATCTGAGGAGCCTCTCCCTAAACTCCCGCAGTCGCTTGAGGATCAAGTTGTTGAACTCAGAATTGTTTTGAGTATTCAAACTTTGTCATATCATCCTCCTCCGTCAGATACTAGGTCACCTTATGAATATGGCCCGAAATCTCTGGATAATCCTATCCAGACTCCTGAGATTCCATCGACTCCTGAAGGTCCGCAAGGACTGGTTGGTTACCCTCTGAACCCTATGTTTGCTCATGTGATATCACGCATCATTTGTACAGTCTGTACGATTGACCTAGTGTTCCGTTCGAGTTATCCCCTCGGACATCTTCAGTTGCTCGTCATCATTTGTTTCCACCCATGGAATCTGAAGGCAAAATTCAAGTCTCCTCTCTGGGTCATTCAGAGGTTTCTGCTACACACTCTTCATGTAGTTGATGAACAGGGATATGAGTTCCCTCCAGAAGGTCTCCCTTATATGGGAAGCATCCCGACTAGCGCCTACCCTAAGTATAGTGAGCCTTTATTACTGGATGGTTATACCTCTCTAGATCAGTTAGTTTCGGGCACTCCTAGTGCCTCGTCATTGTATCACACCCCGTCTGGTCATCTGGTGCTATGCCTACCTCAGGTCCATTCATTCAAGACCCGACCTCTCGACCGATTGTACAAATTGTAGTAACTTCAATTCTGGTGCAACCTACCATTCAGTCTCCACTTTTTTTGTCATTTCAACCAACAATCTCAAGTCAAGTCTCGATGATTTCTTCTACCCCTCCAGTGAGTGGACAGACTGTGCCATCGCCTAGGGGCCAAGACCCAAATATCTCTATGACGTCTGGCACAACCAGTGTGAGTGGAATATAAACTCACATGGTTGGAATGAATCAACCCTCTTACGGTGTTATTTCGAACCCTGCTGGTCCATATGGATCAAGTAACATCCAATACTAGCAGCCATATGTGTCTCAGGTTCCAGTCCAGCCAACTTATGTTCCATATGGTTCACAAGCTATGGAAATCTGCCTTACATCCCTCAAGCTCGACCCTATGTTCATCCTGGTCCAACCATTGTGCCAAGTGGATATGGCCAGATCCAATTCGGGAACTTTCAATACCCTCAAGGTGTCACCCCAGGAACTGTCCAGATACCCTTGCAGCAACAAGGACAACTTTTGAAGCAGTAAGGGAAACCCTTGCAGAAACAAGGGCAACCTTCGTAGCAGCAGGGGTAACCTTCACAACAACAAAGGAAATCCTTGCAGCAGCAAGGGCAGGCATTGTAATAGCAAGGACAACAGCAACAACTATAGGAGCAACCCTTGCAACATTCGTAGCAAACTTTGCAACCACAGATGCAGTTTGTTCACCATTCCTCCCAACCTATGTCCTCATAAGGTCAACCTCTACGACTGCAGGGAAAACCTTTATAGAAGAAAATCCATCCTTTGTAGCAACAAGGTCAACCCGGGCAGTAGCAACCCTTGTATTCATATCAGCAAGGTTAGCCTTTGCAAGGTCAAGGTCCAGTCCTGCAGTAGCAGGCCCAAAATCCTCACGTCCAGGGTCAGCAGGTTCATCAGCCTTATAACCCGCATGTTTTGTATTAGCAGGGCAGTATCAAACCTACCCAGACCTCATCCTCCTAATGGACAGGGTAACGCTGAGTGGGGGCAGAATCAGATTCCATATGGACAAAATCCACCACAATGGGGGAAAAATCCTTACCAACAAGGATAGACTCCGCAATATGGGTCTCCTTAAAGGCCCTATATGCCATTCAATATGAAATTGTATTTCCTTTCCACATTGGAGCTACCGGATGTTTCTAGACTTACGAATGATCCCATTCTTCATTCGCCATACTAGCCTCCAGTCCCATCCAAGATTCCAAGTGATTTCCCAAAGTTTGAGGGAAAAGCGAAGGAGGATCCACAAGCTCACGTGATGTCATATCACCTCTGGTTCTCCTCCAATTCGTATGTTGATGATTCCATCCATCTCTAACTTTTTCAAAAAACTCTCACAAGTGCTGCAACGAAATGGTACATCAAATTGCCTCAAAGTACCTATAGTGAATTCAACACTATTGCTATGGCTTTCCTCACTCATTTCCAGCTATCGATTTTCTATGAAACTGGCACCCATCTGCTTATGAAACTTATGCAAGACATTGCGACCCATATCTCAGATCACATCCATGAAGGAAAGCGTCGGTGTTGCCTGATCAAGTTTGAAATTGTTGATGAGTTGTTGACATAATGGTTCACCAAATCATTCGTCAGTAAAATTTATAAGGACATAGCCATGGGTGGAAGTGTTACTGACGAGCAAGCCATCACTCATGCCCAGTATTTAGACCTCGTCTACTTACAATCTGGCACATTATATGAGATGTTACTCGATGCTCCAAGGCCATCATCAGATCTGACAGCATCGAAGTCCCCAGCTACACCACTTGTTGATGGAGTAATTGGTTCCGTGTCTCAGACCCTTGCGAAATCTTCTTCCAAACAGAAATCGGTCTCAAACACTAGTTCCAATGATCCCTCTCAAAATCCATCTAGTCTTGGTAAAACCTTTGAAGTTCATGTTGTCCAATCTACTGCCGCAGACAAAACTTCTACGGGTAAAAAGAAGGGTAAAGGAAAGGCTAAAGATGATGCCCCGAAATAGAGCCCTCCTAAGTCATCTGTTGGAGATGCTTCTCAAAGAAATCCCAAGTATCCATGCCTCATCTGTGAGGAGGATCATTACACTAAATATTGTCCCCGGCGATCTAAAGTTAGTCGCTTGCTTAAAGGGACCCTGACTACCATGAAAGAACCCTTTCCATCCCAATAGACCCAAATGGTAGACTAGCATCAGTCTTCTGCTTCTACAGGTTCCCAAGTGTTTATGATGAATACGCCTATAAATGTGGTTACCAGATCAAAATATTATCAAACATTTGCCCTGACGGTAGGGAAAGAGAAAGAAAGTACCCCTTCTTCCTCTATCCTTTCTACCTCCAGTCCTCTCCATATAGAGTGACCTAATCTTGATTCCACTATCTGACGACCCTCTCGAGGTGTGCTGCGAAGGTCCTCATATATTCCAAACACTCGAGCCGCTCAACATTATAACATTGTTGAGGATTTGGCTCAAGTGCCATCAGCTATGTCTGCTCTCGAGGTCCTTCAAAGTTGTCCTTCTCAACGGAAAGCATTGTTGTCGGCTATTGTAGGTATTGATCCATCTGATTCCAATCTTATTTGCTTTGATCTAGAAAACCATGTTCCACACTTACCTCATTAGATTGCCTTTCTCATTTAGGTAATCATTAATGAGAAGATGATTCACAGGACCATCATTGATGAAGGTGCTTCCACCTACATTATGTTTGTGTCTTGTTGGAAGGAAATTGGTTCTCCTACCCTGAACCAATCACCTAACATGTTGGAAGCCTTTAATGGATGTGATTCTCGACCATTCGATGTCCTTGCTAATCTTTCCATTACTTTGGAAGGTAAGACAATTAATGTCGAAGTAGAAATTGTTGATGCAAATCTTAACTATAATATTCTACTCGGACAGAGTTGGACCCATGCTATGCATGCAGTAGCCTCCTCTCTTTTCTGCATGCTCTATTTTCCTCAACAAGGGAAAATTGTCACTGTTGACCAATTGTCCTTCTTTGCCTCTTCCTCCTCGGATGGCAATGTTCCTTATGTGAAGCATACTAGTGCTCCATAAGAGAGTGTGGGGGTTGGAATTTTCAAAGATCCCACCTTAATGGGTATATTTCCTCTCCCACCTCCACGTGTCTCCTCAATCAACATGATATCGGTTAAGTATGATCCTTTGGTCATTCCCTCTCTCGATCTTGTTAATACATGCGGTGATGTCATGTCGTTAAGCCCTGCCAAGACCAATTATGTGGAGATTGTTTTGGCTTCAACTTTGGTATCTATTGATCACAATGCTTCGAGTATGTCTCATGACGTGTATTCTCAATCCCCATGGCTTGGTTCTTTAGATTCTTTCGATCCCTTAATTGAGACATTTCCTACTGAAGAAAGTATCATGGAAATTATGTCTCTTGAGGAAGCACCTTGGAACGATACTCATCATCGTTCATCGTTCTTGCCTGGCCTGGCGATCATATCTACCTATCTTGAAAATTTCTTTTCTCGTTTCCCGACCCAACCATTTCAGACGCCTATCATGACCCATGAAGTTTGGTCAGAAGGGAACATGGGTAATATTAACCAAATGATGCCTATTGAAATTTCTGTTAAGCCTGGTATCGTTGAAAATGTCCATATTAGGGTAACTTGTTCTCCTGATGATATAAAGCTATATACTCGTCTTTTTCAAGAGTTTCGAGATGTTTTTGCATGGTCAAACGAAGAAATTCCTGGAATTGACCCAAGTATAGTCGTGCATGAAATTTCGACTTATCCTAATGTGAAGCTTGTTCGTTAATGACTTCATCCAGTGCACCCTAGAAAAGTGGCTGCCATTAAAGGGGAAGTTGAAAAACTTCTTAAATCTGGATTTATTTATCCTATCCCTCTGACAAATTGGGTGTCCAATATCGTACCGGTGACTAAGAAACAATGCATCATTCGCATCTACATTGATTAACGTGATCTTAATCATGTATGTCTAAAGGATAATTATCCCACTCCTTTTATAGACTAGATCATTCATAAATGTGTTGGGAGTGAGATTTTTTCCTTTATGGACATTTTTTCTGGTTAAAACCAGATAAACATTGCACCGGTTGATCAAGATAAAGCCACCTTTATCTGTCTGTGGGGGAATTTTGCATATAAAAATCTCCCTTTTGGCCTTAAGAATGTTGGGGCTACTTTTCAAAGAGCGATGTCCTATGCTTTCCATGACATTAAAAACATCGTTTAGCCTTATCTGGATGATCTTCTTGCTCATTCATGTAAGCACCATGACCATCCCGATCATCTTCGACAAATATTTCTTCGTTGTAGACACTATAACATTTGGTTGAATCCACATAAGTGTGTCTTCTGCGTGGAATCCAGACGACTCCTCAGTTTTATTGTTTCAAAATATGGCATCCGTTTTGATCCTCTTAAAGTTGAGGCTATTTTTAATCTACCCCCTCCCTCTTTGTTGCATCAATTATAGAGTCTGCCAAGGAAAGAAAATTTCCTTCGTCGCTTTGTGCCTAACTATGTTGAACTAGCTTCAAGGTTCACCCACTTGCTTAAGAAAGGAACTCCATTCATTTGGGATGAGGCTACCAAAAATTCTTTTGATGACTTAAAAGGCATCCTCATTAATGCTCCTTTGTTTCACCCTCTGCACTATCATCACGGTTATTTCCTCTATCTAACTACAGCTTATAGTGTTATTATTATGGTACTGGTGCAAGACGACGACGAAGGTCATGAACATATCCTTTATTACCTTAGCCGCAATCTCCTCGATACTGAGACTCGTTATGCTCATGTCAAGAAATTGGCTTTGGCTGTTGTTTAGGCTGTTTAGCGCTTTTGTTACTATATTGTCCTCCGCACTACAACCGTTATTTCTGAGTGCAACCCCATGACTTAAAATTTGACTCATCAGTTACTTGTGGGAAAATATTCCAAGTGGATTGCCATCCTCCAGGAATTTGATTTGGTGTTCACTACTAGAAAATCCAAGAAATCACTTGTATTTACTGAGTTGATTTGCTCTCTTCCCTCTGCTTCTCTTCCTACTGGTGCTGATGAGAAGCTCCCTGATGAGACTCTCTTTCTAGTTAGCACTCTCAATCCTTGGTACGGTGATGACATTATGTATCTCCAAACTTCTATATTCCATTCTGCATTATCCAAGGATGATCGATGACACATTCGGCATCAATCCCAACCTTACCGCATCATTGGAGATACTTTATACTGCGTTGGTGTTGATTCAATTCTTCGCTGATGTTTAACTCTCGATGAGGCTGAAAGAGCCTTGAATTACTGCCATTCTAGCGCATGAGGTGGTCATTTGTTTGGCTATGCCACTGCTCAAAAGATACTTTGCACTGGCTATTTTTGGCCCTCTATCTTTAAGGATTGCATTCTAGCTATTCGCAAATGCCATGAGTACTAGATTTATCAGCAAAAAATGCACGCCCCACCTACTTACCTTCACCCCGTTACTACCGTTGGTCCCTTTGCCAAATGGGGCATTGATTTTATGACATGTAACCCTCATTCAGTCGGGGGGCATGGTTATATCATCATTTCCGTGGATTACTTTACCAAATGGGCCGAAGTGATGCCTACATATTCAGCTGATGGTAAAACGGTTGCACAATTTCTCTTCAATAATGTTATTTCCAGGTTTGGAGCACCTAAAGCTATTTTCATTGACCATGGCTCACATTTTCGCGACTATATGATGGTTGAACTGACTTCTACATTGGGCTTGCGTCACGACAGCTCAACTCCATATTACCCTCAGGCCAACGGCCAAGTTGAAGTTGTAAACAAAGTGCTAGTTACTATGCTTCAGTGCACCATTGGGATGCACAAATATAATTGGCATCTCATGCCTTTTTCAGCTCTGTGGGCCTACCAAACCTCGACCAAAGATGCAACTAGATTCACACCTTTCCAACTAGTCTACAGTCTAGAAGCTACCCTACCGATTGAATGTGAAATTCCCTCACTCAAATTGGTTGTTGAATTACTCCCTGATACCTCGCCTCAAGAAGAGTGTCTCTTATATTTGGAACAACTGGATGAAACCCGTTGTCTCGCTGCTTTAGTTATTGAAGCACAGAAAAATCAAGTTAAATCTCATTTTGATCAGTCAGTCTCTCACCGTGCTTTTTCTGAGGGTTATTTGGTTTTGCTATATGACCAAGCTAATGATAAGTTGGGGGAAGGAAAACTGGAACCCATGTGGCATGGGCCCTATATTGTCAAGTGTATGTTACAAAAAGGGGCCTATGAGCTGATTGATTATGAGAGAAACCCCTTGGACAAGCCCCGCAATGGGTTGTACCTCAAAAAGTATTATGCGTGAGTCGTCTCACATGGTTACTTCTGTACATAAGTGTGTTATTCATTTTTTTGCAGTGTGATTTGGTGTGTTTTTCAATCAGCTTTCCTACTTATTATGTCTTCACCTACTTTGTAGATATCTATGACTTATGTCATTTTCGCTGATGGTGCTTGCCGTAGTACCCGAAATTTATCATCCACAACATGGGCTATTTATGACCTTCATGGTGAGTTGATTGATCTTCAAGGTATTTGTTTGGGTCAGGCAACTAATAAAATTGTTGAATATAATGCAGTTCTCGAACTCTTGTCAGAATCCATTTCTCTTGACATTCGAGAAATGGTTGTCAACCCTGATTCGTAACTTATTGTTCTTCAGCTCAATGGGAAATATTCTGTTAGAAACCCTCAAATATTGAGAATGTATTTGTTTATTCATCTCTTGGAAAGAAATTTCAATTATATCACATATCATCATATTCCTAGGCATATGAATACATTAACAGATGCATTAGCTAATTATGTGTTAGACAGACATTTACGCAATATGTGAAAAAAAAACATTGTATCATAGTAAACAGGAAATGTAGCATATATATATATATATATATATATATATATATATATATATATGTTGATAATGTTTGAGTGTAATACATCAAAATCCAAAAAATAATATATGTGTTCCAAGTACATTTGTGGCTCGCAGGCCTCAAAACTATAAATGCTAAACTATGGACTACTTGAAATTATGCTCATGATAGCATGTTACTGCTCGTACTACGCAAGTCAGTAGTTGGTGGATCCGATCCAAAACTCCCACAATGTGTCGTTGATAACGGCATCGAATGTCCTCCATCCGGGAATACTCTGGGATGCCTCTCGTCAGGTTATCAAGATTCGTGCAATCTCTTCCTCGTTGTCAAATCCTTCTTGATAAGGAGCAATCTCAAATTGTCGAGCAATGTGTCTAGCGATCGGGGACATCCCAACTGGTCGCTCTGGTCCCACATCTACAATTACAAAATCAAAGTGTCACAAATCCATATATTCAAAAAACATTAAAAAAATAACCAAAAATTTTTACTCACCTCCATCATAAAATTCCTCCCCCTCTGGGAGTGGCATGTCAAGATCGCCACAAAAGTCATTCCTGCCATATGGCCAATCCTCCACAATAATCAGCTGATGCCTCAACCATGCAAAGAAAGTGGGCTTGTATGACATGTGTTGGCCCCCTCCAGTTTTGGGCATTAGATCACTCCATCGGACCATTCGTGGATCTCATGGCATTGGGGGATTTACCTCTGCCAGCTAATAGTGGAACAATGGGATCTGTTCCAAGAAGAAAGTCACCAGAACATAACCATATCCAAACTTCCTCAGGTTCCCTGCCTTACATTTGGATAATTGTCTCTTCATGTTCACTTTCATGGCTTCCACCCAGTTGAAGATAGAGGGAATCGTGCAGCCTATTATATTTTGGAAACACGACTTGTTGGAATCATGTAATGCTTGAGCCCCAGCTACTCTGTTAATGGTCAAGAGAAACACCTTCAGTACAAGGTTGCGTATGGTCATGATGTGAACCTTGCCACTTGTAGACTTCAAATCTCTTGGACAATGTTCTGCAAGGAGCATGTTCACACTCGCCCCAATGGGCCTACCTCCATACAATTGGATTGGTTCCCCTCTACGGGATAGTCCAATAATGAAGTAAATTTCTTAAGTCTCTAGCTCTAGCTCTTGATCATGGATCAAAAATACTTCCCATCCAACGTTCCACAGACTCATTAGGTATTGTAGCAACTCAGGTTTAGCCCAAAGGCCCAGTGTAAGAAAGAACTTGAGGAGCCCACATTTCATCAATGCATCCAGAAAGTTTGGATCTTCCAATGCCAATGAATCTATTCTTTCACGCTCACGTTCTTTCCACTCGATAACCATCTTTTCGTGCCTTGATTTGCCTGCAAACACCCCACATTCAACTTAACATCAGTTTTTGAAGAGGAAAATTTGAATTTAAAGCGATGTGAAAATTGAAAAAATTGATTTCTCTACACCAACGCGACTATTTTTAAAATAGGTGCACCGACTACGTGAGTCCCCATGTTAAAAACCCCTAATCAGCGTGGTCCCGTGTCTAGATCCTAAGCTGACCATGGGCGAATTGTTTTTGCCAAAAGTCCATTAAAACCCCAAAAAGATGGTTAAACGTGTGAAAAATAGGTATGAATGCAAAGATTAGGACCTTGGCTCTTACCTGTAACATACAGATTGACGATTGGCCTCCTAGATCTACTGCAATCCGCCCCTGAAGATTTAGGGCACAAGTGGGTAAAAATTGCTCTAAATGAGGTAAAAGAGGTAAACGGTAAAAAAAAATTACTTTTTCCCTTTTTATAAAATTTTCATTATGTTTTAGGGTTTTAAAAGCATTTTTTCCGCCATTTTTCCTAGAAACGGATAATTCGTTAGCTTCTTGTGCAACAATAGGTGATGATTTGTCGGTGATGATCAAAAACTAGAGTTGTGTTTAAGCTCTTTTCCTGACTCGTAAAAAATCCAAATGAAAAGATCATCGAGTATTTTTCCCTCTTTGACTCGTTAAAGAAAATAAAAATGGGAGGTCTTCTTTAAGCTCTTTTCCGACTCTTACAAAATGAAAAGATTGTTGATCTCTTGTCGTTTTGACCTCGTAAAACAGTTTTGAAACGTCATTTACCCAGTATACGTTTACCTTTTGTGTTGGGATAAACTATTTACAAAAAAGGTACTCCTTGGCTGACATGGTCAAGAGGTTCTCTCAAGTATTGTGTTCTACCTTTTCGGGCTCGAGAGACAACTGTACGAAAAGGGACCTTTGGATTTTTCTTTTCTGTGTCTTTTTCAAACTCTCTAAACATGAAAAGGATACTGAGTTTCACCTATGTCGGACTCGTTAAAATATTAAATGACATCTGATTCATCACCATGACGAAAATGAGCTTCTCCTTCCTAGGGCTCATTAATATTACTAGGTCGGATCCATCCAAACTATGGACTTATAATGCAACCATATGTTATCCTCTTCAATCTTGTGATAAAAAATAATTGGGGTACCTACCAGAAATGGTGGGGGAAAATGGAAAATTTTTACCAGTTGTGTCGGTAGCTAGTCACTCTTGAACATGACACTTTCTGCTTCATGTTGAGTTGGGATATCCTCACTTCATAATTGGCCTTCCTGGGTTTGGGCCATCCATTTTTTGCCTTTCCATCCAATCTTTTCCACATCATCATGACCTCCAATCCTATGGATCCAAAATCAAACAAAACTCCGAAGTCATGTCACCGATATGTTCAATAGTTAATCCTTCTGCAGTTTACACTCATTCTTGATACTCTGTATCATCCATAATCATTGCATCTCCTTGTCGCGCATCGATGATGTGGGATACCTCATGGCCCTCCTTTGACAAGGTCAATTCCTATCGACTTCAGCTCATTATCCAGGAAGTTGGCAGAGAAACTCCCTTGCAGTACCTTAGAGCTTGCATGCCTTAATGACATGTTCTTCACACTCGATGACAAGTTCTCATCATTGGCTTTCAATCAAGTGACTTCATGAGTGTTCGACTTCAGTTCCTTATTCATACTCTATGAATTGTGCTGCTCACACCTTGAGAGCCATTGTCACTATTGGTGGTTTCTCTCACACTTGTTAACGGTTCACATCATTGATCGGTAATCAAGCGACTTTCTAGCATGTTCGAATTCAACACATCTATTCACATGTTATAATTTGTACTTTTATCGGGTCATGTTGAAGCGCAAGATCCTGGGCTCAGATTAAAAAAGTCCAGGTTGCGAGGCGATGTGACATGATCATGCTTATATACATGTCTCTTCAGATGGATGGCTGTGACCATACCATGTGTTTGTTATATGTGATCCTTCTCATTATTGGATGGCTGCAACCATACCTTGGATTCGATATGATCCTTCTTATTGGATGGTTGTGCCCATACCTTCGATCCATTTACATGATCCTTTTCTCGATGGCTACGCCCATACCTTAGATCCATTTACATGATATTTTTCTGGATGGCTGTGTCCATACCATGATTCATGTATCTTTTATCATAGATTTCAGTGATGTATATGTATCTATGCTTGCTTGCAGGTTTTCTGACGACTGTCTCTGGTTCCACACATCTACTTGTAAAGAATTTCACCTGTCAGTCTTGTTCGGCCTTCACACTTTAGGGGGCATCTGTTACACAGCATTTTGTCACTATCACTATACTCCCCGTTCCTCGATCCTAGAGGACATCTACAGTGAAATTTATATGCTTTCCCATCATGAAGATCATGCCTTTATATCCCTCTTCATCTGCAGAACATTCCCCTCTTACATCATTTCCCAAGAATATTCCTTCAAACTCAGTTTTTAAGACCAGCACTAGTGCTCAATTTCTTCCCTACACCGATTTACAGAATCTAACACTAGGCCTAGTGCCGAACGACGCTAGTAAGTGATTCATGACGCGCATCGACCCTCTTTTGGAAATTTTTTAAAAATGGAGTCGAAGCTTCTAGGTCTAGAAGCTTCGTGAACGGAAGTCTGGTAAATGGTTGGGCAAGATAGAGCCAATAGAGACTGTTTGGTTTCCTTTCCCCTATTAAAATGGAACAAAACAAAGAATATAAGGCCTTTCCCATCATAATAGGATCCATATCCCCTCTCTCAAAGCTATATAAACTTCTCCTTTTCCAAGCTGAACTAGTCTTTTTGGAGCTTGATAACCTGTAAGATATTGATAGCTTTAGCCTTCTAGTTTGTGTTTGTAGAGGGAGAATAAGTGTGTAGTGTGTTTGGTTTGAAACAAAGAGGAATAAGCCTTGAACTTCCATTGCTTGAGGTGAATCATGATATTCTAACAGTGGTGCTAGAACCTGGACACGTCGAAGGAGACCTACAATGCTAAGGTGAAGGTTGTACTTTCGTTTTTGCTCATATTAATAAAAAAAACTGATATTTTGTTTCCTATGTCAATTGCATATGCTTTTTGACAGCTTAAGACTCCTTAGCCTCTTAAGTAGGTTGAATATTTTGCATGCTATCATGGGTGCTTTGGTCTCTTGCTTATTTGTCTCAGGTGCTTGATTGACGTTAAGGAGATGAACGTTGGAGCAAAGACACAAGGACTTCATCAAACAGGATTAGCGATACAAGAGGTAGGATCTTAAATCCATTCTCAATCTAAGGAAACTTGTATTAGATTGTCTTTTTTATGGATATACCCTCTCCCCTAGTCTAGAGGGATTATCTCTGTCCGCAGATAGAATTTACCTACCCCACAAGCCTCTCCTCACATATTTACCCCAGTGGACCGGTTAACTTGGTTAAATGTGGGAGGAGGGTGTTACAAATTAGTGCATTAAGATGGTCAAAGCTGAAATGATTATAATACAACGGATATACGGGTTATTGCTATGGTTTCCTAGGGATAGGGGAAAAGTTGCTCATCCTAGAAAGGAGGTTGAGGGGTAGTAACAACATGGTTAACCTAAGAGGGCTTAATTGTTGTATATAGGTGTATAAACTCCTAGGGCTAAGTACATTTCCCCTACTAAAGAGTCATGTAAGGTGGGACAAATTCACAACAACTTCATAATATGTTAGCTAGATAAATTTTCTACTATAGAAAGAATAGGGGAAAGAAGCTTTCATGGGAGGTCATCCCATAAGTGTCTGATAAGTTTCTTATAAGGACCTAGAGGGATAGTGGTCTTGGTTTCCTTTTTGTATATGAGTGGACCCTTGTTAGGTTATTGTATATTTAACCCAACAAAGAGTATGTAACACCATCATATTTTTGAGCTCTTGTGGTAACAATGACATCAAATTATACTACCTTCTTTATAAATTCAACAATGAAGCAAGCTCTTGAATTTCCAGCTAGATTGACCGAGAGAAGTAGGTGGATGACTATAAAAAGTCTCTTGGGAATAAGTGGAGGGTTATGAAGGTTGACTAGATGAAGATGGACGCTAAGGGAATTGATTACAAAGTATTCCAAACTGGGCATTTTAGGGGGAATAAGACCCCTTTGAAGTGACTATTCTTCTTTTAAGTGCTTCACTCTTTGGTATGTAACACATTCTTCCATAGAATGCTTCAATATCTTATGATAATTCTAATACTTTGTAATGACCCTCGTCATTCTGAAGTGCATAGATATTGTACTTCGATCATTGTATATTTGTATAGATAGTAACCTTATTATGACATATGTAGTTGGTGTGTTGATTTTCCTAATCATTGATAATGTAAGCAGTGTCCTGGTGACCTTAAACTTTCATAATCATTGTAAATTTTTCCATGATTAAATTACAGTGGTGTAAATATTGGTCACCTTGACAACCTTTATTTATATATTTTGATGTTAATTAATATATTAATGATAAGAATTTATAAATTGTTTGCATGTTTTGAAAATCATGATGAAGTTGGTTATTCCAACCATGTATGTGTTTCCCCCTCCCTTTTTTATTATTTTTGTCCAAATATTCATGGTATCTTGAAGGTTTCATTGTTAAAATAATACCTAACATCCCAAGACCCACAAAGCCTTAGAATTGATAAACTAAGGCCTTAAGGTGAATATAATTTTTATTCTAATTATATGATTTGGAAGAGAAATAAAAGTAGGGGGGGGGGCAAAGTCTTTCACATATGAATGTATCATAGACTATGAAGCTCCTAGTCATCTAAATACATATCTCATAATGTTGCTAACTAACATACTTTTGGATTCCCATTCAATTATGAAGCTCGCCCGTAATCTAAACCGCTAGACCTTATCCAAATTACTTTACATTTCCTATCAGTTAGGGAAGGGCACTAATTAACCTTGGGCAGTTATTGAATAAATGAATAAGGAGAAGAACCAAGATGGAAAAGGGTGAAGGAGGTAAAAGGAAGAAAAGGGAGAGTGAATGGGGAGAGCAAGGAGGAAGGGAGGGTTTGGAGGAAGGAAAGAAAGAAGTAAGAGTGTTATGGTAGCAAAAGATTGAAAGCATGGGCATCATGTCACTAGACAATAGAAATGATTTCTTAAGGAAATGCTTAACCTCGTATGGGATTGCTCATCAAAATTTTGTGGCATTGGTCAAATATATGTGAATGGAGATCTTTCTGCTACTACGGTAAGGTCAGTTACAAGTTTAACTAATAAACACTTTTTTAAATGATTAGTCTGACCCTATGGGAGTAATCTCTAACCCATTAATGAAGTATAGAAACCTTAAAATTGTACTCCCTTCCTACTATGTTGATGTGCAACACTTGAGAAAATGATGTTGGATCTATTTTATAGTTTTCAGAAGCCTGAGTAGGGTTCTTTAGTGTATTATGTTAACTAAAGTCTTACCTTGAAATCTCCCATTGACTGGTAAGTACTGGGCCTTTAATGCTCTAAACAAGTTTTCCTTGTTGGAATGTTTAAGACTACAATATACTCTGGAATCCCTGCATTGGATGGAGTTACTGTAACAATAACCTTAACGTGGAGATACATATTTGGAGTCCCCAGAATTAGTGAGGGTGGAAGTAGATGAGACCTATGGAACCCGTGAACATTTCCTTAAGCTAGAAGGAAGGGTGGAGTGGGTTCGACCTCTGGAATCCATGAGAAAATTTTCCATGCAAAAAGGGTGGAGGTTGGCTAGACCTCTGAAACCCCTTGAGTAATTTATCTATGATCGAAGGGCGGAGATTTGTTAGACTTATAGTATCCCTGAGCAAGTTCCTTATGTCATAAAAGAGGGCAGAGGTAGTATTGACCTCTAGAATCCATGATACCACTAACAGCAAGTCATTGGGGTAGCCTTCATAGGCTCGAGGGTGGCAGCTCGATAGGAAACTTCCAATGGTTGGGAGGAAATGCATGGAGTATGTTCCAATGTCAAATCTTTCCTAAGTAAATTGTGGTTACTTCACTGGAATTTATTCTAGGTACATATTTTAAAAAACTCAACATATAGCTACTGCAACATGAGTAAGGACATTGTATTCTCTTGTGGGATAGTCAAAAGTTCTAAAGAAATTAGTATTGCACTCTTTGAGGTAGAACATAAATTGCTTCCTACACTATTCTCATTTTTATGAAGGTTTTTATTAATAGTTTGTATTTATGTTTTTTTCTACCTAGTTAAATTGCTCACCATAAATGAAAGTGAACTCAATTTGATTGTTGCAAGAGTTGATAAACAAGTAGTTCAACCCAATTAACCATCTTCCCCTTAATTCATACCTTCACATTCTTGGACTCTGTAATTATGGGACATTGCCTTCCATAATTACCACATACGAAATGGTGGTGTCCAAATCATGTATTGACGGTATTGAAACCAATACTGATCATCACTTTGAGTTTTTCACCTGCTAATGTAGGTAAACACGGTCTAGTCAACTATGACATTTCAGAGACATTTATATAGTACATGCATGCATATTCTCAACATGGTGGTAAGATGCATTCTTTTGGCACATTGCATAACAAAGAAAAATTAATAGGCATAACAAAATCCAAATTGAAAAACATTTAAACTCATCCTATCAAAATTATTTATAAAAGTTGGACATGAACCACTTCCATAACGATGGAAGTTCACATCAACATAACTGCCCCTAACATTCTTTTAATTTAAAATAAAAATTGACACAACCTTAAAAGAAAACTGAAAGCCCTTGGTTATCATAAATTTGAATTTGGAAGATTTTGTGCTCTTTCCAACTCAGTGTGAATCATAGTCATTTGTAACAATGACTGAGGATTTGGTGTTGGACACTGCGATCAGAATCTGAGTACTGGTCCCATTGTCTGTGGTCATGGTATTGATAGGCATCTTATTCTATTTCGTGTCGAATCTCATGAGATCATCACAGCTTCCCGATCATAAAATTTTCAAGGAAGGGTGAGTAATAAAACCTCTCGATTCATTTTGTTTTTCCAATTTTTTTTATTTCAATTTCAGAAAGCTGAGGGTTTTGGATTTGGTAGAGTGTAGGCCATTGGTTATGAGAGTTGGGCCACGGCCGCTTTGATCCCCGATAGGTCCTTTCGTGCACGTAAGACTTACTACAACCATCAGGTATATTTGGCCAATACTTTCTCTCATTTTATCAATTTCCAATAGCGATATTGTTTTACTCATTACTCTATAGGCTTCGACCCTGAAACCTGCTTCTGCACAAACATGACATAATTTGAACAAAATATGTGTGGACATTAAAACCATAAAAATCATGGTAGAAAAATCAATTGAGGTTGGATCTGGGAATATGTGGAAATTTCCTTGGCATAAGATTAATATGAATGCATTATTTTTTCTATTTGCAGGAGAATGGGCTTCTACATGTCCCTAAAGGTCAAGCACAAAATATGCAAGCCTAGATGTTTGCTAATCCAAACATGGCAATGGATATGATGAAGAAGAACTTGTGCATGATTATACCTCAGGTATTGGAATTTCTCTCCCTGCATGAACATAAGATATCCAGTCTTCACAGCCGAGTTTGTTTTCTTTTGCCTTTAACATGTCATCTTTCTTATTTGAGCTGAAATTTGGATATTTTTGCAGACCTTGACTTTTTCTTGGGACAACTTCTTTTTCTATGGATTCGTAGCAGGTGCAACATCGCTCTCCCTCTATAATTACTTTACAACTTGCTAAATTGTATCTTTTTTAGGTTTTGTTTTGACATGCTACCTATCTCAGATTAGTAACATGCATCATGTTATTCCAGAGTAATTGGTATATGTAGTGTTCTAGGGTGATTTTTGCCCTAGATTTCTCTAACTAGCGAGGGTTTACAACAAAACAATGAAGCAATGAATAGTACAATGAATGAGAAATATAAATCCTTTCCAACCAATAAGACTATTCACATCAATGATCAGAAATGCAATATTTAATATTGTAATTCAACCATGAATTTTGATGATAGTTTCAGTATAGGTTCCAGGATATTAACAAGTAAAAGTATCCTTTCTTTCTACAAATGACCTAGACTGCTTTAAATTGATCAACACATTGTAACCAGATTGTGATTTCAACAGATATGTCTGAATAGCCTTAGTACAATTTTCCAATCTAGCTACAGGGAATTTAACCAAGCGTCGTTTGACTTGGCCTCAGAAAATAGTACTAAATTCCCTTGTAATAGTAATTACCTATGTAAGCATTTTGACTAGAACTCTGTCCTGGTTAAGGACATTAAATATTCCTCTGAATTTCTTAGGAGTTCTTCTGAAAATATAATCTAGGAGCCCGTGCTGCCTGAGGATATTGCAAGTCTTCCACAGGTACAAATTTGTCTTCCAAAAAGCCTCAAAAAGACTCGATTCCAGCATAGATAATCTTCCTTTAGCCTAATTGTAGTGTTTTAGGGCCTAGGGTTTGTTGAGGTTACGGTACCCTTTTTCTAATACAACAAGTGCTACCGACACTTTGATCCACCTTTCATAATCATATAAAGGATAAGATTCCAAATAACATTACATTAGGCAACAATGTGCAATGTTTAAGCATTAGCCATTAACAGGATGACGAATATATAATATACGATATAACTTCAATACAGGAGATTCAATTTGAAATTTTACAAACGAAGTTTCCACTATCCAATCCACATGAATAAATTCAATTCAACTAGCTATATACTACCTACTATAATATGCAACACTAATACTTTGAACTAGTTCAACTCACTATTATAGTCCAGGTCGACAACTACCTAATGATTGCAAAATTCAATTATAAAGACTACCCTTGATAGCCAAGAGTGGAGAAATACAACAAGAACCTACAGTAATCAGATATGATAATCAAAGTACTATCAAATTGGAAAACAATCTTGTATATCATGCAAGGTCAAAGCATATATAAACACAAAATCATTTTGTAAGAGAAAAAGTGCAATCAAAAGAAATTGAATTAACACATTGTAATATGGATGAAAATGTGGCTGAAATATTCACCAAACCTCTTGGAAAGACTAAATTTGAAATTTGTAGAAGTAAGTTATGTATTGTAGAAAATCTAAATTATGTTGTAAGCCTAGTTGAGACATAGACCAACAGGGGATTTAACAGATATGTCGTGATTAAGGGGAGGTGTCATAATAATCACGACGAATATTATATTATCAACACAAGGTACGGCCTCTAATTTTTTTTTAATTAATTACTGTAGGTAGAAAATAATTAACATTCAATGGAATCATTGTAGAATCTTCGATGCTCTTTGTGTATAAATTACAATGTCTGAAAAAAAATATTAAAGTTTTGATTTTGTGTGTTCATCTCTAATAGACCCTTCATATAAAAAAATGGGAAAACAAAAAGATATATTCAAAGGTGTTGCTCTTTTTCTTTTTTCTTTTCGTTTTTAATTAATTTTGCAGTTTCCTTAAAATATCAATATAATTGCAAAACATTGATGGTTTAATTGTTGGTATCAACTCACCCAATAATAGGTCATCTCATTGTACCACAAGGGAATATTAGCAACCTACCAACATTAAATTCAAAGAAAAATATAACAACTGCTACATATAAACAAGCCTATCTACTATTGATTTGCAAGTATAATCACTATTAAAGTATTGGCAAGATCTTTGGCATTAGAATTTGGAGGAGTTGGTGGTTTTTCACCACACTAAAGATGGCTCTCCAAGGTGAGTTATTATGGTATCCAAATGTTCCAAGCACAAACATTGATGCCTCTAGGCATGTTTGATATTATTCAAGGAAGTGGATATGTTACGTTGCTCCTCCTATTTTTCTTTTAGAACTTTTCCCAAGAGGGTTTTCAACTACCAATGAAGGGTGATAGAGTTGAGGTATTGTTCTCATCTTCTATTAGTGTGACTAGGATGATGAACCCATTAGAAAACCTCATCAAGGCTATCAGAAGCATAAAATGTTTCTCTATCTATAGTGGATAAGGACTTAGGATGGCATATTTTTGCATGAATGTCTAAGGCGGTAGCCAAATTGTATATAGTCATATCCTCCTCTGCTTGGGCTTGGGCACAGGTTCTTCCTTGCGCTTCACAACCACCCCCTCCTCGGCAGTTGTGCATGCATTTCCAAGGCATGATGTTCAAGAGAATATAGAAATTAATAAATTGATTTCCAATGAAGAAGGAACTCTAATAAATGAAGCTCACCAACAAACTAGCCCAAGGATTAGAGGGACTCCCTCAAGCTAGGTGAAATTTTAGATTTTGACTCTGGCTCCACGACTGATGTATCTGGGCAACAAAGAGAGGTACCAACCAACTGGAACTACATCCAATGAAATTGATACCATAAAGGATAAGATCCAACCCAAAAGTCTAGGAATTTACCTTAGAGAATGCATCCCAGGCTGTCAAATGCTATGAAAACTATCAATGTGAAGGCAAGGAGGCATTCATTGCCAATTTGATGTCTTAGTCCAGAGAGTGATTCATCATCCACTATATTACATCATCAACATAAGCACCCAATTTGAATAAGATGTTATCCTATTGAACCCTTAATCCCCCGACCATCCAGGTGCCATAAACTATAACAAAAGAAAATGTGGAACTAGACTTCCTCAATTCCATGGTCAAGGATAAACGTGTACCATGCTAAAAGGATGAGAAGGAAGGTCCCTAAAAAGCAAATAAGGTTTCTATGTGCAACAAGGCTGAAGAAAACCCACCTGCGATGAGGGAGATGCAAAATAACACCATAAAAATTGTAGCAAAAATATGTTAGAAACATAGATGAATAAAAAACATAAACTTGTGATATTCATAACTCCACAATTGAAAGTTTGCATTCTTTTTCATGTGGAGAGCCAGCCAACCCATCCCCTCTTAATTTTTTATGAAGTGATGGGATGGCAGGATCACCCCGCACTTGATCACCCTCATTTCTCACCCGAACCGAGGAATATTCAAAAATATTATTGAAGTGATTCCATACTTTGAGTTTCAAAACATATAATAAATTTAATAAATAATGAGATACTCAGTATCATTAAAAAGTTTTTCTTCATTGTTATATAATTATTTCCAAATCCACAAATAAAACAAATAATTATAATCTATCAATAAATTAATAAAATTTATTTTTAATTTAAAATTTTAAAATCTCAATCACATGCTTTTGCTTAAGTTGATTCGATATTCTATACATGCATCTTACTATATTCCGAAAGTATTATGACATTCGTAAATGAGAATGGTAGGTAGGATTATTTAATATAAAATAATTGTTTTTAATTAATAATTTTAAATAATTTAGTTTAATATTTGTGTAATTTATTTAATTTTTAATATATAAATATTTTATTAATAAATCAAATTATTGCATTGCCTTTGTTTTCTAACCATTATGTATTGGAAAAGTTTTTAAAAGGTATATTATATAAGTAGTTATAGAACATGATGGGTGTTAACAAGTACTATTGCAATGTTTTTTTTATAATAATATATAGAATATAGAATATAAAATATATATATATATATTTTAACTAAAACGGTTATGATTTTATTGAATTGAAATCTTTGGGTCTAAGCCTAAGCTGTCCCAGTTACATTACAGCTCATATTTCAGATTCCGGGCTATTGTTGTTCTCAATCAGCGTGATGATCAAGGCATTTGAATTGTGCTTTCAATGTTTACAATTAGCATTCCTTTCATCAGGGCGCTGCCTTTGTTTGCAAGCTGGTCGGCTTCAGCATTTGACTTTCTGAGTATGTGGTAAAATTTACATGTATCAAAATCTAGAAGTACTCTCTTCAACCTGTCCAGGATTTTATTGAGGCTGGAATTTCTAAATAAGCTTCTCGTCTTCAAGCTCTTGATTATTAGCTCCGAGTCTCCAAAAACTTGAAGTTCTTTAACTCCTTTGCCTCTTGCAATGTGGCAGGCTTTTAGCAACCCAAGTATCTCTGCTTGATTGTTAGATTTCTGGCCGAGTCCCCAGCTAAAGCAGTCTTTTGCTATACCATCAATTGAGTATATGACCCCCCCTGCACCTGCATCACCGGGGTTCCCTTTGGATGCTCCATCAAAGAAGATTGTAGTTAACTTTTGAGACCGCCACCACTGTTGGAATTTGTCATTTTCTTCTCTTATGCGCCAATCCTGATTTGCCTTTTGAGGAGGGAGGAGCTGCCTTTGCGGCCTGGGCTCCAGCATGCCTATCCATCTTTTTTCTTCAGGCGAGAGCAATGGATCTTCTTTAACGTACTGTTGTTGAACTGCTTCTAGGAGAAATGATTTAGCTTTTGCTGCAACTTGCAATGGAGTGTGCTTCATCTCTCTGAAGATCTGCTGATTTCTTGCAAGCCATAGCTGCCAACACACATACTTTGGGATTGCTGTCCATATTTTTTTCCAGATTGATTTAGGAGGGATGCTCTGAGGATAGATACTGTTCCAAATGGCAAATAGATCTGCAACAGAGGATGGTGAAGGCATGGAAATCTGAAAATTATATAAAATGATACTCCATACCTCTTTTGCAAAATGGCACTCCAGAAAAAGGTGCTGGGCAGTTTCTGCATGGCTGTTACATAGGGTACATCTGTGAGGTCCTGCTATGTTCCTTTTTTCGAGGTTGTCAGCCGTCAAGACTTTATTATGGGCCAGAGTCCAGAAAAAGAAATTCACCTTTGGAAGGGCTAGAGGGTCCCAGACTTTCTTCCAAAAGGCTGGGTTTTGGCTGCTATTTTTTTATTCTTGCAAAGCTCTATATCCTGCTGTTGTCGTATACTCTCTTGTCTGGCCCCAACCCCATTTGTCAGACATATATCTGTTGGTGGGCGCTGCTTCCTCCAGCAAGTCTTCTAGCATAGTTTGTTGATGGAATAATCTCTCTGGGACTCCATGGAAATCCCACCCTATCCAGTCTCCATGATGATCCCATTTTGACAATTCAAATATGGTATTAACTCCTGCCTGCTTCAGCCAATCCCTGAGACCAACTATGTCCTCATTGTCCTTCAGAGGTTCATTCCCCATGATTCTGTCATTCCACATATGAGTGCGCTTGCCATTGCCCAGAATTCTATAAACCTGTTTATTGAAAAACTTGCTACTCTTACAGCATAATTTCCACACCTGCGTGCTGTTGGCCGTATTTATATTCTGGAGGTTACTCAGGTCTTTGTTTGGTCTGTATTTAGAATTAATCATTACGCTAACCGGATGGGAAGGTTCATGGATCAGTTTCCATAAGATTTTTCCTCCCATTGCTAAATTAACAAGGGCTAGATCTTTTATTTGCAAGCCTCCATCTGCTCTTGTTTTTTTAACAACTTCCCATTTCACCAGGTGCATTTTTTTTTCATTTCCCTTTCCTCCCTGCCACAGGAAGTCTCTGAGCATTTTGGAAATTTGCTCCGAGACATTTCTTGGAGCTAAGAGGAAAGCTGCCTGATAGATAGGTAGCACTGACAACACTGCTTTTATAAGGATCACTTTGCCTCCTTTCCTCAACCAATGGCCTCCCCACGCTACAATTTTGGCTTTAAATTTCGAAATTATTTCTGTCCAGAGCGTTCTTTTATTTGCACCTGATATTATGGGAAGGCCCAGATACTTAAATCTGTCCCAATTTAATTTTCCTTTGAATCCAAGAAGAGAGGTAATGTCAGAGAGCTCCCTCTGTTCCACGTTCCAGCTATACACTTTAGTTTTGTTCTCATTAATTAAGGCCCCAGAAACTCTGCAATAATTATTCAGGACTGTTTTCATGGCTCTGGCTATTCTTAGGGATGCTCTGCCTAACAGCAGTGTATCGTTGGCGAACAGCGCATGGTTCTGGGCTTCGGCACCTTGGCTGGGCTTGAGACTTGGGATACTGCCTTTTAATTTTTCCGCTGTGAATCTGCGACTGAGCGCTTCCGCCATCAAGATATACAGAGATGGGGAGAGGGGGCACCCCTGTCTTATGCTCGTCTAACTTTGGAAGAAATTCGTGGGGCGACCGTTGACTAATGGGGCAATCCAGGGTTTGTCTATGCATGCTTTAATAAGGTTGACAAACTGCTGTGAAAATCCGAAGGAGAGCAGGACTTTGCAGAGGAAAGAGCGGTCCACTCTGTCAAAGGCACTTGCCATATCGAGCTTGACCAGCATACCTTTTTCACCTCGCAGCTTACTGGAATGTATGATCTCATGTACCTGTATTACATTATCTATAATATGCCTGCCTTCAACAAAAGCGCCTTGCGGGGAAGAGATCAAATTTTTCAAGAGCGGCTTGATCCTGCCTGCAATCAATTTTGCCATGATTTTATAAGAGGCGTTGCACAGTGATATCGGCCTGAACCTTGCAAAGGTCTCCGAGTTGATTTCTTTGGGGATCAGGGCGAGATATGTAGAGTTTGTTCCTCTGCCCACCTTGGCTTTCCTCATGAACCAACGAATCATCTTGCAGAGATCGGCCTTTATAATGTGCCAGCACGATTTGTAGAAATGGATAGTAAATCCATCAGGCCCAGGCGCCTTGTCTGCGTTCATGGACCAGATGACGTTTACGATTTCCTCCTCTGTGGTTGGCCTGCAGAGGGCAGCGTTCTCTTCAGCATTGATGAGTGAGGGAATGTTAACCATAAAGTCATCAACTTCTTCATTATCGCTGCTATTTTCATTTCTGTAAAGGTTCCTGAAGTAGGTTTCTGCTGCTTCTTTGATCTCATTATAATCTTTGCATATGCTGCCCTCTGGCGATTTGATCTCAGATATATGGTTCCTGATCAGCCTCGCTCTGCATTGACGATGGAAGAAGGGTGTATTGCGATCTCCAGCCTTCAGCCACAATCTCCTGGATTTTAATCGCCAATATTCTTCCTCTCTTCTGAAGGATTGGTGTGCTGTGCGTTGGGCTCTTGTTTCCTTCTCCAACAGCTCTGGGGTGATATCTTTGTTTTCCATCTCTATTTGCAGAGTCTGCAGGCCATCAGTTGATTCTTTTCTTTGCTCAATAGGGGTAGATCCAGGTTTCTTAATCCATTTCTTCAACTCAAATTTTGTTGCTTTTAACTTTTGCTCCCAGACATAACTAGGAGATCCCGTGAAAGTATTGTCCCAGGCTGCCTTGACTGTCTCCATAAAACCTTCCTTCTCGATCCATAAGGGGTTGAATCGGAAAGGAATGGGCCCTAGGTCTTCTTCATCCTTCAGGAGGAGCTGGATGGGTTTATGATCAGAAGCTAGCTTCGGCAGGATTTTAGTAGTAATAATCTTCTTGTTCATCAATATGGAGCTTTGGACCATAAATCTGTCTAATCGAGCTGAGATGTGGTCCTCTCCTGCTCTATTGTTGGACCAGGTGTATAGGCCTCTAATGGGGTTTAGATCCATCAAGTCCCACCGCTGAAAAAGTTCCTCAACTTCATCAAGCATGGGGTCCCTGTTACTTACCCCTCCCCTCTTTTCTTTTGCTTTCATGACTATATGAAGATCCCCTGCTATAATAATGTTGCATGGGGAAGTCTGCTCTAGAAATGCTGAGAGGGAGTTCCAACACTCTCTCTTTTCATTATAGGAAACAGGAACATAAAGATTGAAAAGGTTAAAAGACAGCTTACTTGTTTTGTGAGTCAGTTCAGTTTGAATCCAGTGATGCGTTTCCTTGTGATTGTTCAGCTAAAGGAGGTCATTGTTCCAGAGCGTTGCCAGCCCTCCAGAGGTACCCCTTGCGCTGACCACTTTACCTGCTCTTTTATTCCACTTAGTGCTGCTGATCTCTAGAAGGGCATGTCCTTCTATTTTGGTCTCTTGGAGCATGAGGATGTCTGAGGGCTCCGCTTTCATCAGATCCTTGACTGCTTCTATTTTGGAGGGGTTCCCCAGTCCTCTGCAATTCCAAGAGACTAGATTCATTATTTACTTGAGGGGGTATTGAGCCCTCCCTTGGAGGGCCTTGGTCTGGTATTTCGCCCAATAGACATTTCTATTGTAGCTTGGCTTCCTTGAGTTTTGAGTCTTTCTGCCTCCTCCTCCCTTTTTTCTTTACGGGATTTCCTTCCTGCTTTTTTCGGCTGACGCTCATAGGTTTCGTCTTCTGAGGAGCCGGAACTTTCGACTGGTTTTTTCCTTGCTATCTCTGCATATGAGGGATTGGATGGGCTTCCCTGATTGACCTAACTTTGGTTTGCTTCACCTACTTCCTTGTTTGGTGGAGGAATATTCCCCTGTTCTTCATTTTCTTGGGCTGGGGTGTCTTGAGGGCTTTGAGCCTTCTCTGCTCCTGTTGGATTTACTTCTATTTCCTGGTTTGCTTTGCTGCTGCTAGGGTCTCCTTCCTTGGTGCCTTTGCCTGCGCCTTTTTTTTTTATGTGTTCTTCTGGACCAGACTCCATTGTTCCCCGTTCTGTTTATCAGCTTGCTCCTCTGCTCTCTTCTTGCAGTTCTTTGCAAAGTGGCCATGACTATGGCAATGTCTGCATTTAAAAGGTAACTGTTCGTAGTCCAGTTCCTGGACATGCGTCCACCCAGCTACTGTGAGTTTGATGGCTTCCGGTAGCCCCTCCTCTAAATCCACTTCAACGCAGATACGGGCACATGAATACTGGTCTTTTCTCGCTGCCTGATCTATATATTTTCCTAGGGCGTTACCTATGATCTGAAGGGATTTTTGGTTCCAGCAGTGCAGAGGCAAATGAGGGAGTCTGACCCAGACCGGAACAGCTGATGGAATGTCCTGGGTGGGATCGAAGTCCGGGGACCATTTATTCAAATAAAGCCCCTGAGGCCCCATGAAATACGGTCCGTTTCTAAAGATCAGGCCTTTGTCATCAGGGTTTTCAAAAACAAACACAAAGAATCCCTTACCTACGAAATAGCTTTTCACTTCTTCTTTGATCAGAGGCTTCCAGTTCCTTTGAATCCAATCCTCCACTGACTTAGGAGATGGCCAGAGGCCTGTGAACTGGCCTATCAGGCCTCTCTCTGCAAGATTCAACGCAGCTTTACAGGTTTCTTCTTCAGGTAACGCCACAGATGGGATCGAGTCCAACTTTTTTACGAATTTCTGCTGAGAAACCGAAGGAGGGCGCTTAGGGCCTGAAGCGATCATAGCACGAAACGCGATCACCTCCGGAGGAGTTGAGGGGGGATCGGGGTCCCCAATGCCCGCCATTGGGGCGGCAGAGCGAAGCTCGATCAACAGGACGCAGGACGCAGGGCGCCGAGGGGGAGACGACCTGCAGCGGGCCGGGAGCAAGCGCGCGCAAAAAAAATATAAAATATAAAATATATTTTTTAATATAAAATAGTAATAATAATAAATTTAATTTAATGTATCTTAATATTATTATTCAACTATAATAAATCTATATATAATAATATGAAATGGAAATAATTTATAATCAATAAACGATATAAGTTTTAGAGGAAGTTAATCATTTTCATTTTTTATAACACCATTAATAGTTATAAAATATTTTTCGATTTTCTCTATTTTTCACTAATATTTTCCACAGACACTACATGTTGGAACTTACCAGTGACCAAAGTATCAAGCAGGAGACTTTTCTTATCTCGCAGCCAAAAGTTTACTAATTTACACACAGGAAATATCATTAATATGATAGCCCTTTACTAAAAATTGAGCCACTAAGAATAGGCACCCAAGCATCAAGCCTCTACTAGTGCTCGTGCAATTTTTTGTATAATCATATATATATAAAACATAAAATTTAAAATCTATCTTTTAATATAAAATTACAATAGTAATAAATTTAATTTAATGTATCTTAATATTATTATTTAGCCATAATAAATCTACATATAATACTTATGAAATGAAAATAATTTATAATCAATAAACTACATAGGTTTTAGATAGGGTTCATAAAACTCAATAACAAGTCATTCCTCCTCTATTTAAAAGTTAGTCATATTCATATTTTACATTATTCTTAAGATCCCAAATACCACGGTAAATACCATGGGTCCATTTTAATCATATAAAAAAAAAAGGAATATTAGAAAATCTTTCACGTTTCATAAAATTCAGTTTACACTAAATTACAATTTGATTTGCTCATTTCTCAGATTAATCAATTAAGCTACCAAAGATTATAGTATTAAATTATTAATATAATAATATATTCATAATAAAAATTTAAAATATATTAATTTATACCAAATATATAATAAAAGAAACACAAAATTATTATAATATATATTTTTAATAAATAATCTTAAAATTTTATAAATTTGATTAAACATAAAACCTTGTAAAAAAATTATTTATTTCTTTCTAGAAACATTCCGTCTATATTCTCTTTTTCTAAATATGATCAACTATCTAGTAAATATGGAGTTGAATATTATTTTCCGTTTGCTTCTATCATTATCTATTTATTGAGCTTTGAGCTTTTGTTTGCTCTTTGTTCTACTTTAAAATGAATAAAATTTCTCTAACGTTAGCGTATTTGTTTTACTGTTTTATTTGTTTTATTCTTTTACAGAAATTTGTGTATTATGGGATGAATTCAAAAGAAGAATACTTAATGAGATGTCTAGCAAACTGTTATTGTTTTATTAATTTTAGGTTAACTACTAAAAATTATTATTTTACTGTTTTATTATTTCTATATGAAAGTAGTTCTTTCAATGCTCATATACATATAATAATCACAATGCAAAAAAAATTCTCCAATACAAATCACTATGGATGAGGGAGATGCAAGTTAATATAATTAGTAAAGTCATTGTTGTTGTCTTTTGTTAAATTTAATTTCACTAGGAATATGCAAGTTCATATAATTAGTAAAGTCACCATTTTTGTCTTTTATTAAATTTAATTTAAAATATCATACATCAAAATCTGTATCAATTACTATTAAAACATTTTATCAATCATTTGTTATCCATCCAATTTGTCAAGTAATGGATTAATGGATTATTGTTACCATTAAAATCGGCATATTATTTTGTTTGCATTATTATTGTCCTGAGAGAGACATTTTATAGACCATTATGATCCCGATGTGTAAATATGTTTATTTCCCAAAAAAATAGTGAAAATATTTTTTTCTAATGTTCACCAAAACATTCAATTAAATCTTAAATTATATATAACTTGAATCTTTAGACTATATATAGCGTTTTAATCTTATTAATAGACTAAGATTAGTTATTAAAATAAAGCTATGTATTATTTTATATAATTTTAATGGATAATACATTATCTCATGTGTTTAATAGTTTTTTTTTTCCAAAGAAAAAAGCGAACTTTTTTATAAGAAGTAAAAAAGTTACAAGCAGATGAGTTAACATTCTGAAGTGTTCTGCCTAATAAAAGGCCAGCCTCCTCTAGTGAGGATCATCAGCACCCCTACACCGTGCTGCTCAAAAAAGTGCACATGCTCTCGGCCTAGACAGCCGTACCCAGAAGGAAAAAACATGATCAGAAATCCGAAATCCAGCTGGGCCTCCTTTCAAGAGGAAAACGACCCAGCTGATCCCATACCGATATATAATATCCGCAAACCGCTCTAAAAACCAGAGCATCATGGTCTAAGAAGGTGAAACGTAACAACATAGTAAAAACATATGCCACCAGATTTCCTATGAAAGACAGAACATCTAGTGCATATAGCAAAAAAAGAGAAACAACTATGCATATGGAGGGTGATCCGACACACGGATCTGATCCTGGATCTGTTCGGTTATTCTCCACGAGCCCAAATTTTGTTGAAGACCTGCCTTAGAAAGCCCATCTGCAACCTCATTGAATTCCCTGTATATATGTTCAATGGAAAAAACATTAAACTGCTGCTTTAAGGATTGAATTTCTTCTAAAAGAGGCAACAACATATAATTCTGGCATCTGAATTTCCCAATAACCCAGTTTATAACATTCATAGAGTCTCCATAAATCTGAATAGTGAGGATATTTTTTTGAATGAGCCAACAGAGCAGAAGTTTTAAAGCAGAGAGCTCAGCGAAGTTATTTGAGCCCATTCCAATTCCTACTGAAGCCTTGAGAGAGTGTGAATTATCTATGTGAATGCATATCCCAGCACCCGTGATATTGTTTTGTGCGGCACCGTCAAAAAAAGCCCACGGAATCCCCTCCCGAATATTGGGTTCTTTCCTCTGGTTATGATTGTCATGATCCTCGTCCAAAGGAATGCTGTCAAGAATGGCGGTACTTTGAATGGCCACTGCTGCCACGGGTGTCAACTTTTCTCTGAAGATACTGCGATTCCTTGCAAGCCAAACACCCCAGCAGATGATGGGGGGCAGATTTCTCAAATTCCTCCCCTGAAAATGGTTCCACCAGAATTCCCAGGCTGCATTCATACTGACCCCTTCCCATCTTAGTTTTACATTTAGGAGCCTTTCTGCTTCTAGCCAAATCTGTTTTGTAAACGGACATAGCAGAAAAAGATGATCAATGGTTTCTTCATCCGCGAAACACAAAGGGCATCTTCCAGGGCCCTGTTTGAAGCGAGCTTGGAGAACTTCCCAGGTAGGAATCTTATGGTTTAAGGCACACCAGAAAAAAATTCTAGATTTTTTTGGGCATTTTAACTTAAACAAAGGTTTGGACCACCAAACAGGAGGATTCCAACCTTTATTCTTCATCAAGAAATTATATCCAGCCTTTGGAGAGTAGAATCCTGTTTCAGCATGTGCCCAGACAAGAGAATCTGGCCTATCCTTTATTCTGACATTTGATCTTCTCAACTCCTGAATAAAACGCTGCCAATCATTTCTCCAGATGACATTTAGTCCTATCTCATCTTCAGTCTTCCAAGCCTGACCCCAAATAGAAGACTGCTCCATACTAGCAATCTGACTTAAGCACCTTATACCTATGTCATCCAGATGAGTAAGCAGTCCTGGGGAGAGGGCAAAATCCTCGCTGCATCCAACCCACGGGTCTCTGCCAATCCTCAAACTTTCTCCATTCCCGACCCGCCATGCCAGCCCTTGTTCAATTACCTTAAAAGCCTCCGAAGTGGCTTTCCATATGACTGAACAGTTCCTCCCTTTCTTATTAGGCCTTCTTATCCAGTCTTCAAGCGGAATGGGGTCAATGTATTTCCTTTTTACCACCTTAGTCCAAAGATTCTCCATAGTAATGATTCGCCATCCTGATTTAGCTGCTAAAGCCTGACTAAAATCGACAAGATTTTTCAGCCCCCATCCTCCCCAATCTTTTGGCCTTGCGATCTTATCCCACGCCACCCAAGGGAGTACAGACTCCTCCTTGGACCCTGACCAAAGAAATCTGCTGCATAGCTGTTTTATTTTGTGGAGGATTCCTTTGGGTATCCATGTCAAGGCTGCCCAGAAAACTGGAATAGCCTGCAGCACTGAATTCACCAAAGTTAGCCTACCTGCCCTCGACAGCCACTTGAAGCTCCAATGGGAAATTTTTTGTTCAATCTTTGCTACTAACCAGTTCCAATCCTGCTTCCTGTAGGATGTTGGCTTGAGCCAAAACCCCAGATATTTAAAGGGCTGCTCCATATTACATGTTCCAAAGGGCAGATGGGCCACAATTGAAATCTCCTCTTGCCTACTAAAGCCCTCAAATATTAGTTGAGACTTTCTGTCATTTATTTTAAGCCCTGTAGCTTTCAGGAACAGATCAAGAATAGTCTTTATTTCTAATATTTCAGATATATTCCCATTTGAGAACAGCAGAATGTCATCAACGAAAAGCAGATGTGTAATGAACAGGTTAACAGCAACTTCCAAACCTTTGATCAAACCTGAACTTTTAGCCTTTGAGATAAGCCTGCTTAAACCTTCTGCCGCAAGAAGAAAGAGCAGGGGGGAGAGCGGACACCCTTGGCGAAGTCCTCTTTGACTCTTGAAAAATTGGGAAGCAGCTCCATTTATCAGGACAACAAAATTTACATTTGTGATGCATCCCATAATCCATCTTATGAAGCCCACTTGGAAACCAAGGTGAGTCAAGAGCATCTTGAGATATGTCCAGCTGACTCTATCATAAGCTTTGGATAGGTCTATTTTGAGCACTGCCCCTTTCTTGTTTGCCTGCCTGAGACTGTGAATGGTTTCTTGTGCTACCCCGATGGCTTCATGAATCTGCCGCCCGTTCAGGAACCCAAATTGTTCCTTTGAAATATAGCAGGATAGAATAGGCTTCAAGCGAACCGCAATAATCTTTGCTATAATCTTGTAAATGGTATTGCACAGAGAAATAGGCCTGAAATCTTCGAAGGAGTCAGGATCTTCTTTTTTTGGAATAAGGGCAATGAAAGTTGCATTAAACGGTCCAAATATTTCGCCTTTAATTCTAGACTCCTCCACCACTTCAGTAAGTTCTGACCCAATGGATTCAAAAAAGTGAGTGTAGAGTTCTACAGTCCATCCATCAGGTCCAGGGCTTTTGTCTTTTGCCATGGACTTTATAACACTCTCAACCTCCTCTTTTGTCACCTCTCTAAAGAGGTCTTCAGCCTCCTCCTCCTCCACAAACCGAGGAAAAGCCTGTGCAGTTCTGATGATTTCAGGTAAATTAATACCCCCTGGATCAGAAAAAAGGGCCTGAAAGTGATCTTTCCCCATAGTAGACAGATCTTCAAACGTGGATGCCTCCCTACCTTCCGAGTCCCTCAACTTCCAAATAGTATTTGCATTCCTCCTCCCTTTTGCATAATTGTGAAAAAATTTTGTATTTTCATCCCCTGCTTTCAACCAGATAGCTCTGCTTTTCAATCTCCACTCTTCTTCTTTATCCAATAAAATCTTCGCCCTTTTCTTTTCCAACTCCAGGATTTTCTCTTTTGATTCCAACGATGCATAGGCATCAGATTCTGGATCTTCAAGGACCTTCAGAGAGTCATCGATGCTTACTAAGTCTTCAGATTGTTTTCTCCTTCTATCTGAGGCCCATTCAATGGTTGCTTTCTTAAGTCTTTTTAAGTTTTCCATGAAACTCCCAGCTTTGCTCCCCACATACTCAGGCCTCGGATGTCTCCAGGTTTCATTGAAAAGCTTTATGTAAGAGTCCTCCTGGAGCCAATGAGCATTGAATTTGAAGGGCGCGGCCGGCTTAGGGGGAGGCTTTGAGAACTCAAGGAGAATGGGAAAATGATCTGAATTCCCACCTTCCCCAACCCACTGCCTGAACAACGGAACCAGAGATGCCAATCTTTCGCTGATGAGAAACCTATCCAACCTTTTAGCAATTCTATGCTCCCCAGTCCTTCTGTTCCTCCAGGTTGGTTTGGCTTTTATAATGTTTACATCAATCAGCTGATGAGACAAAAGGGCATTTGAGAAGAAATCAGTCAAGGGATCCTCCCTTGCAAGCGGTCCCCAGGCTTCAGATGTCCCCATAGAAAAATTAAGATCTCCTCCTATGATGAGATTCTTGTCATGTATCAAACTTTTTGAGAGGAACTCATTCCAGAACATAGCCCTTCCCTGACATGGCCCGTAGACATTTACAACTGTCAAAGGGATATCAAAGTCAGGTGACACAACCTCCAATCCCAACGCATTTGGAAGTCCCCATGAGGTTAACACTTTCAGCTTTCCTTTTTTAAAACCTGTAGCAATACCTCCCGAGTGTCCTGAGGCATCCACAGCCATGAAATCCCATCCCGGGAAGAGGGAACAGAGAGATGCTTCAATTTCCATACTTTTGCCTAAGGTCTCCTGGAGGAAAACTATGTCTGGGTTACAACGAGAAATGAGTTCTTTAAGAGCTAGTTTTTTAGGTTTACTAGCTAAACCCCTACAATTCCATGAAAGACAGATCATTTAATAACCGTCTCAGGGGGTTTTGCTGCTCTAAGCGCCCCAGGAATTGTCATCTGCTTCCCATCAGCAACATCAAAAATTGCTTTTTCTTGAGTTTTAGATAGAATTGATTTTCTCCCTCTGCTCTTCTTTGAATAGCATTTAGGGGTCTCAAACCCTAAACCTCCTACCGGATCCAAAAACTCATTCGGGACAACCGGCTTCTTGCTTAAAGATCTCAGGTTATAGTGCCGGGCTACAGAGGATGGCCCAGCACCGTTCCCCAAAGGGGGGAAATCCTCACCACTCAGATTTATGGAGTCTGACTCAATAGATAGATTATCAATTTTTTTCATCACATCATTACAGTTGTTCAACCCAGAAAGCCCCCCAATACAAGAATCAGATATAATAGTAGAATTCTTTAAAGCAGGTGACGGCATACCCGATTGATCGCCAGTGGTTTCAGCGTTCGGCTCCATAGGAGTGTCCACCATCGGCTGACTATCTGCAAGGCCCACCGGATCTCCCACCTCCTTTGGAAAATCTGCCGCTGTCTGATGGAAGTGGTCCTCCACATTTGCCCCCGCGCGAAAGGGCTCCTCTACCTGAAACTCATCCTGCCTCATATGCTCTTCCCATCCCTCAGCCTCCTTTTGCATCCTCCTCCTCCGCCTTCCCAGCGGGCAGTCTCTCGCCAAATGCCCATATTCATGGCAGCGGTGACAACGAAACGGAAGGTGTTCGTAATCAAGCTTCTGTTCAATTCTGTAATCCTTATAGCGCAGGGGTATAGATTTTGCCAGGCCCTCCTTGGGATTGAGTCTTACCAGAATCCTTGCCACTCTTTTCTCAAAAGTATGCAAATAGGATCTATCTGCATCCAGATAAGTCCCCAACACGTTCCCTATCGACTTGAATACCGAGTCCGCCCAAAGATACGGGGGAAGATTTGGTATTCTTACCCAAACCGGAAACTCGTCCATCCTCTCTGTTTCAGCATCAAAGAGTGGCGTCCATCTCTTGAAAAAAACCGGCCTATTCCCATATGCCCAGTTCCGCCCTTCGACCCACTCCATAGCCTCCTTACTGTCGAATCTGACCATAAACCAACCCTTGACAAGCGCATTTGATTTAAATGTGGCCGCCGGAGTACCCGACCACTGGTTCTCCGCCCATTGCCTAAAGGCTATACCTGAGACTGGCTGTCCTCTAATTCTGCCCACAAGCGTGACCTCAGCCACATCAAGCACATCCTCAACCTGCACATCCATCCCCAGAACCACCTCTGCAATCTCCCTCGTCTTCAAAGGTTTTGATTTCTTCCTCTTCCCCCCTGTCCTTCTTACTTCAGATTCGTCAATCTTATCCCCAGGTTCCTGGGATTGTTCTTCTTCTCTCCTCCGTTCCCCTTCTTCCGCCCCTTCTGCATGCTCAATCCCTTTGCTTGTCGAGGCCTCGACAAGACCTGCAATCGGACTGCCACCACTCCCTGCCCCCGCGAGGTCATGAAATATTCCGGCACTTTCACCCAACACCTGCCTGGCGTCTCTGTCCGCTTCAACCACCTTCGGCCCAGTAAAACCCTGCTCCGTTTCTTAGGAAACAGATCCCTATTGACCGCAAACAAATGTGGGCTCCTCCCGGATTCGGTCCTTGAGGATTTTAAACCCCCAACAGGCCTCCAGACGCCAACATTTTGAACCGAATTAATAATATCTTCTAGGCCCCCAGATGGGCAGAAAATTTTTGATGGTGAGAGTGACTTACCAGACTGCGAGATAGAACCCTTGTCTTCCCAGGAATGTGTCTCTGCAATGGCGGAGTCCTTCACAGGTTCTTTCCCAAGAGGGCCCAGAAACCCCGACAGATCCCAACTTTCTTCCGACAAAACCTTGGCGTAGCTGGAGACTCTAGATGCATCCCCCGCGCCCGTAGCAGCTCCTAACCCTTCTTTCTTGCCTGTTAACTCTCCCCGAGTCTGTGCGGCGAACTCTCTACCCCAAACCGTTATCAGGTCTTCAGGAGAAGGGTCTAGCTCCAACGCCTCGCTCGAATTTACCATGGTTTTAATGTAGACCGGAAATAGAACCTTTCAACCGCTGCCCGAGACAAACGCTGGGGAAACCGCTTACAGGTAACAATCTCAGGAAAGCAGCTGGCCTGGACAGTAAAAACTTCCAAGAAAGGCACGGGAAAGTAAAAAAATCTGAAACCACCTCCGCGACCAACTAAACCGAAACCAACAAACCGCCAACTTGGAAGGGGTTTTCTTCCTCCAGCCGTCGTCATCGACTTTGACCCATGCCGAACACTGTACTGTCGCCAGCTCTGCAGGCTCCGTACCTGCGTGTCACCTGCGCAGACCTGCGTTACCTAGGCCTAGGGCCTAGGGTTCCAGGATCGAAACCCTCCCTCACCATCCCCTCATGTGTTTAATAGTTATTTGAATGGATCATAAATTTACCTTTAACAAAAAAAAAATACCACATTAAAGTTCCAAATGAGATAAAATTTTAAACATCTTCACTCTTTATTAAAGCCAATACCATTTCTTAAAAAAAAATTTTAATTCAACATAAAGAATCCAAATCTTGTTCCAAAGTCTTTTAATATTTATTTTAATTAAATATTTGTAAAATGAATATTTAAAAGGAAAAACCATATATATTAATTTGATGTAATTTTATTATATATTTTGTTGTCTTCCTATATGATTAAATCTAATATTGATATTAAAATATTAATATTAATACTAATATAAATATAAATATTGATATTAAATATATTATTATTATTATTATTATTAAATTTAAGATTAATACAATATTAAATTTAATACAATATTGAATTTGTTATATTATAATATATATTAATATATCATGGTATATAAGTAATTCTAGATACATATGTAGGGAAGACCAAAGGCACATTATTTCTATAACCCAATATGACCTGGATTTGTAAGTATGTTATGTCCTCAGAAAATAATAAAAATATTTTCCTCTAATGTGACCAAAACATTCTCTTGAATCTTAAATTATATATAACTTGAATCTTTAGATTATATATGACTTTTTAATCTTATTAATGGACTAAGATTAATTTTTAAAATAAAACTATGTATTATTATATATAATTTTAAAGGAAAAATATTAATTCGACAAAAGGAATCGAAAATCCTACTCCAAAATCTTTTAATATTTCTTTTAATTAAGTATTTATAAAATGAATCTTTAAAAGGAAAAACCATATATATTTATTTTTTGTACTTTTATTATAAATTTTGTTATCATAGTATGTAAAAAACATCATTAAATCTAATATTGATATTAAAATATTAATATTAATATTAATATTAAATATAATATTATTATTATTAAATTTAATAAATTTGGATTAATATAATATTCAATTTAATACAATATTCAATTTTTTATATTATAATATAAATTAATATATCATGATATATAATTAAATCTAGATATATATGGAGGGAAGAACAAATACATAGAGTGATACAAGTGGAGAGATAGGGGAGTGACAAGGGACAGATGGAGATAAAATGAAGGAGAGGGGAGTCTGAGGAGGAATGAAGAGAGAGAGAATGAGAGGAGTGAGAGAGGGAGAGAAGGGTAAGAGAGAGAGGGAGAGACACAAAGATGAACAGGAGAGAGAGATGAAGGGAGAGAGAAGAAGGTAGGAGAGAAAGGGAGAGAGGGGAAGGACCAGAGAGAGGACTTCAGGGGGAGGGTCAAAGAGATGGAGTTGGAGGGGGGAGCGGGAGTGAAGAATAAATACATAGAGAGAGAAAACTGGAGAGAGAGAGAGTGTATGTTTTGGGGTGAGATAGACATACAAAGAATGAGATATAGAAGGAAGGGGGGAAAGAAGGAGAGAGGGAGGGAGATAGTGACTAAGTTAGAGAGATAGAGAGAGAGAGAGAAAGGGGGTAACAGAGTGAGGTGGGAGAGAAAGGGAGAGAGAGGAAGGAAGAGAGAGAGGACGTGACAGAAAGAATGAGAGATAGAGGGGGAGGTAAGAAGAAAGACATAGAGAGAGAAAGGTGGAGAAAGAGAGAGGGGGTGATAAGGGAGATAGAGAGAGGGAGAGAGGAGAGAAGGAAGGAAAAGAGATAGAAGGGGTAGAGAGGGAGATAAGGTGGGGGGGAGAGAAACATAGATATGGAGAAAGAGTGTGTATGTTTTGGGGGTGATATAGAGAGGCAAAGGATAGGGAGATAGAGATATTGATGGTAGGTGAAAAGAGGGAAGAAAAGAGAGATAGAGAGATGGAGAGAGGGAGGGAGAGAGAGAGAGCATGTGTATTTGGGGAGGGTGACATTGATGCCCTCAACTGGAACTAGCTTAAATCCATCTAACACTGGATTTATCATGCATTGAGAGTGATCAAATCCCTTGAGGTGCAAACCTTTCCTCAAGTTCTACACTCCAAAAGGAAGGTTTGCACCTCGAGGGATTTGATTCCTCTCGGTGCATGATAGATCTGGTGTTAGATGGATCTAAACCGGTTTTAATGATTAGTTGCATTTTCTTTCCATCTCTTAGTTTTTGTAGCTTAAGTTGTATGCATTTTTTTATTTTTATTTTTTTAAATTAAATCTGTGTGCTAGCATTTAAATGGTTAGAATGTGTAGTGGTAAATTAAAAATGTGGGAGAGTAGTTATACAGTTAGTGTGTGAATTTTTAGTAAATGAACAAGTTTTATCATATTTAATTTCTCATTAATATGTTTTTAGATTTATTATATATATGTTTTTAAAGCTATTATATATAGTTTTAGTTTTAGTTATATGGATATTTATAACATCAATATGTAGTTATAATATTTAATTTTTTAATAATATTTTCTTAAAGCTATTGTATAATTTTTTAGTTTTCAGTTTTATATGTGTGTGTGTGTCAAAATAGTTTTGTTGACAATATCCCTACTTTGTTAGTAAAACCAGCTTAGCTCCATCTAACTCTAAATATATCATGGGTCAATCTCTCATGTGAAATCCTTCTTTTTGGAATGTGGAACTTGAGGAAAGGTGTGCACCTCGAGGGATTTGATCCCTCTCGACACATGATAGATCCAGAGTTAGATGGATCTAGGTTGGTAATATTCACAAACCATTTTTAAACAATTTTATACTCCACAATTATGTTCTACCTTTCATACGTGGCATGGTATAGTATTTATAATGGTGACCTCTTTATGTAGGGTTTGCCTATTGCATTTTTGGTGACCTGCATTTCCATGGACATATTTTCTTGAATATCTTACAACTTCTCTAGGTTGACACTATTGTATCATGTAAGCTAGCTGAGATTGATGATAGCTTGAATTAGTTACCAATTTATTGTAGAATTTGAGGCCAATTGCTCGCCTTTCAAATTACGAATGGCATGATTGTTTTCATCTTGATTGTTAACCCAGTAATGATAACCTGAAGCATGGTGATGAAGTCTTGTTGTGAGTCCATTGTGAAGAATGTTCATGATTTTTTAGGAAGAAGATTATGCACTTTCAAATTACAATTGTAATTTGAACTAAAGCTTCTAGTAACTTTTAATTTGCCAATGGTGCATGGACATTATAAGAAATATCCACAATAGAATATGAAGAACAATTGGGTACCTACTTCGTATGCATTAGAAATTGCTTCTACTACTTAATGTGAATTACAAGCGTAATCCTAGTTGGATTTCTAATATATCGTAAACCAAATTTTCATTTTATTTTTTAGTACTATTAAATGTTATCTTATCCTATCTCATTTTATGGTTAGCATTGTAACCAAAATATGCATTGTGTTATGGAAATTTTTTTTTTTCTAAGTTAGGTTAATCTATTAATATAAAACAAAAATGTACAAAGAGGACTAAGCCTTAGCGGAGTATAAAATAGTGTTTCAGAGTATATCTAGACTGCCCCACTATTGGGGAAACCAGTCCGCAGAGACAAAAACCAGATGGGATATCAGTCCTTAAGCCCGGAAACAACAAAAACCAGTGAATTTTTACCATGACAAAAAGATCCAGACAGTTTCCAATAGAACTAACATAACAAAAAAGACCAGACAGAAGACACCTGGCAACCACGTCAAATCATTTGAATTCGTCCGGGATGGGTTCCTAAACAATTGGACACACCCATTCATTTTCCTCCTACATCGACGCTCTGCCGTGAGGCCCAATTCCTCCACCATGTGGCCCATCAACTGGATGGACGTCGCCATGGTTGCTAGCCGCCACCATCAGAGCAAACCTTTCATTTCTGGTTCCACCTAGGGAGCGCGTGGCACCAGAGCTACCACCCTTAGCCTGCTAACCGCCACCAATGCTCTTGCCATGCAGAGAAAAATTACCTTCGTCCAACAAATTCTTTCCTATGTCTCAGCCATTTCTGCGATTGGGAACCTCCTCTTGCCGCACTTTAGAATTATCCTCCTGGGTAGCAGACTGCTCATTGTCTTCGGTGAAAAGGATGGTGATTGTAGCAGTAATTACTGGCCTGTTCAGGGTGCTACGAAATCTAAATTGGGTTGAGTGGGGAGTGGGATGAGGGGGCAAAGGAAAACTAGCCGAGTGAACCGCAAAATCTCCGTGACTTACACCAAGAGATAGAGCATGACCCCGTCCACTACGAGTACTGGGATATCTTCCTAAACCATGGCTGTGGGGGTGATACAGTTCAAGGGAAGGAGAGAAGGCAACAGGCTCAGGATTCGGCTCAGTCTAAGGGTGGGAACTACCTACCCGAGTTCCTCCTCTTCAACTTCTCATTCAATGTCGCACCATGTCGGAATTTCTAGCTGAGTGTTCAGAGGGAACGATGACTGTGGGATTGAGAAGGGGAGCAGAGTCAAGCTGAGTGATGGGTAAATGGAAAAAACTGGAATGGGAATGGTGATGCCCATTTCCAAAATCAATGTAGCAAGTTAACCAGCAGCGACACCCAGTAACTGTGTGGGAGTTGGGCTCAGAAGCTTGGAGCATGCAATTACAGTGGAGCAGGGGAGAGGGAGAGACAATGAGCGGAGGGGAATCCATTCTTGAGCAGTTAATAGCTCTTTCTCGTTTCGAGCCTACATTAAATACAACCTTTGGTTTGTCAAGAGATCAGTTCATGATGGTATGGGAGGGGCGCCATCGGCCAAGTGGCCCGTCCTCTCGCCGTCGTTCTTCATATTTTCCATAAATTCACTAATGTCATCCGCATCCGATTTTATGGAATTAATATTAACATATAATATTTTTTTTCAATAATTCTATAGGTAATGAACCCGGAGATGGTGATCCAGAATATGTTGAACATACATCAGATATAAGAGATGATGATGATGATGATGGTGATAGTGTTGGTGATGATGATGATGGTGATAACGTTGGTGATGATGATGTGGATGAAACTGGGCAGGATGGTCAGGATGATGATCACATTAATGATCATGAGGATGATCTTGACTATGATCTTGGTGGTGCTAGCTAGTGATACCTTAATAATATTGGAAATTTCTACTTTTAGATGGATGGTGTGAATTTACTTAGAATAATGATATCCATGAAACATTTTGATTTGTTTATCATACATTGAATTTTACTTGATTTGATTAAAGATGATGATGATATTATTATTATTATCTTGTTATTTTATGTATATATTGAAAATTATCAAAATTATTTTGATGGAGAATTATTATGTATGATGATATTAATATCTTTGGAGGGATGTTGTTAATTTACCTTAGAATGATGATATTCATGAAAGTTTTTTATTTGGTAATCACACATTTGAATTTTAGATGATTCAATTAAAGATGATGATGATATTATGAGTATTATCTTTTTACTTTATATATGTGTTGAAAATTGTCAACGTTTTGTGATAGACAATCATTATGTGCCATGATATTAATATATTTTTATGGATGTTGTGAATTTACCTTGGAATAATGATATATGTGATAGGTATTGATTTGATAGTCATATATGTATATTGAAAATTGTTAATGATTTTTTGATGGAGAATTATTATATATGATGATACTGCTATTTTTTGGATGGATGTTGTCAATTTCCCTTAAATTTCTTTAAAAGCACTAGGTTATCAATTTCAATTGTTATATTTTCTATAATGATATTTATAAATTGTAATATATTTCACCATGTAATTGAAATTAGTAAAATGAACCCATAAGCGGATTCATAAATGGAAAGAAAAGTACACTCTAAACAAGAAGCCAAATGTGGATATAAATGTGGTGTAACCATGGATGCAAAATTGGGAGTAGAATTGGATGTTAAACTAGGCATCAAAGCAAGATGCAAACAATGACAAAAAATTGGTTTTAAACTAGAAGTAAAAAAGGGTGTAACACTAGACACAAAGAAGGTAACCAAACATGACACAAAAAAGGGATGAAAAATGGACAACAAACTAAATGTAAAAAAGGACAAACAACTAGAGATCAAATTGGATGCAAAATAGGATGCCGAGTTGGGTGCTAAAAAAAAATAAAAATGTTGCAAATTTAAATGCAAAGAATGGTGTAAAATTGGGCACAAAAAATGATGTAAGAAAAGACAAAACAAGATGCAAAATGGGGATAAGAAAACGGTGAAACCAAGTATGCCATATTAGATGCAAAAAACAATGCATAACTAGATGCAAATTTAGACTCAAACCTAGGTGCAAAATGAGATGCTAATGTGAACTCAAAATGAGGTAGAAAAAATGATGCATATTTGGATGGAGAAAATGATGCAAAATTAGACACCAAAAAGGATGCAAAAAATAGTGCAAAATTGGACACATAAGTAGACACAGAAAATGGTGCATAAATGGGCATAAAAATGGTTCAAAATTGGATGCAAATTGAGATGAAATGTTGGATGCAAAATGAGGTGCAAAAATCAATGCAAAACTTGGTGCAAAAACAAATGGAAAAGTAGACGTAAAAAATAACTCAAAATTGAATGTAACATTAGATAGAAAATGGGATGCAAAGGTTGATGCAACACATGGCTCAACATAGGATGAAAATATAAATGAAAATTTGGATTCTCAAAAGGATGCAAAATTGAATGCAAGAAATGGTGTTAGAAATGATGCAAAGTTGGATGTAACAAATGATGCAAAATTGGGTGCAAAAAAGGGAGACAAATCAAATGCAAAAGTGTTTGCAAAAAGTGGTGAAAAACAAGATGCAAAAATGGACACAAAAATGGATGCAAAATTTGGTGCTAAATCATATTCAATATATGGTGCAAAATTGGATGCAAAAAATGGTGCAAAAATAGGTAAAAAAACTGGTGCAAAAAATGGTGCAAAAATAGGTAAAAAAACTGGTGCAAAAATAAATGCAAAAATAGGTTCAAAATTAGAAGAAAAAATTGGTGTAAGACTAGATGCAAAAAATAGCACAAACTAGATGCAAAAAATGTTGCTAAATCGAATGCAAAAGATGGTGCCAAACCCGATGCAAATGAAAATACAAAAATAGAAGCAAAGAATGACACAAATTTTGAAGCAAAAAATGACACAAAAACATACGCAAAATTTGGCTCAAAACTAGAAGCAAAACTTGTCGTAAAACTAGACGTAAATGCTGGTGCAAAATTGGAAGGAAAACTTGTTGTTAAATAAGATGAAAACCTAGATACAGAAAGTGGTGAAAAATTAGACACAAAACATGGCACAAAACTGGATGAAAATATGATGCTAAAAATGATGCAAAATTTGGCATAAAAAATGCAAAATCTGGCACAAAAAAGGACACTTTAAAAATTGTATAATATAGTCAGATTTAGTGATAGGGTGCTCTTCCCAATTAGAAAAACAATGCACTAAAATTAGGTGCTAAATCTGGTGAAAATTTCCTATTTTGTTGTAGTGGTAAGAATGGTTTGAGAATGCTGTAGAGTAAGATGTGGGGGAAGAGGGGGAAAGCACCCACCTCTGCTTCCTTGGCATGGCCAAGAGGAGTTGTTCGACCATGACATTTCACCTCAGATTTGTTGTTTGGTTGTTTCTATGGAGGTGGAGGAGCATAGTCATCTAGGAAATGACCATTAGGCAATTAGAAACCTACTAGCTCACCATCTCTAGAATATGGAAGAAGCTATGGAAGGAGTTGAGCGTAGAATGGCAGAGGTCAATTTCAATTTGAACAATACACGTCTTTCTTTACGAAATCTCTCTGTATCAATAGGCATTGAGTTTTCTCCCCTCCCGATAACTCCAGTATCCACTAACTCCAAGGAAATCTTGGTAACTATGGATTCCTCTCACCACACTTCCAATCTTCCCAACCTTAGACCTCTAGCGACTAAAGAAAAGAATGGGGAACCTATGGGCCATGGTGGCTCCCCAACCTACAAGAGCCCAAAGCCAAAGTACGTCATTCAAACCTACATTTCTCAGTCCACCAAAGGGGAATCCTCTCTGTAGGGAGCAGGTCCATACCAAGTTTTAATTAAATCGAAGCACCCTCCCTGGCTGCCAGAAGGATATGATGATCCATTCACATATTTGGACATGTATGAACAAGCATAAAAGGAAAAATAAAAACACCACTACCCTCAAAAGGTTCCAATGCCAAACTACTAGCATGACCAGGTCCATCTTCACACACATCAGGCATCTTAACCTCCTCCGAAAAAGGCTTATTATTTTGCTACCTTCTTCTAGTTTCCATAGTTATTTCAAATTTTCCAGTCAACTTAGAAGTTACTATATATATATATATATATATATATATATATATATATATATATATATATATATGTGCCTCTACCTTCTTCTAGTTTCCATAGCTATTTTAGATTTTCCAGTCAACATAGAAGCTACTATATATATATATATATATATATCTAGTCTTGATTTTGAACTGCTTCAAATTGTTATATGAATTTTCTAAGGGATCATCTAGTTTCCCTTTCATGGGTAGATGGTCCCTCTCAAGTTTTCTTCAAGCTAGAATAGGAATTTTGCATAAATTTCCTCATTTGAACACAAGATTTACTAGTTCACCTCATCTTGTACTCTATGTAAATCAATTTTGGTAATATATAATTGTTTTTATTTTATTATTAATATATGGTTAATTTTTATAACATAAGTTGAATTAAAAATCTACCTATCTCAATCTTGCAATGTGACTGGTAAGAGGAGATAGTTGCTAGTTTCAATCTTGCAACATGATTGTCTCAATTAGAGAGATACCAGTTGCAAGCATAGATATTCTAGTGAAGAAAATACATATTTTTGGTAATATTTATGATCGTACTATTGTATATTATTAAAGAGGAGATGGATGGAGCTTTGAAAACCCTTGCAACGGCTAGAGTTTTTCCCTGGCTAACTGATCTATGCCTAGATCATGTGGATTTCTTTACAGATATCTGTGGAAATCTAATCAATCATGAATCTTAGTGATTCATCCATGAAGACAACTTCTTTTGCAAGAATGGTTTCTCGACAAGTAATATCTTCTTCAGTTTCATATAGTTACATTCTGAAATTTGGATCTATCCTCCTAGTAGTTCAAGGAGTTCCTTCCCTCAATGTTTGTTTGATGAGGATGCTTTCAGTTGTGACAAATGTATTTTGGAGCAACATTTGGTTTGTAAGTTTAATGGATTTTGGTCGTGACTAATAGATATTCATAAATGGATCTCTGAGACATGGAAACCTCATTTAACGAATGATCTAAATAGTTATCCCATGGCTCAAGATCTTTCATTGTTGTTTTCGACAATATTGAGGATGAGAAGGCCATTTGTGAATATGTGGCATGGTTCTAGGGTAGTGTCAGTCTCTTCATGTAGCCCTGGTCTCCCATCTTTGATCTAGTAACAACATGAATATCCACAACTCTAGTTTTGGTAAGGCTTCTGAACCTACCCTTTCATATTTAAAATATCCAATCATTATCTTATATCTGGAATGCTCTTGGAAATTTTTGTTGTCACAACCCAGATATAAGATACTATTATAAAACTACTTATGCTTGAATTTGTGTGGAGATGGACTTAAACAAGGGTTTTCCCAATAAGATCAATTTGATGGCCCCAAATTATGTCTAGGTCCAAAATCTTGACTGCAAAAATGTTTCATTTTGGTATAGAGCATGTTATGAAACAAAGCATGTAATAAAAAAACTATCCCAAGCATTAGAGAAAAAAAGACTAGAAAAAATATTGAAGGTCTAATTAGTGGGAAGAAGCTCAGGGAAATCACTATACTCTATACAAAGAGGGAGATTCAGGATAAGATATAATCAGAAGATGAACCAAAAATTGATACTACCAAAGAAAATGCATCAGAGGAACTAAAATTCAATAAGGAAAAATCACATGCCAATAAAGATTCTTTGAACTCAGTAAAAGTGGAAAATCAATAAACCCTCGTGGAAAATGGACCCGCTCCGGAAACCACAAGGAATAATTTGGAAAGGAAACTTCTTGGGAAGATCAACTAGATGAGGAATATTTCAATAACAACAAAGTGCACTTGCCGAAGAATGACCCGTTAAAATCTGCAAAAACCACAAGTTGGATTCAAGTTGGGAAGAAAGAAAAAAGTATTTCTCCAAGAAAAACAAGAAGTCAAACTAAACAAAAATAAAAATAGTGAAAAATGGAATTAAATGTGTCTGGATAATGGGGTTTTTTGGAAAGCATTTAGTTGGACAGGAACTAAAATTTTTATGTCCTGGAGAACTTGCTTGAGGGTTTAGATTGTTGGAAAATCAAGAGAGTTGTGTATTATATATTATTTTCCTTAAATTGCTAATTACTTGTGATATATGTTGGCTATTTATTACTTTTATTAGTTATTATTCATCAAGAAATTACCAAAACAATGAATATCACAACAAGACAAAGTACAGAAGATATAGGCCCTAAGCCAGGGAAAAACCCCTCCAAGGGGAAAAACCAAAAAAATGCTTATCTTCTTCTTTAGAATCTACTAACAAATAGACTTCCAAGACTCAAATACCAAATCCAACAAACCTACCAAGCACCAAGTAAGCCCCCAGCAAGAACTTCTTCAAGGAAGCTTCCAAAGCTTCAATACTGCTATTTTGATGTTGCAACTTCGGCCTCCTACAACTGCTTCATATAATTTTGGACCCATGTGTAGGTTTTAACCCTGTAGAGAAATTACCCGCATATGAATTCTAAAATAGAAAATAAACAAAGGTGAGATCATAACAGATAAAATAAATATACACAGATATTTTCCCTTGGATCCTGAAACCGAGACTACCAGATTGATTTTCCGTTATGTTCCTTTCAATGTTACAATACATATATATACATGTCGAAGCATCCAGGAACCCTAATCCATTAACCCTGGATCAGAACATAACCATAGTTCCCTTGACCGGATATACATAATACCATGGACCGAAAAACATCGCGCCCAAAACCATGTGTGAAATCCATGCACAAAACCATAGGTAATATGGGGTCTGAAAAAAAAAAATAAAAAATTTCCAGGGCACTACCCCTTACACCCCGTGTAGGGGGGTTGTCGGCCCCCCCCCATCAACCCCTCACTAGTTGTGGAAAGAATATAACACAACCCTACATTCTCCCACTCATTCTATTCTTTCCACAAGGGGCCACAGGAGAGCTTAGTCATTTATCCAACCCTGCAACTCCCATTATTTCTCTACACCAAGAGAACTTCTCAGAGCTCACATATTTTTTCAATCCATCTATAGTGTTCTTGAAAATGTCCACCTTTACTAGCAACACCTTTTTGTCTTCTATCATATCCCTCACAAAGTGATACTGAACATTAATGTGCTTTGTCTTTGAATGATAGGCAGGGTTCTTTGCCAAGAAAATTACACTTTGGCTATCACAATCTATCCTTACAGCTTGTTGTACTAGCCCCATACTTGAACACAATCTTTGCAACCAAACTGCTTCCTTGCTTGCATGAGTGGTTGCCATGTATTTTTCCTCTATAGTTGACAATGCCACTACATATTGTTTCTTACTCATCCAACTGACTACACCTCCAAATAGGTTAAACACATACCCACTTGTAGATCGTCTCTGATCCAGATCTCTAGCCTAGTCTGCATCAAAAAATCCACAGATATCCAAAACTCTGCCCAATCCTGGTCTTCCTTGGTAGCACAAACCATAATCACTAGTGCCACTCAAATACCTAAAAACCCCCTTCACTGTTGTCCAATGCTCCTTCCCTGGTTTTGACATAAACTTGCTCAATACTCCCACTGCATGTGCAATGTCTGATCTAGTACAGACCATCGCATACATCAAGCTACTGACTGTACTTGCATATGGAACACAGGACATGTCATCTTCCTCTTCTTGTGTCTTGGGACACTATTCAGCAAATAACTTTACACCTACAGGAATAGGAACCTTCACCCGCTTAATATCCTGCATATTAAACCTTTGCAGTATTGTCTCAACATACTTCCTTTGGTTTAACCAGAGCTTCCTCTTTGCCCGATCTCTTTTAATTTCCATGCCCAAAATATAGTTTACAGCTCCAAGATCTTTCATGTCGAATTTGGAGGACAATTGGGTCTTCAAATCCTAGATAATTTCTTTGTCATTTCCAACCAACGACATATCATCCACATAAAAGACTAGATAAATAACACGGTCACCAATTAATTTAAAATACACACAGTGATCTTCTTTGCTTATGGTGAAGCTAGACCCCATATAAATGTATCAAAATTCTGATACCACATCCTTGGTGGTTGTTTTAACCCATACAAAGACTTTTTTAACTTGCATACCAGTTCTTTCTTACCCTTCACCACAAAGCCTTCCAGTTGTTTCATGTAGATCTCTTCTTCCAGATCCCTGTGAAGAAATGTTGTCTTCACATCCATCTATTCTACCTCAAAATCAAAGTAGTAGCAACAGATAAAAGTAATCTAATAGAAGCTACCTTGGCAACAGGATAAACAATATCACCAAAATCAATTCCCAACACCTGGGAATAACCTTTTGCTACCAACCAAGCTTTGTATTTCTCCACATTTCCTTCTGCATTTGTCTTCTTCTTGAACACGCATTTGCTGCCAATAAGTTTCCTTCCATCCGAAAATTCCGCTAGATCCCAAGCCTCATTTTTGTGCAAAGATGCCATTTCATCAACAATGTCCTCTTTCGAGAGTTTGCCATCCTCTGAATCTACTGCTTCCTTCACAATTCTGGGATCATCATCAGTAATAGATAAAGAAAATTTTGAATAGAAATCAAATGGACTATACCTTTCTGGTTGCCTTCTTTCTCAAACTGATCTTCTAACAACCAGAGTTTGTGGCTCTTCATCTTTTGATTCCTCTTCTGTTGTAGAGTCTGATCTTCCTCCTTAAGCTAAAACTCTATCTTCTCAGGTCCTTTGGTTGGACTTCATGTTTAATAACATCCTTTACCTCTCTGAACACCACATCTCAACTGTACACAACCTTCCTTGTTACTGGGTTCCAAAGTTTATAACCCTTTAAACCATCCTTATACCCAATAAAGATGCACTTTTCATATTTACTATCCAACTTTGTTCTTTTCTCCTTTGGAACATGTGCATATGCATCACATCCAAATACCCTCAGATGTGAAAGAGAAGGTTTCTTACCAGTCCATACATCTTGTGAAGTCTTATCCTCCAACGCTGATGAAGGTGATCTGTTGACCAAGTAACATGCAGTCTCCACCACCTCTGCCCAGAATTCCTGTCCTAACCCGACACCATTGAGCATGCTTCTTGCCCTTTCCATCAACATCTTGTTCATTCTTTCTGCAACTCCATTTTTCTCAGGTGTGTATGGAGTAGTCTTCTGTCGTGCTATACCACACTTCTTACAAAACTCTTCAAATTCCTTCTTGTAAAACTCTCCACCGTTATCTGTCCTCAGCACCTTTATCTTCTTCTCTATCTAGTTTTCCACCAGAGCCTTAAATTCTTTAAACCTGTCAAAGACTTCATATTTCTTCTTGAGGAAATATATCCATGTATTCCTTGAGAAGTCATCTATAAATGATACATAGTACACAGACTTACCCAGTGATGGAACCTTCACAGGTCCAAACACATCACTGTGCACAAGCTCTAATATTTGTTTTGCCCTCTTACCACCAGAGGGGAAACTCACTCGATTCTACTTCCCATATACACAATTTTCATAAAAATCAAAATCCAGAGAGTTATTAGTCATACCTTCTACCATACCTTTACCGTGAAGTATTTGAAGGCCCTTCTCTCCAATATGTCCAAGCCTTTGATGCAATAGCATGGTCTTTTCTCCAGATAAAACTAGATTTTCTGCTCCACTTTCAAGAACCACAGAAGTATTGCACCCATCAATAATAGTGCTACCTTGCAGCTTGTACAAAGTTCCAATCTGAACTCCGCGCATCAATACTAGTGCTCCCGAACCATCTTGCAGGTATCTTTCTCGAACACTATTTTTACACTTGCATCATCCATCTTTCTTACAGAAATCATATTTCTAGCCAATGCAAGAATATGCAGAACACCCGAAAGTGTTCTAGTCCTTCCACCTTGCAACTTCAACTTGAATTTTCCGCGACCAATGATTCTAGCCTTCCTATCATCCCCCAAGAAGAAATCACCACCATTATATTTCTCATACTTGCAGAACCACTCTCTATGGGGAGTGAAGTGAAAGGATGCACTTGATTCAATCAACCATGCCTCATGATCTACATTTGTACTTGTAGAAGAAGCCAAGTACACATCCCCACCTTCATCTGAGGTGGTTTCACCTCTGCAGAAGGAGCATCATCAGATCCCTTTCCTTTCTCAAGAGATTTATATTTATAGTCCCTTTTGTAGTGCCCTTCCTTTCCACATTTCCAGAACACCTTTACAAATTTTCCTGGGGATTTAGATCTCCCTCTAGATTTAGATCTCCCACTCAATGATTTTTTTTTATTTTTATTTTTTCTATTCTAGGATTATCCTCGTACAAACAAGGCATCACCATTCTGGCTCTCCATATTTTTCCGTCTCATCTCCTCCGTCATTAAGGATGATACTATTTCATCAAACTGCAAGGCAGTTGCATTGCTACCTATTGCAATAACCAAACTATCCCATGAATCTGGTAGAGAGCACAATAAACTGATGCACTTATCTTCACCTGAAATTTTAATATCAACAGATAATAACTGGCTTACCACAATATTAAATGTGTTTAGATGATCTGTCACTGAGTCTCCATCTTTCATCCTCAGGTTATATAACATTTTCCGTAGGAACGGTTTATTCACCAAAGACTTAGATTGGTACAAAGTCCCTAACTTGTCCCACAAAACCTTCACTATAGCTTCCCCTAATACATTCAGCAATACTGAATCTGAGACACACAATCATATTGTGCTATTTGCCTTCTAATCCAACTTCTTCCATTCTTCATTGAACACTCCCATTGGTTTAGTACTTGGATCTACCGCAATCCACTGATCTTTATCCACCAGCAAATCCTCCATCTTGAGTTTCCACAACTCAAAACTTTGACCATTAAATTTCTCAATCTTTATCTTTCCATTGCTCGCCATCTTCTTTCACCACAAGAATCGATCCCACAGATCTCCCACTGAATAGGGTCTACCACAAGCCCGAGCGAAACCCCTCAGCAACAAAGGCGTCCCCTTGAAGCCAAAACTGCTCTGATACCAAATGTAGATTTTAACCCCGTACAGAAATTACCTGCATACAAATTCTAAAACATAAAATAAACAAAGGTCAGATCATAACACATAAAACTAATATACATAGATATTTTTCGCTGGATCCCAAAACCAAGACTACCAGATTGATTTTTCATTATGTTCCTTTCAATGTTACAATACATATATATACATGCCGAAGCATCCATAAACCCTAATCCATTAACCTTGGATTAGAACATAACCATAGTTCCCTTGACCGGATCTACATAATACCATGGACCAAAAACCATTGCACCCAAAATCATGCGTGAAATCCATGCACAAAACCATAGGTAATATAGGATCCAAAAAAAAAAAAATCTTAGGGCGCTGCCCCCTAGACCCCATGTAGGGGGGACCCTTGTATACCCCCTGACAGGGGCACTTCCGCCCCCCCCCTATAACCCCCTTGCTAGTTGTGGAAAGAATATAACACAACCCAACACCCTGCAATTGGCATCTTCACAAACCCTAGTAGCGAGACAAGAAAATATGACCATAGACAAACTTTGACTTCTACTCCTCTTCTTTGTCCCTCTAGCTACTCTTTTTCTCCTTCTTTATTGAAAATCAAATGTGTTCTTGATGTGTGTGCTAAATGACTCAATATCCTCTTCTTCTATAGTCTTTCTTGAGGGTTCAATTCCCTCCATAAGGCCGACTTGATCTTCTCTTTGAGCCGACTTGGCCTTGGGCTTATAAGTGATTTTTTCTTGACAAAAAAAATATATCTATTTATTACAATGAGTCCAAATGGGACTATGACACATGACCAATAATATTCCTTATCCTAGAAAGACCTAGAAAACCTAAAAGCATGAAGAACATGCTTTTGACTCACACTTAAGTATGAAACCCATATTCCAAAATAAAAATATAGTTTCTCTTTCTTTCTTTTTCTTCCTTTATAAATTATATACAATGTCATGATTACAATTAGGTCAATATGAAGACCAAACCTAGTTACAATTTTTAAAACTCCCTCTTAAGTAGGGATGTATTCATAATCCCATTACATGGTACAAGGAATATCAATCTCGAAGCGTTCTCATAAGAAGAGATGGATTGATAAGCCATATTTTTGTCATGCATCTCCAGCACCATCCTTGAAGGCCTTAACTATACAAGCTCATCCTTATTCGAGAGCATTATGCCGGAAGGATTTACGTGAGCTATCACACTATCTCTAAGGCACATACCCCATCAGGATGTTCACCGAGTATGTCCTTTAGAACTATTCTTATCTTGGATTACCAAACTGGAATCCTCTAAGAATATCGATCCTCTTTGACTACTCTTATCTTGGATGCCCTACCTCATCCTCAAAGGGTATTAGTCAACAACTTCCTTCCTTGGATTCTATAATCCATAAGAAGTCTCAATCTAATTTGCTTATCCAATCCTCTAGACTCCATTCTTTCTTTATGGCCTTCACTAAGACTTACTATTGTTATTCCTAATCTAGTGCATGACCCATAAAGACATGAACTATCCAACATCACTCCCTATAAATTAGGGAAGAGATGTCCACCAAACCAATCTTACCTCTCAAGTACTTAAGCTTCTTGTTTGGTAAAGCTTTAGTTAGTGTGTTAGATACCTGTTCATTTGTACATATATAGTGCAGCTTCGTGACCCCATCTCGTACCAAGATTCTAAGTGGTACTTATTATTATATGTTTTGTCCTAGCATGAAACATGAAGTCTTTCGTCAATATTATGCAACTCTCATTATCATAATGTATCAGTCTAGGGATAATCGGTCCTTCAAACAAGTTTGATAATAACTTTTTGAGCCAAAATGCTTCCTGATAGACTTCACTTGTAGCAACATATTTAGATTCATCACTACTCAAAGAAATGGTATCATACTTTCTGCTCATCCATGAGACCATGGAAGGCCCTAGGTTGAAGCATCCACTTGGTGTGCTTCTCTTGTCTACCTCACTGCCACCCCAATCTGAATTTGTATATCCCATGAGATGGATTTCATTACCAGTATATTGGAGACAATAATGTATAGTTCCATGCATATATCTTAGGATATGCTTTGTTGTAATCCAATGATCATGTTTTAGCTCCATCTAAAAGTGACAGAGGATATATACTGCAAAGAAAATGTCAATTCTCGTATTTACTAGATACATCAAGGACCCAATCAATTGTCTGTAGCAAGTAGGATCCATCAGACTAGGCTCTAAACTCCTCAACTTCCTAATATTGGTAATCATAGGAGTCATCATAGGATTTCCAAACTTCTAAAGTATCTTGATCACATATTTACCTTGACCAAGATATATCTCACCTGGCTTATGCCATAGTTATAGTTCCAAATAATTATTCATAATCCCCAGATCATTCATATCAAACTTGGTTCCTAACTGCTTCATACATTCTTGAATATGATGCTCTACACCTGTGACTAGTAGATCATCCACACATAAGACTATGATGATTGATTCACCTTGTACTAACTTGATATATAGGTTAGGATCTATAAAACTCTTGGTAAAACCAAGTCTCAATAGGTATTCATCCATTCCTACGTACCAAGTTCTAGGTCCTTGCTTTAATCCATATAGAGATTTCTTCAACTTGCAAACAATAGTCTCCCATTAATTTCTTTCAAATACTTGAGGTTTCTCAATGTAAACCTCCTCATCACAGGTCCCATTTAGGAAATTTGTCTTGACATCCATTTGATGGATGTTCCATCCCATAGTTTTAGCCAATGAAACAAGTGATCTTATGGTTGTATATTTCGTTGTGGGAGAAAAGGTTTCCTCATAATCAATCCCTTATTTCTATGAGAATCCTCTTACTACAAACCTTGCTTTGTATTTATCAATGCTCCCATATGCAATTTGATTTATCTTGTAAACCCATCTTGAAGTGACTATTTACTTATCACTTGGACTAGGGACACTCTCCCAAACATCATTCTTCATTATGGACTGATATTCTTCCTACATTGCATTCCTCCACTCTTGATGTTTAGTCACATCTTCTAAGGAGGAAGGTTCTTCTTCAATAGGATTTTTCATATATGCAACATACCCATAATACCTCTTAGGTATTTTAATTTCCCTAAAGGTCCTCAATGTCGTATGTCATTCTACTTCTTGTAGAGTAGATCTCAACCAAGCAGGCATTTTTTGGATGTCTAGAACAATAAATTTTTGTATAGGCTCACTTGAACCTTCAGCTTCCTCATGAACAAATGTCTGATATTGACCATCATTATCCCTTGAGATATACTCAAAGATAGGTATCTATTTTTCATCAGATTCAACCAAAACATCCTTTAATTTCTTGTAAGCTATGCTTTCAACAAAGATGACATCCCTACTTACTTCAATTCAATGATCCTCCTTAATATAGATTCTATACACTTTTGATGAAACACTACACCCAACAAAGATTCTTTTTATACTAGTAGGATCCAACTTCTTTCTCTTGTCCTTAGGTATATGAATGTACATAGGACACCCAAATATTTGAAGGTGATCCAAACTTGTCTTGTTTTCTGTAAATGCTTCTTCCAAAGTTATGTTGGTTAAGTTCCTCTGAGGACTTCGGTTCTGCAAATACGCATTTGTCATACATGCTTCTTCCCATAGGAATTGTGGGATATATTGATCATGCAACACGACCCTCACACATTCTTCAATAGTTATATTATTCCTTTCAACCACACCATTTGTTTAGGATTATAGGGAATCATAAACTCCCTCTTGATCCCTACTTCTTTGGATAAAGCTGTCAACTCTTTGGAGGTGTATTCTCCACCATTGTCTGGCCTTAGAGTCTCGATATTTCTCTTGGCTAGGTTTTCCACTTCATTCTTGAACTCCTGAATTTTTTTGAATACCTCATCCTTGTTCTTGAGAAGTTATAACCAACTTTTCCTTAAGAAATCATCAATGAAGGTTACATAATATTGACTCCCACCAAGAGACTTAACTTCCATAGGTTCACATACATCTAAGTGTATGAGATATAAAACTTCCTTAGATCTAGTATCAATTCTTGCAAATGGCTTCCTTACGTTCTTTCCTAGAGCACATCCCTCACAAGTCCCTTCATGTTCTTCCTTCAATTGGGGGATGTCATTTTCCATTTGACTTAGAGATGGAAAAATATTATGAAGAAGGTCTCCATACCTTCTATGCCATAGTTTAGAAGGACTCACATCCAATTGGACTAGGGCATGAGATAGAGGTGTAAAAAGTCTACATAATGTCCCCTCACGATTCTCAATCACCCTAGCATTATTAATACTAGAGCCCTTACCCCAAACCAAAAACTTTCCATCAAAAAAAGAAACTTTATCACCCTTATCCTCTAAACAAGAAATATAAAGTAAGTTTTTCTTCAAACCTAGAATATATAAAATATTTTTGAGGTGAATACTTCCACCAAACTCAAGCTCCAATGAAGTAGATCCAATCCCTTTTCACTGGATAGTTTTCATTGTCTCTAACTTCGATTGAATGAGATGAGATACCCTTATATAGGATTTTAAGTTAACTACATTATCTTGTCATATGTCTAGAGAACAAACTTCCATATACTACTTATTTTGCAAGCTTGGAGATGATATTCAATAGACAATCCTTGATAGATGTAGTAGATTTCCAAGAAACTTGAAACCCTTCCTTATAACCCTTTCCATAGTGCCAACTAAGATGTTATCTTCATTCTCCTTCTTGCACCTTAGCCCTAATACCATGTTTGAAAATTAGGATACTTATGTATTATAGATGATTTTCCTTAACTTGATAATTGCTTGTGATAGATGTTGCCCTTTTATTATTTTATTAGTTCTTGTTCATCAAGCCAAAACAATGAATATCACAACAAGACAAAGTACAAAATATATAGGCTGCAAGCCAGGGAAAAACCCATCCAAGGGGAAAACCCAAAAAATTGCTTCTCTTCTTCTTTAGAATATGCTTACAAAGAGACTTTAACCAAAGACTAAATCCAGCAAGCCTACCAAGCACCAAGTCAACCCCCAGTAAGATCTTCTTCAAGGTAGATTCTAGAGCTTTGATAATGCTATTTTGATGTTGTAACTTCAGCCTCCTACAACTACTTCACATAATTTCAACCCCTACAATAGAATTTTGGCCCACGTGCAACTAGTAGCTTCACAAACCCTAGTGGCAAGACAATAAAATATGACCTTAGAAAAACTTTGATTTCTACTCCTCTTCTTCATCCCTCCAACTACTATTTTTATCCTGTTCTATTGCAGATTGAACTTGTGCTTGATGTGTGTGTTAAATGGATCGATCTCACCTTCTTTTATAGCCTTTCTTGAGGGTTTAATTCCCTCCATAATGTCGACTTGATTTTCTCATTGGCCTAACTTCGTCTTGGGCTTATAAGTGGATTTTTCTTGACAAAATAAATATTTCCCTTTATTAAAATGACTCCAAATGGGACTATGACACATGACCAATAACATTCTTATCCCAGAAAGACCTAGAAAACCTAAAAGTATGAAGAACATTCTTTTGGCTCAAACTGTAACAACGCTGTTCAAAATTCCATGTAATAAAGTTAATAAAGGAAAATAATAACCAAGGTCATGGGACACATATTCCAAGATGAATATTGGGAAAACACATAGTGATGGGCATCATTGGTGATTAATTAATGGCTATGAAAATTGGCAAAGGAAAAGGCAAAGGCAAAGTGGTATTTATTGGCATTTATTTATGAAAATAATGGAAAATAAGAGAAAAGGAAGGTGAAAAGTCACGGGTTTCATGTGAGGAGGAAATTGAAGGAAAAATAAGGAAAATGAAGAAAATAGAGGTCTCAATGATAAAAAGGATTCTGAGGATCAATTCACAACTTTTGTTAGTTTTAGCTTAGAGACCTCTACTAAATTCTCTCTCTCATACTCTTGAACACTTTGAGTTTTCTTGGAGCACTCTTGGAGTATTGTGGCATACCTTGTATTTGGAGCAATAAGTCAAAGGAAAAGTAGGAAAGCACAAAGGGACAATGAGATCAATAGCTACAATGGGTTTACTTTGCAGGTATTGAGTTACAGTATGATTTCCTTTCTAGTTTTGGCATGCATGGCATATGCATGATCCAAAATGGATCTTGGATAAACCTCTTAAGTCTTCAATTGTATTTAAAACGGGAAAAATATGTTTCAAAGTCCCGCATCACAACCTTTTATTGCACCAGAGAAATACATGTTTAAACTGTGGAAACAGAGTATCAGGGAAACCATGTTGTAACGCAGCGTTAACACTCAAGGACTGTTGAATCCAAAAGAACAACAGACGAGAGGAAAACGCATCAAAGAAATTACATCAGAGAAAAGCCAAAGTGGAGTATAAAGGACTGTAGCCTTAAGGAATTGTGATAACGATCAGCACGATATAACGTGGGTCGTTGATCGAGTGCACAAATCAATGGTGGATATGAAAACAGGATATATGGCATCACAAATTCCAAAGGGAGGAATTAACAAAGGCTTGCAGGCTTAGCGATATGCAATGGACGCATTATCGCATCGCAATGAACCATGGGGCAAGGACCGGACCCATAGACTTTAACACTTGCGATGAGCCCTTTCATCATAGCTGTCGGATCGGTGAAAGGAATGGACGGTTGTGATTGAATCGACAATCGAAATGATCAGGGTGATCGGAGATTGGGGATCGAGAGTGCAACAGAGCAAACGACTGTTGAAGCAATGATACTACCAATGCGCTGATAGCCGATGGGGCTGATCGGAACAATCAGGGATCGCAAATCAGTGAATCACAATACCAAGGGACCATGCACTGAGTGAAAGGTGATATGCGACATGCCCAGACCCAATGATTTTATAAATGCAAGTTTAATGTTTTTGAGTTTTGGATTAAAGCATTGCGGTCAGGTTTTTCTGTGTATTTCATGTATTTCTGTGTATTATTGAAAATGCTCTGTTTCAAGACTTTATCACACAGAAAGGCTGGACAGTTGGGTTACCCGGGCCTGTCGGTCCCTTTGAACTGTAAAACTATTTCTATTATGAATATTGCTCCACGCTGTAAGCGTTATCCCTGTAACAGAGAACATATCATAAAGACCAACAGAGAGAGATGAAGCGATAGAGAGCAGAAAATATAGAGCTAGAAGAGAAACGACAGGGCATTCCAAAGGATCCTTGGGAGGCAACGTTACTTTCTGGTCTCGAGAATCTCAAGAGAAAGCTCTATATATGTATCCCATTTTTGTATTGAGAAGAGGGCAAGGGAAGGAAAACTGATAACTGTAATTTCCCATTATATGAAGACATAATATAGAGGACAGCACTGAAGGCTTGGACCAGGAGATGTAACCAGGAAGTCTGGTGAACTCCTTGATTATTTTCTGTGTTGATGTGTTGAAATGTTATGTTTTATAATTGTTAAATGTCTGTATTATTCGCAATATTTTCAATCCATTGCACTAAATAATATAGGCATTCTTGCTCATGAGTCTGTAATACCTTTATTTTCTATTTTAAGATCATTTCAGATCAAGTGGTATCAGAGCATTTGTTTTGTTAAGGTTAGACAAGCTTGTGCTAGATTTTGAATGCTAACTAGATTAAAGCTTAGACTAGGAGAAGGAGAACTTGTTGAGGCTAATCCAGAGATTGGAAGAGTCTATTCTCAGAGGAGAATGGTAGAAGAAGCTCCATTGGGATCAGAATCTTAGTTTATAGAGAGTTTTAAGACACTCCAAGCCATGGTGGAAGAGATGTATCTGGAATTTAAGAAGGGTCAAGGTGAAAGCACTTCAACACCTAAACCAGACAAAGGAGCAGAGGAACCTTTTCTAGTTGCCCCTCTAGAAGGCAAAGGGAAAGGGGAAATGCCTCCTCCACCATCTCCTCCATCATCACCTTCATCATCCTCATCATCTTCTAGCTCTTCTAAGAAGAAGAAGAAAACTTCCTTAATCAAATTAGATGTGAAGTTTGATTTGCCAATTTATGATGGAGAACTCAATGCAGAAAAGCTAGATAATTGGATAAGACAAATTGATGTATATTGCAGGGTACAGAACATTGATTCAGAAAGGAAGAAGATTCAACTGGCTAGCCTTCAACTTGGAGGAACTACACTAGTATGGTGGGAAGGCAAGACACAAGATGATCTGCAAAAACGGTAAAATAATTTCTACCAGGAATGAATTTGTTTCTGCTATCAAAAAGCAATTCTATCCTTTAGCCTACATGCAGCAAGCAATGATGAGTTGGAAAACTCTCTGTTAGTTGAAGGGTCAAAGTGTACAAAGTTATACTCAAGAATTTAGAAAGAGAGATTTAACTCTAGGTATCTCATTAGACTCACCTGAGACTTTATTGAAGTATGTAGGTGGTCTTCGTAGCTATTTAAAGCATACTATTCTCATGTTTAATCCCACTAGCATAGATGATGTATTAGTTCAAGCCACACACCTAGAAGCTAGAGGTAAGAATGTAAACCAAAAGGTTGGGGGATCATCTAAATATTCTATAAGCAAGAGCAAAGAAAAGAAGAAACTGAAATGGAAGGAGAGTTAAGTAAACACTGTAAAGAAGGATAAACCTCCATGCACTCATTGCAAGAAAGAAGGACACGATGAGGCACACTGCTAGCTTTTGCATCTAGAACGGAAACCTAAGAATTTCGGTGGTAAGGAGAGAATGAATGTTGTTGCTATTCAGCAAGACTTGGGATCAGATTCAGGTGATGAAACAACAGTTACAACAACAAGTATTAAAGGTAAAGATTTTGAAGCATCCACAAGTAATTCTGCACAATCTGTTGATAATGAAAATAATGAGAGGGAAAGAAATGATCTTTTCGTATTAGAGTGATTTCTAAGCACAATAAGATTGATATTTTGTTTGATAGTGGATCACAAGTAAATTTGATTTCTAAAACAATTGTAAAGAAGTTGGGATTACAAACAAAACCTCATGAGAAGCCATATCCATTAGGTTGGGTGTGTGATAAAATAAAGCTACAAGTAATGAGACAATGCAAACTTAGGTTTGCTATTGGATCAACATTTGTAGATGAGGTTGAGTTAGATATAGTTCTATTGGATATATGTGGTATTGTTTTGGGAAGTCCATACTTGTATGATAGGAAAGCTATTTTCTATAGAGTTGAGAATAAGTATCAACTCACTAAAAATGGAATAGAATACATTGTAAGAGCTCATAAACTCAAAGATAACTATTATCTCATAGATTTAGGATAGATGAAAAGAATTGTGAATTCAAGTAAGAAATTTTTGCTAATGGTTGTAAAGGCAAAGGATCCTAAAATATCCAATGCATTTGAAGGCTGTGATTCTAAACTGAAAGATGATTTAGTTGAAGTTGTTTTAGAGTATGATGTTCTATTTCAAGAACCAAAATGTCTGCCACCCAAACAAGAAATATTACATGATATTTATTTGCAGCAAGATGCTCCATTACGTAACATTGGAATTTATAGGTTTTCAACTTTAGAGAATGCAGAGATAAAGAAGCAGGTACAGGGGTTGCTCGATAAAGGGTTTATACCACCAAGCACATCACCATGTGGATCTCCAATCGTGTTGGTGAGAAAGAAAGATGGTTTGTGGAGAATGTGCATTGACTATAAAGCACTAAATAAAATAACGATCAAGAATCATTATCCTCTTTCCCATATTGATGATTTATTAGATCAATTGAAATAAGTAGTTTACTTTTCTAAGTTAGACTTGCGAAGTGGTTATCATTAGGTCAGAGTTGCAGAACAAGATGCATGGAAGACTACTTTCAAGACAAAGCAAGGACTATATGAATGGTTGGTTATGCCTTTTGGCTTAACTAATGCTCATGCTACATTTATGAGAGTCATGAATAATGTACTCAGACCATTTATTGATGATTTTGTAATTGTTTATTTAGATGAAATTCTTGTTTTTAGTAAGACATGGGAAGACCATGTAAAGCATGTAAAGCAAACTTTAGATGTTTTAAAAAGAGAAAATCTCTATGTAAAACTGTCAAAATGTGAATTTGGCAGAACATCTTTAAATTATTTGGGTTATATTGTAGGGGGTGGTGAATTGAAGATAGATCCCTCTAAGGTTGAAGTCATTGTGCACTGGCCTAAGCCCAAATTTTCTACAGAGGTTAGGAGTTTCCTAGGGGCAGCACAATACTAGAGAAATTTTATTGCTAACTTTTCTTTGATTGCATCTCCATTACATGCTTTAACAGGATTGAAACAGGTGTTTAAGTGGGGAGGAAAACAACAGGAAGCCTTTGACACCTTAAAAGAGAAAATCAGTACAGCACCAGTACTAGCACTTCCAGATCTTCAACATCCATTTGAGATTGAGACAGATGCCAGTGATTATGCAATGGGAGCAGTGTTGATGCAACATGAAAAACCCATATGCTATCATTCTGAGACATTTACTTCTGCAGTAGTTAGTTATCCCACATATGATAAAGAATTGTATGCATTAGTACAAAGTGTGAAAAAGTGGAAACATTACCTAATGGGTAAAGAAACAATCATACATACAGACCATCAACCACTTCAATATTTTCAATCACAAACTAAATGGCAACAATCAAGACATTATAGGTGGATGGGTTTTCTACGGAAATTTCATCTTGTCATCAGATATAAGTAGGGCATACACAATAAGGTTGCAGATATGTAGTCAAGACCAATCATAAATGCATCTAATATACTTAAGCATAACTCAGTAATTCATGAAAGTTACATTGAACAATATGCTCAAGATGTAGATTTTAAATATGTATATGCAACTTTAAGTCATGGCAAGCAAGTAAAAGAATTGGATTATTATGTAAAGGACCAACTCTTATATCATTTGGGAAAGGTATCCATTCCACAAACTGAAAGAGTTAACATAATCCGAGAAGCACACACTTCTCTCATATCAAGTCATTTTGGTGTAAGTAAAACAGTTGCACAATTGCAAAGGTTCTGTTATTGGCCAAGAATGCATGAGACAGTTTCTAGATATATCAAAGGATGTGCAATGTGTGCTACAAGCAAACCAAGTAATAGAAAATTAGGCTTGTACACTCCACTTCCAATTCCTTCTCGTCCTTGGGAAAGTGTTCCCATGGATTTTGTTGGGAGATTGCCAAAATCTAGGAAAGGTCATGATTATTTGTATGTTGTTGTGGATAGCTCAGTAAAATGTGTATTTTGATACCATGTAATAAGCAGGTTACAGCTGAACAAATAGAAAAGTAGTTCTTTTAGAATGTATGGGTTCATTTTGGGTTACCCACTTCTATTGTATCTGATCGAGATTCTCAATTTTTTGGGAAGTTTTGGTCAAGTTATGGGAGTTGATGGACACTAGGTTGAAGAAGAGCATAGAATTTCATCCACAAACAGATGGTCAAACAGAAGTGGTCAACAAGACAGTGATCCAGTTGCTCGGAGGCTATTGCAGCAAGCATCCCAAGCTTTGGGATTAGCATTTGTGTTATGAGCGGAATGCTTACAACCGTGCCAAGCACTCTTCTACTCAAAGATCTCCTTTTGAGACTTGTTTTGGTTTTATACCAAAGTCTCCCTTGGATTTTGTCTTTGGTAAAGACATAGCAGTTGATGGACATAGTGATGTGGACAAAGAAGCCAAGTTAATTGAACAAATCCAGGAAATTCACCAGGCAGTACAAGCACAGATGGAAAGAAGTCAAGCCAAGTACAAGGCAAGAAATGACAAGCATCGAGTTGAGCATAGTTTTTAAGTTGATGATCAAGTCTGGCTGTACATCAGCAAAGACAGAATGCAAGGTGAAGGTAAGAAGATAAAACCAATAAGGTATGGACCTTTCAAGATACTTGATAAAATTGGTGAAAATGCTTTTCGCCTTGATTTTCCAGCTTATATGCAGATCTATTCAGTCGTTAATGTAGAAAAATTGAGATTGTATGAACCTTCATTGATTGAAGATCCTGAAGAGCAAAATCAATTGCCTTCTATTGGGGATTTGTTGCCTGAGTATCTCAATGAGTTACAGGAGGACATAGTTCTGGACAAGAAGGTAAGAACTACACGTCAAGGGGATGTTGAGTACCTAAGAGTGGGACTCAAAGGTTCAAATCCAAGTAAAGCACAATGGATAGAAGTTAGACAGGTGAGGGAGCAGTATCCTCACTTGATCAATGCCTAAAAACCAACTTTTGGTGGTCCAAAAGCTTTTTCAGTGGGGAGGCATGATCCAAAATGGATCCTGGATAAACCTCTTAAGTCTTCAATTGTATTTAAAATGGGAAAAATATGTTTCAAAGTCCCGCATCACAACCTTTTATTGCACCGGAGAAATACATGTTTAAACTGTGGAAACAGAGTATCAAGGGAACCATGTTGCAAGGCAACATTAACACTCAAGGACCATTAGATCCAAAAGATCAACAGACGAGAGGAAAACGCATCAAAAAAATCGCATCGAAGAAAAGCCAAAGCAAAGTATAAAGGACCGTAGCCTTGAGGAATTACGATAGCAATCAATTCGATATAATGTGGGCTGTTGATCGAGCGCGTAGATCAACGGTGGATATGACAAAAGGATATATCGCATCGCCAATTCCAAAGGGAGGACTTAACAAAGGCTTGTAGGCTTAGCGATATACGATGGCCGCATTATCGCATCGTAATGAACCATGGGGCAAGGACCGGACCCATAGACTTTAACACTTGTGATGAGCACTTTCGTCATAGCCATCGGATCGATGAAAGGAATGGATGGTTTTGATTGAATTGGCAATCAGAATAATCGGGGTGATCAGAGATCAGGGATTGGGAGCGCAACAAAGCAAATGACTGTTGAAGCAGTGATATCACCGATGCGCCGATAACTGATGGGGCCAATTGGAGTGATCAAGGATCACAGATCGGTGAATCACAATACCAAGGGACCATGCACTGAGCGAAAGGTGATATGCGACATGCCCGGACCTGACGATTTTATAAATGTAGGTTTAATGTATTTGAGTTCCATCTTAAAGCATTGTGGTCGGGTTTTTCCATGTATTTCTGTGTATTATTGAAAATGCTCTGTTTCGGGACTTTATCACACAAAAAGGTCGGATGGTTGGGTTACCCATGCCCGCCAGTCCCTTTCGACTGTAAAATTGTTTCTATTATGAAATTTTTTTCCATGCTATAAGCATTGTCCCTATAACAGAGAACGTGTCATAAAGACCAGTAGAGAGAGATGAAATGGCAGAGAGCAAAAAAGACAAAGCCAGAAGAAAAACAGTAGAGCATTCCAAAGGATCCTTGGGAGGCAGCGTTACTTTCTGGGCTCGAGAATCTCGAGCGAAAGCTCTATATATGTATCTCATTGTTGTATTGAGAAGAGGGCAGGGGAAGGAAAACTAATAACTATAATTTCCCATTATATGAAGACATAATATAGAGGTCAGCACTGAAGGCTTGGACCAGGAGACGTAGCCAAGAAGTCTGGTGAACTCCTTGATTATTTGTTGTGTTGATGTGTTGAAATGTTATGTTTTCTAATTGTTAAATGTCTGTATTATTCACAATCTTTTGGATCCATTGCACTAAATAATATAGGCATTCCTGCTCATGAGTCTGTAATACCTTTATTTTCTATTTTAAGATCATTTCAGATCAATGCATGTGGCTATTTGGTTTTGATCTGTCATTTGTATGGAGGATTTCCTAGGTTGACATTGGTTTTTCCTAGCCATTCCATTTCATATATATCCATGGTGTTCGGGGGTTTTCCCTTTCGTTTTTGGATTGGTTCTCATGCTCCTTATGGTTGTGGGTTGAGTTGTTAGTTCCTGGAGCCTTGGTTAGAAAAACGCTCTGGAATCCCTGTAACATCTTGGGTTGAGTTAATCATCCTAGAATCCTTGGACAAACACTCTAAATCCCTTTGTGGGTTGAGTTACTAGTCCTGGAATCCATGGTTTGACAAATTCTCTAGAGCCTAGAAGCAATTTTGGGTTGAGTTACTAGTGCTGGAAGCCTTGGTTGGAACAAACACTCTGAAGCCCTCGACAGCTTGAGTCGAGACCGATCTGGTGATTGTTAGTGATGTTTGACTGTGAGGTGGAATCACTAGTTGAGGGTGGAGGTGGTTTGGCCTCTAGAAGCCCTGGCTTTATGTTCTTTTTTTATTCCATGGAATCCCACATTCATTCTTGGAATATGGCACAGGGGTGATTGCCTGAAAGAGAGATTTGGTTTAACCCAATCTATGGTCGGGTGGTACATGAAATTCCCCCACTTGGTTGGATTTTCGTATGTTAATAAATTCTTATTTTCCTTTGGTATTTGATGAGTAAATGTGATTGTCATTATGTGTCTTTAGTGGTGGTTTCATCATTGATATTTCCCAGGTTATTTGTTGGTTATAGGCATGTTTTATGACAAAATTGAGTTATGGCTCTAATCATGTTTGATTAGTAGATGAAATATTAATGAATTCTTGACCTAATAGATGATCTTGCAGCTATTATGAGGAGGCATCAGTATTCCTTGACGATTCTCAAATAAGTATGAGACCCCTAGGTCCATATGTGTATTTATGACCTATAGATTACATGATTACGATATGTTTGATGGAATTCATATCATGGTTGGTAGGGGTCAGGTCAAGTCCTTGTTGAAGTGTTTGCATTAGTAGCCTTATTTCATCGTTATTTACGATTTCTGGAATTTTCATGAAGTTCTAGGTAGAGGCTTGAGTCCAAGCCCTGAAAAAAGTGGCTCAGAATTCAGGGTCGCTAGCACAGAACTGCCTAGAAAAGGTTGAATTTTCATGGATTCCATTTTGTGGTAGAAATTAGAGGGTCTCATTTGCATAGAAGGCTTCTCACGTGAGTGAATGTGTGTCTAGTTTAGCATAACATCAAGTTGTCTTAGGTGTTGGACACCTATAGGGGTTGGTTGTCTCCTGAAGGTTTTGTAGCTTATGTGGAAGGCCAAATTGGTCTTGTCACGTGAGTGAATGTGTGTCTAGTTTAGCATAACATCAAGTTGTCTCAGGCGTTGGACACCTATAGGGGTTGGTTGTCTCCTGAAGGTTTTGTAGCTTATGTGGAAGGCCAAATTGGTCTTGTCTTGTCGGTTCCACTTCCTTAATTGTACATGGGAAGTTGAGTCATATCATAGTAACTCTTTGTCACATGTTTACCTTGGTGGACTGGTTATCTTGGGTAAATGTGGGAGGAGGGTGTTACATATTGGTATCAAAGCATGGTTTTGTTCTCCTTGGGTGATGTCTTGTTCCCCTTTCTCTTGGGATGAATGTGTTGTCATGTGTACATGTTAGTCACATATATGTTCATTGTGCTTGTGATCTATGTGTTTGTTATGTATGCATGGTAAGGGACATTGTTTCCATCGTATTGTCATGCATAAGTTGATGAGGTTGTTGTTGGGATGTGTTCTCTATGAATGCATGTGAGTGTTTATATGTATTGTTTATGCATGTGTGTCGTACATATGTTTGTTATGCATAGTACCTAGTCAGTGTTATAATTGTGGAATTATGAATGGTAACTGGGATAACGATTGATATTATGTATATATATTGTTATGATTATGATTATGATTATACATGTATTAAACTAATCTAGTTGATCTTGCAGACAATATATCCTCCCCTAAACTATACTGAGGTACATTGGTTGTTTATAATTTGGTTTAGCTGACATGATATACTTTGCAGGAATAGAAGATTGAAGATGACTAGCAATATGGTAGACTAAAATTCACGGGATTCTCCCTATAGATTATATGAGCGGCGTGGTGATGAGTACTCCCCTCACATAGCAGACACTCTGAGAATTTTGAAGGAAGAGATAAGAAGTTACAAAGAAGATAATGATTGAATCATTCAATCACAAGAGATACTTGCTAGGGCACAAGAGAAACAAGAAGAAGTTAATGCAGTTATCCTTCAGAGCTTGTCAAACTTGTAGAGGCAAGGACTACTTAGAATCAATCATGGACAAGAGGATAGGACTAATGGAGCATATGGTAGTAGGTCACATGGTGGGAACAAGTCAGATAGAGAAGACACGGTCAGAGATGGCAAATTCTTGGATACACTTGATAGGCGAGGCAGTGGACATGGCCTTCATTCTAGCTCTAGTTCAAACAGGTATCATGGTCACCATCATTATCATCCTTACAGGAAGAGTGATAGGGGTTATTTTTTTGGATGAGTTCAAGAAAGAAAATCCACCTACATTTGATGGAGAAATTAAGAATTCATAGGATGTCGAAGCATGGTTGCTTGGGATGAATAAGTTCTTCAGATTGCATGATTACTCAAAGAACATGAAGGCCAGGATAGCGAATTTCAGTTTTAAAGGTAAAGCAAAGATTTGGTGGGAAGATGTAAATAATGTCAGAGGTATTCATGAAGAGTAGTTTACTTGGAGATATTTCAAGAGACATTTCAGGAGTAAGTATCTATATAATAGATACTATGATGAGAGGGAAAAATAATTATATAAGTTGAAGATGGAATCCATGATAAATGAGGAGTACACTAGCAGATTATTGTAGTTATTAAGGTATGTGCCTCATCTTAAGGAGGAGAAAGTGAATATTCAAAGATTCATTAGTGGGTTTCCCATAGAATTCAAGGACATGATTGAGTTTGATGAGCCTATATCATTAGAGGAATCCATATGGAAGCTAAAGCATTGTTATGAGAAATCATAGCAAACATCTGAGACTAAGAAAGATTGGAAAGGTAATGGGAAGAATAAGGGAAAATGGAATAAGAAGCAAACAAGACCTCAGGACACAAGTAATAAGGAGAATGCAACATCGACTAAGAAGTCCAATGCATCTGATAGAGGACAGATATTTTGGTTTGAGGAGCAGAACAAGGGTGATGGCACGAATCCCTTGCAGTGTTGGACTTGTGGAGAAGAGCATCGCAGGAGAGATTGTCCATAGCATTAGGGTGGTAGACCATAGATCTACAGTGCTTAGGAGTCCTAGATAGTGGGGGATGTTGGATTGACTATTCCTTGGATTCATGCAATGCTAGATAACAAGCAGGAAGATCACCAATAATATATTATCGAGATGGATGGTAATATTTGTGATCAAGTTGTTTCTATTTTGATTTACCCTGGATCTAATTATAGTTATGTTAATCTTGACCTGGTGGATAAGTGTGGCTTGAATAGAGAAGTGCATGAAAAGTCTTGTTTAGTATAGTTTGCCACGAGTACTAAGAAGTGAGTTCATCATTGGGTAAGAGCTTTTGCACTTGAGTTAAATGGTATGCCTACATCAGCGCATCTGAATGTACTTCCATTGGGATCATATAGTATGATTTTGGGTATTGATTGGTTATATATTCACAGGACCAAGGTGGATTTTTGTGACAAGACTATTGAGTTCTTGGGTGACAGTGGAGAATAGATAATCTTGCAGGGTAAGAAGAAGGCAACATTACTTAGAATGATAACAACTATGCAGACAAAGTGCAGTCATAGAAAAGGATGTGTATTATTTCGAGTACATATTTCCAACGATAAATGTAAGGAAGTTTAGGATGTGGATGTATTGAGGAGGTACCCGATTTTAGAACAATTTGAGGATGTGTTCCTAGTAGAGATTTCAGATTTTCCGCCTCACAATGAAGCAGAATATTCTATTGAGTTGGTACCAAGGGCAGCACCAGCATCATAGGCACCATACAGGATGAGCACACCAGAGTTAGTGGAATTGAAGTTGTAGTTGAAGGAAATTCTTGACAAGGGATACATTAGGCCAAGCGTATCGCATTGGGGTGCACCAATGTCGTTTGTGAAGAAGAAGGATGGTACTCGCAAGTTGTGTATTGACTATAGGCATATGAAAAAGGTAACCATCAAGAACATATATCCGTTGGTGAGGATCAATGACTTGTTTGATCAGTTGAAGGGAGAAACAACATTCTCGAAGATTGACTTGAGATACATATATCATCAGGTACACATTAAAGAGGAGGACATCTACAAGACTTCTTTCCGGACCAGGTATGGGCATTATGAGTTTGTTGTAGTTCCTTTCGGTTTGACTAATGCTCCAGCTAATTTTATGTGGTTTATGAATAGTGTATTGCCTCCTTATTTGGACAAGTTTTTGATTGTATTCATTGATAATATATTGGTATATTCTAAGAATGGGGAAGAGCATGTTGAAAACTTAGCGATAGTGTTGATATTTCTGAGAGAGAATCAGTTGTATGCTAAAATTAGTAAATGCAATTTATTTCAGATGGAGGTACATTACTTGGGGCATGTGGTTTCCAAGGAATGCATACAAATGGATTCAGAAAAGATAAGAGTTATCATGGAATGGAAAACTCCTAGAAATGTGGATGAGGTAAGATCATTCATGGGACTAGCAGGTTATTATAGGAGGTTCATCTAGAACTTCTCTTAGATTTCCTATCCCATTACATCATTGCAGAGGAAAGGTAATAAATTTGAATGGACAAAGGAATGTGCAGCCAGTTTTGAGTAGTTGAAGTAGTTGTTGACAAATTCTCCAATTTTAAATATTGTAGATCCGTACAAAGAGTCTGTGGTATGTACAGATGCTTGTAAGAGAGGACTTGGTGGATTCCTGATGTAGGAAGGGTAGGTAGTGTGCTATGAATCAAGAAACTAAATGAGCATGAGTAGAATAATGTGACGCGTGATCTTAAGTTGGCAGTGATCGTTCATGCATTGAATATGTGGAGGCATTATATTCTTGGCTGAAGGTTTGTATTGATGAGTGATCACAATGGATTGAGATATCTATTTCACCAACCAAACCTAAATGCTAGATAAGCTAGATGGTTGGCCATGATTAGTGAATTCAACTTTGAGATCAGGTACATTCAAGGTAAAGAGAACAGGGTTGTGGATGCTCTTAGCAGGAGAGTACATGTGAATCACATAGTAGTTATGAGCTTCTATGGGACATAATTATAGGATCGGATATTGAAGGTAGGAAAACAAGATGACAACTATAGGGAGCTTATGCAAAGGTTACAATAGGGTACTGGTGATCAAGATGTAGACTATCATCTCACAACAGATGGTTTGGTCATATTTAGGGACAGGATCTATGTGTCAAAAGAAAGTGAGCTCAAGAAGCTTATCTCGAGGGAATTTCATTCTAAACCATATTTAGGTCACCCAAGATATCAAAAGACATTGACAATAGTGAAGAAGTTCTACTATAGTCTGAATTTAAAGAAGGAAGTGGCAGAGTTTATGGCTAGGTGCTTGGATTGTCAACAGGTAAAAGCATAGTGTAAGCATCCAGGTGGATTACTACAGCCAATTCTAATTCCATAGTGGAAATGGGAGGTCATTTCCATGGATTTCATTACAGGTTTGCTGAGGACATCTAGACAACATGATTTTATCATGGTTGTGGTGGATGGGTTGACAAAGGTGGCACACTTCATTCCATTGAAGTCTACTTATTCAGCTAATGATGTAACACAGGTCTTCATCAGAGATGTTGTGAGGTTGCATGGTGCTCTGAAGAAGATTGTGTCAGACAGGGATGCCAAGTTCACTTCTATGTTATGGAAAGAGTTATTTTCAGTTTTGGGTACAAAGTTAGCCTTTAGTATAACTTATCATCCAAAAATAGATGGATAGATAGAGAGGGTCAATATGATTTTATAGGACATTGTTGGGTGCTATAAGGTTTCTTTAAAAACTCCTAATTGCCTCACATTAATCATCAACCTGGGTACGTCTTTATGTTCCAAGAGTGTACACAATATGTGCAAATACTATATCTATGGAGAGTAATGAATTGAGATAGTTTATTAAATTCAATACAAGAGTAAATGGATTAAATCATCAATCTCAAGCTTGTAACTTCAAGAAAAATAATCTATCTAAGCATCAAAACTCAACCTTAATAAAAAACAAGACTCAATCTTAATCAAGAGATTCTAATTACAATCACATCAACTGAGTGCCTATAGCAATAACAGAGCTCTTCTAGCTGATTCTAAACTACTGCGGAAGAATAAAGCATTCAATTCAATCAATAATGCTTCTATCTTTTCATGAATCGGAAATAACCGTCTCCTAATGATTAATTCAATCCACAACATAAGTAAATGAAATCAATTGGCTGAATTAAGAAGCAATGAAATACATACACGAATTCCACACCAATGAAAGTAAATCATTTGTAAAACTGTAAAGCAGAGTAATTAAACTTGCAGTAAAGGAAAAGTAAAAACACAGGGAACAACAGTGGAATCCACCAGTGACCGGGCCCAAGCCGGTAGCGAATACTGCTTAACTACTTCAGAATATCATGAGGGAACAACAACTCAATTCATGTAATAATCATCGAATTCAAATGTCATTATAATGCATTGTCTTCTTCAAAATTACACTTTGTATATATGAAATTACTCTCCTTCAAAAGGGCAAGAAGTTCCCTTTTATAATCAAGAAGTAAAAGAGATAAACATGATCCCTCAGGATTAGGATATCCTGAGGGATTCACAACTAAATGCTATTATCAGACAACATTTCAACTTTCACTGATCCTATTGAACTATTCCTTGATTCATCCGCATAAGTCGTGCTTCTTTTCCTCTGTTTAGCATTTGTTGTTCCATCTTTTGAACAACAATTGTTCCCTTTTCCAATTTCTGCATAAAAATAACGAAAGTTAGCTTTGCTTAGTCGAACCATATCAAAAGAGATTTTATTCATTTCTCATCAAAGTTTTATCGACATCTTACTATATCAGGGCACAAATGCATAAATAAAGAAGGAAAAAGATAGTGTAATCAAGAGTAAACTTATACCCATTGTACGACCCAACATACTCCCCTGCTTACCTTGTTTCATGTCCACATGAAAAACAAGTAGTTCCTATGTAGTGCAGTTAGAGGGTAAGCTGGAAAACCTATTTCTTTATCAGACCTAAAACCGTGTTGTTGTATCAAACTAGCAAGGGTTGTTTCTTCCTGTCCTTCAGGCAACTCATAGTCAGAACAATATCCTTAAGGAGGGTACCAAATAATAGGGCTCCTGTATCGACATCCCAACTAATATGGTCCTTCTCTTAGGATAATATTGTTGTATGTGACCAAATGGCCTGCAACAGCTTTGAAGTTCCTGTAGTTAAATGGTTCTCTTTTCTTGACACTATTAGTTGAGATTATCCATCTCATCTTGGGTGCAATCAAAGATCTTTCCTGAATGGAGAGGAAATATTCTCTTCCAATTTGCACAATTTCCTTATGTATAGGCCCCAAAGTTTTAATTACACCCTCCTGTGTCATAAGACTTTTTTGCTTAATAAATAGTTGCAAAGGGTGAGTAGGCTCACTTCTTACCCATAAATCAATTTCATGTTCTTTCCTCTGGAAAGAGTTATATGCCTTAAACCACTTAAGTTGATTAACTGTGAAGGAAATACAAGCTTGAAACTAGACGTCCCCAACAAAAGGGCTAGGATTCTTATCTACCTCTTCTTCTAATACAAAATTATGTAGATAAAATTCACAAAGAAGTCGCTGAACTTTTACCCCATGTTCTTTACAAAAACTTATAAATTATTTAGTTTTTTTAATTCTATTGGTTTTCCGACCTTTACGACTTTAATCTTCAATAATAAGTATCTTTCCAATAGAAACAGGGCATATTTCATAGCAGGTGACCTGCAAGATAAGACATCCGAATATAGTGAGAAAATGGTGTCAATCTGATCCATGACCTTGTCCAGCTTAGTCTTTACCTTCTCCAATCTTTCTTCCACCTGTCTAAACCTAGCAAAAGTTTCATCCTCTGTTATAGTCAACTATCTAAATTGCTTTTGCAACTCCTGATAATTCTTCAGAGGAACTGTCTCATTCCTATATTGCTTTAAAGCAAGCTGGGCTTGTGCCAGTTCTTCCTGTAACCTCCAAAGAGTAGGATCACTGCTTGAAGGGGTGTCCTTAAATTTTTCTTTAGTTTGGGTGCTTGTGCTATGAGAGGGTATGCTCTCGGTCTGAATTCTCTTATTATGGGAGGACCAACCCTCCCTTTGAGTTCTTTTATTATGGGAGGACCAACCCTCTGTCTAAACAGTTATATCCATTAATTCTGCATGAAATTTGTTTGAGCGGCTACCGTTTGAGTAAAAATAGGCTTGGTCTGGGTTTCAGTTTCCCTGCTCTCACATATTTCTGTTTGTGTGGACACCATGACTACATCAGGAGTAGTGCTTTGGGCTTCTCTATTTGCAGTTTTGTTCAATTTCTGACGTAGCCTTCTAATTGTCTTTTGGAGCTTTTGGTATTTCTTCCTCAACTTCTTTAGTTTTGCTTCAGATACCTGCTTTTTCTGAGGTACCTTCTTTGTAAGAACAAGTTTGTCAATACCCTCTGTATCTAAGGGTTCCTGGTGCTCGTCATGGTTATGCTCCAATATAATTGTGTCACCAGACTAGTTGTCGGATTCGTGAATAATTTCTATGCTCGCTCCCTCTTCCTGGTCTGCAGCTTCTAGAGAAGGCAGAATTTCTGTATGACTAGAATCTCCTGAGGATTGAGCTTCCATAAGGTTAGGATCGAGTGATTTTCCAGGTTGCATGTATGCATTCAAATTTGCTAGGACCTATGCCATCCCTTCCTCAAAATCATGCAAAAGATCATCTTGGGGCTTCATAGGTGGTGTCTAAGGAGGTCCTGCTTCATTGCCTAGTTCATCATCGAAATGCTATACTCCCTCTTGTTTTGAGTCCGACTTATGTTCTTCCTTGGGTTCTTGTTCTAAATTGGCTTCTTCTTTAGGTTCTGATTCAGAATGACATTCTATCCCCTGTCCAGGTTCATAATTGTACTCTTCTTTGGGCTCGGGCTCTGAATTATCCTTTTCTTCTGGTTCTAGCTCAAAATTGCATTGTTCCTCTGGTTATGACTCAGAGTCCTGTATACTAACTGGTCTAGATGGCTCCGCAAGTTGTTCAGCACTACCCTGAGGATATACATACATCCTCTAGGCTAGTTTTAACCTTGCAACTACTTGACCTTATGGGGTTCAATTTTTGAGTGAGCAATCCTTTTCCTCTTCGAAACCGGGTTCTGCTGCCTCATCTCCAAGAATGCAGAGTTTTAGATTACAGGGTCTTGACTAATCTCTAGGGGCACTATGAGGCCATCCCAAGTTAAGTTTTGTTGAATAAGATTATTGCTAACAATTAATCTAATCAAACCATGGTGGCTAACTACAGTTTCAGGGTGCCTAGCCCATATTATTCTATCAACAGTATCATGCAGCAATGAATTCAAGAAAGATGGCAGATTAACAGTGAGATTTTGTTTTAAAACAACTAAGGGTTTCAGTTGTTGTGGTCTTACCACATCTCGTCGTCCATCACAGGTAATGTACCTCTATACAACACTTGCCAACTCATGCCATGGTTCTCCCAAAGAAGACAGTTGGATGCCCTTTCCTTTTCTGGTTAATTCCTCACCTGCATCTCTAAAAATCTCCACCATGTCTTGCAAAATTACATGTTTTTTTGGCCATACAGTTCCTTCCGCTGGCAGCCCAGATACTTTATCTATCACAGCTTCTAATACTGTGATTCTCCTTCCTTTCACCATGGACTGTCCATTTCGTAAATGTTGTAAGAATTCGATAGCAACTTCATTGTTAGGGGCCTGAAGCCTGGTGAAGTATGACATCCATCCTGCACGTACCAGAATCTCCCTGGCTCTGTCCAAAATTTCCAATACTAAAGGTTCTCGGCACACTGATTTTCCACCCATAATGCTTGAATTCTTCCTACAATTTCAAAAAGATTAGCAGGCAAGAAAAGCGCAACAAAGAACAGCAATAACAAGAAATATACAACAGAGAACATAAATGGTGAGATAGAACAACAAGCAGATGTAATGGCTAAGTTTCATTAAGCGACATTTCCATGAGAATTAATATTATTAATTCAAGGACTATCATATTGCCACATGTCGTTTAATCATGGGATACCATAGCAACATAAGAAATAAAATAAAATAAATATAGCGCATGCAAGGGTGTAATGGGAGTCCCCCCCTACTCCAAATGATAGGTCGCCTACGACCAAATAGACAAGGATGTGCTGTTCTGGCGGCAAGGCAAGAGGGTGAAGTGTACAACAGTAAATGAGACAGAGTATGCATATCAATGACGGGACAACAAGAGGTATGGTTATAATGAGAGTGGAGTGTAAAAAGGTAGTTATGAAATAAAAGATAAGACGCTTTGGGTTGATGATAGGTTATGCGAAAAAGGGCAGCAATATGGAAAAAAGATGCTCTGTTGACAGTATCTTAGCTAGGAATGATATGAATAATAAAAAAAAAATTATCTCATGCATAAATGTTCTAAAAAATTTAAGGAAATAATTTCTCTGAAAAAGAAAGAATAAGAAGATGGTATTATAATGATTATTGACATTAAAATATCACTTCAATGCTATAAGCATAGCCTTTGCTGCGAGCAGGTGTCCATAGCCTCGATAGGGTTGCTTTTTAAACCTTATGAGCCAAGATCCTCAATTTATAAGTGGAAAATTCCATTGTTGTTCTACAGAAGAGATCAGTGTGCTAACGTGGTAATAGATGACCACAATGCCATTCATTGGGATGTAGCAAAAGTGATCAGGGCAGCTCGTGATGATAACTCCTGTTCCAAGGATATTTTAGCTATTCAATGGATTATAACCCTGGTGTGGTGGCCATAGTGGGAATGCCACTTTGCTACAACCTTATGAACATGGTAGGTTGGCTCTTAATGAGACCCCCTATCCTCTATTTGAAAACAAAATTTTGTTATTGTTACATATTTTTATAATAAATAGAGGGAGGCTCAATACTCCTTAAGAGCAGGGATGGTGGAAAAAGTTGAATATGTCAATAGAAAAAACTATACCCATAGTCTTATTTATTATAGACAGAGAAATTTATAACCAAGAGAAGTAGAACCAACATGGTATTCAAGATGATCTATCAATATCAGGTGCAACAGAAGACAATGCAGTAGAGTAGTATATAAATAACTGTGTCCCTTTTCTTGAAAAGAATCTATCATCAAGAGGTTGTCCTATTAAAGATCATAATGTTAATAGTATTAACTCCCTTCAATAGGATCCATACTTCTTGCCCTCATGAAAGTAGTGTACTTCCTGCCATGAAAAAAAAACAAAATGGGGTTGAGATAAGCTAAGAGCAATCACACAAAAGGAAAATAAGTGTTGTTCAATAGATTGAACAACAACATAATGGCAAAAAAAATGTGTTGTTCAGAAGTTTGAACAGTAGCGCCAAATACACAAAAAGTGTTGTTGAATAGAAAAAATAAAAAGGTATTGTTCCAAAGTTTGAACAGCAACACATGGAAGAAACTGTTGTTCAAAAGCTTGAACAACAAAAATACGCAAAAAAAGTGTTGTTCAAAGGTTTGAACAATAGTTGTTCAAAAGTTTGAATAGCAGCTAAACACATAAAAAGTGTTGTTCAAAGGTTTGAAAAACAACTGTTCAAAAGTTTGAAAATCAAAGACACACAAAAAAGTGTTGTTCAAAAGTTCGAATAGCAGCTGTTCAAAAGTTTTAATAGAAAAGACATGGAGAAAAGTGTTGTTCAAAAGTTTGAACAACAAAAAAATGCGTGAAAAAGTATTGTTCAAAAGTTTGAACAACAGTTGTTCAAAAGTTTGAAAAACAAAAGCATGAAGAAAAGTGTTGTTCAAAAGTTTGAATAGTAAAAATGCGGAAAAAAGTGTTGTTCAAAATTTTGAACAACAAAAATGCGAAGAAAAGTGATGTTCAAAAGTTTGAACAGCAAAAATGTGGAAAAAAGTGTTGTTCAAAAGTTTGAACAGCAAAAACATGAAGAAAAGTGTTGTTCAAAAAGTTTGAACAACAAAAATGCGGAAAAAAATAATGTTCAAAAGCTTGAATAGTAGCTGTTCAAAAGTTTGAAGAGCAAAAACATGAATAAAAGTGTTGTTCAAAAGTTTGAACAACAAAAATGCGCAAAAAGGTGTTGTTCAAAAGTTTGAACAACAAAAATGTGGAAAAAATGTGTTGTTCAAAAGTTTGAACAACAAAAACACGAAGAAAAGTGTTGTTCAAAAGTTTGAGCAACAAAAATTCCGAAAAAAGTGTTGTTCAAAAGTTTGAACAATAGCTGTTCAAAAGTTTGAATAGCAAAAACATGAAGAAAAGTGTTTTTCAAAAGTTTGAACAACAAAAATGTAGAAAAAAGTGTTGTTCAAAAGTTTGAACAACAAAAACACGAAGAAAAGTGTTGTTCAAAAGTTTGAAAAGCAAAAATGTGCAAAAAGTGTTGTTCAAAAGTTTGAACAGCAACATACGGAAGAAAGTGTTGTTCAAACGTTTTAATAGCAGAAAAAGAAAAAGAGAAAGAAAGAAAAGAAAATCAAATCAGCAATCATATTTACATATTTTACAATGAAGAAATAACTTTTATCATCATGAAGCTACCGAGGGATTCCCTCTTCAGCATGGTGGGGTCTTCATGTATCTACTGGTAGAAAGATTCTTTGGTAAGTGGTTTTTGGTAGAGGCGTACCCGATGCCCATTTGCTTTAAAAGAAGAACCAGACCCATCAGTGGTGGCCAACATAAGGGTGCCATTGTTATGTACTTTCTTTATTTTGTAAGGGCCTAGCCATCTAGTCTGCAGCTTGCTCAAGAAGTCTTGGAACCTGGAATCATATAGAAGTGCCCAGTCGCCTTCATGAAATGTCTTTTTCTTAATAAGGGCATCGTGCCATTTGGCTCTTTGCTATTGAATAAGTGCAGTATGTTGTAGAGCCAATAATCAAATTTCATCTAATTTGTTCATTTGTTGTAACCTGTTAACCTGGGCTTCAGTCAAGTCCAGTCCTACTTCCTAGGCTGTCCTTAGTGTTTGTATTTCAAATTCTATGGGGAAAATGGGTTCCTTACCAAATACCAGCTGAAATGGAGAATATCCAGTAGTGTTTCTCAAAGTTGTGTGATATGCCCACCAGGCCTCTGGCAATCGAATAGTCCAGTCTCATTTATGCGATGAGAATATCTTTGTTAAAATAGCTTCGATAGCTTTGTTGGTGCTCTCTACCTGCACGTTCGCCTGCGGGTTATACGGAGAGGTAATTCTGTGTGTAATGTGATGATTTTTAGTGTAACAGCAATCTTGTGACCCACGAATTGTGGCCCCCATCAATAATCACTTCTCTGGGTAAACAATACTGCACAAAAATTTCTAAAAGAAAGCTAATAAAAGTTTTCTCTGTTTCTCTTGGTAACACTACTGCTTCCACCCACTTAGTTACATATTCTGTTGCAACAAATATATACCATTTCTGGTTGGATGATGGTTTGATCAGCCCAACGAAATCTAATGCCCAACACTCAAAAGGTTCTATCACCAGCTGTGGATGCAGGGGCATTTCATCAAATTTCCCAGGGCAGCCCATCCTTTGGCAATGATCACATGCCTGAACAAATTTCTTAGGATCCTTAAAAATAGTGGGCCAGTATTAACCCATTCGTAGAATTTTATGTCTAGTTTTGCGGTCTACAAAGTGTCCACTGCAAGGTCCTTCATGGCGAGCATTTAAGATATTGTAAATTTCGTCCTCTCTGATGCACCTACAGATGTGCATGTCAGCTTCTATGTGGAAAAGATATCCTCCAATCCAGGAGAAATGAGTGTTGCACTGCACAATCAATTTCCTTTCTCTGGATGTCAAATGTTTGGGCAATTTTCCCACTGCTAAGTAATTTTCCACATCCGCATACCATGGTGTTTTTACAGCCACAGCAAAAAAATGTTCATCTGGGAACTGATCCTCCACCGCCGCTGTATTGTTTGTTCTTGGTACTTAGGAGAGGAATTCTACCACAAGGTTCTCCTTCCCTGGTCGATCCCTTATAGTTATGTCAAATTCTGGCAAAAGTGGTAACCAACATGTCACTCTTCCATTTGTGATAGGTTTTTTGGCTAAAGATTTAATAGCAGAGTGGTCAGTATACAAAAAGACAAGATATCCAGTTATATAGTGTTTAAATTTGTTTATAGCATAAATAACATCTAGAAACTCTTTTTCTATGACTATATAGTTCAACTCAGTAGGAGTTAGGTTTTTTCTGATGTAATATATAACGTAGGGTTTCTTTTCTTCTTCTTGGCCAAGAACAGCTCCAATAGTTGTATCTGATGCGTCTGATGAAATCTGGAAAGGTATATCCTAGTTCGGCCCTCGTAATACTAGTGTTGTCGATACTAACCGTTTAAGATATATGATTGTAGTGTCACATTTATTAGTCCATATAAAATCAACATTCCCTATCAAGACATATAAAGATGCAGCAATCTGCGAAAAATTCTTTATAAATCTACGAAAATATCTAGCAAATCCCAAAAACTACGTACCTCTGTTTGAGTGCAGGAAGTAGCTAATAAAAGGATTACCTGTATCTTTGTTGGATCTACCTGAATCCCAGCAGCTGAAATGTAATGACCCAAAATTAGGCCCTCTGTCATCATCATATGACATTTCTCATGACTCAAGCATAGTCTAGTAGAAATACACTATTCTAGGACTTTCTCCAATGTCTGTAATACCTGAGCAAAGTCATCCCCGTAGGGTATAAAATCGTCCATGTACACCTCCAATCCTTCATTTATCAAAACTGCAAAAATACTAAGTATGGCTCTTTGGAATGTAGCAGGTACGTTGCACAATCCAAAAGGCAATACTCTATAAGCAAATGTCCCCCAAGGGCAGGTAAAAGTAGTTTTATCCTGGTCTTTAGGGGCAATCTGAATTTGGTTGTAGCCACTGAAGCCATCCAAGAAAGAGAAGAATTTTTTCCCTGCCAGTGTATCTAGGACCTTATCGATAAATGGAAGGGGAAAATGGTATTTTTGTGTTGCTTTGTTGAGTTCTCTGTAGTCAATGCATACCCTCCATTTTCCATTCTTTTTGGGGACAACGACTAATGGGGAGACCCATTTACTGTCAGATATAGGATAAATAAAATTCACATCTAATAATTTTTGAAGTTCTTCTTTCACAATATCCTTTAGATGAGGATTTAATCTATGCTGTGGTTTTCGAATGGGTCTTGCATCCTTTTAAGTGTAGATTTCATGCATAACTAAGGGTCAATCCCTTTCATGTCTGGGTAGTCCCATGCAAAATCCCCTTTGTATTTCTTAAGGACTTGGATAAGTTTCTATTGCAGGTCACTACTCAGATTATTGTTGATGTTCAGGATCTTCCCTGGCTCGATTTCTATAGGTTTGCTATTATAGACAGTGGTTGTTGGTATTGGTTGGTCATTGATATCTCTCAGGGAATCTCCTTCAATTTCATTGTCAAGGACTGCTTTAATCAAGTGACATCTCAATTTAGACATCATAGCAGGGTGATTGATAAAAGTATTAATGACATCGTCTTCTGTTTGGTTTTTGAATTCGAGGGCATCTACCACAGTCAATGGTGAATGAATATTTTCTGTTAAATATGTTACAAGTTGTTTCCGAGTTTTTACAATGGTTAGGCTTGGCTGAGCGGGAGGTTATAAGACTAGATTCTTTACATCATTTCCTCAGGTTATGATCATACTGCCTATCCGACAGTTGATATAAGCATCAACAGTTGCTAGCCAAGGCTTTCCTAATATTAAGGGATGTCCATCTAGCCAGTTCCTAGGGTTAATAATCAAAAAATCTTCTGGATATTCCCAAGTGTCTACAGAAACCATCACATCTGGTAATGTTCCTTCTAGCTTAATGATTGAGTGGTCGGCAAGTTCCAGCAAGGTAGTTGTTGGTTCCAAGGCTGTGATGCCAAGCATTTCGCAAGTTGTTGTTGTGAGAATGTTAATGGCTGCCCCTAAATCAACTAAAGAATTGGGAAAAGACATCCATTTATCAAGATTGTGACAATGGGGTTTCCTGGGTCTTCATATTTTACAGGTGTCTCTTTGCCTAATAATAAATCAAACAAAGTCTCGAAAACATGGATAATTGGGGTTATTTTTGTTTTCCTCACAGACTTCTTTATACACAATTCTTTAATAGTTTTGGCATATATTGGAATGTCTTGAATAGCCTGGAGGACGGGTATTTTTATACAGATATTCTTGAGTTCACCCAGAAGATCAAAATCAGGATATTCAATTGGTTGAGGTATTATCAATCTTTCTGGGAATGGGAGAGAAGAAGTTATGATTTGCTCGAGATCCTTCTGCCTGACTATATCTTCTCCTTGCATTGTTTGCTAACTATCTACAGTCAAAAGCTTACCCTGATATGTCTCTTTGGTTTCAGGTTGCAGATTTTTATCCTCCTCTAGAATAATCATGCATCCACATCTTAACTTAAGTTCATTACATTCTCTCGTCTCAACTTCAGGGTCCAAACTCTCAATAATTTGTACGGATTGGATGGGTCTATTGTTAGGATTTGGATTTGGTTGGGCTGGGAGTTGTGGTCGTATATTAGATTGAGGATTTTGTTGCAATGTGTAAGGTGCTGGTAAGGTTGATTGAGACGGAGGAACTATTCCAGTAGGCTAGTTTGTGGATCGTTGCCAATTCGGTTGCCAGTTCTGATTTTGCGAGGTAGAAGGGGACCATTGCGAGGGATAGGGGTTACTCTACCAGAATGGTGGAGAATAGGAGGGATTTGACCAATTTGATTGATTCGGCCATGATGGCATAGAAAAGACTTGAGGTGGCCAATTAGAGAAGGGTGGTTGGTTCTGCCATGCTGTCCTTGAATACTGTTGAGAATTATATTGTGAGGAAGGAAAGAATGAAGAAGGGTCTGTAGGCATACCTGTCAGTCGTGCTTGCCATTGATGGCACTGGTTCATTAGATATACTGGTTCCAATTCCTCCTTAGCTTCCTTGAAGACCACTTTTAACCCATGAAGCGATGGACAACTTTTCATAGTATGATCCTTAGTGCAAATGGCACATGTCTGTATCATATCTAGCAAACATTCTCTATGATGATGTTTCTTCCTACATCATGGACAGAAAATAGCCAGGTTCTGTTCTGCTTTAGCCTGCTGCTGTTTGGCTTGCATGATATCCAATTGTGTTGTCAAGGTCCCCAAGATATCAGTCTTGAAATCTTCGAGCAAATTACCAATTTCAACTCATGTAATGCTCCCTTCTGATGTTCTATTATCTCTAGTGATCGCATTGCACCCAATTGGTTTCAGCCTTGTATTGCCTCTGGAACACATGATACACAATTGTACAATATTGTCAAAATCCTCTTAATAAATATCCCCTTTCCCCATTAAGTTTAATGTTTCTACCCATTGGTCTTTCATACATTTAATCATTGTCGTTTTGCATAAGGAGATCTTTGTAGATTATATTGAAAACGTTCTACATATTCTTCAAGAGTCTCATTAGTCTTGGCTACCATTTGAAAGATTTCATCCTTCAGTTCTCTACTTCGGCAAAAATCTTGGTATTTTTTTGGAAAGGCTATTTTCATTTGTTCTCAGTTGTTAATTGTACCTCCACCAAACCCCATAAACCAATGCAGAGTTGCTCCCTTCAGAGTAGAAGTAAACAGCTTCAGTTTCTGGGGGTCAATAGTGTAATCATAACCTCTACATAAAACATCAAATTCAAAAAGGAATGCATCGAGATCCTCTGAAGTTAGCCCATGAAAGGTAGGAATATTCTGTAGCGGGATGGCTTTCATGGGAGCATTAACAGCTATTTCAACGATAGGATATTTTAGTGTAGAGGTTTGAGGCTATAACTGATTATTGGCCATTTGGTCAAAAATATGCCAATACTCTTCAGGGATTTCCAGAGCTGGAGATTTTTTCCTCGGAAGGCTAGAAGAGACTTGTAAAATGATTTTAACAGCACTTCCTTGGTCTGGAATACTGGGGGTCCTCTGTTCAACCACTGTTTAAGGAGATTTGGGTTTTGATAATTTAGTACTACCTGTTTCTCCTCCTCCTTCATGTAGGTTGCAAGAAATCCCTTCTTGTAAAGGGCTAAACTGCAAATTTTCAATATTCTGAAAACTCTATTTAGACCCTTTAGTTCTGCTGTGAATCTCAGCATTAGCTACAAATGGTGATCCTATGGCATGAAGGGTTATAGTAGGATTTCTAGTGGAAACTATTCGGGGTTCTACTGATGACTGAGACTTAGCTTTTCTTATGATGTCGTCAATGAAGGCTGATCGTCCAAGGGTCACCAATCCCTTGGATTTTTCGGACTTGGATGGAGGAATTATATCTTTTTCTTCTCTTTTCTTATTATTCATTCATACAAAAATAAAAACATTCATTTCTACTTGAATTCCTAAGCAATTTTTGTTGAAAAGTGGGCAAGGGAGCAAGCACTTTACTTACTCGTATGCAGGTTCTTACCTTCCGTTTTTAATACCCAATTCTTTCATGGCAAATAAACATCAAATTTCTATTTCTACTTTCAATTCCTACCTAATTGTGCTGAAAAGCGAGTGAGGGATCAAGCATTTTACTTACCCGTACGTAGGTTCTTACCTTCCATTTTTAAAACCCAATTCTTTCCCAGCAGCAACTATCAAATATACATCACTCTTCTGTGAAATGAAAACACTCTCCCCGGCAATGGTGCCAAAATGTTGGGTGGTTATAAGGTGTCTTTAAAAACTCTTAATTGCCTCACATTAATCATCAACATGGGTATGTATTTTTGTTCCAAGAGTGTACACAATATGTGAAAATGCTATATCTATGGAGAGTAATGAATGGAGATAATTTATTAAATTCAATACAAGAGTAAACAAATTAAATCATCAACCTCAAGCTTGTAACTTCAAGAAAAATAATCTATCTAAGCATCAAAACTCAACCTTAATCTTAAACAAGACTCAATCTTAATCAAGAGATTCTAATTATAATTGCATGAACTGAGTGCCTGTAGCAATAACAAAGCTCTTCTAGCTGATTCTAAACTACTGCGGAAGAACAAAGCATTCAATTCAATCAATAACGCTTCTATCTTTTAATGAACCAGAAATAACCCTCTCCTAGTGATTAATTCAATCCACAACATAAGCAAATGAAATTGATTGGTAGAATTAAGAAGCAATGAAATACATACACGAATTCCACACCAATGAAAGTAAATTGTACGTAAAAATGTATTGCAGAGTAACTAAACTTGTAGTAAAGGAAAAGTAAAAAGACAAGGAACAGCAGTGGAATCCACCAATGACCGGGCCCAAGCCGCTAGCAAATACTGCTTAACTACTTCAGAATATCACGAGGGAACAACAACTCAATTCATGTAATAATCATCGAATTCAAATGTCATTACAATGCGTTGTCTTCTTCAAAATTACACTTGTATATATGAAATTACTCTCCTTCAAAAGGGTGAGAAGTTCCCTTTTATAATCAAGAAGTAAAAGAGATAAGATCTTGAGGGATTTGCAACTAAATGTTATTATCAGATAGCATTTCAACTTGCATTGATCCTCTTGATCTATTCCTTGATTCGTCCACATAAGATGCACTCCTTTTCCTCTATTTAGCATTTGTTGTTCCATCTTCTAAACAACAGTTGTTCCCTTTGCCAATTTCTGCATAAAAACAATAAAAGTTAGCTTTGCTTAGTCGAACCGTATCAAAAGCGATTTTATTCATTTCTCATCGAAGTTTTATCGACATCTTACTATATCAGGGCACAAATGCATAAATAAAGAAGGAAAAAGACAGTGTAATCAAGAGTAAAATTATACCCATTGTACGGCCCAACATACTCCCCTACTTACCTTGTTTCATGTCCTCATGAAAAACAAGTAGTTCCTATGTAGTTCAGTTAGAGAGTAAGCTAGAAAACATGTTTCTTTATCAGACCTAAAACCGTGCTGTTGTATCAAACTGGCAAAGGCTGTTTCTTCCTTTCCTTCAAGCAACTCATAGTCAGAACAATATCCTTCAGGAGGGTACCAAATAATAGGGCTCCTGTATCAACATCCCAACCAATATGGTCCTTCTCTTAGGATAATATTGTTGTATGTAACCAAATGGCCTACAGCAGCTTTGAAGTGTCTACAAAAACTTGCATTGCCTCCGACAGTGAAAGTTTGTGATGTTTTCCATGTGTCATTGCTTAAGAAGTATGTTAAAGATGTTGATCATGTGATTAACTGGTCTGTATTGCAAGTGGATCCAGAAGGAGAATTACAGTCGAAACCTTAGTGCATTTTGTAGAGAAAGATGCTCATGCTCTGGAACCGAGCAATTGAGTAGGTTAAAGTGTAGTAGAAGCACTTTGGGCCCGATGAAGCTACATGGGAGATGGCTGATCATATGTGGGCTATGTATCCTTCATTCTTTGTCGGTTAACACAAAGAATTTTGGTATATGTATATATGTTTATGGATGTAAATACCACCATGAGTTGTGTTATAAAGATCTAATAAGTAGTATGGTTGTCATGTTGCTATGTTTGTCATGTTGGTTTTCTTTTCAGTGGGTTGTTTATTGTAAAAATTGCAATGAGCTAAGTTATAAAGCTCCATGGGTAGTACGTTTTTCTTTTCAGTAGTCTTGCTACTTGTAGGTGTCATTGAACATCGAAGACGGTTTCTCCCAAGGGGGAGGGTTCTGTAACAACCTTGGTCAAAAATTCATGTAATAAAGTTAATAAAGGAAAATAATAACCAAGGTCATGGGACACGTATTTCAAGATGAATGTTGGGAAAAAACTCAGTGATGGGGATCACTGGTGATTACTTAATGGCTATGGAAATTGGAAAAGGAAATGGCAAAGGCAAAGTGGCATTTATTGGTATAATTTAATTACGAAAGTAATGGAAAATAGGAGAAAAGGAATGTGAAAGGTCACAAGTTGCATGTGAGGAGGAAATTAAAAGAAAAATAAGGAAAATGAAGAAAATAGAGGCCTCAATGATTAAAAGGATTTTGAGGATTGGTTCACATCTTTTGTCAGTTTTAGCTTGGAGCAATCTACTCTATTCTCTCTCGTAATCTTTCACACTTAGAGTTTTCTTGGAGCACTCTTGGAGTATTATGGCATACTTGGGATTTGGAGCAAGAACGCAAAGGAAAAGCAGGAAGGCACAAGGGGACAATAGGATCAATATCTATAGTGGGTTTTCTTTGTATATGATTTCCTTGCTAGTTTTGCCATGCATGGAATATGCATGTGGTTTTTTGGTTGTGATTTTTCATTATCATGGAGGATTTCCTACATTGACAGTGTTTTTGCCTAGCCTTTCCATTTCTTGGATAGGCATGGTGGTGTGGGTTTTCCCTTTTGTTTTCTGATTAGTGCTCATGTTCCTTATGGATGTGGGTTGAGTTATTATTTCATGGAGCCTTGGTTGGACAAATGCTCTAGAAGCCCTATAACAACTTGGGTTCAGTTACTAGTCCTAGAAGCCTTGGTTGGACAAATGCTCTAGATCCCTTGGTGGGTTGAGTTACTAGTCCTGGAAGCCCTAGTTGGACAAATTCTCTGGAGCATGGCAGCAGTTTGTGGTTGAGTTACTAGTCATCTAAGCCTTGGTTGGAACAAATTCTATGGATCCCTCGACAGCTTAGGTGGAGACTGATCTGGTGATGGTTAGTGATGTCCAACCATGAGGTGGAATCATTGGTTGAGGTTTGAGGTGGTTTGGCCTCTGGAAGCCCTAGTTTGGTGTTCTTGGTTTATTCCATTAGATCCCACATTCATGTTTGGACTATGGCATGAAGGTGATTGGCTTAAAGAGAGATTTAGTTCAGCCCAATATATGGTTGAGTGGTATGTGGAAGTTCCCGACTTGGTTGGATTTGCATATGTTAATATAATCTCCTTTTCCTTTGGTATTTCATGAGTAAATGTGCTTGCCATTATGTGGCTTCAATGGTGGTTTCTTCATTGATATTTCTTTGGTTATTTGTTGGTTGTAAGCATGTTTTATGATAGACTTGAGTTATGGCTCTCATCATGTTTTGATTAGTAGATGAAATGTTAATGGATTCATGACCAAAGAGATGATCTTGCAGCTATTATGGTTTGGTGTTCTTGGTTTATTCCATGAGATCCCACATTCATGTTTGGAATATGGCACGAGGGTGATTGGATTAAAGAGATATTTTGTTCAGCCCAATATATGGTTGAGTGGTACATGGAAGTCCCTGACTTGGTTGGATTTTCATATGTTAATATAAGCTCCTTTTCCTTTGGTATTTCATGAGTAAATGTGAATGTCATTTTGTGGTTTTAATGGTAGTTTCTTCATTGATATTTCCTTGGTTATTTGCTAGTTGTAAGCATGTTTTATGATAGACTTGAGTTATGGCTCTCATCATGTTTTGATTAGTAGATGAAATGTTAACGAATGCATGACCAAATAGATGATCTTGCAGCTATTATGAGAAGGCATCAATCTTCCTTGATGATTCTCAAATAACTATGAGACCCCTATTTTCAGATGTGTATTTATGACATGTACATTATATGTTTACGATATGTTTGATGGAATGCTTGTCATGGCTGGTAGGGATCAAGTCAAGTCCTTGTTCATTTGTTTGAATTAGTAACATTATTTCATCATTATTTAACATTTTTGGAAGTTTCATGAAGTTCTAGGTAGAGACCTGAGTCCTAGCCTTGAAAATGTGGCTCAAAATTCAGGGTCATTGGCACAAAACTGCCTAAAAAAGGATGCAATCACATGGATGCCTTGCTATGGGAGCGACTGGAAGGTCTCAATCACGTGGAAATTTTGTCATGGGAGGAGTGAATGGGGGTCTATTTCAGCATAACATCAAGTTGTCTCGGGGATTGGACACTTAGAGGGGTTGGTTGGCTCCTGAAGGTTTTGTAGCTTCTAAGGAAGGTCATATTGGTCTTGTCTTGTCGATTCCACTTCCCTAATTTTAAATGGGAAATTGAGTCATATCATAGTAATTATTCATCACATGTTTACCCTGGTGGACTAGTTAGCTTGGGTAAATGTATATAATTTCTATTTCTTTCTTTATAAAGAATATACAATGTCATACTTACAATTAGGTCATTATGAAGACCAAACCTAGTTACAATTTTCAACATGGATTGAGCCTTCGTGCTCAATTTCAAACCTACAAGGAAGATTGGAATATGTAAAGGTTTTAGCCTTGTAATCTAGATTTTTTTAATAATACAAATCTCTTCCCTTTCATATATATATATATATATATGGTTACTTTTTAAATCTGTATATATGAGTTGAATAACTCATTCAAGTGTAGAATTGTTATTTAACAATTATAATATTGTTATTTGTTATTTGTTATAATTTATATCAAGTAAGCTTCTATTGTATCTATTAATTTGTTATGCATATATATTTGAGATAGCATTTATTGAACTAATATCGCATCAATGGGAATCAATCGTGTCAACTAATCATCACACTAGGAACATGGGACCAACCACCTACTCAAGGTAATGTTAATTTACAAATCCCTAACATGTGGGTTCTCATGTAATGACAAACCTCTACTGCATCCATATGACATGGTCTTAATGTTATGCACTTAGATTTTATATAACACCAACGTAGATCCATCTTAAACTCACATCTATCAAGCACGAAAGGTGATCAAAATTCTTATATAATTTTTTTTAATCATTTAATTCCATGTGATATATTATTTTGTTAATATTAAAGGATTAAAAAAAGACAATTTAAGAAATTGGATTCCATGCCTTATATTCTTTCATTAATATTAAATGATTAATGCTTGACAGATCTGGGGTCAAGATGGATCTAAGCTAGTTTATTTTTTTATATGTTTTCTGTTATCACTCCAAAATTTCTCGAATTGTTAGGAAATAAATGATAGAGGTAACCACAAACCTACTTTGGAGATTAGGATATAGTGTTCCTAATGCTCAAAGAGGGCTCTCTCTTTATGATTTAACTTTGTTTAGTTAATTTGATTTTAGGCTAGTTATGATTGTACTTGGGTTTTGATTTGGATTTGGTGGTGGAATCACTGACTTAGATGGATAGAGGGATGTCTTTTACCATTGGGCTATGGGGTCAAGTGTCAAGAAAACAGGACTGGATCAAGTTCTAAAGATAGTGTTTACAGGGAAAGGTAGCTGAGTAAATTCAGATCTTAAGGCTAGATGGTGAAGTGGTTTTCAATCAGGGTCAAGGAGCAATTAAGGGTTCCTCAAACCAGATAATGAGGGAAATGGTAGGGGTCAATTGAAACTAGGGAGCAATGAAGGATTCCCTAATCTGGACATCAGTAGAAAACATTAAAATGATTAACTATTCAAGACAAAGCGTACTTAAACAAATTATGTAATATAATTCCAGTTAATTCATTCAATTTAGATAACACGAAAACTTGTGAAACACTTAAGAAAATAACAATTTGACAAAAAGAAAGTACTTCACTAAAGTGGCCCAACACATGAATCTTGTAATGCAATCTCTTTATTACTCAGTCGAATCTGCTGACTTGAAAAAATGGTACAAATAACCCTCACGTTTCAGATCAATACAACTATAGTAATGTCAAGCAATCCACCCCCTATACTTTGAATTAGGAAGTATTTAAATACAAAAATAGTTTACAAAATAGCCCAAACTGTCTTGGGAATTAATCTAGGAAAAAGAAATATCTTCATGCAAGAAGATAGAGATAGATATTCAACTGATGTAAGTTGTCCCTATTTATTGGGTTGTGTTACCTTTATGCTTTGATCTTTTGCTGTTTATTCTCCTTTGTTGTTAATCTTCATGCTGGCTGTTCTTTTTACTTTGGCTTTTAACTGATATTCTTTCATTTGATACTCTTTCATCTAGGCTGGCCTTTTGCTTTTATTTTACTGCTCTGTTTTGACTTTTACCTTGCCTTTTTACAATAAGTCATTTAATTTTTGCCAAATATCTAGATCTGGTAATTTGTTATTTACCATTTTTCTGTAGATTTCATCTGCTTCTGTGTACTTTGCAAAGGTGGGACTCTTCACAAAAAGGTGTTTTACCTCATGTTGGAGGTAAAATAGGTTCTCAAATGTCAAGTACAGAACCTTTCCTGTAGGCATCCCTTTCATGGAAGAATTATAGGCTTGATCTCTTGCCACCTCTCTGACTTTATTGTTGTAGTCTTCATGTGGCATCAATCTGTCATTTATCACCAAGGGATTTGGCAGACCTTTCTGCCTTAAAGCATCAAACTTAACCATGGACCTGTCTATAGCCAGCTGCATGGTTTGGCATTTGTCCTCAAGGTTCATCATTAAGTTTCTCTTGGTGAGCACTTTTTCACTTCTAGTACGGTGCCATTCCTGTCAAGTACGCCCAACTCCTGCAATTCATATTTATTTTTAGAGTTAAGGAACTAGATTATTCTAGTAGCTTCTTTTGGTATGTCTCCAAGCTCGGCTTTAACTCTTTGAATTGATTCTGTAGCCTCTTGGACTAAATCATTTTGTTCAAATATGACTTGTATAGATGGCCAAATATCATTGACATAGTCAATGATATTGGCCCATAGCTATTATTTAGCTTGGGCAAGTGGCTCCTTCAACATTAACTCTTTCTCTAAGTTCTTTATTCTCTCAGTCATCCTGGTTGACTTCTGAACTTCATCTTTGTGCATAATCTGAGCTATTTTCTTCTCATCCTCTAGACTCCTTATTTGTTCTTTTAGTTTATTTATCTTTGTGGTTTGAATGGACATGTCCTCCATGGCCTTAACCAATTTTCTTGCCTCATCACCTGGCTTAGTTGCTGCTATTGTTGAACCTATTGCTGATGTAGATGCTGTTGCAGCAGGAAGTGTTGTAGCCAGTGGAGTTGTGGGGGCCAATGAAGCTGCCAAGGTTGATGGTACTGCTATAGTGACTATTGGAATGGCAGTGGAAGTGGTTGTCTCAAGGCTAGCTTGTTCTAACTGTATCAAATTGTCCAACTCCTTCTCCATTTATTTTAATTGATCATTTAATTGGAGAATGAGATCCATCATCTCCTCTTGCTGGGTTTGACTCTCAAGGACCTCCTTGGTCTATGGATTCTCTAAATGAGGTAGCTTCAGTTGCTTCTTCAAAGTAGAAATATCCTCATTTTTCTTCTTTATCAATTTCTCTACAGCTTCGACATCATTGGGATTATACCCAAGCTCAATCACCAAGTCTTCTAGTGACTTGATTCTATTGTCCTTGGCCTATGAGGATGCCTTTCCTATCTTATACTGTGTTGTGATATTATCCAGTGAGCCTTGATGTTTGTGCACAGTCATTGCTTTATTTGTCATGGTGGAATAAATCATCTCTCCTGCCTGTTTGTGGAACTCAATTTGGTCAATAGGGTGAACATCCCTAGAAAAAACTTCAAAATCTGTTTTCCTATAGTCTACTGAAGATTTGGGCTGCTGGATTGTAGGCTGCATGAATGTCATTTGCATATTTCCAGTCTTAATGTCAAAAGTAACATTCATCTATTTTTATTTGAAGGTGTTTGTTTGAAGTACTGGGCATAAGTTTTAGCCTTCAATGCCTCATTCCTCATCTTAATTTCCTTGTATTTTACTTTTATATATTTCTCTTTATCCATAGGCTTGGTGAATGAAGAGACTTCAATGTTGAGCTATTTCTCAATAAGTTGAGTGTTTGAAGTAGAAGTCTGGTGAGTTTCCTCTAAAACTACTGGGCCTTTACTCCTTCCAACCATTGTGTCAGTGTGAGTGATTTCCACTGTCCCAATGGTATCTTCTTGCTCAGTTACAAGATTAAGCTTGGACCTCTTCCTATAACCGATCTCAAACCTTTCATCTGTAGTGTCCATTGCTGAGCGAGAACCTTCTTCCCTGGTTCTTTTCACATTTCTGTCTTCATTGGGTGGAGTCAACAAAATGGGAGTAATAGTTATCTGTTCTTGTAGGGTTGGAACCTACAGAAAGGAACTAGTATCAATCTTCTTTTCCACATCTATCAAAGTATTCTCCACATCTACTACAGTATTCTCCACATCTATCAAAGTGTTTTCCAACCATTCTGACTGGTTGGCAAATCTCTCAATGTCTAGCCTAGGATCATGTATGAAAGGACTCAATTTGAATTTGAGCCTTAGTTTATTTATGACTCCATGAGGGTCATATTGCCACATAAAACTGCTCTTGAAATTCATTTGCTGTAAAATTTTATCTGCCTCTGGTCCAGCTTCCCTATTATTACAAATAAAGGGGCCCAATTGATTTTTCATTTTAAACTGGGTCTTTTTCCTAGCTAACAGGAAATTGACCTCATCAAAGTTTATGATTTGTCTAAAATACTCTAATGCAAATATCCTCATGGGGAGGTATTTGGGCAGTTTGTAGGGAGTAAGTTGGCATCCATATATTCTGATTTCTGTGTGGTCCTGGTATAGATACTAGTCTCCCACTCTACTGTTCTTTGCCAATTGTAAAACTCTTTTAATCTCTTGACTGATCCTAGGCTAATAGCTATTGGTTAGCATGTTTATAAATAGATGAACAAATGATTCAATGAACTCTTTATAGGAAAAAACAGTGGAGTATCTTTGGATCAATGGTGTCCAATAAATGACAAATATTGGCTTGCCTTTGGTGTCTGAATTTTGGATGCTGACTAGAAATTTGTCTTACTGATAATATAGGAACATGTGAAACAAAACTGAAGAGTATTTGAAGACTCTCTCATTTGGTAGTCTGATGAACTGTTCATGGATCCTATCTGCTATGAACTGAGCAAAGTTGTAAATAGTAGCAGGAGGCTTGCCTGGGCAAAAAATAGAAAGAAAATCAAGGACAACCTCATCCACATGTTCATCTATGGTGTACCCTAGAATGCAATAGAGCATGATAATAATTTTTTTTCCTCTCTCAGAGAAAATGGTGGCAGCATATGGAGGACTATCTGTAGGAGTGTCAGACTCTTTAATGATGAAAGTTTGAATGATCTAAGCTTTCTTGGGAAGGTCTAGCTTGGTGTAGAGTTCAAGTAGACCTTCAATGGAAAGTGGGGTCTCATTTGGGCTTGACTGAATTTGCAACATTTGATTTATTGATTCTGCAGTAATGGTGAACAAAACCTATTGATCAGGGGTAACTATGGCTCTTTGATTGGGCATATAACAAGCTTGGCAGAAGTGGATGATTTCTAGGAATTGGTGTACCTATGGAAACACATACTTGGGAAAATTGGACTCCCAGGTGAATGTCATCATTCTGGTTCAAACACTTTTCTTTACTCCAGCAGTGGAGTTTCAATAGGTGGGCAGGGGTAGCAGTATCCTTGATTTGAAATTTTATGTCGGCTAATGGAAGATGGTCAATATCCAGGTGAGGGGTTTGCAAAGGTCTTACATCCAGATAGGTTTCATAAGCCATAATTTGGTTTATTGAAATGAATTACTCTTTCTGTGGCTTTGGGAGTAAGCTTTAGAAGCTCTCGAACAGTGGAGAGGGTAATAGCAGTCTAAAAAAAGGGGTTTGGGTGCACAATGGGCTTTTCTTCAGTTTAGGAAGGTTTTTTTAATTAATTTAATTAATTAACCTTGGATAATTACTGTGTATAATTTAAATTCACATGGCCATTCTGGTTGTATCAAGAATACCTGGAAATATGACATTTTGGTGTGCAAACGGGTTTTTGTGGTAGCTGCAGAGGGTATTGAGGCTTCAGCTGGCTATTTTCTGCTTCAATTTGGTGTCTGCAACGTCTTCAGGTGGTAAAAGGTGGTCAAATTGGTTGCACAGAGGTTTGGGTGTCTGAATCGGTTAACAGAGGTTTGCAGTGAAAATGAGCGAAAAGAGCAAATTGGGGCTTTTTTGGCCTTTTAACCAATAATTCTTACAATTTGGCACGACATTTATTGAATGAACAATGGGCAATTTTGGTTTAGGCGGGGAGGTGTTTTTTGGCGATATCACACCACTTTTGGATGGAGGGCGGTATTTTTCACGAGTACGCAATATAACCTGGTGCCGCCACGTAGCCAAATAGTGCTCAACCAAAACCACGAATCTCGCATGTTCTCGAGCCGTTAACTGTCGAACGATGAATCCGCGCGATATGGCTATGCATCGTTGGATCTAGGGGTGCGAGATCAGAGGGATATCGCACAGTGAAGTTGCACGGACAGAGTCGGGAAAGTGGTTGGTGGGGCTCGGGGTTTAATTACAATGATTTTTAATTAATTAATGAAATAATGTAGGGATTTAAATATAAGCAGCGAGTTAATAAGAGGTGTCGGGAAATTGTAACGTGGGGGATTTATAAAGCGGGACTTTAGGAAAAAAAACTTAGGATAAAGGGTTTTTATGGGTTTTTAAGGGGAAAAGGGAAATTAATAAGGGGGGAAAGTATTATTTGAGATGGGAATGTGTTTCACACTAGGAAAAGGGGTTTTGGGAAGGGGGAATGATTTTTTGAAGGGTAATGTCTAGGGAAATGTGCGAAACATAGGGATGAAAGGTCAAAATGAAGGGAAAGGGTTTTTACAAGTAATGAAGGGATAATGAGGGGAAATTAGTAAAGTAAGTATGTGTGGGCTAGTGAAATGAGGGGAAATTAGTAAATAAGCTTTAGTGAATGTCATTTCCCTTTCACAATTCCTCCTGCACATGAAACATAGAGTTACGCATGATGAATGTGCTTTTTTGACTTAGCAACCTTGCGCACTTGCAAAACTTCTTCTACCTACCCTTGATTTACCCTATCATTTTCTCTTCATTCATTGGGTGCATTTGAGATTGCTAGCCCTTTATTTCTTTTTCTTTTGATAAGAAAACTATGTAATTCTAACCTTATAACATTCAATGGCTGAGATTAAACTATTGAGATCATTTTTATTCCCTACCTAACTATTGATCTACCAAGATTAAACAGATTGGTCAGATCTTCATTCTCTATCCATCAACATGAAATTTAAAGCATGAATGAATCAAGATTAAACTATTTAACGATCATGGATTGTGGAATTTTTTACAAGATGCACACAATCTTATTTTGCAAAGTAAAGTAAAAGGAGTGGCATTTGAATTTGCACAGTTTGCTAATATATTTTTATCTCTTTTTTGGGGTTCATATTTTTACTTTTTTTTATCTTTTTCTTTATTTTTGTCCTTTGATTATTCTTTTAGGACATACCCTTTTTAAATTTTTAAATTTTAATATGGGAAAACATTTTGTAGAAAGAAAAAGTATGTACAATATTACAAGACTAACCATAGCCAATTCAAAATTATGAATCCTATTATTATTGGACCCGAAAAATGGCTCCACATGGGGATGGCATTTCCTACTGAAATTTCAAGAACTTTAAGATCACTAGCCTTTTGAAACTTTGACTATGCCTGGCTTCTAACTGGTCCCCTATGATCTTCTTTATTCATACTTATGATGATAGACCTTTCAAAGCTCAAGGCCTTCTCTTCAGGCTTCAACTTCAAAAGATTACCATCCAATCCAATCTAAAATTTGCAATGTTATATACAATGAGAAAAGTAAAATGAACTATTGCTATTCTGTGGATAAGTAATGCTTCAACATTCTACCATTGACTGGTCCTCCTGGTAGATCTGTTCCATCTAACTATCTCAAGAAAAATGCATTATTACCTCTGTAACCATAAATGATATAAGGGCCTTGCCATAGGAAATCAAATTTACCATGTTTGCCCTTCTCTTCTCTTCTAGAATCCCATTTAAGCACTTTTTCACCTATGTAAAAATCATCAGCTTTGGTTTTCTTGTCAAACATATTTTTGATTTTATCTTGGATCACTTGTGATTTGACATAGACTTCTTCTCTGGTTTGCTACAAGCGTATTATCTGATTTATCCTCCTTTGTATATCATTTGGTTCTACTTGCAACTCCTGAATCATTTTCATCACTGGTACTCCTAAAGAGGATGGAAAAACAACATCCATTCCATATACTAGCTGGTAAGGAGATGTACCAATGTATTTTTTGGTAGTTAGTCTGTCTACCCATAAAGCGTTAACCAACTTTTTGTTCCAGGTCTTCTTGTTGTCTTCTAGCAGTTTCTTGATGATATTAACAAGGCTTTTGTTTGAGGATTCTGCAAGTCCATTACCTTGAGGGTAATAGGCAGTGGAATGGCCAAGGGTAATGTGATATTTGTTACAAAAGTCTACCATTTTCTTGTATTTGAAAGCAGCTGCATTATCAGTAATGAGATTTTGGGGGCATCCAAATCTAGAAAGGATGTTGTTCTCAAGGAATGAAATGATGATAGAGTCTGTGGCTTGTCTAGAAGGGATGACTTTTATCCATTTAGTAAAGTAATCAGTGGCTATCAAAATCCATTTATGCTGGGCTGAGGAGGATGGATGAATTTCCCCAATGAAGTCTAAACCCCATTGTTGAAAAGGAATTTCTATGGAGATGGGTTTGAGAGGTAATAGTAAGAGCTTCCTTTTGCCCTCAAATATTTAGCACTTGTGACAGGAAGTCACATATTTCTTGACATCTGCAAAAAGGGTGGGCCAATAAAAACCTGCCCTTAAAATTTTATCAGCAATTGTTTTCCACTATAGGTGTCCTCCACAATCTCCTGCATGAAATTCTTGCATAACTTTGTCAGCCTCGTCTTTTAATAAACAATTCAATAAAATGCCACCATTATCTTTCCAAAATAAAGCATTGTCCATGATACAATATTTCATTGATTTCATTTTCAAAAATCTAGCTTTAGTTCTAGATAAACCAGGAGGAGCTTGTAGGTTTAGTAAAACAAATATGATATCTGCATACCAAGGTGAATCTGTGAAAGCTTCACTGATCTGTGGAGTCGCCATCTCTTCCTGATCATCTAGGGCACCAATGAAATTTATATCTAAGGCCTGACAATTCGATTTAGCCATGAGTTTAGCTAAACCTTGGCCTTTGATAAGTTTTGTAGGCTTTATTTCTATGTCATATTCCAAAATAGTGGCAATCCATTTGCCTCTCTTTCCTTCAGGCCCATTCTATGTCAGAATGTCCTTTACTACTGAATTTGGAACATAAGCTATGATGTGTGAGTACAAGATGTACACTCTGAAATCTTTTATGGCCTTTACTAAAGCTAATGCTTGTTTTTCCATTATGTTGTACTTTAATGTAGCATCTCTCAAAGATTTACTGAAAAATGCAATAGGCTACTCATATCCTTGATCATTCTTTCGCAACAAGACTGCTGCAATAGTGTGTTCTGAAGCAAAAGAAAAAATTATAAAATCTTTTTTGAAATCAGGACTTATGAGGACTGGAGTTTTAGTAAGGGCTTCTTTGATTGCCTCAAAAGACTGTCTAGCCTCTATTGTCCTCTTAAGTGTTGAATCTTTCTTTAACATGTTATTTAATTCTCTGATTAATTCTACTAAGTTAGAAATGAATCTCCTAAGAAAATTTATTTTGCCTAAAAATGGTTGTAATTCTTTGATGTTTTCTCATATGATTAATTTTCAGGATTGCCTCTATTCTAGCTAGATCTATTCTGATTCCATCTTTTGATATTATGTGTCCCAAGCATTTACCTTCTTCTAGACCAAAGAGTGTCTTTTTGGGATTCAAGGAAATTGCAAATTTCCTACATTTAATAAAAACTCTTCTTAAGTGATCTAGATGTTCACTATCTGATTTGGAAAAAACTGTAATGCCATATTGGTAAACAACTAGAAAGTCATGGATTTTATTTGCAAAAGCTATGTCCATAGCTCTTTGGAAGGTGGCCCCTGCATTCATTAGTCCAAAAGGAATTTTTAAATACATAAAAGTACCCCAGGGAGTGGTAAATGCAGTCTTTGCTTGATCCTTTGGTTGAACTCAGATTTGGTTGTATCCAGAGAATCCATCAAGCGGTGAAATTCTAGATGAGCCTACTTGCCTTTGGAGAATGTGGTCCATTTTAGGGAGAGGGTAGCTATCTTTTAATGACACTTTGTTCAAGTTCCTAAAATCAACAGAGTGTCTGATTTCTCCTGTTTTCTTTCTAGTAATGGCCAAATTAGAGACCCCATCTGAATATCTAATTGGTGCTATGATTTGTGCATCATACATCCTTTTTACTTCCTTTTCAATTAATGGCATAAGAACTGGATTAATTCTCCTAAGATTTTGCTTAAAGGGTTTCTAATCTTCTTTGAGGGGTATCTTATGTTGAATAATGTTGGTATCATAAGACTTAAGGTCTTCATAACTCCAGGAAAAGACATCCCGAAACTCTTTGAACAGACTTATGTATTTTAGTTTTTCATCTCGAAGTAATGCTTTTGATATTTTGATAAGCTTGGGTTTTTCTTCTATTCCTATGTTACATTCTTCTATGTCTGCTCTTAAAGGCTCCATTTTTTGTTTTCTAGCTACATCATTTGAATCAAACAAATCTTCTAATGGGACTAATCCCTTAGGCAAAAAATTATTCTTAAGGTTTAAAATATCATAATCATCAAACAAATCTTCTAATGGGACTAATCCCTTAGGCAAAAAATTATTCTTAAGGTTTAAAATATCATAATCATCACTGATTATTTCTTCTATTTCTAATTTTTCTAAGTTATCTATCTCTACTTTAGTAAATTTAGTGGGTTTATTTACATCTAAAGCATTTATATCTATCTCACTATTTATGATATTATCTACTGTACAATCAGTGTCTATGTTACAGTTTTGAAACTCTCTTTCTGCATTCATGAAATCATAGATTTGAAAATCTTGTGAAAAAATTTGCCAATATTTCAAATTATCAGGTATGACAGGTATGTGTCTTACTTCTGTAGTGTATTGGTGGTTGGTCTGAAAAGGTAATATGTAAGTGCTAGCAAAAGTAGCCAAATTGTGAGCTTGCATGTTCTATTTTCTAGGAATAACAGCAAAATCAGTTTCAAGGAGTTCCTTAATCAGATCTAGAATAGTTTCTCTATATTGTCTAAGTCTGGGATTATTCACAGAATACTCTCCTTTAATTTGTTTTATGATTAATTCTGAGTCTCCCATGATAGAAACTCTCTTGGCTCCAAGTTTTCTTACAATTTGCAGTCCTAAGATTAAAGCCTCATACTCTGCCATGTTGTTTGTGCATTTAAAGTTTAATCTAAAGGCATGACCTTCAGAATGATTATTTTCCATGTTATGAATCCAAACTCCTACACCTGCTCCTAATCTATTTACAGAGCCATCAAAATCCAAATGCCATAGAGACTCATGAAATATGTTTTCACTATCAGGTGATTTGTATTTTTCTTCTACAGTTGTGATTTCATTTTTGTCATTGTCTGAATTATACAAGATAAAAGAGTCCATATCAGAATGCATGGAGTATATAGGGAAATTTTGTGGTTGTTTTGCACTACTTACCATGTATTTCATCAAGGTCTCTCTGTAAAGCTTTCTTGGCTAACCAAACACAGAGATGGTAGCATATGACATGTCTAATTGTAAAGATCCCTACAATTTTTCTCCCCATGAGCGAGATAACAACATTCCATACTTGGGTGGGATATCAACAACTACTATGTCCATAACAATGCTCTTTGTTGGGCACTGGACTAGAGTCACACACAAATATTTAATCAGGCCAGGGCATTTGACTTGACTAGAATCAAAGGAAAATAGGTCCTTGTAGGGTCTGGTGATATCTAAATTTAATCTCTCCATGATTTCTGTAGGCATCAGGTTATGGGATGCCCCTGAATCTAGCATAACATTATGTAAGATTTTATCATGAACATTCAAGCTAATGTAGAATGGAGGAATACCCCCTTGCTGATGTGTGCCATTTACTTCTATACCAAATAATAACTCAGGTTGATCGTCATTAAGGTTTACAGCATCTTCTCCTTCTCCTATATTTAGTGTTTGAATGATTTGTGCTTTGTATGATTCATTTTCACTAATTCAGTGAAAGGAACTGATATTTTCAATTTGGCTATCTCAGTCTTAATGTTGAAAGACAATTGAGTTTTGCCTGATTGTGTGAGATCTTCCTGAGCAATTGTGGTCTATGTAGTTTTATCTTCTTTTTTAGCACTTGGAAATTTAGTTTGTGTACCAATAGTTTTGTTTTGAATTCTGTTATTTGGAAAAGTATGAGTAATAGTTTCAGTTTGAGTTTCTGTTGAAGTTATATCTACAATTTTTGGGTTGGAAGCCTCCTAAATTTCTAGGGAGAATTTGTAGAACTTTGTTCACAGGAGCTTCTGTTATTCTTTTAGTTTGTATTTGGATTGATTTCTCAGTGGGAACTTCAGTATTCTTTTTACTTCTAAGGCTATAATATTTGTGAACTTCATAGATAGTAGATTCATATCCTTGTTTGAAGTCAAAGGACTCTCCAAATTCTAATTGTAATTGTTGTAACATGTATAATTCATATTCTTCCTGAGTAAGAAAAAAACATCTTCATTTCTAATCCCTAATAGTATTATCTGGGAGTCATCCTCTTCTTCAAGGTGTTGTGAACCTTCAACATAATTTTCCTAGAAAGGTGGTCTAACCTGTTGATCAGGTATAGCATTTTTTCTAGTATTAAGGTTTTTCCTAAAGTTGGGGTTTCTAATTGGGGGTGCTTGCTTTGATTTTCCCACTGAGATTTTCTTTCCATATTTTCTAATCTATCCATTGTCCTTTCTACACTTTTAACTATATTGTTTATTTTACCATCTAAAGTGGTTGGTTCCTCTTTTATGGTAACTCTTTTCTTATTTCTCATCCTAGCTTTCTTAGCTAATAAATTGGCTTCTACACTAAGAACAGTACTTTACATTTGTTCCAATGTTTCAGGGTTTCTTTCTCTCAATTGGTAAGGCATATCAGTGTCAAAACCATCAAGGAATTTGATTAATGCGAGGTCTGGTGGAGGTTTGATATTAGCAGGGATTGCATTATAGATGTTGTTGAACCTAGTACAATAATCCTGAATAGACTCATTAGGATCTCTTCTAATGTTTTCATATTCAGATAGTATTTGTAAAGGGTTTTTCTTTCTTTCCCATATATCAATAAACAATCTACGAAAAGCAGCTAAATCTGCTTTATGATTAGCAGGTAAACCTTTAAACCATTTCTTTACATCCCCTGTCAGTGTTTGGGAAAATAACCTCATTTGCACATCAGACTCATCAATCTCATGCAACTCAAAATAGTCAGTCATTTTATTCACATGATGTTGGGCAATATACTAACTAGTAGCATCAAACAAAAAGATTTTACTTTGATAGTCTTGGGGCATGCCATGTAGTTGAGCTGGTAAGACCAAAGGTGCGTATCTGTCTGCCATGGTTGAGGTTCTAGCTTGGCTAGGAGCCAAATTAGTGGTGCTTGGATAAGAACTTGAGATGGTTATGGATGAACTAGATGAGCTTGAGCTATATTTACACTTTTTTAAGACTCTGTAGAAATTTCAGAGGTAGCAACAGTCAAGGCAGCTAATTCAACTGATTGTTGAAGATAAGCATCATCTATATGGCTTATCAAGGTTGAGGTTAAAGCTTCTAGTTTATCAAAAGTATCCAAAACAAGTTGATCTAAATCAGGATGTATAGGCACCTTTTTTGACTCAATAAATTGAATAAACGTCGGGTCTATTATAGTATCATGAATTGAATTTTCAGATTTGGTTCTAAGCAAAGAAAGCTCAAATGATAAATCAAACTGAATATCCTCTAAACTTGATAACTTCTTAGGGAGTGAATTTGCTTTAATTAACTGACTACTACTTCCTTGAGTTTCTACCTATTTTGGTTTTCTTAAAATTCTGTCAGGATCATCAACTATTCTAGCAGGGTTTGGATCTGGATTTTCCCTGGTATAGTGTGTTCTTTTGGGAGCCAGGATTAAAAAAATTTAATTGTTTTAATGAAACTTTTTTAACAACTCTAAAATTATCTTAAGGTGAAAAATATGAGATGTAAAATTTCCTTAAAGTTTTATTAAACTGAGGACTGGTCTGCGAAACTAGAGATTTTGGGTTCGGTCCCCAGTATGGTCGCCAATATGTTATCACTCCAAAATTTCTCTAGAGTTTGTAGGAAATAAATGATAGAGGTAACCACAAACCTACTTTGGAGATTAGGATCTAGCCTTCCTAATACTTAGAGACAGCTCTCTCTTTATGATTTAACTTTGTTTAGTTAATTTGATTTTAGGCTAGTTATGATTGTACTTGGGTTTTGATTTGGATTTGGTGGTGGAATCACTGACTTAGATGGATACAGTGATGTCTTTTACCATTGGGTTATGGGGTCAAGTGTCAAGCAAACAAGATTGGATCAAGTTATAAAGATAGTGTTCACAGGGCAAGGTAGCTGAGTAAATTCAGATCTTAAGGCTAGATGGTGAAGTGGTTTTCAATTGGGGTCAAAGAGCAATTAAGGGTTCCTCAAACTAGATAATGAGGGAATTGGTAGGGGTTAACCAAAACTAGGGAGCTATGAAGGATTCCCTAATCTGGACATCAGTAGAAAACATTAAAATGATTAACTATTCAAGACATAGAGTACTTAAACAAATTCTATAATATAATTCTAGTTAATTCACTCAATTTAGATAACATGTGATTTTGTGAAACACTTAAGCAAATAACAATTTGACAAAAAGAAAGTACTTCACTGAAGTGGCCCAACACATGAATCCTGTAATGCAATCTCTTTATTACTCAGTCCAGTCTCCTGACTTGAAAAAATGGTACAAATAACCCTCATGTTTCAGATCAATACAACTATAGTAATGTCAAGCAATCCACCCCTTGTACTTCGAATTATGAAGTTTTTATACAAAAATAGTTTACAAAATATCCCAAACTGTCTTGGGAATTAATCTGGGAGAAAGAAATATCTCCATGCAAGAAGATAGAAACAGATATTCAACTGATGAAATTTGTCCCTGTTTATTTGTCGGTATTGTCTTTATGCTTTGCTCTTTTGTTGTTTATTCTCCTTTGTTGTTGGTCTTCCACGCTGACTATTCTTTTTACTTTGGCTTTTAACTGATATTCTTTCATCTGATACTATTTCATTTGAGTTGGCCTTTTGCTTTTCTTTTACTGCTCTGTTTTGACTTTTACCTTGCCCTTTTACAGTAATTCATTTTATTTCTCCCAAATATCTGCATCTTGTAATTTGATATTTACCATTTTTCTGTAAATTTCATCTGCTTCTATGTACTTTGAAAAGGTGGGTTTTTTCACAAAAAGGTGTTTTACCTGATGCTAGAGGTAAAATAGGTTCTCAAATGTCCGGTACAGAACCTTTATGTTGGGTAGCGGAAGCCCCGCAGAACGAGTATGGGGTGCGAAGCCCGGAATTTTGGGTAATATTAGGGTAAAAGACTCCAAGGAAAGCGCAGAGCGCAAGCTATAGTAGGTTGAGTCAAAGGGTAGTCCGCTCGAAAATAATGTAAAGAAATAGTAATAAAGTCGGCCCACAGTGGGATCGCGGGCCAAGGAAAAGTATAAATAGAGCAAGGCTCTATGAGGGAAAGGCAGAAAACTTTTGGTTTTTGGCCCAAATATGTAATGGGTGAATAGTCTGAGAGCAATTGTAAGTCTGAGTCAAGGGAGTAGGGTAGAAGGTAGAGGCTCTGCAGCTGTGTGTGCAAAGGACTGGAAAGTCTGCAGCTGTATGCGCGGACCCCTGCAACTGAGTGCACAGGGTGGATCTGGATGTATTGTTGAAGATTGATAATAAATATAAGTTTCTTTTGAATTCAGTGTTGATTGCAACTTTACTATTTTATAATAAATGAACTATTATGATTTCTGCATTTGCTATGGTTGAATACATGTGAACTGGGTTAATCTTGATGCGCGAAGTAACCAAAAGTAATAAATGTTTGCTTAAAGACTGTTTTAACTAAATCAAACCAGTAATAAGTGATTCTATCTATAATAAGTGTGATAAGGTTATTCTAATATCTGCGGATCTGGCGTAGCGCGAGGCTGCAGAACAGCGCATGAGCCCCAACCCACATCCAAGACATCCCAAGGGTGCAAAAACCTAGTTCCAACACCCTCCCCTATTACCTCGGGTGAGACCTCCATCCGCGCTTCACGGGCTGTTGCCGAAAGGGCTGGTAGCTGCAGGATTTGTTTTGCTAAATAATTCTTCCAAACCTGGGTCAAGCCCATATAAGCCAACACTTTCCTATAGGCATCCCTTTCATGAAAGAATTATTGGCTTGATCTCTTGCCACCTCTCTTATTTTCTTGTTGTAGTCTTCATGTGGCATTAGTCTGTCATTTATCACCAAGGGATTTGGCAACCCTTTCTGCCTTAAAGCATCAAATTTAACCATGAACCTGTCTATAGCCAGCTACATGGTTTGGAAGTTTTCCTCAAGGTTCATCATTAAGTTTCTCCTGGTGAGCACTTTTTTCACTTCTAGCATGGTTCCAGTCCTGTCAGCTATGTCCAGCTCCTACAATTCATATTTATTTTTAGAGTTAAGGAATTGGATTATTCTACTAGCTTCTTCTAGCATGTCTCCAAGCTCGGCTTTAACTCTCTGAATTTCTTCTGTAGCCTCTTTGACTAAATCATTTTATTGAAAGATGACTTGTATAGATGGCCAAATATCATTGACAGAGTCAATGATATTGGACCATAACTGTTCTTTAGCTTGGGAAAGTGGCTCCTTCAATGTTAACTCTTTCTCTAAGTTCTTTATTCTCTCAGTCATCTTGGTTGACTTTTGAACTTCATCTTTGTGCATAATCTAAGCTATTTTATTCTCACCCTCTAGACTCCTTATTTGTTCTTTTAGTTTATTTATCTATGTGGTTTGAATGGACATGTCCTCCATGGCCTTAACCAGTTTGCTTGCCTCATCACCTGGCTTAGCTACTGTTGTTGTTGAACCTGTTGTTGATGTAGATGTTGTTGTAGCTGGAAGTGTTGTAGCCAGTGGAGCTGTGGGGACCAATGAAGCTACCAAGTTTGATGGTATTGTTGTAGTGATTGTTGGAATGGCAGTGGCAGTTGTTGTCTCAAGGCTAGCCTGTTCTAACTGTATCAAACTGTCTAACTCCTTCTCCATTTCTTTTAATTGATCATTTAATTGGAGAATGAGATCCATCATCTCCTCTTGTTGGTTTTGACTCTCAAGGGCCTCCTTGGTCTGTGGATGCTCTGAATGAGGCAGTTTAAGTTGCTTATTCAAAGCAGAAATATCCTCATTTCTCTTCTTTATCAATTTCTCTATAGCTTTGACATCATTGGGATTATACCCAAGCTCAATCACCAAGTCTTCCAATGACTTGATTTTGTTGTCCTTGGCCTGTGAGGATGCATTTTCCAACTTATACTGTGTTGTGATATTATCCAGTGAGCCTTGGAGTTTGTGCACGATCATTGCTTATTTGTCATGGTGGAATAAATCATCTCTCCTATCTGTTTGTGGAACTCAATTTGGTCAATAGGGTGAAAATCCCTAGCCAAAACTTCAAAATCTATTTTCCTGTAGTCTGTTGAAGATTTGGGTTGTTGGACTGTAAGCTGATGAATGTCATTGGCATCTTTCCATTCTTAATGTCAAAGGCTGACATTAATCTATTTTTATTTGTAGGTGTTTGTTTGAAGTACTGGGCATAAGTTTCAGCCTTCAATGCCTCATTCCTCAAAATAATTTCCTTGTATTTTTCTTTTATATCTTTCTCTTTATCCACAGCCTTGGTTAATGAAGAGACTTCAATGCCGAGTTGTTTCTCAATAAGTTGAGTGTTTGAAGTAGAAGGCTAGTGAGTTTCCTCTAAAACAGTTGGGCCTTTACTCCTTCCATCCATTGTGTCAGTGTCAGTGATTTCCACTATCCCAATGGTGTCTTCTTGCTTTGTTACAGGATTAAGCTTGGGCCTCTTCCTATAACTGATCTCAAACCTTTAATCTGTAGTGTCCACTGCTGAGCTAGAACCTTCTTCCCTGGTTCTTTTCACATTTCTGTCTTCATTGGTTGGAGTCTGCAAAATGGGAGTAATAGTCATCTATTCTTGTAAGGCTGTAACCTGCAGAAAGGAACTGGTATCAATCTGCTTTTCCACATCTATCAAAGCATTATCCACATCTACCACAGTATTCTCCACATCTATCAAAGTGTTTTCCAACCATTCTGACTGGTTGGCAAATCTCTCAATGTCTGGCCTAGGATCATGTATGAAAGGACTCAATTTGAATTTGAGCCTTAGTTTATTTATGACTCCATGAGGGTCATATTTCCACATAAAACTGCTCTTGAAATTCATCTGCTATAAAATTTTATCTGCCTCTAGTCCAACTTCCCTATTATTACAAATAAAGTGGCCCAAATGATTTTTCATTTTAAATTGGATATTCTTCCTAGCTGATAGGAAATTAACCTCATCAGAGTTTATGATTTGTCTGAAATACTCTAATGCAAATATTCTCATGGGGAGGTATTTGGACAGTTTGTAGGGAGTAAGTTGGAATCCATATATTTTGATTTCTGTGTGGTCCTGGTATAGATACCAATCTCCCACTCGACTGTTCTTTGCCAACTGTAAAACTCTTTTAGCCTCCTGACTGATCCTGGGATGATAACTACTAGTTAGCATGTTTATAACTAGATGAACAAATGAGTCAATGAACATTTTATAGGAAAAAACAGTGGAGTATATGTGGATCAATGGTGTCCAATAGATGACAGATCTTGGATTGCCTTTGGTGTCTGACTTTTGGATGTTGACTGAAAATTTGTCTGATTGATAATATAGGAACATGCGAAACAAAACTAAAGAGTATTTGAAGGCTCTCTCATTTGGTAGTCTGATGAACTGTTCATGGATCCTGTCTGCTATGAACTGAGCAAAGTTTTAAATTGTAGCAGGAGGCTTGCCTAGGAAAAAAATAGAAAAGAAATCAAGGACAACCTCATCCACATGTTCATCTGTGGTGTACCCTAGAATGCAAGAGAGAATGGTAATAATTTGTCTACCTCTCTCAGAGAAAATGGTGGTAGCATATGGAGGACTATCTGTAGGAGTGTGAGACTCTTTAATGATGAAAGTTTGAATGATCTGAGCTTTCTTGGAAAGGTCTAGCTTAGTGTAGAGTTTAAGTAGACCTTCAATGGAAAGTGGAGACTCATTTGGGCTGGACTGAATCTGCAGCATTTGATTTATTGATTCTGCAGTAATGGTGAACAAATCCTGTTGATCATGGGTAACTATGGCTCTTTGATTGGGGATATAACAAGCTTGGTAGAAGTAAATGATTTATGGGAATTGGTGTACCTATGGGAACACATACTTGGGAAAATTAGACTCCCATAGGTGAATGTCATCATTCTGGTTCAAAAACTTGTCTTTACTCCAGCAGTGGAATTTCAGTAGGTGGGCAGGGGAGGCAGTATCCTTGATTTGAAATTCTTTGTCGACTAATCGAAGATGGTCAATATCCAGGTGAGGGTTTGTAGAGGTCTTACATCCAGAGAGGTTTGGGAAACCATAATTTGGTTTATTGAATTGAATTACTCTTTCTGTGGCTTTGGGAGTAAGGTTTAGAAGCTTTGGAATAGCGGGGAGGGTAATAATAGTTTGAAAAAAGGGGTTTTGGTGCACAGCGGGCTTTTCTTCAATTTAGGAAGGCTTTTTAATTAATTAAATTAATTAACCTTGGATAATTACTGTGTATAATTTAAAATCACATGGTCATTCTGGTTATATCAAGAATACCTAGAAATCTAACGTTTTGGTGTGTAGACGGGTTTATGTGGTAGTTGCAGAGGGTACTAAAGATTCAGCTAGCTATTTTTTGCTTCAATTTGGTGCCTGCAATGTCTTCGGGTGGTAAAAGGTTGTCAAATTGGTTGCACAAAGGTTCAGGGTGTCTGAATCTGTTAACAGAGGTTTGCAGTGAAAACGAGCGAAAAGAGAAAATTGGGGCCTTTTTGACCTTTTAATCAATAACGGTTACATTTTGGCGCGAGATTTATTGAATGAACAGTGCACAGTTTTGGTTTAGGCAGGGAGGTGTTTTTCAATGATATCGCATCACTTTTGGATCGAGGGCAGCATTTTTCGCGAGCACACGATATAACCTAGTGCCGCCACGTAGCCAAACAGTGCTCAGCCAAAACCGCGAATCTCGCATGTTCTCGTGCCATTAACTATCAGACGATGCTGAACGATATGGTTGTGCACCATTGGATCTGGGGGTGGGAGATCGGAGGGATATCACGCAGTGAAGTTGCACGGACGAAGTCGGGAAAGTGGTTGGTGGTGCCTAGGGTTTAATTACAATGATTTGTAATTAATTAATGAAATAATGTCGGGATTTAAATATAAGCAGCGGGTTAATAAGAGGTGTTGGGAAACTATAATGTGGGGGATTTATAAAGCGGGACTTTATGAAAAAAACTTAGGATAAAGGGTTTTTGTGGTTTTTAAGGGAAAAAGGGAATTTAATAAGGGGGGAAAGTATTATTTTGTGATGGGAATGTGTTTCACACTAGGGAAAGGAGTTTTGGGAAGGGGAATGATTTTTTAAGGGTAATGTCTAGGGAAATGTGTGAAACATAGGGATGAAAGTTCAAAATGAAGAGAAAGGGTTTTTACAAGTAATAAAGGGATAATGAGGGGAAATTAGTAAAGTAAGTATGTGGGGGCTTGTGAAATGAAAGGAAATTAATAAGTAACTTTTAGTGAATGTCATTTCTCTTTCACAATTCCTCCTGCACATGAAACATAGGATTAAGCATGATGAATGTGCTTTTTTGACTTAGCAACCTTGTGCACTTGCAAAACTTCTTCTACCTACCCTTGATTTACCCTAGCATTTTCTCTTCATTCATTGGGTGCATTTGAGCTTGCTGACCCTTTATTTTTTTTTCATTTGATAAGCAAACTATCTAATTCTAACCTTATAACTTCCAATGGCTTAGATTAAATTGGTGAGCTCATTTTTATTCCCTACCTATCTACTGCTCTGCCAAGATTAAACAGTTTTCCCATATCTTCATTCTCTATCTATCAACATTAAATTTAAAGCATGAATGAATCAATATTAAACTATTTGATCATCGTGGATTGTGGCATTTTTGACAAGCTGAACACAATCTTATTTTGCAAAGTAAAGTAAAAGAAGTGACATTTGAATTTGCACACTTTCATGATCTATTTTTATCTCTTTTTTGGGGTTCATATTTCTTACTTTTTTTATCTTTTTCTTTCTTTTTGTCCTTTGATTATTCTTTTAGGACATACCCTCTTTACATTTTTGAATTTTAATATGGAAAAACATTTTGCAGAAAACAAAAGTATATACAATTTTACAAGACTACCATAACCAATTCAAAATTATGAATCCTATTATTATAGGACCCTAACATGTTCATATACATATGTATACAAGTAATTATTTATTTTTGTCATGTAATATGTATAATCATTTTTAGTTTCATTAATAACTCACAAACATAAAGAAATATTCATTAGTTTTTTTTATCAAAGACTAAGTAAGTAGCCATTTATTTTATTTATGTACCAACTCATAATCAAAATTAACAATCTTTATTATTTTTATTATTCACAAACTTTACAATTTTTATTTTATTTTAAATATAACTCGGAAAATTAAATTTAAATTTTTGCTTTAAAAACACACACACTTTAAAGCAAATTTGTATTTTTACCTTGAATACTTTCAATTATATGCATTAGAAATTAATGTTCAACTTAACTCTAGATGTAACACATATGATTGAATAACTAATAGTTTATTATTAGTTAGGTGGAGAGGTTTGGTTTCCACTGGTTTGTGACCCAATCCGGGACAAAACTATATACGCTTGAGAGCTACTCCAAAAACAATTTTTTTAGTAAAAAAACACAATAACTTATGATTAATATTTTAACCAATATCCAATCATTAACATTTTGTATTGAATTATTATTAAATTAAACTCATAATTAATAAATTAAATTTATAAATAAAATATTTATTAATAATTTTAAAAAATCATTATAAATTAAAATTACCGGTTACATTTTTAATTAAATATACATTATAATTTTCAATTACCTTTTAAATCGAATGTTTTATTAAACCATATCTCCATACTAAACTATAATACTCCTTTCAACACCATCAATGCAACCTGCCCTACAATTTTCTACGATGCAAGTTCATATTCATATGAGTAACTTTTCCGTATTCAGATTTCTAATAACGTTTATAGTTATTTCTGAATATTTCTACAATGCAAGTTCATATTCATATGAGGAACTTCTTCATATTCGGTATTATAATAGTTGAAAATTTAGAAAGATATAGCTGATCGTTGGATAACCAAATCAGTGTATTGTTATATTGTTAGGTAGTAATGAATTAATTTTACTAGTATAGAATTATTTTAATTTTGTAGCAAAATTTTAGAGGGATTAAATTGTTTGAGACATATTTTTTGTTTTTCGAAAATGTAAAATTTGAATAAAAAGTTTGTACTTGATTTTATTTTTTTAAAAGTTTAATAGAAACTAAGATATATATATGTGTGTGGGATGTAAATTTTCATTGTTTAAATTGCATTTTTAATATATAAAATGGATTCAATGTCGTTTAAAATTTACTTGATCATAAAATAATGGGACTATTTGTAATATTTTAACTTTTAAAAACAAAAACAAAAAATCCTATATATAAAAATTGATATAAGATTATATTGTTTCATATGGAAATAGAAATATTTAATGGTTGAGAGTGAAATATTTTTACAACTTCTCCTTAGTATGGTCACTATAAGTGAGTTGATTGATGTTTTATAATACTTTTAAATAAATAAACTAGACACTTAATTTTTTTAATATATCGAATTTTTTTATTTAAAGATTTTTTTTTTAAAAGATATGTGTCAACTCCAAGTTAACCCTCAATCAAATTACAAGATTTCTTTTTTAGGGACATGTGTCAACTTCAAGTTGACCGTGAACGGAATTACACATCTCCCTCATACTAAGTTGTAGAATAATTAGTTCAAACCTTACCACAATTAAAACTTCATATCATTGTTGAAAAAAAGTTTAAATAAAAAATGATTAAAATTTAAAATTTCTTATTAAAAAATAATATACATTTTTTTTTTTTTTTTTTTTTAATTTAAAAGGATAAGCAATTGAGTTAATCTCGTATTTGTGTAACATAAAGTATAGAAGGGTGACAACATAAGGTACATAAAAATGACATAGCATCATTCCAAAAACTACCACTATAATCTATATGTATCTATGTGTACCCATTCAAATATATTTTTAAAACATTTATTAAACTATTAATATTTATAGCATATTAATTTTTGAAAATCAAAATAATCAAATAAATTTATTTTTAACTTATTTAATTATAAAAATATATAATATTATTTAATAATTTTTTTAACAAAATTTATTAACTCAGTTTAATCACCATTTTTATCATTGCAAACGAGAAATCAACAACAATAACATTATCATATAAATTAAAAATTATAATTAATATAAGATTCTATATTAAAAATATACTTAATATAAAAGTCTATATTAAAAAGCATGTTTTTTTCATTTTTTAAATATTATAAACCAATAAAAAATTATTTCAACAAATTTTCTTGTATTCCATCTCAGTGATAACCTTTTTATTTAAAAATAAATTTAATATTTCATCTCTCCTTAAATCTATATTAAAAAATAAATCTAATATTTCATTTCTCTTTAAATCTATAATAAAATCTAGTATTTCAGCTCTCCTTAAATCTATAAAGAAAAAAAAATCCAATATTTCATGTCCTTAAATCTAAATCTTAAATTATTATGATAATAACATATTTATGAATTTTGACAATCTCAAAATGTTCCTTCTTTCCTTTGCTTTATCGCTGGTAAAGGCCCACTAATTTCTCCTCCCATTAAAGTTTACAATTTTAATTTTAAATATTAGATCCATCAATTTAAGTATATTATCAATCGTTATATATAATTTTTTCATCGTTATCTTTCCAGCATCCATTTTATTTTAAGATTCTAACTCCCTATCATTTTAAAATCCATTTTATTTTAGATTCTAATTTTATATGGTTTAAAATCCATTTTATTTCAAAGTTTCAATTTTATATTATTTTAATTAATTTCAATTTTATATCATTTAATTAATTTTATATTTTGATTCAATTATAAAAAAAGATGATGATGGTAATGATAATAATGAAGATTTTTTACTAATATTGAATATAATTTATGGATTTTAAAAGGTAAAAATTATTTACTCATAATTCTTTATACGTTTGAAAAGTTTTAAGAAATTTTTTTAAGATTATTATAATTTTGTTGACTTAAAAATGAAAAAGGTATAGTATGACAAATATTTTGAAATTTAGATTTATTCTTAGTATAAGTTGGACAATCTAAAATAAAGTGATTTTCTTTTTCAACTCTCTTATTATTACAAAGGTGGTAAATTCTTTTATCCCATGGTGTTTGCTAATTGACCAATGCTCTATCCCACTATGGAGCTCATGAGAATTTGTTCACATTTTATCAATGTTTATTTTCTTCTTTATACTAGTCAAGATAAAGATATTGATCTGGACGTATGCAAGAACACAACAAAATACAGATATACACATAAACATAGAGATGCCGCAGAAATAAACTAGCTCGAGCGATGGTAGCTTATCTCTAAGAAGAGTTGTGGTGGCTATATGCCTTTGAACTATATTATAATGATGCTCAAATGCCTATTTATTATTAAGAAATAATGGAAAACCCTAAACATCCAAAAACCTAACCCTAGGAGATGAAGCACCAAGACTATGGGCCCATTTAGGTAAATTGCTACATCAACTTCACGGGGTCATAACTTTGACATATGTTCTTTGTTTGGCTATCATAATACATCGTTTCGAAGATTTCAAAGAGGAGGTCGAAAACAAACAGGTAAACTAGTTGCAGACATTTCTAATCTCTAAGTTTTCCCTAAAAATGCATTTTAGTCCCTCAAAAAGGCTCTGAAATTTTAGGACCCAAAAATCTACCAAAAATAGTAATTTGTGCTACAATTAAGGAAACTGAAAAAAAACAAGTGTGGGGGTCCAAGTGGAATAGGTAGGTAGCCACCCATATCCACCTGGATCAATCCTCCCCCCTTAAGAAGCAATGGTCTCGATTGTGTTGAGTACCTCCATGAGATGGAGAAACTTCTGTTGAACTTGGTCCCTGGTGAGCCACTTGCCATGCTGCAGGAATTAGCCAGCTTTGACAACCCAATACAGTTGGATCTTCTATTGGCAAGTGTTCTTGATCTACGTGTCCATGATCCGATCAGTTGTGGCCTGTTCCATGTAGTCTAGGTTTAACTCTGTTGGTGTGAGTTGTTTTGCAATGTCTGATATGTCTAGTAATGGTGGAAAGTATGGTCGAAGGTGGTCCACATTGAAAAATAAGTGCAGGCCAAGGAATGGTGGAATGTTGAGCTTGAAAGCATTGTCCCCTAGCCTTAGTGATGGTGTAAGCCCATATCAAAGTGGATGAAACTTGCAATGGGGCCCAACGAGGTGCTCCTTCTACAAATGTAACCAAACCGTGTTTCCCACATGGAACTTGTGTGGCACACGATGTTATTCATGACGTTGCTTTTACTTAGCATTGGCTCTGTCCAATTTGTCATGGACATGCTGGAGGATGTGTTGAATGCACTCAATGAAGTTGTTAGCCCTGTCAGCTTCGGATTGGACATGAGTTGAATCTTCTTGAGTAGCTGCAACTAGTATGGCCACATCAATGGGACATAGTGGCTGGAATCCCAACCCCACCTGCAAAGGGTTGTGGCCATTTGAGCTATGGAGAGCTCTGTTGTAGTTGTGTTGGACTTACAAGAGACTATCATCCCAAATACAAGGATGTTTCGCATTGTACATATGCAGAATGTGTATGATCATCCTGTTGACGACATTTGTTTCGCCATCAGTTTGGGTGTGGAAAGCCATGGACTTAGTGAGCTTCATATCCACCATCGACCAGAGACTTGACTTAAGTACAACTTGACCAAAATGTACTTAGGAAACTTCTCTCCCGATTTGAGATGATCGACTATGGGATCCCAAAGTATACACACACTCATTCAAAGAAGAGCTTAGCAGTGGCTTCTGCTGTGATACACTTCTTGCAGGCCACTAGAACGATCATCTTAGAAAATCTATCAATGACCACGATAACGAAGTCATTTCCATGCTTAGTAGAAGGAAGGCCCGACATGCAATCCATGGAGATGGATTCTCAAGGTTGATTAAGAATAGGCAGAGGAGTGTATATGCTTTGCTTCTTAATGGTTGGTTTGGGAATGGCGCAGGAAGTGCAGGATCTGATGTACTTCCCAACATCTCATCGAAGGTTCGGCTAATAAAAACACTACCACTATTTTCTCCACCCCCAAAATGTCCAGCGACCCGACTGTAGTGCGCCTCCAAAATCATCTCATCACACTCAGTTGAAGGAACACAGAGGTGTCCCAGGTGGCATAACAATGCATACTGGAGGTGAAAAATTGGAACTTTCTTGCCTTCTAAGAGTGTCTAATATGTGTTGCCAAATTATGGATTGCTCTTGTAAAATGCGGCCACCCTGCAGCCCACAAGGGTCGAGCTCAGTGGTTAGCGCCATGACCGGCGGTTGACTGAGATAGTCTAAAGCATTGTTGGTGCTTCCCTTCTTATACTTAATGTTCAAATGGAACTGTTACAGGTATGTGGACCATTTATTATGGTTGTCGTTTTGCAACTTCCCTATGTCTTTGTGAACTGCAGCGGTCGGTGGTTTGTGTGGATGGTTGTTTCCTTTCCCAAAATGTAATGCTTCCATTGTTGGAAGACCTACACAATGGAATACATATCTTTGTCATAGGTGGGATATTTTTATACTATGTCTGAAAGTGTCTCACTGTGATATGCTATGGGATGCCCCTACTGAGTAAGAACTGCACCAATAGCATAATCGGGGGCATCTGTCTCGATCTCAAATGGTTGTTGTGGGTCTAGTAATGTGAGTACTGGTGCAGAGTAGAGGTGATGCTTCAACTCGACAAATGCCTTATATTTGGATTTAGATCAAAATAACTTTTCTTTCACTCCTCCCTTGGTGACTTGACTCAAAGGCTAAGTGATATGGGAGAACCCCAACACGAACCTGTAGTAGAAGTTGGAAAGACCCAGAAAGCTACAGATCTTTTCTATAGTGGTTTGGGCTAGCCAATCTTGAAATGACTTGTATCTTGGCTAGGTCCACATGCACACCCCTCTTAGCAATGATGTACCCCAGATATTGAAACTGGGTCATACCAAAAGTGCATTTCTCCACATTGACACACAGCTTGTGTTACCGCAGTGTTTGGAGGACTTGTCGAATATGGTGGAGGTGCTCTTCCCAACTCTGGTTGAAGATAAGAATTTCAACTAGATATAACACCAAAAATAAGTTAGTTAAGGGTCGCAATATGTCATCCATCATCCTCATGAAGGTTGTGGTAGAATTCATCAACCCAAAAAGCATGACCAACCATTCGAAAAGACCCTCCTTGGATTTGAAGGCAGTCTTCCACACATCAGAGGGTTTGATCAAAACCTGGTGATAACTGGACTTCAAGTCAATATTTCTTAAATATTCCCCCCCATTGAGCTGGTCCAGAAGGTCATCAATTTGTGGGATTGGATACCTATTCCAGACAGTGATCTTATTTAATGCCTGATAGTCTATATAGAGTCTCCAGGTCTCGTACTTCTTCTGTACCAACATGATCCTGCTCTCAGAAGGCGATGAACTTGGCCTGATGTTCCCTTTCTACAATAGCTCCTGAATCTACCTCTTGATTTCATCATTCTCGATAACATAGCATCAATATATCGGTCAATTAGGTAGTGGCGTGAATGGGGTCAAATCGATTTAGTTCTTGACTTGACAGTGTAGAGGTACCCGTATGGGTGAGGTGAAGATGTCCCTGTACGCCTCCACAACCTTGTCCATTTGTTGTTGTCATGTGGAGGAGCCTTGTATGGAGGTCGTGGCCACAATATTCTTCTTTCCTTGAGGGAAAATCATAAGGAAAACAAATTTCCCAGTTTGGAAAATGATCTTACTACATTGCTTCACAATGGTCAAAGAAATGGCGGTAGGCAGTACTACCTCTGGTATGCTATACAAATTATTTCCCAAAGTAATAATAACAGTGTGAGGGATAGACTCATGCACAACATGTCGCTTCCACAAGTATGGTTGGCCTAATAATACATCACAAACTTCAAGAGCAACATCACATAGTACCTCATCTATGAAGGGCTTGACGTTGTAGGGAAGGTGGCACTTTTGGATGACACAGAAATCTCACCCTTAGTGAAGCCATCCGATGGTGTACGGTTATGGGCGTCGTGTGCTTAGTAAGCCCAACAACTTCACAACCTCTGCTGAAATGAGGTTTTTTGGCTCCCACTATCGACAATGAACTACAACAGAGAACCCTTCACCCACATCTATGAGTGGAAGAGTCACTCCCCCTCCTCTGGATCTTTGAGATCATCCTTCTGGATCTTGGTGATGGAAAAAATGGCACTAGGCTCCGCATCGATAACCTGATTCCCTTTGTTTTTCCCCTTGTCAGTTTCTGACTTAGATTCAGAACAAGCATTTGATTTGGAAGCCTTCAACTCAGCCACCAATGACTACTTGGCTCGACAATCACTTGTGTTGTTAGTAGGGATCTTATGGAGCTCACACCATTTCCCTCTATTCTTCTTTGTCTTCGTGGTGTTGTTTTTTGCTTGTGGCTTTAGAGGGTTGTCTTGGGTTGCCCCACCTTGGATTTGTCCTTTGTTATGTGGTTTGGGGGCGCCTTTCCCTTGCTTCGAATTTGCAGTTCCAAAGTCTCGTCTCTTCTATTTCAATTTCTGCTCAATATTGGCAGTGTTTCGATGGGCGGTGCCAAGAGAGGAGATGTACTTGTGTAGGAAGCCACGGTACTTGAGTACCAAATGTCGCTCAAAATCCTTGATACTCAACTTTGTGTGAAGGGTATGGAAAACATTTGTGAACTCAAGCGCATCTTGGTCCCTTCCTTATCGCGGTGTGGTCCACTTTATGTATTTATCTTCATAGCTCCCAACAAGGTAATATTGTTCCTTGATGGCGTCTTGGAAAGAATTCCAAGTTGGTGTGGTTGGAAACAATGAGGATTCCCTCTCATCCTTTTGTTCACAATAGGTTTCCCACCATTCCTTGACGTGTGGGGCGGCTTTGAAGAGTGCAAAAGTAATTTTTTCCCCATTGGAAAATTCATGAACTAAAAAATATCCTTATAACATATTTAACCATCTATCTATGGCATTTGCATCTATCGGACCTTCAAACATGGGAATGTCAAAGTTAACTTGTACCTTAAAAGGAGTGGTGCCTCTAGAGTGGTTGTTGGATGAAGATATGTCGTTTGTGGGTAGTCGAAGGATTTGGGAAAATTTATCCATCATTGCGTTCCTTTGTCGCTCAAGGGCTTCTTAAAGCAATATTTTGAAAGGATCTCCTTCCCCCCATATTTCTTTTCTTCCACCATGGGAGGTCGTCAGAGTTTGCGAGGCTATTCTTACAAAGGTTCAACCAGTTTGAGCCCTAACTCCTTATACCATAATCTCTTTGGGGACATGCAAAGGAAAATAGAGAAAGAGCAGACTGCTCTGATACCACTAATCTGGACTTATACAGGAACACAAAAAAATAAAGATATGCACATAATCACAAAGATGCAGTAGAAACATAACTTCATTTCATTAATATCAAAGAACAAAATTATGCTTACATTCAGAAATGGAAATAAACTAGCTCGGGCGATGGTATCTTATCTTTGAGAACAGATGTGGTGGCTACATGCCTCTAAACTGTTCTACAATGAGGCTCAAAGGCCTATTTATTATTGAGAAACAATGGAAAACCCTAAACATCCAAAAACCTAACCCTAGGAGATGAAGTGCCAAGACTATGGGCCTCGTCTGGGTAAATTGGTACATCAACTTCTCGGGGTCATAACTTTGGCATACGATCTTCGTTTGGCTATCATAATACCTCTTTTTAATATCTTGAAGAAGAGGTCAAAAAAAAATGACAAGTCTTGCTTGGAACTTTTTGAGTCTATCCATTTTTCCTAAAAAGGTATTTTAGTCCCTCAAAATGGCTTTGGAAGTTTAGGACCCAAAAACTTCCAAAAATAGTAAGTTGTGCTACAATTAAGGAAACTGAAAATAAACAATAGTGGGGGTCCAAGTGGCATAGGTGGGTGGCCTCCAAAATCCACCTAGATTAGATATACTTTTGATTTTTGAGATCTTATCACCTCCTTATAATATCTTAATTTTACTTTTCCCTTTAATTCTTTATCACCCCACATTTTCTCCTTCAATTTTGATGTAATAATATTTTTAGTAACATATGTATTTTATAAGATGATCTCCTCCTTTATCACCCAATGGTCTAGCCAAGACTAGGCATCCTTATGTCGTCCCGCTTCAGCCAACAGTGGTTATGACTAGAGTTAGAAGCAAGGAGAGACTTGTTTTGATGAGGAGGATAGAATAGGATGTATTTTCTTTAATCTTGAAGTTACAAGTTATAAACTACTTTTGGATCTGTTCTATCTTCCTCCACGACTCTCTGAAAATATTCAATCCCCAGATCTCACATCTATATAATATAATATGGGTGACAAGGGCCTGAAAAATGATTTTACTTTAATCCCATATCCAAAGAATTGTTGAGTTATAATTTCTTTCAAGTCCACAATAAGTTTTTCGTTCTCCATTTATCCTTTTCTCAAGGCTATAATTCTAGGTGAACTTATGATGGATATTGATTCCAAAATGTTTGTATAAAATAACTTTCTCTAAGTTGTTGTTGTCATATATGAAAGTATCATATGTGATATTTATGTATTTAATTATCATGACTTTGGTATTGTCCATATTAATAGTCATACCCATCTTGGAACATAAATCTTAGAGGATTCTTAGTTGCTTGCCAAGATTGTAAGGGTGTCTCATTGAAAGAACAATGTCATCAACATAATGAAAAAGAGTGATGACTATACGAGTGAGAGTGGGTTCAACACAACCTCCTTCTCCAAACACTCTTCTAACTTATCAATACATGCAAAAAATGGTAGGTGTTGGAGGGGCTAGTCGACTTAGTTGACTAGCCTAGTCAAGTCAACATAAGAAATACATATTGTAAAGTTGGTCACTTTGCTAGTCAAGTCAACTGTCTGAGTCGGTTATGGATGGTCGGTTATGATAGTTAAACTGATGTAGCTATATCTATATATATATATATATATATATATATATATATATATATATAGTTGGAATTTCTCATTAAGAGAATATAACATAATGTATTTTTTTGTTGGTTCTCTACTACACTGTGTCTCTTCTACTATTCTTATGTTACATATGATTATCTAAGTTCTTGTTTTCCTTTCTACTGGTAACTAGTGTGCACTATTGGCTAGACTAGAACATTGGTTTTGTTGCTAGTAGTATTGAACTCAAGTACCTACAACATTAAAACATAAATATTAACTTTAGAAGGGATACAACAATGGTGGTAGATGAATATTAATAATTACCTTAAAAACTATGTGAGGTGAAATAGATTTTCAATTGCAGATGCTAGAGAGCACTTTTTTATAGAAGCACATGAATGATTCGTCGAAGCAACCCCTACCGAGATTAAGAAGTTCCTAAACCAAACCACTAATGTGACAAAGAGAAGATGAGGACTGACTAACATTGAAACTCATAAACAGTGTTCAAACCATTTTGCACGAGTGGGTCAAAAAGATCTTGGAGAAATTTTGTGAGGAACAAACTTCTATTGATCGAATTAAAGCAAGGTTTTTTAACGATTTCACAACATTTTTTTCGTACCATACTTGCTGATTTGCACAAGTTTCTCCTTAACTAAGGAGTTCGCCATATAGTAGAATATCAAACACCTCTTCAAGAACCATAAAACATTAATCGTCATTAGAAACATATCGACTGGTAGCAATTTATCAATCCTCATTGTAAAAATACAAAAGAAGCGTGGAATTATTTCTTAAGCAAATAAAAAATGGATGTGGATTTTTCCTTTGTGGACTGACAGTGAGTCGGCTCAGCATGGAGAGGTAATGATTCATGAAGAATAAATCATAAAAGGAAAAGGTATTAATAAATTAAAATGGGAGGAAAGTGATCAACTACAAAGAAACGACAAGAAGAAGGCAGTAGACGAAATACTTTAGATGGATTTCTATTGTATAAATAGTTGGAAAATATTCAAAATTTAGCATGGAATATGACACAGAAGAGATGAGAAGAAATAAGAGATGAATACCAGAAAATAAAATTCAAACTCAGGAGCATGAGAGTGGAGATGCATAGGACTCCTCTAACATTCAGTGTCAAGAGTTGAGAGGTGTAGTACCGCCTGTTCTAATAGAGACTAATAGTATACAAGTAAGTCCTAGAAGGTAAGTAGACGAGCTGGAATTGACGAATATGGTCCAGAATTACTACGATAGCAAGTCACCCCATTAGATAATCCCTTCAATGATGATTTCATATTAATTCAAAAGCATCCACAGTTTGGTACAAGAGAGATGAACAAGGCAATTTAAGTGATGAGCTAGAAATTGAAATTCCTACTGTGAACCAAACGTGCATTGATAATCAAGAAAATGAAGAAAAAAATATCCATATCAGTGATCTCATGAACATACCCCCCATGCCACAATTATTATCTATTGAATAATACAAAAATACAAGTATGGACATCGAAGAGTCAGGACCGAAACAAGTCAGTTCACTGACTATATAGATAAAAGTTGTCAAATAGATGAAACATTAATAAATTCTATAAAAGTCAAATTTGACAATCAATAAAATGTTAGGACCCCATAATACTAGTGTATTCCCTTATTATTATTGTCATTGTAGCCCCTTATTGTTATTGTTGTGCTCATGTTTTCTCCATGTTGTTATTATTGTGCCCCATAGAAGCCAACAATTGTCATTGTTGTGCCCTTAAATTATTATTGTTATGTCAACTTTGATAATATTGTGATCCCTTAGACTCCTATATATAGAAAGGAGGTCTTGTCATTTGTATCATCCAAGAATTTTTCATTTGTGTAATGTAAAGGAGGTTTCCCCCTCGAAGAGGCTGATTTTGAAGTTGTTGCTCTATCTTTTCTTCTATTTTTTGAGTTGGTTGCATAACAATTGGTATCAGAGCTTTGGATTCTAAGGTTTTGCTGCTTCAAACAAGTCATCATGGAATTTTCGTTATAACTTGTTTTTTACGATGTTTCAGAAGCTAAAATTAAAGCCCATTTGACCTTAAATCAACCTTTGGTATGAATTTCAGATCTAGTTGCGCTATATTTTCTACAATATGATCCAAGGAAGTTAGGGTTTTTGTAGGCTCCTGAATTATATCTCAAACAGGTGACCTAGGGAAAATCATCATAAATTTCTCTTTGAGCATCAGATTAACATTTCATAAAATGGTAAAAAAATGGGACAGAATGTAGTTTTCTATATATTGGTTTTAGTTTTGAAGGTCGAAACAGTGACATGTGGCACTTTGTACAAGTTTTCTCTACTAAACCAATCTATAATCAAGTCATCATGGGAGATTTGGAATAACTCCTTCTTGGATAATCCAATCTTGATCAGACTTGCGGGGTTGAAATGAGGACTCAGAGGGCTACCATAGGACGAATATTAAGGCCATGGACATCTACAATTCCAGAGATACAGGCGATCCAATATCAATCTCCAACAAAGCAAAAAAGTTGTGTAGACTTTTTAAAATTTTGCATAATTTTGGTTTGAAAAAATAGTTTGAAGGAATTCAAAGGACACAGTGAAGCATAATTATCATTAATTGAAGCCCCGGAGAAAGAAAATGGAAACACCAAGTAAGCAACCTAAAATCTCTAGCATGAATCATGAAGAAGAGGAAGAAATGCAACATGATATATCAAAATTACGAGAGCAAGTGCAACAAATTTCACTCTCACAAAAAGTAACAGAAGCTAATATGGATGGTTTAAAGAAAGGAGTGGAAGCTAAGATGGATGGTTTAAATAATGGCGTGGAAGATAAGATGAATGGCGTGGAATCTAAGATGGATGACATGGAAGCTAAGATGGATGGCATGGAAGCTAAGATGGATGGTATAGAAGCAAAACGTAAAGGCAACATGGAAGATTTGAAGATATATTTGACAAAGTTGCTACAAAAAATGCTTACTAATGGCAAAAGGGTAGTAAAGGAAACTCACGATGATAAAAAAATAAATGTTAATCATGATTTTTTACACTTTGGATTTAATACCTGCCATGTTCAAAGATCAATATGAGGAAGTTTGATGGTAAGGATCTCGTAACATGGATACTACAGATGGACCAATATTTCAATCTCCATAATTTGAAAAACACACAAAAGGATGCATTGAAACTTTATATTTGGAACCCAATCAGTTTGTATGGTATTTATAGATTTGCTCTCATAAAAAAATTGTCACTTAGGCAAGTTTTACGGAAGAAATGATAGCACATTATGAGGATACAAAAAGAAACACTTTTTTTAGCTAATTGATAAATCTCAAACAAAAAGGTTCAATGGTGGAGCACATTGAGGACTTCCAAAAATTGAATATAAGGGTAAGATATATTCCAAAGTAGCATAGGATAACACCCAACATGAGGTTCGCGTTTGGGAACCTAATTCATTGGTGAAGGCATTCAAGTTGGAAAGAAAAATTGAAAGCAAAATTATGGAAGCAATGAAGCCTACCAATCACAACTATAAATATGGAAGTGTTGTTGCCCCTAGCCTTCCACAAACTACAAGGTTGACACCACAACAATTGGAAGAAAAAAGAGTAAAAGGGATTTGTTACAGTTCTGATAGCAAATACGCTAAAGGTCATAAGTGTGTTGAGAAGAAATTATTTTACATAGATTGTGAAGAGAAAGAAGAAAAGGAAAAAGAAAAACCAAAAGAAGAAGATACACACCAAGAACAAATCCTATAGAAATAAGAAATGAATCCTACCATATCTTGTAATGCATTGGCCGGAATAATGACTCCTCAAACTATCAAGATAGAAGGACATATCATGAAGAAAAAGGTAATAGTGTTGATTGATTCGGGCAGTACCCATAATTTTATTCATTGTAAGATAGCGAAGGAATTGAATTTCTTCCTATATCAAGCACCAGAGTGTCAAGTGATGGTAGCAAATGGAAGAACCATAAATTTCTCTGGAAAGTGCCATAATATCAAGCTATCCATGGGAGAATATGTGTTTAATACTCCAATGGTTTCCATTCCAAGGAGTGGTGTTGATGTTATACTAGAAGTCCAATGACTACAATCATTGGGTACGATAGTTTTTAATTTTTAAGAACTTTTCTTGAATCTTTTTCAGAAGGAAAGGAAGTTGATTTAAGGGGTATCACAGGGAAACTGGGAAAGATAATCAGATCTAACAGCATGAAAAATCTTCTAAAGAAAGAACAACATGGCATAATTGCACAATTATGTTCGCTAGAGGTTCCCATGACGAAATCATCTATTTCTCCAGATCTCCAAAAAGTCTTGGACAATCATTCCAAGGTATTTGAGACTCCCAAAGGCCTTCCACCTATTCATGATCATGATCATGATCATGATATTCATTTGATTCCAGGAATTTTTCCTCCAAACATTAAGCCTTACATATATCCCTATGCCCAAAAGAGTGAAATTGAACATATGGTTGCAGAAATGCTAGAGGCTAGTATAATTCAACCTAGTCAAAGTTCTTTCTCTACTCCAGTAGTATTGGTGCATGTTGGCTTGTTGGGGCCTGACCTAGGTTCAACGTTAGTTAGCCAAACAAATCCCTACACTACTAGCCCTTTCGGCATTAGCCCACAAAGCGCGGACTGAAGTCTCACCCGAAGGAGTATGGGGGGATATTGGAACCAAGTTTTCACACCCTAAGATGGTCGTGATGTCATTTTGTTCCTTCTATTCCTACCTTCACGCAGGTCACTTAGTTCTAGGGCTTGCCATACTAGCCCTCTATTCCACCCTTCAGTACCTCCGCGAAAAGGTATGATTGACCTTCGCGCAACCCTAACCTGCGGCTCAGGTACTTTCACGCTGCTAGGGCAACATACCGTGTAGATTCCCAAACTAGTCTAAGTGTCTTACTTATATTATTAGATAATCATAGTTAGCACTGCGTAAACAGATGTTCTTACTTACATTCACTTAACCAACATAATTACATACATTTGCGCATCATATAAGCATTATAAAGGAAATTCATACATAACATGTCAAGATGCATTAATAGGAAACAAAGACACAGAATTCGTATACATAGCTATAGGGGTCCGCGCACTCAGCTGCGGACCTCCACCCTAGGCCTATGCGCACTCAGCTGCAGAGCCTCTACTTATACTACGACCCAAAACATAGACTTCTTACTTCAGAGCTATGACTATCTTAGCAACAATTGAACTCCTTAGAGCTTACTCACATAGCTATTTCTATACAATCCCATGGTCCAATGGACCATGGGTAGATCTTTTACAGCCAATTTTACTTTACAAAATTAAGGGCGGACAACCCTTTATGACTCATGACACCTTTGCACTCCGCGACCATAAAATGTGGAGACTTTACAATTTTATTACAAAATTTGACCCAAACATGGCCTTTTAGCCCCATATCTATCCTTGGGGGATCCCCTTCCCAATAGGCCCCTAACACAAACATCGTGACTCACCCTCAAGTAACTTGGCAGGCACGAAGATCTTGGCCCGAAGACCTTCCAGCTCGATTCGTATGACCGCAACCTCGGTAGTGCACTGAGCTGCCACCTGCTTCGTGTCTTCGACCATATGCTCGGTTACTGCTCCTAAACTATTGGCCTGAAGCTTTTGCTGAGTTGCTTGTAGAGTTGCAAGCTTTCCTTCAATAGAGCCTGTTACTGTGTAAGCCTCATCTAGCCAAGGCTTCAGCCTTGCCTTCAGCATTTCTTCTTTGTGCAACGCTGCATCCACCTGTTCTTTCAGCTGTTTGGCCTCCTGCATCTTTGCTAATCTTTTTGTCAGCGCAACAGTTCGCACTGTGCCCTTTACCTCATCATAGCATTGTCGTATCTCACGCACTTCTGTCTCTAGTCACTGTACATTGGGGTCCTCCTACAAGCTTGTCAGGACCTCAAACAATTTCTCAAAAAGTTGTGTGTAATCTGCTATTGCACTGTCCACTGTCGCTACTACTTCTGTGACAGCGATCGCCCACTGCTCCTTCACTTCTAGTGGAGTTGAAGTTTGGGCCCTCAACTATAACTCTGTGATCTGCAGGTTCAACTCCAACTGAACCCTCACCATCTCAATATGAATGTCGCACACCCCCATAGCCAGCTTGTGGATGCGCACCTCGACAGGCTCTTCCTCAAGAATGGCCTACTCTAGGACCATTCAACATGCCTCCTCAACGACTTGCATAATGCGCTTGTTCTGATTGGTTACCTCAGTCATAGCGACAATGCCAGAGTCTCATTGTAGTTCCATCTACTCGTTCTTGATCCATTTTTCATTGATCACCAGGAGGGCATGGTGCTCACAGGCCCTCAGCTCTGTAATCACTCCATCCTGCAAGAGGTGGACCACTTCTCCTAGGAGCGTTTCCAGATTCAACCCTACTCCCTTTAGGGCACTGACAGTGGGCGTATCAGCTTCATTCTCCATGGTTAGTGCTCCATTAGGCAACACTATTTCACTAGAGGTCTTCGCATGCAACATCTCGGCAGCCTCTAAAGTGTCGATAGCCAGGCTAGTAGATACCGTGCAAGCCTACGATGCATGGGTCTACAACTCCTTTAAACCTATCTGGATAGCACCTAAGATTATCTATTGTTGCTGCTCAAACTGTTGTAGGGCCTCTGTGGTGACATCCCTCACTGTGTCACCGATATCATGCAAATCGCTCTCTGTGAGGGTGATTAGGTCTAGTGATGTCTTGGTAGTCTTCTTGGACCCTCCTTTCTCCTGCTCCCTTGGATGCTTGATGCAAGCAAACGTCTCCTGAGGGTCCGCACTATGCTATTCTATCTGCTCGTCTGTCTCCTCCTTTGTCTCAGGTGAAGGAAACCTCATGCTTTTGTCAGAGCCTCGCTTTGTCCCACCTATCTTCTTTGTTGTCTACTATGTGGCATCACGCTCCACCTAGGCCTTGTCAGCGTCCTCCTTTTTCCTCTTTTCGACCAGCTATGTCATCTTAAGCTTGGCCTCCTCCTTCTTTCTCTGTGCCATGGACTTACTTCCTCCCACCGCCAAGTCTGTTGTAGCACACCACTCTGCCGACCATTGATCAAATACTGCATCAATGGCGTCATTTGTTGCCACGTAAGGAAAGTCATACCATTTCTGCGCAGGGTCCTTCTGTGCCCTGATGGAAACATGGTGAAAGTTTGCTTTAAACTCTACATAGCCCTGTAGGTTGGCATACACCGTAGGCAACAACCACGGTTTGCAATTAATGGCCATGTGAATGTTCATCTCCATCAAGATCTAGAAGATCTTATTTTCCTTGACGTGTTGTGCATCCTTGGTTGCCCACAATGAAGCGTACTTCACTGCTTCTGGTAGGTCTGGCGTGACCGAAGGAAATTGACTATCCTCTGGTAGATACCATGCTACCAACAGAATTGATAGCAAGAGCCACGCAGAGTGGAACATCTTGCTGAGCTCCTGCGCTTCGCAACAGTTCACTAAGAACTCTCTGTGAAGGTAATCTGACAAGTTGAACTAGACTCCTTCGGCGCACTAAGCTGCTAGAGCGACGATAGGCATTGGCACTTCATCGGTGCAACACTTCCTCATCACTTTCCTTGCTAAAATCTATGTAGCTACCTTTACAGCAAGGTCATAGATGATGGATATGGAATATCCGCGCGGCTTCTTCACCAGTTTAAAATTTTCTTTCATGGATTTTGTGAGGGCTTGCTCACTGCCTTTTCCGTCAAATATCATGGATGGATTCTCTCCTGTGTAAGGCAAGCACGTTATCCTATGAATCAATATATTAGTGATGGGTATTGGCTCCTCTAGCCACAGACACCCATCATGCACCAAGCATAGCGGCTACTTGATGACCAATACAGTAACCGGGGTGTAGTTGTAGTGTGGCACCCACAGTAGGTTGAGCAACCCTGCCTTATCTACTCCTCTGAGCTACCTCCATGGCTCCAATGCGGTCATTCTGGTGTTTGTATCAATGATGCGATGCATCAGCTGCTCGATCGCCAGGTGTGGGAACTTCTTGTGATCAACCAAGTCCCAGTCCTCAAGTTTTAGCAGTGGCACCCATGCTAAGCACAGTCCTTCGAACACAATCTCATCTGGAAGCAGAGGGGTTTGCAGGGGGGTCTTGCTCTCATCAATGTCTTTCCACACCTTGGTTTTTCCCTTGCACGGAGGAACATACTCAAGTAGCCGAGTGATAAAGTCAACACCCTGGATTTCAACTTCCTCCACATTAACTCCAACATCCTCATCATCCATCGGGATGTCTTCAAGTTCTTCCTCCTTCGGCTCTAAGTTGATGGCTTTTCCCTTCTCCTATGCGGTGGACTTCGGTGGGTTTCTCCTTGGCGATGTGCACACCAGTATGGTAGGCTGCTTGCCCTTTTTATCATTGGGGGTCTCCTTGGTTGGGGTTGGCTTTGGTCTTAGCATCCTCGATGATTTAGGGACTTCGGCTAGTACTTCAGTGACCTCTGGAGAAACTACTTCTGCCTCCATCTCAATTTCCGGCACCGACTCCTCTACTTTGGTATCTATTGATTCTGTGGGTGCCGACATAACGCTTTCCAATAGTGCTCGTGATGTCTCTGGTAAGTTTTCAAATGTTGGAGTCACTTTCAAAGCCTTGAAGAATTCTCGGTTCATGTCTGCCTGAGAGCTCAACAACTCAATTCTTAAAATGGCAAGTGTTTTTTTGTTGGGCAGCCACTTATAATTTATAGGGCATTTTGAATTCAAATTTGACCATTCCCCCAATATTCGGTTCATTAATGCCGGATTGGCAGCAGATTTTTAAAGATCTGAGCCACAAATTTTGTCTTAAGTGTTGGTCTCTCACTCCATTTGGCCGCATTTCTACCATCAAATCATGAACAGTGACTTTAACAGTCACTTTCCAGCCGACCTGCATGATTTCTCCCTAGGTAGCGCAACTCCCTTCGTGCTGCCATGAACCCTGTGACACTTCCTTGCTTCGTGCAATCCTCCAATCGCATAGATTCCCAACCCAAGTAGTGTAGTTTATAGTCCTGCGCCTCCTTTCAACTACCTGGAGCGCTAATACTATGCTACCTTTATCTAGTCACATGGCCGGACCACCGGTGTATGGCTTCAATCGACTGCCATTCACCTTTCCTAGGAAGGGATCTCCATTCAATTTGACCAGCTGTACTGATCCTTCGTCGGTAACCTCCTTAATGACATAGGGCCCTAACCAGTTCATTTTGAATTTCCCTAGAAATTTATCAAACTTGCTGTCATATAAAAAAACCAGGTCATTTACCTTAAAGGTGCGCAACTTAATGTGTTAATCATGCCATGCTTTTTCACGTTGCTTTTGGACTTGTTAACGAAATCCAGCTAGAAATCTCTCTTCCTCAAGCTCATCATGCTGTGTGAGCCTTTCCTCTAGGGCTCCAAGATCTATCATACCCATGAGTGCCGCTATGTGTAGACTAGGCACGATGTATTCCATGGGCATTACTGCTTCAAAACCATAGACAAGTCGAAAGGGTGTTTGTCCAATCAACTTCTTGCATGTTGTTTGATAGGGCCATAGTACTGCAGGTATGCATAGGTCCTAATCACTTCACTAAGCGTTGCAAACCTTGGTCAGTGCATTCTCTAGCACTTTATTGAATGCTTCCACCATCTCGTTAGCCTGCGGGTGATAAGGCGTGTTGTTCTGATGATATACTTGAAATTCCTCCGTCAGCACGCTGATCATCTCATTCAGAAAGTGTGTACTACGACCACTCATAAAAATATTTGGATAGCCAAATCGCGTTAGTATGTACTCAAAGAGGAACTATGTGGTAGTCACACCTATGCAATCCTTCACAGGCTGTGCCTCTGCCCAGTGAGTCAAATACTCCATTGTGGTGATAATGTACCTTGCTCCTATCTTTCCTTAGGGTTGAATGGGTCCCACAAAATCTATCACCCATTTCTTAAAGGGTTGTAATGTCATCTATGGATTCAGAGGCATCTCATCCCTCCACGATGGCCTGCCAGTCCTTTGACACACATCACACATTATGTAGTAAGCTTTTGAATCCTAATGGAGGGTTGGCCACCACAACCCTACGCATAGAATCTTCTACATGGTTGCTCTCCCTACATAATGTCCTGGTCCTCCACAATTGTAGCAGATCAGCTGTCCCCGACCTCTGCCAGGTCCTCCTCCGCCTCGGCCTCGTCGACACCCCTAAAAGCCTGTCTGCGCCATCCCCGCACTCTATTCAAGGGGATGCGTTTCTGCCTAAACCCTATAGGTGGGAGTTTTATCCATCATTAGTTCATAGCTTCTACAATTACGCTCATCATGCCTTACTAACCTACAAAAGTTGCAGAAAAGTTGTTGCGGTGTCTATACAAACTTTTGTAGCAAATGACAGTTATTTGTGGCATGTTTTCCTGCTACCTGACATATAGTGCACCACAATGCAGGCCCCGCGCTTGGTCCTGCTTGAGCTTCCAAACTCAAAGGAATTGGTCCTCCTCCTATAATGTAGTTCACAAAGACCGGGCAATGATATTTGTCATGCCTCTAACCCTTGCATTTCAGCCACTATACCTCTTCGCGCACCTCTGGTCAAACTGTTCTGTCCTGCTTCAAAATTTGCATCTCAAGGCAAAGATTTTTCAACTACGCATGGATCTGCTAAACCCCAAGATTTGGATCTTGCATCAGGGTTTCATGTAGTCTCATTGTAATCTCCAAGGCCTCAACCTAAGTTGTTATCTTCTATTGTGACAGTGCAACCCTTAGGTGTGGCAGGAGCGAAGCTACAAACCACTCATGATGATGTCCGTCTGTTAAGTTCATATTAGCTTCATGCATTTTGCACTTCAATCTCTTATCTAATTCCCATGGTGTCTCTCCTGGCTGCATCGCGATTTCCTTGAACCCTATAATCGACTCTACTTCAGATTTAGGCCTACTAAATTCTTTATTTAGTGTTATCTGGATGTCTACCACTCCAACATTTGGGTTATCATTAGAGTACTTGATGTACTAGGTTAGCGCGCAATCCTGCAACCCACTAACTAGTGTTTCCTTCTTCATGTGATCATCTGTAATGCCCTAGGCTTCCCATGTGGTTTTCACAACGAACCAAAATTGGTCTGGGTCCTCATTTCCCAAGCCTTTAAACAAAGGCAAATTCATTGAATTTGCTATACTGAACTGTGGTGGAGGTGGAGGTGGTACGGGTGAAGTCATAGGTGATGGTGGTGAAGTAGGAGGAGGTGTGGGTGGAGGTGGCAATCGTGGGAATCCTTGTCTTATTAATTGAATAGCACTTCATGGATAAGCCTACATTACTCCCTCTTCATCACCTCATGGAGGTGAAATTAATGGACTATATTCATGCCACTTTCTCCCTTTGTTCCTGTAATTTTTTCCACTTTGCATAGCCCCGAACATCAAGGTAGCTGCATAACCCGCTTTTCACACAATAACATTTTAATCAAGGTATTCAAAGATTTCAAGTACTTACCTCGCGATCCTTTGAAAAATTGTCACTCTGCCTTACTGTAGCTGACTGAGGTATCGACCGCGAACTCAGTTACAAATCATCCTATGACGTAATCGAGCCAATGATCAACAATGCAGGCAATCTTATCCTTAGATGCTTCCAATCTTTGTACTAGCTCTGGGGTCCAAACAATAGGACCATCAATTTTCCACCTTCCTTGGCTATTTTTTGGCTTTGATATCCACTCGTATAGCTCAACCGGAAAGGAGAGGAAAAAATCTCATGTATTTCTGTATATAGGTACCTGTCCAGCCTATTCCTTTGTCAGTCACAGGCTTTCATTCTCCTGCACCGCAAATTTGTGGATCTTCCTATCCAACCAGTCCCCGATCTCCTTCTTAGTTGGATTAGAGCGATATGACATCACACATCTCTTATGCAGATTCTGGTCCCGGCAATGGAACCATTTTCTGGCTTGTTGGGGCCTGACCGAGGTTCAACATTAGTTAGCCAAACAAATCCCTACACTACTGGCCCTTTCGGCATCAGCCAACAGAGCGCAGACTGAAGTCTCACCTGAAGTAGTATGGGGGGATGCTGAAACCAAGTTTCTGCACCCTGAGATGGTCGTGATGTCAATTTATTCCATCTATTCTTACCTTCACATAGGTCACTCAATTCTAGGGCTTGCCAGACTATCCCTCTATTCCGCCCTTCAATACCTCCGCAAAAAGGTGTGATTGACCTTCAAGCAGCCCTAAGTTGCGGCTTAGGTACTTTCACACTACTAGGGTAGCATACCATGCCAATTCCAAAACTAGTCTAAGTGTCTTACTTATCTTATTATATAATCACAGTTAGCACCGCGTAAACAGATGTTCTTACTTGCGTTCACTTAACCAACGTAATTACATACATTCACACATCATATAAGCATTATAAAGGAAATTCATACATAACATGTAAGGATGCATTAACAGGAAACAAAGACACAAAATTCGTAGAAGGCTTATCTTTAGTTGCAGGGGTCCACGCACTCAGCTGTGAACTTCCACCCTAGGCCTTTGCGCATTCAGCTACAGAGCCTCTACCTGCGCTATGACTCGAAACTTAGACTTCTTACTATTGGAAATAATACTGAGAGGGGGGGGTGAATCAGTATTTACAAATCAATAACTTTTTCATTTCCATAATCACATTTATATATGCTACTTCAGTGAAGGGAACTCACATATGCACGCAATTGTTCTTGAGGCAACCAACGTATATCCAGTGAACTTAAGGTTTAGTTAATTCATCATATGTCGATCTTTAAACAATGCATCGGTACATTATTAAGCATTAAATGGTAACCATGTGCAGTAATAATAGAATAAACCATCACACATAAGCAACACATATGAACACCAAGATTTAAGGTGGGAACCCAATGTGGGTGAAAACCACCTGTTTCTGTCATCTTTGTCTTCTTGTAACAATAAGAAAAACTGTTTACAATCTTGTACTGGTGCAGACTCGTACCAGTACATAGGCACCCACTTGCAGAAGGCTACAACCTTCTCTCATTCTCCAACTTCTTCTGGAAGGGAGCTACAACCCCCTAGTTCTTCGCTCTGACCTACATAAGGCTACAACCTTCACTCGTTCTCCAACTACTACTAGAAGGGAGCTCCAACCCCCTAATCAAATCACCAGCCACTGCTGGTAGGAAGCTTTGACTTCCTCACTGAAGGTTCCAACCCTCAGTATCCTCCAGGGACCATGTTTCATAAATTTTTAGACTGGATGCTCCTGGTACACAACAATACACATGAAGGCCTCGTTTCATCAAAATTTCATACTGGACCCATTAGTAACATTGAAGTTCAAAATTAATCACCACTACAATACAACCATCAAATACGTCTGCATCAACCAATCACTAAAACCCAATCGATCTCTAATATAACTAAAACCTAATCATCAATCTCTGATATAATTGAAACCCAATCATAAATCTCTGGTCTAACTGAAACAATCAACCATTGAAACCTTTGAACCTCTGACACAACTGAATCAAACAATCACTAAACCTATGACACAACTAAATCAACCATTCATTCAAACTTAATCAAATTCAACCAATCAACTGGAATAGACAGATCACTATAACCAGTACATAGATCTGAATCCAAAAAACACTGCATCAACAACTAGAACTAATTGTAACCTCAAAATGCATGTGTCAGAATGTATATGCTTCTTTAATGAAGCAACCATGTGTGTATACGCCACTTCCTTTTTCCCAACATGCATATACCTCTAAAGATATTGAATCATAAAACCTCTGAACCACAAACTGTACCAATCAATGACATTCTGAACATCTATTGTCATATTACATAGTTCTAAATAGATAGCAACAAGGATCACCCTTCTTTCTCAATCAATTAATCAATGAGACACAAACTCTTTATGCATTCAGTTTTACTTTCAAATCTAAGAAGACTTCATTGACAGACAATAGTAAAATAGCAGCACTGATCTGATAGATCAGTCATCCTTGAACATCAAGCTTTTCTTTTGCATACACTACTTGGAAGAGCCGAACTAGTGTGTATATGCACCTTCACCAAAGCGAACCAGTGTATAGATCTACAAATACTTACTTATAACTTCACTACAATTCCCGACTTCAGACATACCCAGATCATCACATATAAAGGATAAAACATGTGTTAGCAATCAGATCTAGCCCATCCATTATCAGATCACATAATGATAAGTCATTATGATCCTGATCCATCATTAGATCTCATCCATCATCAAACTCTTAGGTGCATATTTAGTCTAGATCAAGTAAAGCATCAAAAACCCATAACATGCATATTTTCTTTTGATGTAACACTTCATAAGATATTCATTTCTTATGCCCTTAGCCCTTTGATCTTCTCCTCCTTATATACTTAGAACCTTTGTCAATACCTTAGACCAAAACCACTTAGGACCAATACCTTGGACCAAATACCAAGGGTTAATACCTCAGACCAAATACCTTGGACCAAAATACCTCAGACCAAAACCTTGGTTTTCCAACATGTACCAAATACCTTGGACCAAATACCTTAGACCAAAAACTTGGTTTTCCAACATGTACGCACTTTTCCTCCTGTGGGAGTGCATGTATAAGTATACGCTCTTTTTGTTTTGTGGACCAATGTGTATACGTTGTTTTGACTAAGTGGACCTACGTATACTTCTTAAACTGATTTACATCAACCTTTTCCTTTACCTTCTTTATTCTAATCAGTAGACCTTAGTTCCATCTTCTTGTTCTTCTGTACCAATGCCCTGTTACCTCTGAATAGACCTGTTACACTATAATTTGCCATATTACTTCTAAAATGATTCCTTTGAACTGCCATGCATTCTGTCACGTCTGATATCTCTCTTGTAGATTCATCTAGTTACGTAGATTCATCTAGTTACCATATACAAGTGAGTTGTTCTGCTACAAGTGGGTTGCCATCAAGTACAACACATGCATCATAATGCCAACAATCTCCCCCTTTGGACTTGATGGCAACCATGTTGGTGTTGATTACTGCAAGCTGTAAAAACTGTTAGAGATAACAAGCAACACCAAAATACTCTTCCCCTTTGACATCAAGGGAAAAAAGCAGACCAAGTTATTCTCCCCCTTTGATATCAAGGGTAAAGGGCTAACCAAAATGAAGACTTTCATTTTCGAATAGCTGAATATGAACATTGATCATGCTCCCCCTAGGTACATACTGAATTTTCTGATTAAACTCCCCCTTTGTACATGCTAAGATGCACTATACTGTCCATGCTCCCCCTGAGCACATGCAGAGTGCAAAAATATTTTCCAAAAGAATAGCATGACTCTATAACTCAACTATGTGAGTATGACCTTCCTATCACCAATGACTCATACATACAACAATCTCCCAACCAAGTGGGGATATACAAAATTTGACTTATCTACCCATCCAAGTGGGGATATACCAAATGTTTATACATGACTAAAATATAGTAATTATTACATCATACTTCCCATGCATAGTCAGGGTACAATTACATCATATGACCAAGAGGGACTCATTAAAAGACTACGACAGACAGAGACATATTACATCATGGGTCTTTATATAACCTTTACATCGAATGATATTTATAATAGAGACCAAAGATCTAAACAAGACCATGATAGTCATCGTCAACTATCATACACCATGTATGATCTGCACCACAAGCATCTGTCAGCAACATCCAGACCAACAACCTGTATATGTCCATCATTAGTTCCCAAGATATGACCATGTAATTATCATCAACCAGTGACAAAGTATGCTGCATATAGATATCAACTCATCCTCTTGATCTCATCAAGATCAACTTGCTTTGTTTCCTTAGTAGAAAGATCCTTATCATAACCTTATATGTCATATCTCCAAGCAGTAACACAAAATCATTCACATCATATCATATGTATGTGAAAACACCATATTCATCATCTATGATCATAGCATCATCATCAAGAACTGCATGATCTTTCCACAAGAACCCTCAATATATCAACCATGTAACATCACTTGGAAACATCCCACATATGATAAGCATCAACCACGATAATCAACATATGTGAGTATCAAGCCTATCATCATAAAGTAAGAAGTCATCATCATTATGTGACTAAGTAAGCCATGTCTCCAAATGGATATGGAACCTGTAACAACACCATTCTCTTGGCTAACCAACAATATCTATCAATATGAAACTTAAGTAATCATCCATGTATCCAATCATAATGTGTATCCAGCAATATCTATCTAGAAAGCCAGGAGATCATAGTCATTTGTCAGTATTTCTTGATATCATCAACAACAACAATCCTCAACCATGTGAGAACCAAGAACTATAGGAATCCTACATCATAACTACACCGTATGGAATTTATGCATCTTTGAAGGCATGATGACAGCAACATAAAAGAAATGAGTGGCTCATCATCAAATAATGAAGTTGTTTACTCAAGCTTTGTATTTTTCCTTGTCCTTATGAAGATCACCACGTAAGAAACATATATGTATTGTATGCATTATCAAAACATCATCCACAATCATCCATATATCTGATTTGAATAACAACTATGTAACCCCAAGAAATATAAGTATCATTTGAGACTTAATCGTAGGAAACTCATAACCACAAGATAGCATGATGTATCTTTTAAAAAATTTAGCCACATAAGCATCATCACCATTGATAAGAATCATTAGGTACCAAAGACTTCTAAACATAATGCCAACAATGCATTATTAGAAGCATACCATATTCTCCCCCTGAACTTGTGCCACCTGTTTACTATCAGATCTATTCATTGCATATATCAGTAAGAAATATCAAGGCATCATCATCAATCAGATATACATCAAGTCATCAATAAAATATGAGGATCAAAAGAACTTCTAAGTAACATCCACAGACTGTAGTCATCAATCATCAAGACATAAAAGATAATTGATAATTGTCTAAAGCATATCAGATCATTTTTTTGAGTTTGTCCTACTGCTTCTTCATCAAACCAACATATACGTGACTGTGCATCTTCTAACTCATGTATATGCATGACTTGTCTTCATGATAAGTGTGTAAGAGAATTAGAACACTGAAATTTCATAGTTCCTCCTGAGTCTGTTCTATCTAGATACTGAGCTATGAAACATATTTCTAGTTGTACTTCCTTCTTCTTCCATCCCTTGGAGTGTGATGATGTTTGGTTCTTTTGGTATGTTGGCCAAAATTTTCTCTTGCATTCTCTTGCTATATGTCCAAACTTGTTACAAGGATAGCATCTTATATGTTTCATATTCCTTCTATAGAAATCAATGGCTTTGTGACCAAACATATTGCAAGAAAAACAATATCCCTTAAAGTACCTAGAAGCTGATGATCTTTCTGTGTGACTATTATTAGCTTAAACCATTCTACTTCTACATCTGGCTGCAACATGTCCAAAATTACGACATATAAAACATTCAACATTATTCGTCAGAGGAAAGAATCGATTAACACTTCCATAGTTAGGAGTAAATGATTTTCTTTGAAGACTTTATTTCCTTGGTTGTTGATTGGGTTGACCTCTTATCTCCTTGTTGAGCATTTTAGATTTTTCACTAGAGTTCCTTGCTTCAGTTTGTGAGCTAGATTCACCTTTAATAGTTTCATGAAAACCAAGACCAGATTTGATGGCAGGATACCTTTGACTACTAAGAATATCATCCAAAATCTTAGTACTATCTTGAAATCATAAAAGTTTATCCTTTCCTTCTAATTTACCTTTTAGTATATTTACCTCAACCTGATATTGTTCTTCCTTTTCAAGAGACTACTTCTTCATGATTTCTTCAGCTTTTCTTCCTTCTTCCACTTGTTCCCTTAATTCGAGAACTTCATTTTCTTGTTCTTCAAATGCTTGGAGTAGTTCTTCGTTCTGATTATTTGAATTTTTGAGATCTTCATTTAGAGAAACGACCATAGCTTCAAGACCTTCACAGTAGCTAGTTCTTTCTATAAGTTCCTTGGTTGTTGTGTCCTTTTCATTCACTTTATTTCTCAGTGATGTCACTTCATCCTGCAACCTTTGACTTTGATCTTCCTTTTCTTTGTACTACTTCTTTATTTTGTTTCCTTCCTCCAACAGGGATTTTAACCTAGTAACTTCTTCTTACTAGGCACGTTCCCTTTTATCAATTAGATCTTTTTGATCTCTAATTGTGTCTGTGAGATTTTTAAATGCCGCCTCTATTTGATTTCTTTCTCTTTCACCCATAAGAGAAAATTCAGTTGTTTCGTTGTCACATTCATTACCTTCAAATGAACAGAGAAATGTATCACCAGAGGACAATAAATTCATACATGATAATTATTTTGCTTGTTCATCTTCATTCTGAGGTGATTCTGAATTTGAAGAGTTGCTTCCACATAGTGGCCAATCATCTCTCCCACTGTCACTGTTCCTTTGAGACGTCTTCTTATTTTGAGGTGCTTTCTTCTTTTGCTTCTTTCCCATTGTTACTACGGATCTCCTTCAAGCGATCAAGCTTCTGCCAAAGGACCTGCTCTGATACCAATTGTTGGAAATAATACTGAGAGGCAGGGTGAATCAATATTTACAAATCAATAACTTTTTCATTTCCATAATCAGATTTATATATGCTACTTCAGTGAATGGAACTCGCGTGTGCACACAATTGTTCTTAAGGCAACCAACGTATATCCAGTGAACTTATGATTCAGTTAATTCATCATATGTTGATCTTTAATCAGTGCACCATTACTTTATTGAACATTAAATAGTAACCATGTGCAGTAATAATAGAATAAACCATCACACATAAGCAACACACATGAACACCAAGATTTAAGGTGGAAACCTAATGTGGGTGAAAACCACCTGCTGCTGTCGTCTCTAACATTTTTTAATAATAAGAATTTTTTTTTACAATCTTGTACTGGTGCAGACTCATACCAGTAGGTAGGCACCCACCTACAGAAGGCTACAACCTTCTCTCATTCTCCAGCTTCTTCTGGAAGGGAGCTACAACCCCCTACTTCTTGGCTCCGACCTACAGAAGGCTACAACCTTCACTCGTTCTCCAGCTGCTACTGGAAGGGATCTCCAACCCCCTAATCAAATCACTAGCCATTACTAGTAGGAAGCTTCGACTTCCTCACCGAAGGCTCCAACCCTCAGTATGCTCCAGGGACTACATTTCATAAATTTTTAGATTGGATGCTCCTAGTACACAACAATACACATGAAGGCCTCGTTTCATCAAATTTTCATACTGGACCCATTAGTAACATTGAAGCTAAAAATTAATCACCACTGCAATAGAACCATCAAATACATCTGCATCAGCCAATCACTGAAACCCAATCAATCTCTGATATAACTGAAACCCAATCATCAATCTCTGATATAATAGAAACAATCAATCATTGAAACCTTTGAACCTCTGACACAACTAAATCAAACAATCACTGAACCTCTGACACAACTAAATCAACCATTCATTAAAACTTAATCAAATCCAATCAACTGGAATAGATAGATCATTATAACTAGTACACAGATCTGAACCCAAAACACTGCATCAACAACCGGAACTAATTGTAACCTCAAAAGGCATGTGTCAGAGTGTATACACTTCTTTAATGAAGCAAACATGCGTGTATATGCCACTTCCTTTTGCCCAACCTGCGTATACCTCTAAATATACTAAATCATAAAACCTTCGAACCACAAACTCTACCAATCAGTGACATTCTGAAGATCTATTGTCATATTACAGAGTTCTAAATAGATAGCAACAAGGATCACCCTTATTTCTCAATCAATTAATCAATGAGACACAAACTCTTTATGCATTGAGTTTTACTTTCAGATCTAAGAAGACTTCATTGACAGACAACAGTAAAACAGTAGCACTGATCTGATAGATCAGTCATCCTTGAACATCAAGCTTTTCTTTTGCATATGCTACTTGGAATAGCTAAACCAACATGTATATGCACCTTCACCAAAGTGAAATAGCATATAGATCTACAACTACTTACTTATAACTTCATTGCAATTCCCAACTTCAGACATACCCAAATCATCACATATAAAGGATAAAACATGTGTTAGCATTCAGATCTAGCCCATCCATTATCAGATCACATAATGATAATTCATTTTGATCCTAACCCATCATTAGATCTCATCCATCATCAAATGCTCAGGTGCATATTTAGTCTAGATCAAGTAGAGCATCAAAAACCCATAACATGCATATTTTCTTTTGATCTAACACTTCATAAGATATTCATTACTTATGCCCTTAGCCCTTTGATCTTCTCCTCCTTATATACTTAGATCCTTTGTCAATACCTCGAACCAAAACCACTTAGGACCAATACCTTGGACCAAATACCTAGGGTCAATACCTCAGACCAAATACCTTGGACCAAAATACCATAGACCAAAACCTTGGTTTTCCAACATGTACCAAATACCTTGGACCAAATACCTTAGACCAAAAACTTGGTTTTCCAACATGTACGTGCTTTTCCTCCTATGGGAGTGTGTGTATACGTATATGCTCTTTTTATTCTGTGGACCAGCATGTATACGTTGCTTGATTAAGTGGACCTATGTATACATATTAAACTGCTTGACATCAACCTTTTCCTTTATCTTCTTTATTCTGATTAGTAGACCTGTTGAGGGCCCCGAAATCGGGTCAACAACAAGGGGGATACCCACCCGGTCGGGAACCTGGTTGGCGGCTCCTTGCCCGTTTGGTGTAGCGGGTCCAACTGGGGATGATGGGACCAGCTTCCCAATCTAAAATATGTGTGTGTGTGTGTAGATTTTGAAGACACTAATCTAAAGGTAACTTTAAACTAATTTAATTCTAGACTCTAAACTGACTCTATGCTACTGTAATCTAACAAAAACAACACATTTAATCTATACTAACCCGGGGTAAAATTCTTTCATTATGCGATCTAAAAAGATTTCATACAACAACTGGTAATAAAGATCATTCATCTATCATAAGAATATAAATCAATTTAAGATGAACCATTCTGCATAAGAAGTTAGGCAAAACAGTTGTGAACATCATATCGCATAATCAGTTATTCATATGTCAAGCACAAACAAATGATTCCACCGTACAAAAGTGCCAAATGGTAATCTAGACATTCATACATTAACATATAAACAAATCAGCTGTATATCACTCTAAGAATATGAGCAGAAATTAATCAAGAGATAAAAGTACCATTTATGACTGATTTCACTCACAAACTTCAAGCAATAACGATTTATCTCTACTTACTTCTAACATCTACTAAGAGTACAGAAGTGCAACATCAGTAGCAGACATTAAAATGTAAACATAAATAAATCTCGATCCATCCATTCATCAAAAACCCCCTCCGAGGGTGCAAAAGTGCATGTTCTGAGGACAAGTTTTTTGACAAATTTCCGGACCCTTCTCCAAATGCCATGAGAAGGGTTAAATACTACTAACTAACTAATCTTAATTACACAAATTTAGGGAACGACTTCAAATGACCGCCCTTTTACTAAAGCAAATTTATTTCTAAAAATTGAATCTAATTTCTAACCGTTTCTGTATCTGCTCCTTAGTGCTGTAAGCAATGTGAGGTTTGCATGGAAAGAGTCGGCTGGTTGTCTTTTCCTTTTGTTCGGGTGATGAAAGTAGAAATAACAAAAGCTGGCACCTCTTTCTGACAACCTAGAAGATATTTTTGAAAATATTCCTCTGGCTGGGTGTTTTTTGCTGTGTGTATACTTAGTATAACCCAGATTTCTTTCAAACTGATTGTGCTGTTGCTATTTCAGTTTCCGGCCGTGTGAATGACTCAATGAGTTAGGGATTTCGTTGCCTGAACAATATTACGTATTGAAAATTGCTTCCATTCTTTTTTCCAGGCTTTTCTGAAGCATCATCCCTTTTCAGCATTTTTCTTTTTGCTTTACCCAATCTGAGCTTCAGGATCTTTTGCAAACATGCTGCTTTTGTGCACCTTTGACTCTGAGTCTTGGATAGTCTATTTTCATCAGTGTCTGTGGAGTGATACTCTGGACTCCGCGGCTCTGTTGCATGCGGCATTCATTTGCGAAGGCACCTCCTCTCTGTTCTTCAAGTATTGGCGCTTTCCCCTTTTCCTTAGATGTTTCCTACATATAGATTTATATCAGTTACTGCCTTACAGTTTACGCAAAGGAAAAGAGATATGACGAAAAGATTGACATGAAAGCTTTAAACTCTAATGAATGCATAATCATGACACTCATAATGACTTGACTCTTCGAAAAACGCAACACGATCATCTTTGGATACTCAAGTGTGCAATCATTAATTTCCCTTAAGGTGAGCGCTCGATTTTGGGTTTACAGATCATGCCGAAGAAACTTTGCGATGAGTGGTTTCTGCGATTCGTATTGCAGCAATTAATAGTTTCATTCGTCGCAGATCGTAAATCACAAAATCGCAGTTTGTAGGATCGCAGATCGCAAATCGCAATATCGCAATTTTCATTTGCTCGTTGTGTGCTGCTTTTGCGATGTTTGCGATATGCGACGTCGCATATCGGCCTTCGGCGATTCCTTTTTATTTTCTTTTAAGGGCGCTTTCAAAATATGCGATGCGATGAATTTCGCATCGCTTTCTTTGTAGCTTATTTATGCGCATAGGAAAACTCTTCACTCTCTCTTTGCGATGCGATATAGCTTTTAGGGAGTTAAATACAAAAATTTGGATAAACATATTTTTGGGATTTATTGTTAAGGGTCCCCCTTTGCTTGATATTATTGCTAATACTAAACAAAGAGGGGGGTTGTTGGTGACCACAACAATGGCGATTCACTGTGAAGAACCAGTTATCTCTGCTTTTCTATTGACATTTCCACTTCCGAAACAGAAAAATTTTCATAAGTCTAAATTTTGTTATGGACAGATAGAGTAGATTACCCCTCATCCTGTCAATGATATTTTGTTTCAACCCTTCTCTTATTCCAATTGTCTGCTTCCCTAGGCTTAGTTCTTGCATTCATACCAGACATTACTCGGTCCTTTTTAAAAGATAAAATAAGGTCTTCTCTGCGTGCTGGCTTTAAAATATGCTCATTTGTCGTAGGTAGAGCCTCTGCTGCCCGCAAGCGTCCATAGCCTCGACAGGGTTACCATGTTATCCAGCAATGATCCTTTTTCCTGCTTGAGGTTATTTACAACATTTCAGAGAAAAATCCTTTTTGGCACTTTTTCCTTTTTTTACTCTCTAAAGAACAATGTCTTGGTTTGGTGGCCAAATTATGACACAGTCATTCACTTGATTTACACTTTTGCTGAACAAGCTGGCTCGTGATGAGACCCCTTGTCTTTTGATTGCAACAATCTTGAGTCGTTGCCCTATTTTGATAGACAGTATTGGCAAAGTCAGCAAGTTATAATATCTGTAATCATGATAAGCCGGCTCGTGATGAGACCTCTTATTCTTTGAGATATAGTGCTTTCTCGGATTGTTTCTCTGAATGCTGCGGTTTCCTTTGGTAGGGAGGAAGTCATTGTTTTTCCTTAAGAAAGCTCTGGACGAAAATAATAGAGTTTTGAAAATAACAGCTTTGCAGAGAATATTTATTTTATTATTGATGATACCTTTCATTGTGCTAGGATAAAACAATTTTTAACCAAAGGTTGATTTCATCAAAGTCTTTTGAAAGGTTGAAACTAATATCATTATTCAGGCTAAAGTTAACTCTATCTGTCAATAATAAAAATCATATTTTTCGAAAAGTTTTGCTATTTGTACAAGTGAAATCAAAATCTGATAGAGAGTTAGCGTGCTCTTTCATGAATCTTATTCAATGATCATTTACAACCGGTTTTATTTATAAGAAAGAGAAAACAAAATAAAAGAAACTAAAACTATCCTACAAAAAATAAAAGAGTGATCTTCTATGGAAAATACATTTTAAGAATCTGTCCATTCACAGGCAAAGAATCTCTTCTACCTGCCAAATCCTGCAACACAAACGTCGATGGGCCTATGAATTCTACAATCGGAAAAGGACCAAGCCACAGCTTCTGAAATTTCGTATGTTTGCCCTTTTCTTCATGAGCCTTATCCCATTTCAAAACTAAATCTCCCATCTGAAAGCTCTTTCTGGTTATGATGGCTGAGTCAAAAGAGGATTTTATTAGCGCTTGGTGGTGAGCATGGGTTTTCTTAGCTTGTTCTCGGCGTTCTTCTAGTTTGATTATTTCCATTTGTCTTAGTTGCAAAGAGGAAGTAGATACTTCATCGATGTGTTGTACTAAAGACAAAGAGGGAATGACTAAGTGAGTTGGAAGAACCACTTCTTTCCCGTAAACTAAATTAAAGGGAGAAGTGCCGATTGAAGCTTTCTTCGTGATTCTATCTGCCCATAAAGCATTTATCAGCGCTTTATGCCAATTCTTTTGGTTTTGGTCGACTGTTCTTTTGATAGCCCTGATTAGGTTTTTGTTTGTTGATTCAGCCAACCCATTACCCTGCGGATAGTAATTGGCAGAATATTTCAATTTGAACCCTCTTTTCAATGCAAACTCAGTCATTGCATTTCCAGAAAAGTATGATGCATTATCAAACATTAAGGCCGTTGGCAATCCAAACCTAGTGATGATAAATTGATCTATGAATTCAGTAATGTTTTCAGAATTAACTTTCTTGAGAGGAACTGCTTCTACCCATTTAGTAAAATAATCTGTTGTCGTGAGGATATACCTATGCTGCTTAGAAGAGTGAGGAACGATCTCACCTATTATGTCCAAGCCCCATTGGTTGAATGGTTGCTCGATGTTGACCGGTTGTAGTGGCATGGACGATTTCCTTTGTTTCCCCGCAGCAGTCTGGCAGATTTGGCATTTCCTTACGTAATTGTATGAGTCTTTGAACAGCGTGGGCCAATAATATCCTGCACGTAAGATCTTATGCGCAGTAGTCTCTCCAGCATAGTGTCCACCTGCTGGTCCATCGTGGAGTTCCTGCAAAACCTTTTCGGTTTCAGTTTTCTCAAGACACCTAAGAAGTACAGAATCGTAATTCCTTTTAAACAGAACATCATTTATGAGCTGGTATTGTTTAGCTTTCAATCTTAGAGCGCTTTTCTTGGTGTGATCCAAATGCGATGGAGCATACCCGTTCTTAAGATAATAAATGGTGTCTGCATATAATGATTCTACGTCGTTTAGGCTTACCTCATACGTGTGTACCTCTTCAGATGAGTTCTCAGGAATTTGCGATGCTCCAGCTAACATCTTGCAGAAGCCTTGACCTCTTACGATGCTTGCTGGTTTGATCTCAAGATCGTATTCTTGTAGAGCGGTAATCCAATTTGCTCTCTTTTCGCCCACATCCTTCTGTACCAAAAGGTTTCTTACCGTTGGAAACGGTACTATGAATTTGGTATGGGCTTTAAGTAAGAAAGGTCTGAAATATTTGATCGCTTTGAAAACAACATAAGCCTGTTTCTCCACGTCTGAGTAATTGAGTTCAACACCTTGTAATTTCGAGCTAAAGAATGCGATTGGAGCTTCCGCCTTTTCTTGATTTACTTGAGTCAAAATCGCGGCATAAGATTTCTCTGAGGCAAAAGTGTATAAGATGAAAGATTCTGAAAAATTTGGGGTAGCTAAAGATGGAGCGTTGATGATAGCTTGTTTGATCAAGTTGAATGCTTCGTGCTCATCTATGCCCCATTTAAAATTTGAATTCTTTTTTACCATATTTTGTAAAGGAGAAATAATACGTGAAAAATCGGGGACAAACCTTTTTACAAAATTGATTTGTCCAAGGAAAGATTGCATGGCCTTTTTGTTATGGGGTATGGATATTTCGAAAATTTCTTTGATTCTGTCAGGTTCAATGTGAATACCAGATTTCGACACTATGAATCCGAGCAATTTCCCTTCACTTAATGCGAAAAAAGATTTCTTTGGGTTAAGTGAAATTCCATACCTTAAGCATATTTGAAAGATCTGTTTCAAATCTTTGAGATGGTCGCTTCGCTTCTTGGAGTACACTGTTATATCATCCAGGTAAATCACTACTGATTTATTGACCAAACCTTTAAACGCGATGTCCATGGCTCTCTGAAAGGTAGCGTCGGCATTGATCAGACCAAATGGCATCTTCCGATATGCGTATATGCCCCACTTGGTTCGGAATGTGGTTTTCAACTCATCATCGGGATGCACCAGCACTTGATTGTATCCTGAAAATCCATCCAGGAAAGACATTAATTCTGAGCCTGCTACTGCCTGTAGTATTTGCTCCATAGGTGGGAGGGGAAAATTATCCTTCTGACAGGCTTTGTTGAGATTCCGGAAATCAATACAGATTCTAATATCTCCATTTTTCTTCCTAACAGGTACCATATTGGATACCCATTTGGAGTGTCTGACAGGGAAAATTATTCTGGCTCTCAACAATTTATTTAGCTCAGTCTTTATCTGATTTTCTAAGTTGGGGTGAATTTTTCTGAGCTTCTGCTGGACAGGTTTTTCATTGTCAATCATAGGGATAGTGTGTTGAATGATAGAAGTGTTGTATGTTTTCAGCTCATCGTAATTCCACGCAAAAACGTTTTTAAATTGTCTCAGAAGACGGATATATGCTGATTTTTCTTCAGGGGCCAGGCCGTGGCCTAGATTAACGTTTTGCGGCTTTTGATCGGTTCCTAGGTTCACTAATTCATAGTTCAGAGTTGAACTGTAGAGTTTAGAATTGGCAGACCTTTTAAACCGACTTTTCAAATCATATACATCTTCTAACTTAACCACCGATTTAGGTATAGCGTTATCAGTGCTATTTTGATGAATTTGGTGATCATGATGGTCTTCGTCAATTATTTGATTTGAGTAGGATCCTTCAGAAGTGAGGAAATTAACGATGTCTGGATCGTCATTGAATACTCTCCAGTTGGTGATGTTGTCAGGGATGGATGGTTTAAAGATTAATTCTATTGAAAACCTATCAGGACTAAAATCTTCGGAGGGGATCAGTCTAGAGGCTACGTTAGCTAACAGGTCTGCGCTCGCATTTTGGAGTCTTGGGATTGACGAAATATTGAATGCTATGAAATGTGAAGTCAGATCTTGTACTAAAGATTGATAGTGCTTTAAATGACTTGACAGGCAATGTATGGTGTTACGTACCTGTTTGACGACAATTTCAGAATCTCCAAAGACTTGAAGATACTTAACATTCAAGCCGATTGCTTTGTATAGGCCTTGCACCAAGGCTTCGTATTCCACTGTATTGTTTGTGCAATCGAACTCAAGTCTGCATGTAAGCATGGTCTTGTTCCCATATGGGTTAACCAGAACGCATCCTGCTCCTGCTCCCTCGTTAGATTTAGAGCCATCAAAATATAATTTCCAAAATAAAGATGTATTTACAGAACTATCTAAAAAATTAAAACACCTTGAATCATCAGTTTGGGAAAAGTTTTCAATTTGGGACACAACTGAATTTTCTAAGTAAGGTGAAGTGTGAGCATTGAAATTGCCGAGGAAAGAATCTACCGAGTAATTGCCTATGATACTGCTGTTGTATGCTATTGCTTCGTTCTCTCCTTCCAATTCTGTCACTATGTACTTTTGGTGCAATTCTCGTTCAACCTTTATTTGATTGGGTTTGCCGTTGTAGGGTAACCACATGTGCGACCAGTCGGTTGAGAAATATCCATGGAGTTTCTCGGACCAATCCCTGCTAAGAATTAAACCATAGAATTCAGGGATATCAGCTACTAGAATGTCGATAACCTGACATACTTTCGAGTTAGACGACAATCTTATGGTCACCTGGTTAAGTTCACCAATCACTTCGACTTGAGATCGATCAAGTTGAACTATGCGCACTGCAGATTTCTGAGGTTGAACATTCAATTTGTCACATATTGATCTGGGTAGAATATTCGTTGAAGCACCAGAATCAATCAGGCAATTGTGCACGTTTTTATTGAAAATTTCATAAGTGAGGAGAAAAGGAGGAGTATGGGATCTTGACCTTCCTCCAATCAAGGCAATGTCATTCGGATCAATCTTATTGATCATGTTGTTTGGAGGTCTTCCCATGTTGTGGGAAGCTACAGCTGTAGGTAAAGATGTAGTAGGCATGGCATGTAATTCTTTCATCATTATTTTCTGTTGATGTTTCAATTTGCTCAATTCGTAAAGAGTGATATTAGCCCTAGTCTTTTTCATGTCATCGATAATGTTATACTCCATTTCATCCGACACTATCAGTGTTCTTGATGGAGGTGCTTGATTTGATTGGGCTGGGCTAAGTTGGGTCACTCTAGCAGTTGTTTTCTTTGTTGCGACCTTATCTTTTGTTGCAGGGCTTGCGCCCTTCTGTTTAGGGGTAGTTTGGGGAGGATCAAGTTGATTTTTGCTTCATGTGCTAACCGGAAATGCTTCTTGATCCTCTTCTTGTGGGAGGATGAAATCCCACATTCCTTGTAGTTCCAAAACTTCTTCATCATCGGTCTGCCCTTCAGTGGTATTCTCTTCTTCTTCTTCTTCTTCAGATTCGACGTTTGAGACAGCATTGGGTGGTTTCACCTCCATGGGAAGGTTTCTTTTAAAAGATCTGTAGGGCTTTTTTGAAGAAGTTTCTGCTACTTGCTTTCTTATGTCAATCATCTCATTGGACATGGCCTTTAACACCTTTTGTAATCCTTCCATATCGAAAGGATCTTTCGTTTGCTTCTTCTTGGTGTCTTCTTTGAAAGAGATCTTCTTAGATTTGCGTTCTTCTATTGCTGATCTCTTTTCTAGGGCGACTACGCGTTTTTCTACTGCTAACGCCTCAGTTAAGTTTTCAACTAAAGTCGTCTTGTTTTCCCTATCTACGAAGATAGCGAAGTTAGATGGTAAGGCCGTGATGTACCATTCACATCTTACTTCCTCGCTGGGTTAAGAAGCAGCGGGAATCTTGTTGAGGATCTTATTGAACCATAAGTTGAAATCTTTAATGGGTTCTCTAGCCTCAGCTTTAAGATTAGATAGGTCATTGATCAATGTCGCTGTTGATCTGTCATCGCCAAAACTTGGTGAGGAATTGACTCTGAAAAATGTCCCAACTTGTGATGGACCCGGAAGGTAACGAAAAGTACCATGACCCGGCTGTTCCTTGCATTGTGTAAGGAAAAAGTCGGACGACAGCATCTTCGTTGGTAACTCCGTTGAGATTAACAGAAAGCATGAAATTATTGATATGATCTTCAGCTAGCATGCTTATTTCTGGATTGAATTTAGGTAGCCACTTCTCAGGATGGGCCGGTATTGGGCTCAGGGGTGGAGGCATTAAAACCGCCCCAAGATTGTTCCATGGAGACTGGGCCATCGTTGAGCCGCTAGTTAATGAGAGTGCAGAAGACGGTCCCTGATGCTGAGAAGATGAAGGTATTATGATCGTTGATGATTGAAGAGGAAGTGTGGAAGATGGATGAGTGAATTGGGATGAGGATGTGGGTGGTTGACTTCGCGGTGAGGGTGTTAAAATGGACGAAGTGGATGAAAGAGTCTCACGGTCAGACTCAGGTGGTGCTTTCCTTGCTCTTTTCCTAAGGGAGAGGGAGTTCGCTTGGTTGAATACCAAATTTTTCACTCTTTAATCTGGTCAGAGGGTGAGCAGCATTGTACTGCGAAGTCACGCTGCTGTTAGATTTATCAGACCTATGAGAAAAAATAGAGAATCCCTGGAGTTTACGAATCAAAGTTTGAATTTCAGGGGGTTCAATAATGAGTTGGTCTGATATGTTGGAGTAGGTAGCAGCGGTGGATACTCGAGCAACTTCTAACTCCGGGTTTAACCGTAGTGGAGAAGTCGGGGGAGTTGATGAGGGTGATTTACTCTCAGAATGGCATTTAGATTTTGACTTAGTTGCCATTCATAGTTCGTGCCCTCCTTCTAGCGCCAAATATGTTGAGGGCCCCGAAATCAGGTCAACAACAAGGGGGATACCCACCCGGTTGGGAACCTGGTTGGCGGCTCCTTGCCCGTTTGGTGTAGCGGGTCCGATTGGGGATGATGGGACCAGCTTCCCAATCTAAAAGATGTGTGTGTGTGTGTAGATTTTGAAGACACTAATCTAAAGGTAACTTTAAACTAATTTAATTCTAGACTCTAAACTGACTCTATGCTACTGTAATCTAACAAAAACAGCACATCTAATCTATACTAACCCAGGGTAAAATTCTTTCATTATGTGATCTAAAAAGATTTCATACAACAACTGGTAATAAAGATCATTCAGCTATCATAAGAATATAAATCAATTTAAGATGAACCATTCTGCATAAGAAGTTAGGCAAAACAGTTGTGAACAACATATCGCATAATCAGTTATTCATATGTCAAGCACAAACAAATGATTCCACCGTACAAAAGTGCCAAATGGTAATCTAGACATTCATACATTAACATATAAACAAATCAGCTGTATATCACTCTAAGAATATGAGCAGAAATTAATCAAGAGATAAAAGTACCATTTATGACTGATTTCACTCACAAACTTCAAGCAATAACGATTTATCTCTACTTACTTCTAACATCTACTAAGAGTACAGAAGTGAAAAATCAGTAGCAGACATTAAAATGTAAACATAAATAAATCTCGATCCATCCATTCATCAAAAACCCCCTCCGAGGGTGCAAAAGTGCATGTTCTGAGGACAAATTTTTTGACAAATTTCTGGACCCTTCTCCAAATGCCATGAGAAGGGTTAAATACTACTAACTAACTAATCTTAATTACACAAATTTAGGGAACGACTTCAAATGACCGCCCTTTTACTAAAGCAAATTTATTTCTAAAAATTGAATCTAATTTCTAACCGTTTCTGTATCTGCTCCTTAGTGCTGTAAGCAATGTGAGGTTCACCTGGAAAGAGTCGGTTGGTTGTCTTTTCCTTTTGCTCGGGCGATGAAAGTAGAAATAACAAAAGCTGGCACCTCTTTCTGACAACCTAGAAGATATTTTTGAAAATCTTCCTCTGGCTGGGTGTTTTTTGCTGTGTGTATACTTAGTATAACCTAGATTTCTTTCAAACTGATTGTGCTGTTGCTATTTCGGTTTCCGGCCGTGTGAATGACTCAATGAGTTAGGGATTTCGTTGCCTGAACAATATTACGTATTGAAAATTGCTTCCATTCTTTGTTCCAGGCTTTTCTGAAGCATCATCCCTTTTCAGCGTTTTTCTTTTTGCTTTACCCAATCTGAGCTTCAGGATCTTTTGCAAACATGCTGCTTTTGTGTGCCTTTGACTCTGAGTCTTGGATAGTCTATTTTCATCAGTGTCTGTGGAGTGATACTCTGGACTCCGCGGCTCTGTTGCATGCGGCATTCATTTGCGAAGGCACCTCCTCTCTGTTCTTCAAGTATTGGCGCTTTCCCCTTTTCCTTAGATGTTTCCTGCATATAGATTTATATCAGTTACTGCCTTACAGTTTACACAAAGGAAAAGAGATATGACAAAAAGATTGACATGAAAGCTTTAAACTCTAATGAATGCATAATCATGACACTCATAATGACTTGACTCTTCGAAAAACGCAACACGATCATCTTTGGATACTCAGGCGTGCAATCATTAATTTCCCTTAAGGTGAGCGCTCGATTTTGGGTTTACAGATCATGCCGAAGAAACTTTGCGATGAGTGGTTTCTGCGATTCGTATTGCAGCAATTAATAGTTTCATTCGTCGCAGATCGTAAATCGCAAAATCGCAGTTTGTAGGATCGCAGATCGCAAATCGCAATATCGCAATTTTCATTTGCTCGTTGTTTGCTGTTTTTGCGACATTTGCGATATGCGACGTCGCATATCGGCCGTCGGCGATTCCTTTTTATTTTCTTTTAAGGGTGCTTTCAAAATATGCGATGCGATGAATTTCGCATCGCTTTCTTTGTAGCTTATTTATGCGCATAGGAAAACTCTTCACTCTCTCTTTGCGATGCGATATAGCTTTTAAGGAGTTAAATACAAAAATTTGGATAAACATATTTTTGGGATTTATTGTTAAGGGTCCCCGTTTGCTTGATATTATTGCTAATACTAAACAAAGAAGGGGGTTGTTGGTGACCACAACAAGACCTTAGTTACATCTTCCTGTTCTTTTGTACTAATGCCCTGTTACCTCTGAATAGACCTGTTACACTGTAATTTTCCATATTACTTCTGAAATGATTCCTTTGAACTTCCATGCATTCTGTCACATCTGATATCTCTCCTGTAGATTCATCTAGTTATGTAGATTCATCTAGTTACAATATACAAGTGAGTTGTTTTGCTACAAGTGGGTTTCCATCAAGTACAACACATGCATCATAATGCCAACAATATCGCCCTTTGGACTTGATTGCAACCATGTTGTTGTTGATTACTGCAAGCTGTAGAAAATGTTAGAGATAACAAGCAACACCAAAATACTATCCCCCTTTGACATCAAGGGAAAAGAGCAAACCAAGTTATTCTCCCCTTTTGATATCAAGGGTAAAGGGATGACCAAAAAGAAGACTTCCATATCTGAATAGCTGAATATGAACATTGATCATGCTCCCCCTAGGCACATGTTGAATTTTCTGATTAAACTCCCCCTTTGTACATGTTGAGATGCACTATACCGTCCATGCTCCCCCTGAGCACATGCAGAGTTTGCAAAAATATTTTCCAAAAGAATAGCATGACTCTATAACTCAACTATGTGAGTATGACCTTCCTATCACCAATGACTCATACATACATCAATCTCCCAACCAAGTGGGGATATACCAAATTTGACTCATCTACCCAACCAAGTGGGGATATACCAATTGTTTATACATGACTGAAATATAGTAATTATTACATCATCCTTCCCATGCATAGTGGGGGTACAAATTACATCATATGACCAAGAGGGACTCATTAAAAGACTACAACAGATAGAGACATATTACATCATGGGTCTTTATATAACCTTTACATCGAATGATATTTATAATAGAGACCAAAGATCTAAACAAGACCATGATAGTCATCGTCAACTATCATACACCATGTATGATCTGCACCATAAGCATCTGTCAACAACATCCAAACTAGAAACTTGTATATGTCCATCATTAGTTCCCAAGATATGACCATGTAATTATCATCAACCAGTGACAAAGTATGTTGTATATAGATATCAACTCATCCTCTTGATCTCATCAAGATCAAGCTGCTCTGTTTCCTTAATAGAAAGAGCCTTATCATAACCTTATATGTCATATCTCCAAGCAGTAGCACCAAATCATTCACATCATATCATATGTATGTGAAAACACCATATTCATCATCTATGATCATAGCATCATCATCAAGAACTGCATGATCTTTCCACAAGAACCCTCTATAAATCAACCATGTAACATCACTTGGAGACATCCCACATATGATAAGCATCAACCACAATAATCAACATATGTCTGTATCAAGCCTATCATCATAAATTAAGAAGTCATCATCATTATCTGACTAAGTAAGCCATGTCTCCAAATGGATATGGAACCTATAACATCACCATTCTCTTGTCTAACCAACAATATCTATCAATATGCAACTTAAGTAATCATCCATGTATCCAATCATAATGTGTACCCAGCAATATCTATCTAGAAAACCATGAGCTCATAGTCATTTGTCAATATTTCTTGATATCATCAACAACAACAATCCTCAACCATGTGACAGCTAAGAAATATAGGAATCCTACATCATAACTGCACAATATGGACTTTATGCATCTTTGAAGGCATGATGATAGCAGCAAAAAAGAAATGAGTGGCTCATCATCAAATAATGAATTTTTTACTCAAGCTTTGTACTTTTCCTTGTTCTTATGAAGATCACCATGTAAGAAACATATATGTACTATATGCATTATCAAAATGTCATCCACAATCATCCATAAATCTGATTTGAATAACAACTATGTAACCCCAGGCAATATAAGTATCATCTGACACTTCATCGTAGGAAACTCATAACCACAAGATAGCATGATGTATCTTTTAAAAATTTTAGCCACATAAGCATCATCACCATTGATAAGAATCATCAGGTACCAAAGACTTCTAAACATAATGCCAACAATGCATTATTAAAAGCATACCATATTCTCCCCCTGAACCTATGTCACCTATTTACTGTCAGATCTGATCATTGCATATATCAGTAAGAAATATCAAGGCATCATCATCAATCAAATATACATCAAGTCATCAACAAAATATGAGGATCAAAAGCACTTCTAAGTAACATCCACAGAATGTAGTCATCAATCATCAAGACATAAAAGATAATTGATAATTGTTTGAACTATATCAGTTCATTTTTCTAAGTCTGGCCTACTGCTTCTTCATAAAACCAACATATACACGACTATGTAGCTTCTAACTCGCATATATGCACGACTTGTCTTCATGATAACTGTGTTTGAGAATTAGAACACTGAAATTTCATAGTTCCTCCTGAGTCTGTTCTATCTGGATACTGAGCTATGCCACATATTTCTAGTTGAACTTACTTCTTCTTCCATACCTTGGAGAGTGATGATGTTTGTTTCTTTTGGTATGTTGGTCGAAATTTTCTCCTGCATTCTTTTGCTATATGTCCAAACTTGTTACAAGGATAACATCTTATATGTTTCATATTCCTTCTATAGCAATCAATGGCTTTGTGACCAAACATATTACAAGAAAAACAATATCCCTTAAAGTACTTGGAAGCTGATGATCTTTCTGTGTGACTGTTATTAGCTTGAACCATTCTACTTATGCATCTGGCTGCAACATGTCCAAAATTATGACATATAAAACATTCAACATTATTCATTAGAGGAAAGAATCGATTAACACTTCCATAGTTAGGTGTAAATGATTTTCTTTGAAGACTTCCTTTCCTTGGTTGTTGATGGGGTTGACCTCTTATCTCCTTGTTGAGCATTTCAAATTTTGCACTATAGTTCCTTGCTTCAGTTTGTGAACTAGATTCACCTTTAACAGTTTCATGAAAACCAAGACCAGATTTGATGGCAGGAGACCTTTGACTACTAAGAATATCATCCAAAATCTTAGTACTATCTTGAAATCGTAAAAGTTTATCCTTTTATTCTAATTTACCTTTTAGGATATTTACCTCAACCTATTATTGTTCTTCCTTTTCAAGATACTACTTCTTCATGATTTCTTCAGCTTTTCTTCCTTCTTCCACTTGTTGCCTTAATTCAAGAACTTCATTTTCTTCTTCAAATGCTTGGAGTAGTTCTTCATTTTGCTTATTTGAATTTTTGAGATCTTCTTTTAGAGAAATGACCATAGCTTCAAGACCTTCACAGTAATTGGTTCTTTCTATAAGTTCCTTGGTTGTTGTGTCCTTTTCATTCACTTCATTTCTCAATGATGTCACTTCATCCTGCAACCTTTGACTTTGATCTTCCTTTTCTTTGTACTACTTCTTTATTTTGTTTCCTTCCTCCAACTGGGCTTTTAACCTGGTAACTTCTTCTTTGTAGGCACATTCCCTTTTATCAATTAGATCTTTTTGATCTTTAATTTTGTCTATGAGATTTTTAAATTCTGCCTCTATTTGATTTCTTTCTCTTTCACCCATAAGAGAAAATTCAGTTGTTTCGCTGTCACATTCATTATCTTCAAATGAACAAAGAAATGCATCACCAGAGGACAATAAATTCATACCTTATAATTATTTTGCTTGTTCATATTCATTCTGAGGTGATTCTGAATCTGAAGAGTTGCTTCCACATAGTGGCCAATCATCTCTCCCACTATCACTATTCCTTTGAGACGTCTTCTTCTTTTGAGGCACTTTCTTCTTTGCTTCTTTCCCATTGTTACTACGGATCTCCTTCAAGCAATCAAGCTTTTTCCAAAGGACCTGCTCTGATACCAATTGTTGGAAATAATACTGAGGGGGGGTGAATCAGTATTTACAAATCAATAAGTTTTTCATTTCCATAATCAAATTTATACACGCTACTTCAGTGAAGGGAACTTGCATGTGCACGCAATTGTTCTTAAGGTAACCATCGTATATCCAGTGAAGTTATGATTTAGTTAATTCATCATATGTTGATCTTTAATCAGTGCATCAGTACTTTGTTAAACATTAAATAGTAACCATGTGAAGTAATAATAGAATAAACCATCACACTTAAGCAACACACATGAACACCAAGATTTAAGGTGGAAACCCAATGTGGGTGAAAACCACCTGCTGTTGTCGTCTCTATCTTCTTTTAATAATAAGAAAATCTGTTTACAACCTTGTATTGGTGCAGACTCATACCAGTATGTAGGCACCCACCTGCAGAAGGCTACAACCTTCTCTCATTCTCCAGATTCTTTTGGAAGGGAGCTACAACCCCCTAGTTCTTGTACTAGATGATATATTTACTAGTACGTAGGCTCCGACCTACAGAAGGCTGCAACCTTCACTCGTTCTCCAGCTACTACTGGAAGGGAGCTCCGACCCCCTGATCAAATCACCAGCCACTACTGGCAGGAAGCTCTGACTTCGTCACTGAAGGCTCTAACCCTCAGTGTCCTCTAGGGACCACATTTCATAAATTTTTAGATTGGATGCTCCTGGTACACAACAATACACATCAAGGCTTTGTTCCATCAATTTTTTCATACTGGACCCATTAGTAACATTGAAGCTCAAAATTAATCACCACTGCAATACAACCATCAAATACATCTACATCAACCAATCACTGAAACCCAATCAATCTCTGATATAACTGAAACCCAATCATCAATATCTGATACAATTGAAACATTCAATCATTGAAACCTTTGAACCTCTGACACAACTGAATCAAACAATCACTGAATCTCTGACACAACTAAATCAACCATTCATTCAAACTTAATCAAATTCAACCAATCAACTGGAATAGACAGATCACTGTAACCAGTACATAGATCTGAACCTAGAACACTGCATCAACAACCAAAACTAACTGTAACCTCAAAAGGCATGTGTCAGAATGTATATGCTTCTTTAATGAAGCAAACATGCATGTATACGCCACTTCCTTTTGCCCAACCTGCATATACCTCTAAAGATATTAAACCATAAACCTCTGAACCACAAACTCTACCAATCAGTGACATTCTGAAGATCTACTGTCATATTACAAAGTTCTAAATAGATAGCAACAAGGATCACCCTTCTTTCTCAATCAATTAATCAACGAGACACAAACTCTTTATGCATTCAGTTTTACTTTCAAATCTAAGAAGACTTCATTGATAGACAATAGTAAAATAGCAACACTGTTTTTTTAGATCTGATTTTTTAGATCAGTCATCCTTGAACATCAAGCTTTTCTTTTGCATACGCTACTTGGAAGAGCCGAACCAGCATGTATACGCACCTTCTCCAAAGCAAACCAGTGTATATATCTACAAATACTTACTTATAACTTCGTTGCAATTACCGACTTCAAACATACCCAGATCATCACATATAAAGGATAAAACATGTGTTAGCAATAAGATCTAGCCCATCCATTATCAGATCACATAATGATAAGTCATTATGATCCTGATCCATCATTAGATCTCATCCATCATAAAATGCTCAGGTGCATATTGAGTCTAGATCAAGTAAAGCATCAGAAACCCATAATAAGCATATTTTCTTTTGATCTAACACTTCTTAAGATATTAATTACTTATGCCCTTAGCCCTTTGATCTTCTCCTCCTCATATTCTTAGATCCTTTGTCAATACCTCGGACCAAAACCACTTAGGACCAATACCTTGGACCAAAAACTTGGTTTTCCAACATGTACCAAATACCTTGGACCAAATACCTCGAACCAAAACCTTGGTTTTCCAACATGTACACGCTTTTCCTCCTATGGGAGTGCGTGTATTCGTATATGCTCTTTTTGTTCTGTGGACCAACTTGTATACATTGTTTTGACTAAGTGGACCTGCGTATACTCCTTAAATTGTTTTACATCAACCTTTTCCTCTACCTTCTTTATTCTGATCAGTAGACCTTAGTTCCATCTTCCTGTTTTTCTGTACCAATGCCCTGTTACTTCTGAATAGACCTATTACATTGTAATTTGCCATATTAATTCTAAAATGATTCCTTTGAACTGCCATGCATTCTGTCACATCTGATATCTCTCCTGCAGATTCATTTAGTTATGTAGATTCATCTAGTTACCATGTACAAGTGAGTTGTTCTGCTACAAGTGGGTTGCCATCAAGTAAAACACATGCATCATAATTCCAACACTTACTTCAGAGCTATGACTATCTTAGCGACTATTGAACTCCTTAGAGCTTACTCACTTAGCTCTTTTGATACAATCTCATGATCTGTGGACCATGGGTAGATCTTTCACAGCCAACTTTACTTTACAAAAATAAGGGCAGACAACCCTTTATGACTCATGACACCTTCAAACTCCGCAACCACAAAATGCAAAATTTACAATTTTATTACAAAATTTGACCCAAACATGGCCTTTTAGCCCCAAAACTATCCTTGGGGGATCCCGTTCTCAACAGTGCACAAGAAGGATGGATCATGGCACATGTGTCCAGACTATAGGGAGCTCAACAAGCTCACTATTAAAGATAAATTTCCCATTCCTGTCATTGATGAATTAATGGATGAATTGCATAAAGACATTTACTTCAACAAGTTGGACCTTCGTTCAGAATCTCATCAAATTAGAATGAAGGCTGAAGACACTCTGAAAACAGAATTTAGAACTCATGAGGGTCATTATGAATTTTTGGTCATGCCTTTTGGCCTTACCAATGCACCTTATACATTTCAAGGTTTGATGAATTCCATTTTCAAACCCTTCATTAGAAAATTTGTGTTAGTATTTTTTAATGATATACTAATCTACAGCAAGTCTTGGAAGGATCATGTTCAACATGTTGATAGAGTTCTCAAACTATTGGAGGAGAAACAATTATATGAAGAAACCTCCAAATCTTTCTTTGGAGTACAAGAGGTGGAATATTTCGGTCATATTGTATCTCATGATGGTGTTAAGGTAGACCGTAGAAAAATTAAAGCCATTAAGGAATGGAAAATCCCCACATCCATAAATAATCTGCAAGTATTTCTCGGGTTGACAGGGTATTATCGCAAGTTTGTTAATAATTATGGGAGAATAGCAGCACCTCTAACAACATTATTGAAGAAAGATGCATTTTCTTGGACTCTAAAAGCAACAAAAGCCTTTGAACATCTTAAAGAGGAAATGTGCCAAGCACCAGTCTTAGCTACACCAGACTTCAAAAAAAACCTTTATTGTGGAATGTGATGCCTCAGGAAATGGAATTGGTGTTGTTTTAATGCAAGAAGAAAGACACTTTTCTTTTGAAAGTCGCTAATCAAAGGAAAGTATTTACACAAACTTATTTATGAGAAGGAAATGTTGGAAATACTACATGCACTTAAGAAATGGTGACCTTACCTAATGGGAACACAATTTAGGGTAAAAATAGATCATGATAGTCTTAAATACTTTTTAGAACAAAGATTATCTTCAGAAGAGCAGAAAAAATGGGTCACAAAGATGTTGTGTTATGACTTTTAAATCATCTACAAAAAAGGGAAGCAAAATGTTGTTGCAGATGCACTCTCAAGAAAGGATGAGGATGTGGAAGCATTTCTTTTCGCCATTTCTATTATCCAACTAGATTGGATAAACGAAGCAAGGGATGAATGGAAGAATGACGAAGAAGTGTGGGCACTCATTAAAAAGTTACAACAAGACCCCAATACATATTATACATTTAGCTAGAAAAAGGATTCCTTATGGTACAAAGATAGCTTATACCTCTGTAAGAATTCCCAACTCAAACAAAATATTCTTATGGAATTGCACACATCTCCCTTAGGAGGGCACTCAGGATTTTTAAAAACTTACCACATGGTTAAGAAGGAATTTTTTTGGGATGGCCTTAAGTCTGATATTCAAAATTTTGTGGTGAAATGTTTGGTTTTCCAACAAAATAAAGTTGAAACAATTAAGACCCTAGGTCTATTACAACCTTTATTCATTCCAAGTCAATGTTGGGAGGATGTTTCAATGGATTTTATCACAGGTTTACCCAATTCTGACGGAAAGAAAGTCATCATGGTGGTAGTTGATAAACTTACCAAGTATGCACACTTTTGTGCATTATCTCATCCCTTTAAAGACAGTACAGCTGCTATTGCATTTATGGAAAAAATTCAAAAGCTACATGGAAACCCAAAGATTATTGTAAGTGAAAGAGATCCCATTTTCACTGGAAAATTTTGGACAGGATTATTTTCTTGTCTGGGTACTTAGTTAGCTCATAGCTCATCGCATCATCCTCAATCTGATGGGCAAACTGAGATAGTGAACAAATGTTTGGAAGGATATCTTCGTTTCTTTATATCTGATAAACAGACACAATGGGTTAGATGGTTTGTTACACAAAATATTGTCACCATGACATTCTGTAGTCAGTGTGAGTCTATCACCACTCATACTTTCCTCCTTTGCAAGTCTTAAACCTCAGTTATTCATGTCAAGCCTTGAAAAATAAGAGAAAGCCCTTAAAAAATCTCGAAAGCTCTGGCTCTGCACTTTCTCTTAGCATTACCTGTGGTCCCGCACCCACTGGTCATGTCCCCTGCGGACCTGCCCACTCTGTTACTGTGTAATGGGTGGGGACCCCTGTAAAAGTAATAAAAGCGCAAGTATATTCTCAAAAACTCACTTTGGGTTATTTCTAGAAGCTTCTAGAGGGAATCTTGAGGTGGCAAGTTTGCTCCTTTAAGATGCATGCATCCCATACCTAAAGGAGCTAACCCCTTGATGTGAGGAGCTTATCCCTTTGAGGGAGTACTCTATCCCTTCATAGGTGGACCTTTAACCTCCTTCCTTTGCACTATAAAATGAGGCATTGGGCTGGTTACTAATGAGGTTGAAAGATGAATATTTTTGAGGGTAAATGCTGTTAGAATTTAGACTTCCTAATTGAGCTTGAGAGAAGAGATTACATACCTTTTTTGATCTCATTGGTAAGAGTGTGAGACTTGTCAAAGTAAAAGAGATTCTTGCTTGGACCCTAGGAGGAGCTTGTACAACATCAAGGCACCAAAGGTTGTAAATTTCTTCTTATTTTCAAAGTTAATACAATCAAGTTTATTTTTCTCAATAAGCTGTCTTTTATAGTTTATTTCATGGATTCCTTGATCACCATGATGAATATGATTTATTATATTTGCTATGCAGGTGTTATTTGATGTGTGCTTGTTTGTGTTTGTAGGTTCTTAAAAGGAAACTCATTCGGACGGTCGAAGCGTGGCTGCCACAAACTAGCATTGGACTTAAGGTAGGGTATAAAACACCTCATGGTTTTTATTTATAAATCACAATATTTAGAGAAAGGTAGATTTGCTTGTTCTGCTTGTCGCTAGATATCAGTTGATACTAGGAAGATCGGTCTTGTCCACAAGAACGATTTATCCGGCCAACAAAATGGTGACTCCGCTGGGGACTGGAATTTTGGTTTTTTACGTGTACTTTTACTTTGACTTGAGAAATGTTTACTTGTTTTTTATTTTTTGCCTGATGTGTGTGGGATTGGGTAGGTTTTAGATTCTAAATTGTTTTTTGTTTTTTCACGTTTTTGAAAGAGGACCACACGTTCTATTTGTAACACAGTGCGGACATCCCCGCACTATTACTTTACTACACAGAGTGGTACTGCATCTGGTTATACCGGAAGCCTATGGACCCTGTCAAATTTTTGAAAAAACCTAAAATCTTTTCATCCAGTTAAGCTTAGGATTTGTTTACATTTTTTAGCCTCTGCCCATATTTGCATGTGTCTTGTCAGAAACTTCTTGTAAGTGAGTTCCATTGGTATTTTGGTTTTAGGTGATTTTCTAGAAATTTTGCGTGCCTGGTTTGATTTTCGCTTGGTATTTGTAGTAACTCAGAGATTAGAAGCCTAAGAAACCTCAGATTACCCTGGCCTTTTTGGTCTTCTTGATGAGTCCGAATGATTTTTGAAATCTGCCCTTGGTGAGAAATTGATCTCGTTTTCTCTTTACAAAGATTTGAATGAACTTGTTGAAAGTTTTGAATTTCATTTTCAAAAAAGAAAACATAGCTGGGTGTTTTTTGATTAATTTGTTATTTTGAACGAATTAGTCCTTAGTTTTCTAAATAACTAAGTAAAACGTCCTCGAAAAGAAATTTTTTAAGCTTTTACTTCAGCTAGGTTTTTAGAAATTTTTAGATCCAAGCATAGTTTTTTATAGTTTTGAGTGTTTTCTAGAAATTTTAGAATCTCTTTTGAAAGAAATTGTTTTTTGTAGTTTTTGAGTGTTGAAAAAGAAAGGGATTTTTCATGAGCATAATTAGTAGTCTCGTTTTGAGTTTATTGAAAAAGACAAAAAAGTTTTTCTTTTCATTTATATGTTGAAGAAAAGATTTGATTTTCAAAGAATTGCATTCTCAACTCTTTCTTTAGCTAGAAATTCATTGAAGAAAAAGAATTGTTTATCATCTTAGGTGCATTTTTAGTGTTTTGGAGTCGAGTCTTCACACCATAAAGTTTCATCTCCATACCTTTTGACTTAAGAAACAACCATAAAAATAATGCTTAAAGTAAAATTGGTCTAGCAATCTTTTTATTTCTAGGGTTCTTATCACCAACATAGCTTAGGCTAGTATCTTGGAGTAGGGAGTAATTAACTCTCCAAGATAGTTAAAACAAACAAGTAGCTATATCTTGCGATAGGAGATAAATTCCAATTGTTACATCTATGCTCTGGGAAGCTCTTCTTAAAGGAGTCAAGCACGAGATCATATCTGAACCAGTGGGGTAATCAATCCTTCCTCATTGGGAACAATAGTAGATATACACGTATTAAAAACGGTAAATCTCGGATTGACTATTGTCGAGGAGCCCGGGGTCACTTGTTGGTAAACCTTGGATTATGTCAAGGAGCCTTCAAGGGGATTGAGCTTTGTTACTCTGCCCTTGCATGTGTATCGGATCGTAGACTGTTCCCCCAGGTATATTTGTTTCTGTTGGTAACCATAGTGACCATAATCTATAGGATTCTTTCCTAAGGTGACGGTGGAGGGAAGATCCCACTGTACCTGGAGCAGACGTCGACTAGACTCACTTGGACTCTCTGGGGGGTTCTCTTCACTTGAGATGGTTTTGTGAAGAAACTTGTGCCAGTCTATTTCATTAAGCAGGTTGTTGGGGTAACTGTTTCAACCACCCTTTCTGTATTGAATTCTGCGACGTTGGATTTCATCACCAACTAGTTTTTTTGGTATGGAAAGTTACTATTTGTGTGTGGTTTGAACTCCTAGATTTTTTAGGCGTGTGATTCAATTTTTTGTTTCTTTAGAGACTTTAGGTGGTTTTATTGAGATTTTTCTTTGTTTGCGTGTGAAGTAATTAAAATATTTAATCGTGTCTGAATTACCGAGACAATCCCGTAGACTTTGGGGGAAACCTCCCGAGTATTCACTAAGCCAGCTTGAAGGGCTACAAGCTCTTGTAGCTCCTAGTGATAATAGAGTTGGGTCACCGGAAGAAAGAGAATCTTCTTTAGTTGTTCATCTTGATTAGCAAGTTCAAGCAAAAGAATATATCTCTGAACCAATTTCATTTTCCGAAGTTACTAGTAGTGTTTCTTCTACTAGTGAATTAGCTGAAGAACCTAAAATTTCTGAGCTTGAAACTGAACATGCTACTACTCCATCCTCAGGATTTGCTTCTCAAACTTCCAGTGGTCCTAGTTCACCTAGGGTAGGAAGGATCATTACCCAAAATCTTCCTTCGGGACATATTGCTATTGAAGAACTTGTTAGTCCAGAAGAAGATATAAGTCTCCCTGAAAATCAACCAACTTTAGAACTTAGGGAACGTGAATCAATTTTCTACAGTACTCCTAGGAGGGACACTTGGTACCTCTCATTGACTAACTTTTTAGAAAATCCGGGTCTTAGTTTTTCACCACCTCGAATTCCTTTTCATCCAACACCTAGAGGTTATTATCCTCCTTTGAATATGTCGAGTCAGTCATCCATGTTTTCCCAATCACCGAAAGCATTTTTATATGGCGGTCCTTCTATTCCTTCTGGCTATCAGTCACTCTCTGGTACTTTTTCAAGAGCATCTCCTCAACCCATTGAACATGGGCTATCACCTAGTAATAACAGAACTAAACCGTTGAGTGTAGAAGAAATTCTTATGATGTCTGGCACTATTCCAAATCCCCAACCTCAAGGTAGTCAGTTACCGCTTGGGGGGAAACCTCAAGGTGCTCAGTTATCACCTGGGGAGCAACCTCAAGGTAGTCAGTTACTGCCTGGGGGGAAACCTCAAGGACAGTACATTCCTCAAGGTAAACCCCAAACTCAGTACATACCTCAAGGTCAACCCCAGTATCAATATACACCTCAAGGTCAACCCCAGTTTCAATACGTGCCTCAAAGTTATCAACCTCAAGGTCAGTACCCAACCCAAAGTTTCCAACCACCCTCAGGTCAATCATTTGTTCAAGGAGCTGGAAATGTGTCTTTTAATTATCAGCCCTACCCTCAACCCAGTTATGGTCCTCAATATGATCAACCTTCTATGGGTCCATACCCCGGAATGAACATGGTGTGGGATCCATCTCAATATCAATAGATTTTGCAACCTAGTGTGCAATTGTCATCTCAATCTAGACAACCTTTGGTTTCTGGTTCAACCCAGCAACCTGTCCAACCTACTATTCAAACTTCTACACCTAGTGTAGCTCATTAGTCTAGGCCTAGTTCGCCTCGAACTCCGCCTCAAACGACTGCTGCAACTTCTGTGAAATCTACCCCACCTACTTCTGGAGTATCGATGGCTCCGGATTCTACTGTTCCTACATCAACTCCTCAAGCATCTGTACCTTATTTCGGACCCACAATTCGGACTTCGGTTCAAATGCCCGTAGGACAACCTGGTCCAAGTACGGTTGTCACAAGTCAACCGCAGTTCACTTATCAACCGTACTAGGGACAGTACTAATTCGGTCCTACTGTTCAAAGCCCAGTTTACCGGTATGAACCATACCTTGGATATACTTATCAACAACCTCAACAACCCCAGTATGGTCCCGTTAATTCTGGTTTTCCAGGAGGATATAATATCCCAAATGCAATTCCAATTCCAAGCTATCCTGGATATCCTCCTCCTGGGGCTGGTCTTATGACCCAGGGTTTTCGAGACCCTAACCATCAGTTACCATTTATTGCAACTTTGGACTTGCCTGATTTGTCGCGCCTTACGAACAATTTGATTAATTATCTTCCGTTTTGGCTGCCAATGCCGAAGAAGTTACCTAGTGATATCCAAAAGTTTTAAGGTAAATCAGGAGAGGATCCATCAAACCATGTGATGACTTATCACCTCTGGTGTGCATCTAATTCCATTATAGATGATTCAATTCACTTACGTCTTCTTCAACGCACTCTGATTGGTCTTGCGGCCAAGTGGTACATTGAGTTACCGCGAGCCTCTTTTTATAATTTTAGTTAGTTAGCCACTTCATTCTTAAGTCATTTTTAGTTTCCTATCAGATATGACAATGGCACGGAATTATTAACTTGATTAAAACAGTCAACATCCACATATATTTCAGATCATATTCATGAATGGCGACATCGACGACGTTTAGTGAAAGTTTTTATTCCGGATCAAATTTTAGCAGAATAGTTTGTAAAATCATTGTTACCTAAAATCATTGAGGATGTAGCTAAGGTAGGATTTGTTACTGAAGAGAAATTAATTGCTCAAGCTCAGTACCTTGACCTCGTTTATACACAGTCGAGTACTTTACACGAGAAAATCCCTAACCTTCCAAAACAAAATCAAATAACTGCAGCTCCTTCAGGATCTCATGCCGTTGATGGTATGATTGGTTTAGTTAACACCAAAAGTAAGAAGAAATCTTCAAAGAATTCTTCTCCTATTATAACTTTACTAGATTCCCTGACAGGAGACTCTTCCGCTGAAATTCCTGCTGATATTCATGTTGTAGAGTCATCTACGGCTAAATCAAAATCTGGCGGTAAAAAGAAAGGGAAGAAGAAAAATAAACAAAATTCAAAAGAGAAATCAGATAAAACTGAATCTAATGACGAGAAACATAAACCTCACTATCTTTGTCTCATTTGTGATGAAGAGAATTTTACAAGAGACTGCCCACATCACGCAGAGGTTGCGAAAATTGTCAAAGGTTCCCAAGCGCCTGCTATCTTGAAGGATCCTTTTCCTAGTCAAGATAGTAAGATGATTGGTTCTTCCTCAAATGCCTCAGAAGAACCCATAATGATGATGTCTCATGTTAGGATTGTGACGCAATCGCAAGATTATGGCAGTAAAAGTCCTGTTGGTGGTAAGGAAGCAGAATCTTCTAATTCAAACCCATCAACTTCAACTCCTTCTGGTTCTAATTCGTTATAGATCGAGAAACCTAATCCAGACTTAGTAATCAAACTGACTACTAAAGGTATACTTCGAAAGTCAGCTTTCAATCCGCATGCGAGAGCTGCTCAGAATTATAACATTGTTGAAGATTTAGTGATTTCTCCTTCAGCGATGTCGGCTTTGGAGGTGCTGCAATCATGCCCAACATAGCGTAAATTACTTTTGTCGGCTATAGGAGCTATTGATATTTAGGACTCAAACCTTATAATCTTCGATTTAGAAAATAATACACCTCGCTTACCTCATCAAATGGCTTTCCAGATTCTAGTGTTAGTAAAAAACAGACCTTGCTTTAGAACTGTAATTGATGAGGGAGCTTCAACGTGTATTATGTCGATCCAGTGTTGGAGATCGCTCAATTCTCCTACACTCAATCAATCTCCGACGATTCTAAAGGCTTTTGATGGTCGTGGGTTCCATCCTTTTGGCATTCTATAGGAATTACCTATAGGGGTTGAAGGCAAAATTGTTAATCTAGATGTGGAAGTGGTTGATGCCCCTCTAGATTACAACCTTCTCTTGGGTCATAGTTGGTCTTACGCTATAACTGTTGTTGTTTCATCGGTCTTTCAGCTTATAAATTTTTCTCATAATGGAAAGATCGTAACTATAGACCAGCTAACTTACTTTTCACCCAACCCAGCCTCTTCTAAAAGTATCCAGCATGTCGGCAAAACAACTATCCCTTATAAGGATGTTAGGGTAGGATTAGTTAAAGATTTTGGTTTACTAGGAACCTTTTCTTTTCCTCCTCCTAACGTATCGCCTTCTACTACAACCATTCATATGATTTCATCAAACATTATTGTTTTGGATGATCCTTGGATCATACCTTCCGAATCTAAGGTGGATTCATTTGGTGATGCGATGCCTTTGAGTCCCTATGAAATTGCATATCAGGCTGTACAGTCATTTTCCGACCCTTGTTCAACCGAAATTGATCTAATGAATGTGGTCCATGGAGAATCACTTTCAATATCAACCTCAGATTCAACAACTTTTTCTGAGCTTGTTCATACTGATGAACAGATTCGTGAAATCTTGTCTGTTGATGTTTTACCATGGGAAGATCTTCATCATCGATCTTCGTTTTTACCTGAGCTTAATCATTTTGAAAATGAATTTTCATCTATTTTTACTACTGATTATGTCAAAGAACCACAAAATCCATTACAACATCCTGATTCTAAATTGAATTTGGGAAATATTTCTTGAACGGTTCCTATTGACATTTCAGTTAAACCTGGAATTGTTGAAAACATTCATATAGGTGCTTCATGTATGGAAAATGAACTCCAAACTTATAAAGCCCTATTTCAAGAATTTCGTGACGTGTTTGCCTAGTCATACGAAGAGATGCCAAGAATCGATCCAGCAATTGTTGTTCATGAAATCAAAACTTACCCGGATGCTAAACCTGTCCGGCAACATTTGCATCAGATACATCCATGAAAATCTACTGCTGTTAAAGCAAAAGTTGAGAAATTACTTAAAGCAGGATTCATTTATCCAATTCCCTTAACGGATTGGGTATTGAATATTGTTCCTATTAACAAAAAGCAAGGAACGATAAGAATATGTATCGATTATAGGGATATTAATTGAGCTTGTCCCAAAGACAATTACCCAACTCCCTATATCGATCAAATCATTGATGATTGTGTCAGCAGTGAAATTTTCTCCTTTATGGATGGTTTTTCCGGTTACAATCAAATTAACATACTCCTTGCTGATCAACCAAAAACGGCTTTCATTTGTCCATGGGGGACGTTTGCTTATTGCAAATTACCTTTTGGATTAAAGAATGACGAAGCAACTTTTCAAAGAGCTATGTCTTACGTGTTTCATGACATCAAGCACATTGTGCAACCTTATCTCGATGATTTACCTGCCCATTCATTACGTAGAGCCGATCATCTCACTCATTTACAAGCAATTTTTATGAGATGTAGGCATTATCGAATTAGGTTGAATCCACACAAATGTGTTCTCTATATAGAAACAGGTCATTTATTGGGATTCTTGGTTTCAAAAGCCAACATTCATGTCGATCCCTCGAAGGTTGAAGCTATTGTCAAATTGCCTCCTCCTTCGACTCTTCGCCAACTCCAAAGTTTGCAAGGGAAAGCAAACTTTTTACGTTGATTCATTCTTAACTACGCCGAGATAACAAAGGGTTTTACCAGGTTGTTGAAACAGAATACTCCATTCTTTTGGGATGAGATAGCTGACAAATCTTTTGATGCACTTAAACACGCATTGACCCATGCACCATTATTGCATCCTCCTAACTACAACCAGGATTACTTCTTGTACCTCGCCACTTCTCATTCCACCATCGGAATGGTTTTAGTTCAGGAAGATGAATTCAATAGTGAACATGTGATTTTTACTATCTTAGTCGAACTCTAAATCTGACTGAACTTAAATATTCACACATGGAGAAATTGGCCTTGGCAGCTGTACAAGCTGTCCAAAGATTTCGTCATTACATCTTACTATGAAAAACTACCGTAATTTCTGACTGTAACCCTATGATCTATATTTTAACCAAACAATTGCTAGGGGGAAAGTATTCCAAATGGATTTTTATCCTGTAGGAATTTGACTTAGAATTTGAAAAATCCAAGTCAAAGAAATTTTTGGTATTTGCGGAACTGATGTGTGACTTCCCGCGTGTTGATACTAAAACTGTGGTGGAAGAGCCCATTGCGGATGAATCCTTGTTTCTTATTAGTACTCTTGATCCATGGTATGGAGATATAATCTTTTATATCCAAACCCAATCTTTTCAGCCTGAAATTTCACGATCTCAGCAACGGAAATATGATTCCAATCCCAACAATACAAAATCATTAGAGATACACTCTATCGTCGTGGGGCAGATTTTGTTTTCCAACGTTGTTTAACTCATGAAGAAGCTGAAAAGGTTCTAAATGATTGTCACTCTAGAGCATGTGGTAGTAATATGTCTGGGTATGCCACAGCCCAAAAGATATTGCACGCTGGTTATTTCTGGTCGTCTTTATTTAAAGATTGTATTTATGCTGTCCGAAAATGCCACAATTGTCAAATTTTTGATCGAAAGATGTGTGCTCCACCCTATAATTGTCGTCGACCCTTTTGAAAAGTGGGGTATTGACTTTATTACATGTAACCCTCACTCGGCCAGGGGGCATGCATATATCATCCTTGCAATAGATTATTTTACTAAGTGGGTCGAGGCGATGCCTACCTTTTCAGCAGACGGAAAAACTGCTACAATTTTCATTTTCAATCATATAATTACTAGATTTGGTGTTCCACAAGCGATTATCACTGATCATGGGAGTCATTTTCGAAACATCATGATGACTAAACTAACAGATCAACTTGGCCTGCATCACGATAGTTCTACTCCATATTACCCACAGGCTAATGGTCTAGTTGAAGCTATCAACAAAGTTCTAGTCATTATGATCCAACGAATCATTGGTATTCATAAGTCGAATTGGCATAACATGTTATTTTCAGCGCTTTGGGCGTATCGAACCTCAGTAAAAACATCAACTGGTTTCACTCCTTTTCAACTGGTTTATGGTTTGGAAGCTATGTTGCCCATTGAATGCAAAATTCCGTCGTTGCAAATAGCCATAGAGTTACTCCCAGCCACTTCCGAAGAGGAGAAATTTTTTTTGTACTTAGCTCAGCTAGATGAGAATCGACGTGATACTGCATTAGCAATTGAAACTCATGCCAAACGAATTAAAGCTCAGTATGATCGAAATGTTACACCTCATAATTTTTCAGAAGGATACCTAGTCTTACTATACGATCAAGAAAACGATAAGCTAGGGGCTGGAAAATTTGTACCTGTGTGGCATGGTCCTTATGTTGTTAAGTGAAAGCTGGCAAAAGGGGCCTATGAATTGGTAGATTTTGATGGTGTCTCTTTGGGTAAGCCCAGTCTTTATCTGAAGAGATATTATGCTTAAATCTAGATGTGGAGATTTTAGTTAGATTAGTTTCTTTCTAGCTGGTGTGTTTTAGATTAGAAAAGTGTGCTTAGTTTAGAGAGTGATCATTATTCCTGCTTATCTTGATTTTACTCTTGATATTGCAGATGTCAACGTCTCTTCAAACATACATTGGTTTCGCTGATGGTGCTTATCGTAATACACGAAACATTTCTTCTACAGTGTGGGTTATCTATTCACCCTCTGATGAGTTGGTATCTATGCATGGGGTAAGCCTCGGTCAAACAACAAAAAACATTGCAGAGTATAGTGCAGTGACTGAGTTATTATCTGAATCCATCTCATTCGGGATTCATTGTTTGATTGTGAGGTTAGATTCTAAACTCATTGTATTGCAGCTTAATAGAGTTTATGCCATTAGAAATCCAGTGTTATTAAGATTATTTTTGAAAGTTCGTCTCTTGGAACGTGAATTTGACTACATTGAATATCAGCATATTCCAAGATATTTAAATACATTAGTAGATGCAATTGCTTCTCGAATGTTAAATAGACATTTGCAATAGTCAAACAGTAAATTTAAAAACATTCCATAACATGTTTTACAAGATAGCCAGTAATAGTGATATAGCATAGCATAGAAGTGTGTCAAATATACATCGTTTTCGATCATAGGTTGAAAAATACCTTATGATCAACAAAAATGATAGTACAAAAATCAAAAATGTCGTATCAAGTCTACAAAAGCAATCATCCTATCACTGGTGATGATCATGATAAGAAACCACTGCTTGGGCCACCCTACAAAGGAACCTCCTAAAAGGTCCTAGGACCCCAATCACATAGCGCTGTAACCTAAGAGGAATATCATCTATGCTAGTCTCTAGAATATCTGCTGTCAAACAATCTAGATGATTTTCCAATTCAGTCAGGGTCCCTGTAGATTCATCCCGTGGGGCCGGTACTGTTGCAACTGGGTGTCTCCTCTCATAGGGCCGGAGAGTGGCTGGTCGTCGTGGACCCACATCTACATTTGAAACTTTTTACTATCAGTTTTGGATGGTTTAAAAACAAACAAAAAAATAAAACTTAGAAAATGTTGAGAATGATTTTACCTGAATCATCCCACTGCTCTCCTGGTGGAAGAGTCATGTCTGGATCACCACGATAATCCATCCCAGCATAAGGAAAATCCTGAATCATGAAAAGTTGGTTCTCCAACCAACGAAAATACTCAAGAGGAAATTGAACAACCTCTGAACCCTCCTCAGGATGACGGGCCATAACTGCAACCCAACGCATTAGCTTGGTCTCTCAGGGAAGTCCAACTCCAACGGAAAGATGTTGTGGGACCAACATCGGGACCCTCTCTAGACCAAAGCTCACAACTAGGAAACCATACCCAAATTTTTTTAGTTGTCCGTTCTTTGCTCTAGTTAGTTGGCCTTTTACATTCGCCAACACAGCTTCGCACCAATTGAAGATGGTGCCTTGATAACAGTCTACTGCCATTCGCATTTGGGATCCGGTAGTTACATGCAGTGCTACACTTCCGTAGAGTCTGGTGACAGTAAATGCAATCACTTTAAGTTCAGGACGGGAGATATTTTTGATATCAATCCCTTTGTCCTTTGTTTGGTCATTACAAAACTCTAGTCGAAGACTATCGACAGATTGGCCACCTGGCCTAGTCCCGAATAGAGATAATCGTTCACCTCTCTTGGGCAAACCAGTCAAGAAGTAAATGTCCTCTAGCTCCATTTCAAGCCGGTGGCCACCAATAATGAAACAATGGTCCTGTACATTCCATCTGTCCACCAGCCACTGCAAAAACTCTACTTGGGCCCTCATGCCAGGTATGGCCCAGAATTTAAATAGCCTGCATGCCCTCAATGCATCTATTGAGGGTTGATGATTAATTGCGGCAAGGTCCACATATTCGTGCTCCCGTTCCCACCAAATGAGCATTGTGTATATCCTACATTGTAAAAAAGGCGGATTAGAACTTTTTAGTTCAAAATTTTTGGGCGGAAATTGAAAAATTTGCAGTTCTAAAACCTATTTCGCGGGGTCCACACCAGCCTGTTAGGGACAGTGCATAGATCTGCACTCTTCCCAAGCAGCATGTGTGGGCCCTTGGCTCTTTCCTTTGTAGGAAAAAGTCGGGGTCCGCAGGTTTTGCATGTTGCGCCTGCGGACCCCCGCGAGCGGTCTTTTCAACTAATTTTTCTCTAAAAAATCAAAATGAAAGCCTAAAAACAAAATTCAAATGGTTGAAATGAAAGATTAAAGTGATGTGGATTACCTGTAGGTGACAATTTTCATTTCCAACGGACGAATTTTCCGCAATCTTCACAGGAAGTTTCTTACCCAAAAGCTCTTTTTTTTCACTCTGAAGTCAAACGGTAAAAATGAATTTACAAAAGCCCTTTTTATAAGCTTTTTTGAATAAATGAATTTTTAATTTGTTTATTTTTCACTTTAAAGAGGTAACTTTTTGATGCATTTTTTTTTATCTTTAAATAGGTATGAGTAATGTTTGAGTTTTTGTGCAGAATATTGGATTTTTTAGGCAAAATTGATTATTTTCAACAAAAAACATTGTAGTCCTCTTTAAGCTCTTTTCTGACTCGTAAAATATGAAAAGATTGCCGAGTTTTTATTTTTAAGCTCGTTAAAACGGAACTACTAGGATGGTCCACTTACAGCTCTTTTTTGACCGTATAAACATGAAAAGATTGTCGGGCTTTTGTCGTTTCAAGTTCGATATTGGTTATAAAACGATGTGTCATTGATCACTTTTTTACTTTTTCGGATCAAAGACACTAATTATGAAAAGTACTCCTTGATCGTAATGGTCAAGCGGTTCTCTCAAGTATTATTTTATACTTTTTCGGGCTTGGGAGACACAAATTTACGAAAAAGGACAACCATGGAGTTTTCTTAAGTTTTTCTTCTGACTCCCTAAAATTGAAAAACGTCAAGTTTCTCCTATACTGGACTCGTTAAAATTTAACAATAAAGGACATGTTCAATTTCAAACAGGAACGGACCACTCCTTCTTAGGGTTCGAATTTTAAACTAAGTTGGACTCATCCGAAGGATGAGCTTATAATCAAGCAAATGTTATCCTCCTCAAGCTTGTCAAAAATAAAGAGGTACTTGCCAGAAATGGTGGGGGAAAAGAGAGAAAAATGAACCTGTCTATTATACTTTGTGTCCTAGAAAAGAATTCAACCACTCTTAAACGCGACACTTTTTGTTCACCTGGGTTGGGAAATCCTTTGCCTAACAGTTAATCAAACCATATTGAAAGTCTTCAGTCGGTTTCTGGGTATTAGCTTTGGTTCAATTGTCACCAAACCATCTACAATGCCATTATGTGTTCAAGAAGTCACTGCAAATAAACCATTCATATGCAAAATATTTGGCATCCATCTTGACCATCCCTGAGTCAGTCCTTGCAAATATATTTCTTCAAACTTGATCTATGATTTCGTGTTGTGGGCTTGCCTACGATGGATCGCTTTCTATCGACTTCAGCTCATTATCTAGAAAGATGATCCAGAAATCATCAGTACCTTGGAATCTGCATGCCTCAATGGCAAGTTTCTCACCTTCGATGACAGGTTGCATCATTGACCTTCGATCAAAGGATTCTATGACATGTTCGACATCAGCTCATCTATTCACATTTCATAGATTGTACTGAGTACTTTGAGAGCCATTGACATTACTAGTGGTTTCTCTCACACTTGTTAACAGTTTACATCATTGACTGGTAATCAAGTGGTTTCTACCATGTTCGACTTCGACACATTCATTCACATGGAAAGAATCATACTAGTTCGAGAAGCAGAAATCAAGACCCTAGATCTAGTTTCCACCATCCAAGCTGCGAGGAATTTTGTTATTCATTACACAATGGACTATCCATAAACAGATGGCTGTGCCCATACTGTGTCTACATATGTCTATATTTGTGATGTATTACAAAATCATTCCTATATCAGAGCAGTTTAGTTAGTGCTCTAGTCAGTTTTGATCTGACTATGGGAATGCCTACCTCAGCAATGATATGATCACATATATATATTTTGTATTGAATGTTTTTACAAGTTCCAACCAGGCTCTCCACAGGATGATCCTCGAAATGATAAAGTACTTCACTCTTCTTAGATGACAAATACTATCCTCATCTATTATAGACTTCCCACTTTAGGGGGCAATCTGTTACACAAAATATTGTCACCATGACATTCTGCAGTCAGTGTGAGTCTATCACCACTCATACTTTCCTCCTTTGCAAGTCTTAAACCTCAGTTCTTCATGTCAAGCCTTGAAAAATAAGAGAAAGCCCTTAAAAATCTCTAAAGCTCTGGTTCCGCACTTTCTCTTAGCATTACCTACGGTCCCGCACCCACTGGTCATGTCCCCTGTGGACCTGCCCGCTCTGTTTCTGTGTAATGGGTGCAGACCCCTATAAAAGTCAAAAAGGCACAAGCACATTCTCAAAAACTCACTTTGGGTTATTTCTGGAAGCTTCTAGAGGGAATCTTGAGGTGGCAAGTTCGCTCCTTTAAGGTGCATGCATCCCATACCTAAAGGAGCGAACCCCTTGATGTGAGGAGCTTATCCCTTTGAAGGAGGACTCTATCCCTTCATAGGTGGATCTGTAACCTCCTTCCTTTGCACTATAAAATGAGGCATTGGGCTGGTTACTAAGGAGGTTGAAAGCTGAATATTTTTTAGGGTAAATTTTGTTGGAATTTAGACTTCCTAATTGAGCTTGAGAGAAGAGATTACATACCTTTTTTGATCTCATCGGGAGGAGTGTGAGGCTTGTCAAAGTAAAGGAGATTCTTTCTTGGACCCTGGGAGGAGCTTGTACAACATCAAGGCACCAAAGGTTGTAAAGTTCTTCTTATTTTCAAAGTTAATACAATCAAGTTTATTTTTCTCAATAAGCTCTCTTTTATAGTTTATTTCATGGATTCTTTGATCACCATGATGAATATGATTTATTATATTGGCTATGCAGATGTTATTTGACGTGTGCTTGTTTGTGTTTGTAGGTTCTTAAAAGGAAACTCATTCAGACGGTCGAAGTGTGGCTGCCACAAACTAGCATTGGACTTAAGATAGGGTATAAAACACCGCTTGGTTTTTATTTATAAATCACAATATTTAGAGAAAGGTAGATTTGCTTGTTCTACTTGTCGCTAGATATCAGTTGATACTAGGGAAATCGGTCTTGTCCGCAAGAACGATTTATCCGTCCGACATGGTTGCCTCTCACTGAATGGTGGTATAACACTTCCTTCCATACTACAGCAAAAATGACCCCATTTATGGCACTTTATGGATATCATCCACCATCCATCACATCATATTTAAGAGAAAATTTTAAAGTTCAAGCAATGGAAGATCACATCGAGCATCAACAACAAGTTCTCCAACTCTTAAAGGATAACCTCACTTTGGCACATAATAGAATGAAACATTAAGCAGATCAACATCGCAGCAAAAAAAGTTTTGATGTAGGTGACTGTGTATTTCTATGGCTACAACCATACAAACAAATGTTCCTCAAGCAAGCTAAGAAAAATTATAAATTATCACCAATGTATTATGGTTCGTACAAGGTGTTGCAAAAGATTGGTACTATGGCATACAAATTGGAGCTTCCTACAACTTCCCGAGTGCACCCAGTTTTCCATATTTCATGCTTAAAGAAGGTTATAGGTGACAAGCTCCCAGTTCAAACAATATTTCCAGAACTTGACGAGGAAGGAAAAATCATATTGGAACCTAAAGCAGTCACAGAAACAAGAAATCAATAGCTACAAAATTGATCAATTTCAGAGTATCTAATCAAGTGGAAGAACTTACCTACTAAAGATTCCACATGGGAGGATGAGAATTTTATATGAAAGCATCCAGAACTACTCAAGCATTATGGACAACGTTTTTCTAAAGGAGAGGGGCATGTTAGGCCCCTACAATACTAGTGTATTCCCTTATTGTTATTGTCATTGCAACCCCTTATTATTATTTTTGTGCCCATGTTGTCTCCATATTGTTATTATTGTGCCCCATAGAAGCCTGCTATTGTTATTGTTGTTCCCTTACATTATTATTGTTATGTTTACATTGACTATTTTGTGACCCCTTAGACTCCTATATATAGGAAGGACATCTTGTTATTTATATCATCAAAGAATTGTTCATTTGTGTAATGTAAAGGAGGTCAGCCCCTCAAAGAGGGTGATTTTGAAGACGTTGCTCTATATTTTCTTCTATTTTGTGAGCTAGCTGCATAAAAAAAATATACCACACCCACCACACCAATCGTAAGTTTAAGTAGATAATAACAACTAATCAATCAGATAGAAAGAAATAGTAAAAATTACACTTCCACCTGTAAAAACGGGGATAAATCATATTCCCCTTTATGAAGGAGATGGATATCCAAAGAAACATTGGTTCGTCTGTGAGAAGTTTTGAGCCAATAATGACATTACTAATGAAGATAAATAAATGGCCTAGTTTGTAGCCACTCTTTGAAAGCGAGCACTTACTTGGTTTATGAATATCATAGAAAACGAGTCAAAAAGAAAAAGCGATATTAAAATAAACATTTTCTCATTTTTCAAAGCATAAGATGTTAAACATCTTGCAGCTCAAAAATTGAAAGATATTAAATAGCATCCACATGAGATAGTAATGGAATATGACAAATGATTCAAAGATTAAGTCATATTCCATATGTTATTAATGAAGCATTATTAATCCAATGGTATTTTGTTGGTATGTTGAAGAAAATATGAGGACCACTAAGGATGCATGAAGTACAAACATGTGAACAAGCCCTTAAATTGGCTCAATGCATTCAAACAGACAATGAAGGGCAGTTGAACATCTCGACAACTGAAAATAAATTGGAATATAAGATTGAAAAATTGCAGATCTCATTATTGGAATTATCCCTCTAGAAAAATATTTTTTGTGTTTTAATTGCAGAAGTGAAGGGCATAGCAAAGATAATTGTAAATTTTCTAATTATTCTGACCAAAACATTCGACAAGTTCAATAGGATATATATTTTGATATATGTCAAATTTTTTCCAACCACATTACTAAAGAGTGTCAGTATAATTTACGTTATACTAAGCTGAAATGTTGTGCCATATGCGAGGATAATATCCATTCAACTTAAGAATGTTAATTAAATGTGAAGAATAAGCCTAATTATCATGTTGTTTACCATACTCAGGATTTGGATCAATAGAATGATCCACCTATCCAAGGAAGAAGAAGAAATGGAAGAGGAGGATATGGTGGTCGAATCAGAGGATACAATGGTCGAGGTCGTGGTCAAGGACGAGGAAGATTATATTATTTTACATGTTGGCAAGAGGGACATGAAGCACCTAGCTACCCACTAAAAGACAAGACCAACTTACGTTTTTGTAATATGTGCGATCTGGGTGATCACTCAATTCAGGATTGCCCTAAAATTCTTGAAAATATTTTAAATAAGAGAGTTGTCAATTTGTTATATTATGTCCCAAGGTAAGAGATTATAAATCCAAAAACCATCCATGTTGTCACTAGGTCTAGTAGGAAAATATTTTTCGGAACAATGAATTATTCAACCTACTAAAAGCACTACTAAATACCCAGATATGCAAATTCATAATGACACTATGGAAAAAAGAAGTCAATTTTTTCAAAAATGAAGTCCACACATAGAAACCAACAAAGGACACTATACTCAAGAAACTTCTAGAATTACTAAAGGAAGAACAATTAGATGGTCATCTTGTTGAACTTTTAAATCTATTAAAAGGCTGCAATGAAGGAAGAAATCAATGCAAAAAACTTGCACCAACTTTCACAAGGAAAACATTTAGATGATCATCACCCCTAAGTCGACTTAGAAAAAAATGTATATATGGTGAAATAAGTCATGGTCAACTTTGGATCATAAGTAAATACACTTTTGAGAGAAACATGGATCAATTTTGGAAAACCATGCCTTCACAGGATGACTAACTATCTTAAACTAGCCAACCAGAGGTTCATTGAGCCAATCGGAACAATGTGACAAGTTAAGACATCAATTACGGGAATTTCAACCTTTGTCAACTTTGAGGTTATCAACTTATTACATGGAACTATAGCATATACAACTTTAGTCGGGAGACAATGGGGTTGAAGGATGAAAGCAATTGTATCTTTAGAAAAAGATAGATTTGAATTAAAGGGTAATAATAATAAGATGATTATTCCTCTTGACCCCGATGAAGGAAAGCCCTGGGTTGAACTATGGGAAGAAGATTCAAAGAAAAATAGGCTATATCAAGTACTGCATGAAGACAAATACAACATGGAGCCTAATGCATCGGCGGAGAGATATTTACTAGCTCCCCATTTTCTATTGGACAAATTTCTGATACCGAGCTCTACAAATGGAAAATAAAGAATTATGAATTTAAAGAGAAGGCATGTTGGACAATTGAAGCAGTACCAATGAAGAAGGTTTGACCATGTTTTTCCATACAATCCATTCCTATAATCCAAGAAAGTAAAAGAAATGAAACTCAGATTCAAGGAATGGGTTTCTCCTACGAATCATGTTGAGCAAGTGACCAAATCTATTGGAGAGAAAGGGAGAATGCAGAGTCTGATGCATACTTTCATTGGCTAAGAATATCATCGGTGGGATACTCATTTGATCTAACTCCATACCTGGAAAATAGAAAAAACATATTTTATCGAAAGGTTTGGAGGTCGCAAGTGATGAAAACAAGCAAATATCACAACATTCAAGCCTGGACAAGATCTCATTCTTCATATACAAAATTGTGAGTCAGAATGGAAAAGAATTGGATATAAGGATGAAAGGGTATGGCAGCATATGTTCCCTAGCACTTTGGAAAATTTTCCTAATAAATGGTACAAATTGGAGGAATCTTGTGGTTAATCATTACAATGGAAAGAATCAAAACACAATTTTATTAAATACTTTGAATTTCGACCAAAAAAGTCTGAACTGGTTAAGAAAGCTCAGTCCATTAAAGAACTTTTGAAGGAAAAATCCCCCACTAAGTGTAAAGAAGAACTAGCAATCAACATCCCATCGACCCATGTATGCAATCATGTGTCATACTTAATAAATGAAAATTTGCTGGTTGTTTGGAGATTGAAGGAACTCATACTATTGGTCAAAGTTTTTGTTGAAAGAAGGAACGTCTCAGTAATCTCAACAACAAAAAAAATAGTCTTTAAAGTGGAAAAGCAAGAAAATGAGAAGCCTGATCAATTAGACTTTCCACCTGTATCAAGAGATAAATTTCAAAGATCAGACAATCGACAAGTCAAAGGTCGTTGACTGGATGGACGCAGAGATTAAAATAAAAGAATTCGATATATCAAATGATTATCGACCTAAGATGGCCTGACTAGGTGACTATTGATCAGAAAAACAAACAACATAAACTATCAACTTACTAAAAGAGTACCAAGATGTTTTTTCCCATGATTATAAATATCTCAAGGGAATTGTTAAGGAAATGGGGGAAATGAAAATTGACCTCATTCTAGGAGCTAAACCTATAAAGAAAAGACCATATAAGATTACACATAAATATAAACCCATCATGTAGAAAGAGATAGAAAAGATGGTAGTTGTTGGCATCATCTACCCTATCGACAAGTTAGAAGGGAAATTCCCATGGTCATTCAAACTAAAAATCACAACCCTATCAGATTGAGAATATGTGTTGATTTTCGTGAACCATACAAGTTCACAATAATTGATCCATTCCCTCCTCCATTTGAAGATGAAATAATAAATGAAGTAGCGGGCCATGAGTGTTGTTCCTTTACAGACGACTTCTCAAGGTACATTCAAATACCTATTGTGGAGGAAGATCAAGAGAAAACCACATTTGTTACTCAATTTGGATCTTTCACGTACAAAGTAATTTCCTTTCACTTAAAGAATGCATATGTAATGTTTTCAACAATCGTAGTCAAATATTTTCGAGAGTACACTTATAAAACAATGGCAGTATACTTCAATGATTGGGCAGTCTACTCCTTATTAAAATATTACATCCAACAGCTATGATTAATGCTTGAAAGATGCAAACAAATTCAATTATCTTTAAACTTCAATAAACGCATCTTTGCTACACCAATTGGAACATTTTTAGGTCATCTAGTATCCAAGGAAGGCATAAAGGTAGATATGGAAAATATCAAAGTAATCTTGGATTTAAAGCCTCCAGATAATAAAAAATAGATCAACATATTTTCAGGGCACATGGGATACTACAGGAAATTTATAAGGAATTAATTCGACATTATTTTTCCAATAGGTGAAATATTGAAGAAGGATGTTCCATATGTATGCACAACATAATGCAAGGAATCATTCTAGTTATTAAAGAAGAAGTTGGTTGAGGATCCTATTTTAAAGTTCCCCAACTAGTCAAAAAAAATTTCATCTTCATGTCAATGCTTCTAATGTGGCACCTAAGTCTATTTTAGCACAACCAAATAGCGAGTCTATAGACCATCCTAATATGTATGCCATTCATAAGCTAAATAAGGTTGAAATACTAAACTCGGATATTCCACAGTCAACATTTTTATGTTGTCTACGTTTCAATTCATTTTTTTATTATTTTTTCACTTAATTAATAAATTATTTATTTATAAACCTTTTTATGATATTCTATTTTATTTTAATAATGATTTTTATAAATTAATGCTTTAATTTATTGCTAATATATTTTAATATAAGTTATATTACACATAATTAATATAAATCTTGATATTATTAAACTCATTACTAAATTTATGTTTTCAAATTTTTGTAATATTTTTTCAAGCTTCTTTAATAAGTTTCATTTTAATTAAATTATAAATTCTTTTTTATTTTTTATTTTTTATTTATTGAAGAGTAGTATTAATTTATCACTTTACTAGTATTTTGATTTATTGATTTTTTAAGCCTATGTTATTAGTTTATTGATATTATATTTTAGTATGAATCTTAACTATACCTAATATCAAATCAAGTTACTAGATTATATAAGCAACATTACTTAATATTATTATTAGGGGTAAGAGAGGGGTAGAGTTGGGTTAAAAAAGGATTGGGTCAAAGAAGGGAGGGGTTCAAAATGGGGGGAGGGCTAATAAAATTCACAAGGGTGGATCATGAGAGGGTGATAGGGAAATTTTTAGGAGAAGAGAGGGAATGTGATATAGGAGAGAATTGGGAGGAGCAGGGGTTGGAGGTGCAAGAATGATGAATAATGGTAAGGATGATGTGAAAGGGAGAGAATTTTATTCATTGCGTGGGAGAAGGGAAATCCAATTTCTGCTAACTTCCAAGCCTCCATCCCTATTGAGGTTATGTGGGTTATTGATGATTTCAAGTGCCTCCCACACTTTACGTTTAAAATTATGTTTTTCATTGGCAATGACCTTTGTGTCTTAAAGGAAGATATGGTGGTTTGTCTTGCCTGCATGCTCAGATAAAGCTGAAGAGAGAGTTCTTTCATTTCATATATCTTCACCATGCTCTTTAACCCTGATCTTGACAAACCTACCTATTTCCCCAATATAGTATTCCCCACAAGAAAAATTGATCATATAAACACCTTTCTGCTGGAGGTGCTCCGGGTTGTCCTTGATAGGTTATATTGTTTTTAAATAGTCATCATGGGTTTGAATGAAGTTTCGATATCTTTCCTCATGAGAACTTTAGCTATTTTATCAGTGACTCCATGAATATATTGAAGGTAAGCATTAGTAGTTGGGGGTTTTCATATTTATCTTTCTTGCTTCTGGATCTAGCTTTCTGGATGGCTTTGATGATGCCTTTATTATTATATACTAAGCTTGTGAATATTTTTCTTAAGTAAGTAATCTCCTCTTCAGTGTGAATCTCATCTGATATTCTACAGGCTCTAGTAAAGAGGGTTTGAAGAACACCCATCTTTTGAGCTGGGTGGTGGTGTGAATCTGCCTGAAGGTGCCCTAGGTAGTTGGGTTGACCAGTTCCACCGGGGACCAAGGAAACTTGAATTGCATGCATGGCTTGCTTTTTCCTAGAATATCAAAATGAAACATGCAAAAAAGAATCCCTTGATTCAAGGAGCTATTTTTAGCAGTTGGAGGTTACATTCAAAGTTCGTTTTAGAATATTTCCTCCAAGTGTCGCGTTTTCCTAGATTTATGGCATATGCATCATGAGCCTAAACTTATTTATTCAACACATCAGAGCTCATTCTTTCACATTGACCTTGGAGCTCTAACATCCCTATTATAGACATATTTGGGCACTACAACCCCAATCACATATGTCCATAAACCAAGGGCTTCTAAGTCCCTAAAAGTGTTGTTTCGTACCCTAAATGAGCAAGGTCAGCTGATTACATCATCTCCCAGAAGTTCTCCATGAAAAACTACTCAGAACTACTCAAAGCAGGACCATACAGACTGCCCAGTGCTAAGGGTGCGATGCATCTCACCTGCCACATGCAAAAAGTGCAATGCATACTAGAAATACCTTCTGTAGGGTGCGATGAGTGAGAGCAGACAAATGGCACAAGCAGTTTGCTAGGTGGAGACCTTGAGAATCTTCTAGAAGCTACTCATTTGACACTTGCCTCCCTGAATTCGCCCAAGGATGAGTAAGAGATCATGAAATCTCCAAGTGGAACCAAGAACTATCAGAGAGATGACACTAATCAAAATCCCAGAAGCTGACTCACCCCCCTGCAAATATCTATATATGGATCCCTCATCCCAGAGATCCAAAGGTTGGAATTTGGTAATTTGCAAAGAGGTGCTGCTGGTTTCTCTTTGAAGACATTGTTTGGTGATCTTTCTTTGTATGAGGTGAAGAGGGCTTTCAAGCTGGGAGGATGGCGCTAGGTCAGACCAAGTGGTTGTAATCCTCTCTTCTACTACTTTTATCAATAAAGCTATTTGAGTTTTCCTCCATATTCTTGTGTATCTATAAATATTATGTTGATATATGCATTTGTATGGTCAATATATATCTGATCTTATGTTGTTTACAGTGATAGATCTCTATGCTTTGATGGTATTATGCTGCTGTGATTCTACAAGTGCTCTTTGAAGTGGGACAAGTAAGGAAGCAGTGGCGAGATTCTGTCGAAGGGGAAAGGAAACAAGAAAGGAGCCAAGCGAAAGCCTGAGGTTGGTACTCTCTGCTTCTTTTTCATTTAACTCTCGTAAATGAAAGTGCAAGTGACTTTAGTTTGTTTGTTTCTAAGATAGCTACCCATCTTAGTGGGACTAACAGTTCTGAATAGACACTAGTTTTCCCAGTAACAAAATGGCGACTCCGCTACGGAGCGAATAGTTTGATTGCTTGTCTCTATTTGTTTGCTTCATAAACTACACACGGAGCCTGAAGTTAAGCCAGCTAGCCTTCAAACTGCATTTGCTATGCAAGTGCAAAGTAGATCAACACTGATTCAGTCAATCTCTAGGTTTGTTTATGAACTGAACAATTGACTTGCAAACATCCTAAGTGCCCTAGAGGTAGCTCAAGGAACCCCATTAGATCAGCCCCTATACTTTGTATTTATAGACTATCATTAGCTCAGCCTAAATACTTGAACTAAGCTGCAAACTATGACCAAAAACCAAGTTAAAGTCTCGTCCCTAGACCATCGCACCTTCTCCTCTTGGCAATCTGGATGCATCGCACCTCCCATGTGCAGTAGGTGAGATGCATCCCTGTTTCCCTGTGTTACAGGTGCGATGATCAGATAAGACTATTTCTGCCTCCAGATTTTGGTTTTTTCTTCACTCTCTTCAGCTTTATTCAGGAGTTTTGTTGTCTGTGATTAGTAGACCACTGTTGAAACCCCCTTCCTTTGCATCATCCAGCCTCCATTGTACAAATATTTGTGAATGTTTTTCGTGTATTTTTCACCATTCATAGTTCTCATTTACAAAATAGTAGCTTAATCGAACTGTTGTCTTTTGATTTGAAAGTGTCGCAAGTGTTGTTTTTCAGTCAAGGAAAAGAATCCTTCTCTTTTTGATAGTCGATTACACTGTTACTCTTGTATTTGATCTGAATTAATAGTATTTCAAGTGTCGAAAGAAATTTTCAATTCAAAATCACAAAGTGTTATCTTGTCTCCCTTTCGTTTTTTGAAAAAAAATCGTTAGTATTGTCGCTTTGAAAGAAGATATCATTCAGATTTGTACTTAGCATTCTTTTTTTCATTCACAAATTAAGAAAGCGGAAAACAAATACATACATGTGCATTTGCATTTAGACTGCTTGTTGACTTTTATTTAGGACAGTGCATCTAGTGTGTGCTCTCTGCTCTATGTTGAAAGGATTTCGTTTCTTTTTCCTTAGTAGCTAGGATTTTCATTGCAAAAAGAAGAGTAAACAATTGTTTATCATCTTAGATTGCATATTTAGGAGTTGTATATCTACATCACGTAGTGAACTTTAAAATCAAACTTCTTAAGAAAGATCAACTGTAAAATGAATTCAATGAACATAAAAATTCTTTGGAACCTAACACACAACATCTAGAAGTCTAGGCTAGAGACGTATTCTGGCGTCGTAAAGCCTGGTAACTGTCGCTTTCATCGTAGGTTGGGTGATTCCTCCTCTTTGAGACAACAAGTACCAGTACGGACTTGTGCTCCCACGTACCGTCGATTATATATTGGGAGACCACAATAGGCTATATCCTTTATCCTTAGGAAGCCATGTCTACCGCCCTATTGATCGCAATGCACTGAACATAGCATTCAGGAAGATTGATTGCCGTACCATAAAAAGTATTCTACAGTTTTGTGATTGGTTTGGTAATCCCTCTGTGTATATTTCCAGAGTAGTCACTTTCGTTCCTTTTCAGACTCCTTAAAGGAAAAGGTCCATCTGAGCACTTGTCACTTCAGGCTCATTAAAAATCGAAGGCAACTAGAGTCATCTTTAGCTTTTTCTGGACTCTTAAAAATTGAAAAAGCAAGTTGTGTCAAAGCGTCTAAAATTTATTTTAATTAGAATAACGTCATTGTTCCCTTGTTGATCTTAGGTTGAGAAAATGGATTCCACCAACCAAGGATTTCCCCTTGGGGGAAATCCTAGTCCTTTCTCCTCTTGGGGAGATGTTGGTGCACCTCATATGGCCACATTGTCCCTTCCAGGACTAACAATTGGCCTACCGGTATGGCTTTTCTCGACCTCTATCGTTCAAAGCACCGTGATTCCTGAGCAATCAAATCAGCAACTAGATGATACTAGAGTTACCCCCCAACCTTCTACTTCGTTTGTTTCTCCCTCTCCTTCTTCCTCTTCGCTTGGTGAAGATAGTAAAACTAAAAACCAAGTAATTGAGAAGAAGAAGAAAGGGAAGGAGAAGAAGAAGAAGGAGCCAATGGCAAAATGGGGCAACCGTACATCATCTAGTGAAAATCCACACACTGCACCATCCAAACCTAAATCTCCATGTGTCATCTGCAAATGGAACCACTATCATCGAGATTTTCCTTGCATCCCACAGATCTTAAGGGACTGGTCTCCCCGCTGGCACAATCTGGTGTTGTCAACCTCTGACGATCATGTTGAGAGTACACCGTCAACTAGTGAAAACGAAGTCACCAGACATAAAGGAAAATCTAAATTTCCTTGCAGACTATGTGAAGGAAATCATGCCCTCCATCGTTGTCCCTTTCCTGGACAAAGCTAAAAGAGTCTTGGATAACCGTCATGCATCACCGCAGCGACTCCCTCCTGGATACAAGAAACTCTTGCCGAGTCCATTTCTAGTTGAAAATCTGACTGATGCACCTTTGTTGTTGGTCAAAGCACCTATCATTGAAGATAAACCCTCTGAGTCCACATCGGACCAAAGTCAATAGGTCAAGACGGCAGTCGACCCCATCTTGTCTTCAGAGGATTCACCTTCAGATGATACAGTCACCAAAGAGAATGAGAATGACACCGTTCAAATTCTTTTCGTAAACACAGACTCCAATGAACATGGGGGCAATCTACCCGTTCCTTTACTGCAGGAAGGAAGTTTGTCAGAGATGTATCCGGCCGTTTATTTGGTCCCACCTCCAAGCAACCTAGTTGTCTCCTTCAATTGGAATCTACTAGGCAGACCCCATTTACCATCTAATGTACCATTCCAAATCATAGTGCAAACTTACAAAATGGTCATGGTTGGTGCCATCATAGATGAAGGGGCTTCTGTGAGTATCCTTTCCTCAACTGCTTGGAAAGCACTTGGTTCGCCATCGCTTTTGCCTGAGATGCGAAATCTGACAGGCTTCGACAAAGGAACTAGTCGACTGTTAGGGATCCTTCCAAATTTGCCTATAACTTTGAGAAGGAAAACCATTTATCTAAACGTGATGGTAATCCAAGGACCTTTAGATTACAACCTTCTCCTTGGGCGTGACTACATTTATAGCATGGGAGCTATTGTTTCCTCACTCTTTTGAGTGATGTGTTTTCCGCATGAAGGAAGAGTGCTCCACCTCGTAGACCAGCTTTCATTCCCTGGTTCACACATAGCTAATAGTCAAATTCCATCCCTAACAAGTATTTTTACACAAGGAATGTCTCATCAATCTCTAGTCCGTCCACCTGATGAACGTGAGTGATTCGGTGGTTGTGACTGAAATCCAGGGGGCATGCACCCTGGTCTGCTTCGGCAGAAAAAATTTAGGTATAGGGTAGGTTTCCGTGGAGGATATATGACTAGTCTGACACACCCGTCCATTTAGGAAAATGGGATTAGACCGGAATAAGATACATCTGTCAGAAGGTATGCCTTTCCTGACAAAACAAATCTTTTTTCTGCAAATTGAAGGGTAACCTGGGAAACTCTACTTCGCTACACCTGGGGGAATGCAAACCTTTTTGCGTGAAAGTGAAAATCGACCATTTATTTTCTAGTTTGTAGATTCTTAACCCTTTAAACTCGTAGGATTGGTCGTTCCTAGCTTACATAATAAAAGGAGTCGGAGCATAATTTCGAATGGTGCAAGCCTAAAAAATGAACCTATTGATGAGACATCCTTATTATACAACTGGCACGAGCAGTTTTACGCGAAGTTCAAGCTCGTTAAAAATTAAACCTAGCAATGAGCATATGTTCCACCAGATTTTAAGCTCATTAAAAAATGAACCCACCTCTGGTAAATAACCATTGCGAACGCATTATCATCAGCTTGTGAGCCTTGGTCGTCATCTTACTATCACCTCCACTCTGTTTTAGCCGATCATTCACCTCCATTTGATTGTTTACCCCTTTTGAGGAACAGTTGCGACGAGTGATTCTGTTAACCATCTTATTAACACTACCATGATTGGAAAGTTCCAACCCTCACCTGGAACTGGCTGCTACCCAAAATATCACTTGTTCCTCAAAAAGGAGTCTCCTTTAAGCTCTTTTCATCTGACTCGTAAAATATGAAAATATTGTTGAGCAATTGGCCTCTCCAGCTCATTAAAGTGATTGGAAGTGCCATCCCTCCTCTATATTTTAATCTTTTTGGACCTGAGGGATTATTACACAAAAAGATCAAGCGTTTGTCTTGTTCGGCTCGTTAAAAATATCGAAAATTCATCCCTTTCGCATTGTTTTATACTTTTTCGGACTTAAGGGATTATACTACGAAAAATGAATATTGGAGTTTCCTTTCCGTCTCTTTTCAGACTCTCTAAAATTGAAAAGGACCGATTTATCCTTGTTGTTAAACTCGTTAAAACAATAGTGACAAACTTGTCCATTCAGACAAGAGCGAGTTTCACTGTAGCTAGGCTCGTTAAAACATAGCGACAGGTTTGCCCAAAGGGAAAATTATAGAACAAGCATATGTTATAGTCCTCAAGCTTGACAAAAATAAAGAGGTACTGGTCAGAAATGAATTGTGAAGAAAACTTGAAGAAACTTTATTGGTAGCAGGTCGCTCTTGAACATGACACTTTCACTCCATCACCATGATTGAGTCGAGTTGGGTTATTCCGTTCACCGGTCACATCACCATTGGTCCACCGTACCATCCAATTTTGTGGTTAATGCTACCAATCCATTTCATTGTCACCGATATGTTCAAGAGAAGTCGCTCAGAGAATTCACCTACCCAGCTTGTGTCTCATCTACTGTAATACCTTCACACTTCAGTCTTTCATGACTGCCACCCTGAACCTTGTATCATCAGATCGTTTTCACCTCTACAAAATCATTTGCTCCTTTCCATGTTGTAGATGTGGGATCCATCAATGCCCTCCTACGACGGGTCACTTCTTGTCGACATCAGCTCATTATCCAAGAAGCCGACCTAGGAACAACCCTTTCAGTACTTTGAAGCTTGCATGCCTCAATGGCAAGTTTCTCCCTTCCGACGACAGGTTTACATTAATGGCCTTCGACTGAAAGATTTTGTGTGGTGTTCAACATCGACTCATGTACTCACATCATGTAAATTGTACTGCAGTACCTTGAGGGTCATCATCATCATCGGTGATTCCTCTCGTGCTTGTTAACAACTTACATCATTGGCTAGTAATCAGGCGATGTCCTTCCATGTTCGACATCAGAACATCTTTTTCACATGGATCGACTTGTACTTTTGGGTGAAGATTGAACGAGTTTTGAAGACCCCAGATCTAGTTTCATCTATCCGGGCTGCGATATATTTAGGAAAATAAAGACATCAAATGTACATCATTGTTGCACAGATAATCATCCAAACTAAGGGATGATGGCTCTACCAGAATCATTAGTATACACACAGATGGTTGTCTATCCTATGTACATGAAAATGGATTTATCAAGCTGAGCATGGGAATGTCTGCCTCAACTAGATCATGAAAATATTATGAAGATAATGTATTGTATTGTATCTTATTACAGGTCACCTTCTAGTTCGAAAAACCTCGGATCCTCATTATAAAGCATTTCACCCGACATCAAAAGATTTACGACCTCATGCTTTAGGGGGCAACTGTTATAGACATATTTGGGCACTGCAACCCCAATCACATATGTCCATAAACCAAGGGCTTCTAAGTCCCTAAAAGTGTTGTTTCATACCCTAAAGGAGCAAGGTCAGCTAATTACATCATCTCCCAAAAGTTATCCATGAAAAACTACTCAGAACTGGTCAAAGCAAGACCATACAAACTGCCCAGTGCTAAGGGTGCAATGCATCTCACCTACCACATGCAAAAAGTGTGATGCATACTGGAAAGCCCTTCTATAGGGTGCGATGAGTGAGAGCAGACAAATGGCACAAGCAGTTTGCTAGGTGGAGACACTGAGAATCTTCTAAAAGCTGCTCATTTGACACTTGCCTCGTTGAATTCGCCCAAGGATGAGTAAGAGATCATGAAATCTCCAAGTGGAACCAAGAACTATCAGAGAGATGACACTAATCAAAATCCCAGAAGCTAAATCACCCCCCTGCAAATATCTATATATCGATCCCTCATCCCAGAGATCCAAAGGTTGGAATTTGGTAATTTACAAAGAGGTGTTGCTGGTTTCTCTTTGAAGACATTGTTGAGTGATCCTGCTTTGTATGAGGTGAAGAGGGCTTTCAAGCTGGGAGGATGGCGCTGGGTTAGACCAAGTGGTTGTAATCCTCTCTTCTACTACTTTTATCAATAAAGCTATTTGATTTTTCCTCCATATTCTTGTGTATCTTTGAATATTGTGTTGATATATGCATTTGTATGGTCAATATATATCTGATCCTATATTATTTACAGTGATAGATCTCTATGCTTTGATGGTATTATGCTGTTGTGATTCTACAGGTGATCTTTGAAGCGGGACAAGTAAGGAAGCAGTGGTGAGATTTTGTTGAAGGGGAAAGGAAACAAGCAAGGAGCCAAGCGAAAGACTAAGGTTCGTACTCTCTGCTTATTTTTCATTTATCTCTCGTAAAGGAAAGCACAAGTGACTTTGGTTTGTTTATTTCTAAGATAGCTACTCATCTTAGTGGGACTAGCAGTTTTGAATAGACACTATTTTTCCCAGTAAAAATCCCATAGCACGTCCAGGACTCTTCGACACATCCGGCTCAACTATTCACGGGTAAGTGGTCTCAACTTGCCTTTTTCAAAATTTCTGTCACTTTTTGCATTATCACTTGTGTGAGTGTTATTTTCTTGATTTATTTGAACACTTGTTGTCGTTTACATGCATACTAGCTTGTACTAGAACCGTTTCAGTTTTTGTTAACATCTCACTACTGTCGCATGCATAAAATTGTTTTGCATGAACGGTCACCAATTTGGAGACTCGCTTCACCCACATGCATGTTGTTATGTTTGTTGAATCTTACATTCAATGTTTGCATGCACGATCAACCACTTCTTCTTACACTTAGTATTGCCATGCATTCACTTTCACATTTTCTTTCAGTAGCCTGTTGGTGAGTCTGGCCAGACTTGGCCCAGACTCTACCTCACCAAGACAACATTGCACAATCCGAAGAAGTAAGGCTCTGTATTCCTCTCCAGAAATGCACATTTCTTCCCAATGATTGTCCTCCATGCTTTCTTTTCACGAATCTGAGGGACAGTGACTGTTGGCCCAAAAAATTGCGCAATGCAGTCACTGAGCCTGCAGTCATTGCTAGCTGGAATTGCACATTGTGTAATTCCAACAGTCAACAATCAGTCTAGATTGCGCATTGTGCAAATCGAGCAGCTAGTCAACCTCCCCAAAGAGACTAGACTCCTTTTTGCACAACTCTGACAGCTAGTCTCAGAGCCTCCCAAAAGAAATTACGCAATCCATGCCTATAATTCCCAAGGTATGTGTTATGTTGTTCCCCAAATTTGCTTTGGTTTTCGTTGATAGATTTCTTGCCATGCATGTCACTTTGTCCCTAGATCTTCTAAGTGTTCATCTGCCTCTTAGTAGTATAGGATCAATGGCCTCCAAGAGAGCAGGATTAAAGGACACTGGCGGAAGTGCAACTGGAGAAGCAGTTGAGCGGGTGTCCTCAAGTCTACCGATCTATGAAGATACCAAGTTGTTTCCAGACAAGGACATCAAGCTGAAATGGAAAGAGGCCAATGATGCATTTTCAAAAACATTTGGGGAAGACCTCGAAGACTGCCAGGTATATGTGAACATTCACAAGTCCAGCTTGTACCAGATTGCATGCAGATACCCTACATTCCCATGTGCGGACATGATTCATTGGATCATCTTGTACATTGATCTTGAGACAATGACCTTGAGCAGTGTCAACGATACGAAGATTGCAACCTTCTGGGCACAAGATTATGATGAGATATATTAGATGTCAAAGCCCGTGAATATCATGGAAACTCCCTTCATCTTACCCAGTAGCAATGCCAACTCCAGAGACATTTTGAAGAACTCGGTAAATGGGCCAGCTAGATTCAGGATGTCACCCAAATAGATCTACAAGACAAAGGTACTGTGGAAGGCGTATCAATATTTGGTCATATTTTCATGTCGATTGTATGGCCAAGGAAGCACGAAAACCTTCCCACAGAGTTAGGTGATCACGCTGAAACAACTGGCCAGAGAAGGAAAACCATGTAACTAGTCCAACAAGTTGGCTCATCAATTGAAGGAACAGGTAACAAAGGCTTGACAGTCGCCTAAAGGTATGAAAGAAGATATCTACATGTTCGCCTACATCTTAGATGCAATTTGTGCCCGACAAGATTTCGCGGGCTTGAAGTGGGCATGGTCACCAACAGAGACTGATGTGAACATTTATTGTAAGTTTTTGTCCAAATGCAGCTTCAGAGGAGTTATCACATGGTTGTCCGATCATTTTCCCACCCCAGTTTACAATATGATATTCGAATAGGATCCACCCTGCATGTCGAAGGCAGCAATGGAGGCACTGATAAACATTTCTAATTGGTATGCCTCACTGTCTGGCACCTTCATACGAATGTACAACACAGAGAAGCCTTTGCATGTTTTACCGAAGTTTTCCATAGACATACTCATCATGCGGGAAGTAGCATATCACATATTAGTAGGATTGACAGCTAGACTACACCAGAAGAAGAAGGCACCTTGGCCCGCTCTTCCATTGCATATTAGCTTATATGAGATCCAAAGTTTCAAGCAAGCGAATGTCGAAGTAGAACAAATGAATAAGTATCCATTCGACCTCTAAAGTTACAATCCATATGACCCACATTGTCTTGTGAAAGGTCACTGTGCGATATTACAATTCAACTAGATCCACAGGGCATTTCCTTGGGTGGAGGAGAACCCATGGAGATATTGCTAAATTTTCTCCAGACCCAAGGAATAGGTCGACTTCATTGTGGAGTGGTTACGGAAGCAACATGAAGCATCATCCCAGAGAGCATCAGAAGTAGCAGCAACAACAGAAGTAAGCATACCAATGCGCAACAAGTGCAAGAGGAAGATTGTCGATCGCATGGAGGAAGAGAAAATTTGAAAGTTCCGAGCAGATCCACTTGTGGAGAAAGTAGCTATGGCTATAGAGGCAAAGAGGCAACATTGCGACAAGCGAATTGCACAAACGCAGAGGGAGAAAAGGAGAATGGAGGAAACAAAGAAGGAGTTGCATGAGTTGAAGGAGAAACTCTGGAAGGAACAAGAGTTGCGCAAATAGGAAAGGGATGCATAGCGGCAATAGGTATAGCAGGGGGCACAACATGTGCAAACGGATGAAATAGCACCCGTATAGGTAGTGGACTCATCAGAACAGCTGGAATCAGGTAGAAAGGGTGAACCATCGCAGGAGTAGGACTTTGCTCGTGAGATAGAGCAAGCACTGCAATAGTTGGATACGGATATGGAGCAACAGGAATTGGAACAAGACATCACCCTCATGCCCCATCACCAAGAGGTCAACTTACCCACTTTACTGCATCCAGAAGATGAGCAAGTATCAAGCAACCAAGGGGGCACTGAGATCCCTGGAGATCAACTGGAAGGAGAGATGCACAACATCTCATTTGACGAGTCTCAACATAGAGTTGTGAAGTCTCAGAGAGTGTCGACTCTGGATGATCATACATCTCCTACGCAAGTTCATGAATGAGTGATCATGTCTAACATGTGAAAACATCCATTAGCCTTGTCCGATGCTACCAGAGTGTATGTCAAAACCACTAGCTCAATTGTTTGCTTTCAAATAGCTTCAAATGAGCGAATGGCTAAGGAACTACAAATGGCCAGGCAAGGATGAGAGTTGGTGACAGCATCCACCCGAACTGAACTGAAGAAGGAAATACTATATGAAGTATTGTCCCTTGACATAGTTATGCAAGCATTGTATTCCAAGTTTGGTACCATGCATAAGGTACTCGTCCATCTCAACGGATGTCAGCGACAATGTGCTATAAGATCACGTATCTTAGCGAACGTGCATGCTCCTGTTGATTACATGAAAACATGGACGATGAGATATAAGGGATCCCCACTCCACTTTCCTAAGATGATGAAGCCTAGAGAGGTCGAACTGAAGGCACGTATCTGAAGTCAAATCCGCAACTATGAAGAGCTCCGTCAACTCATCATTAGTATACAGGCTTCCCATGCACATGTATTCAAGAGTATGGATGTTGTTGTGCGTGCACATGCGATCCCATCTATTGGGACTCTCACCCAAGCGAAGACAAAGGCACAGGTCATATTAGAGCTTGAATCGTACTTTGACAATTTGATGTGCATTGCCACTAGCCTAGACTTGCTCATCAGTGCAGACATCATGCACAAGTATGTTTCTAGTTCGGACACATTGAAGACAATGATGTGCATGCTTTTAGATGAGTTGGACAGAGGAGCCTGAGTAGTGTACCCAAACGTTATGGAGGCAAGAGTTAGGTTCCATAAGGATGTCACCTTGGAGCACAAGGACACCATCGTGGACTACTGATATTGGCATCAGTATACCACTCTCAACCACAATGAAGATGTCGAAGAGTTGGTCTTCCAACAATTGTTTGTGTCATACTAATGTCTAGCATGGCTTCCTTAAGGAATTTTGTCTCACATGGGTACATGTTACACGGTAATTTTTCACTGTCCTCATCTCAGTCGCTCTACTATGTCATGTGTCAAATAAACATGTTCATATCTTCCCACCAATGCAAGAAGACTAAGAAAATTCTCTCTAATTTTGAACATTGACCCCTTTTTTACTAAGTTCCTGCATCGTTGCTAATAAACCATTAAAATCCATGATGGTTCTCTATCATGCACTATATTGTTTCGACGCCATCGCTAGTCCCCAGTTCATGACCTATGATGATCCAGATTTGGCAAATTAGTTCAAACAGTTGGCCTTCTGGATGTTTCTAGAGCTAGTTGGATCAGTTGGGGTCACCTTTCCGCCTCTAGGATGATGGTTCCATCTTTTGTGCTACCTTCCTTGAGGATAAGCTCCCTCTCCCTCATTTCATGGAGGCTCCTCCTCCTATAAAATCACTCATCATTGCTATGATCTGCTAGTTCCTTAGTTGCTAGTTCTTTTGGTTGTACAGTGCTGCTGTTGCTTTTGATTTTGGTAGATAGTTTTGGTGTGAGTGTGACAAGTGTGGGATTGCTTTATAGTTTGCAAGAAGGTGTGGAGTTCCCTTAATCTTGTGTTAAAGCTGGTGAATGAGAGAGAGAGATATATTGCTATTTGGGAGACCCATATTTGAGAGTGAATGCTTGAAGAAACACACTGGTTGGAACCTCTGAGAAGGCTTGCGACGTCAAGACTTGGTTGTAAGCTTTTCTCTTGATTTATTATTAATACAATCAATGATTATTTCCTATGTCTTGTATGTAATTTACTTGATAGCTCATGAATTCTTGAATTTATGACTAAATAGATCATTATTGTTTCTCGGTTAGGTGCTCTATTATTTCTTTGTGGTGTTTCAAGTTGATCGCTTGTTAAGGAGAAGGAGATGGAAGCTGGAGAAGTGCAACGGAACTTCATCAACCACCGGTTTGAGGTAGGCCTCCAACGATGACTATTTAAGGGAATTAATTGTTGTTTTGTCCTTGCTGTGACTAGACCCACTCTAGGCTAGAGGGGTTGCCTCTGTCCGCAGAGGGAACACTTTCTTGCATCACAGTACATGTGCATTGTAATGTAACATCTTGTCAAGTGTAAGTCAAGTGTTGATAGTTGGATGTAACAGTGATAGACTAGATCAAGAGTCATGAGAGTAAATGAATTGTCACAAAGTGGAATGTCAAGGGTCACCCCACCCTTTGCTATAAATAGTCCCTCATAACTCATTGTAAAGGCTTTTGGTCAACCAATCTTCCAATAAGACTATCTTGGAAAGAGCTCGGACATTATTGTAATGAGCCTTGGCTTATCCACTACGCATATCTAGTACATCTCTTTGGAGGAGCAGGCGGTTGTGGCTATAACATTCCATTGTCGAAACTAGTGGTTGGACATGGATGTATTGTATGATTGGAACTTACACTTCTTAATATAATAAGAGCTAGCACATTTCATGCATATGTTGTATTGTATTCTATGTTATCTAGTTTACTCTAAATGATTTATGTATTTGTTTACTTAAGCATGCATGTATAGTTATCTATGTATGTATGTATGAATCTTTCTGAAATGTGTTGTTGGTTTAACCATCACTTTGGATTTCTAGCTAACTTGCCTTGCATGTTGTGATGCTTCTTTGCTTGTGTATTCCCTTCTTAACTCCGTGTTATCATAGGTTTCCAAGGGTTGCACTCATCTCAACCACCGTGTGTTAGAACCACTCATGCACCTTCCTTGGCTCACTGCATCCATCACACCCTTGCTACCAACAGAGTTATATTACTTGCCTCTGTGCAAAATCGCGGTCAAGGAATTACCGTATGACCCACTGTTGGGACTCCTACACCAAACGGTCTGAGATCTAATTGGGACTTCTAACTGGGGAGATCCCCTGACATGTTGGTGGGTCCAACACTGTCAACATTTTTGGCACTAGGAGGAGAGCTAGATGACAATCTGTGTCCTCTCATCCTATTTTGAACCTTTTCATATCTATCATGGATTCTTGCACTCTTCTCCCTCCACGATGTTTTTCGAATCATGAAGATGTCACCATCACGAGGGTGATTTTCGATCACTTTTCCACTTACACATATGATGGTGAAGGCGAAGTGGCCCGGCATGAGTTCTTACATGACTTTCTTTCCTTCCATCCAAGCCTCCTCTGTTCATTCTTGACATCTTTGATGAACCTTCCGTCCATGATTTTGCATGTGTATCTTCATCTACGGATGCACCCATTGTTGATCACTCGCAGGACACACCAGATGTCAGTCCATCATTCGACAATGGAGAGGATAAGCTATTCATTGAAAATCCGCTTGATCTTTCATCTGCCTTTTCCGACAACACAAAGGGTGAATTTGTCTGCTTTTCATCTACCCCTCTGTTTGATTCATCAAATCATGAGGATGCTGATGAAATCATTGATTTTTCTAATTGTGGCTATCATGATCCATTTACTTCCCCTTTCAATCACGATCTTGATTCTATCATAGTTTATTTTTTGAAGCCACCAGTTTGTGATGATCTATCTGATGATGAAGTCGAAACACCCAAGACTGTCGAGGTACTTCAGCCCGAGTTGATGGTTATGTCAGGTCCTTGTTGTCCTGAGGTTGGTTTCACTTCCAATTAGGAAATTTTTCAATCACACCAGGCTCCTCATCACTCATTTGTATGCATTGAAGATCAATCTCACACACAGATCATGCTTCCTCTACTTGCACTGCATGATCCCATCGCTCATGCATTGGAGGAATATTACATTGCAAGGAGATGTGCATGACGTAGGTTGTCTTTGTTTCTTTCATTTGCTTCCATGTCACAGTCAATAATGTGTGTATGCTTCACAGCTGCATGCGGTGTCACATGGCGCCATGATAAGTCCACAAAATGCTCGTCATGCACTTGCATTCACTTATGTCCCGTGGGAACTTTGAAACATGAGGAGTGTTTGTCTTTATTGTTATATCTTTCTTGCTTGATGCTTCGAACAACTGGGTTGCTCACGGACCAACTCTTCACCAACATGGGTCAACCGATGCACTGGTGGCTACATTGGAAATATCACTTCAAGTGATCAGGCCCATGCACCGTTAGCTTAGGAGTAGGAGTAGTGTTTGCTTTCAATTTTTTTTCTTGCATGCTTGTTTGCTTACTTTCTTCGCTTGTTTGTTTTATTTTATTTTTCATTTTTTTCTGCTTTTTTTTTTCTTTGTTACTTGTTTTCTTATTTTTGTTTGTAGGTTAGTTTCGCATGAAACCATGTATGACTCTTGAAACAATCTAGGTAAAGTACAAGAGGCCTTGTGCAACTATCACTACTTGGTTATCTATCATCATGCCTCTATGTGAAGAGCTTGTTACTTTTATTCCATGATACGTCTGTTAGAAAATTATATATTACGGAGCAATGGAACACATAAAATATTGCAGAAATATAAACACAGAAAATGCACAAAACAAGAGAGACGCAGATATATGTGGTTCACCCAGTTTGGGCTACATCCACCCCGAACAGCCAGTCCTTCCTTTCTATTATCCAGCAAAATGAAGAGACACAACCTACAGCAAATCCGCTGTAATATCCTCTGTTTTCTCTCACAGTCTCCTCTTTGTTTTTCACTCACATAATACACATCTATCACATAGCCTCAAATACAATACCCTCATACAAAGAGAGGGGTTGCCTTCTAAGGCAAAAAACCCTAAACTAAACATAAGTTCTACCGTCAGATCATCCGCCTAATGAACGGCCCAGATTGACTAGAAATTACTATACTTTTACAAGGCAATTTTACAGCTGTTTTTAGCTTCGGGGGCAGCCCCCGCCCTACCCTGGACCCCCCCTGCAGCGAATATTTTACAGGCGGCGTTGCTGCCCCCATTTCGAACTGGGGTCCTATGTGGCGATACCTTTGAATATAGAAGACAATCAAGCTCCACACCCAACAACTTCGATGGAAAATATGTACTGTTCAAAGTGAACCTTGGTAAAAACACAATGCTTGCGTGCTAACTAGTGTCACCTACTCTAGTCGATTGTTTTTGGGTTAACCCTTGTCAGCTCAGTCAAGTAGAGTAAGGTGAGGGGGGAAATATTAAAGGGCATGTCAAAGATATAATAAACCACTTCTCTGTAGGAACAACCTCTTCTTCTCTCAATAAGTTGGGATCCCTCTTCTGCCTCTGAAATGAATAAGTGTTATGCACAATAATGAAATAAATGAAAGTGAAAAAATTCAAAAATGGAAAATGAATATGTCAAAAGAAGAGAAAGGCTTCCTGCACAGAGAGGTGATGCAAGTAACTCTGTTGGGGTACTGACCAGGCTCGCTAGCAGCAGAGCCATGCTTGTGTTCCTATGTGACTCCGTCGGGGTACTGTTCAGACCTCCTGGCAACAGAGAAACACCAGAGATGAAACTAAGACTCTGACGACTATACTGCTTGTGCACCAATATACCCCTCAACGCCAATCAAAACTAATGTGTTTCCTTGGCTTGGAATGTGTGTCAATTGAACAAGAGCTTGGCAGATGCTACATATTACAATCGAGCTAGTGTGAAACCAAGATGAACTGAGAACTGAACAATACTTCCAGAGGTGTTAGACTTGATTTTCATGAACAAGGTCCATTTAGAGAGCTTGAGTTCTACCAGCATGTCACTAAGTGTTGTAACGGCTACAACCACCCTCCATAATTTTTCCTTAGCTTTGTTTTGGAGGCTCCCTACAAACCTTTGACAGCACCATGTCTTGCTTCGTCAAGTACACAAGCTTCAGTGTTTTTTCTTGCAGAAAGATAGTCTGTCTATCAAAGCTTTATGCATTCCCCTCATAAGTTGTTCCTCTAAACTTGGTCCAAGTGAAGGCTGAGAAAATCCCTCAAAAAATTGTGCAATTCTGGAGGGAAACCAACCTTCCCTCCATAAATTGTGCAATTTTGTTTGGTAGCCTACTAGGCTCCAGAATTGCGCAATTCTACCAGTCAGCCTTCATCCAGAAAATTGCGCAATTCTTCCCAACAGGGCTGCTCAGCCCAGGAATTGCGCAATCCCGAGTAGCATTCAGCTACACTACCTAGAAATTGCACAAATCTCTTAGGTAGCTAGCCCAGCACCCTTCCAAAAAATCACATTTTCTCCCAACAATTGAGCAGCCTCTTACATGTGCAGTTGGGTTGATCAGTTCCACCCGAGACCAAGGAAACTTGACTTGCATGCATGGCTTGCATTTTCCTAGAATAGCAAAAGGCAACATGCAAAAAAGCATCCCTTGATTTAGGGAGCTATTTTTAGCAGCTGGAGGTTACATGCAAAGTTCATTTTAGAATCTTTCCTCCAAGTGTCGCTTTTTCCTAGATTTGTGGCATGTGCGTCATGAGCCTAAACTTATTTACTCGACACATCAGAGCTCATTTTTTCACATCTATCTTGGAGATCTGACATCCCACAGTACATCCAGGACTCTTTGACACATCTGGCTCAACTATTCATGGGTAAGTCGTCTCAACTTGTCTTTTTCATCATTTTTGTCGCATTTTGTGTTTTTTCTTGTGTGAGTGTTGTTTGCTTGATTTCGTTGAATGCTTTCTATCATTTACATGCATACTAGCTTATACTAGCATCGTTTCAGTTTTCATTACCATCTCACTATTGTCGCATGCATGAAATTGTTTTGCACTAGCGGTCACCGATTCGGCGACTCGCTTCACCCACATGCATGTTGTTCTATTTGCTAAATATTTCATTCAATGTTTTCATGCATGATCAATCACTTCTTCTTACACTTAGTATCACCATGCATTCACTTTCACATTTGCTTTCAGTTGCTAGTCAGCGAGTCTGGCCAACCTTGGCCTGGACTCTACCTCACCAAGACAGCATTGCACAATTTAGAGAAGGAAGGATCTATCTTCCTCGCCAGAAATGTGCATTTCTACCCAATGACTTTCCTCTAGGATTTATTTATGAAAATATAAGGGATAGTGACTCCTGGACCAGAAAATTGCGCAATGTAGTCACTGAGCTTGTAGTCATTGCCAACTAGAATTGTGCATTGTGCAATTCCAGCAGTTAGCCTAGATTGTGAATTGCGTAAATCTAGTAGCCAGTCAACCTCCCTAGACAGCTCAAACTACTTTTTTCACAGGTCTGGCAGCCGGTCTCCCAGCCTCCCAAAATAAATTGCGCAATCCCTACCTATCATTCCCAAGGTATGTGTTATGTCGTTCCTCAAATTTGCTTTAGTTTTTACTGACATATTTCTTGCCAGGCATGTCGCTTTGTCTCCAGATATTTTAGGTGTTCATCTGCCTCTTAACAGTATAGGATCAATCACCTCCAAGAGAGCAGGATCAGAGGACATTGACGAAAGTGCAACTGGAGCAACAATTGAGCGGGTGTCCTCAAGTCTACCAATCTATGAAGATGCCAAGTTGTTTCTAGACAAGGACATCAAGATGAAATGGCAAGAGGTCAATGATGCATTTTCAGGAACATTTGGGCAAGACCTCGAAGACCACTAGGTATACATGAACATTCATAATTCTGTCTTATACCTGATTTCATGCAGACACCTCGCGTTCCCATGTGCGGATTGTTACATTGGATTGTCTCGCACACTGATCTCGAGACGATGACTTTCAAAAGTTTCAGCAAGATGAAGATTGCAACCTTTTTGGCATAGGATTATGATGAGATGTGTCACATGTCGAAGCCCGTGACTATCATGGAGACTCCCTTCAGCTTAACCAGTGGTAATTCCAACTCCAGAGACATTTTGAAGAACTCGGTAAAGGAGTCAGCTAGATTCAGGATGACACCTAACCAGATCTACAAGACGAAGATATTGCAGAAGTCGTATCAATACTTGGTCATATTTACATGTTAACTGTATGGCCAAGGAAACACAGAAACCTTCCCATAGAGTTGGGTGATTATGCTGGACCAACTGGCCAGAGAATGAAAACCATGTAACTGGTCCAGCATGTTGGCTCATCAGCTGAAGGAATAGGTAACAAAGGCTTGACAGTCACCCGAAGGTATGAAAGAAGAGATCTACATGTCTACCTACATCTTAGATGTAATCTATGCCTGACAGGAGTTCCCAGGCTTGAAGTGGGAATGGTCACCGGCAGATACTTCTATGAACACTTATTGTAAGTTGTTGTCCGAATGTAGCTTCAGAGGAGTAAACACAAGAGTGTCTGATCATTTTGTCACCCCAGTTTACAAGATGATATTTGAAGAAGATCCACCTTGCATCTCGAAGGTAGAAATGGAGGCACTGATAGACATTGTTGATTTGTATGCCTCACTGTCTGGCACCTTCATACGAATGTACAGTGCGGAGAAGACTTTGCATGTTCTACCAAAGTTTTCCTTGGACATACTCGTCATGCAGGAAGTAGAATATCACATCTTGGTAGGATTTACAGCTAGATTGCACCGGAAGAAGAAGGCACCTTGGCCTGCTCTTCCCTTGTGGATTGGGTTATACGAGATCCATATTTTCAAGCAGGCAGATGTTGAAGCAGAATAGATAAAGAAGTATACATTTGACCTTCGAAGTTACAATCCGTATGACCCACATTGTCTTGTGAAAGATCATTGCACGAGAGTACAGTTCAACTAGATCCACAGGGCATTTCATTGGGTGGAGGAGGACCCATGGAGATATTCCTATAGTTTCTCCATACCCAATGAATAGGTCAGCTTCGTTGTGGAGTGGTTAGCATAGCAACATTAAGCAACATCCCAAAGAGTACCAGAAGCAGCAAAAGTAATCATACCCGTGCACTACAAGGGCAAGAGGAAGATTTTTATCGCATGGAGGAAGAGCAAAGCTACAAGTTCTGAGCAGATCCACTTGTGGAGAAAGAAACTATGGCTATAGATGAAACGAGGCAACCGCGTGACAAGCGAATCACACAAAGGCAGAGGGACAAAAGGAGAATGGAGGAAATGGAGAAGGAGTTACATGAGTTAAAGGAGCAACTCCAGAAGGAACAAGAGCTACGCAAACATGAGAGGGAGGCACAGCAACAACAGGTACGACAGGGGGAAAAACATGTGTAAACAAATGAAACAACACGCATATAGGTACTGGACTCATCAGAATAGCTGGCATCAAGAAAACAAGGTGAACCATCGTAGGAGCAGGACTTTGATTATGAGATAAAGAAATCACTTCAACAGTTGGATACGAATATGGAGCAAAAGGAATTGGAACAAGACATCGACCTCATGCCTCATCACCAAGACATCGACTTACCCGCTTCACCGCATCTAGAATATGAACAAGTCTCAAGCGACCAAGAGCGCACTGAGATCATTGGCGATTAGCCGGAAGGAGTGATGCACAACATCTAATTCGACAAGTCTCAACATAGAGTTGTGCAATCTCGCAGAGTGTTGACTCTGGATGATCATACATCTCCTATGCAAGTTTAGGAACGAGTGATCATGTCTAACGTGCGCAAACATCCAGCAGCCTTGGCTGCTGCTACCAGAGTGTATGTCGAAGCCACTAGCTCAAGTGTTCACTTTCTGGTAGCTTCAAATGAGCGAATGGCTAAGGAACTACAGATGGCCAAGAAAGGAGGAGAGTTGGTGATAGCGTCCACCCAAACTAAACTAAAGAAGTCAATACTAGATGATGTATTGTCCCTTGACACAGTTATGCAATCGTTTTATTCCAAGTTTGGTACCATGCATAAGGCAGTCGTCCATCTCAACAGATGGCAGCAACGATGTGCTAGAAGGGCACGTATCTTGGCAAACATGCATGTTGTTGTTGATTACATACAAACATGGATGATGAGATATAAGGGAGCCCCACTCCACTTGCCTAAGATGATGAATCCCAGAGTGGTCGAGCTAAAGGCACGTATCCAGAGTCAAATCTGGGACTATGAAGAGCTCTTGTAGCTCATCACTGGTATACAGGCTTCTCATGCACGTGTATTCAAGAGTATGGATGTTGTGGTGTGCGCACATGTGATCCCATCTATTGGGACTCTCACCCAGGAGAAGATAAAGGCACAGGTCCAACTAGAGCTTGACTCGTACTTTGACGAGTTGATATGCATTGCCACCAGCCCAGACTTTCCCATCAATGTAGACATCATGCACAAGTATGTTGCTAGTCCAGTAGCGTTGAATACAATGATGAGCATGCTTTTAGACGAGTTGGATAGAGGAGCCCAAGCAGTGTACCTGAACACTATGGAGGCAAGAGTCAGGTTCCGAAAAGATGTCACCTTGGAGCACAAGGACACCATCGCGAACTACCGATCTTGGCATCAGTATGCTACTATCAACCATAATGAAGGTTTCGAAGAGTTGGTCTTCGAATAGTTGTCTGAGTCATAGTGATGTCTAACATGACTTTCTCAAGGCATTTTGTCTCACATGGGTACGTGTGCGTTGTAATGTACCGTCTTTTCAAGTGTAAGTCAAGTGTCGATAGTTGGATGTAACAATCATAGAGTAGATGAAGAGTCATGAGGGTAGATGAACTATCACAAAGGGGAATGTCAAGGGTCACCCCACCCTTCACTATAAATAGTCCCTCATAACTCATTGTAAAGGCTTTTGGTCAACCAATCTTCTTATAAGACTATCTTGGAGATATCTTGGACAGTATTGTAACGAGCCTTGGCTTCTCCACTGTGCGGAGCTAGTACATCTCTTTGGAGGAGCAGGTAGTTGTGGCTGTAACGTTGCGCTATCAGAACTAGTGGTTGGACATGGATGTATTGTATGACAAGAACTTACACTTCTTAATATAATAAGAGCCATCACGTTTCTTGCATATGTTGTATTGTATTCTATGCTATCTGATTTACTCTAAATTATATATGTATTTATTTACTTATGCATGCATGTATAGCTATGTATGTATGTATGTATGTATGAATCTTTCTAAAATGTGTTGTTGGTTTAACCATCACTTTGGATTGCTAGCTAACTTTCCTTCCATGTTATGATGCATCTTTGCTCCTGTGTTCCCTTCTTAACTCTGTACTATCACAGGTTTCCAAGGGGTGCACTCATCTCAACCCCAGTGTTTTAGAACCTCTCATGCACCTTCCTTGGCTCACTACATCTGTCACACCCTTGCTACCAATAGAGTTATCTTACTTGCCTCTGTTTGAAGTCACGGTCAACGCATCAACGTACAACCCAATGTTGGGACTCCTACACCAAATGGTCTGAGGTCCAATTGGGACTTTTTACTGGGGAGATCCCCTGACATGTTGGCGGGTCTAGCACCATCAACACCTCCTCATAAGAAACAAGGATGGATCCCTAGGCCACAAAGTGTTTAGAAAGAAGACACAAACAGATAATTACCTTCATGCAGATTCACACCACCAACCAGCTCAAAATATGGGTGTTCCTCAATCACTCTTTACTATAGCCTGTATAATATTGGACGAGTGTTATGAAACCAGCTCAAGAAAAAGATAGAAAAGATAGATCAACACCTTAGAATTCAGCCTCTTCGAGGGGGAAACCTCCTTTACATTACATAAATGAAAAATTCTTGGATGATACAAGTGAAAGACTTCCTTTCTATATGTAGGAGTCTAAGGGGTCATAACATAATCATAGCCGACATAACAATAATAATGTAAGGGCACAATAATAACAATAGTGGGCTTCTATGTGGCACAATAGTAACAATATGGGCACTACATGGGTACATCAATATAATAAGTGGGTTGTACTAATAACAATAAGGGGTTACACTAGTAGTATAGGGGCCTAACATGCCCCTCTCCTTCAAAAATCATTGTCCTCAATGCTTAAGTAGTTCTTGATGCTTCTGTATAAAATTATTGTCCTCCCATGTGGAATATTCAGTGGGTAAGTTCTTCCACTTGATGAGATACTCTGAACTTGATCGATTTCGTAGCTGCCGAGTTATTGTTTCTGTGACTGCTCCAAGTTCCAATATGATTTTTCCTTCCTCTTCAATTTCTGGCAATATTGTTTGAATTGGGATCTTTTGCAACTTTTGAATAAGTGGCCATACTTCTTCGTCCTTCTTCCATTCATCCCTTGCTTCGTTTATCCAATCTGGTTGGATAATAGAAATAGCACAAAACAATGCTTCCACATCCTCATCCTTGAAGAGTCTTCCCATTCGGTAAGGTCGCCATTTTTTAAGTGCATGTAGTATTGCCAACATTTCATTCTCATAAATAGCTTGCTTGATATGTAGCAGTAAAAATACCCAATCACCTACATCAAAACATTTTTCACTACGATGTTGATCTACCTGTTGCTTCGTTTGATTTTGCACCGAAGTGGCGTTATCCTTTAAAAGTTGGAGAACTTGTTGTTGATGCTCGATGTGATCTTTCTTTGCTTGAACCTTTTTCTTCTTGATATGTCCTTCTATCTCTAGAGTTTGAGTGGTAATTTCTTCCAATCCTTTAAAAGATATGGTCGGATTCATTTCTTGATGCTCAATGTGATCTTTCACTTATTGAAAATTTTTCTTCTTGATATGTCCTTTTATCTTGACAGTTTCAGGAGTGGTAATTTCGACCAATGAATTACAAGATATGGTTGGATTCATTTCTTCTTTCTCGATGTGATCTTTCACTTCTTGCACCTTTTTCTTCTTGATATGTCCTTCTATCTTGAGAGTTTTAGGAGTGGTAATTCTTGCCAATGCTTTACAAGATATGGTCTGATTCATTTCTTCTTTCTCTGAGGTGGGGTCCTGGCGTATATCCTCTTCTTTTGATGTTTCTTGATCCTTTTCTTCCTCCTCTTCATATTCTATGTAAAATAGTTTCTTCTCAGCACACTTATGACCTTTAGTGCATTTGCTATCACGATTGTAACAAAGCCCCTTTTCTCTTTTTTCTTCCAATTGTTGTGGTTTAACCCTTGTAGGTTGTGGAAGGTTGGGAGAAACAACACTTCCATCTTTATAGTTGTGAGGGGTATGCTTCCTGGTTTCCATAATTTTTCTTTCCACTATATCACAAAACCCTTTTACTCTTTCCAATTGTTGTGGTGTTGCTTTAAAGAATGTGTTTCTCTTTGTATCCTCATAATGTGCTATCATTACCTCTGTGAAAATTGACCACGTAACAAGTCGTTTACGAGAACAAAGCCCTTCATACCATAAAAATTGATCCGATTCTAAATATGAAGATGCAATACATACCTTTTGTAACAGTGGTACACCATGTAGATCAAAATATTGCTCCATTTGAAGTATCCAATTTACTGGATCCTTGCCATCAAACTTCCTCATCTTGCTTTTTCTTGATTTTAGGAGCTCGATATTGAAACGACTGTAACTCTATACTTTTGGATCTTTAAGTTCTGAAATTGTGACCTATAGTAGCCCTCTGTGTCCTCTTTCCAATGCCACCAGTCGGATCCAAATTGGATTCTCCAAGAAAGAGTTATGCACAATCTCCCAAGATGACCTGATTATAGACCTTTCTAGAAGGGCGAATTCGTATGAAGTGCCACGTGTCACCGTTTCAACCTTTGGATCTGAAAAATATATACAAGAAACTGTAGTCTATCCTCTTTCTGTACCTTCTTACAAAATTTCAATCCAATCCTCAGAGAGAAATTTATGACGATTTTTCCCAAGTCACCTGTTTGGAATGTAATTCAGGAGTCTGCAAAAAGACCAACTTCCTCAAATCATATCTCCACAAATATAGCACAAAAAGCTCTGAAATTCAGTCCCAAGGTTCCGTGCGATTTCTTCACAAATGGGTTTTTTTTTAAACTTCTAAAACGTTGCAGAAAAAAAGTTATAGTGAAAATGCCACGATGACCTGTTTGGAGTAGCGAAACCCTAGAATCCAAAGCTCTGATACCAAATGTTATGAAACCAGCTCAAGAAAAAGATAGAAAAGATAGATCAATGCCTTAGAATTTAGCCTCTTCGAGGGGTCAACCTCCTTTACATTACATAAATGAACAATTCTTGGATGATACAAATGAAAGACCTCCTTTCTATATATAGGAGTCTAAGGGGTCATAACATAATCAGAGCCGACATAACAATAATAATGTAAGGGCACAATGATAACAATAGTGGGCTTCTATGTGGCACAATAGTAACAATATGGGCACTGCATGGGTACATCAATATAATAAGTGGGTTGTACTAATAACAATAAGGGGTTACACTAGTAGTATAGGGGCCTAACAACGAGATTCACACCGAAGAGGAGATCATCCCATTCCTTGATATCATCCTCATAAGAAACAAATATGTATCCCTAGGGCACAAAGTGTTTAGAAAGAAGGCACATACAGATAATTACCTTCATGCGGATTCACACCACCACCTAGCTCAAAAGGTGGGTGTTCTTCAAACCCTCTTTACTAGAGCCTATAGAATAACAGATGAGATTCACACCAAAGAGGAGAGCATCTCATTCCTTGATATCCTCCTCATAAGAAACAAGGATGGATCCTTAGGGCATAAAGTGTTTAGAAAGAAGGCACATACAAATAATTACTGTCATGCAGATTCGCATCACCACCCAGCTCAAAATATGGGTGTTCTTCAAACCATATTTACTAGAGCCTGTAGAATATCAGATGAGATTCATACCGAAGAGGAGATTACTTACTTAAGAAAAGTATTTACAAGCTTAGGATATAATAATAAATACATCATCAAAGCCATCTAGAAAGCCAAATCTGAAAGCAGGAAAGATAAATCTGAAAACCCCCAAACTGTTAATACTTACCTTCCATATACTCATGGAGTCACTGGCAAGCTGGCTAAAGTTCTCATGAGGAAAGATATCAAAACTTCATTCAAACCCATAACGACTATTAAACAAAGAAAGAAATATGTCAAGGACAACCCAGAGCACCTCCAATGGAAAGGTGTTTATATGATGAATTGTTCTTGTGGGGAATACTATATTGGGGAAACACGTACATGTATCAAGAACAAGATTAAAGAGCATGGTGCAGATATCTGAAATGAAAGAACTCAGTCTTCAGCTTTAGCTGAGCATGCAGGAAAGACAAACCACCATATCTACCTTGAAGACACAAAGATCATTTCCAATGAAAAAAATCTTTTTAAATGTAAAGTGTGGGAGGCCCTTGAAATCATCAAGCACCCACACAACCTCAATAAGGATGGAGGCTTCGAAGTTAGTAGACATTGGATTTCCCTTCTCCCACGCAATGAATAAAATGCTCTCCCTTTCACATCATCCTTACCATTCTTCATCATTCCCGCACCTCCGACCCCTACTCGTCCCAATTCTCTCCTATATCACATTCCCCCTCTTCTCCTAAACATTTCCCTATCACCCTCTCATGCTCCACCCCTGTGAATTTTATTAGCCCTCCCCCCTTTTTGAACCCCCCCCCCCCTTCTTTGACCCAATCCTTTGTTAACCTAGCTCTACCCCTCTCTTACCCATAATAATAATATTAAGTATTATTAAGTAATATTTCTTATATAATATAGTAACTTGATTTGATATTAGGTATAGTTAAGATTCATATTAAAATATAATATCAGTAAACTAATAACATAGGCTTAAAAAATCAATAAATCAAAATACTAGTAAAGTGATAAATTAATACTACTCTTCAATAAATAAAAAATAAAAAATAATTTATAATTTAATTAAAATGAAATTTATTAAAGAACTTTGAAAAAATTATTACAAAAATTTGAAAACATAAATTTAGTAATGAGTTTAATAATATCAAGATTTATATTAATTGAGATTAATATAACTTATATTAAAATATATTAGCAATAAATTAAAGCATTAATTTAAAAAAATCATTATTAAAATAAAATAGAATATCATAAAAATATATATAAATAAATAATTTATTAATTAAGTGACAAAATAATAAAAATGAATTGAAATAAAAAAGTGAATATTCACCTTGATGATCTAGGTGGATCTTCAGACACCATGGCATGGAAACACTCGAAAATCAAAGTGATTAGAATGATGTCAAACTAGGACCAGAGCGTAGATCTTGTCTTCTTGATCGCGAAGGTGCAAATGGTTCGTCAATCCGAGTCTAGATGATGAAGTTATCGCGAAAAGAGTTGCCTTGGTTCCTTTGAAAAAGGAGGTTTTTTCATAAAAAATGGACTTAAAGCCTTTATAAGGCAAATCACATCAGGAATCATGCCAAGGGTGGACTTAAGGCGAGCCTTTGGAACCCCCGATCAATGATCTCTGATATCGGAGTCGGGGGCAGGAAATCGGCGATGTCAGAAGGCTTAAAACATGCGATCAGGGATCAAATCGGCAATCAGCGTCGGCAATTGGCGTCGACGGATGCCAAAGGTAGAACCCCTGGGCCGATGTGATAGTGATATGTGATTTAATCTAAACCATTGGATCAGGAAGCAGATCAACGACCACGATTAAATCGGCGATTGGAATGATCGGCATTGGCGATTGGCGATCTGTGATGCGATTTAATCTCAACCATCGAATCAAGAAGCAGATCAACGACCATGATTAAATCAGCGATCAGAATGATCGGCATCGGTGATCAGCGATCTGCGATCCTAGCTTGCGATATAGTGCGGACCCGATAAGTTTATAAGCCCGATTTTATAAAATTTGAAATCTGAACTTTTGGATTTTTCACTGTTTTTCAGGTTTTTGTCATATCATTTTAAAACGATAAAAAGGCCTATTTTCAGAGGTTTGTTGCATCGCCGATGCTTCTATGCAAATGGTTTCCATTCTAAACAAAACAACCCTGATTCTTATGTAGCTTTGTCCCAAACGTGTTATAAAAACACGATGGGTAAGAGAGAGCTGGGGGGGCATGCCAGAGGGAGAGAGCCTATGCTAGAGAGCCCGAGAGCCTGTGCTGGGGAGTGCTACAGAGCCTGAGTGCCAGAGACCTAATTAAGGAGGATGCACCCGATGGAGAGCCACAGAACGATAGGTCCAGGTAGAGACAGAGACATCTAGAGCGCCGCAAAGCCACAGAGAGATACAACGACATAGCCAGAATGCTATGAAGCCAGATAGCCGAGAGCTACAGAGCCGAGAGTCCAGAGAATTTCTTCTCTTTGTGATCGATTCATATTTTGATCGATTCTTCTTGCAAATAGAGGTTGTGAGATCGATGTTTTAACGAGCTTCAGCTTATTGATAGCTGTTTCAGATGCCCTGCTTCTTCATATGGCCATTTGTAATGAGATTGTGACAGATTGGTAGCGGACTGTGCATACGCATTGATAATGTGAAGAGATGTTCACTGTGGATTGTTTTATCCACTTCTTCATTCACATCTTCAGATGGCCCATGGTGGTGTGAGGTATATGATTTATTCATATATTTCTTCTTTTACATTATGCTACAGATCCTTGATTGATATTGATGCAGGATCTTCTTTATTTCTTGTTGTCATGATTCCTTGCTTCGTGTTATGTAGAATCATTCACATGATGTACTGTCTATCATAACTCTTTATGTTATGCTTTGAGATCCCTTGTTGTATGTTGCTGGGATACTCTTGTTGTCATCATGCATGTGTTTTGTTTTGACATCCCTTTTGTGCCATGTTGGTAGGATGCGCACCATACTTGTTTTTGTGTCATACTGATAGGAGTCTTTTGATTGAGAGTTCTAGCTGTGGAACATCTCTTAGAGCCACTCCTGCATGAGGGAAATTTTCCTTGTATGATCGAGACACTAGACAACACATAATGCAGCGGCTTGCACCATCTTGACACTGGGGCCCAGAGACGTAGTCCCTCTTGGATGAACTCCGTTATCAACAACTTTTGTTTTCATGCATTGATGATTGTTATGTTCCTCTTCTTTACATTCTACAGCTATATTTTTTAATTCTCTTTTAAAAAGAAATTTTAACACATCATGAAAGTAAAAGGTCTTGGAAAGGTCCTTCTTCAAACCCAGACCTGGATCAAGTGGTATCAGAGTAGGTCTTTGCATTGACGTGAACTACAGTGTGAACAATGACAGAGGATGAAAGAGCAATGTACGAGACAATGCTTAACATTTCCAAGAAAGTGGAAATTGTGTACGAAACTCTACAGAAAGAGACAGAGGAAAAGGAGTGATTACAGCTTCAATTGAAAGCCACAAAGGAGGCCATGAAAGAACTAAAGCAAAACAAATATAATCTTCAAACAGAGAATGATGAATTGAAGATGTGTCTACATGAAGAGAAGGAGGAGAAACAAAGTTTGCTACTACAGCTGCAAGTAAAGGACGAGGCCTTGGAAAAGCTGCAGCGTAACCCATGTGAGGTAAAAATTAGCTCTCCATCTTCATGTATGTTTCTTGATGATGATTTCACTGTGTTTGAAAATCACACCATAGGAATTGGCTCCAAACTGTTGAAGAGAATGGGATATAAAGGAAAAGGCTTGGGCATTAATGGCCAAGGCATTGTCAATCCTATCAAAGTAGAGGAATTACCCCGTCAGGCAAGACTTGGGTATGTCAGGAAAGAAGTTGGGGAATGCGCTGAGAGAGTTAGTGATCCACCAACAATGGATGATGAGTAGCCCTCATCAGTTCTTTCCAAATCAAAAGAGAAGGTAAAAGATGTTGATTTCCTTTCGATTTCCTCTTCTGATAGTATGATGTCTGTTGGAGATTTGGAGATCCCCATTATAGGGACAAATATGAGGCTCCTTACAAAGACAAGGCATGAGGAGAAAGAACTTGGTGCTAATAACCAAGGCATCACTCAACCTTTGGAGGTTATGCATGAACCTCAATTTGCAGGCTTGAGGTACACCAAAGGAGAGTGCTCAAAGGTGTTAGATTTTCCTGAGACATTGTCGAGGAAAGAGAATGATGGGAAAACATCCCCATCATCACATGGCAGTTTCCATCGCAGGGAGAGAGCCGAGGCACCCTCTCATCATACTGACATCAGAGACAACAAAGGAAGGTATAATCACTTTCGATCTTCAAATGTTCATTTTGATTTTGATCATGTTGTTAATAATGAACGAAGACTAAGGCATCGGAAAATATGTACTTTTTTTGGTTTACCTAACCATACCTTTTCCAAGTGTTGGAAAAGAATGGCAACACTCATGAGATGTGAAAAACCCTCTCGACAACATGAAAAGAAACAGGTTAAGCAGATATGGAGGAAGAAAACATACTGCAGTCATTGCGATAGAAATGGCCATCAAAGAGCCACTTTCTGGAAGCTCCATCCAGAGCAGTGCCTTAAAGACAAAGCGCCGATGCGCGAACCAGGTAAAGCAATTGTTCGACAAGTAAAACCACCTCGGGGAGGTGACCCATTCACAAAGATAAGTGAGAAATTGTTTTTATACATGTTGTCGTTTCATGGTCATTCTTTTGTAAATCACTTGTTGCATTTTAAAATGTAAATGTGATGATATGTTTCAATCACGTAGTCAGCAACAATGATGTCTGGTCATGTTTTGATTCACATATTAAAACTCTGAAAGTGATGTTATGTTTCCATCACTTGTCCACACAATAGTGTTTGGTCTTATGCATGTAAATCATGTGTTGCAGTGATGATGTGTTTTCCATCACTTTTTGAAGAAACCATGATAGGTTGGCCTTGTTGTCATATCTGGAGTACTATGTCCATCTTATTATAAACTCGACCACCGAGTATGAGTTATAAACTCGTGGCAAGTATGGGACGTTTGGGTGTTTAGTTGGTTATTTCATTCAAAGCATGTAATTTGCAAAACAATGCACTATAAGTTGCAGAGGTGGCAGGTGTCGGTTCGTCGCTTAAGGCTCCAAAGAACAAAGGCGAAGGAGATGGAAGCAGGACCTCTTCAGGACATTTGTGATGCAGACAAGGTACAGAGAAAGATGTAGATTACTTTTTATGCTTTTGGAGGACCAAAAGCTCCTCAGTGGGGAGGATTGATCCAGGTGGATCTTCAGACACCATGGCATGGGAACGCTCAAAAATCAAAGTGATCAGAATGATGTTGAAACAGGACTAGAGCGTATATCTCGTCTTCTTGATCTCAGAGGTGCGAATAGTTCGTCAATCCGTGTTCGGATGATGAAGTTATCATGAAAAGAGTTGCCTTGGTTCCTTTGAAAAAAGGAGGTTTTTTCATTAAAAAATGGACTTAAAGCCTTTATAAGGAAATTAGCATTGGGAATCATGCTAAGGGTAGACTTAAGGCAGGCCTTCGGAACCCCCGATCAGCAATCTCCGATATTGGAGTCAAGGGTAGGCAATCGGCGATGTTGGAAGGCTTAAAACATGTGATCAGTGATCAAATCGGTGATCAGCATTGGCAATCGACATCAGCGATCGGTGTCAGTGAATGCCAAAGGTAGAACCCCCTGGCCGATGAGATAGCGATATGCGATTTAATCTCAGCCATTAGATCAGGAAGCGGGTCAATGACCACGATTAAATCGATGATTAGAATGATCGGCATTGGCGATCAGCGATCCATGATCCCAAATTGCGATATATCGTGGACTCGATAAGTTTATAAGCTCGATTTTATAAAATTTGAAATCCGAAATTTCGGGTTTTTCACTGTTTTTCAGGTTTTTCTTTTGTCATATCGTTTTAAAATGATAAAAAGGCCTATTTTCAGAGGTTTGTTGCACCGCTGATGCTTCTATGCAAACAGTTTCCATTCTAAACAAAACAACCCCGATTTTTATGCGGCCTTGTCCCAAATGTGTTATAAAAACACGATGGGTAATAGAGAGCCAAGGGGGCATGCCAGAGGAAGAGAGCCTGTGCTAGAGAGCCCGAGAGCCTATGCTGGGGAGTGCTACAGAGCCTGAGTGCCAGAGACCTCATTGAGGAGGTTGCACCTGATCGAGAGCCACAGAATGAGAGGGCCAAGCAGAGATAGAGACAGCTAGAGGGCCGCAGAGCTGGAGAGAGCTACAGCGACATAGCCAGAACGCTATGAAGCCATATAGCCAAGAGCTACAGAGCCGAGAGTCTAGAGTAGTTCTTCTCTTTGTGATCGATTCATCTTTTGATCGATTCTTCTTGCAAATAAAGGTTGTGAGATCGATGTTTTAGTGATCTTTAGCTTATTGAAAGTTGTTTCTTATGCCCCGCTTCTTCATATGGCCATTCATAATGAGGCCATGACAAATTGGTAGCGGACTGTGCCTGCGCATTGATAATGTGAACAGATGTTCATTGTGGATTGTTTTATCCACTTCTTCATTCACATCTTCAGATGGCCCGTGGTGGTGTGAGGTATATGATTTATTCATATATTTGTTTTTTTACATTATGTTGCAAATCCTGATTGATATTGATGCAGTATATTCTTTATTTCTTTTTGTCATGATTCCTTGTTTCATGTTATGCCGAATCGTTCACATGATGTACTATTTGTCATAACTCTTTATGTTATGCTTTGATATCCCTTGTTGTATGTTGTTGGGATACTCTTTTTGTAGTCATGCATGTGTTTTGTTTTGACATCCCTTTTGTGCCATGTCAGCGAGATGCGCACCATGCTTGTTTTTGTGTCATATTGATAGGAGTCTTTTGATTGAGAGCTCTAGCTGTGGAACATCTCTTAGAGTCACTCCTGCATGAGGGCGATTTTCCTTGTATGATCGAGACATCATCTCTTGTTTACATCATCTTTATTCACAATACGTAATGCAGCAACCTACACCATCTTGACACTGGGGCCCGGAGACGTAGTACCTCCTGGATGAACTCCATTATCAATGGCTTTTGTTTTCATGTGCTGATGATTGTTATGTTCCTCTTCTTTACAGTCTGTAGCTGTATTTGTTAATGTTCCTTTAAAAATAAATTTTAACACATCACAAAAGTAAAAGGTCTTGGAAAGGTCCTTGTTCACACCTAGACCTAGATCACTTGAGTTGGTCAGCTCCCCACCTTGACAGCATACCAAATCACATTTATAACTCCCACTTCTCTTCTTTGTAGATTCAGTCTGAAGGATGAGTCTTGTTCTAGACTCGAAACGTAGACAACATAAAATCGCAGACTATGGAATATCCGAGCTCAGAATCTCAAAAACCACACCACAAAAATCTCCAAACCATTAAGGTCAAAATAAACTACTCGATGACTGAAAGAGAATCACTCGCCATGATCTTTGCACTACATGAATTCCATCGTTATCTCCTTACTAACCCATTCATATTCTTTACAGATCGTCGATAACCGAGATATATTGTTAATAAGTCAGTCCATCAAGGAAGGATTTGTCAATGGATATTATTATTTCAACAATTTAAGTTTAAAGTCATCATTTGACCTGATAAGAATAATGTCAAGCTTGATCATATATCCCAACTAGAAATAGGGGAAGAACTAACAAACTTGGAAGATGACTTACCGGATGCTCACCCTGTGAAAGAAGAATCAATTCCTTCAAGTTTGTAGAAATCACACTTTCTACACACAAGGAAGGAACCTAATGGACTGAAAGGGCAAAAAAAATTAGTTATTAAAGGGGCACCATTTTCATTAATAAATGGTCAATTATATAAGTTATGAGTATATGAGATACTTATATGATACACATTGGAACATGAAAGGGAATTTATTATTAATGAAGCCCATAAAGGAGAGACCAATAGACATTACCAATGAAACACGAATGCAAGTAAGATTTTGTGGGCAGGATTATGGTGGTCGACCCTGTTTTAAGTCTATCAAGTACAATTCCAAAAATGAAATGTATTTTAAATATCAAGTCAACCATAAGAAAAGAATCATATGTAACTCCAGTATATTAACCCAGCACTACCTTTTGATATTTGGGAAATTCACTTTTTCAAGCCATTTTACAAAATAGCTAGAAGGACGGGAGAAAAATATATTATAATAACAGTGTAGTATCTAACAAAGTGGATGGAAGTAGATCCAGTCAAGGCATATACCAATTAAGTAGTAGCTAAATTTGTTTATGATAATATAGTAAATCAATTTGGTTTCCCAGGCTCACTATAATTAGTGATAGGGGAACTCATTTTATTAATGCTACAATCCAAACATTGATGCAAAATTTCATGATTGATTATAGAAAAACCATTTATTACCACCCACAAGCAAACGATGCGATAGAATCATTCAATAAAACATTGCATAAATGATTGACAAAGATATGCAACCTTGATAGATATGATTGGGACGATAAAATCCCAGTTGTCTTGTGGGCATATCGCACAACATATAAGCAGTCGATTGGGTTTACACCATTCAAATTGGTTTATGGGTAAGAGGTAGTTGTACCACTCCATTATACATCAAATGTTACAATTGTGTTGACTGTCCTAAAATATAATAAAAAAGTAGAAAAGGAACAATTCCATCAACTACAATGCTTAGAAGAAGATAGACTCCATGCATTTCACCAGCAACAAGTTAGTAAGAGTTAGCAAAAATCATGGCACGAAAAAAATCTATAGACCAAAAACTTAAAATTCAGAGACTTAGCTTTGCTTTATGACAATCAGGTGAAGAGAAAACCTAAAAAATTGGAAATTGCATGGCTTGGACCCTTTTTTACTGAAGATATACATTCTTCAAGGGTTGTGAAATTAAAGACGTTATAAGTAAGCTTATTTAAATGACTTGTCAATGGTGCCCAACTAAAAAAGTATATCTCTTGATAAGCATTGGCATGTGATTGGTGAAAACCTCTATAAAGCACTCCTCAGACGAGATAACCTAAAAGCCAGATTGTGGAAGACTAAGCTTACCAACTACATATATATTAATATCTTTCTATTTAATTTTTTCATTAAATGTTCCAAGTTAGAAATTTACTAGAAGTAGTTACAAAATCTTGAGAAAAGGATAACTTTACCAACAAAATGAAATGTTATTAAGGAAAGAAATAATTAGAATAAAGAAACAAGCATATGTAAAAAAACGAGCATGGATCAGACTTGAAGAAATATCTAAATAGCAAGGCACAAAACAGGAACTGACATCATCATGAAAGAGGAGAAGAACAACAAAGGGAATTTAGAGAACATCGTCACAGAGAAACCAAATTTACTAGAAGAAATAAAGTTAAAATCAGAAGTTGGACTGACCAACCAACTGACTAGCGATATAGACTAAAGGAAGTCATTCGACTTGACCGATGAAAAATAATAAAGAAAAAAAGGTAAGAGTCAGGAGAATCAAATGAATACATTCAACCATCATGCCTCATTTGATAGGATAGTCAAGTCACATTTAAAACCTTGTGATGTCACATTAAAGTTTAAATCTGAATTGACCACCAAATTTAAAAAAGTAATTGAACCATGTGTCTCACACAATTTGAAAGATATGAAAAATATTATTGTTACTATGACAAGACAACTTCAAATTGATCCCAAGGTCAAAAGTAATGTGACATTCAATTCGACAACTATAAATATGAAGAGACGCACAACATTTCCCAATAGTTTTCTTAAGTTTTCACCAGATAAAGCAGTCGAGATTTCTGAAATCCCAAACTTTCCAAGTTTGGTTATTTATGATCCCTAATTGCTTGAGTGTTGGGGAACATAAGAGTTTCAAGTATATTTCAAAATGGGTCGGAAGAGAGTGCATTTTTAGTAACCAGATGTCATAGTATAACCAAGGGAAAAAACTCAATTCAACCAAGCGAGTGCAACATATTTGCAGGTCTAAATTAATAGAATTAGAAAAGTAAAAATCGATTAAACCTCTTGGGAAAAGCACATTGAATCATCCATGAAGTGGGCCAAATTTAATAAGAAGTGGATTGAACCTACCCAAATGGTATACACAACAAGCATTAGGGATGTTCTTGACGTGCCATTAGTTGCATATGTGCATGGGTTGAAGGAAAAATTTGTTAAGCATATTGTTAGTCGGTACCAAAATGGTGTTCTGTGGTTAGAAAAACCATTATTTATTTCGGTGATTGTAATCTATAACCTCACTGGTCTACCACATAGGGGAGACAAAATTCCAAATACAATTGACATGACTATGTGGATTAGAAAGTACAGGTCCGATGACAAAAAAGAATTCCAAAGGTTTAATCATTGGCCAAGTTTGGGACTTGTAGACTAAATGGGCATGCATTATCATCACCCTATGCCTTACTCCAACAGGAAGAGATTCCAACGTAAAATTGAACATGCTTGAAGCAACTAGGAAAATGATGGAGACAATAGAGTATACAATTAGGCACAACATGTAGCCAATATGCTCAAAGCCAACTTCCAAGAATGCCAGAATTTAGGTAATGTTATTTTCTTCCCATCTTTGTTAATTTTTCTATCAATGAGATAAGTCTCCTTTCTAGAGAAATGGTATTTACTATAAATTCAGTCCCATTAATGAATAATTTTAAGGTATTTTCACATTTTTGGTCAGGGAAACCACAATAAATTGACCTCCACGAAATATTTTAAAATCGGTAACTAAACCTAAATTCAATATCTAATATATGGAGGATTCCCCATCATGTCTGACATTTTTTTCCCATGATGTCGCATATTCATTTCTACATGGATCAACAAAGGTTAGGTATGTTGACTCTAGATATGTCAAACCCTAGGAACTCCCATACCAACCAACATTCAACCAAATATTTGTAGAATTGAGTCAAAAAATGAATATTATATTTCTAATTCCTTCACTAGCTAGAGAGCCTCGGGCGGATGTGCTCCTACCATTAACAGGTGTAGAGCAGGAAGAGGAACATGAGGCAAATTTGTATATAGGGCCCTCTAAATTTTACTTAGCAACACCCTTAGTAGAATCCCCACAAAATCTTGTAGGTAGAGAGGCACATAGCTCAACTCAAGTTGAAATGCCAGTAGTTCGAATAAACTAACGGGAATTGTTCATAGATATCAGGTTTGAAGACCCCTAGATGCAGGACAAATTGGATGTCACTATAAAACAAGTCCTAGAGGAAACTCAAGAAAAAGGTAAAGAAATGACGAAGCTAAGGAGGTCACAATAGTTTCTTGGGTCATCCATTAGACCCAACATCTTTCGATCCTTAGGCCAAGCCAAGGATATCTTTATCAAGACAGTCAGACAAAAGTTAATGGTTGAGCAATAGGCCCAACTACATCAACAACCAACTTAGTCGGCCACACCCAAAGAAAATTCCATCCCATCAATAGAATTAAGTTCAATCAAGTAGATCAAGGAAGAAAAAGATGCAAGTTGCAAAATTCGATCTATCATCTGACTCACCCCCCATCTCTCCAACACATATTACTGAGGAAGTGCATGGTGGGCAAGGGAAGACTATTAAGGTCGAAACACATAGTATTCAAGTCGACACACAGAGTATTTAGGTCAACACACAAAATATTTAGGTTGACACACAAAGTATTTAGGTCGACACATAGTCGATTCAGTTCGACAAGTAACCTACATAGGTCGATACACAAATAGTTCCACTGGTCGACACACAATTCACTCCACATGTCAACACATTCCACTCAATAGGTTGACACACAACAAGTCTCACCAGAGCATACTAAGTCAAAAAATGTAACTAGAGGCCTAGCAATAAAAATTGATCCAGAAATGCAAGATATATTAAATACTTTGACGACCGATTGGTGCACACCATTGAATCAATTGACTACACCAGGTACTTCTACACCATCAGCCCAAAACCTATAGTGAAATAGATAGTAGGTAGATTATATGAACTCAAGGATGCATCAGATTAGCAATTATTTTCTTGTCTATGAAACATTTTTTGAGAATAAAAAAAGAGGTGGCAGAATAGTTCTATAGACAACATAAACTTAAACATAAAAAGTAGCAAGAAAAGGAGGTTTGGTTGGAATGCAGGAACCAGTTAACATAAAAACTACACATTGAAATTTTGGCTGGAACAAATGATCCACTTGTTGCAGTCAAACAACTTGTCTACTAACTGGTCGATCATGAGGAATAGATGAGTGCACAGACAACTAACCTCCAACAACAAGTAACAAAACATGGAAATCAAGAAATGTCAATTGTCATTTAGGATGCCTATAGAGAATTCACCCAGGAAAAGCAGGAATTGGAACAAACATTGGATAAGGGTGCCACACTGAATATAATTCTTAACAATATTTCAACTTATTTATCTTCAATATGTTGTTGTTTAAAGGCCCAAGAAATGCTCATCTGTGACTTTTTGTTGTGTGAAGTTTTACAAACTTGAGCAAAGTCACCACTACAAGCTAAGATTGTTGAGGAAAGAAAATTACAAGTGTAGTTGATGCGGGAGGAAAGACAATGGCTTAGAGAAGGAAAAAAGTTTCAAATAGAAGCCTCTACTGCCACTGAATACCTATAGGGAATTCTCAACCAAGTGAAACAATTGGAACAACAAGGATCAATTGAAAAACAACTATCATAGTAGGTAGTAATGGGTAATAAGGTTCAATATCTAGATTCACAAATCAAAACATTGGAAGCACAAGCAAGATTTGTTGTAAGATAATGGTCAGTATTTGATCAGCATCTACAATTGCTTGCATCTATCATCCACCGAACAACATTTCAAGGGGCCTAAGCCCAAGCATGATCATCTGAGCTTACTCCACCATGACCTAAGTATTATTTTTTTGAACCAAGCCTTTAAATTTGTGGCCATACCCCCGAATAGAGATCATATATACAAGAAATTGAGGTCGAAGGAGATTGGTTGTCAAAATAAATAAAAAGAAGAGGAATTCAAATATTAAATCCATCAGATGGAGGACAAGAAGTACAGTGGACCAACTGACCACAACTACAGGGAAGACATCTTCTCTCTCAACAGCTCCATGATACCTCCTGACAATTCTTTTTTCTTCTCTTTATATATTGTATCAAATTTGTAAAAAAAAATTGTAAATCTCCAAATCTCCCCCTTCTTCAGGATGAAGAAAGCATGAGGATGGGGGATATGTTAGAGGGGCTAGTCGACTAAGAGTCAAGTCAACATATCAAAAATACATATTGTAAAGTTGGTTGGCTTTCTAGTTGAGTCAATTAAGGATAGTTAGTTTTGAAAGTTAAATTGTTGTAATTGTCGATATATATATTTATGTGTGTGTGTGTGTGTGTGTTTCTATGTGTTTGTGTGCATCAATGTAATGGTTGTAATTGCTCAGTAAGAGAATATAATATAAAGTACTACTTTGTTGGTTCTCTGCTACTTTGTGTCCCTTCTACTATTATTATGTTGCATATGATTATGTAAGTTCTTGTTATCCATTCTATTGGTAACCAATGCACACTATATGTTAGACTACAACAATAGGGGACAAGGGACACACTTGCTTGACATCGATACTGTAGTTAATTTCTTCTTATCAACCCTCAGTGGCCGTAAACTCGACAATAAAATTTTCATACAACCTTGTCACAACAATATTTAACTTGGGAGGAACCTTTATCTCTTCCAACCTCTTCCAAAGGTTTGTCTTGGGAACGATATAAATTTTTTTTCTAAATTAAATGAAACAACAAAGGAGATCAGTTGTATTATTGCAATACCTCTCCACAATGATCCTTGTAGTTAATGTATATTAAAATCAAATTTGGTTTATCGAACCTCAACAAAGGTAAGGATTTATTTGGTTTTCTTTAGATTTTTATTAATGTGCATGAAAATATTTAAGAAAGTGTTCCTAAATCTCTATAATTTTAATGAGTTGAAAGTTTAGGAATTTTGGTATTGTAACAAATATTTGGATCTAATGTGGGTGTACATAAGATATTTTAAGAGAAAGTGATTTCATCTTCAACTCTCTTAGTGTCACAATGATGAAAAATTATTTCAACCCATGACATTTTGGGAATTATCCAATGCCTTGTTTCATTATTGAGCTCATGAGAGTTTTTTTCTTATTTTTGACAATATTGTGTTTTATGTTTGTACTAGTCAACATAGAAAGAAAATTTTGATCTTCTACATTAGGGTTGATCATCTCCTTACAATATCTTAATTTTCTTCTATCCTTTAATTCTTTATTTCACCAATTTTTTTCCTTTAAATTTAGATGTATCAGTATTCTACAAAGTGATATTGTCCTTTATTCTTGATTATTTAGCCAATACTTGTCATAAATATGCCCCCTCCACCCCCTGTACTTGAGCCATAGGTGGTTGTGACTAGATTTGAAGCAATCTTAGGAAGAATTTTGTCTTCCATATTATTTATCTTGTTATTGTACATTAGGCACCTAGTTATAGTCGTGCTCTTAATAGGGGAAAACTTACTTCATTGAGGAGGATAGGATAGCGTGTTTGAGATTGTAAGTCATAAAAAACTTTTGGGTTTTCTCTATCTTTCTCTGTGATTCTTCAAAAAGACCACTACCCTAAACTTCACAACCATATAAGATACCAAGAGTGACATGAGTCTCAATGAGGAGTTTATTATTATCACATAGCTAAACATTTGTTGATTTACAATTGTTTTCAAGTCTACAATAATTTTTTCATTCTCCATTTATCCTTATCTCAATGCTATATTTATAATTAAGCTTGTGAAGAAAATTAAAATCAAGATATTTGTATGAAGTAACTTCCTCCAAGTTGTTATTTCCATACACGAAATTAGCATAAGTGATATTTTGGATTTAATTATCATAACCTTTGGTTTGTCATTGTTAACGATCATCCTTATATTAGAGCAAAAATCGTCAAGGATTTTTTGTTGCTTCTCAAGAGTCTTAGGGAATCTTCTCCATAAGAACAACATCATTGGCATAAGGAAGAATGATCATGACTATACTGGTGAGAGTCAAGTTGACATAACCTATGCCTTACAAACAACACTCTAACTTGTCAATATATATGCCAAAAAGGTAGGCTATAGGGGAAAGCCTTGCTTAAATCCTATATTCCAAACAATCGTCTAACTTTTCAATGTATATGCCAAAAAGTTATGGGATAAGTGGAAACCTCACTTAACTTTTACCAACATAGATCTATCTTAACTCTAGATCTACCAAGCACTAAGAGGGTTCAAATCTCTCAAGATGCAAACCCCTTTTTGAGTGAAAATTCAAGAAAGGTTTGCACCTGAAGAGATTTGATTTCTCTAGACACTTGGTATATCCATAGCTAAGATGGATCTATGCTAATTGTTAATAACGTTAATAACTCATATAGTTACATATATATGAGATATTTTTATTTAACTTGCTTTATAATTTTTAAATGTGATATGTATAACATTGATTTTATATATATATATATATATATATATATATATATATAACCAAGAAAAAAAATTTAATGTAGATATTGAATTTTATATGTTTATTAATTAAATTTAAATATGAAGCCCACGGGGCTTTGGATTGACAGTGAATGGGTGCACTGTTAAGGCACTTCTTGCAATAGGTCACTGGTTCAAATCCCCCGTGGGTACTTAGGTTAGTCTAATAGATAAAAAAAAAAAAAAAAAAAAAAAAAAAAAAAAAAAAAAAAAAAAAAAAAATAATAATTTAAATATGAAATTTTGAAATACAATGGTTATGAACTATTATTTTAATTTACATAGTTAATAATTCATAGCTATTATTTCAAACTTGTGATTCCAACAAATCCAGTTGAATTTTAAACAAATTCAACTAGAAAATGTGATTGAAAAACTCCAAAACATATGATAGATATATAGATTATGGCTTTGTTATATTGTAATTTTTTTATTACTAAAATTATAAACAATTTTCTCCCGAAAAAATTATAATATGCATATCACATTACAATAAATTTAAATAATAATGATTGATGTTTATAATCATGATATTTCATAAATATAATTAAAAAACATATAAAATTTTAATAAGTTAAATTAATAAATGTATAATTAAGAAAAAAAAATATTTTTTCATATAGAAATGTGAAAATATATAGAATGTTGAGTCGTAGTCTATTTGTTATAGGTTTTGAATATTTTCTAGGAATTTTTTCTAATTGATTTTGGCTAGGATTTGTTGGAATCACAAGCTTGAGTTGTGAAATATTTACATTCCAAGTGCCCTCAGGGTTGTTCAAGATGTTAAATTCATATATGCAATCAAAAACGCATTTTAAATAATAAAAAACATGTTTCAAAAAAAATGTTCCACCTGATTTCGGCCAAGAATTCCAAAATGTACAATAGTTTTTTTTTTTTGTAAAATGAACTTATATTGCCTTGAAAACATGGGATTGCATCTAAAAATTACATAGTACAGTCTGATCTCTCAACAAGGAGACAGACCATAGCCAAAACTTGATCCTACATAGAGTCTCAAATGACATACAAAACATAACATGATAAAACTAAAACATGCCTTTAATATGGTACTAACTGATGAGCCTCATCATTGGGTAATTATATGGACCTTAATAAACCTCCAATCTTACTAAAATAAACTCTTATCATAATTCCTTACATCTTTTAATTATATTTTGCTTAATGAGATGAGTAAAAGTAAGATGTTATGCCTAGTGGTCTAATGTGTATTAATTGCAGGTTTTTGAGAGCAAATCATGGCAATTTTTGCTAATTAAGGGCAGGAACTCGAATGATACAAGGAGGAGAGATTAGAGGAGATATATCATCCTCATTAAAACCTCACTCATTGGAATATTCCTCAATTAAATCACACTAGCACAGAGTTGCAAGCAGTCGAGTCATGGAGATCATGGGCAGTCGAGCCAGTGATAGTTTAGAACTAGTTCATCTTGAGTTTGGGAGCCAAGCCTCCCTATATTTGAGGAATTTATTGGAGACTTCAATTTTATAAATAAGGAGGCCTAGAGCCTCATTAGGATTCAGATTTTTTATGTAAGAGCACTCAGCATTTTCGAGTTCAAGTTTTGTGGAAAAACACTGTTATGTAATTGTTTTGATATGATAATGAGAATGAGAATTTCCTTGATCTAGCATTGAGTTGACTCAGAGGGCTGAATCTCTTGGGTTATGGCCCAACCCTAGTAGGAAAGGCTCCTCTTCTTGTACTTTTATGCTTAGGTTTTTTCATAGATTAATTGTTGAATTGATTTTAGCATTATTTCATTGTAAGTAGTGGTGAAGTTGATTAGTTTGCTTCCACTTGTGCATAGATTTAGCAGTAGTTTTAGAGAGGTAAAGGAATACCAGAAAGGTTGATAACAAGTGGGTTTGGCCACACTCCTCCCTTCAGGGACCATGGTTTGAGGAATAAATCCTATTCAACCCCAAAAGGACATAATTCTAATTTCTTATGGAATTTAGGGTTTCTGCTAATTAGGCCACCATCTATTCAGTTTTCAAGAATAGGTTTTAGTTTTTATTTCTGATATTTCTAGCTTTGTATTAGATCTCATGGTGTTTCACAATATTCTACAAGTATTTCCATGCATGAACTAGGCAACTCAATAATGGAATTCTATTTCTTATGTTGATTAGAAATCTTTCTTGTTTGACATGATTCATGGGTAAATGCCAGTGATGTATGTATTACATGAGCTTTCAACAATGCAAGGAGATCTCATGTCAGCAACCTCAGCCTAACCTCATCCATCCATGATCACCAAAAACCACTAATTCCCTCAACCAATTCATCATTCCATATGCACAACTTTCCAGGTTTGTTAAGCAAATCCAACCATATTACAAACTCTATTTTGAACTCTAAAGAAGTCCTAACCACTCCCTTGCCTTGTTTCTTCCATCATTCACCTTTTCTAGGCCCTATACCACCTTCCAAATCACTCCTATTTCTCTCGGTCGGATCTTGTAGGAATACAGGGGATCCTATAGGAGCATTAGGACATCCTGTAGGAAACATTAGGACGTCCGGTAGGACAACCTTTAGTGGCCTCTTTGACACCGATTTGTGAAAAAAGCATACAGGAAGATAGGAGAAGTCTCCCAATTGCCTTCCAATCCATCTAACATTTCACAACCATCTCTAACCCACCTACCACATCACCAAGAAGATTTAGCATTCACATTTTCACAAAAAAGGACAAAAAGGAAAAAAGAGTTATTATGTTCATTCATATGCACAACAATAGCACAACAATAAAATGTTTGGTAATTTCAGATTGCATGCCTACGATAGTTAGGATTACACACATGTTAGCTTAGAATTCTTCTGAAGCAAGATATATTAATAAATAGTTAGATGAGTGGTGTATTTAAATCATTTATTGCAGTCTTTCATTACTGCAATAGACAATATTTCCATTCTTCAAATTAGGGTAAAATTCCCTTTCTTCCTTGGTAATCAAACTTCTTCTGAATCAATAGAAGGCTAGTTTGAGAAACCATAGTGGCATATTGCCAGCTCAAAAGTGACAAAGAGTGGACCCATTGCATTTTCTTATGTATACAGCACTGTCACCTCCAAGTTTGTACAAACCTCCGGTTGATAAAGTAAAGTTGGTAGCCCCAGGAGTTGCAGCATTCTTGCTGCAATACCAGTGCTCATCACTTTTTGGCATCGTTTTCGAGGAGGTGTCTGAGTAGATTTGATTTCTACTTTCTTTCTTCCATTTCATATCTCTTTCATTTTGCTATTAGCTTCATTTCTGCAAAAGTAATTGTAAGTTGGTTTGTTTTCTTTTCCATTCCACAAGTAAGATTTCATTCAACAGTTAGTTTCCATTCAGTTTGTTATTTCAATTCTGCAATTAGTCTTAAAGCTTGAAAAAAAAAACAAAAACAGTTCTCTCAAGCCTCGTAGGAATAGGGATAACTTAGGGAAATTTCTGCCAAATACCCCCACCACTTCAAACAGCCAACCTTCCCTCTTCATTGGTGACTGTGAATTGGAGGACCCCTTAGGCGAGCAACTAGATATTTTTGAAGAGTCTACAAGGGGAGAAGAAGAAGGAGAACCCATTCCAATTAACCTAATAGCTGAAAATAGAAATGAGTGAGGAGATAGAGAAAGAATTGAGGGTTCATTTCCCATCATAGAAACCAATGGGGATGCCAAGATGAAAAACATGAGCCCTATGCTCTTCCTCACTTCCATGGCCTAACCTCAGAAGATCTAGATACTTTCTTGTTTGAGTTCTTTAGCATATGCAGAACTTATGATTACACGACTGATGATCAAAAGTTGAAATTATTCCTATCCACTCTCAAGGATACAGCTTTGTGCCAATTCATGGGTTTACATGGGGATAGCATCACAACCTGGGCTCAAATGCAACAAGCCTTCAACAACAAGTATCGGGACTATTGTAGGTCCAAAGAAACTAAAGAGGAAATCTTTAGAATGACCTTAGGGCATGATGAATCCTTAGAGGATTATGAGGAAAGATTCCAGCTTAGCTACAAAAGGGCCAGGTGCACACTTGATCATGAGTCACTGAAGCTAGTCCTACTAAAGTGGGTCAGGGAAGATCTTCTGCATACCCTAAACAAAATAAAACAAAAACACTTCTTTCAAGCCTTGTAGGAATAGGGATAGCTTAGGGAAATTTCTTCCAAATACCCCCACCACTTCCAACAGCCAACCTTCCCTCTTCTTCGGTGGCTGTGAATTGGAGGACCCCTTAGGCGAGCAACCAGATATTTTTGAAGAGCCTACAGGGGGAGAAGAAGAAGGAGAACCCATTCCAACTGACCTAATGGCTAAAATAGAAATGAGAGAGGAGATAGAGAAACAATTGAGGGTGCTTTTCCCATTATATAAACCAATGGGGATGCCAAGATGAAAACCATAAGCCCCTCTTCTCTTCCTCACTTCCATGGCGTGACCTCAGAAGATCCATATGCTTTCTTGTTTGAGTTCATTGTCATAGGCATAACTTATGATTACACCACTGATGATCAAAAGTTGAAATTATTCCTCTCCACTCTCAAGGATACATCTCTATGTTGGTTCATGGGTTTACCTGGGGATAACATCACAACCTGGGCTCAAATACAGCAAGCCTTCAACAACAAGTATCAGGACTACTGTAGGTCCAAAGAAACTAAAGAGGAAATTTTTAGAACGACCTTGGGGCATGATGAATCCTTAGAGGATTATGAGGTAAGATTCCAGCTTAGCTACAAAAGGGCCTGGTGCACACTTTATCCTGAGTCACTGAAGCTAGTCTTACTCAAGGGGGTCAGAGAAGATCTTCTAGATACCCTAAACAAACAAAAAAACAAAAACACTTCTTTCAAGCCTCGTAGGAAAATGGATAACTTACGGAAATTTCTTCCAAATACCCCCACCACTTCCAACAACGAACCTTCCCTCTTCTTCAATGGTTGTGAATTGGAGGACCCCTTAGGCGAGCAACCAAAGATTTTTGAAGAGCCTATAGGGCGAGAAGAAGAAGGAGAACCCATTCCAACTAACCTAATGGATGAAAATAGAAATGAGAGAGGAGATAGAGAAATAATTGAGGGTGATTTTCCTATCAGAGAAACCAATGGGGATGCCAAGATGAAAAACATAAGCCCATATGCTCTTCCTCACTTCCATGGCTCAAATGCAACAAGAAGAACTTATGATTACACCACTGATGATCATAATTTGAAATTATTCCTATCCACTCTCAAGGATACAACTATGTGATGGTTCATGGGTTTACCTAGGGATAGCATCACAACCTGGGCTCAGATGCAACAAGCCTTCAACAACAAGTATTAGGACTACTGTAGGTCCAAAGACACTAAAGAGGAAATTTTTATAATGACCTTAGGGCATGATGAATCTTTAGAGGATTATGAGGAAAGATTCCAGCTTAGCTACAAAAGGGATAGGTGCACACTTGATCCGAAATCACCAAAGCTAGTCCTACTCAGGGGGGTTAGGGAAGATCTTATGGATACCCTAAACCTTCTAGCAGGAGGGGACATCTACCAGCTACCTTATGAAGATATCAAGACTGTCTTTAATAACCATTCTAGGGTAGCTAGAAAAAAGGGTAGGGGTAGTCAACCAATGGCCAACCCATCCTCTTCCAACAACTCCATAAAAGGTCAAATTGGCAATATGTTGGAATATTTCAAGAGTGAAATGTTGCAAACCCTTGCCCTATAGATGGACACTATGCACATCAAGAGAAAGCAGGAGGAAGCAGAGAGAGCATTATCCATGTTTTTCCCTAGATGCACAAGGAGGCACCTTAGGAATGAATCTCCACTAAACCTTATAGAAATATGCTCAATATGTGAAGAAAAGCACTCCATATACAAGTGCCCTTCTCTACCTGGACTAAAAGTTGTGTATCAGGGAATTGAAGGGGTGACTGAATAGCGCTGCTACATAAATCAAAGGAGGCCTCATGGACCTCGACCGTACCAACAGGGCATGCAAGGGTCATCCTATGCATATTACAACCCTAACCAAAACACATCCATTCCCTCTTGGGGGGGGCTACACATCCCTCCTGGTCTACACCTTCTCCCTAGTTTTTTGCACCTTAGTACCATTCCCATCTGACCAACCAACCATTTCAGCCATATACTCCTCCACAGCCGCAATGGAATGCACCACCCCAAGGGTGGAGGCCCCCATACAATAATGCTCTAGCTTTATGTCCTTTACCTCCTACTCAACCACATCTTTTACACCTTTATCTAGCTAAACAACTTCAAATGCTTGCCTAGCCAAATCTGAACCCGAACAATAGACAGGCATAGCAAGTATATAGTGGATAGACATTCTACCATGCTTATACTGTGGAAATTTAGGAAATCAACCTAAGGTCTTGGAGAGTACTCCCAGACAACCCACCTCCATCTCCACCTAGGGAGAGTGAGGAGGAAAGAGAGGAAAGTATGCCTAGAGTGAATCCACCACCCTTTCCTGAAAGATTAACTCATCCAATCCAACCTACCCCTGAAGAGAATGAACTTATGGGTGAATTGAAAAATCCATGTGTCAAAATTCCACTTCTCCAAACCATTAAGGATGTACCTATTTACAACAAACTAATTAAATATAAGTGTTTCAAACATCCAGGGAGGTGAAAAAGAGACACTCCTACCATTAATGTCATTGGACAATTGTCCGACTTAATGTTGGGGCAGATAATTTACCCGAAGTATTTAGATCCTGGAATCCCTATAGTAGATGTGCACATCAATGGCACCATTGTCCCACACATCTTGAATGATCTTGAGGCTGCCATTAATGTAATGACTAAGGACTCCATGCTCAAGCTAAATCTCCAGGGTTCATTAAGAAATACCACAACAGTCTTGCAACTTGCAAACCATTCCACAGTAAACCCTGAGGGGATTGTTGAGGATGTGATGGTCTCCATTGACTCCTAGGAGTACCCTGTAGACTTCCTAGTTCTCTAGCCTAAGGCCAAGCTTAATGGTTATCCTCTCATACTTTGGAGACCTTCGTTAGCCACTACTAATATCTGCATCAATTGCAAGGCTGGAAACATGACTATCAAAAATTGGCATTTTTCCAAGCAGTTGGTCTTGTACCTCCTACTCAGCCATCCATAGAACATGATTTACCTTTATGGATAGAAGAGGAAGAAGAAGATGAATTATACTCAACCCAACTCTATGCCCTAGAAGCTTCCATGGGAGGAGGGCAGTCAGATGAAGATGATTTGATTGAACACATTCTCCAAAATCCAACTCCCAACACCTTGTCCTTCGAGGAAGTAGTAAAGGAAAACAAGAGAAACCATCAGATTGATCTATGCTTAGTTGATTCAAACCCTACTTGTGTCAAGACAATAGAATTCAGCCTTGAAATAACTTTGAAAATCAACCCCTCTCTTTCTGTACACCAAGAAGAAGAGTTGTGCAACATGTTAAGGGAACATTTGGATTCCTTTTCTTGGAGTTACAAAGAAATGAAGGGAGTGGATCCCTCAGCGTGCACTCACCACATTTATATCAAATAAGGTTTCAAACCAATTTGAAAGACCCAAAGGAGAATGAATCCAGCTCTCAAGGATATAGTCACAGAAGAACTGCAAAATTTGCTGGATGCAAGATTCATTTACCCTATCTCGGATAGTGAGTGGGTTTCTCCTTTGGTGTTGGTTCCAAAGAAAAATGGGAAGTGAAGGATTTGTGTTGATTAAATGGAGTTGAACAAAGCAAAAAAGAAGGAACATTTCCATCTACCTTTCATTGACCTTTCACAACCATCTCTAACCCACCTGCCACATCACCAAGAAGATTTAGCATTCACATTTTCACAAAAAAGGACAAAATGGAAAAAAGAGTTATTGTGTTCATTCATATGCACATCAATAAAATGTTTGGTTATTTCAGATTGCATGCCTAGGATAGTTAGGATTACACACATGTTAGCTTATAATTCTTCTAAAGCAAGATCTCTTAACAAATAGTTAGATGAGTGGTGTGTTTAAAGCATTTATTCCAGTCTTTCTTTTTTCTTTTTTCTTTTTTTTTAGTTTCGGTTCACGAACACCCTGGTCAACGGGTGGTCACTACATCCACGGAAAAATCTAGGCTGATCAGCCCTAAAGGGAATTTAGCCCCATGGCCCAATAGCTAGCCCTAACCCCAAGGGCTTTGGGCAGAATGGACCCTGTGACCTCTCGAAAGGTGAGGCACTGATTTTGACCAACTGAGCTAACCCTTAGGGCTTTTATTTCAGTCTTTCATTACTGCAGTGGACAATATTTTCATTCTTCCAATTAGGGTAAAATTCCCCTTTCTTCCTTGGTAATCAAACTTCTTCCGAATTAATAGAAGGCTAGTTTGAGAAACCGTAGTGGCCTATCACCAGCCTAGCATTGACAAAGAGTGGACCCATTACATCTTCTTATGTATACAACACTGTCACCTCCAAGTTTGTGTTATGCTCCTATACCAATAGGTGTCATATTTCATGATTGACTGGTAAAATGCCAAATATGTTCATCCTTTCCATGCTGCAAAGCTTCTATATTTTGAAAAAATTAAAAAATTAAAAAATTAAAAGAGGGTATGCCCTAAAAGAAAGATCAAAAGGAAAAAAGAATGAAATGGTCAAAAAGAAAGAAAATGAACCCAAAATGAAGAAGACCAGGAAAGTGTGCTAGTCCAAAATGCCACTACTATTCCATTTTGCATAAGAATCTCATTGTGTGCAGTTGGTTCACTCTTGCCACAGTTGATGGATGGCCAAATGGCTTAATCTTGACCAGTTCATGTTTAAATTTCCTGTTTTAGAAATAGAGAACAAAATCAGTCCAAACAGTTCAAGCTTGGCAGATAAGTAGTTAGATAGAGAAACAAAGGTGCTCAACAGCTAAATCTGAGCCCTTGGAAGAAATAAGGGCAGACTTAGATAGGATGGCAGTTAAAAGAAAAGAAGAGAGTAAGGGTTTGCTAGTTTAAATGCACCCAAGGAAAAGGAAGAAAAAATGTTAGGTGTAATAGGCTGGGTAGGCAGTTTTGATGTTGTAGAAGCAGGTTTATGAGCAATTTTGTCTTTTAAAGGTGATTCATCTCATTTGATATCATAAGCACAATGTCAATGATTTGGCTACAAATCAGGTGAAGCATGTCTAACGTCCCCTCACTCTTCTCCCTGAAACATTGACTAACCTCCCCACAATGACATTGAAATCTGCTCAGTGCTCCTAAAACACTTCATTTCATGAAAAAGACTAAGTGAAACTCTGTTTTTACTTAGGCAAAGGAAGCCACATTTCTTGTGTAAAAATTCTTTTGTTCCCTAAGCCTAAGTTGATTCAACCATGTAAACTTGGTGCTTACCCCTCATAAACCCATATTAACCCTTAACTTTATTATATAAATTCCTACATAATATTCCACCCCCCCGTATTATATAAATATATGAAAAAACCCCAAAAAATTTAATACCCCGCCCATTGCTTATGGAACTAATTAACCCCACAATAATTGGTTAACGCATCACCCCGCACACCAATCGTATCAAGCCCCAAAAACATTTAAAACAATGATTTAATACGTGGGTCCTCGCGTCATATCCCTTCGCCATGTCCATTAAGCGCTGACCGTCGGATCCGGGCCCGTAGATTGGACGGCCCAGATCGATATCACGGCACCCTTTCATGCCAACCTTTAGCACCCGGGGGACGGTGGTATTCCCGCCATACCTTGGGAGATGTGGCGCCCTCCCGCATTGCTCGCTGCCCTCCCATCTAATACCACCTTTGCCCAAAAGCGATGCAGGGCCCAAACCGCTTAACGCCCCCCACTGACATCATCGCCACCTCATCCGTGACGTTACCTCCTCATCATCACCACGTCACCCCGCTACAAGAAAAAGCACCACGTCATGCTGACATTACCCAAAAAAAAAAGGCGCCAAAAGCCCGCCAAACCAATTTTTGTCAAAAACCCGTGAAAGTGTCGTTTCATTCATTTCTATTGGTTTCTTTCATGAGACCGGTTCATGTGAATTTCATCCAAGCTGCTACCAGAGCTCCAGCCCGCCACCCCATCCAACCTAATCCAGCATCCCACTCTGCAAATTTGTCATCCAAACCTGCAAATTACTCCTGTGCGCGTCCAAAAACACAGGTATTTACCTGTTTCACTTCCCAAAACCGTGTTTTTTTGGCTTTCCTCTGCAAAATTTTCCAAAGAAGCCAAATTCAAGTTCAATTCATCGTACTAATTTCGAACATAAGCACTAATACCTCTGCTCTTTACCCATTTTGGCCAAAAAACCCTGCAAACTTCGTTTTTCCTGTAAATTCACCCAGCGAGCGAAGTTCAAATCCACTGTGGTCTGCAATTCCCAGAGAAAAGCCCTAGAACTATTGTTTTTCCTATTTTGCTACACAAACCCAAATTCCAATTTGAAAACCACAAAAAATTGGGCAATGGAGGCTCCAGTGGCCCTCAACATTGCTCCCCTCAATGCACCTCATAAGGACCTGGAGTGGTTGCCCTTTGTTGATAGGGATTTTCAAATACAAGACTTAACTAGTTATAAAAACCACCTCCAAGCATTCTGTGAAATTAGGAACAATCACCTAAGTAACTCTGATTTATTTGGGATATGGGAATCCAATCTGCCCAGATACTACCTCCCCTCAGTAAATGTATTCCCAGATGTAATCCGCATGTGTTGTGCCAATTATGAACCTGTCAAAAGAGCAGTTATGACTCCAACTGGAATTGTCCTCTTTCATATAACTCGTGAGTCCATAAATGAAATGCTACACTTCAAACCTATTCAGCCTCTGGCTCATCTTTCTATGGGATTCTTTCTTGAGCAGGGCTCTAAACTGACCAATGCAGAGATAACCCATGTTGTTCAAACATTTGTGAGACCAGATTGCCAGCCCAAAGAGCCACCTCCCTTTCACCATGTCTGGTTCAATGAAGCTGGAAGATTCATTATTGATATGATATCTTATGTCCTGGGATTTAAGACAAGTGAATATGTTAATGAGACAATCTTATCTTTGATGTCCATGTTTACTCCAGGACAACCCCCTGCTGTCAAATATGACTTTTCTACTTTCATTGCCAACAAGATCCATGACCAATTCATAAATCTAGACAGAGAAGGAGTCTTCAAGTATACCTCATATATATATCATATGTTCTTGTACTATCAAACAGACAGTTTTCATTTTCCCATCAGAAAATTGGATTCTAAAGGAGAAAGGAGGTCTGTGATCTTTTGGACCTTAGTCTTCCATGAAGTCCATAACTCTCCTTACACTTACTGTGAATTCATTGATTTGTTTATACATCCAGTCTCCTCTCTACTGATGAGAACACCTCCTCCTAGACTCTCTGGTGATATGCAGAAAATTTACAGCTCTCCAAAAGCTACAAAATAGGTGACTGGTACTTCTACCAGAATCACACTGAGATCAGGATATATGGCTATGAGTTGTGCCCTTACAAGCTGCCAAAATATGTGCCTATGAGACTATTTTCTCTAGAATATTTCAGGCAATTTATCAACTCAGATTTGACTCACTTTTATGGTGCCAAGAAAAAAGCTCAGTTGAAATTAAGAAACCAGTTAGGCCCTTTCATCATTAACAAAAAGGAAGCATGGCAAGATGCTGACAAGATATTGGGTGAACAACTCAAATTAAAGAGGAGCTTTTGGTGGCTACCCTATGACCCAAATGGCTTTATCACTGAAAGAAAAGTAAAAAATAGGCTATCAGCTTACAAACATTGTAAGATCCCTAAAATAGAGCAATTTGCTAATCAGGATGAGTGGGTAGAGGGCACATTGATAGAAGAGATTACTAAGGAAGAAAAAATGGAACAAGCTATGAAAAATCTTGAAAAGACTCTTGACCTGGGCTCTTTTGGACAGGTGTCATTCAAATTGCCTCAGCAAACTGTCGTGGGTGCATCATCTGCTAGAACTTCACAGCAACCTGCCCAAGAAAGCACTACACCAGCTGCAAGGACATCTAAGGGCAAACAAGTGCTAGATTTAGAGTAGCACATAATGACAGATCAACCAACATCATCAAAGGAACAGGGCCAAAGGCAAATTCCTCCTGTCCAGACCAAAGCACCAGAGATACCAGCATTACAGACTCCTCTAAATGAGGAAAAGGGCAGGAAAAGGGACAAAGAAGAGACCACACCTGTAAGTGGACCAGCAGAGCAACCAGGGGAAAAAAGGCAAAGAATAAATCCTCTACCTGAAGAGGAAATTATTGAGGAAATCATAGAAAGTCCAAGAGGTGAGAGGGAAACCAACCCACAGACATCCCCAGTGGTAGAAACATCCACCAGCTCTCATAAACAAGACCTAGAAAGGCAACATAGTGTGGAGGTTTCATCCACAAGACCATCAAGCAAGCAGGCCTCAGATGTCAAAAGAACATTCACAGAGATTAAGGCCAGAAATGATCCATTGAGGCTGCAACTTTATGACCAATTTCTCAAGATGACCCCCGCCAACCAACAAAGGCTAATGTCTGCATATGACATTAAAGAAGGAAAAATGATCTTGAGCCACTTGAAGCCCAAAGTGCAACAACCACAGCCAGCAGTTGACTACATTAGAACAAATCTAGAGGTCATTGCCAAAGAAATTCACCCTATGGACCAAATTGAGCTGCATAAGAAAACTGGAGAGATAGTCTACTCTACATTGGTAGATAAGGCAATGTTAGCTCACAAATTGAAAAACTCATTAAACAACACATCTGCCCAACTAGATTTGGAAAAGGCATCTTCTTTAGCCAAGGACAACAAGATAAAGTCCTTGGAGGATATTATCATTGAGCTGGGACATGATCCCAAGGATGCCAAAGGAATAAAAGCATTGATTAAGAAGAAGGAAGAGGACATTGCTACCCTCAGAAAACAGTTGAAGCTGCCTATTACTATGCATCAACAAACTACAGAGGTTGTGCAGCAAAAAGCAGAGGAGGACATGATGGACTTGCTGATGAGAATGAATCAAAGACTAAGTGAGACAGAGCAAGAATTGGAGAAAGCATTACAGGAAAAGCAGGGAGTGTCGACCTCCCAGCCATCTCAAATAGCTCCAACAATTACAACTGCTCCTCCCACAGTTACAACAGTAGTGCCTCCCACTGTCCCAGCATCAGCAGCAGGTACTTCAGCAACAACAGCAGCAGTAGGCAACAGCACTACCATGACCACAGAGGAGTTAATAAAAGCTATGGAGGATTTAAAACTCCAAGTATCAGAATTAAAAGAGGCCAAAGAGAAATTGGCAAAGTTAGAAATAAGTTATGACAAATCTAAAATGACTGTGGCAGAAAAGACAAGAGAGGTGAAGGCATTAGAGAACAAGGTAAAAGCATTGGAAAAAGACCTCTCTTTAGATAAGCCTCTGGGAGAAATCAAGGGAATTTTATGGGCTAACATTAGCGAATCCATTAGTAATGTCTAGAGACCTATTCAGATTATATATGATCAGATTGACTTGATAGCAGCAGCCCAAGTGGAAATTCAAAGGGCCAAAAATTTATTGGGACATATGCCCGAACATGCCAACAGGTTAATACAATTTTTGAACACTAAGACTAGTGAAGAACTAGTAGCACTGGACATCAAAGATAGGACAGCCACCATTCTAACAATCAAAAGAGTTTTGACCATGAGAACCCCGATGTAGAATTTGGAGAGGAAGAGCCAGGATATGCAGGTGGAGATAGACTCTTTTATGGAAAGATTTGCAGTTTTGCATGAAAGGGGCTTGCTAAGTCTGGTGGGAAACAATGAACGCCTATTGAGACAAGCTGAGTACCAACTCAGGTTGAATAAACATGCTGTTGATCAACTAAATGCATCATCAAGTACTTCAGCAAAGAAAGGCCTTCCATCTGGCCAAACTCTCTACAACAACTTGGAAAATCTGTTTTATATTGAGCATGAAGTAAAACATATTTTTACAGTCCAGCCTAACTTCTACAGGTACACAGACGCAGATGAGACTTTGAGAAAGTTGCTAAGACATCAGTTACCAGAAGAGCAGTGGTGGCAAAGTATGTTGGAAAACCTGTAGGCGGGTTTCAAACTTTTGTTTTTCCCAGGATACAACAGATATCATAAAGTAGATAAAAGGAACAGATGAGTGTCTCGCGGGGTAGCGATATATTAAATCAGAATTAAAGATGCCCGAGAAAGATGAGGCAGCAGCGTGGAATTTTAACGGAAACAGCCACCAGCCGACTCACCAAGCTTACGGTCAACGCATCTCACCAACTGAGCAGCCAGCACAACAGCATTTATTTCTCCATGTTTTCAAGATCATTTACTTCTCTTGTAAAGTAGGTAGAAGAAGTTATTACTAGATATTATCTCTTTGAGATATTTTGTAAACATTTTTGTACAAATACCTCCCCAAGCGAAGTATTAGGGGTTGGTGATACATCTCTCAGACTGCATTGTAACTCTAGAAAACTTCTGAATACAAAAGCTATTGGAATCCATTGTCGCTGGACTGTCTGGATGTGGAATTGATAGCAGAGGACTATGTTACAGAATTCCTGAATCATTTGTGGATCAATAAGTCTTCCGTACTTGTGTTTTCAGTTTTTGTGTTTACTATATCATATATGTTTCATGATCTGAATAATAGGGAAAAAGAATAACTCAGAACTTGCTTGACTGCACTCTGCGTTCAATCTCTGTTATTGTTTTTGTTTTCTTCATAATTAGTATAAGCAGGAATTCTTAATTGCTCCTATTTCCCCTGGTTCTTACATCTTGAATATAGCTAAGGAATTCTTAACTGCTCCCTAGAAATAATCATCCACTTTCCCTCTGTCAACATGATGAAGGATTCTTAATTTCCCTTCACCCACTGACTCCATCCCACCTGATTCCAGCTTAAAAACTATTCCATGGTTGATTACCTTGCTCTGTAGTACCACCCTTTGTCAAAGAAACCATATCCATCAGTTCATCCTCATAGACTCCATTAGCCCAATGGACTGAACTTCTCAGATTTACACCCCTGTTCTATTGAAAATCACCATCCAAAAATCAAACAAACCTTTGTACTTCATAACTAGCCTAATATACCTTAAAACAAATCTAAATTATAAAGAGAGAGCCCTCTCTGGATGAAGATTGGCTAGAACCTACATCTAAAAGATTGGTTTGTGGTAACCTCGGCCGTATTCCCTTTTCTTACAACTTTTGGGGAACAACCTGAGTGATAACATCATTGGAAACTCCACTGGGGACTTGAATGATTGTTTGTTACTGCTGTCTATTTTCTAAAGCTACAGATGGAGCCTGAAGTTAGCCAGGTAGCCTTTGAAACTGTTTTTGTTATGCAATTATAGGAGTAAATAAAAGCTGCTTCAGTCTATCTCCAGTCTAGTTTTAGGCTTTGAACAGCTATCTCAAAGACTTGATCAGTTTCCTTGTTTCAACATATCTGAAGGAAAATTCAAAGCCTCCTATATTTCAAAAGCTTCCTTCAAAATATTGTCAAAAGTTGTGTCTTTCAAATATTTCAAGGAAAACCAAAAAATATATTTAGAAGATGGCTCCAAAGAAGAAAATCCGTTACACTAGATCAAATCCAGATCCAAATCCTCCACGTATCTTTGAAAATCCTAATTCGATCCTAAGAACCTTGGGAGCCGAGATAATCAAGAAAATTCTGTTGATTTAAACTTTGACACACCTCAGCAGAACCCTATCCAAACTGAGCTTACTGATGGAAAATCACAAGTCCTTTCTGCCATTATTGTTGCTTCACTTAGTTCACCATTAGCACTTCAAAACATCTTTTCCACTCCCCCATCCACAACATATATTTCCACTGTTATCCATGTTTTTCCAGCTATTCCACTTATCCCTGCAAATATGGCAAACCGATATGCTCCCCTGCAGTTACCTGCAAATCCAGGGGCTATGCCTCAAGATTATCAAAGAAAAATCACCTATTTTGATGGTATTGGCACCTACACAGCTCAACAACATACTAAGAAAATGACAGATTATTTTCAAAACTATGAGATTGATGTCGATGATGTGAGAATGAAGATCTTTGTTCAGAGTTTAACTGGTGATGTAAGGACCTGGTTTAGGGCACTCCTGTAAACACTAGTGCTAACCCAGATGCCCTTTATCAAACTTTTTTGAACAGATGGGAAAAGAAGAAAGACCCTTTACACATCCTATCAGAATATGAAAGCTTGAAAAGAGGCCCACGAGAAACTGTTTAAGATTAATATGCCATATTTAATAATGTATACAATGCTATCCCTCAGAATCTCAGACCCCCACCAGACCTGGCCTTGATCAAGTTCCCTAATGGATTTTATTCTGACATGGCATACCAGCTTAGGGAAAAAGCTCCTCCAAGCTTAAAACACATGCAGAGTATAGTTGTCAGTGTAGAGGCCAATCTGATTTCTAAACGAGCTCGAGCTAGAGCTGAAAGGAGAACACCTTACAAAGAAGAATCTTATGCATTGGAAAAAAAGTTAGATGCAATTATTAAAGGAATGGATAGACTGGGTGATAGAGTAGAAACAATTGAGAGGAAATCTTCTTGGGATGGTCAACCAAGTAACACCGGAAGAAATCCAAACTTCAGGAAAAATCAGAATTCCAATACTGGGAAGGTCGGCCCTGACCAAAACATCAGGCCTCCATTCCAGGAGAACTATGCTAAGGCTTCAACTTCTAGTGAGCCAACAAAGGACACTCAAATTAACTTAATGGGTCTAAACAGTGAACAGCAAATCTTTTTGACCCAGGATGATCAAGAAGCTCACACCTTTAATCAATTCCAAACCAAATCGGGGGAATCATTTGATTTTAGAGAGGGATATGATGCAGCTGTCTATGAGGTTCACAAGCAGTACAAGTTGAGGAGCAGAACAATAGATGTTCCTGAACCCAATAAGCAGAAAGATGCCAAGCAGCCTAAAAAAGCAAAGGTTAATACCCCCCCTATACAACTCCCTGCTAGAACAGACTTCAACCCAAAAGAACCAATGGTTGAGGACATATCAGATATCCCACCATCAAACAGTCAGCCCTCCACTTCCTTTCCTCCCAAAGAAAATGCAAAGGAATCTCCTGAAATTAATTTTAAAGTAGATTTAGCTCATAACAACACTCCTGATAAAGAAAAAAGCATTGAAAACACAGCAGAAAAAGAAAATCTTGCTACCCGAAATGCAAAAGTCCAAATAGAAAAACCTTTAAATCTTGAAACTGAAATAGGCAAGTTAAAAATAGCCATTCCACTGTCAAAATTGGCTAAACATGATGTCTATAGAGAACAAATCAGCAGATCACTTCAAATTTCAGAAAACAGAGATGCAGTAAATGTCCTTGATGACTAGCCAGAATTAATTTTTGGCCCTGAAGTAAATGGAAAATCAGTAGATGGAGGAGTTCCTCCTTTTTATGTAAGTCTGAATATTCATGATAAAGTACTTCATAATGCAATGTTTGACTCTGGATCTTCCCATAATCTAATGCCCAAGTCTGTGATGGAAACGTTGGACCTAAACATCACCAGGCCATACAAATACTTGTTCTCTTTTGATTCTAGCTAGGTCAGATGTCTAGGCCTAATTAAAGACTTATGTGTATCTCTAGTTCAATACCCTGCCAAGACAATCTTAATGGATGTAGTGGTAGCTAATATCGCACCAAAATATGGCATGTTGTTGTCTAGATCTTGGGGTGCAAAACTCCAGGGATATTTACAGTTGGACATGTCCTATGCTACCATTTCAATCTTTGGCCAGCCAAAGAGATTGTACCGGGAAACTTTGATGAAATATGTGGTCAGTAGCCAAGAGAAACCCCAAAACTTTCCCATCTATTCCATGCATTCTGATATGGACTCTTTCATCCTATACAATGTTGAAATTTTCCCCCCAACTAATGATAAGGTTTTAGTATCAGCACAAGAAAAAGTAATAAATGAAAAATCTAGTGTTCATATTCAAGAAATTTCTGTGAACAATGACACTACAGACACACAAGGGAAACCACATGGAATTGAAAATCCAAATCTGCCTACTAAGAAAATTTTTGAAACTCCGGATGCTAGCTCTAATCAAGAGATCATATGGTATCTAGAGTTTGATGGATCAGTTAATAAACTAGGAGGAGGGGCAGGGATTTGGATACATAACATGGAAAATGACCATGCTAAAGGACATGCATACAGGCTGAATTTTAGATGCACAAATAACATGGCTGAATATGAAGCCCCTCTGCTTGGACTCAAACTGCTCAAAAGCCTAGGGGCAGTTAGGATATCAATTTTGGGAGACTCTGATTTGGTTATTCAACAAATGAAAGGATAATTCCTCGCAAATGACCTCAGGTTGAGAGCTTATAGAGGGGAAACAATCGAAATACTCAACACTTTTCTAGAATCACAGCTTGCCAAAATTCCAAGGAAACATATTTTGCATGCTCACAGTTTGGAAACATTTGCCATTACTTGTAAACTGCCATTTGAGCCTAATCATCATTTTATTGCTGAAATTAAACACAGGCTAACTGTACCTGACAACGTGAAAAACTGGTAGGTGTTTGACAATGACACTCAGATTAATAATTTCTTGACTTTAAAAGAAGAATTTTCCAGCACAAATATAGACACAAGCACTGTTTTTGAAACTGATCAAATAGACAAAATTGAAACTTACATTTAAGCTTAAACAGTAAATCAAATTCTACATCCAACAAAATTTACCAACAAAGAGTTGCAAGAGCTAAAAGAAATAAAATTTGATGAAATTATTGAAGAAGAGTCTGAAGTTATTGACTTAAAAGATAATTTTTACCCACGGGCTTGACTCCTCTGGAAGACATTTTGGATTCAAATGACATCCCAAGGAAGCCCAAAATGCAGCCATTAAATGCAGAAATTGAGGATTGTAATATAGGCACTGAACAGAATCCTAAAATGATAAAACTATCTAAAGCTTTGCCTCCTGACCAAAAGCTAAAATATATTGAACTGTTCAAATAATTTCAGGATGTCTTCGCATGGAGCTATGAAGATCTCAAGTCCTATGATACTTCTGTAATTCAGCATACAATACCCCTGAAAGAAAATCAAAAACTTTTCAAGCAAAAACTTAGAAGGGTCAATCCTGTACTCCTTCCTCTCATTGAAAAATAAGTCAAAAGAATGTATGAAGCTAGAATTATTGCGCCCATCAGATTTTCAGAATGGATCTCAAATCTAGTGCCCACTAGGAAGAAGACAAGAGAGATAAGATTGTGTTGATTTGAGAAATCTGAATAAAGTTTCTCTAAAAGACCACACCCCTTACCTAAGATGGACCACATTTTACAAAGGGTAGTGGGTGCCTCCAAGATTTCACTGCTAGATGGGTTTTCAGGCTTTAATTAGATTCTAGTTCACCCTGATGACCAAGGTAAGACTGCTTTTACAACACCTTGGGGAACTTTCAAGTATGTAAAGATGCCATTTGGACTGAAGAACGCAGGGGCAATATTTCAACGAGCAATGGACATAGCTTTTGCAAAAAAGATTCATGATTTCCTAGTCATATATCTAGATGACCTTACTGCATTTTCCAAATCAGATCAGCAGCATTTAGAACATTTAAGACAGGTATTTTTAATCTGCAGAAAATATGGTATATCACTGAATCCAAAGAAATCACTATTTGGCCTAGAAGAGGGCAAACTATTAGGTCACATAATCTCAAAAGATGGCATTAGAATTGACCCAGATAGAATACAAGCCATTTTGCAAGTTCCTCACCCTAAAAATATCAAAGAACTTCAAGCTTTCCTAGGGAAAATCAATTTTTTAAGAAGATTCATACCCAACTTGGCTAAACTAATAAGATTGTTGAATAATATGCTAAGTAAAGATTCCAAAGTCAAGTGGACAATAGAAGCTAAACAAGCCTTTGAAGAAATTAAAATAGCTTTAACCAAAACACCAGTCCTTACAAGCCCAAAATTTGACAAAGACTTCATAATCTTCTCGTTTGCATCAAAACATACTATTGCTGCTGTTTTGCTACAGAAAGATGATCAGGGATGTGAAAAACCCATAGATTTTTTCAGCAAAGCGCTTAGAGATGCACCACTTGAGTATCAAATCATGGAAAAACAGGCTTATGCACTTGTAAAAGCTATTAAGGACTTCAGAGTTTATATCTTATACTCTCATATAATAGCTTATGTACCAAGTACTGTGATCAAAGATATTCTAACTCAAGAAGGAATTGAAGGCAAAAGAGGCAAGTGGATAGCTAACATTTTGGAATATGACATTGAAATTAAACCAACAAAGCTGATAAAAGGACAAGGATTAGCTAAAATTATTACTGAAACCAATTTTCAAACCCTTGACATCAATGAACTGGATAATGAACAGGAGATGGTGACTCCACAGATCAATCAAACCTTTTTACAATCACCTTGGTATGCTGATATAATTTATGTATTGCTCAACCTGCAAGCTCCTCCAGGGTTATCCAGAACTAAAAAGAGATTTCTGAAAATGAAAGCTTCAAAATTCTGTATTTTAGATAATGTTTTATTTTGGAAAAATCATGAAGGCATTTTACTGAATTGCTTAACAAAGGATGAAACTGACAAAGTACTGAAAGAATTTCATGCAGGGGACTGTGGTGGACATTTGTACTGGAAATCAACTACTGATAAAATCCTAAGGGCTGGATTTTATTGGCCCACCCTGTTTGCTGATGTAAAAAAATTTGTTACTTCTTGCCATAAGTGTCAAATTTTTGAAGGCAAGAAAAAGCTTTTACCTTTACCCCTCAGACCAATTTCCACTGAAAGACCTTTTCAACAATGGGGTTTAGATTTCATTGGGGAAATTCACCCTCCCTCTTCTGGCCAGCATAAATGGATTTTGACTGCCACAGACTACTTCACCAAGTGGATAGAAGCCATCCCTTATAGACAAGCTAATGATTGAGTGATCATGCAATTATTAGAAACCAATATCCTGTCTAGATTTGGCTGTCCGGAAAAGATTATAACTGACAATGTTGCTGCTTTTAAATCCAAAAGAATGATTAATTTTTGTCATAAATACCGCATTACCCTAGGCCACTCCACAACCTATTACCCTCAAGGTAATGATCTAGCTGAATCATCCAATAAAAGCCTGATCAATATCATTAAGAAAGTATTGAAGGAAAACAAGAAAAACTGGCATAATAAGCTTATTAATGCACTTTGGGTAGACAGATTGACTACAAAGAGATCCATTGGAACAAGCCCCTATGAATTGGTTTATAGCATGGAGGTTGTATTCCCTTCATCTTTGGGAGTCTCTGTGATAAAATTGCTGCAAGAAGTGCAGGCAGAACCAAATGATATTCAGAGAAAAATAAATCAGAGAATTCATTTACAGCAGACTAGAGAAGAGGTGTATCAAAGATATCAAATTCTACAAGAAAAAATCAAGAAGATATTTGATAAGAGGACTAAGGCAAAGGATTTTTTCATAGGAGACAAAGTACTGAAATGGGATTCCAGAAGGGAAGATAAAGGAAAACATGGGAAGTTTGACTTCCTATGGAAGGGAACTTTTGCTATTCAAGCTTCACAAGGAAACTGTTATCACTCAGGTTGTCCCTAAATCTCCTTAAAGGGATATGACCGAGGTAACCACAAACCAATCTTTGGACTGTAGGTTCTAGCCCACCTACAATCAGAGAGGGTTCTCTCTTTATGATTTAGCTTTGTTGATGATGATTTTAGGCTAGTTATTGGGTTCAAGGGGTTTTGTTTTAATTTTGGTGGGATGATTGATGCTTTCAAATAGAGAGGCACGGATAGCATGAAAGTTTTAGAACCATTGGGCGTGGAGTCAAGGAGTAGGACTGCTGGTGCATTTTCTTGGTCACAAGAAAGGAATATGGAGCAAGCTAGCTGCACATGAAACAATGTTTCAAGCTTATAGGATGGAATGAGGGCTAAGGAATGAGAGGCAGTTAAGAATCTCTCGTTCAGCTTAACAGAGGGAAGGTGAATGAACTCTATCTAGGAGAAGTGAAGAATCCCTAGATAACTGTCAAACATCGGTGAATTAGGGGAAATATGAGCCACAGGGAATTCATATTCATTACTAATCCAGATGAAAACATAAAGAAACAGCAGAAATTGAGCATAGAGGGCAATTAAACCAAGTCTAAACTATTCATTCTTTCTGCTATTTTAGATGGTATATCAATGGAAAACAAAGGTAGGAAACACTTATTGAGTCATGTTGCAGCACAAGAATTCCACATTCACTTCTTCAAATCATTAAACACAGTGCACAGTCATTCCTCCAAGCTTTCATCAGTTTTTGATTAAGTAAAACATTAAGTATATAGAGCGAGTCTCTCTTGGAGCTATACAACCAACCAACCCTTTAAACAATACAGAGGGTGGTATAAATAGGGAAAATTATCCGAAATTATCTATTACAGCCGACCTAAACAGGTCTAATGGAAAATCATTTCTTTAATCTAATCCTTTCCAGAAGTAAATGCAAAAAATATCTTTTGAGCTGCGCTGGGGGCAGCTGTATCAAAATGAGTTAATATCTGTCCTGGGTGGCTTGGTGCAGTGTTTCTATAATAACTATGCTTTGTCTTTTATCTCCACCTCTAAGTCAGTTATGCTGCTGTTCGATGGCATTATTGTGCACTAATCCTGACCAGATAAGCTTTTTAATGGCCTTTACTGCTTCGCTGACTTTGATGTTGCCGAGCTGATACTCTTTGCTGCTTCATCTTTCCTTTGATACTCTTTCACAATTGAATTGGGCCGTTTCTCTCTCTTGTTGTGTTTGAAACTGTCAAATCGCCCTTTTCTGCCCTTCCAGGCAAAAATGGCTGCTGTTATTCGTGGCCTCTAGAATGCTATCAGTGCTGGTCGATTAAATATGAACCTTCATGAAGAAATCGTGTCCAATTTTCGAGTTTTTGGGCGTTGCAAGTCAGAGGGCCGCGAGGGGGCTTCCATTTTAGCCTATTTCCCTTAGCGATGCGCGATTAGCGCTAGGCGCTAATCGCGCATCAAAAACTGCCTCAAATTTTCATTCTGGGCTTCCTCTACAGCGATTTTTGCCTTCGCGCCCTTTCTGTGTGACGACGTCAACATGACATCAGCATGACGTCAGTGGTGGGTCCCAGTACGGTGGTGACGTGGCAGGGTGAAATCAGCTGATAACATCAGCAGTACGGCCGGGTGATGTGGCGGTATGGTGGAGGTGATCACGTGGTAGTACGGTGGCATGGAGGTGACGCAGGTTGATGACATCATGGGGGAGATGTGGCGGGGACGTCACACAGGGGAGGGCGGTATCTGGTTTCAGGCGCACCGCTTTTGTGCGCAGGCGGTTTCAAAGGGAGGGGCTCCGCCACAATCGAGAGGGTGATGCGTGGTGGGAGTATGACGGGAAAACCGCCCATCTCCCGGACGCTAACCCTCGGCACAAAAAGACTCGCCCACCGTAGATCTCAGGCATGGACAATCGGATGGATGGCGGAACAGACAAGGCAGCGGAGGGTTAGGGACGGGGCCCGCTCTGTTTTTTTAATTTTTTTTCATACGGCGAGGGGTTTAAACATTAGAAATGTGGGTTTTAGGTTGTATACAAGCAGGGGAAATATATTTATATGCGTGACCTTAGGACAAGGGCGGGAAATGAGTATTATAGGGTTAGGACTTAGGGGAAATGGTTATTAGTGTGACCAGATGTCAGACTAACTCCAGGTTAGGACACGGAAGGGTTAGTAGAAGCCCCAGATGGAATACTATTTCCCAGACTTGATAAATATGGCTATAATGCCAAGAGTGAGGGAATATGTACATAGGGGAGTTATTAACATAGTTTTAGTAGGGGAAGGGGAGATAGATAGGGAGCTACATAGTAAAATTAGTAGTTAATATGACAAGTGATAAGAAAGCGCTAAGTATATGAATCTTAGGCTAATAGGGGAGAAAATGATTCATAGAGGAAGTATGAACATTCCTTGAGTAAAGAAGATGTTTACCAAGGCAAATGATATGGAAAATGATGAAACTAAGAGGTATCAAGAAGATCTTGACCTCTTCAGGGAAGTTAGTGAGTGATTTGGGGAATAAGAAGAAGGGGGAGTTAGACATGCCTCGCTTGAGCTCCTCCAAATGAAAACTGCCTTGTACTTGTGATCTGAAGTAAAATATCACTTTAAAACACAAAATTGATCACAAATCAACATTCTGCAACCTCAAAACTACCTACCCAGCCTACTTACCTAGCATTTTTTCTTCTTTTTGGATTGGGTGCACTTAGACTTGCAGACCCTGCTTTAATAATTTTCTTTTGACTGCCCTCCTATCTAAATCTACACTTATTTCTTCCAAGGGCCCAGATTAAGCAGTTGGGCTCCTTTGTTTCTCTACCTATCTACAAATCTGCCAAGATTAAGCTGTTTGGACAGATAATGTTTCTCTATATTCTAAAACAAGAAATTGAAACCTAGGGAAGCCAAGATTAAGCTGTTTGGCCTTCCTTTTACTGAAAACTCATCAAAAATGGAATAACTCATCAAAATTGGAATACAGCAGTGGCATTTATACTGGCACACTTTCATGGCCCCTTCTTTGGCCTCTTTCAGGAAATATGGAACATTGCAGCATGCAAAGTATGACATATTTGGCATGTAAAAATGTCAATCATGAAAGATGAACACCTGTTGCAACAGGAAGCTAACAGAAACAACACTTACTTTTTGAAGAGCTTGAATGGCAAGAAGCAGAAGATGGGCCAGTCAATGGTCAGATGCTGAAGCATTATTTTGATCCAGCTTGTTGAGATGTGAGCACTCTAACTTGTACATAAGAATGTTTACTTTTTGCAGTTTATTACAGCAATAAGATAGGAAGGAATATGTAGCAAATTTTGAGGAACAGTCAAGGAACTGTGCTACCTTTTTTGTGTTACCTTTTTTAGTTTACCAGAAATTGAAGAAGAAGACTTGGGAGTTGTAAATGTGAGAACAAACATTCAGACAATCTATCCAAAACAGAGCTGCAATTGTTGGAATGAGTTTAGGAGAAATGTATATATGTTGCAGAGGTACAATGTTGTTTACTTACAGCAAAGGAAAATTTTCAAAATACAGCAAGAATCATACATAAGGCCATCTGACCTGTTGTTCTTGGCTTTTCACCTGGAAAAGCCATCCCCAAGTGGAGCCAGTGTTATGCTCCTATACCAATAGGTGTCATATTTCATGATTGACTGGTAAAATGCCAAATATGTTCATCCTTTCCATGCTTCAAAGGTTCTATATTATGAAAAAATCAAAAAATAAAAAATGAAAAGAGGGTATGCCCTAAAAGAAATATCAAAGGGCAAAAATAATGAAATGGTCAAAAAGAAAGAAAATGAACCCCAAATGCAGAAGACCAGGAAAATGTGCTAGTCGAAAATGAAACTACTGTTCCATTTTGCATAAGAATCTCATTGTGTGTAGTTGGTTCACTCTTTCCACAATTGATGGATGTCCAAACAGCTTAATCTTGGCCAGTTCATGTTTAAATTTCTTGTTTTTGAAATAAAGAACAAAATCTGTCCAAATAGTTCAAGCTTGGCAGATAAGTAGTTAGATAGAGAAACAAAGGTTCTCAACAGCTAAATCTGAGCCCCTGGAAGAAATAAGAGCAGACTTAGATATGATGGCAGTTAAAAGAAAAGAAGAGAGTAAGGGTTTGCTAGTTTAAATGCACCCAAGGAAAAGGAAGAAAAAATGTTAGGTGTAATAGTCTGGGTAGGCAGTTTTGATGTTGCAGAAGCAGGTTTATGAGAAATTTTGTCTTTTAAAGGTGCTTTATCTCATTTGATATCATAAGCACAATGTCAATGATTTGGATACAAATCAGGTGAAGCATGTCTAACTTCCCCTCACTCTTCTCCCTGAAACATTTACTAACCTCCCCACAAGGACATTGAGATCTACTCAGTGCTCCTAAAACACTTCATTTCATGAAAAGACTAAGTGAAACTCTGTTTTTATTTAGGAAAAGGAAGCCACATTTCTTATGTAAAAATTCTATTGTTCCCTAAGCCTAAGTTGATTCAAACATGTAAACTTGGCGCTTACCCCTCATAAACCCATATTAACCCTTAACTTTATTATATAATTCCTACATAATATTCCCCCCCACCTCCCATATTATATAAATATATGAAAAAACCCCAAAAAATTTAATACCCCGCCCAGGCTAACTATAGCTATACCTCATTATTTCGTTGGAATTATAGGTTCACCCGGAACCATGTAATAACCACCCCGCCCATTGCTTATGGAACCAATTAACCCCACGTTAATTGGTTAATGCATCACCCCGCGCACCAATCGTATCAAGCCCCAAAAACATTTAAAACAATGATTTAATATGTGGGCCCTCGCGTCATAGCCCTCCGCCATGTCCATTAAGCGCTAACCGTTAGATCCGGGCTTGTAGATTGGATGGCCCAAATCGATATCACAGCACCCTTTCATGCCAACCTTTAGCACCCGAGGGACGATGGTATTTCGCCGTACCTTGGGACAGGTGGCACCCTCCCACATTCCTCGTTGCCCTCCCTTCCAATACCACCTTTGCCCAAAGCGGTGCGGGGCCCAAACCGCTTACCACCCCTCGCTGCCTCCACGCTGACGTCATCGCCACCTCATCCATGACGTCACCTCCTCGTCATCTCCACATCACCCCGCTACATGACAAAGTACCACGTCATGCTGAAATCATCCAAAAAAAAGGCGCCAAAAGCCCTCCAAATCATTTTTTGTCAAAAACCCGTGAAAGTGTGGTTTTCATTCATTTCTATTGGTTGCTTTCACGAGACCGATGCATGTGAATTTCGTCAAAGCTGCTACCAGAGCTCCAGTCCGCCACCACAGCCAGCATAATCCGGCATCCCACTCTGCAAATTTGTCGTCCAAACCTGCAAATTACTCCGGGGCGCATCCAAAAACACGGGTATTTACCCGTTTCACTTCCCAAAACTGTGTTTTTTTGGCTTTCCTCTGCAAAATTTTCCAAAGAAGCCAAATTCGAGTTCAATTCAATGTACTGCTTTCGAACATAAGTGCCAGAACCTCTGCTCTTTACCCATTTTGGCCAAAAAACCCTGCAGACTTCGTTTTTTCTGTAAATTCACCCAGCGAGCGAAGTTCAAATCCACTGTGGTCTGCAATTCCCGGATAAAAGCCCCGGAACTGTTGTTTTTCCTATTTTGCTACACAAACACAAATTCCAATTTGAAAACCACAGAAAATCGGGCAATGGAGGCTCCAGTGGCCCTCAACATTGCTCCCCTCTATGCACCTCATAAGGACCTGGAGTGGTTGCCGTTGGCTGATAGGGATTTTCAAATACAAGACTTAACTGGTTATAAAAACCACCTCCAAGCATTCTGTGAAATTAGGAACAGACACCTAAGTAACTCTGATTTATTTAGGATATGGGAATATAATCTACCCAGATACTACCTCCCCTCAGTAAATGTATTCCCAGATGTAATCCCCCTGTGTTGTGCCAATTATGAACCTGTCGAAAGAGCAGTTATGACTCCAACTGGAACTATCCTCTTTCATATAACTCTTGAGTCCATAAATGAAATGCTACACTTCAAACCTATTCAACATCTGGCTTGTCTTTCTATGGGATTCTTTCTTGAGCAAGGCTCTAAACTGACCAATGCAGAGATAACCCGTGTTGTTCAAACATTTGTGAGACAAGATTGCTAGCCCAAAGAGCCACCTCCCTTTCACCATGTATGTTTCAATGAAGCTGTAAGATTCATTATTGATATGATATCATATGTCCTGGGATTTAAGACAAGTGAATATGTTGATGAGACAATCTTAGCTTTGATGTCCATGTTTACTCCAAGACAGCCCCCTGCTGTCAAATATGACTTTTCTACTTTCATTGCCAACAAGATCCATGACCAATTCATAAATCTAGACATAGAAGGAGTCTTCAAGTATACCTCATATATATATCATCTGTTCTTGTACTATCAAACAGACATTTTTCAGTTTCCCATCAGAAAATTGGATTCTAAAGGAGAAAGGAGGTCGGTGATCTTTTGGACCTTAGTCTTCCATGAAGTCCATAACTCTCCTTACACTTACTGTGAATTCATTGATTTGTTTATACATATAGTCTCCTCTCTACTAATGAGAACTCCTCCTCCTAGACTCTCTAGTGATATGCAAAAAAATTTACAGCTCTCCAAAAGCTACAAAATAGGTGACTGGTACTTCTACAAGAATCATACTGAGATCAGGATATATGGCGATGAGCTGTGCCCTTACAAGCTGCCAAAATATATGCCTATGAGACTGTTTGCTCTAGAATATTTCAGGCAATTTATCAACTCATATTTGACTCACTTTTATGGTGCCAAGAAAAACGCTCAGCTGAAATTAAGAAACCAATTAGGCCCTTTCATCATTAACAAAAAGGAAGCATGGCAAGACGCTAACAAGATATTGGGTGAACAACTCAAATTAAAGATGAGCTTTTGGTGGGTACCCTATGACCCAAATGGCTTTATCACTAAAAGAAAAGTAAAAAACAGGCTATCAACTTACAAACATCGTAGGATCCCTGAAATAAATCAATTTGCTAATTAGGATGAGTGGGTAGAGGGCACATTGATAGAAGAGCTGACTGAGGAAGAAAAAATGGAACAAGCTATGAAAAATCTTGAAAAGACTCTTAACCTGGACTCTTTTGGACAAGTGTCTTTCAAATTGCCTCAGCAAACCGGAGTGGGTGCATCATCTGCTGGAACTTCACAGCCTGCCCAAGAAAGCACTACACTAGCTGCAAGGACATCTAAGGGCAAAGAAGTGTTGGATTCAGAGCAGCACATAATGACAGCTTAGCCAGCATCATCAAAGGAACAGGGCCAAAGGCAAATTCCTCCTGTCCAGACCAAAGCACCAAAGATACCAGCATTACAGACTCCTCTAAATGAGGAAAAGGGTAGGAAAAGGGACAGAGAAGAGACCACGCTTGTAAGTGGACCAGCAGAGCAACCAGGGGAAAAAAGGCAAAGAATAAATCCTCTACCTGAAGAGGAAATTATTGAAGAAATCATAGAAAGTCCAATAGGTGAGAGGGCAACCAGCCCACAGACATCCCTAGTGGTAGAAACATCCACCAGCTCTCATATACAGGACCCAGAAAGGCAGCATTGTGTGGAGGTTTCATCCACAAGACCATCAAGCAAGCAGGCCTCAAATGTCAAAAGAACATTCATAGAGATTAAGGCCAGAAATGATCCATTGAGGCTGCAACTTTATGACCAATTTCTCAAGATGACCCCCGCCAACCAGCAAAGGCTAATTTCTGCATATGACATTAAAGAAGGAAAAATGATATTGAGCCACTTTAAGCCCAAAGTGAAGCAACCATAGTCAGTAGCTGACTACATTAGAACAAATCTGGAGGTCCTTGCCAAAGACATTCACCCTATGGACCAAATTGAGCTGCATAAGCAAACTGGAGAGATGGTCTACTCTACATTAGCAATGTTAGCTCACAAATTGCAAAACTCATTAAACAACACTTCTGCCCAACTAGATTTGGAAAAGTCATCTTCTTTAGCCAAGGACAACAGGATAAAGTCCTTGGAGGATATTATCATTGAGCTGGGACATGATCCCAAGGATGCCAAAGGAATAAAAGCATTGATTAAGAAGAAGGAAGAGGACATTGTTGCCCTCAGAAAAAAGTTGAAGCTACCTATTACTATGCATCCACAAACTACAGAGGTTTTTCAGCAAAAAGCAGAGGAGGACATGATGGACTTGCTGATGAGAATGAATCAAAGACTAAGTGAGACAAAGTAGGAATTGGAGAAAGCATTACAGGAAAAGTAGGGAGTGTCGACCTCCGAGCCATCTCAAATAGCTCCAACAGTTACAACCACTCCTCCCACACTTACAATAGCAGTGCCTCCCACTGTCCCAGCATCAGCATCAAGTACTTCAGCAACAACAGCAGCAGAAGGCAGCAGCACTACCATGACCATAGAGGAGTTAATAAAAGCTATGGAGGATTTAAAACTCCAAGTATCAGAATTAAAAGAGGCCAAAGAGAAATTTCCGAAGTTAGAAATAAGTTATGACAAATCTAAAATGATTGTGGCAGAAAAGACAAGAGAGACGAAGGCATTAGAGAATAGGGTAAAAGCATTGGAAAAATACCTCTCTTTAGATAAGCCTCTGGGAGAAATCAAGGGAATTTTGTGGGCTAAAATCAACGAATCCATTAGTAATGTCTGGAGATCTATTCAAATTATATATGAGCAGATTGACTTGATAGCAGAAGCCAAGGTGGAAATTCGAAGGGCCAAAAATTTATTGGGACATATGCCCGAACAGGCCAACAGGTTAATACAATTTTTGAACACTAAGACCAGTGAAGAACTAGCAGCACTGGACATCAGAGACAGGACAGCCACCATTCTAACAATTAAAAGAGTTTTTACCATGAGAACCCTGATGTAGAATTTGGAGAGGAAGAGCCAAGATATGTAGGTGGAGATAGACTCTTTTATGGAAAGATTTGCAGTTTTGCATGAAAGGGGCTTGCCAAGTCTGGTGGGAAACAATGAACACCTGTTGAGACAAGCTAAGTACCAGCTCAGGTTGAATAAACATGTTGTTGATCAACTAAATGCATCATCAAGTACTTCAGTAGAGAAAGCCCTTTCATCTGGCCAAACTCTCTACAGCAAATTGGAAAATCTGTTTTATATTGAGCATGAAGTATAACATATTTTTATAGTCCAGCCTAACTTCTACACGTACACAGACGCAGATGAGACTTTGAGAAAGTTGCTAAGACATCAGTTACCAGAAGAGCAATGGTGGCAAAGTATGTTGGAAATCCTGTAGGCGGGTTTCAAACTTTTGTTTTTCCCAGGATACAACAGATATCATAAAGCAGATAAAAGGAACAGATGAGAGTCTCGCGGGGTAGCAATATATTAAATCAAAATTAAATACGCCCGCGAAAGTTGAGGCAACAGTGCGGAATTTCAGCGGAAACAGCCACCAGCCAACTCACCAAGCTTACGGTCAACGCATCTCACCAACTGAGTAGCCAGCACAACAGCATTTATTTCTCCTTGTTTTCAAGATCATTTACTTCTCTTGTAAAGTAGGTAGAAGAAGTTATTACTAGATATTATCTCTTTGAGATATTTTGTAAAAAATTTTGTACAAATACCTCCCCAAGTGAAGTATTAGGGGTTGGTGATACATCTCTCAGACTGCATTGTAACTCTAGAAAACTTCTGAATACAAAAGCTATTGGAATCCATTGTCGCTGGACTGTCTGGATGTGGAATTGATAGCAGAGGACTATGTTACAGAATTCCTGAATCATTTGTGGATCAATAAGTCTTTCGTACTTGTGTTTTCAATTTTTGTGTTTACTATATCATATATGTTTCATGATCTGAATAATAGGGAAAAAGAATAACTCAGAACTTGCTTGACTGCACTCTGCGTTCAATCTCTGTTATTGTTTTTGTTTTCTTCAGAATTAGTATAAGCAGGAATTCTTAATTGCTCCTATTTCCCCTAGTTCTTACATCTTGAATATAGCTAAGGAATTCTTAACTGCTCCCTAGAAATAATCATCCACTTTCCCTTTGTCAACATGATGAAGGATTCTTAATTGCCCTTCACCCACTGACTCCATCCCACCTGATTCCAGCTTAAAAACTGTTCCATGGTTGATTACCTTGCTCTGTAGTACCACCCTTTGTCAAAGAAACAATATCCATCAGTTCATCCTCATAGACTCCATTAGCCCAATGGACTGAACTTCTCATATTTACACCCCTGTTCTATTGAAAATCACCATCCAAAAATCAAACAAACCTTTTTACTTCATAACTAGCCTAATATACCTTAAAACAAAGCTAAATTATAAAGAGAGAGCCCTCTCTGGATGCAGATTGGCTAGAACCTGCATCTAAAAGATTGCTTTGTGGTTACCTCGGCCGTATTCCCTTTTCTTACAACTTTTGTGGAACAACCTAAGTGATAACAGTTTGTACGAAACCTGGGTTGATAAAGTAAAGTTGGTAGCCCCAGGAGTTGCAGCATTCTTGTTGCAATATTGGTGCTCATCACTAACCTATCTGACTAGAAACAAAAACATTTGAAGATCTAGATGAAAAACCTGTGTCTTCATCTAATCAAGTGACAGGGCTAGGGTTTGATCCTAGTATTGGGATTGGACTTGCTCAGTTATCCAGGGGTTGGGGCATTGTTGGAGGGATCCTAAGATGTTCTATGATTATGGCCATTCAACAATCCATATGATCCAGATGGCGGTTATAGTACCTAAGGTGGCCATGCATGTTCTCCAGGGTCTACTACATGTCTCTCCTTACTTCTTGGTTGTCCACCGATGCTCTACCAAGATGAATTATATTTTCTAGTAGAGGTCAATGGTTTGTAATTATTGGTTTATTTTGTTCAATGTTTGACCTATGTGTGGAATGCGGGTTTGCCAATCTTCCCTTACAACTTTGTCTGAGAGGGTATCTCACTCAATGGATCATCAAAATTGACTCAATTCTTATTGTATGTAACATCACCATGTTGATTTTTCGTGTAAGTGGAAGGACATTATAAAGGAAAAAATAAGACAAAGGTCATGGGACATGTATTCCAAGATAAATGGAGGCAAAAAAATTAAAGTGGGTATCACTTGTGGTTAATTATTGGTTATGGAAATTGACATTGGAATTGGAAAAGGAAAAAGACAAAAGGTAATAAATGGAAATTAATTTAAGAATAGGGAAAATATGAGAAAAGGAAGATAAAGAGACAAGAATATGCATGCAAGGGAAATAAGCGATAAAATAAAGTAAAATGAAAGAAAAGAGGAAAACGAAAGGAAGAGACACTAGACATCAATGATAAAAGGCATCTGAGAAAAAATTGACAACTTTTGATCAGTTCCAGAAATCATACTCCAAGAAAGAGAGATAGAAGGAAGAACAAGCAAGAAAGCAAGCAAGAAAAGGACAAGCAAAGGAAATCAAGGGAGCACAAGCAGAAGATTGGAAAAGTAGCTACAGTAGGAAGATTTTGCAGGTAACAGGTTGTATATGTGATTTCCTTGTTGGGATTTGAATTCATAGTGAATGCATTTGGTTTACATGATTACATTTTTTTCATTAGCATGGGATTTTCCTAGGTTGACAGTGGTTACAACCTTGCCTTGCCATTTCCTGGATAGCCATGGTGTGTCTGGATTCATTCTTGGTTGAGATTTGGATTACTAGAAGGTTTTGGATTTGGGTGAGGTGGTCTCAAGAGAATCCCAAGGGTTGGGGGTGGAGAAGGTTTTATCTGGGAAGCCCTTGACAGGTGGGTGGAGATAGGAAAATTCCTCTAGGTACGGTGAAGAAATTCTAAGGCATCCAAGCTTGTGTTGGTTTGGTGATTTCTAGACTGGTTTAGGTGAAATCACTTTGGTTGAGGGTATAGTTGGTTTAGCCTCTAGATTCCTTGGTTGGTTTCGTTTTGGTGTATCCCATGAGATCCCACATTCATGCTTGGAATATGGCACGGGGGTTATTTGTTGAAAGAGAGATTTGGTTCAACCTAATCTATGGTCGAGTAGTATGCAGAAGTCCTTGACTTGATTGGTGTTTGCATATGTTATTATGTATTTATTCTTATTGAGATCAATGAGCATAAGTTTTAATTTTATGTACAATTTCATGACTAGTTTTTCATGGTTCTATTATGGTTACATGCATGGTATATTTCTCATAATATGATGTGCTGTAATTATGGATCGATTCCATGGTTTGATGGACTCTTAGTTATCTTGTATGAATGCATGAGCTAATGTGTGTTATAGCATCTAGTAATAGAGGGAATCAAGCCTTCTTTATGGTTTTTTTATGAACTTAATGAATTTATGCATTATTGACCTACAGGTACCTTGTCTACCAAGTGTTGTCTAAAGTATTTTCATTTATTTCATAAGTTTGAGTAGGAATAAGGTTAAGAATAGTAAATGAAGACTCCTACACAATAATGACACAGTTCTAGAAGATTATGGGAAGTTCTAGGCAGTTTCCCTAGAGCTAGCCTTGAAAATATGGAATAGGGCTTCTGGCTGCAGTCTATTAACTAGGAAATTTTGGTTGTAGTAGCATGGAGGACAACCAATGTGTGCAACTAGAGCCCTCTAGCCACATGGATAGATTGGAATGCATGTGATTGTGCCATGAGGTGAGTCAAAAAGGTAGTTCTAGTCTAGGAAAAGTTGATCAGTAAGTGTTGCTTGACATCTAGATGATCTAATGTTCCTATGGCTTATAGTAAATATTAAAGGTAGTAAGCCCCACTTCCATAACTGGAGCTTGGATTTCGAGTGATGCATAGTAACTCTCGACTCATGTTTACCCTAGTGAGATTGTAAAAGAGGGTAAATGTGGGGTGGGGTGTTACAAGGTGGTATAAAAGCAGTTCCATTCCATGTAAACCTTTATTTGGTACCAGTGTTATAGAGTGGTATCAAAGTAAGGTTGAAATTATTGGACCTCGGGGTAAATTCACATGGTTATGGTTATCATGCATGCAGTTATTGTTTCGGTTTTGTATTCTCATATTGATTCATGTGTGATGTTGATATGTTGTTGTTATTATTATATATTGTGCTAACCTGGATTGACTTGTGCAGATGTAATAGCCTCCCCCGAGATTCATTGAGGTATGATTTTGATTTGTCTTCTATTTGGTTTATCTAACATGGTATGTTTACAGGAAATAGAAGGCAAAAATATGAAGAGAAAGATGGTGGATTACAGTTCACATGACTCCCCGTACAAACCTGAAGTGAAATAAGTGGAATGGGAGAATTTAGTTGAGAAGCAAGGAGAGGAATAATCTCCTTATCTGGCAGATACACTGAGGAGTCTACAGGCAGAGATTGGAAGTTGAAAAGAAGATAATAAAAGGTTGATTGAGGTATAGGAACAACTTGCAAAGGCTCGAGAAAATCAAGATGAATTCAGTGAGTGATTCTTCAAAGCCTTTCAGACTTACAAAATCAGGGACAATTAGGGATGAGTTATGGAGATAAGAAGGAGGAGAAGACTAATGGGGCATATGGAAACATGTCTCAGAGAAGGTACAAGATGGAAAATTATGATACAATGAAGAGTGGAGGACTCTTGGATACACCTGAGAAGAGGATTGGTATGCATGGGTTTTATTCTAACTCTTCTTCCAAGAGACATCATCGCCATTGTCATCGACATCATAGGAGGAGTGAGTATTTTCTAAAGGAATTCAAGATAACCAAACCTCCTACTTTTGATGGGGAAATGAAGAAATCAGAAGAGACAGAAGCATGGCTACTTGGGATGAGGAAAATTTTCAAATTGCATAATTACTCAACAAACATGAAAGCTAACATAGCCAAGTTTAGTCTCAAAGGAAAAGCATATATCTAGTGGGAGGACATTAAGAATTTCAAATGCATTAGAGAAGAGAAGCTGACTTGGGATGAGTTTGAAAGACTCTTTAGGAAGAAGTACATGTTTGAGTGGTATTATGAAGGAAAAGCCAAGGAATTATCTGAGCTTAGGATGTGTTCTATGACAGATGAAGAGTATACAACCGCGTTCGTTACCTCTCCCATAGGTCGAGAGTTCGACAGGCTCACCCTCATCCATATGATGGATGAGTGATAAATCCCTCACCCTGCCGGTAGAGTTGTTGAGGTATGTGCCCTATCTCAAGGATGAGAAAGAAAAGATCCAAATATTCATCAATGTATTTCCATTGTCATTTAAAGATCAGATTGAGTATAATGAGCCTCTATCATTGGAGGAATCTATCAAGAAGTTAAATAATTTTCATGAGTGGTCAAAGTGCAATCCTGAGTTCAAGTGTGGCTGGAAAGGTAAAGAGAGGACTAAAGGAAAATGGCCCAAGAAGAGAGGAAGATATTAGGATGTAGGTGAGAAGGAAAATGCATCCCCTCATAAGAAATTTAATGCAGCCGATAAAGGACATGGGTCTCAGCCTAGAGAGAAGCAGAATAAAGGCGGTGGTAGGGAACCATTTAAGTGTTGAATTTGTGGTAAAGACCGTCGCAAGAAGGATTTTCCATTGTACAAGGGTGGCGGGCCACAGATCTATAGTGTTCAGGAGGCACATATAGTTGGGGATGTTTTTCATAACATTCCCCGGATCTATGCAGCACTCGATAGCCAGTATGTAGACCAGCAGGAATCTAGTATTGAGATGGAAGGTAAGCTTCATGATCAAGTTGCTTCCATTTTGATTAATCCTGGATCTAACTATAGCTATGTTAGTCCTGACCCGGTGGATCAATGTTGTTTAAATAAAGAAGTGCATGAAGTATCTCGGTTGGTGCACTTGGCTACAATGACCAAGAGAAGAGTTTACCATTGGGTGATATCTCGTGAATTTGAGCTTAATGGTATGTGTAACAACCCTTGGTTGATTTCCTATGTAAAAAATAAATTAAAAAATAATACCAAGGTCATGGCACACATATTCTAAGTTGAATGTTGGGTAAAACATAATGATGGGTACCATTGGTGATTAATAAATGGCCATGGATATTAGAAAACACATAGTCAAAGGAAAAGTGGCATTAATTGGCATTTTATTTATGATATTAAGGATAATAGGAGAAAAGGATGTGAATTGTCACATATTTGCACGAAGAGGAAATTGGAGGAAAAATGAAGAAAATAGAGGCCTCAATGATAAAAGAGCTTCTAAGGATCAATCACTAGTCTTTGGTCAGTTCATTTTTGGATCTCTCTTATATTCTCTCACTCTCATATAACCTTGCACCCTTATAGTATTCTTGGATCATTCTTAGAGAACTTTGGCATACATTGGATTTGGTGAAAGAAGGAAATCGTAAGGGAATAGGTGGATCATTAGCTATGGCTAGATTTCTTTGTAGGTAACAGGTTTCATGTTTGCTTTCCTTGCTAATTTTTGGATGCATGGTATATGCATGTGAGTTTTGGGTTATGTGTTGTCATTGGCATGGATACTTGCCCTTATTGATAGTGGTTTTATCCTTTCCTTTCCATTTCCTAGATAGCCATGGTGTTGTGGGTTTTTCCACTTTATTATTTTTTGATCCGTCCTCATAGTTCCTTTTGGTTGTGGGTTGGAGCAAATGCTCTAGAAGCCCTGGAACATTTTGGGTTGAGTTACTAGTCCTAGAGCCTAGTTTGGGACAAATTCTTTGGAGCCCTTGGTGTGTTGAGTTACTAGCCCCTGGAGCCAAGTTGGACAAACGTTCTAGAGACCTCAAAGGTTGTGGGTTGAGTTACTAGTTCCTAGAGCCCTAAAATGCTTGGGTAGAGAGTAATTTAGTTGGTGTTAGTGATGTCCGACCATGAGGTGGAATAACTGTTTGAAGGTTGAGGCAGTTTGGCCTCTAGAACCCTTGGTTTGGTTTTGTTATGGTTTATTCCATGAGATCCCACATTCGTGCTTGGAATATGGCATAGGGGTGATCGGCTGAAAGAGAGATTTGGTTCAACTCAATCCATGGTCAATTGGTACGTGGAAGCCCCTGACTTGGTTGGTATTTTTACTATGTTAATATGAGACATTTATATTATGGATAAGTTTCCATGGGTTCTATGCTAGTTATTTGTTGGTTACATCTTGGTTATGTTATCTATATTACTTATGGCTCTTTACATGTTTTGATGAATGTATGAATGTTTGACGAATGCATGGTCTAATAATTATTGTTACAGCTATGTGGAGAAGGAATAGGGCCTTCTCGGTGATTCTCTGATGAATCTCATACCTATATGACCAGATATGCATTCATGACTTGTAGCTTACATGTTTACCATGTGTTTGACAAAATGTCTATTATTTTATAGGTATTCTAGGTCAATTTCTACCTTCAATTTTGAATGTGTATCATTTTTATTATGTCATTAATGATTCTGAGAAGTCTCAGGCAATTTTTGGAAATGGTCTAGAGGCTAACTTGGAATTGTGGATCAAATATTAGGACCACGCCCTTTAAACTATATAATTTGGGTCACAATCGCACTCAAGCAGTGTTTTGTGTATGGTTGGAGGCCTTAAACCACACCCAATCCTTGTCATGCATGTAGTTGGTGATTACGTTGTGAGAAAAGAAACCCCAACTTAGGGTTTGGCCACTAAGTGTCATGTAGCCCTAAGGAATGTTGTGATTTGGTAGTCGGTGGTCGTTGTAGGCCCCACTTCCTTAACTAGAGCTAGGAGGTTAGTTCATGTCATATTAACTCTTAGACTCATGTTTACCCTAGAAAACTGGCGAAATTGGGTAAATGATGGGTGGCATGTTACAGAGTGGTATCAGATCTCCAGATTTAACACTTGGACTAGATGGGTGAAATGTGTTTTTCATGCATGCATGTTAGTTGTCTATGTGTTTGTTACGCATACATTGTGATGGTCATTGTTGCAGTTTGTGTTACCATGTAAAGGTAGACGATGTTCATGTTGAGATGATTGATATTTTGATTTCATTATATATAAATATGGTGTGCTAATCTGGATTGATTGTGCAGACAAGATATCCTCCCCTGAACTTCACTGAGGTATGTTTGATCATGTTTATATTTGGTTTATCTAGCATGGTATGTTTGCAGGAAGAATAAGATCAAGATGACTAGCAGAATGGTGGACTACAATTCACGTGATTCTCCCTACATATCATATGAACAACATGGCAATGAGTACTCCCCTGACATAGAAGATACATTGAGAAGCTTGAAAGCAGAGATCATAAGTTGTAAGGTAGATAATGATAGGATAATTTGGTCACAGGAAAGACTTACTGGAGCACAGGAAAAGCAAGTGGAAGTTAATGCAGTCATCCGTTAGAGTCTATCAGATTTGCAGAGATAGGGACCACTTAGGATTAGTCATGGACAGGAGGAAAATATTAATGGGGCATATGGCAGCAAGTCTTAATCAAGATACATGTTTGATAGGGATTGCACATTAAGAGATCGTAGATTTTTGGATACACTTGATAGAAATGGGTAATGACCATGGGTTCTTTTCTAGTTCTAGTTTAAAGAAACATCATTGTCATCACTTCCACCATATGTATAGGAGGAGTGAGAAGCAGTACTTTCCAGAGCAGTTCAAGAAAGAAAATCCTCCTACATTTGATGGAGAAATGAAGAAGTCACAAGATGTAGAAGCTTGGTTGCTTGGGATGAATAAGTTTTTCAGATTGCATGATTATTTAGAAAATATGAAAGTCGGGATAGTTACTTTCAGTCTTAAATGGGAAGCATACATTTTGTGGGAAGATGTGAAGAATGTCAGAGGAATGTGGGAAGAGGAGCTGACTTGGAGTGAGTTTGAGAGACTTTTCAGGAAGAAGTATCTATCTAAAAGATATTATGATGATAGGGAAAAGGAGTTCTATGATGTGAACATGGGATCTATCACTGATGAGGAGTATACTAGCATATTTTTGGAGTTGTTGAGATATGTTCCTTATCTTAAGGAGGAGAAAGAAAATATCTAAAGGTTCATCAGTGGCTTGTCGGTATCATTCAAATACATAATTGAGTTTGACGAGCCCAGATCTCTAGAGGAAAATTTGAAGGATTGTTATGAGAAATCGAAGTGCAAGACTAAGTCTAAGAAGGATTGGAAAGGTAATGAGACTAATAAAGGAAAGTGGGTTAAGAAGAGAGTAAAACATTAGGATACACACGATAAGGAGAATGTAGTGTTGCACAAGAAGTTCAATGCAACTGACAGAGGACAGGGATTTTAGCTTGAGAAGTAGAACAAGGGTGATGGCAGGAAGCCTTTGTAGTGTTGGACTTGTGGCAAGGATCATCGCATGAGAGATTATCCACAAAATTAGGGTGGAAGACCTTAGATTTACAGTTCTCGGGAGGCACAGACAGTTGGGGATGTTGGACATAGTATTCCTTGTATTTATGCAACATTGGATAACAGGTAGGTTGATCATTCAGCATATAATATTGAGATATAAGGTAAGCTTTGTGATCAATTTTTTTCTATTTTGATTAACCCTGGATATAGCTATAGCTATATTAGTCCTTACCTAGTGGATAAGTGTTGCTTGAATAAATAAGTGCATGCAAAGCCTTGGTGCAGTTGGCTACAGCTACCAAGAAAATATTTCATCATTGGGTAAGAACTTGTGCATGTGAGTTGAACAGTATGTCTACATCAGTTCATATAAATGTACTTTTGTTGGGATCATACAATATGTTGTTGGGTATGGATTGTTTATGCATTCACATGACTAAGGTATATTTTTACAAAAAGGCTATTGAGTGCTTGGATGATGATGAGAGAAGAGAATCTTACAGGGTAAGAAGAAGCCTATGTCAATGAGAATGGTTACAACTATGCACGAAAAGTACAATAGTAGGAAAGGGTGTATATTTTTTGCAGTTCATATTTCTAGTGAAAAAGGGAAGGATTTTGAGGATGTTGAAGTCTTGAAGAGGTATCCGATTTTTCAGCATTTTAAAGATGTATTTCCAGCATAGATCTCAAAGTTACCACTCATAGCGAAGTGGACTTTTCTATTGAGTTGACGTCGGGAGCAGCACCAGCATAAAAGTCACTGTACAAGATGAGCACTCCAGAGTTGGTGGAATTGAATTTGCATCTTAAGTAAATGCTTGATAATGGATACATTAGGCCATGTGTGTCACCTTGGGGTGCACCTTTATTGTTTTTGAAGAAGAATGATGGCACTCTCAGCTTGTGTATTGATTATAGGAAGTTGAATAATGCGAATATTAAGAATAGGTACTTGTTGATGCGGATTGATGACTTGTTTGATTAGTTGAAGGGAGAATCAATGTTATCGAAGATTGATTTGAGATCAAGGTATCATCAAGTACGCATCAAAGAAGAGGACATCTACGAAATTTCTTTCGAGCCCAAGTATGGGCATTATGAGTTTTTTTTTGTTCCTTTTGGTTTGACTAATGCTCCAACTACTTTCATCTATTGATGAATAATGTGTTGCATCCCTATCTAGACAATTTTGTGATAGCGTTCATTGATGATATATTGATATATTCTAAGAATGAGGAAGAGCATGAAAAAAATATAACAATAATGTTGAGATTGCTAAGAGAGAATCAGTTGTATACCTAGCTTAGTAAGTGTAGTTTATTTCAAATAGATATTCATTACTTGGGGCATGTGGTTTCCAAGGAAGGTATAGTAGTGGACCCAGAAAAGATTAGATATATCATGGAGTGGAAAACTCATAAGAATTTGGATGACGTCAGATTATTCATGGAATTAGCAGGTTACTATAGGTGGTTCATCAAGAACTTCTCATGGATTTCCTATTCTATTACATCATTGCAGAGTAAAGGAAAGAAATTTGAATGGACAAATGAATGTGAAACTAGTTTTGAGCAGTTGAAGCAAATGCTTACAAACACTCCAGTTCTAAAGATTGCAGATCTAGATAAAGAGTTTGTGGTATGTACAGGTACTTGAAAAAGAGGACTTGGTGGAGTTTTGATGCAAGAATAATAGGTATTATGTGATGATTTAAGGAAATTCAATGAGCACAAGCATAATTATGTGACTCATGATCTTGAGTTGAAAGAAATCATTCATGCACTAAAGATGTGAAGGCATTATATTCTTGCCAGGAGGTTCATTTTGATGAGTGATCACATTTGGATGAAGTACTTGTTTAACCAACCTAATATGAATGCCAGGCAAGTTAGGTGGTTATCTATACTTAGTGAGTTTGACTTCAATATCAGGTACATTAAGGGTAAGGAGAATAGGGTTACAGATGCTCTTAGTTGAAGAGTACAGGTAAAACACATTGCGACAATGAACTCTTATGGGACAGACTTGCAAGAGTAGATCTTGTAGGTAGGACTGCAGGATGACAGGTACAAATAGCTTAAGCACATGTTACAGTAGCAAGGTACAGGTGATCAATATGTGTATTATCACCTCATGGCCGATGGTTTTGTCAGATTTTGGGACAAGATTTATGTGTCAGATAACAGTGAGCTCAAGAAGCTTATCTTGAGGGAGTTTTGTGTTAAGACATATTCAGGTCACCAAGGATATCAAAAGACATTGAAAATGTTTAAGAAGTTCTATCATTGGCCAAACTTTAAGAAAGAGGTGGCTGAGTATGTTTTTAAATGCTTGGATTGTCAGTGGGTAAAACAAAAGTGTAAGCATCCATATGGTTTACTCCAGCCAATTCCAATTCCATATCGGAAATGGGAGGTCATTTCCATGGACTACATTACAAGTTTTTTGAGGACATTAAAGTAGCATGATTCTATTATGTTTATGGTTGAAAAGTTGACCAAGGTAGCTCATTTCATTGTAGTTAAGTCTATGAACTCAACTAGTGACATAGCTCATATTTTCATCAAGGAGATAGTGAGGTTGCGTGGTATTCCTAAGAAGATTTTGTTAGATAGAGATGCCAAGTTCACTTCCAAATTTTGGAAAGAGTTGTTGGCAAGTTGGGGATAAAGTTAGCTTTTACTATAGCTTATCATCTATAGACAAATGGACAGACAAAGAGAATTAACAGGATTCTTAAGGACATGTTGAGAATGTATGTCATGTATTAACAACAGAAGTGGGAAAAGTATCTTCCATTGGTAGAATTTTCTATAATAATGGGTATCAGGAGTCCTTGAAGATGAGTCCATTTTATGAACTTTATGGGTGAATTTATAATACTCCCATCACCTAAATTGATCTAGTGAACATGGTATTGATTGGACTAGACATGTTGGTAGAGATGGAACAAGAAATGCAAGTTATCAAGAAGAATCTAAAGTTAGCATAGGATATACAGAAGAGTTATGTAGATCAACAAAGAGTATCTAAGGAGTTTCAGGTTGGGGAACATGCATACTTGTGCATCAATACCAAGAGGATATCCTTGAGGATTGGTCATGTGCTAAGCTATCGCCTCAATATTGTGGGCCTTTCAAGATCCTTGAGAGGATTGGACCAGTGGCCTATCGACTTGTACTACCTCCGATAATGAAAGTCCATGATGTTTTCCATGTTTCATTTCTTAAAAGATATGTGAAGGATGTTGATCATGTGATTTACTAGTCTATCTTGTATGTGGAACCATAAGGAAAATTATAGCTAGAACCTCAGTGCATTTTACAATGAAATATGCTCATGCTCTTGAATTGAGCAATCGAGCAAGTTAAAGTGAAGTGGAAGAACTTTGGACCCAATGAAGCTACATGGGAGATGGATGATTAGATGTGGGCTTTGTATCCTTCTCTATTCGCCAGTTGATCGGATGTATTCTGGTATATGTGTTTGATTTTGTGTTGGTTATATGTATATGCATATGTATGTTGTAAATATCGCATCAAGTTGTGTTGTAAATCACCAACAAGAATTATGGTGTTAATGGTCCCAGTAGTATGATATGATGTAAATGTTGCATCAAGTTTTGTTATAAGGATCCATGGGCATCATGTGTTTTTTTTGTTTATAAGTGTCATTAAACACCGAGCACAGTGTTCCCCCAAGGGGGAGGGGTTTGTAATAGCCCGTGGTTTATTTTATATGTAAATAAATAAATAAAAAACTAAGGTCATGGGACACGTATTCCAAGCTGAATGTTGGGTAAAACATAGTGATGGGTATCACTGATGACTAATAAATGGCTATGGAAATTGGCAAAGGCAATGGAAAAGGCAAAGGGGAAATAATTGGCATTTTATTTATGAAATAAAGGAAAATAGGAGAAAAGGGAGGTGAAGAGTCTCAAATTTGCATGAGGAAGAAATTTAAGGAAAATGAATGTTGGGTCCCTATAATACTAGTGATTACCCCATTAATATTGTAATTGTACCCCTTATTAATATTGTTGTGCCCCTATTATCCCCATATTGTTATTACTGTGCCCCATAGAATCCCTCTATTGTTATTTTTGTGGTTTTATATTATTATTGTTAGGTCGGCTGGGTTATATTGTGACTCCTTAGACTCTTATATATAGAAAGGAGGTTTTGTCATTTGTATCATCCAAGAATTGTTCATTTATGTAATGTAAAGGAGGTTGCCCCCTTGAAGAGGCTGAATTTTAAGGCGTTGATCTATCTTTTCTATCTTTTTCTTGAGCTGGTTTCATAACATTTGGTATCAGAGCTTTGGATTCTAGGGTTTCGCTGCTCCAAACAGGTCATCGTGGCATTTTCGCTATAACTTTTTTTCTGCGATGTTTCAAAAGCTAAAAAAAAAACCCATTTGATAAGACATTACTCTGAAGCTCGGGTCCGAATTTAAGAGCTTTTCGCACTATATTTGCGGAGATATGATCTGAGGAAGTTGGTCTTTTTGCAAACTCCTGAATTACATTCCAAACAGGTGACCTGGGGAAAATCGCCATAATTTTCTCTTTGAGCATCAGATTGAAATTTAGTAAGAAGGTATAGAAAGAGGATGGACTGTAGTTTCTTGTATATATTTTTCAGAGGCAAAGGTCGAAACAATGAATTGTGGCATGTCGTACAAGTTCTCTCTACTGAACTAGTCTATAATCAGGTCACTGTGGGAGATTTCGCATAACTCTTCCTTGGAGAATCCAATTTGGATCAGACTGGTGGCATTGGAAAGAGGACAAAGAGGGCTACTGCAGGTCACAATTTCAGAACTGGATGATTTGAGTGTACAGAGATACATCAGAGGCAATATCAAGCTCCTACAAAGTGAAAAAAGGTGTGTAGATTCTTTTAAATTTTTGCTTAAGATTGGTTTGAAATTTACTTTGAAGGAATTCAAAGAGCATAGTAGAGCATTATTATCGGTAACTGATGCCCCGAGGAAAGAAAATGCAAACACCTAGTAAGAACCTGAAAGCTCTAGCATGACTCGTGAAGAAGAGGAAGAAATGCAACATGATATATCAAAATTACAAGACCAAGTGCAACAACTGTCCCTTGCACAAAAAGGAACAGAATCTAAGATGGTTGGTTTAAAGAAATATGTAGAAGCTAAGATGGATGGTTTAAAGAAAGGTGTAGAAGCTAATATGGACTGTTTAAAGAAAGGCGTAGAAGCTAAGATGATTGACGTGGAAGCTAAGATGGATGATTTGAAGATAGATTTGAATACAAACATGGAAGATTTGAAGACATGCATCAAAGATTTGAAGACAGATTTAACAAAGTTTCTATAAGAAATGCTTACTAATGGTGAAATGGTAGTAAAGGAAACTCATGATGAGAACAAAAGAAATGTTAATCATGATTTCAGAGACTCTAATGTTGGATCGAAGACCCACCATATTCCAAAAATTGATATGAGGAAGTTTGATGGCAAGGATCCCACAACATGGATATTACAGATGGAGCAATTTTTCGATCTCTATAATGTGCAAAACACACAAAAGGTACGTATTGCAACTTTATATTTGGAACAAAATCAGTTTGTATGGTATCAATGGCTTTGCTCTCGTAAACAATTTATCACTTGGGAAATTTTTACGGAAGAATTGATAGCACATTATGAGGATACAAAAAGCAACACTTTCTTTAGCCAATTGATAAGTCTCAAACAAAAGGGTTCAATAATGGAGCACATTGAGGAGTTCCAAAAATTGAACATAAGGGTAAAAAATATTCCAGAGGAGCATAGGATTGATGTGTTCATAGGGTCTTTAAAGGATAATATCCAACATGATGTTCGCCTTTGGGAACCTGATTCATTAGAGAAGGCATTCAGGTTAGCAAGAAAAATGGAAAGCAAAATTATGGCAACCAGGAAGCATACCACTCACAACTATAAAGATGGAAGTGTTGTTGCCCCTAGTATTCTACAACCTATAAGGTTGACACCACAACAATTGGAAGAAAAAAGAGCAAAAGGGCTTTGTTACAGTCGTGATAGCAAATACACTAAAGGTCATAAGTGTGCTGAGAAGAAATTATTCTACATAGATTGTGAAGAGGAAGAAGAAAAGGAGCAAGAAGGGTCAAAAGAAGAGGATATACTCCAAGAACAAAGCCTAGATAAAGAAGAAATGAATCCACCCATATCTTGTAATGCATTGGCAGGAATTACCACTCCTCAAACCATCAAGATAGAAGGACAAATCAATAAGAAAAAGGTAATAGTGTTGATTGATTCAGGAAGTACCCACAATTTTATTCATTGTAAGGTAGCAAAAGAATTGAATTGCTTCTTATATCTAGCACCAGAGTGTCAAGTGATGGTTGCAAATGGAGGAACAATAAATTGCTCTGGAAAGTGCCATAATTAAGCTATACATGGGAGAATATGTATTGACTAGCCCAATGCTTTCCATTCCAATGGGAGGTGCTGATGTTGTACTAGGAGTCCAATGGCTACAATCCTTGGGTACAATAGCTTTTAATTTTCAAGAACTTTTCATCAAATTTTCTACGGAAGGAAAGGAAGTTGAATTAAGGGGTATTGCAGGGAAACCAGGAAAGATAATCAACTCTAATGGTATGACAAAGCTTCTAAAAAAGGAACAAATAGGTGTAATTGCACAATTATGTTCACTAGATGTTTCCACGTCGGAATCATCTATTTCTTCAGATCTCAAAAAAGTCTTGGACAATCATTCCAAGGTATTTGAGACTCCCAAAGGTCTCCCACCTATGTGTGATCATGATCATGCTATTCATCTGATTCCAGGAAGTGTTCCTCCAAACATCAGGCCGTACAGATATCCCTATGCCCAAAAGAGTGAAATTGAACGTATGGTTGCAGAAATGCTAGAGGCTGGTATAATTCAACCGAGTCAAAGTTCTTTCTCTGCTCTAGTAGTATTGGTGCACAAGAAGGATGGATCATGGCGCATGGATTATAGGGAGCTCAACAAGCTCACTATTAAAGATAAGTTTCCCATTCCTATCATTGATGAATTACTGGATGAATTGCATGGATCAATTTACTTCACCAAGTTGGATCTTCGTTCAAGATATCATCAAATCAGAATCAAGATTGAAGACATTCCAAAAACAGTATTTAGATCTCATGAGGGTCATTATGAATTTTTGGTCATGCCTTTTGGCCTTACCAATGCATCTTCAACATTTCAAGGTTTGATGAATTCAATTTTCAAACCATTCCTTAGAAAATTTGTGTTAGTACTTTTTGATGATATACTAATCTACAGCAAGTCTTGGAAGGATCATGTTGAACATGTTGACAGGGAGCTACAACTATTGGAGGAAAAACAATTATACGCAAAAAGATCCAAATGTGTTACACTAAAATTTGTCACCATGACTATTTGCAGTTAGTATGGCTCCATCAACTGTCATACTATCCTCCTTGGCAAGCCTCATACCTCTGCTCTCCATGTCAAACTCCAAGAAAGAGAGAAAGTCATTAAAAATCTATATATCTCTGGGTACACAGTTTCTCTTAGCCTTACCTGCGTGTACGCACCCCAAGTTCACAATACCTGCGTACTTGTACGCTCTGTCTATAAAGCAATGGGTGCGTACTCCTGTAAAGGTCAAAAGGCGCAAGTTTGTAGTACTCTCACAAGGGTGAATTCTAACACTGAATTGACATAATACACGTACTACAAACGGTAAACCTTGGATTATTGTCGAGGAGCCTGGGGTCACTTGTCGGTAAACCTTGGATTATTGTCAAGGAGCCGGCAAGGGGATTGAGCTTATTACTCTGCCCTTGCGTGCTATCGGGTCGTAGACTGTTCCCCCAGGTGCATTTGTTGTTGTTGGTAACCTTAGTGACCATTATCTTTAGGATTCTACCGAGGTGACGGTGGAGGGAAGATCCCACTGTACTTGGAGCAGACATCGGCTAGACTCACTTGGATTTTCCGGGGGGTTCACTTCACTCGAGACGGTTAAAGTGGAAGAACTTGTGCCGGTCTATTCATTAAGCAGGTTTTCGGGGTAACTGTTCCGCCCACCACTTCTGTACTGAATTCGGCGATGTTGGGTTTCATCTCCAACTAGTGTTTTCGGTCCGGAAGGCTACTGTTTGTGTATGGTTTGACGCCCTAGATTCTTTAGGCATGTGCTTCAAATTTGTTTAGTTCTTTAGAGACTTTAGGTGGTTTGCTTTGAGATTTTACTTTGTTTGCGTGTGCAATAGTTAAAATTCTTTAACTGTGGCTGAATTACCGAGACACTCCCGTAGACTTCGGGACAAGTCTCCTGAGATTGTTACCGTGGCTGATTTGTTGAGGAAGTCCCGTAGATTGCAGGGCGAACCTCCTGAAGAGGTCCTGAGTCATTACGAAGGTTTGAAGGTCCTTGTAACTCCTAGTGGTAGTAAAGCAGGTTCACCTGAAGAAGGAGAACCGTCGTTGGTAGTCCATCCAGATTACCAAGGTCTAGAAACAGGTTATAATCCTGAAGCAGTTGCAGTTTCCGAGCTTGCTGGTAGTTTTTCATCTACTAGTGATATAGACGAAGAACCTGAAGTATCTGAACCTGTTACTCCAACTTCTAGTGCACCTGATTCACCTAGGGTAGAAAGAGTTATCACCGAAAATCTTCCTGCTGGTTTGATAGCTATTGAAGAACTTGCTCCAGAGGAAGAATTTGGCGTTTCTATCCTTGAAGATCAACCTACTATTGATCTAAGGGAGCGTGAATCCATCTTTTATAGTCCTCCTAGAAGTACTACTTGGTACCTTTCGTTAACTAATTATTTAGACAACTCAGGGATAATTTTTTCTCCACCTCGTACTCCTTTTCCACCTGGAGGTATTTATACTCCTGTAAATATGTCTGGTCAGTCGTCCGTGTTCACTCAATCTCCTGAATCTTACTTGTATGGCGGTCCTTCTGTTCCCTCTAGGTATCAGTCACTTTCTGGTACTTTTGCGGGAGCATCTCCTCAACCCATTGAACATGGGTTATTAGCTGGAAACAATGGTAATAAACCGTTGGGTGTAGGAGACATTTACATGATGTCAGGTTCAGTTCCCGGTTCTCAACCTCAAGGTGTCCAATTACCGCCTGGGGGGCAGCCTCAATTAATGCCTGGGGGGCAACCTCAAGGTACACAAGTTGCGTCTGGGGGGAAACCTCAAGGACAGTATGTACCCATAGTACAATACATTCCTCAAGGTCAACCCGAGCCTCAATATGTACCCCAGGGTCAACCTCAGTATCAGTATTTACCTCAAGGGTATCAACCTCAAGGTCAAGGTCAACCCCAGTATCAGTATTTACCTCAAGGTTATCAACCTCAAGGTCAATACTCGAGTCAAGGTTATCAACCACCTCAAGGTCAATCATATGTTCAAGGTACGGGAACTGTACCTTTCAGTTATCAATCCTACCCCCAATCCGGTTATGGATCTCAATATCCTCAACCTGTAATGGGTCAATACCCCAGAATGAACATAGTGTGGGATCCATCGCAAGTTCAACAGGTATTGCAGCCAAGCGTACAGTTGTCATCTCAAGCTGGACAACCCTTAGTTGTTGGTCCATCCCAGCAACAAGTCCAGTCTAATGTTCAAACTTCTGTACCTTCGGTAGTTACTCAGTCGCCAATTGCACCTAGTACTCCATCTCAAATGACTGCTGCAACTACCGCAACATCTGCTCCTTCCACCACACTTACTTCTGGAGTATCGATAGCTTCGGTTTCTACTGTCTCTGCAACTACTCCTCAGACATCTTTACCATTGTCTGGATCTACGATTCAAACTATGGTTCAGATGCCTGTAGGACAACCTGGTTTAAGTACGGTTGTCACTAGTCAACCACAATTCGCTTATCAACCGTACCACGGACAGTACCAATACGGGCCTACTGTCCAACAGCCGGTTTACCAGTATCAACCGTATCCTGGGTACACTTATCAACAACCTCAGCAACCCCAGTATGGTCCGGTTAATCCTGGTTTTCCAGGAGGATACAATATCCCGAATGTGATACCTATTCCAAGTTATCCAGGATATCCTCCTCCTGGGACTGGTCTTGTGACCCAGAGTTTTAGGGATCCTAATCGGCAATTACCGTTTATCGCAACTTTGGATTTACCAGACTTGTCGCGCCTAACGAACGATCCAATAAATTATCTTCCATTTTGGCCACCAATGCCAAATAAGTTGCCCAGTGATATACCCAAGTTCGAAGGTAAGTTTGGAGAGGATCCGTCCAATCATGTGATGACTTACCACCTCTGGTGTGCTTCAAATTCCATCTCGGATGATTCGATCCGCTTACGTCTTTTCCAGCATACGCTCATTGGTCTCACGGCCAAGTGGTACATTGAGTTACCACGGGCCTCTTTTTACAATTTTAGTCAGTTAGCTACCTCGTTCCTAACTCATTTCCAGTTGCCGGTTAGATATGATAATGGTACGGAGCTACTAACTTCACTAAAACAGTCAAAGTCCACTTATATTTCCGATCATATCCATGAATGGAGACGTCGACGGCGATTAGTGAAAGTTTTTATTCCGGACCAAATCTTAGCTGAATGGTTTGTTAAATCATTATTACTGAAGATTACTGAAGACGTAGCTAAGGCCAGAGTAGTTACTGAGGAGCAAGTAATTGCTCAAGCGCAGTACCTTGACTTAGTTTACACTCAGTCAGGTACGTTACATGAAAAGATCCCAGATCTTCCAAAGTCAAATCAAATCGCTGCTGCTCCTTCGGGATCTCATGCTGCTGATGGCATGATTGGTACGGTAAATACTAAAAGCAAGAAGAAATCTTCAAAGAATTCTTCGCCCATTATAACCTTACCAGATTCCCCGACAGGAGAGTCTTCTCCTGAAATTTCCGCTACTATTCACGCTGTAGAGTCATCTACGGCTAAATCAAAAAACGGTGGGAAGAAGAAGGGTAAGAAGAAGGGTAAAGCAGACAAGACTCCAAAGGAGAAAATAGAAAAGTCGGAAACCAATGACGAAAAGCGCAAACCTCGATATCCTTGTCTTATTTGTGAAGAGGATCATTTTACAAGAGATTGCCCCCATCGGCTAAGGTTGTGAAAATCGTCAAAGGTTCCTCAACTCCTGCTGTTTTGAAAGATCCATTTCCAAAGCAGGAGAGTAAGATGATAGGTTCTTCCTCAGGTGCCACTGAAGAACCCATATTGATGACGTCTCATGTAAGGATTGCGACTCGATCACACGATTATGGTAGTAAAAGTCCTGTTGACGGATCGAAAGAAGCAGAATCTTCTCATTCAAATCCATCAACCTCAGCTCCCGGTTCCGATCCACTACAGATCGAGAAACCTAACCCTGACATAGTAATCAAACCGCCCGCCAAGGGTGTACTTCGAAGGTCTGCTTTCAATCCACATGCGAGAGCGGCCCAGAATTACAACATTTTTGAGGATTTAGTTGTTTCACCCTCAGCAATGTCGGCTTTAGAAGTGCTGCAATCATGCCCAGCACAACGAAAATTACTTTTGTCGGCTATAGGAGCTGTTGATGTTCAGGACCCGAACCTGATAATCTTTGATCTAGAAAATAGTACACCGCGTCTCCCTCATCAGATGGCTTTCCAGATTCCAGTGATAGTAAAAAATAGGCCTATTCATCGGACTGTAATTGATGAGGGAGCTTCCACGTGTATTATGTCAATTCAGTGTTGGAGATCGCTTGGTTCTCCTTCGCTGAACCAATCCCCGACAATTCTTAAGGCCTTTGATGGCCGTGGGTTCCATCCGTTTGGCATTTTACAGGATTTGCCTATAGGGGTTGAAGGAAAAACCGTTAGTCTGGATGTGGAGGTGGTTGATGCCCCTCTACACTACAACCTTCTCTTGGGTCGAAGTTGGTCTTACGCTATGACAGCAGTCGTCTCATCGGTCTTCAGAGTTATAAAGTTTCCACATAATGGCAAGATCGTGACAATAGACCAGCTGGCTTTCTTTTCATCCGACCTAACCTCTTCAGAGAGTATCCAGCATGTCGGTAAAACGACTATCCCTTATAAGGATGTTGGCGTAGGATTAGTTAAAGATTCCGGTTTACTGGGAACCTTTCCTTTTCCTCCAATCAACACAGACCCTTCATTCGCATTCATTCATATGATTACGTCAGATACTATTATTTACGATAATCCTTGGATTGTCCCATCTGAATCTGAGATAGACTCATTCGGTGACGCTATGCCTTTGAGTCCATATGAAATTGCTTATGAAGCCGTGCAGTCTTTTACCGACCCGTGTTCAACCCAAATCGACCAAATGAATGTGGTCCGTGAGGAATCCCTTTTCACGTCAACCTCAGAGTTAATAATGTTTCCCGAAGTTGTGTCATCTGACAAACAACTTTGTGAAGTCCTGTGTGTAGACGATTTACCATGGGAAGATCTCCATCATAGGTCTTCGTTTTTACCTGAGGATGATCGTTTTGAAAATGATTTCTCATCAATCTTTACAGCTGAATATGTCAAAGATGCTCAGAGTCCAATGAAACATCCTGATTCAGAGTTGAATTTGGGAAACATTTCTCGCACTATTCCCATTGACATTTCAGTGAAGCCTGGAATTGTTGAACACATTCATATAGGTGCCTCGTGTTCAGATGACGAAATTCAAACGTACAAGGCCCTATTTCAAGAATTTCGCAACGTGTTTGCCTGGTCATATGAGGAAATGCAGGAATTGATCCCTCTATTGTTGTTCATGAGATCAAGACTTACTCGGACGCTAAACCCGTTCGGCAACGTCTGCGTCAGATACACCCTCGGAAAGCGGCTGCAATTAAAGCAGAAGTTGAGAAGCTGTTGAAAGCAGGTTTCATTTATCCGATCCCGTTAACGGATTGGGTATCAAATATTGTTCCAGTTAACAAAAAACAGGGAACAATAAGAATATGTATCGACTATAGGGATATCAATTGTGCTTGTCCCAAAGACAACTATCCAACACCCTATATCGATCAAATAATTGATGATTGTGCCGGCAGTGAAATATTTTCCTTTATGGATGGTTTTTCCGGTTACAACCAAATCAATATTCTACCTGCCGATCAACCAAAAACAGCTTTCATTTTTCCATGGGGGACATTTGCTTATTGCAAATTACCTTTTGGGCTTAAGAATGCCGGAGCCACTTTTCAAAGGGCGATGTCTTATGCATTTCATGACATCAAGCACATTGTGCAACCGTATCTCGATGATTTGCCCGCTCACTCCTTACATCGAGCTGATCACCTTGTCCATTTACGAGCAATTTTTATGAGGTGTAGGCATTATCGTATACGGTTGAACCCACACAAATGTGTCTTCTGCATAGAAGTGGGACGATTGCTGGGATTTGTAGTTTCAAAAGACGGCATTCGTGTCGATCCCTCGAAGGTCGAAGCTATCATCAAATTGCCTCCTCCTTCGAGTCTGCGCCAACTCCAAAGTTTGCAAGGGAAAGCAAACTTTTTACGCCGATTCATTCCTAACTACGCCGAGATTACCAAGGGTTTTACCCGGTTGTTGAAACAAAATTCTCAATTCTCTTGGGATGAGATAGCTCAGAAATCTTTTGATGCGCTAAAACACGCGTTGACCCATGCACCGTTGCTACATCCTCCCAACTACAACCAGGATTACTTTTTGTACCTCGCCGCCGCTCATTCCACCATGGAATGGTCTTAGTACAGGAAGACGAATTCGGAACGGAACATGTGATATATTATCTTAGAAGGACATTAAATCCCACTGAGCTAAAATATTCGCATGTGGAGAAATTGGCCTTGGCAGCCGTTCAGGATGTCCAACGTTTTCGTCACTACATTCTTCTCCGTAAAACTACAGTCATTTCGGATTGCAACGCTATGATTTACATTTTGACTAAACAGTTGCTAGGGGGCAAGTACTCTAAATGGATCGTTATCCTGCAGGAGTTCGACTTGGAATTTGAAAAGTCTAAGTCTAAGAAATCTTTAGTTTTTGCGGAATTGATGTGTGATTTCCCGCATGCTGACACAGAAATTGTGGCAGAGGAACCCATTGCGGACGAATCTCTGTTTCTCATCAGCACTTTAGATCCGTGGTATGGGGATATAATTGTCTATCTCCAAACCCAATCTTTTCGGCCCGAACTTTCAAAGTCGGAACACCGAAAAATTCGATTCCAGTCCCAACAGTACAAAATTATTGGAGATACTCTTTATCGTCGTGGGGCGGACTTGGTTTTTCATCGTTGCTTAACTCATGAAGAGGCAAAAAGGGTTATGAATGACTGTCATTTTGGAGCATGTGGCGGTCATATGTCTGGGTATGCCACAACCCAGAAGGTGTTGCGTGCTGGCTACTTCTGGCCGTCCATGTTTAAAGATTGTATCATTGCGGTCCGAAAATGCCAAAACTGTCAAGTGTTTGATCACAAGATGCGTGCACCACCTGCTCCTCTCCACCCTATAATTGCCGTTGGTCCCTTTGCTAAATGGGGAATCAATTTTATTACATGTAACCCTCACTCAGCCGGGGGGCATGCGTATATCATCCTTGCGGTTGACTATTTTACTAAGTGGGCCGAGGTGATGCCTACATTCGAGGCAGACAGCAAGACAACTGCGATTTTTGTATTCAATCACATTATTGCTAGGTTTGGTGTCCCACAAGCGATAATCACTGACCATGGGCGCCATTTTCGAAACATTATGATGACAGAACTTACAGGCCAGCTTGGTTTGCGTCACGATAGCTGAACTCCTTATTATCCACAAGCCAATGGCCTGGTTGAGTCTATCAACAAAGTTTTAGTTATCATGATCCGACGAATCATTGGTATTCATCGGTCGAATTGGCACAACATGTTATTTTCCGCGCTTTGGGCATACCGAACCTCAGTGAAAACATCAACAGGGTTCACTCCTTTCCAACTAGTTTATGGTTTGGAAGCAGTGTTGCCCATTGAATGCGAAATCCCGTCACTTCAAATGGCTGTCGAATTACTTCCAGCTACTTCCAAAGAGGAGAAGCGTCTATTATACTTAGCTAAATTAGATGAGACTCGACGTGACGCTACATTGGCAATTGAGACTCACGCAAAAAGGATGAAAGCTCAGTATGATCGCAACGTGACCCCTCGTAATTTTTCGGAAGGAGACCTAGTGCTATTATATGATCAAGCTAACGATAAATTAGGTGCTGGCAAAATTCGTTCCTATGTGGCATGGGCCCTACATTTTCAAGCGAAAGCTAGCAAAAGGGGCCTATGAGCTGGTAGATTTTGATGGGGACTCTTTGGGTAAGCCCAGAAATGGACTTTAACTAAAGAGGTATTATGCTTAAATGATGGGTATGGAGATTTAGTTAGGTTAGTTTTTCTTTCTAGCTGGTGTGTTTGTTAGTATAGACAGTGTGCTTAGCTTAAAGAGTATATTTTTCGTCATTATTCTGGCTTATCTTGGTTTTACTCTTGATATTGCAGATGTCGACGCCCCTCCAAACGTACATTGGATTCGCTGATGGTGCTTGTCGTAGTACACGGAATATCTCTTCCGCAGCTTGGGTTATCTATTCGCCCTCTGAAGAGTTAGTTTCTATGCATGGGGTGAGCCTCGGTCAAACAACAAACAACATTTCAGAATACAGTGCAGTGATTGAGTTATTATCTGAATCTATTTCGTTTGGGATTCGGAGTTTGATAGTGAGGTTAGATTCTGAACTCGTTTTACTACAGCTTAATAGAGTATATGCCATTAGAAATCCAGTGTTATTAAGGTTATTTTTGAGAGTGCGCCTCTTGGAACGTGAATTTGATTACTTTGAATATCAGCATATTCCAAGGTCATTAAATACATTAGCAGATGCAATTGCTTCTCGAATGTTAGACAGACATTTGCAATAATCATACATGTAAATTTAAAAACATTTCATCATACAAGCTGGTAATAATGATATATATAGATAGGAGTGTGTCAAAATATACATCGTCTTCGATCATAGGTTGAAAAACACCTTATGATCGGCAAAAATGATAAGTACAAAAAACCAAAATGTCACATGTGTCTACAAAAAGTGACTAGCCAATCACTGGTGGTGCTCTCTATATGACACCACTGCCCGCGCTACCCTACACAGGAACCTCCTGAAAGGTCCTGGGACTGCGACCACATAGCGCTGAAGTCGGATAGTAATATCATCTATAGTTGTCTCTGGTATGTCTGCCGTAAGACGCTCTAGATCCTGTTCCAACTCGGCTAAGGTCTCTGCGGCCACATCCTGCGGGGCCGGTGCTGGTGCAACTGGTACTCTTCTCTCGAATGGCCGGAGATTGGCCGGACGCTGTGGACCTACATCTGCATTTTGAAAATTTTCACTGTCAGTTTTGAGACGATATAAAAAAAAAAAAAAAGTAAATAATTTAAAAACTTGTGAAAAATGAAGTACCTCTGTCGTCCCATTGTTCTCCCTGTGGAAGAACCATGTCCGGATCACCGCGAAAATCCACTCCGGCATAAGGAAAATCCTGGATCGCAAAGACCTGGTCCTCCAACCAGTGAAAGTAACCCGGAGGAAATTGGACAACTCCCGCTCCCTCATCAGGATGCCGGGCCATCACCGCAACCCATCGCATCAACTTTGGCTCCCGAGGAGGCCCAACTACAACAGTGAGATGCTGTGGGATCAGCATCGTAACTCTCTCTAGGGCAAAGCTCACAACTAAAGGCCCATACCCAAAGGTCTTTAATTGCTCGTTCTTTGCCCTAGTCAGTTGGCCTTTCATATTGGCCAACACAGCGTCACACCAATTGAAAATGGTGCCTCGGTAGCAATCAATCGCCATCCGCATTTGGGACCCGGTGGCAATATGCAAAGCGGCTGCGCCGTAGAGTCTGGTAATTGTAAAGGCAATTACCATAAGTTCAGGCAGGGATATGTATTTGATTTCTATCCCCTTCTCCTGGTGCTAATTATTGCACCACTCTAGCCAGAGACTAGCAAGGGATTGGCCACCCGGCCTAGTCCCGGACAGAGTCAGTTGCTCGCCCCTATTAGGCAAACCAGTGAGAAAATATATGTCTAAGGGCTCTATCTCGAGCTGGTGCCCTCCGATGTAAAAGCATTGATCCTGAACGTTCCATCTTTCAACCAGCCACTCTAGGAATCGCACGTAGGCCCTCATGCCAGGTATGGCCCAGTATTTGTAGAGACCGCATGCCTTCAAAGCATCAATGGAGGGTTGATGATCTATTGCGGCCAAATCGACATCTTCGTGTTCTCTTTCGTGCCAATCAAGCATGGTGGGCAATCTACACACCAGAAAACATCCATTAGAATTCACTAAATCAAAAATTGATGGTTCAATTTTGAGATTTGGGGGTTTGAAATTGCTTTGCGTGGAGTACGCACCCCACCTTCAGAAACAGAGCGTGGGTACGCAACTGCTCTGAAGGTAGGCTGCGTACACCTGCCATTTTCCCAATGGAGAAAATGTCGGGGTACGCAGGTCACCCATGGGGGACCTGCGTACCCCGAAAAGCGGATCTTAAAACCCTAAAGCCCCCAAAAAATCAAACTAAGGCCTAAAATGAAATTCTAAACGGATAAAAACAAAGAGGAGGATGTTGTGAAATACCTGAAAGAGACGGCGCTCGATTCCGACGGTCGGATTCTCCGCAAAGTCCACGGGAAGTTTCTTGCCAAAAGCCTTTTTCTCTCCCTCAATAGTAAAATGGTAAAAATGACATGGTAAAAGGTCTTTTTATAAGTTTTTTGGATAAATTAATGCTAAGTTTGTTTATTTTTCACCATGAAAGGATATTTTTCAATGTATTCTTGCCTATCTTAAATAGGTATGAGTAATGTGTCGTTTTTGTGCAGGACAAAAAGACTTTCAGGGAAAATTATCATTTTTGATGAACCAAAACATCAGAGTCATCTTTTAAGCCCTTTTCTGACTCCTAAAACATGAAAAGATTGTCGAGCGTTTCTTTTACACTCGTTAAAACAGATTAAAAGACGGTCCCCTTATAGCTCTTTTCTGACCGTAAAAACATGAAAAGATTGCCGGGTTTTTGTCGTTTCAAACTCGATACTGGAAATAAAACGACGTGTCCTTGATCGCTTTTTACTTTTAAGGTCAGAGGCACTAATCATGAAAGTACTCCTTGGTCGCAAGATCAAGCAGTTCTCTCAAGTATTATTTTATACTTTTTTGGGCTTGGGAGACACAACTTTACGAAAAATTTCAATCTGGAGTCTTCTTAAGTTTTTTCAGACTCTCTAAAAATGAAAAACGCCGAGTTTCTCCTATACTGGACTCGTTAAAATTTCACAGTAAAGGACTTGTTCGATTACAAACAGGAATGGACCACTCCTTCTTAGGGTTCGAAACAAAAATAAGTTGGACTCATCCGAACGATGAGCTTATAATCAAGCATATGTTATCCTCCTCAAGCTTGTTAAAAATAAAGAGGTACTTGCCAGAAATGGTGGGGGAAAAGAGAGAAAAATGAGCCTATTTGTTATCCTTTGTCTCAGAAGAAGCCTTATTACCACTCTTGAACACGACACTTTTCATTCACCTGGGTTGGGAAATCCGTTGCCTCACAGTTGATCAAACCACATTGAAAGTCTTCAGCCGGGTATTAACTTTGGGTCAAATGTCACCAAGCCATCTGTCGTGTCGTTATGTGTTCAAGAGGTCTCTGCATATAAACCATTCATATGCAAAATACCCGTCATCCATTTTGACCATCCCTGAGTCAGTCCTTACAGCTACATTTCTTCAACTTGATCTATGATTTCATGTTGTGGGCTTGCCTGCAATGGGTTGCTTTCTATCGACATCAGCACATTATCTAGAAAGATGACCTAGGAATCGTCAGTACCTTGAACTCTGCATGCATCAATGGCAGGTTTCTCGCCTTTGACGACAGTTTACATCATTGACTTTCGATCGAAGGATTCCGTGAAATGTTCGACATCAACTCATTCATTCACATCTCATGGATTGTACTGGGTACTTTGAGAACCATTGACATCACTGGTGGTCCCTCTCACACTTGTTAACAGTTTACATCATTGACTGGTAATCAAGTGGTTTCTACCATGTTCGACATCAACTCATTTATTCACATGGATAGAATCGTACCTGTTCGGGAAGTAGAAAAGAAGACCCTGGATCTAGTTTCCACCATCCAGGCTGCGAGGAGTTTTGTATTCATTATACAGTAGACTAATCATAAACAGATGGCTGCGTCCATACTGTGTCTACAAAAGTCTATGATTATGATGTACTGCAAAATCATTCCTGTATCAGAGCAGTAGATAGTCAATTAGTTAAAGTTTTCAATCTGAGTATGGGAATGCCTACCTCAGCGATGATATGATATTATATATGTATTTTGTGTTGAATACTTGCAGGTTCTGACTGGGCTCTCCACAAGATAATCCTTGAAATGATAAAGTACTTCACCCTTCCTAGATGATATGAAACCCTAATCTACTACAGGCTTCGCACTTTAGGGGGCAATCTGTTACACTAAAATTTGTCACCATGACTATTTGCAGTTAGTATGGCTCCATCAACTGTCATACTATCCTCCTTGGCAAACCTCATACCTCTGCTCTCCATGTCAAACTCCAAGAAAGAGAGAAAGTCATTAAAAATCTATATATCTCTAGGTACGCAGTTTCTCTTAGCCTTACCTGCGTGTACGCACCCCAAGTTCACAATACCTGCGTACTTGTACGCTCTGTCTGTAAAGCAATGGGTGCGTACTCCTGTAAAGGTCAAAAGACGCAAGTTTCACTCCAAAAAAGTTACTTGTAGTCATTTCTAGAGCATTCTAGAAGCTTGTTTGATGTGTATGGAGCGCCTCCAGATGGTTCATGTATCCCTATCAAAGAGGAACTTATCCCATCAAGAGGGGAGCTATCCCATCCAAAGAGGGGGTTATCCCATTGATGGTGGACCTGAATAACTTCCTCTAGAGCACTATAAATACAGGCATTGGGCCAGAGGGAGGAGAGGTTGAAAGCTGAACATTCCTAAGGGTAGATGCTGCTGGAATTAGGACTCCCTTATAAAGCTTGAGAGGAGAGATTCCCATCCTTTCCTAGCCTTATTTGAGAGTGGGTGTGTTACACTAAAAAATGTCACCTTGACTACTTACAGTTAGTATGGCTCAAATCAACAGTCATGCTACCCTCTTAGGCAAGTCTCATGCCTCTGTTATCCATCTCAAACTCAAAGAAGAGAGAAAGTCTTGTAAAAACTATGTTTATCTCTGGGGTCGCAGGTTCTCTCTAGCCTTACCTGCGGGGACGCTGACCTTGTTCACAAAATATGCGTCCATGGACGCTCTGTATGTTAAGGGACAGGTGCGTCCCTCTGTAAAAGGCAAAATGCGCGAGTTTTATCTTGAAAAAGTTACTTGTGGTTACTTCTAGAACATTCTAGAGGTCGGTTTGATGAAATGGATGCGCCTCCAGTTGGTTCATGTATCTCTATTAAGGGGGAACTTATCCCATCAATAAGGGAGCTATCCCACCCATAGAGGGGGATGATCCCATTGATAGTGGACCTGAATAACCTCTTTACAGCACTATAAATAAAGGCATTGAGCCAGAAGGAGAGGAGGTTGGAGCTATACATTTTCTTTGGGTAAATGCTGCAGGATTTAGGTCTTCCATTAGAGCCTTTGTGAGGAGAGATTGTCTTCACTTGATTCTACTTGGGAGAGGGTGAGCTTTGTCAAAGTAGAGGAAAACCCTTGATGGACCCTGGGAGGAACTTGCACAACACCAAGGCCAGGTTGTAAGAGTTTCTTTGTTTCGTTATTAATACAAACTGGTTTATTTTTCTCAATAGCTTGTGTTAATGAGTTATTTCATGTGTTCCTTGGTCTGCATGTTGAATATATGTTTTATTATATGAAATGCAAGTGCTTGGTAATTGTTTGATTGTTTGTGGTTGCAGGAATTGACTTGAAGGAGGAGCTCATCCGGATCGTCAAGAACGGACTTCAACAACAGCGTTTTGGAATAAGGTAAGCCTAAACACTTGTAGTTTTCATGTTGTAAAAGGTGTATTTAGAGAAAGATCACTCCATTTTGTCTTGTTTGTCATTAGAATGTCTTAGACTTCTAGGAAGGTCAGTCGTGTCCGCACCCTTGACAGATTCCGTGTGACAAATTGGCGACTCCGCTGGGGAATCCATTAATGAGAGAGTCTTTTCCTTTATATGAACTTTGCTTTGAGAAAATCATTTTTATTTTCTGGTTTTTGACTGTGAGAATTAGTATTTGGGTGGCTTAGCTTTAGATTTAGTTAGATTTGGTTTTTCTTCATTTTTCCAGAAGGACGCACCCTCTTAGTACTGCACAGTGCGTCTTTGGACGCGCTGTTGCCGTCTGCACAGAGCGGGGCCGCACCTGTGACAACGGGTTGCCTGCGTCTTCCTGTAAAACTTAAGAAAATTCCATTTTTGCTTTAAATTGCTTTTAGATTTTGTTTTTCCTTAGTGTTTTCTGCCCAGATCCTTTAGTACCCTGTCAAGAATTTTCACCTGAACTAGTTTTGTGAGCTTTGAGTGTTTTAGTGGTTTTCAACGAAGTTTAGACCTAGGGTTTGATTTTTGGAAAGGCTTTGTAGTGACTTTGATAGTAGAAAGTTGTCCAGCCTTAGATCTCTCTGGTTAGTCAACCTTCTTAGAAGTCGGGCCTGTCGTAAAGTCTCCTTTTGTGAGCAACTTGCCATTTGAGTTGTTTTGGGTCAAATTTCGAATTACTTGTTTATAAAGTATTGATTTCCATTTTACAAAAAGAACAAAAAGATTAGAGTTTTGTTTTGGCTAGTTTTTGATTCTGCAATAAGCTAGTCCTTGATTTGATTGTGATCAAGTAAAACACCTTAGAAATAATCATTGTTAGTTTTGGCCTCGTTAAGATTGCTTAGAGTAAATTTGCCTTTAGTTTGCTTATGAGTGCATTTTCATAGATTTTAAGAGTTGTTAAGATTGATTTTTGGTTATATTAGATTTATTTGCTTTATTAAAAGAAAAATACAAAAACATCTTCTTAAAAAGTCTTGTTTCAAGTAGCTTTTTGTTTTCGAAAGAAGAAAAGAGTTTTTTCGTGCATGTAAAGAGAGGTTATGTTTTTATGCTTGGAAAAGAAAAACGAATTGTTTCTTTGATTGTCTTCAATTAAGAAGTTGCTTTTATAAAGATTGCATTCTCTCAACTTTTTAGTTAAGCAATTCATCGAAAAAGTAAAGTAGTGGATAAATCATTCTAGGTGCATTTTGTAGTGGTTTCGAGTCGAGTCAACACACCACTAGTTTCACTTCCATCACCTTTTGACTTAAGAAACAACCTTAAAAGTAACGCTTAAATTAAAATCAATCTAGTAATCTTTATTTTTCTAGGGCTCTGAAGCACCAACATAGCTTAGGCTAGGGTCTTGGAGTAGGTGAGTACTTAACTCTCCAAGACTACAAAACCAAACAGATAGTCTATCTTGAGTAGAACAAATCCAATTGTTTCAGTTACATTCTGGGAAAGCTCCTCTTAAAGGAGAAGCACGAGCTCGTGTCCGAACCAGTGAGGGGATCATTCCTCCCTCGTTGGGAACGACGCCAGGCAGTACGTATTACAAACGGTAAACCTCGGATTAACCATTGTCGAGGAGCCAGGGGTCACTTATCGGTAAACCTTGGATTGTTGTCAAGGAGCCGGTAAGGGGATTGGAGCTTGCTACTCTGCCCTTGCGTGCTGTCGGAGTTTAGACTGTTCCCCCAGGTGTAATTGTTGTGATTGGTAACCTTAGTGGCCATAATATCTAGGATTCTACCCAAGGTGACGGTGGAGGGAAGGTCCCACTGTACCTGGAGCAGACGTCGGTTATACTCACTTGGATTTTCTGGGGGGTTCGCTTCACTTCGAGACGGTTAAAGTGGAGGAACTTGGTCCAGTCTATTCATTAAGCAGGTTGCCGGGGTAACTGTTCCACCCACCATTTCTGTACTGAATCCTGCGAGGTTGGGCCTAATCACCAACTAGCGCTTTTGGTCCGGAAGACTACTGTTTGTGTGTGGTTTGACGCTCTAGATTATTTAGGCGTGTGCTTCAAATTTGTTTGCTTCTTTAGAAGACTTTAGGTGGTTTGATTTGAAATTTTTTACTTTGTTTTCGTGTGTTGTAGTTAAAATCTTTAATTGTGGCGGAATTACCGAGACAGTCCCGTAGACTTCGGGGCAAGTCTCCTGAGATTGTTACCGGAATAGATTTGTTAAGAAAACTCCGTAAATCGCGGGGTGAATCTCCTGAAGACATTCCGGGTCATTTAGAAGGGTTAAAGGTCCTTGTAACTCCTCCTAGTGGCAGTAGAGTAGGATCACCTGAAGAAGGAGAATCTTCCTTGGTAGTCCATCCAGATTACCAAAGTTTAGAAACAGGTTACAATCCCGAAGCTGTTACAGTTTCCGAGCTTGCTGGTAGTTTTTCATCTGCCAGTGAAACAGGCGAAGAACCTGAAATTTCAGAACCTGTTACTCCAACTCCTAGTGTTCCTGATTCACCAAGAATAGAAAGAATTATCACCGAAAATCTTCCTGTTGGATTAATTGCTATAGAAGAACTTGTTCCAGAGGAAGAAATAGGCGTTTCTGATTCTGAAGATCTAATTACCCTTGATCTAAGGGAGCGTGAATCCATCTTTTACAGTCCTCCTAGAAGTGAATCTTGGTACCTTGCATTAACCAATTTTTTAGACAACTCAGTAGGTTTTTCTACACCTCGTACTCCGGTTCCACCTAGAGGAATTCATTCTCCTGTAAATATGTCTGGTCAGTCATCTGTGTTTTCACAAAGTCCTGAATCATTTTTACATGGCGGTCCTTCTGTTCCTACTGGGTATCAATCACTTTCTGGTACCTTTGCGGGAGCATCTCCTCAACCTGTTGATCATGGGTTATTAGTTGGAAACAGTGGTAATGTACCATTGAGTATAGGTGAAGTTTATATGATGTCAGGTTCAACTCCCATTAACCAACCTCAAGGTGGCCAATTACCGCCTGGGGGGCAACCTTCGTTAATGCCTGGGGGGCAACCTCAAGGTACTTCATTCGTGACTGGGGGGCAACCTCAAGGGTATCAACCCCAAGGGTATCAACCCCAGCCTCAATATGTACCCCAAAGTCAACCTCAGTATCAATATCAACCTCAAGGATGGCAACCTCAAGGATGGCAACCCCAAGGGTATCAACCCCAAGGGTATCAACCTCAAGGATACCAACCTCAAGGTCAAGGTCAACCCCAGTATTCGTATTTACCTCAAGGTTATCAACCTACGGGTCAATACCCTGGTCAAGGTTATCAACCACCTCAAGGGCAATCATATGGGACTGCACCTTACAGTTATCAACCCTATCCTCAATACGGCTATGGATCTCAGTATCCTCAACCTGTTACGAGTCAATACCCTGGAATGTTAACATGGGATCCGTCACAGGGTCAACAGATGTCGCAACCAAGTATACAGTCGGTACCTCAAGCAGGACAACCTGCAGTTCCTGGTCCACCCCAGCAACCGCAACCTGTCCAGTCAAGTGTTCAGACCCCTGTAACTTCTGTAGTTACTCAGCCGCCAATTGCACCTGGTACTCCACCTCACACGGCTGCAGCAACTACCGCTTCATCTACCATGCTTACTTCTGGAGTATCGGCAGCTCCGGTTTCTACTGTCCCTGTAACCACTCCTCAGACATCTGTACCGTTGTCTGGACCCACGGTTCAAACCACAGTCCAGATGCCTGCAGGCCAACCTGGTACAAGTACGGTTGTTACTACTCAACCTCAATTTGTTCAACCTCCGTACCAGGGACAGTATCAACCTGGGCAAGCTGCCCAACAACCGGTTTACCAGTATCAACCGTATCCTGGGTACACTTATCAACCACCTCAGCAACCCCAGTACGGTCCGGTTAATCCTGGTTTTCCAGGAGGATATAATATCCCAAATGCGACTCCTGTTCCTAGTTATCCTGGATATCCTCCTCCTGGGGCTGGTATTGTGACTCAGAGTTTTAGAGATCCTAACCGGCAGTTACCGTTTATTGCGACTTTAGATTTACCCGACTTGACGCGCCTAACGAACGATCCAATTCAATATCTTCAGTTCTGGCCGCCAATGCCAAATAAGTTGCCCAGCGATATACCCAAGTTCGAAGGTAAGTCTGGAGAGGATCCGTCTAATCACGTGATGACTTACCACCTCTGGTGTGCATCAAATTCCATCTCAGATGATTCCATCCGCTTACGTCTTTTCCAGCGTACACTCATTGGTCTCGCAGCCAAGTGGTACATTGAGTTACCACGGGCCTCTTTTTACAACTTTAGCCAGTTAGCTACCTCGTTCTTAACTCATTTTCAGTTACCAGTCAGATACGATAATGGTACAGAATTATTAACTTCGCTAAAACAATCGACATCCACGTACATTTCTGATCACATTCATGAGTGGAGACGTCGAAGGAGATTAGTGAAAGTTTTTATCCCGGACCAAATCTTAGCTGAATGGTTTGTCAAATCATTATTACCAAGAATTACTGAAGATGTAGCTAAGGCCGGAGTAGTTACTGAGGAGCAAGTCATTGCTCAGGCACAATACCTTGACTTAGTTTACACTCAGTCGGGTACGTTACACGAGAAAATTCCGGATCTTCCAAAGTCAAACCAAATCGCTGCTGCTCCTTCGGGATCTCATGCCGCTGATGGTATGATCGGTATCGTGACTACGAAGAGTAAGAAGAAGTCTTCCAAGACCTCCAATACTCCAATTATCACTTTGCCTGATTCTCCGACAGGAGAGTCTTCTCCTCCTGAACTTACCGCCGACATTCACGCTGTAGAGTCATCTACGGCCAAATCCAAAAACGGTGGAAAGAAGAAAGGAAAGAAGAAGGCTAAAGCAGACAAGGCTCCAAAGGAGAAAACGGAAAAGTCGGAAACCAATGACGAAAAGCGCAAACCTCGATATCCTTGTCTTATTTGTGAAGAAGATCATTTTACGAGAGACTGCCCTCATCGGGCCGAGGTAGTGAAAATAGTCAAAGGTTCTCCCACTCCTGCTGTGTTAAAAAATCCATTTCCAGAGCAGGAGAATAAGATGATAGGTTCTTCTTCGAATGCCAGTGAAGAACCCATTTTGATGATGTCTCATGTCAGGATTGCGACTCGATCGCAAGATTATGGTAGTAAGGCTCCTGTTGATGGTAAGGAAGCAGAATCTTCTCACTCTAACCCATCAACCTCAGCTCCTGGTTCCGATCCACTACAGATCGAAAAACCTAACCCAGACTTAGTGATTAAGCCGCCCGCCAAGGGTGTACTTCGAAGGTCTGCTTTCAATCCACATGCGAGAGCAGCCCAGAATTACAACATTGTTGAAGACTTAGCTGTTTCACCTTCAGCAATGTCGGCACTCGAAGTGCTGCAATCATGTCCAGCGCAACGAAAATTGCTTTTGTCGGCTATTGGAGCTGTCGATGTTCAGGACCCGAACCTAATGATCTTTGATCTAGAAAGTAGTACACCGCGTCTCCCCCATCAAATGGCTTTCCAAATTCCAGTGATAGTCAAAAACAGGCCTATTCATCGGACTGTGATTGATGAGGGAGCTTCTACGTGTATTATGTCGATTCAATGTTGGAGATCGCTTGGTTCTCCTTCGTTGAACCAATCCCCCACCATCCTTAAGGCCTTTGATGGCCGTGGGTTCCGTCCGTTTGGTATTCTACAAGAATTGCCTATAGGGGTCGAAGGTAAAACCGTTAGTCTGGATGTGGAAGTGGTTGATGCCCCTCTAGACTACAACCTTCTTTTGGGTCGAAGTTGGTCATATGCTATGACAGCGGTCGTTTCATCGGTCTTCAGAGTCATTAAGTTTCCACATAACGGTAAGATCGTGACTATTGATCAGCTGACATACTTTTCATCCGACCCAACCTCTTCAGAAACTATCCAGCATGTTGGTAAAACGACAATCCCTTATAGGGACATTGGTGTAGGTTTAGTTAAGGATTCCGGTTTACTGGGAACTTTTCCTCTCCCTCCACTCAATGCAGACCCTTCGTTCGCAACAATTCATATGATCACGTCAGAAAACATTATTTATGATGATCCTTGGTATGTTCCCTCTGACTCTGAGCTAGACTCACTCGGTGATGTTATGCCGTTGAGTCCGTATGAGATTGCTTATGAAGCTCTTATGTCTTTTACCGACTTTCATTCAACCGAAACCGACCAAATGAATGTGGTCAGTGAAGAGTCACTTTTCACCTCACCCTTAGAACGGATAACGTTTCCCGAAGAAGTGTCATCTGACGAACAACTTCGCGAAATCCTAAGTGTAGATGATCTACCATGGGAAGATCTCCATCACAGATCTTCGTTTTTACCTAAGGATGATGCATTTGAAAATGATTTTTCATCTATCTTTACCGCTGAATATGTCAAAGACGCTCAGGATCCAACGAAACATTCTGATTCAGAGCTGAATTTAGGGAATATTTCTCGTACTATTCCCATTGATATTTCAGTGAAGCCCGGAATCGAGGAGAACATTCATATAGGTGCCGCATGTACTGAAGAAGAAATCCAAACTTACAAGGCCCTATTCCAAGAATTCCGCGACGTGTTTGCCTGGTCTTACGAGGAAATGCCGGGAATTGATCCTGCCATTGTTGTTCATGAAATCAAAACCTACCCGGATGCTAAACCCATTCGGCAACGGTTGCGTCAGATTCACCCTCGAAAAGCGGCTGCGATTAAAGCAGAAGTCGAAAAGCTGTTGAAAGCAGGTTTCATTTATCCGATCCCGTTAACGGATTGGGTATCGAATATTGTTCCCGTCAATAAAAAACAAGGAACAATAAGAATCTGTATCGACTATAGGGATATCAATCGAGCTTGTCCAAAAGACAACTATCCTACGCCTTATATCGATCAAATTATTGATGATTGTGCCGGAAGTGAGATGTTTTCCTTCATGGATGGTTTCTCAGGCTATAATCAAATCAATATTCTACCTGCCGATCAACCAAAAACGGCATTCATTTGTCCATGGGGGACATTTGCTTATTGCAAATTACCTTTTGGGCTTAAGAACGCCGGCGCTACTTTTCAACGGGCGATGTCTTATGCATTTCATGACATCAAGCACATTGTGCAACCCTATCTCGATGATTTGCCTGCTCATTCTTTACAACGAGCTGATCACCTTGTCCACCTACGAGCAATCTTTATGAGGTGTAGGCATTATCGAATTCGGTTGAATCCCCACAAGTGTGTTTTCTGTATAGAAACAGGTCGATTGCTGGGATTTGTTGTTTCAAAAGCCGGCATTCGCGTCGATCCCTCGAAAGTCGAGGCTATCATCAAATTGCCTCCTCCTTCGAGTTTGCGCCAACTCCAAAGTTTGCAAGGGAAAGCGAACTTTTTACGCCGATTCATCCCAAACTACGCCGAGGTCACTAAAGGTTTTACACGGTTGTTGAAACAGAACGCACAATTCTTTTGGGACGAGATTGCCCAACAATCTTTTGATGCACTAAAACACGCGTTGACCCATGCACCGTTATTGCATCCTCCCAACTACAACCAGGACTACTTCTTATACCTCGCAGCTTCGCATTCCACCATTGGAATGGTGTTAGTTCAAGAAGATGAATTCAAAGCAGAGCATGTGATATATTATCTTAGTAGAACCTTAAATCCCACTGAGTTAAAATATTCGCATGTGGAGAAATTGGCCCTGGCAGCCGTTCAAGCTGTCCAGCGTTTTCGTCACTACATTCTTCTCCGCAAGACTACAGTTATTTCGGATTGCAACCCTATGATTTATATTTTGACAAAACAACTGCTAGGGGGCAAGTACTCTAAATGGATTGTTATCCTGCAAGAGTTCGACTTGGAGTTCGAGAAGTCCAAGTCTAAGAAATCTTTAGTTTTTGCGGAATTGATGTGTGATTTCCCGAGTGCTGACACAGAGACTGTGGCAGAGGAGTCCATTGCGGACGAATCTTTGTTTCTTATTAGCACTTTAGATCCGTGGTATGGGGATATAATCATCTATCTCCAAACCCAAACCTTTCGGCCTGAAGCTTCCAAGGAAGACCGTCGAAAAATTCGGTTTCGATCCCAGCAATACAGAATTATTGGAGATACACTTTATCGCCGGGGGGCAGACTTAGTTTTTCGACGTTGTTTAACTCACGAAGAGGCTGAGAGAGTTTTGAATGATTGTCACTCTGGAGCATGTGGCGGTCATATGTCTGGGTATGCCACAGCTCAGAAGGTGTTGCGCGCTGGCTATTTCTGGCCGTCTATGTTTAAAGATTGTATCCTTGCTGTCAGAACATGCCACAACTGTCAAGTGTTTGATCGAAAGATGCGCGCTCCACCTGCTCCTCTCCACCCTATAATTGCCGCTGGTCCATTCGCCAAATGGGGCATTGACTTTATTACTTGTAACCCTCACTCGGCCGGGGGGCATGCGTATATCATCCTCGCGGTTGATTATTTTACAAAATGGGCCGAGGCGATGCCTACATTCGACGCAAGCGGCAAGACAGCTGCAGTTTTCGTATTCAATCATATCATAACTAGGTTTGGTGTCCCACAAGCAATCATTACTGACCATGGGAGCCATTTTCGAAACGTCATGATGACTGAGCTTACAAGCCAGCTTGGTTTGCGCCACGATAGCTCTACTCCTTATTATCCGCAAGCCAACGGTTTGGTTGAGTCAATCAACAAAGTTCTAGTCATCATGATTCGACGGATCATTGGTATCCATCGAACGAATTGGCATAACATGTTATTTTCGGCGCTATGGGCATATCGAACTTCAGTGAAAAATTCAACAGGTTTCACCCCTTTCCAGCTAGTTTATGGCTTAGAAGCTGTGTTACCTATTGAATGCGAAATCCCATCACTTCAAATGGCTGTCGAATTACTTCCAGCTACTTCCGAAGAGGAGAAACGGTTATTATACTTGGCTAAATTAGATGAGACTCGACGTGACGCTACTTTAGCTATCGAGACTCACGCGAAACGAATGAAAGCTCAGTACGATAAAAATGTAACCCCTCGAAGTTTTTCGGAAGGAGACCTAGTACTATTATATGATCAAGCTAACGATAAGCTAGGTGCCGGAAAATTCGTTCCCATGTGGCATGGGCCCTACATTGTAAAGCGAAAGCTAGCAAAAGGGGCTTATGAGTTAGTTGATTTTGATGGGGACTCTTTGGGTAAACCCAGAAATGGACTTTACCTAAAGAGGTATTATGCTTAAAATGATGGGTATGGAGAAATTTTTAGATAGGTTAGATTTTCTTTCTAGCTAGCAAGTGTGTTAGTTTAGTCAGTGTGCTTAGCTTAGCAAGTGTGGTTTTTCGTCATTATTCTGGCTTATCTTGGTTTTACTCTTGATATTGTAGATGTCGACGCCTCTCCAAACATACATTGGATTTGCTGATGGTGCTTGTCGTAATACACGGAATATCTCTTCCGCAGCTTGGGTTATCTATTCGCCCTCTGACGAGTTAGTTTCTATGCATGGGGTAAGCCTCGGTCAAACAACGAATAACATTGCAGAATACAGTGCAGTGGTTGAATTATTATCCGAATCTATTTCATTTGGAATTCGACGTTTGATAGTGAGGTTAGATTCTGAACTTGTTGTATTACAGCTTAATAGAGTTTATGCCATTAGAAATCCTGTGTTATTAAGGTTGTTTTTGAGAGTGCGTCTCTTGGAACGTGAATTTGATTACATTGAATATCAACATATTCCAAGGTCTTTGAATACATTAGCAGATGCAATTGCTTCTCGAATGTTGGACAGACATTTACGATAATCATGCAAGTAAATTTAAAAACATTTCATCACATATGTTAAACAAGATAAGCCGGTAATAGTGATATATATAGATAGAAGTGTGTCAAAAAATATATACATCGTCTTCGATCATAGGTTTAAAACACCTTATGATCGGCAAAATGATAGTACAAAAAGTCAAAAATGTCACATGTGACTACAAAAGTGACTAGTCAATCACTGGTGGTGCTCTCTGTACGACACCACTGCGCGGGCTACCTTACGCAAAAATCTCCTAAACGGTCCAGGGACCGCGACTACGAAGCGCTGAAGCCTGATAGGAATGTCGTCCATAGTAGTCTCAGGTATATCTGCCGTGAGACGCTCTAGATCATGCTCCAACTCAGCTAGTACTTCTGCTGTCGCATCCTGTGGGGCCGGTACCGGTGCAGCTGGATGTAGTCTATCATAAGGCCGGAGGTTGGCTGGACGCTGTGGACCAACATCTGCATTTTGAAAAAGTTTACTATTAGTTTTGAGACGATATATATAAAAAATACAAAAAATACATAACTAGAAAACTTGTGAAAATAAAAAGTACCTCTGTCGTCCCATTGTTCTCCCTGTGGAAGAACCATGTCCGGATCACCTCTGAAATCCATTCCGGCATACGGAAAGTCCTGTATCACAAAAAGCTGGCCCTCTAACCAGTCAAAATAACTATCTGAGAATCGAACTACTGTCGCGCCCTCGTCAGGATGCCGGGCCATCACCGCAACCCATCGTATCAGCTTTGGCTGCTGGGGACCCAAGATATCAACAGTGAGTTGCTGAGGGATCAGCATTGGAATTCTCTCCAAGGCAAAGCTCACGACTATAGGCCCATATCCAAAAGTCTTTAGTCGTCCGTTCTTTGCCTTGGTCAGTTGGCTCTTCATATGAGCCGACACAGCTTCACACCAGTTGAAAATGGTGCCTTGGTAACAGTCAATTGCCATCCGCATTTGGGATCCGGAAGCAATGTGTAAAGCGGCCGCGCCGCAAATTCTGGTAACCGTGAACGCTATGACTTTGAGTTCCGGCAGAGTGATGTGTTTTATCTCTATGCCTTTTGAATGGTGAGCCCCAGGTGTGCACCAATTCTCGCGGAGACTATCAAGGGATTGGCCACCCGGCCTAGTCCCCGCAAGACTGAGTTGCTCACCTCTGTTTGGCAAGCCAGTGAGAAAGTATACATCCGAGGGCTCTATCTCGAGCTGGTGCCCTCCTATGTAAAAGCATTGTTCTTGTACGTTCCATCGCTCAACCAGCCATTCCAAGAATCTTACCTGGCCCCTCATGCCCGGTATGGTCCAATATTTGTATAATCCGCATGCTCTTAGGGCATCCAGGGAAGGTTGATGATTTATTGCAGCTTCATCTTCCTCTACATGCTCTCTTTCTCTCCAGTCTAACATGATTAATGCCCTGCATATCAAAAATAGCAATTAGAAATTGATTTGGGAATTTTTGGTGGTTTTTTGAGAGAGTTGGGGTTTTGAAATGCGCGTTTCTCGGAGGACGCACCCCGGCTTTGTAGCACAGGGCGCCCGGACGCAGCTGGCCTGAAGGCGGACTGCGTCTTCCGACCGTTTTCCCGTATGAGAAAAAGTCGGGGGACGCAGGTCACCCGAAGGGCACCTGCGTCCGCCGAGAGGCGCATTCCAAAACCAAAACCCCCCCAAAAAATGAAACTAAAACCTAAAAATTGATTCTAAACGGATAGAAATGCAGAGTAGGATGTGTAAAATACCTGGATGAGACGGCGTTCGATTCCGACGGTCAGATTTTCCGCAGCAACCACGGGAAGTTTCTTGTCAAAAGCTCCTTTTTCAACCTCAACAGTGAAACGGTAAAAATGACATGGTAAAAGGTCTTTTTATAGGTTTTTTGGATGAATTAGTTCATTTTTTACCATGAAAAGATGTTTTTGAATGTATTTTTGCCTATTTTAAACAGGTATGAGTAATGTGTTACTTTTGTGCAGGACAAAGGGATTTCGAGGGAAATTGTAATTTTTCACAAACAAAAATATCAGAGTCATCTTTTAAGCCCTTTTCTGACTCCTAAAACATGAAAAGATCGCCGAGTGTTTCTTTTTCACTCGTTAAAACAGAATTAAAAGACGGTCCCCTTTTAGCTCTTTTCTGACCGCAAAATCAGGAAAAGATTGCCGGGTTTTTGTCGTTTCAAACTCGATAAGGAAATAAAACGACGTGTCCTTGATCGCTTTTTACTTTTCAGGTTAACGACACTATTATGAAAGTACTCCTTGGTCGCAAGATCAAGCGGTTCCCCCAGGTATTATTTTATACTTTTTCGGGCTTGAGGGACACAAATATACGAAAAAGTTCAACGTGGAGTCTCCTTTAGTTTTTTCAGACTCTCTAAAATTGAAAAACGCCGAGTTTCTCCTATACTGGGCTCGTTAAAATTTTACAGTAGAGGACCTGTTCAATTACAAACAGGAACGAACCACTCCTTCCTAGGGTTCGAATTTAAACTAGGTTGGACTCGTCCGAAGGATGAGCTTATAATCAAGCATATGTTATCCTCCTCAAGCTTGTTAAAAATAAAGAGGTACTTGCCAGAAATGGTGGGGGAAAAAAGAGAAGAATGAACCTATTTGTCACCTTTTGTCTCAGAAGAAACTTTATTACCGCTCTTGAACACGACACTTTTCATTCACCTGGGTTGGGAAATCTTTTACCTCACAGTTGACCAAATCACTTTGAAAGTCTTTAACCGGGTTCCAGGGGTTAACTTTGAGTTATACGTCACCAAGCCATCTGTTGTGTCGTTATGTGTTCAAGAGGTCTGCAAGCAAAAACTTTCATCTGCAAAATACTTGTCATCCATTTGACCATCCCTGAGTCAGTCCTTACAGCAACATTTCTTCAACTTGAACAATGATTTCGTGTTGCGGGCTTGCCTGCAACGGGTCGCTTTCTATCGACATCGACACATTATCTAGAAAGATGACTTAGGAATCGACAGTACCTTGAAGTCTGCATGCATCAATGGCAGGTTTCTCGCCTTTGACGTCAGTTTACATCATTGACTTTCGATCAGAGGATTCCGTGAAGTGTTCGACATCAAAACATCTATTCACATTTCACGGGTTGTGCTTGGTACTTTGAGAACCATTGACATTACTGGTGGTTTCTCTCACGCTTGTTAACAGTTTACATCATTGACTGGTAATCAAGTGGTTTCTACCATGTTCGACATCGAATCATTTAATCACATGGCTAGAATCGTACCAATTCGGGAAGTAGAAGTGAAGACCCTGGATCTAGTTTCTACCATCCAGGCTGCGAGGAGTTTTGTATTCATTATCTATGTAGACTAATCATAAACAGATGGCTGCGTCCATACTGTGTCTACAAAAGTCTATAAAAATGATGTACTGCAAGATCATTCCTGTATCAGAATAGTTAGTCCATTAGTTAAAGTTTTGAATCTGAGTATGGGAATGCCTACCTCAGTGATGATATAATCTTATCCATGTATTTTGTGTTGAAAATTGCAGGTTCCAACCAGGCCATCCACAAGGCAATCCTTGAAATGATAAAGCGCTTCACCCTTCCTAGAATTACAAAACCCTATTCTATTCCAGGCTTCGCACTTTAGGGGGCAATCTGTTACACTAAAAAATGTCACCTTGACTACTTACAGTTAGTATGGCTCAAATCAACAGTCATGCTACCCTCTTAGGCAAGTCTCATGCCTCTGTTATCCATCTCAAACTCAAAGAAGAGAGAAAGTCTTGTAAAAACTATGTTTATCTCTGGGGTCGCAGGTTCTCTCTAGCCTTACCTGCGGGGACGCTGACCTTGTTCACAAAATATGCGTCCATGGACGCTCTGTATGTTAAGGGACAGGTGCGTCCCTCTGTAAAAGGCAAAATGCGCGAGTTTTATCTTGAAAAAGTTACTTGTGGTTACTTCTAGAACATTCTAGAGGTCGGTTTGATGAAATGGATGCGCCTCCAGTTGGTTCATGTATCTCTATTAAGGGGGAACTTATCCCATCAATAAGGGAGCTATCCCACCCATAGAGGGGGAGGATCCCATTGATAGTGGACCTGAATAACCTCTTTACAGCACTATAAATAAAGGCATTGAGCCAGAAGGAGAGGAGGTTGGAGCTATACATTTTCTTTGGGTAAATGCTGCAGGATTTAGGTCTTCCATTAGAGCCTTTGTGAGGAGAGATTGTCTTCACTTGATTCTACTTGGGAGAGGGTGAGCTTTGTCAAAGTAGAGGAAAACCCTTGATGGACCCTGGGAGGAACTTGCACAACACCAAGGCCAGGTTGTAAGAGTTTCTTTGTTTCGTTATTAATACAAACTGGTTTATTTTTCTCAATAGCTTGTGTTAATGAGTTATTTCATGTGTTCCTTGGTCTGCATGTTGAATATATGTTTTATTATATGAAATGCAAGTGCTTGGTAATTGTTTGATTGTTTGTGGTTGCAGGAATTGACTTGAAGGAGGAGCTCATCCGGATCGTCAAGAACGGACTTCAACAACAGCGTTTTGGAATAAGGTAAGCCTAAACACTTGTAGTTTTCATGTTGTAAAAGGTGTATTTAGAGAAAGATCACTCCATTTTGTCTTGTTTGTCATTAGAATGTCTTAGACTTCTAGGAAGGTCAGTCGTGTCCGCACCCTTGACAGATTCCGTGTGATAGGGTGAGCTGATCAAAGTAAAGGAAAACTCTTGCTGGACCCTAAGAGGGACTTGCACAACACCAAGGCTCAGGTTGTAATGGTTCCTTTTGTTTCCACTTAATGCAAATGAACTCATTTTTCTCAACAGATTCTTATTCATGATTTGTTTCATATACTCCTTGGTCTGTATGATGGATATGTATTGTTTTATGAGTTTATCAGGTGCTATTTAATCTTTTGGCTTGTTAGTGAATGCAGGTTTCGAAGAGAAGGAGGAGCTCATCCGGATCGAAGAGGTTGGACTACTACAAAGCGTTGGACTAAAGGTATGTTAAAATCCCCTGATTATTTGTATTCTCGATGCATGTTTAGAGAAAGGTAGTGTTTATTTGTCTTGTTTGTCACTAGAAAGCCTTTGCTTCTAGGGAGGTCGGTTGTGTCCGCACTATCGACTCTTTCCGCCTGACAAAATGTTTCTTTGGAGTCCAAGAGGTGGAATATCTAGGTCACGTTGTATCTCATGAAGGGGTTAAGGTAGACCCTAGCAAAATTAAAGCCATTAAGGAATGGAAAATCCCCACATGCATAAAGCATCTGCGAGGATTTCTCAGGTTGACAGGGTATTATTGTAATTTTGTTAAGAATTATGGCAGAATAGCAGCACCTCTAACAACATTATTGAAGAAAGATGCATTTTCATGGACTTTGGAAGCAACAAAGGCCTTCGAACATCTTAAAGAGGCAATGTGCCAAGCACCGGTCTTAGCTACACCAGACTTCACAAAAACCTTTATTGTGGAGATGCTTCAGGAAATGGAATTGGTGTTGTTCTAATGCAAGATGAAAGACCCATTGCTTTTGAAAGTCGTCCAATCAAGGGAAAGCTTTTACACAAAGCTATTTATGAAAACGAAATGTTGGCAATACTCCATGCACTTAAGAAATGGTGACCCTACCTAATAGGAAGACACTTCAAGGTAAAAACGGATCATGATAGCCTTAAATACTTTTTAGAACAAAGATTATCCTCTGAAGAGTAACAAAAGTGGGTCACAAAGATGTTGGGTTATGACTTTGAAATCATCTACAAAAAAGGGAAGCAAAATGTGGTGGCAGATGCACTCTCAAGAAAGGATGAGGATGTGGAAGCATTGTTGTGCGCCATTTCTATTATCTAACCATATTGGATAAATGAAGCAAGGGAGGAATGGAAGAATGATGAAGAAGTGTGGGCACTTATTCGAAAGTTACAACAAGATTCCAATACGTCTGATACATTTAGTTGGAAAAATGATTCGTTATGGTACAAAGATCGCTTATACCTCTATAAGAATTCCCAACTAAAACAAAATATTCTTATGGAATTGCACACTTCTCCCTTAGAAGGGCACTCAGGATTTTTAAAAACTTACCACAGGGTTAAGAAGGAATTTTTTTGGGATGGCCTTAAATTCGATATTCAAAAGTTTGTGGTGGAATGTTTGGTTTGCCAACAAAAAAAAGTTGAAACAATTAAGACACCGGGTCTATTACAACCTTTATCCATTCCAAGCCAACGTTGGGAGGAGGTTTCAATGGATTTTATCACAGGTTTAACCAAGTCTGAGGGAAAGAGTGTCATCATGGTGGTAGTTGACAGAGTTACCAAGTATGCACACTTTTTTGCATTATCACATCCATTTAAAGCCAGTACAGTTTCTATTGCATTTATGGAAAAAATTCAAAAGCTACATGGAAACCCAAAGATTATTGTAAGTGACAGAGATCCCATTTTCACTGGAAATTTTTGGACAGAATTATTTTCTTGTCTGGGTACTCAGTTAGCTCATAGCTCATCTTATCATCCTCAATCTGATGGGAAAACTGAGATAGTAAACAAATATTTGGAAGGATATCTTCGTTGCTTTTTATCTGATAAACAGACACAATGGGTCAAATGGTTGCCTCTGGCTGAATGGTGGTATAACACTTCCTTCCATACGGCAACAAAAATGACCCCATTTATGGCACTTTATGCGTATCAGCCACCATCCATCACATCATATTTAAGAGAAAATTCTAAGGTTCAGGCAGTGGAACATCACATCGAACATCAACAACAAGTCCTCCAACTCTTAAAGGATAACCTCGTGTTGGCACAGAATAGAATGAAACAACAGGCAGATCAACATCACAGCGAAAGAAGTTTTGATGTAGGTGATTGGGTATTCCTACGGCTACAACCATATAAGCAAATGTCACTGAAGCAAGCTAAGAAGGATAATAAATTATCACCAAAGTATTATGGTCCATACAAGGTGTTGCAAAAGATTGGTACTATGGCATAAAAATTGGAGCTTCCTGCAGCTTCTCGATTGCACCCAGTTTTCCATGTTTCATGTTTAAATAAGGTTATAGGCGATAAGCTCCCATTTCAAACAATATTGCCAGAACTTAACGAGGAAGGAAAAATTATATTGGAACCGGAAGCAGTCACAGAAACAAGAACTTGACAGCTACGAAATCGATCAATCTCAGAGTATCTTATCAAGTGGAAGAACTTATTCGCTGAAGATTCCACATGGGAGGATGAGAATTTTATACAGAAGTATCCAAAACTACTCAAGCGTTGAGGACAACACTTTTTTAAAGGAGAGGGGCATGTTGGGTCCCTATAATAATAGTGATTACCCCATTACTATTGTAATTGTACCCCTTATTAATATTGTTGTGCCCCTATTATCCCCATATTGTTATTACTATGCCCCATAGAATCCCTCTATTGTTATTTTTGTGGTATTATATTATTATTGTTAGGTCGACTGGGTTATATTGTGACTCCTTAGACTCCTATATATAGAAAGGAGGTTTTGTCATTTGTATCATCCAAGAATTGTTCATTTATGTAATGTAAAGGAGGTTCCCCCCTCAAAGAGGCTGAATTTTAAGACGTTGATCTATCTTTTCTATCTTTTTCTTGATCTGGTTTCATAACAATGAAGCTAATAGAGGCCTCAATGATAAAAAGGCTTCTAAGGATCAGTTTCTAGTCTTTGGTCATTTCAGTTTTGGAGCTCTCTTTTATTCTCTCACTCTCTCATACTCTTTCACCCTTAGAGTATTCTTGGAGAATCCTTGGAGCACTTAGGTATACATTGGATTTGGAGAAAGAAGGCAAAGGAAATTAGGAAAGAGCAAGGGAACAAGTAGATCAACAACTATAGCTATATTGCTTTGTAGGTAATAGGTTGCCTGTGTGATTTCCTTGTTGATTTATGGATGCAATGTATGTGCATGTGATTTTCTAATTATATGTTGTCATTGGCATGGATACTTGTGTGGATTGACAATGATTTTAGCATTGCTTTTCCATTTGTTGGATAGTCATGGTGCTATGGGTTTTTCCACTTGATTGTTTTCTAATTGGTGCTCATAATTCCTTATGGTTGTGGGTTGGAACAAACACTTTAGAAGCCCTGAAACAGTTTGGGTTGATTTACTAGTCTTGGAGACTAGTTTGGGAAAAAATATTTGGAGCCCTTGGTGGGTTGAGTTACTAGTCCCTAGAGTCGGGTTGGAAAAATGCTTTGGAGCCCTAGAAGGTTGTGGGTTGAGTTACTAGTTCTTAGAGCCCTGGACGACTTGGGTAGAGACCGATATGGTTGGTGTTAGTGATGTTCAATTGCAAGATGGAATCTTTGGTTGAGGGTTAAGGTTGTTTGGCCTTTGGAAGCCCTAGTTTTGTTTTGTTTTGGTTTATTCCATGAGATCCCACATTCATGCTTGGAATATGGCACAGGAGTGATTAGATACAAGATAGATTTGGTTCAGACAAATCTATGGTCGGATGGTACGTGGAAGTCCATGAAATGGTTATTATTTTTCCTATGTTAATATGAGACATTTCCTTATTGTGATATATACATATTTGTAGCGATTAAGCTTGCAATATTATGGCTAAGTTTCCATGGTTCTATGTTGGTTATTTATTGGTTACATGCTAGTTATTTTCTAGTTACATGTTGATTATATGATGTATATTACTTATGGAACTTAACATGTTTTGATGAATGTATGAATGGTTGATGAATGCATGGACTAAAAATTGTTTTTGCAACTATTTGGAGAGGGCATGTGTCCTTCTCAATGATTCTCAAATGAATCAGAGACTTATAGTATCAGATATGCATTCATGACCTATAGCTTACATGTTTTCCATGTCTTTGACGAAATGTATGTTATGTTCTAGGCAGTCTAGGTCAAGTTATGCCATCAATTTTAAATGTGTATCCTTGGTATTATGTCATTAATGATTCTGAGAAGTCTCAGGTAGTTCTAGGTAGTGGTCTATAGGCTAACCTAGAATTGTGGCTCAGATCTCGGGACCACACCCTTTGAGCTGGACAATTTGGGTCACAACCACACTCAAGAAGTGTTGTGTGTGTAGTTGGAGGCCTTCAACCATGCCCACATGTATGTGTTTGGGGGTTAAGTTATGAGAAAAGCAAGCCCAACTTAGGGTTTGGTCACCTGGAGTGGTCATTTGGCCCCTGAGTGTCCTGTAGCCCTGAGGAATGTTGTGAGTTGTCAATGAGGGGTCAATGTAGGCACCACTTCGTTAACTGGACCTAGGAGATTGGGTCATGTCATAGTAACTCTTCATCTCATGTTTGCCAAGGTATGCTGGTGAAATTGGGTAAATGCGGGGTGGCATGTTACAGTATTCCTACAACAACACACCTAAATTTTCTTCCTTTGGGTGCATATGACATGATTTTGGGCATGGATTGGTTGTTTACTCATAGGACCAAGGTGGATTGTTATGAGAAGGCCATTGAGTTCTTGGATGATGATGGAGAAAAGAGAATCTTGTAGGGAAATAGGAATCCTACATCACTAAAAATTGTTACGACTATGCAAGCTAAGTGAAATTGCAAGAAAGGGAGTGTTTTTATTACAGTTCATGTTTCCAGTGATAAAGGGAAGGAAGACGAGGATGATGAAGTCCTAAGGAATTATCCTGTCTTGCAATGGTTTTGGGATGTGTTTCCTGCAGAGATTCTAGAAATGCCTCCTCATAAAGAGGTGGACTTCTCTATTGAGTTAGTGCAAGGGGCATCATAAGCATCTAAGGCACCGTACATGATGAACACTCTAGAGTTGGTGGAATTGAAGTTGCAGATTAAAGAGATGCTTGATAAGGGATACATAAGGCCAAGTTTGTCTCCTTGGGGTGTGCCAATGTTGTCTGTAAAGATGAAGGATGGTAATCTCATATTGTGCATTGATTACAAGTAGTTTAACAAGGTAACTATCAAGAACAGTTACCCATTTCCAATGGTTGATGATTTTCTTGATCAAATAAAGGGAGCAGCAGTATTTTCAATGATTGATCTAAGATCAGAATATCATCAGGTGTGCATAAAATAAGAAGACATCTACAAGACTACATTCCATACAAGGTATGTTCACTATGAGTTTGTGATGGTTCATTTTGGTCTTACCAATGCTCCATCCACCTTTATTTGTTATATGAAAAATATGGTGCACCCTTATATGGATAAGTTTGTGATAGTCTTTGTTGATGATATATTGGTATATTCCAAGAATGAGGAGGAGCATGAAGAACACCTCATATAGGTGTCGAGATTGTTGAGAGAGCATAAATTATATGCCAAGCTCATCAAGTGCATTTTATTTTAGTCCTAGATTCATTACTCAGGACATGTTGTTTCCAAGTAAGGGATAGCAGTGGATCCAAGAAATATTATGTTTATCATGGAGCGACCAGCTCCAAAGAATGTGGCTAAGATCAGATCATTCATGGGACTAGCAAGTTATTACAGGAGGTTCATCAAGAACTTCTCTAAGATTGTATATCCTACCACATCTTTGCAAAGAAAAGGGAAGAAGTTTGAATGGAATACTAAGTGTGCAACTAGCTTTGATCAGTTGAAGAATTTTCTTACCAATGCTCTGGTTATGAAGATTGCAAATCATGATAGGGAGTTTGTGGTTTGCGCGAATTATAATAAGGAAGGACTTGGTGGAGTCTTGATGCAGGAAGTATAGGTGGTTTCCTATGATTCAATGAAGTGTATGATTCAATGAAGTGGAATGACCATGAGAAAAACTATGTGACATGTGATCTTTAGTTGGCAGCTATCATTCATGCATTAAAAATGTGGAGGGATTATCTCCTTGGTAGGAGGTTCATTTTGATGAGTGATCATAGTGGACTGAGCTATTTGTTTAACCAACCCAAACTAAATTCAAGAAAATCTAAATGGTTGGCTACTCTCTGTCAATTTGATTTTGGGATAAGGTAAAACAAGGGCAAGGAGCATCGGGTTGTGGATGGTCTCAGAAGGAAAGCATTGGTGAATCATATTTCCTTTGTGAGCTCTTATGGGAAATGTTTATAGGAGAAAATATTACAGAAATGGAAGCATGATGAGAAACAACAACAACTGAAGAAGATATTACAACAGTAGGGTGAGAGTGATCAGAATGAGGAGTATCACCTCATAGTAAAAGGCTTGGTTAGATTCAGGAGCAAGATCTATATGTCATATAGCAGCGAGTTGAAGAAGATTATCTTGAGAGAATTTCATGTCAAGCCACCCATGATACCAGAAGACTTCTACAGATTTTAACAAGTTCTAATGTTGTCTAAATATGAAGAAATAGGTGGTTGAGTTTATTTCTAAGTGCTTGGACTATCAACAGGTGAAAGTTGAATGCAAGCATCCAGTTGGTTTATTGCAGCCTATTCCAATTCCAGAATGGAAATGGGAGGTCATTTCCATGGACTTCATTACAGGGTTGCCTATGAAATCAAGGCAGAATGACTCCATCATGTTTGTGGTTGACATGTTAAACAAGGTAGATCACTTCATTGCAGTGAAGTCTACTAATTTAGCAATTGAAGTAGCTCAAATCTTCATCAGGGAGATAGTGATGTTGTATGGAGTTCCCAGGAAGATTATTTAGATAGAGATGCCAAGTTCACTTCTAGGTTTTGGAAGGAGTTGTTTGCAGGCTTGGGGACAGAGTTAGCCTTCACTACATCTTATCATCTACAGACAGATGAACAGACAAAGAGGGTTAACAGGATTAGTGAGGATATGTTGAGGATGTATTTTTCTTATAAGAATGGGTATCAGGAATCCTTGAATATTATTCCATTTGAGGCTCTCTACAAGAAGAGTTGTAATACTCTTCTCTACTGGAGTGATATAGTGAACATGCTATTTATTGGACCAAATATGTTGTCTGAGATGGAGCAGGAGGTGCAAGTTATTAAAAGAAATTTAAAGGTAGCACAAGATATGCAAAAGAGTTACGTGGATCAACAAAGAGAATTCAAGGAGTTTTAGTTTGGGGAGCATGTGTACTTGCACATAAATCTCAAGAGGATCTCCTTGAGGATTGGATCATGTGCCAGGATCACACCTCAATATTGTGGGCCTTTTGAGATCCTTGAGAGGATTGGACTAGTGGCCTATAGACTTTCTTTGTTTCCATCAGTCAAATTCCATGATGTTTTCCATGTTTCATTACTTAAGATATAGTTACATGATGTTGATCATGTGATTTATTGGTTTTTATTGCAAGTGGATCCATATGGAGAGTTCTAACCAGAGCCAAAATACATATTATAGTGGAAAAAACTCATTCTCTGAAACTAAGATATAGAGCAAGTTAAAGTGCATTGGAAGCACTTTGGGCCTAATGAAGCTACATGGGAGATGGTTATTCAAATGTGGGAATTATATCCTTCTTTATTTTCTGGTTGAAGCAAGTGAATTTTTGGTATATGTATATATATATATATATATATGTGTGTGTGTGTGTGTGTGTGTGTGTGTCTTTTCATTGTAAATATTGCATCAAGTTTTGTTATAAAGCTAAAATATGTTGTATTTTTTTATTTTTAGTGGTTTGGCTAGTCATAAGTGTCATAGAACACCAAGTGATATGTTCCCCCTGTTGTACCCTCCTCTTCTTTCCTCTTATTCTTCATATAGCAAAGGGGTTAAGGTGCAAAGCATAGCAAAGTTTGGAGCCATTTTCAGAGCAGTGGATGAGCTCAAGGGGAGAGATGGTTATTTAGATGTGGGAATTATATCCTTCTTTATTTTCTAGTTGAAGCGAGTGAATTTTTGGTATATGTATATATATGTGTGTCTTTTCATTGTAAATATTGCATCGAGTTTTGTTATAAAGCTCCAATAAGCAATATGATGGTCATGTTTTTAGTAGTTTTTCATTGTAAATATTGCAATGAGCTATGTTATAAAGCTCCAATATGTTGTATGTTTTGTTTTCAATGGTTTTTCTAGTCACAAGTGTCATAGAACACCAAGGACGATGTTCCCCCTTATGTACCCTCCTCCTCTTTCCTCTTATTCTTCATATAGCAAAGGGGTTGAGGTGCAAAGTATAGTAGAGTTTGAGGCCATTTTCAGAGCAATAGATGAGTTCAAAGACCATATTAGACCCCTTAATTTAGAGAGTTCTCAGGAAGATATTTCCAATAGTATTAAGAAGTCTAAAAATGGCCTCCCGATCAAAAGATAGGGGCAGTGAAATTTGGGCCCATAAAAGTCAAAATGTCGGAGAACCTGTAACCTTGGAATCTCGTAACTCACCGAAATAATTTCAAAATACTATGGGTACCAAGGATGAGGGATTTTTCAACTGTTGTAGCTATGGATTTCTACTTATGTAACCCCATAACATAAATTGGAGGCCTAGACCTCGCGACCCTAGAACCCCGTAATCTTCGGTTAAATGAATTTTCGGAGTCAGGATTGAACCATTTACATAGAAATTGCCTACGTGACTAGGTCTAGGGAAAATTATCTCTCTCCTCTCATAGGACGAGTGGCATCATGTCATTGGGAAAATGTGATGTCAATAACCACCCATTGAGAGGTGGACATGTGGTAGGCAGTTTTCAAGTTTTCAAGTACCCAAAAGGCCCATATATGGATGACACTTGGACCAATCACAAGTCGACATGTGGCTTGGTTAACGTCAGCATAACATCATCCCAAAGGCATAGCCTAGAGGTTCAAAACCCCATAACAATTTCAAATTATAGTTCAAAAGGAGTCGAGCTTCCGGGGAGTAGGGGACCAAAGCACTAGGGCATCTGGGCTCCAGCTCAGCAATGAGGAATACCTAAGCAACACCATGTTCAGGCAAGCAGGAGTCACCAAGTGGAAGTGTGCCTTCCCCCACTTTCCAAATATAAACGATTAAGTAATATCCACCTAGGGGGACAAATCATCATCCGTCTTGAAGTGGCCTCGCCCGAGAGAAGCTCTGATGGGTAAACAAGCACAACAGTTAAGTTGGTGCTTGCCCCCAGAAACTCATAGTCAATAAAGTGGATAATGCAAAGAAACATTTGTGATTAATTTGGGAGGGTTGATCTTAGCCTCTGAGTTTGCTAAGGCACGTCGTTAGAGGAGATAAAACAGGCTCGCCAACAATGAAGCGAATGTGGAAACCACGTCGGCAACAAGGACCACTATTAAGTGAGCATGGCAAGCGAGTGAAATACTATTTGATACATCACCCTCTTCCCTCATCCTCCGCCCAATCCAAATCCTCCATGTGTCTTCCTTCTTGTAATCCCTCCCTTTTTTGTTTTGAACTCATCTATTTAAAATTGTTTTGTGTTAATCCACTCCATCTGCTTGCGTCTGCATTCATATAACTAATAGCCTGCATAAGGACCTTTTCATACCCTCAATGTCTAGTTTCCCTCGCTTACTATGTAATTCGTAGTCCCCTTCTCCTTGCACAGTTGTCACCATGCTCAAATTAAAGAAGGGCTTGTCAAAAACCTCGAAGAAACAACCACCAAAACCCTCGAGCCACATTGAACCCCTCATGGACGCCGATGGGGAAATTCATGATTCCTTCTTCCCTCGAAATATATCTAACCTCTGTTTTTACTTTTGTGGTCACTACCTAGACAAGGAAGACCCCTTTTGAGTCATTGAGTTAGGAATGTACGACTTAATCACCCGACGGTGTACCATTTCCCAAAATACATATCGTGGCTCATGGCCATGTTCGTTAAAGAAAAAGCCTATTGTATTTCCTCCAATGGGGAGAAAATTCTAAAGGTCACCCCTGAATTGATACATGATGCCTTCCTTTATCCAAAATCCATGAATTTGTAGAATTTTACAAATACCACGCTCTTATATGATTACATTGGGCTCTCTGCTAGAGAGAAATAGGCCTTTCACCAACTAATCTTGGCCCCAAATGCAAAATTTCCTGCCAAGTCAGACAACCTCCACATTTCCTTGTTTTCAAGGCCTGTGTAGCCCATCTTGTCTATTATCCTATGGCTATTTGGTGAAGACAAGATAGAAAATATCTCTAAAGCAGCCTTAGGGATTTTATATAAAATGATGAAGCCATACATTATCCTTGACATTCACTCTTTCTCGATTGAAGCCATCAAGTTCTAGTGTAAACAATTCTACCTGGCCTCCTCCTTTAGTTATTATTCCATATTTGTTTATTTGTTCCTTTACACTCACATGGAAGAATTTGAGTACCTAGGCCTCAACATTATAGACTCTTGTATACAAGGGAAGTATGTGGTTGACTGGGACAACTCTTTGAAGAAGAAGCCCAATAATGAGGGGCTTTCACATTTTCTCTCTACTTTCATGGCCATTTCTTATAAGATTATCAACAAAGTCTCCCCTCCTAGAGTATTACCCCAACAGAGGAGGATTCTTCAACTCATAAAGAATACCAGGGTAGGTGACTAGTATTTTTTTGAATATTGCACCAAAATCAAAGTATATGGATCTGAATTTCCTCCTTACCATCTACCTATATTTATGCCCATGAGAATTGTTTCCTTAGGGTTCATCAAATAGAGCATAAACATAGACCAGATTCATTTTGTCGCTGCCAAAAAGGACTCTATGATTAAGCTTATGATGATTGTAGGTCACTTTGTTGTGAACTCTAGACAAGATTTTGAAGAGTTAAAGGAGTTGAACTTTAACATAGGAGAAGTGTGTCATTATGATCTACATGGTATTATTTCTAGTAGAAGGAAAGACATCAATGTCTCTAATTATACACAAGAATCTAAGCCATAGTTAGAATGGAAGGCTAATCTTAATTCATGTCCCATCAATACAGAGATGGAGATTGAGACACCAAACACAAAGGAAAAGTGTTTGGTGTGCATCAAAGAAGAAGACATCTACAAGACGGCATTCCATATAAGGTATGGAAACTATGAGTTTGTGGTGGTTCATTTTGGTCTTACCAATGCTCCATCCACTTTTGTTTGTTGTATGAACAATATGTTTCACCCTTATCTCGATAAGTTTTTGATAGTCTTTGTTGATGATATATTAGTATATTCCAAGAATGAGGAGGAGCATGTAGAACACCTCATAGCATTGTTAAGGTTGTTAAGGGAGCATCAGTTGTATGCCAAGCTCATCAAGTGTAGTTTATTTTTGTATTAGATTCATTACTCAAGACATTTTGTTTCCAAGGATAGCAGTGGATCCAAAAAATCTTAAGGCTATCATGGAGCAACCAGCTCCAAAGAATTTGGCTGAGGTCAGATCATTCATGGGATGAGCAAGTTATTACAGGAGGTTCATCTAGAAATTATCCAAGATTGGATATCCTATCACATCTTTGCAAATAAAAGGGAAGAAGTTTGAATGGACTACTGAGTGTGCAGGTAGCTTTGATCAGTTGAAGCATTTGCTTACCAATGCTCTGTTTATGAAGATTGTAGATCATGATAAGGAGTTTTTGGTTTGCACGAATTCTTATAAAAGAGGACTTGGTAGAGTCTTGATGCAAGAAGGATAGGTGGTTTCCTATGAATCAATGAAGCGGAATGATCATGAGAAAAACTATGTGACTCATGATCTTGAGTTGGCATCTATCATTCATGCATTAAAAATGTGGAGGCATTATCTCCTTCGTAGGAGGTTCATCTTGATGACTGATCACAGTGGACTGAGGTATTTGTTGACCATCCCAAACTACATGCATGAAAATATAAATGTTTGGATACTCTCTGTGAGTTTTATTTTGAGATAAGGTACATTAAGGGAAAGGAGAATCAGGTTGTGGATGGTCTCAGAAGGAAAGTGCTAGTGAACCATATTTTGGTTGTGATCTCTTATGAGAAAAATTTATAGGAGCGGATATTACAAGAAGGGAAGCATGATGAGAAGAACCAAGAACTAAATAATAGATTACAACAGCAAGGTGAGAGTGATTAGGATGAGGAGTATCACCTCACAGCAAATGGCTTGGTCAGATTCAGGAGCAAGATCCATGTGTCAGATAGCAATGGGTTGAAGAAGATTATCTTGAGAGAATTTCATGTCAAGCCATATTCAGGCCACCCATGATACCATAATACTTATATAGATGTTAAAAAGTTCTAATGTTGGCTAAATATGAAGAAAGAGGTGGTTTAGTTTGTTGCTAAGTGCTTGGAGTATCAACAGGTGAAATTTGAATGCAGGCATCTAGTTGGTTTATTGTAGCCTATTCCAAATCCATAATGGAAATGGGAGGCCATTTCCATGGAATTCATTACAGGGTTTCCTATGAAATCAAGGAATCATGACTCCATCATGGTTGTGGTTGACAAGTTAAGCAAGGTAGCTCACTTCATTGCAGTGAAGTCTAGCAATTCAGCTAGTGAAGTAGCTCAAATCTTCATCAGGGAGATAGTGATGTTGTATGGAGTTCCCAAGAAGAGTATATCAGATAGAGATGCCAATTTCACTTCCAAGTTTTATAAGGCATTCTTTGCAAGCTTGGGGGCAAAGTTAGCCTTCAGTACATCCTATCATCTACAGACAGATGGACAAACAAAGAGGGTTAACGGGATGAGTGAGGATATGTTGGGGATGTACTTGATTCATTAGTAGAGGAAGTGGGAGGATTATCTTGGTGGATTTTTTTTATAATAATGGGTATCGAGAATCCTTGAATATTATTTCATTTGAGTCTCTCTATGGACAGAGTTGTAATACTCCTATCAGCTGGAGTAATATAGTGAACATGTTGTTGATTGGACCAAATATGTTGTCTGAGATGGAGCAGGAGATGTAAGTTATTAAAAAGAAATTAAAGGTAGCACAGGACATGCATACGAGTTATGTGGATCAACAAAGAGCATTCAAGGAGTTTCAAGTTGGGGAGCATGTGTACTTGTGCATCAATTCCAAGAGGAGCTCCTTAAGGACTAGATCATGTGCCAGGCTCACACCTCAATATTGTGGGCCTTTTGAGATCCTTGAGAAGATTGGACTAGTGGCCTATAGACTTTCTTTGTTGCCATCGGTCAAAGTCCATGATGTTTTCCATGTTTCATTGCTTAAGATATAGTTACATGATGTTGATCATTTGATTTATTGGTTTGTATTGCAAGTGGACCCATAGGGAGAGTTCTATTGAGAGCCAAAATATATATTATAGTGGAAACAACGCATGCTCTGAAACTGAGCTATAGAGAAAGTTAAAGTGCACTGGAAGCACTTTGGGCCCAATGAAGCTACATGGGATATCGTTAATCAGATCTGGGAATTATATCCTTATTTATTTTCTAGTTGAAGCAAGTGAATTTTTGGTATATGTATATATGTGTGTGTGTTTTCATTGTTAATAATGCATCGAGTTTTGTTATAAATCTCCAACAAGCAGTATGATGGTCATGTTTTTAGCAATTTTGCATTGTAAATATTGCAACAATCTATGTTATAAAACTCCAATATGTTGTATGTTTTGATTTTCAATGGTTTGGCTAGTCATAAGTGTCATAGAATACCAAGTGAGATGTTCCCCCTATCGTACCCTCCTCCTCTTTCCTCTTATTCTTCATATAGCAAAGGGGTTGAGGTGCAAAGCATAGTAGAGTTTGAAGCCATTTTTAGAACAGTAGATGAGCTCAAGGACCATATTAGACCCATTCATTCGAAGAGTTCTTAGGATGATATTTCCAATAGCATTAAGTTGTCTGAAAATGGCCTCCTAGATTAAAATATAGGGGCAGTCAAATCAAGGCCCGTAAAAGTCAAAATCTTGGAGAACTTGTGACCTTGGAATCCCGTAACTCACCAGAAAATCAATTTCAAAAAGACTATGGGGAACAAGGATGAGGGATATGTCAACTATTGGAGCCCGGGCTTTCTACTGATGGAACCCCATAACATAAATTGGAGGCTTAGACCCCACGACCTCGGAACCCCGTAATCTTTGGTTAAGTGAATTTTCAATGGCGCCGAGATTGAACCATTTACATATAAATTGCCTACATGACTAGGTCTAGGGACAATTATCTCTCTTCTTTGATAGGACAACTGGCATCATGTCATTGGGAAAAGGTGACATCAGTAACCACCCATTGAGAGGTTGACACGTGGCATGCAGTTGCCAAGTTTTCAAGTACCCAAAAAGCCCATATATGGATGACACTTGGACCAATCGAAATTCGACACATGGCTTGGTTAACTTCAGCATGACCTCATCTCAAAGGCATACCCTAGAGGGTTAGAACCCCATAAAAATTTCAAATTATAGTTCAAAAGGAGTCGGGCTTTCGAGGAGAAGGGGACGTGAGCACTAGGGCATCTGGGCTCTAGCTTAATAGTGAGGAAAACCTAAGCAACACCATTTTCAAGCACACAAGAGTCACCAAGTGGAAGTGTGCCTTCCCCCACTTTCCAAATACAAATTATTAAGTAATAGCCACTTAGGGGGGCGAATCATCGTCCGTCTTGAAGCGGCCTCACTCGGGAGAATCTCTGATTGGTAAACAAGCACGACATTCGAGTTTGCGCTTGCCCTCGGAAAGTCATAGTCAATAAAGTGGATAGTGTAAATCAACGTTTGTGATTAATTTGGGGGGGTCAATCTTAGCCTCTGAGTCTGCTAACGCACACTGCTAGAGGAGATAAAATGAGATCGCCAACAATCAAGCCAATGCAGAAACCATGTTGGAAACAGGGACCACTATCAAATGAGAATGGAAAGTGAGCGCAAGACTGTTTGATACATCACCCTCCTCCCTTATCCTCCACCCAATCCAAATCCTCCATGTATCTCCCTTCGCACAATCCCTCCCTTTTTCATTTTGAAGTCATCTATTTAAAAAAAAAATTTCTTAAGCCACTCCATTTGCTTGTTTCTGCATTCACCTGACTGAAAACCTGCGTAAGGAACTTTGCATACCCTCAACATCTAGTCTCCCTTGCTTACCAGGTATTTCAGAGTCCCCTTTTCCTCACACAGTTGTCACCATGCTCAAATTAAATAAGGGATCGTAAAAAACCTCGAATAAACAACCACCAAAACCCTTGAGCCACACTGAACCCCTCATGGACACCGAGGGCGAAATTCATGATCCCTTATGCCCTATAAATATACATGACCTCTTTTTTTACTTCTATGGTCAATACCTAGACAAGGAATACCCCTTCCAAGTCACTGAGTTAGAACTGTACCACATAGTCACCCCGACGGTGTACCATTTCCCAAAATTCATATCCTGGCTCATGGCCATGTTCGTTAAAGAAAAAACTATTGTATTTCCTCCACTGCGGAGAAAATTATATATGTCACCCCCGAATCGATACACGATGCCTTCCTTTATCCAAAATCCTTGAATTTGTAGAAGTTTACAAAGAACGCGCTCTTATATCATTACATGGGCTCTCTGTTGGAGAGAAACAGGTCTTTCACCAACTAATCTTGGCCCCAAATGAAAAATTTCCTGCCAAGTTAGACAACCTCTCCATATCCTTGTTTTTAGGGTTTGTGTAGCCCATCTTGTCTATTATCCTATGGATTTTTAGTTAAGACAAGATAGAAAATGTCTCTAAAGCAACCTTAATGCATTTAGATAAAATTATGAAGCCATACATTATCCTTGACATTCACTCTTTCATGGTTGAAGCCATCAAGTTCTAGTGCAAACAATTCTACCTAGCCTCCTCCTTTAGTTATTATCCCATATTTGTTTATTTTTTCCTTACACTCACATGGAATAATTTGAGTACCTAGGCCTCAACATTATAGACTCATGTATGTAAAGGAAGTATGTGGTTGACTAGGACAACTCTTTGAAGAAGAAGCTCAATAATTAGGGTCTTTCACGTTTTCTCTCTAATTTCATGGTCATTGCTTATAAGATTATCAAAAAATTCTCCCCTCCTAGAGTATTACCCCAACAAAGGAGGATTATTTAACTCAGAAAGAATACTGGGTAGGTGACTAGTATTTGTTTGAATATTACACCAAAATCAAATTATATGGATCTGAATTTCCTCCTTACCAGCCACCTGTATTTATTCCCATGAGAATTGTTTCCTTGGAGTTCACCAGATAGAGCCTAAACATAGACCAGATTCATTTTGTCCCTGATAAAAAGAGCTCTATGTTTAATATTATGATGCATATAGGTTGCTTTGTTGTGAACTCTAGACAGGATTTTGAAGAGGTGGAACTTATGTTAAAGGAGTTGAATTGTAAAATAGAAGAAGTATGGCATTATGATCTACATGGTATTATTTCTAGTAGAAGAAAAGACATCAATGCCTCTATTATAGACAAGAGTATAGGCCATAGTTATAATGGAAGGCTAATCTTAATTCATGTCCCATCAATACAGAGATGGAGATTGAGACACCAAACACAAAGGAAAAGTCTCAGAAAAGGAGCATTGATGAGGCAGGGGACACTGAGATGGAGGATGCATCCTCGACCAAGAATGTGAAGGTTCAAGAGCAGAAAAAAGAGGAAATTGAGGTAAAATTGACCAAAAATAACCTTGATCATCCTAGCTTCCAAGTACAACTAGAGGATCTCGAACAAGCTGCTAGCTTCAATTCAATTGAGGTAGAAATCCTGGGTTCAGTTGGGAGCACACTAGCAGTAGGCCCTAAATGGGAGGAAGGGAAGCTAAAAAAGGCAAGGAACAAGAATTTTAGAAACAAAATGTTAACGCAGTTGGCCTCTCACTTAGTTCCATATCATACCAGGATATTTACTGTCATGGGCCTAGAAAGAAACCAGTTGAAGTTCTTCCTGTATCACAATTTAGTGCAGTCTCTCGCATCCATACCACATTTTAGGATAGTGGAATTATCTCTAGACATGACTAGCATCCCCTTACATGATTAAATTAATTTACACAAGCAGGTTGGTGAGGTGATATATAATGAGTTGACCAAGGGAGACTTGACCATTAGCAAGGTCAGGAAGTTGTTGGAGAAATCAACTACTAAGGTAAAATGTGAAAAGGCCAACTTAAGAGCTCTCCATCTCCAAAAAAAAGGCTACAAAGACTTGATTATCAACTTGGGCATGGATCCCAACGATAAGGCCACCATAGATTCCATTATCAAAGGTTCACAATCAAAGATTTGGTCACTAAGGAAACAACTTGAAATGCCTGTTGCAAAGCATGTATAGGCCAAGGAATTGGCACAGGTTGAAAACAAGAAGTAAATCCTGGCCAGGGAGCTAATTAAAGGAATAATAAAGTGGTAGCACCCAATCTTAAGGTAGTTGAGCTGCATCAAAAGATTGGTTCCCATATCAGTGCAGTGGTTGTGCCCAGAACTCCAACAGAATCCCAATAAGCAGTTAACCAAGGCTCTCACAAAACTACAACTATAAAAAATAAAGCTAAATAAGATCCAAATTGACTTGGAAAACACCAAGCACATGCTAGAGAATAAGGAGAAACAACTCAAGTCCACCTAGGCAAGTGTGGATCAAATTAATAACAAGTATCAGGTTGCACAAGATGATATCAAAGAACTGAAGAATAAGTTCAAGGACAACATGGAGCTCATCGAAGCTAGGTAGGTAATCTGGGATGATATCATCTCTGAAATAAGGAAGATATGGGAACACCTAAAACTAGTCACAAAATAGAACACTGCAGTGAAAACCACTCAATCTTTCTCATGTTTATCAAAAAGGAGAATACCAGGAATGCCAACATTTCTAAAAATTTCATCAAGCTCCTAAATGAGAAATTAGATGATGAAATGAGGGAAATAAACAATGTTGATAGATAGGTTTAATCATAGAAGTTTCCAAAGTGGTCCAGAAGAAGTGTTAGGCTATTTTGTCACATCTAGCCAATAGGTTTACAAACTAGATCAATCAACATCCATGAACACCTTGTCATCATCCCTACACAAAGCCTTAAGAATGACTCTCCCAAATCCCTGAATTTTTTACCTTGACTGCTTCATTTCAGTTCTTTTAAGGCCCAGCACACCCTGGCCCTTTAGGGACATACGTTCAGCAATAACTTGCTCAGTTTTGCACCTACTCTAATCAGAAATAAGTTGTCCCTTGTTGGGGGTGTGTTGATTCTAGAAATTCGAGAAAAATAAAAAAATAAAAATCCCAAAGCTTCCTCTTCTAGAAGCTTCCAAGATTTGTTACAACCATTTATCTTGGATAAGAACTTCAAATACTATATGATCCTACCTTGGAGAATTCACCTTTTATCCCTTAATGTCATCTTCCCGTCAAGAGTGGATCTAAAGCCTAGATTGGTAAATGGATAAGAATTCCTAAACTACCATCCTCTCCTATATATTTACTGCCATCCACAAGCTAGAGGTTGGATTTTGGAGACTAATCATACCCTTATGGTATTTCTTTGGTTGTGTTGTGTTGTGCAAAAACCCCCATTTAGTTATATATAAATCTCTTATGTAATTACTATATAAATAAATAGAGACCCTTTAAATTTTAAAAAATATAGGAAAATAGCATAGTTTAGGGGTTTTAAAAGGAAAAATTTGAATTTTTGAATAAACAAATCCAAATTCATTAGGCCCGAACAACTTAGATAAGCCTACCTTAAAGAAAATCCCGACATATCGCATTTCGCAAGTTTCAATGACCAATGCCTTGTTTTATCCTTTCGAAACTTGCGATGCGACAAAGAATAGCCCCCAAGAACCAAAAATGTTCAAATATCAAAAGGCTTAAGTATTTTCAAGAAACTACTTCATGTCGGAACTTGCCCGCATCACAAATTTTGAATGAACGCGATATACGAAAAACCCGAGGCTAATTCTCATTGTGATATGCGAGAAGCTATCTGGACCGTATAAAACTATTAACACAAACTATAAACATATCTCGTCGAGATGGATTGAGAAAAAATCTTATCGCTCGTACCACCTCCAAACTTCCAATTGCGATAAAGATACATGTTAAAAGGCATGCTTTAATAACATCATAAGACTGAATAATCTAAATGAAAAGTCACGCTTCTTAATCATTAGAAGGGCCACCTATAACACCACGTCATTTCTCGCGATTCCAAAATCGCAAAAAGCCTTATGTTATATACATTCGCCTTTACTCTTCCAAAACCTCTAGTTGTGATATTGCGATCATCGCATCGCACATCTCCCATACCCAATGAACCGATATAGTGATATCATTATCGCATATCAGCATAGCACATGGAAATAGGTTTTATATACCATTTGAAATATTTTTGCGATGTGATATATTAATGAGATGATAAATAACCACGCGAAGCCATGATTTCAGTTATTAACGAATTCTAACATTATTTATGATTTTAAAGCCCAAGGTGATTTGATGGCCTGTATAGATTGATTCACATTTAAACTATGCTTCCCATCATTTCAAGCCTTGTATGTTCAAATGATTCCACATTTCACACCTATTACTCTTCATTCCTCTGTGTTTCCAATTTCCAGGTTTAACCCAAGAAGAAGTTGTGTAATAGGATGACTAAGTCAAAGGAAGGAAAAAAAACCATGGATACTTCACAATCTGCAAATTTTGCTCCCAAGGTAATAGAATTGACCCTAATTTTCTCAGACAATACATGCACAATCGATAGCGGAACCTCCTCATCGGAATATATGTACCAATTGCTAAAGAGCGAAGGTCCTAAGATAATTGAAAGAGTAGCAACAACAGGTGCTACTTCCTCTTTTGAAGCCTCCCACTATGAAGCTACAAGATATTTTCTTCATAGAATTGCTACTCGACCCAAGATTTTTCCTTATACTGATATGGTAAAATGGATAATTGAGAATATTAACATTTTTTATCGGACATTCCTAACTTTAATGAAAACAATTATCTGATCCTTTACAGTTGAAGACTTGAAGAAAATGTATTATATACCTAACCCATAGAAGGTGTATGAAAAATCCTTTCTCGAGCACTTTGCAACCAAGAATGATGTGGCATCAGACCCAATCAAACAATGGAGATCCTACCTGAACAAACACAACCATGAAATATCAGGTATGTATTCTATATCTTCTCTTGTTACTACCTATTCTTATATCACAGCTATGATGTGTAGGTTGTTTGGGCACACTAATATAGCTAAGTTCTTAGCTGAATGGGTTCCTCTAATTGATGCAACAGTTAATTATTTTATAATGGATTGGGGCAGTGTCCTATCTAATAATATTTATTTCCAAATCCAAGAGTTTAGACAACATTGCTATGTCTCTACAAGAGTAGTTCCACCATTTTTCATGAGTGCATATATTATGGATGCGCCATGTTTCACTACCAGTTTGACAACAATGGGGTGGAAATGGACCCTTCAAGATCCCACTCCCATCCATATATACAATAAAATATTGTGGGAATCTAATTTCCACACCCATTTCTATAAAATATGTCAAGTTATGATACCCATCCACCAAGTCGTTTTTGAAAAAAGGGCCCAAAGATTTTCTGATGAGGCCAAAATTGGTTTCATACCAATAGGTAGGTGGTTTGGAGAAGATGTTTTTACCTATGTCCAAGTCTATGGAAGCCTAGAACCTCCCCATGTTCTCCCATTGTATGTCCCAGATAAATTACTTGCTAGGGAGATTTCCTATCAAACTGTAGGGGATGGGCTAACAAAGACCCTAAAGGAATCCAAGAAGTCTCTTTGGTCTTCATTCCCCCTCCAATGTGGTGTTTATGCACTATATTATTTCAAGAATGTTGCGCTTGAAATCGATCATATTGCATGCTTGAAACTTGTCATCATTCCTAGCAGACAGTTTGACCCTAACAAAGTTGCACAGAATTTCATTGCCCAAGTGAAGATTAGACAGTTCAGTCATGAAGATGACGACTATGGTTGACAAGGTTAATCCTCTCTGTAGACATAAATGATCCCTCTAGCATAATGGGTGGGTCTATAAATTGAAGTGACAATCAACTAGACATTTTCCTAGATTATAATTGAAAAGTAGAACAAGAGAGATGGCTTACCTTGCTCTGATGCTAATCCAATTTCCTTTATTGAGATCCTCGAACCGCTTGTGTCACGAACTTGCTCCTACTTCTTCTTGTGCTTATGTACCTACACAAGTGACCAAGAGACAACAAACCATACCAAAACCAAGAGAAAATCCAATAATAACCTACTTAGCTGATCAAGGAATGCCAAGCCAATACATACATGAACATATATATTTTGGGAAGATGAACTAGCAGTTGTATTATTATTTAAAGAATAAAGCGAAGCCTACAACCATAGCCTTGATGTTGAAAGGCACTCCTTGAGTGGTAATGCAAGTCCAAGCCAAGAAACTCCCTAACACTCCTTCTCCAAGTCTAATGAATAGCCTCTAAGCACAAGCTCAGCATAGGGGTGTAAATGGACATAGATCAACCATTTGGGAATGGGAGTGGAGGAATTTATAGGCTGGGAGAGGGAGTTAGGCCTCCTCCAAAGATAGTATTAGGCCCACATCTCAAGGAGGTAGCTCATAGGGATGAGACCAAGAGGTCAAATTAGCAGGGTTTGACCTCATTTATGTGAAACCACCTCCAGCTCGCCACTCTAGAAGCTTCTAGATCACGAAGCTTCTCATCCTCTTTGGGAAAAATTCCTTTTTGAGACCATCGTGGGTATGAGAGGGAACAGAGCGATGCCATCACTAGCTTAACAAGGTGCAACAGGCAATCATCGCGGTTTTGAGCTTCATAAGGGCGATGACTCTCATTTTAGGGTTTCAAGAGCCATTTCTTCAGGGAAAGCTCCAGAGATTTTCCAAGAAAAGTTAAAGGAGGGATCTGAGTTGTATACATGGATGAGTATATTGTATAATGATCATGTTTCAGGAACTTCAGGGTATGTCACAGGGAAGTGTAGGAGGCGTGACAAAATACTATGTAATAGATGCCCCCTAAAGCATGAAGTCAAAACGAGTGATGGCTGAGATGCTTTACGAGCTTTTAGCAAGGATGAGGACACGCACTGTCAAGAGACCTACAAATCAAGGACGCATATACATATACATATCTGAGATAAAGACATGAATCCACGGTATGGACACATCCATCCAAGTGATGAAGACTATATAAAAGATCCATGGTATGGGCACAGCCATCCAGATAACAAGGATCATCATAAATATAAAGTCTCATGGTACAGCCACAGCCATTCATACAGTAGAAACATGTGTACAATCATGAATAACATATAACTCATGCAGCATGAGCCATAACAGATAAGACTTAGAGTCTTGCACTTCATCCCGACCTGATCAACATAGAATAAATGTGTTGAGTCGAACATGCTAGAAAACCACCTGATTACTAGCCGATGATGTGGACCGTTAACAAGTACGAGAGAAACCACCAGTAATGGCAATGACTCTCAAGGTACAATAGTACAATCCATGAATTTTATAATGAATCTGAGGTCAAACACTCATGGAATCATCTGATCAAAAGCCAATAATGAAGACCTATCGTCAGATGTGAAGAACTGACCATTAAGGCATGCCAACTCCAAGGTACTGAAAGGGAGTTCCCAAGTCATCTTCCCGGATAATGAGCTGAAGTCGACAGGAGGTGACTCATCGAAGGAGGGCAATGATGAATCCCCCATCATCGACATGAAACAAGAAATAAAGTGGAAAATATTCAAGACTATAGCATTGACTCAAACAATGTATAGGTAAATAACTATAGATTGGACTTCTCTTGAACATATTAGCGACACGACTTTAGAGTGTGGCAGCATATGACTCAACATGAGACTAAAGGTCATGATGGCAGTTCCCAAGTGAGTATAGATCGTAGTATTCTTGATTTAGCAAGCGATAGTGAGTGTGTGAGCAAAGTGATGAATGGAAGAATGATTTCAGAGGGTGAGTGGAAGTAAGTGACGGGAAGAAGGATAGTTAGCATAGTAGAGTGAGTAGCGATGGGAAGAATGATTAGCAAGTGAGAGTCAGTATCTATTTCTCATTTACACTTGAACCCATGACCATTGCTGCAGAGAGCGCAACAGTAGTCAAATGAGAGGAAAAATGGATCACCCAAACCCGAGAGGAAAAGTGACTGAGTGAGGATATCCCAAACCTGACACGAGAGCAGAAGAGTGTCAAGTTCAAGAGCGACATGATGCCTATACAAAGGATGTCTCATCTTCATTTTTCCCCACTATTTCTAGCGAGTACCCCAATTATTCTCATCACAAGCTTGAAGGGAATAGCATATGCTTGTTATCTAAGTTCATTCTTCGAATGAATACATCCTAGTAAGTTTTACGAGCCCTAGGAAGGAGAAACTCGCTCTCATCATGGTGACGAGTCTTTCATTATAAAATTTTAACAAGTCCGACATAAGAACAACTCGGTGTCTTTTCACATTTATAGAGTTTGAGAAAGAGACGAAAAAGAAAATTCCATCATGCCTTTTCGTAATTTGTCTCTCGAACCCGAAAAGGTAGAAAACAATAACCGAGAGAACCTCTTGACCATGTCAATCAAGGTGTACCCTTTTTGTAAACAGTCAATCTTAGCCCGAAAAATGGGTAAACGTATCCTGAGGTGATGTCGATTCATTTACTTTAACAAGTTCGAAATGACAAGTACTCGACAATCTTTTCAATTTTCGAGAGTCAAAAAAGAGTTTAAAGATGACTCAAGGGGGGTTCGTTTTTCGTTTATTTAATGAGTCCCAAAAAGAGATAAAATAAAACTCACAGAATCAGTCAAAAATAATCACTATTCACATTGAAGGCTCCTGTAATTGCACAAGAAACACAGCCATCACCGATATTGAGAAAAATATTAAAATATTTGAAAATATTTGACAAAATAACTTTCAAAACTTATAAATAGGTAAAAGTAATTTCATTTGTTAGCATTTTACCAAACTGAGCTCTGAAAGTGCTTTTGTGCCCTAATTCTCTTGATTTTTCGGTGGTCGTTGTGGGAGATCTAAGGTACCATTTCACGATCCATCTACAACAGGTAGGAGCCTCCTTCCCGATCTTGCATTTCATTACTCTCTTATGCAATTTAAACGGTAAATTTTAGGCTAAAAAGTAGGATTTTAAAATTGTAGGTCGTCGGCGACCATCGCGGGTATGGTCATCAGACCTGCGATGGTCACGCTCGATCCCAAAGGCTCACGCGATGCCATCGCACTGTTTATAAAAGCAGGCACAATGGCACCAAGAGTGATTTTTTGAGATTAAAAACTCTCTTTTAAGCAAAAAATGTTGATTTTTATCCATATAAAAAGCATTAATAAGTGTTTAAATGTCATTTTGCAGGAGAATATGGTCTTTGAGTGGAAAGAAAGAGGCCATGAGGCTGAATATTTCCAAGAATCTCAGGATCCGGCATGCATAAATGCTCTGAGAGATTGTAGACTGCTAAAATTCTTCAGGACCACAGGGTTGAGGGCTCAGATGGAGCTACTACCTTATCTGATCAACCTTTGGGATGTAGATCAAAAGATCTTCATCATCAAAGGGCAGGAACTAGAACTAGAGGATATGGACATCTATTTCATCATGGGATTATCCCGCCGAGGAGAAGCAGTTCAACTCTTTGGATCTCGCCAAGGAGGTGAGAGTACTAGGAGTCTAGTCCATAAATATTGTCCTGGTGCCAAGATAACCAATGGAGGTAAGGTGAAGATAGCAACAATAACCAACAACCTCATTTTGAGAATAATTGTGTTCATCATGGTGCGTTTATCCAGCAAGCAATCTTTACATGAGGCTTCAAATTCTCAGTTTTAGTATGTTATCGCATGTTTCAACCCCACCCTCTTCAACTGGTGTGGAGGCCTATTGGAAAACATGAAGCAACAACTAACCAAGGGTAATCACAGACACCTTAAGCAATTCGGGTTCAGATCTATACTAGTGACCTTCTTCTTGGAGTGAGTGCCCCTCTTCTATTATCAGTGGGCAGAAGTAGCACATCCTGCCCCCTGAGATCCGAGGCTCATGAGATGGAGCCAGCTCATGCCTCGAGCAGGCACAGGTCAACATATGCATTATCCAACATAGTTCTTTACTTGGCTTGAATGCCAACTACTTATGGTAGATGATTATGCTTATGCTGGCACAAATTTCAAGTGGGATCCAAATCTACCTCTGCCACCAAGCAAACAGTGGAACGATGCAAGTAAAAACTTGGTTTTTGGATTTTTTGCAAGTTTTATGTTTTTTCTTTATGAAAGTGTAAACTAAGACTCAACTTATGATAAATGTGCATATGTGGCACCAGAGAGACCACCAAGCTTGTCGCCAATAGCACGGTGAGCTGCCCATCCAATAGTGGGTGCGGACTATGATGAAGGGGCTAACCTCTTAGCTGAGATGGAATGCAATCTGGAGGCAATAACTAGATGGGTTCTAGATTATGCCACTATCAACGATGTTCCACTACTTTGGCGGAGACACACTGTGGGAGTATCTGCGAGACTGCATCAACTACTAAGCCGAGTGATCAGAGTGGTCTTGTGCTATCATGAGAACTATGCAATTTGATATTTTATCTTGTCTTTTACACATTTTGTAGGCTTTGAAAGCCAAGTGTCCTAGAACACTCTATTTTTCGATTTATTGATGTAAACACTCCGGCAGATGCAATATATATATATATGTATGTATGTATGTATGTATGTATGTATGTATGTATGTATCTATGTTTTATTTCTACTTATGTGTTCATAACATGATTTAGTTTTACAAATGATGCAAATGTCTATCAAGAACAAAATTTGCTAATGCATCAGTTAATGTATTTAAATTACGTGGAATATGTTGATATGTAATGTAATCAAATTTTATTTCCAGTAATCTAACACGTAGATACATATGCAATATCTATGGATTTCTCGCTGAATAATGATTGTTTAATTGTAACACAACGAGCTGTGAATCCAACTTGACAAGTAAATCCATAATGCCAAGAGCAACTGCTTCTAACAAGAGTTCAATAACTGCACTATATTCAACAATATTATTGGCTATTCAACCAAGGCAAATACCTTGTAAGTTAATCAGCTCACCATTAGGGTCATTAAGTACCCATGCTATGGAAGAGAATTTTTGTGTGCTACGACAAGCACTGTCAGCAAAACCAATGTAATGACCTAATGACATCTGCAAATTGAGTGGAACACAGGGTAAGCAAAAAAACATATGTCTGCAAAGCAAACAAACACACCAAAAATAAAAAACGCACACTAATGAATTAACACACTAATGTACAAAAGTTATTACACGAATTTCACACATAATACTTTTTGAGATACAACCCATTACGGGGTTGTGACAATGCATTTCCCTCATAATCACATAGCTCATAGGCACCTTTTTGTAAAACACATTTAACGATGTAGGGCCCATGCCACATGGGTTCGAACTTGCCTTCCCCCAATTTATCGTTGGCTTGATCATAAAGAAGGACCAAGTTGCCTTCAGCAAAAGTGCGAGGAGAAACGGTTTGGTCAAAATGAGCTTTGACTCACTTCTTTTGAGCTTCAATGACCATCGCAGCAATGTGACGAGTCTCGTCAAGTCTCTCAAGATACAGTAGTCGCTACTCTTCGGGTGAGCTATTCAAAAGAAGTTTAATAGCTAGCCAAAGCGAAGGGATTTCACATTCAATTGGAAGAGTTGCCTCTAAACCATACACCAGCTGGAACAGAGTGAATCCAGGCCGTCTTAGCAGAGGTTCTATAAGCCCAAAGAGTAGAGAATAGCATTAAATGAAAATCCTTTCTATTCTTCCCAATGGTACATTGAAGCATAGTAATCAAAAACTTATTGACTTCTTCAACTTGGCCATTGGCCTGTGGATAATAAGGAGTTGAGCTATCATGTCAAAGGCCCAACTGAGGAGTTAGCTTTGCCATCATGTGCTGACGAAAATGTGATCCACGGTCAGTCACGATAGCTTGAGGGACACCAAAAGGTGCTATAGCATGGTTAAAAAGGAACTGTGCAGTAGTAATATTGTCAGTATTGTATGTAGGCATCACCTTGGCCCATTTCATGAAATATTCGACATCAACGATGATATAACCGTGCCCCCCGGACAAGAGAGGGTTACATGTCATGAAATCAATGCCCCACTTGGCAAATGGGCCAACGGTAATTACTAGGTATAGGGGTGCAAATGGGGCATGCTGCTTGCGGTTGAAAATCTGGCATTCATGGAATTTTTGGATAGCTAGAATGCATTCTTTGAAAATAGACGACTAGAAATAACTGACGTGGAGGATTTTCTAAGAAGTGGCACATCCAGACATATGACCACCACTGACACCAGAGTGGAAATCATTTAAGACCACTCAGTCTCTTCAAGGGTGAGACATCTGTGTAGGGAAAAGTCAACACCGACCCGATATAATGTATCACCAAGGATCCGATATGGTTGGGACAGATGGTGAATGCAGAATCGGTAGGATTGGGACAACTCATATTGGAAGTTTGGATTTGGAGATAAACAATAATGTCTCCATACTAGGGGTCAAGAGTGTTGATCAGAAATAGAGTTTCATTGGGTATTTGCTAAGTAAAATTAGTTGGGGTGTTGGAAGACGGAAGAGCAATGATTAACTCAGAAAATACAAGTGTTTTCTTTGATTTGGTAGCAGTAAATTCCAAATCAAACTCCTATAGGATCACAACCCATTTGGAGTATTTTCCTTCCAGTAACTGGCGAGTCAGTATATATGTCATGGGGTAGCAATCAGATTTAGTGTCAAAACCTTTAGATGCATGAACCACCGCCAAAGTAAGCTTCTCGACATGAGCATAGCGAGACTCGGTATCAAGAAGGTTTCAACCCAGATAATAAACCACATGCTCATTTCCATCATCGTCATCTCGAACTAACACCATAGCAATGGTGGTATCAATTGCAGCCAAATACAGGAAATAATTGCAGCGGTAATTGGGGGGATGTAGTAAACGAGCACTAATCAGGGCTTTCTTTAAAGCATCGAAGGATTCTTGGGCAAATTCATCCCAAATAAAAGGGATCCCCTTCTTAAGTAAATGATTAAAACCGTTGGCAAGTTTGATGTAATTAGGTACAAATTGACGGAGAAAAATATATTTTCCCTACAAGCTCTGCAATTGCAGCAGTGATGAAGGAGGGGGTAGTTTAACTATGGCCTCAACTTTCAAAGGATAAATCATGATATCTTCATAAGACACCACAAAACCTAAGAGCCAGCTCGACTCAATGCAAAACACACATTTGTGTGGATTGACACGTATATTGTAATGTCAACATCGTAAAAAGATAGCTTTTCTGTGATCTGGATGGTCATGACGTTTAGCTGAATGAGCGGGTATGTCGTCGAGGTATGGGTGAACAATGTGTTGAATGTCATGGAATGCATAGGACATTGCTTGTTGGAAGGTAGTTCCAACATTCTTCAAACCGAAAGGAAGCTTTTTGTAAGAGAAAGTACCCCATGGACAGATAAAGGTTGTTTTATGCTAATCGGTGGGTGAAATCTTAATCTGGTTATAGCTAGAAAAGCCATCCATGAACGAAAAAATCTCACTCCCAGTGCATTCATCAATGATCTGGTCGATGAAGGGAGTGGGATAATTGTCTTTAGGACACGCGTGATTGATATTGTGGTAATCAACACAAAAACGTATTGTGCCCTACTTTTTGGTAATAGGGACGATATTGGATACCCAATCCAACAATGGAATAGGATAAATGAAACTTGCTTTCAAAAGTTTCTCTACTTCTGCTTTGATACCAGTAGCCTTTCGAGGGTGCACAGGGTGAAGCCATTGCTAAACAGGATTCGCACTAGGATAAGTCAGAATCTCATGCACCATTATGTATGGATCGATACCAGGCATTTCCTTGTATGACCAAGTGAAAACGTCTTGGAATTATTTAAAAAACTAAGTATAAATCCTGATCTCATCTGGAGAACAAGAAACCCTAATATGGATGTTCTTGACAATTCCCGGTTTAACAAAAATGTCAAGAGGCATTGTAATAGTGAAGTTTCCCATATTACCCTCTGACAAGACTTCATGTACCCATATAGGTGTCTGAAGTTGAGGGGTAGGAGAATGAGAAACAAACGCTTCAATATAGGAAGGCATCTCATCGAGGCTAGGGAGAAAGGAAGAACGATGACGTAGACCGTTCCATGGAACTTCATCTAGAGACATGACCTCCATGATACTCTCGTTAGTGGTGAATGTCTTGTTCAAAGGATCTGGAGAATCCCAAGAACCAAGCCAAGGAGATGGCATGTAAGTGTCCAAGTCCATACTAAAGACAGTATGACTTTTTGAAGCGGTCATCGAAGCTAAGACAATTTCTTGATAATTTATCTCCAGTGGACTTAAAGGCATAACATCACCAAATGAGTCAATTTGATCTTCAGCAAGGATAATCCAAGGTTCCATAGAGTCTGAGATCATATTGACTGAATGAAAATTCAGAGGCGGGAGAGTAAAAGTACCCATTAAGGTAGAGGCTTTGAAGAGACTTTCCCCCATGCTCTCGTAAGGAATCTTAGTATTTCCCATGTAAGGAACGTTACCGCTGGATGAACCAGAAGAAAATAAAGATAGTTGATCAACCATGACAATTTTTCCTTCATGAGGAAAACTAAGTATGCAGAACAAAGAAGACACCACAGAAAACATGGTGTTAGTCCATATTCACCCGAGAAGAAGGTTTTAGTTGAGATTAACATCTATAACTTCTACTTCTAATTCAACAGTGTTTCCTTCTAAGGTAATCGGTAAGTTCGTGAGAATACCGTATGGTCGTGAAACTTTGCCATCAAAGGCTTCCAAGGTGTTCGGAGACTAGTTAAGAGAAGGAGAGCCAATGGCTTTCCAACATGAAACTAACATGGTGCAAGTAGAGGAACCTTCATCAATAATTATTTGATGAATCATCTTCCCTTTGATAAGGACATATATCAGAAATTCAATCTGATGAGGAGATGAGGCACATGATTCTCTAGATCGAAAGTAATCAGACTTGAATTAGAGGGATCGATAGCACCTATAGCAGACAACAGTGACTTCTATTGCATTGGACAAGATTGAAGAACCTCCAAGGCAGAGATCGCCCAAGGTTCCTGAGCTAAATCCTCAACAATATTGTAATGTTGTGTTCCTCTAGCATTCAGATTGAAAGATGACTTCCGAAGAATACCTTTGGGAGGTGGCCAAATGACAGAATCATTGTTAAAGATCTCGATATAGAGTGGACCAGAACTAGACAGAGTAGAAGTAGTAGGATCATCAATAGCTTCTTTCTCCATCATCTGCTTAGACATGGCTTGATAGTCCTTAATTCTACTAGCGATCAAGATAGGTGACGAACCTTGCATCATGAACACTTGGGAACCTGAGGAAGCAGAAGACTGAGGTTGGTCTACCAATTGGGTCTGTTGTGATGGAAAGGGTTCTTTTAAGACATCTGGAGTCCTTTAAGCAAGCAACTAACTTCAGATCATCGGGGACAATCCTTAGTGCAATGATCCTCCTCTTAGATGAGGCAAGGATATTCTAGCTTTCTTCGAGAAGCATCATCAGTAGATGATTTAGGAGGGTCCTATTTTGGTGCATTTTTCCTTACCTTTTCCCTTCTTTTTACCTTTAGAGGTTTTATCTGCTACGGTAGACTGGACATCATTTACCTCAGAGGTTTTACCAGGACCGAATGAATTCTGTGAAACCAAATATTCTGGGTTCGATCCCCAGTGGAGTCGCCATTTTTTTGACAAGGTTAATCCTCTCTATGAATAAAGATGATCCCTCTAGCCCAATGAGTGGGTCTAGTAGCTAAAGTGACAATCAACTAGACATCTTCCTAGATTATAATTGAAAAGTAGAACAAGAGAGATGGCCTACCTTGCTCTGATGCTAATCCAATTTCCTTTGTTGAGATCCTTGAAACACTTGTGTCATGGACTTGTTCTTGCTTCTTCTAGCACTTATGTACCTACACAACTGACCAAGAGACAAAAAACCATACCAAAACCAATAGAAAATTCAATAATAACCTACTTAGCTAATGAAGGAATGCCAAGCCAATACATACATGAACATATATATTTTGGTAAGATGAACCAGTAGTTGTATTATTATTTAAAGAATAAAGGGAAACTTACAACCATAGCCTTGATGTTGAAAGGCTCTCCTTGAGTGGTAATCCAAGTCCAAGCCAAGAATATCTCCAACAGTCCTTCTCCAAGTCTAATGAATAGCCTCTAAGCACAAACTCAGCATAGGGGTTGTTAGAGTCAGTCTGGTCATCCCTCTGCCAGAGATCAAAAATCTTTTTGCATTTCATGTTTAGGTGTCCCATCTCTCTTGATCAGTTGCATTTCGTTAGGAGCATGCCATAAATCTGACGGAAGGGCTTTTGTCATTCATTCCCCTCATGCTTTGCACTGCTGGCTCAGGTCTGTCCATCAAAATCAAATCTTAAAAGTCATTTGCAGTCCTGTTGCAGTTTTTAGGTCATAACAGGCATTTTAGTCATTAGGTCTCGGGTTAGTCAATTTGGTCTTTGACAAAGTCTAATAAAGCCAGCAGGCCAGAGGGAGGTCCTTGATAAGTTGTTATTTCAAAAGATTTTTATCGTCATATAGATGGATTATGACTTTTCTTCAAAACTCTGTTTTGAAGACAAGTCGACATTTTGTTATTTGTAATAATTTTCAAAAAAAATTCAGTTCTTGAATTCTTCAGGCGCAGCCCTGGTCTCCTTTGCCAAATCCCATGTCAGCTATCCCTGCAAAAAATTGCCAAGAAAATCATCATTTCAACCAAAAAATCAAGGAGGAAACAAAAAGTCAGAGTTCTATTAATTGTGAAAAGTGTCAATTGCAAAACATTACAAAATGGGTTTTGAAGAAGTAAAAATCAAAACCATCTCTTGTCAAGATATTTCTCAAAGCTATTTATCCCTTTGCAACAAGTGTCTTTCAGAATCCAAGGGAGAAATCGTGTTTTGAAAGTGTAAGAGCAAAATTGTGTTTGAAAGAGGCCGACTGTGTGAGTTTAAGGTAGCGCGGTGCATATAACAGGTGGTGCGGCACACTGGAAGCGCGCGGCGCACTGGGAGTTTCTGCCCAGTGTTAATTTGAACGAGGGCGACGCACAGAGAGAGCGCAGCGCACTGGGTTCTTGGCACAGCGCATATAGCCCAAAGCCCGAAACTGTGTCAAATCTCTTCAAATTGCTCATACCTTGCGTAGATTTGCCAGGTAGGCTTGCTATCTTGAGGTTGCATCAAGTTTTGTAATCAGTGAAGGTGGTTTATGGGTAACAATAGGTGAACACACATATATCAAGCCCTCTTTTTATAAACATAAGCCAACTTGTTGTCAAGGTTTTTAGAACTCACTGTACTCACTGTTTTTCCACCAAGATTATTCCTCCCTCCCATTGTTCCCTTGTCTTCACCAATCCCTAATTCCCTATCACCTAAATTCATTACTCCCTTCTCCTACATACTCTATCCCCAAATCCTCCAACCTCACACCTCAAAACCTATACAATAATCCTAAACCCTAAAACCCTATTCCCATACATCAATCCCTCAAACCCTCTCCCATATTTCCCTATTAAAATTCTCCCAATAATTCTCATTCCTCAATATTGTTTCCCTTCCTAACAATCCCTAACAGTCCCTGCTGCATTTGTTTTTTCCCTTGGTGGCAGAATTTGAATACAACACCAAAAAGAGCAGTTCAAGCATAGTTCATACACAGCAGTCATCTTGTTTTCAAGGTATTTTGTATAGCACTCATGGCATCTGAGCATTCATCGAACTATGAGGTGGAAACCCAAAGTGACTCTCCCTTGGAAGAACAAGCACCCCGGAGGCCTCATAAAGTGGTAGACATGTTAGAGAAGAACCGACCACCCTTACATAATTGCAGCCCTGTCCTCTTGCTATGCGGTGTTTTCAGCATCAGTCATGCTGTGAGTTTTGTCAAAAGGTGGCTAGTGTCCAATTTCATCATGAGTTGGCTCGTCTTTTTGTGTTGCACTTGCACGGAGATCAAGCTATCTTGGCTGGTGTCGCCTTCACACTTACACCAAAATATGTCTCATTAGCAATCGTTATACTGAATATTGGTGAACCATGGCACAATAAACAGAAGATTGACCGGCAGCATTATGAGCCATACATCAAAACCAGTTTCTTGAGGCATCTCAAGAGAGTGTTCCCATTCCGATATCCGAAAGATGAATATGCTCCACTAATGAGATTGATCATGAAATATTTCGGCTGTGAGGGACGGTTCTCTCGTCTTTATGCTTATCACATCAGGTTGCTCATGCATTTCACCAGGGTACGGATGATAAACATTTCGTATTTCATTTGCTAGAACATAGAGAGGATGACCACCTTTATATAGCATAAAACCCCTCAGCAGCAACTTAACAGTGTCTATTATTTTGCTCTTATTAAGATTTTGGTGGTTCATTAGCTTGGATTGCAGGGCATCACTTGGGATGATTTCATCTCTCGTGACTTATTTAGAGCTTCACGGGGAGTATCAGAGGTTAAGCATGAGGGTGAACCTTCTCATCAGTATGAGCGCCATGAGACTGCTAGTGTGCCGGTTTTCATCACATATCAGAGAGGCACCAGACATTTGTTTGCAGCGGCAAAGCGAGTGTTATCTCCACCCAAGGTGGAAGGGGCCTCACTTCCTCCATCAGCATCACAGGTACAGGACAAAGGTGAGAGGCCAATGCAGGATGAGGGGCCTTCAGGTGAGCCATCAGGTGAACGAGAGACCGACTTCATTCTCCTACATGATGATGATACAGATACGGGTCCACAAAGCGCCAAACTTAGAGAGATCATCCAGGAGCAGCAATCAGAGATCGAAGCCTTATCCCTTGACTTGGAGAGGGCTACGTGGACCATGAAATACTTGGAGTAGAAGAACAAACAGCTTGAAGATCAGCAAGCAATCATGGAGCTACAAAACATTCGTGAGCATTGCCAAGCTGCGCAAAGGAGAAGAGTTGAGCTCACGTCATTGGAGCAAGAGATTAATGAGGATCGGGAGGCCAATCTCGAGAGAGTTAACATGCACCTAGAGAGGTTGTTGGACAAGGCTGACAAAGACCATGCACTACTGAGACACATGGCTTTTCACTACATGGCACGAAACAAAGTGTGCAAGGCCCGAATCAGGAATTTGAAGACGAAATTGAGGAAGGCAATCAAGAAGCAAAAGAGGAAAAGGGGGCTTGATCGTCTTCATATATTGGCCGAGGCCTCTTTAGCCCAGCATAACACTTGATAAGGAAGCTCTAGCCCAAATTTCAAGAAATTTGGGGCAGTTTTTGTATTTTTGGAAATTTTTGTGCAAAAAACAGGGTTTTTCTCCCTGTGCACCGCACCACGTGGCACGCGCTTACAATAGGAGGCTCCAAATGAAAAAAAGTTATAGTTTTGGATTTTTCATGAAAAATCATGACTTTTGGTGCATGGTCAAGAAGTTTGGGCAAGTTTTGAGTCCTCAGGAGGTCAAAAACACCCTAAAAATGACCTCTCTACCCCTAATTTCACACACAGGAAGCAGTCTTGGGAGATTGAGGTTTTGGAGGGACAAATGGGAACCAAATTCAGAAATTCCACTTGGGTTGGAAATTAGACAGGCCGGGCTTTCCAACAAGCACACTTGGGCTCAATTTGGACTTCAGAAAGTGCCTCAAAAGCAGCATCAAAGTGGCACAATGCATACAGAAATTGGCGCGGCGCACAGAAGTTTTTTTGACCAATCTTCCACCTTCTAGCTCAAAAATTCGGCCAGTTTGACTAGTTTTGCTTTGTGATGTAATTTTTGACTTATCTTGATGTAATTGGGTGAACATGATGTAGTTTTGACACTTATTTACTTTTTCTAAAGGATTCATTCACCAAAGAGTGAAAATTTCATGAATGAATCAATTTCATACCTTATAGAGGCAAGTTGTTTTGATTGCCTAGATTTTAGTGCTTTGTTTAGAATTGGTTGAAACAACTCCTAAAATGATGAGCTAGACCCCTATAGGCAAGGGAATGGGTTGGGCTAGTCTATATCATGTATTTTCTAAGTCATTTTCAGGGTTGGACTCTTGGGAAAAGCTTGGCACTCTATTGTACATTGTAACTCTGCATTTTTGGCTAAGGAAAGACCAGGGTTTTGCAGCATTGTTTGGGATCCATGTGGCTTTATGTTTTGATGGTGTGCTTCTCTGAGTAATTGTAAGTTTATCTAGTGTTATTTGTATCATTTTCATGCTTCTTCTTCTTAATTTGAAACAAATGAGTGATTAAAGTGGAATCCATAATTGTTATGCTCTGCCTTTGAATTTGTTTAAATTTTCATGTTTTCTTCAGTTTAAGGAGAATTCTTGAGACTCTCTTGCTCTCCTTAGCTCCTCACCTATCTGATCTATACATCTCACTTGCTTTAAAGCATCAAAATGATTGCCTTCCTTGTCCCAATCAGACCTCTGCAGAAACTGTGCCTCATCCCCGAGCCCAAATTTGCCTTTCCCATTTTTTCAACAAAACCCTAAAAAACTCAAATCAAATCCTTTGCACTTAATACCTAGCCTAAAATTAGTTGCTAAATCAGTCATCTCAAGCCCCATTCATTATCTTTCGCTGAGATTGACCCGGAGAGAGCCCTCTCCTGTCCTCGTAGGGCTAGCTACGAGGCTAAGCGTGGTTTGATGTGGACCTAGAACCTTGTCTTTTCAGCCTGAGACAAATCTAGGCTCTAACAGGGGTGTAAATGGACATAGACCAACCATTTGGGAATGTGAGAGGAGGAATTTATAGGCTGGGAGAGGGACTTAGGCCTCCTCCAAAGATAGGATTAGGCTCACATCTCAAGGAGGTACCTCATAGGGATGAGACCAAGAGGTCAAATTAGGAGGATTCGGCCTTATCTATGCGAAATCACCTCTAGCTCGCAACTTTGGAAGCTTATCATCCTCTTTGGGAAAACTTCCTTTTTGAGACCATCATGGGTATGAGAGAGAATAGAGCAATTCCATCGCTAGCTTAATAAGGTGCAACAGGTGATCATCATGGCTTTGAGCTTCATAGGGGTGATGACTCTCATTTTAGGGTTTCAAGAGCCATTTCTTTAGGGAAAGCTCCAGAGATTTTCTAAGCAAAGTTAAAGGAGGGACCTGAGTTGTATACATGGATGAGTATACTGTATAATGATCATGTTTCAGGCAATTCAGGGTATGTCACAGGGAAGTGTCGAAGGCGTGACAAAATATTGTGTAACACTATGATGACCTATTTGAGTGTGTTGACTATTTTCAAAAATATAGCATTTGTACACATTAAAAATGGATCTAGAAAGGCTAGCCCAATTCCAACAATACAAAGAAAGAATACTACAAAATATCCCTTTGGATCTGTTGAGAATCCCTCAACCGATTATCCAAGAGGAGTAGGATTCAAAGCAGGGTTCAGTGCAAGACTCATAAAAGGGTTCGGAATAGGCTTCAGAACAAAATTTAGGGCACAAATCAGAACAAGGTTCAAAGAATAATTTAGAATAGGGCTTAGAGCAAAAATCATAGAAGAGTTGAGAAAAGGATTCAGAATAGAAATCAGAAAAAAAATTCCAAGGAGATTGAAATGGAAGATATATCCACAGAGGTACACACTAATGAATCACCCTACAAGAATCAGCTTGATGAAGCATGGAAACAATTTTATCAACATCTTAGAGGATAGCAAGGGGCAAAAGATGTTGAAATGGAGAAAACATTCAACACACCCGAGAAAACTGGATAGAGCTCGTTTACTGATAGGGCTACTGATAAAGTTGTCGCTACAGAAGAAATTGAGATCGTCATAGCCTTCCCTTCATCTGAAATCATCCTCAAAGTGGAATAAATCCCTCCTCTTGATGTCTTTTATAGCCCCAAACATCAGGCTATGGTGAAAATACAAAGGAAAAGGAGAAGAACAGAACCATCGTCAGCAGTCATTCCTGGAAATGAACCTATGGATATAGTATGGAAGGAAACTCCCATAAATCCTTCAAATAATTTGACAAAATTTTCACAGTTTGTAGGTGCTTATGCATCTTCTACAACTGACAAGGCAACCGACGTTAGACAATAGGTCACAAAGAAAGAAGAGAGAATTTAGTAGTTGGAGAATCAGTTGGTAGAAGAGAAAAAGTATTGACCATCAAATGAAAATATAAATGTCCCAATTACAAAAGAGCTTTGAAGAATTAAAGCTCCAATATCATGTAGAGACAAGTGCTAAGGATATCCAAATACAACAGCTCAAATTTTCACTTGATGAGTTGAAGGATAATCCTAAAGTGGAGGATTTTATAAAAGAAGGATTAGAGCTCAACACTTTGTTATGAAGGAAACAAGCAACATTTTGTCAAAAGTTGTCTATGATCAATCCAATGTGTATTAAAAGTGATTCACTGATGAATCAATCATCCGATATGAGGGTGACTTTCAATGATATTGATGATGAAATATCGAGATACATAACATGGCAAGATACTCTTGAGGGAAGAGAAATAGATCTTCCAAGAATAGAGGAATCACACAAGGAAATCCTCTTTACTAATTGGGACATTCAATTGAAGCAGGCAGAAAGAGCAGTTTCCAGAGAAACTAGTGATGAAAATTTGCGAGCATATCAAAGTATTGGAAAAGAAATGGCAATAATCTTCAAAAGAAAGGGAAGAGGAAATTAAATAGCTGACCAAACTTGACTAGGAAGTGTATTGGAAATATTTGGTGAAGCCACATAGTCAGTGGCTAATGTTACGATGCCTTGCTTACTCCTCCACCCATATGCTTCCTACACTTTCAGATGTGATTTATACACGATAGCTACGCATGAGGATAGGTCAGCCTCCTGAAGTTAAGCCAATGATGGATATTAAAGAGCTTAGACTGTGAATGAAATAATAGACACAATTTCATTCTTGAGCTCATCATTTCAACAGTTTCTATTTTTGTATTTTTGCCACTTATTTTAAGGAGAGTTGTTTTAACCTTCTCAAAACTTTCATGTAATGTCTATTTTTATACTTTATTTTTATTATATAAACACTTTCATGTCTATGAAGAAAGGGTCCCCAAATTTTATAAATAAAATATTTGAAAGCTTGCACTTTTGTACTTTTGAAGTTTGTCTTAGTAGAATGACTGGATCAGAGTCCTGAAGTTTTGTAAAGAAGGCTTTGGAAGCTTGCACTTTTGTACTTTTAAAACCATCTTAATGAAAAAGAATAGACTAGAGCTATTTATTTCATAAGCAGAGTCATATACATCGGGCACTTTTATCATTGTGTTGTATCGGCTACAAACACCCTCCAAAACTTTGCCTTGCCTTCATTTTGAAGTCTCCCTACCAACCATCCTCAGCAACATGTCTTGCATCGTCAATCATATAGGCTTCAGGCATTTCTTAGTGTCTTGTTAGCTTGTGCATGTCAGTTTTCTTCACTCCCCTCATAGGCTATCTTTCTAGACTTGGACCATGTTCTAGCTAAGTAGCTCCCCCAGAAAATTGCACAATTCTGGATGGGAACCAGCCTTCCCTCCAGAAATTGCACAAATCAGGTGGCCAACCTACTAATCTCAAGAATTGTGCAAATCAGTCTATCAGGCTTCCCTCATAAAATTGTGTAATTATAGAGGGGAACCAAGCTTCCCTCTAAATATTTCATAAATCAGCCTGGAAGCCTGCTAGGCTCCAGAATTGCACAAAGCAGTCAAGCAGTCTTCCTCCAAAAAACTGTGCAATCTGACCCACCACTACTGCTCAGCCCAGAAATTGTGCAATTCTAGGAGGCAGTCACTTGCTAACCCCAGAAATTGCACAATCCCTCTGGGACAGCTAACCCATCTCAGCCGAGCAACTGCGTAAATTTTCAAACAGGCTCACAGACCGATGCATGTGCCTTCAGGTTGACCGGTTCCCTCTAGGACTGAGCAAAAATGATTTGCATGCATGGACTACTTTTCCCAAGGCAGCATTCAAAGGCATCCCTAGATTTAGGGATCTATTTTTAGCAGCTATAGGTTACATGCAATGCTCATTTTAGAAACCTCATACCAAGTGTCGATTTTCCTAGATTTGTGGCATGCACATCATAACCTCGATTTTATCAAAACTTATGAACCGAACGCTATAGAGCTCATTCCTCACATCGATCTTGCAGCTTTGACATCCCACATCATATCTAGGATTCGTTGGCACATTCAGCTCAGTTGTTTCAGGTAAACTTGCTTTACATGTCTTGCACTGTGTTTTTTTCTTTTCTTGTGTTTTGTCTTGTGTGGGTGTTGTCTACTTGATTATAGTGAGTGCTTGCTATCATTTCAATGTATGTTAGCTTGTACAAGCATCGTTTCAGTTTTTGTTCGCATCTCACTATTGTCGCATGCATGACATTGTTATTGCATCGACAGTCGTTTTTACGGCGACTCGCTTCACACACATGCATGCTTTCCCATTTTCTGAATCCGCACTTACTTTTTTCATGCATGATCATTCACTCTTGTTTACACTCAGTATAACCATGCATTCAACTTCTCATGCTTTCAGTCGCCCGTCGACGAGTCTGGGTTGCCTTAGCCTGAACCTTTCCTTGCCCGACTAGCATTACGCATTTCTGGAAGTAAAGGATCTGCCTTCCATCTAGAAATTTCCCAATTCTAGCCCAGCACTGACCTCTAGGCTTGCATTGTGCAATTCTGGGAGGTAGTACCTTGATGGCCAAAAACTGCACAATGCAGTTTGTTGGTTTGCATGTCACTGCTGACTGAAATTGCGCATTGCGCAGTTTCATTCCTCAGCAAGCCAGACTGGACTGTGCATTGTGTCGTTCCAATAATCAATCAGCCTCTTCACAACCTAGAATGTGCCTTATGCAGTTTTGGCAGTCAGTATCCCAGCCTCCCTCTGAAAATTATGCAATCTTCACACATAGTCACACAGGTAAGTTGCATGTCAGTCCTCCAATTTGTTTTGGTTTTCAACTGAAATATTTCTTGTCATGAGTGTTGTTATTTCTCCAGGTATCACAGGTTCTCATCTTCCTTTCATCACCACAGTTACAATGGCTTCCAGGAGAGTAGATTTGATGACACCATTCAAAGCACAACTGGGGATGCAGTCGATCAAGTGTCTATGAACTTGCCTATCTATGAAAAAATCAAGCTTTTCATGGACAAGGATATCACGATGAAATGGCAGTGGCATCACAACAAGTAGCACCATTAGCAGCAACAAAAGGTCGCACACTTGCATGCGACACATGCAAGAGGAAGGTTGTTAACAGTGCAGAGGCAGAGAAAAGTTGCAAGTTCTAGCAAATCCACTTGTAATGAAAGCAAATTTGGAGACTAAGGTTATGAGGCAACTGAATGACAAGAGGATCATGTAAAGGAAGAACATGAGATACACAGATGAGAGAAGGAGTTGCAGCAGGAACAGGTATAGCAAGAGGCACAACATGCATAAACTGATGAAACTACACCCATACATGTTATAGATCCATTCACCAGTTGGCATGGAGTAGACAAGGTGATCAGTGTTGTCGATTGCATTCAAGGGTATTCAGGAGCCTAGATGTCATTGTGCACATGCATGTGATCCCACCCATTTGGCACACTCACCGAGGCAAAGACAAGAAACAAGTCTTAGTGGAGCTGAACATGTAAATTTTTTACAAGTTGATGTGCATGGTCACTAGCACACACTCGGAGATCATCACAGACACTGTGCATCAAAATTTTGCTGGTCCAGCTACACTCAATAGAGTGATGCACATATTATCAAATGAGTTGGACAAAGGAGCCATAGCAATGTACTTGGATGCAACAGAGGCAAGAGTTCGCTTTCAGCAGGATGTCACCATTGAGCGCACGAACACCATTGTGGACGACCAAACTTGGCATCAGTTCGCCACCATCGATCATCGCAAGGATGTCAAAGAGTTGATCTCACCAAAAATGTCTGAGTGTTAGTGATAGCTTGCATGGCTTGCTTAAGCCTATTTTGTCTCACATGGGTACATGTGCAGATTGTATGTAACATCTTGTCAAGTGGAAGTTCAAGTGTCGATAGTTGAATGTAGCAATCATAGAGTAGTTGAAGAGTCATGAGGGTAGATGAACAGTCACAAAGGGGAATGTCAAGGGTCACCCCACCCTTTGCTATATATATTCCCTCATAACTCATTGTAGAGCCTTTTGGTCAGCCAAGCTTCTGATAGTAGTATCTTAGAGAAGTATTGGAGAGTATTGTAACGAGCCTTGGCTTCTCCACTATGCAGAGCTAGTATATCTCTTTGGAGGAGCAAGTGACAGTGACTGTAACGTTCCATTTTCGAAACTAGTGTTTGTTCATGGTTGTATTGTATGATTGGAAATTTCACTTCTTAATATAACAGATCTAGCACGTTTCATGCGTATGTCGTATTGTATTTCAGCTATATTGTTTACTCTAAATGATATATGCATATGTTTTCTTACACATGCATGTATGTCTTTCCTATATAAGTATGTGTGAATCTTACTGAAATGTGTTGTTGGTTTAACCATCACTTTAGATTGCTAGCTTACTTGCCTTCTAGTTTGTGATGCATCTTTGCTCGGATGTTCCCTTAACTCTGTGCTTTCACAGGTTTCCAAGGAGCGCACTCACCTCACCCTTTGTGTGTTAGAACTGCTCATGCACCTTCCTTGACTTGCTGCATATGTCACACCCTTTCTACCAACAGGGACATCTTACTTGCCTCTGTGCACAACCACGGTCAAGATGATACCATACGACCCACTAATGGGACTTCTACACCAAACAGTCTAAGGTCTTGTTGGGATTTCTTACTGGGGAGATCTCCTGACATGTTGGTGGGTCCAGCACCGTAAAAATTTCTGGCACTAGAAGGAGGGCTAGATGACAAGCTATGTCCTCTCATCCTATTTTGAACCTTTTCACATCTATCATGGATTCCATCACACTCATCCCTCCACGATGTCTTTCACATGCCGAATCTCTCAACATCACGAGGGAGTTTTTTTATCTCTGGTCTGAATTCACGTATGATGGTGAAGTCAAAGTAGCCTGGCCTCAGTACTTAAAGGACTTCTATGCATTCCTTGATAATGAAGATGAGTTCTATGCAGAATAGGTTAGTCTATTGCTATCATACACACTTCAAGAATCTCCACAACAATGGTGTTGCAGTCTGCCTAATAGCAACGTGCACTCACTTAAGCAGTTCTGTGATCTCATTGAATCTACTTTCCATCATTTTTATCCAGGATCTCTTGACCAAAAATTGTTACAACAATGGAAGGCCCCACATGAATCACCTATGGAATTTTGGGAACTCTTCCGTGTGTTGCAGTTTCAAGCTCCGAAAAGTTAGATGAAATTTCCATATCTTTGGGATAGATTCAAATATTGTCTTAACATAATGAGTCAATCCCAAGAAGGCGTTCGAGCCCAAGCCCCACTCAGCATACTTCGATGATGGAGCCACGCAATCACATACAGAGATGGCCATTGTCACAAGCGACTGTCCACCGTCCCCTCATCAAACAGGTCCACCATCGCAAAGTGATGTGGGATAGCATGCACACACATTTGTTCAACCATCACATCCTTTTGATATCGCCCCTTCCTATTTTTGTGTAATCTTGGTTGTGAATCCATTGGGTTATCACATGCATTGTGTACCTCAACCTCCATCTTCATACTCAAATGATCCTCCAGATGACATTGTCTTGTGTTCTTCCATTTTGAACTCTACACTTTTTGTGAACGAGGATCAAGCCATCGACGGATTTGGTGTTTCACAACCAACATGCATTGTCATTCATGAAGAGTATAACAGGGAGCTTGGACATCCACCGACAGTAGAGGACCATCCCTGTCTATCCGTACCTCCCCCGTCTTTTCCTAACATCCTTGATGATCCTCCCATCCTTGATTTTTCATGTGTATTTCTATCCACGGATGCACCCATTGTTGATCATTCACAGGACACTCTATTATAGCACCATTTACCACTCTTGGTAGATATAATGCTCTGATTATGGCCTAGGGCAACCCTTCCTTTCCAGACTTGGTCCAAAATCTAAAAAACAGTGTTTTATTTCCTATACGCTACTTTGACCTGTGATAAAAGCGTGTACACACGGGTTAACATATACCCAACCCACGTACATGTGTTAAAACACATAAAAATAATAAATTTCCTTAATTTCGGGTGGATTTCACGGGTTTTAGCTGTTACTCACCTCCTATAGCCTGTGGCCCAACTGTTTCCCAACTGAAAAAACTAATTTGGAGAAGTATAAATAAACCTCCATGAGAAGGCATTAAGGGAGAAGAAATTAGATATTGATATTATAGTTGATTGATCCTTGATCGAGCCTGATGGAATCCCTGTGCCTCGTGTACTCCCCAAAGCTTTAGGAAATAATTGTTTCCTCTTTTGTGATATCCTTCATCCTTGTTTATATATCCTCGTGTATGATGATGGAGGAAGATTTTTGAGGTCGAGAAAGGACGGATCTGGAGGACGGTTCCACTTGGAGTTGGAGGAAGACCCAAGATGTAGTTTTCCACCATTCTTGTAGCTTACATCAATAAAGAAATGTTGTTATGTTCCTAATATTAATCGTGTTTATGCATTGATCTATATTGTGATTTGTTTATAAATCTTATATTAATGCATAATTGTTCATTCATTTATATGATCTAACGTATATATCATGAATATGCTTTACGTTTATACTCTTGTATATGATTTGCTTGAATAATTTACATGTTTCAAAGGCATCAAGAGAAGCAGAGGGTTTTCACCGTATGGGATCTACCCAAACGTAGGACCTTCGGGTAAGGAAACTTCTTCCTAGTTCAGTAGAATAAGCATTTAGATTGTTTGTTTGAGCATTTCCTGTTGTTGTTTTCCCTCTGTTGTGTTGGGGTTTTCAACCCAATACCGTAGGGTGTTCTCACTCGCAATAGAATTGGTGACTGCACTGGGGATAACATTCTTATTATTCCTGGTTTTGGTTGTTTGTTCTCGATCAGGATTTGTTTTCTTGATTGCCTACTTTTACAGTATTATTTGACTTATTCGCTTCCCAGGCATCAAGTTTGATCTTCTGGATCAGGCCTTGATTTTTGTTTTTTCTTAATTGAGCCTTGTATATGCTTTTTTCTTGGGTTACAGTCATGTATACACGCAAGTTTCCTCAAACAAACTCACGTATACGTGAGTTTCTTGTGTTAGAAACATGTGTGCACGCCTCTGTGTCTTTACACAATAGCGTATACAATTTTTTGAATTGTTTTTTCAAATATTTTTGCCCAGTTAGGTCTGCTGCCTGGTGATTTTTGTTGTTTTATGGTCATCCATTGTCTGAAGAAATCTGTTCTCTTACAAGTTTTCTTTTTCAAATCTCCTTCTCAGTGAAAAGCATAGTTGGACTAGGATTTCTTTTTGAGCAAGTGTTTGGTTTGTATCTTGGGTTCAAGGCTTTTGTCTAAAGTTCTTGAATGTTTTGGTTTTCTAGAACAAGAAATTGATTTCGATTTCGTTTGTAACCCAAATTTCAAGTTGCCTTGCTTTGCTTTTCCTTTTGATTGGCCTTGTTTCTTTTCGTGCTTTTTGAGTGTCTCTTTGGAAATTTTGAAAGTTTTTCTTTCTTGACATTTTGTCGGTTTGCTGAAGTCTTTTACTGTTGTTCGGATCAGTTTGTGTGAGTTTGTAGTCCTTCTTGTTTCAAGTTTCATTTATTAATGAGTTTTATAACTTGCAAGGTATAAGGACTCCTTGTGCTTCTTTTTTATCTTTTGAATTTAGTAGTGCTTTTTGTGACCTCAAAAGTTTCTTTAGTTTCCTTAAAAGAAAAACACAAAAACATTGCTTTTGCTTTTCTTTTTTCCAAGCTTTTGGCTTTTGGTTTCTTTTGTTTTGCTTGTTGAGCAATTGTGATCTTTTTCAATTTGTTTTGCTTTCTTTTGAGGGAAATTTGTTTTTAAAATTTTTTCCCTCTTCATTATCAAGTTGGCTTATTGACTCCATAAAGAAGCACATTTGCTTATAGTATGAGTGTTTTTAGGATCTTGCATCATCATTTAAATTTGCATTAGGTTAGTTTGCATCATAAGCATTCTTAGTCTTTTTAGATTTTGAGTGTGTGTGGAGTGTTTCAAAAAAGAAAAGAAAAATATTTTGCTTATATAAGTTTTTCGTAGAACCCAAGTAGAAATCCCTCTTCATCGAAAGAAAATAATTGCATGCATATAGTTAAGTTTCTATTGGTTTCTTTTGCATCCTAAACATCATCAGTTTCACTCTCATAATACCCTTGACTTAAAGAAAAGCCCTCTAAAATCAAGTGATTTAATAAAATGAACTATAACTTTTTATTTTTGTCATTAAAAAACACCAATGAGTTTAGGTTCATTAGGGCCTTGGAATAGGTGAGTGGAGACTTAACTCTCCAACGCTGCTCAAATTATCAAACATAGAAGTTGAATAACGAGCAAAATCCAATATCGTTAGAAAGACTAGGAAATCTCCATGACTAGGAGTTAAGAACGAGGGAGAGTAAAGACAAGGAAGAGAGATACCCCCTCTCCTACTTGTTGGATCCCGCGTCATGACTGTTCTGCCCAGCTTTCAATACGAGTTGATGTCCATAATTTCCTATCCTATGGATCTCATAGGTGGATGCGGAGGGGAATCCCATGGCACCTGAGGAAAACATTGCATCACATTATTTAGTACTTATGGAGGGTACCCTTGCGAAGCTTTGGTGCTTACACCAGCAAAGGCTATTGTTTGGAGGTCAGTGTAACTGCTTCTGATACCTTCACTAGTAGGCCTAGGCCGTCATTACCCCAGACTATTTTCAGAAAGTCCTTGATTTTCGCTTTCTTGTATTTTGGTGTTCAGTCCTCATCACCCGGAGCAGAAATACTTGAAAGTAGTTTGATTGACTACATCTTTAGGGATTTTTAGAGAGTGCTCTTTGATCCTAGTTGGGTTAACTTTACGAATTTTTTGAGTCTTTAATTAGATTTCTTAAAAATAATTCAAAGTGGCCGATTGACCGATTCGTCAGTCTAGGAGACTTCATGGGATTTCACCTACGAGTCCTGAGCCTTCTCCTCAAAGGCATAGGAGAAATTTTGCCAATGATTTTCAATCAGTGGCAGTAGACCCATCAAATATTGATCCTCCAGTTGGAGTTATTGATTCAAAAGATAGACTTGGTACAAGCAGAGAGTTGGAGAGGAACACCCCAGTTCTTTCTAAAGTCCTCTTCCAGTAAAAAGACGTTATTAAGGTCGAAGAGCTTCAAGAGCCTCTTTTGGCTCCTAATTCTCCTCTTCCTCCCAATCACCCAAAAATTTTATTATATGTCGAGACTCCAACCAACAGGCCTTCAAGCCCAGGTTTCTTTCAATCGTTTCCTTTGATGACCATTGCTGGAAGCATGGCATCCACCAGGAGTGCTACTAGTATGCATACTCATGTATCCGTACAAAGAGGAGGAACAATTTCCATACCTTCCGTTACTCCTAGCACTTCTATATTTGGCTATACTTCCATTCCATCTTCTAGTGGGGGTACTCAAGCTTTTGCCTCTTGCATTGGTTTTTTCCCTTTTGGAATGCCAACCAGTGCTATTCCTTTAGTTCTGTTAAGTATTCCATCAACTACCTCCACAACTATGACTTCCATGGAAAATGGATCAGCTTCTTTTCAGGGTTTCCCTTTTGGGAGTGGTCATATACCACATTCCAACCCATCTTTGGGATCAATGTCTTTTCCCTCTACGTGTTAAAGTTATAATCCTTTTCAAGGTTGGATTAACCCTGTGGTTAGTGGGCTTGGAGCCGGGAATCAATCTTATTTCAACCAACAGGGGAATATGTCGTATTCTTCTGTCAGTTCATTTCAGAACTTTTCTCCCTATGCTAATGCATGGAACCCTTACCAAGGGCTCTCTACTCCTTTTAACATCTCATATGTCGTATTCTTCTGTCAGTTCATTTCAAAAAATTTCTCCCTATGTTAATGCATGGAACCCTTACCAAGGGCTCTGTTGGGCCTCAAAATAGTCCCTACTTTCACTCCATTATTCACCAATATCTTCACATTTTAACTTCATGTCACCTCCATTCCACCTCCATATCATTACATTTACCTCATTATTGGGTTATAACAATGCTTTTCCAAAGTTTATTAATTCTTAACATTTTTAAGTGAATTTATGGCTAAACTTTAGAAAATAAGATGCTTATACTTATACCTAACAATTAGAATGAGTTTGTTGACATGTGTAGGCACAAAGGAAGCTTCCAGGGCATCTTTATGTGGCCTTGAATGATCAAATTCGAATTTGATAAGATAAGCCTCATGGAAAATATCATGGAGAAAATCATGGACCTCATGGAGGAGATCATGGAGGATAGGGTTATGTGTCTAGATGGTTGAGAAATGTATGGAACTAAAGAGAGATTAGTGGATCATCATTATGAGTTTGTTATCTCATCTCATTGTATAAATAGGAGTACCTCCTCCATTCCAAAGGGAGGACTCTTGGAGCATTGTATCCAACTTATGATGGAATAGAATAAAGCTTCATTTTACATATATTTTCATTATGTAGTTTTAGATATAAGTTGTACATATATTTCCATTATGTAGTTTTAGATATAAGTTGCCTTAATGTAGTATATGGAATAGCTTGTCACTTTGTTCTTAGGAGAATTGAACTCACTCTAGAAGGATCAAAGGAGCATGTTATTTCATATTAGATCTTATTTCATTTAATTTCTTAGATGTTTTATGTTTGAGGATTTGTTTATGATTGATGAATGAGTTTTAAATTAGAATCTTATCAGCATATGAGAGAACAACCAAGGGTCTAAGTTAGGCTCTCTCTCCATTTTGATTTGCATGATAATTGAAATTCATTCTTTTGCTTTTATGTTTCAAGTATCATATGAGGAGATAACCAAGAGTCTAAGTTAGGCTCTCTCTCCATTGATTTATATGGTAATTGAAATTCATTCTTTTGTGCTTTTATGTTTCAAGTCATTTCATTTCTTATGCTTATGAATGAATCTTAGTTTAGTTTGGATTAGTACATGAGAGGACAATCAAGAGACTAAGTTAGTCTTTCTCTCTCTTTGAATCTGAACAACAATTAAAGTTCATTCTCTTGTTTTCATTTCAAGTTTCTAGTTTTATGTAATCAATGATTTCTCTATGATACTGTAGGGAACGACAACCAGGACCTCCTTAGTTAGGAGCCTCTTCCCTTGCATATTATATTGAATCATAAATCATTTAGTTAGACATAGAGTTAGTTGCCTACTCCTGCATATATTTTGCTGGCATCATCACAAGCTTATGAGTTTCCCTGGTCGATAATTTAATGCAGCAATTTAAGCCCAATAAATTGCCCAGCAGGCTCTCTGCTCCTTTTAACACCTCTCTAGGGGGCAATTTCATTGGTTATGGAAATTTTTCGGCAGGAGTTGGTCAAACTCTAATTTTTTCTGGACCACAAGGAGCTCCTTATGGTTCAGGTGGGTCTACGAATTACTTTAGGCAACATGGTGCCTTCATAAGTCCAGGGCATTATTTTAAGAATGTTGGGAATTCCGCCCACACCAGGTGGAATCCTCAGGGTCCTCCGCAGCTACCTTTCCTGGCAACATTAAACTTGCGAGATCTTTCTAAATTTACTAATAATCTGATTAGATATAACCCAGTTTGGCTCTGGTCCCAACCAAACTTCCCTCAGATATATCTAAATTTGAAGGGAAAGTTGGTAAAGATTCGGGTGACCATGTAACCACTTTACACTTATGGTGTTTATCAAACTCCCTGATAGATGATTCAATTAGGTTGATATTATTCCAACGTACCCTAACTAGAAATGTGACTAAGTGTTACTTTTAACTTCCTGGGGGAACCTTCACTTCTTTTGGTGATTTGGCTACCATATTTTTGAACTTTTTTCAGTTGCATGTCCGCTATGATGTTGGAACTGAGCTTTTGGCTAATTTTCACCAGGATCGGGAAACCCACATTTCGATCACATCCAGGAATGGAGGAGAAGGAAGAGGCTCATTAAAGCCGATATTCCACAAGAATTCCTTCTTGAATGGTTTCTTAGATCTTTACAGCCTGAGATCTCTAAGGATGTGTCACTCTCCAGTGTGTTTACTGAAGAACAGGCTATTTTTAGGGCCTAGCAGTTAGAACTTATATATTCCCAATATGGGGTTCTTCAAAAAATTATGTCGGGTGCTACTAGGTCCAAGGTTGATATAGCTAATTTGAAGCCATGTCCCCATGCTGACGGGCTAGTTGGATTGATCGATGCTAACACGAATAACCTACTGAATCAATTACAGCAGTTGTCTTTACAAACTGCTTCTTCTATGCAAGCATCGTCGTTGGTACCTACCCCTTCTCAAACTACGTCTATAAATTTCATCCAAACTTCTAACCCCAAAGAAAACCAAAAATATGATGGGAAGAAGAAAGGATGAGGTAGGAAAAGTAACCAATATGGGAATGGAAATACAAACAAACTCATCAATGATGCCGAAGGGGGTAGAAAGGAGTCTAAGAAAAAAGGTAAAATTTCCATGCAAGTTATACAATGGAGATAATTTGACTCGTTTTTGCCCTAAGATCCAAGATGCTCATCCCTTATTATTTCAGCAAGGGTCTTCTAGCTCCCAGGTTGTCCTCACTAACCCTTTCCCCCAAGGGCAACAATTACTTGTTGGCGTGAACTCTAGTACTGGTACCCCCACAAGGGGCAACTAGGAAGGGGATAATACTTCAAATGTCTACATGATGAGTTCACATATCAAAGTTGCTACACAGTCTCGTGATTATGGTGAATCAGAGTCATCTAAGGCTAAGTATGCTTCCGATGTTTCAGAGCCACTCCATATTGAGAGGTCCTCTATTGAGTCTATACCTTGAATGCCAAAAGGCTCCACAAAACACTCAACCATTAACCCTAATGCTAGGTTATCCTAGAACTACTCGATTGTAGAAGATATGGTTTAGAGTCCTTGTGTTATGTCAGCGTTAGAGGTACTCCAGTCATGCCCCATGTAAAGGAGTGCACTACTCACTGTGATCGGAACAATTGATCCAAAAAATTATCTTGTGATTACATTTGATATGTCAAACATCAATAAGAGACTCTCGCATCATATGGATTTCCAGATAAAGTCTACATATCGAAAGACCAATATCTTTCGAACTGTTATTGATGAGGGAGCTTCCACATGTGTAATGTCCATGTCATGTTGGAAGGCTATTCGATCGCCTCAAGTTTTTCCTTCACCAACTTTGTTGACACCATTTGATGGTCATTCTCATAGGCCTCACAGGATTATTCCAGCCTTTCCCATCTATGTTTGTGGAAAGGTGGCAAATATTGAAGTATAAATAGTCGATGTGAATTTGTATTACAACCTCCTTTTAGGCAAGAATTGGATTTATGAGATGGATGCCATTGTATCATCATTATTTCTCATCCTTTGCTTTCCTCATGAAGGGAGAATTGTAAAGGTTGATCAAATGGATTATTCTCTGGGTGACTCCCACGCATCTTCTGAGTCTACTATTCCATTAGTGGACAATCCCAAACAAACTATAGAGAATTTAGGAGTTGGAATGTACTCTTCCTCACTGGTTACTTTTGATCTTCCTTCTCCTATAGCTAGAATTAATTCTATTTCATCCTCCAAGGGACCTTCTCGAAGAGAGTTCTTTAGAACTCATTATTTTTCAGACCTTTGGCCTTTATCCTCATCTACCACCACATTAGATGAAGGGCAGGTAGGTGGAATGGCATGTCTATGTTTGTAGCAGAAATTGCTTATCAGTCTATTGTTAACTCTGTAGACTTCGATCCTATTCCTTTTTCACTAGAGGAGCTAGATGGAGATGTGGCTCCAGCTTAGACCCTCGATTTGACTTCTGCTCAGGATTGCTTAGATATTGACTTACCATCTAAAGAAGAAATGATGGGTGTTGATAGACCTTGGGATGATTTGCATCATCGTTCATATTTCCTCCCTCATTGGCAGGAAGTTGAGTCAAGTTTGTCCAATCCTTCTACTAGGGATGTTCATGCAGTTTTAAACCCTTTGGACCCAGCACAGTTTTTTTCCAAACGTAATATGTCTGTTATCTCACAAAATGTATCGATGAGCATCTCTAGGAATCCAAACACTATTGAAAATGTCTTCATTGGAGTTGATTGTTCCCCTGAAGAAATTCAAGCTTATACCGATATCTTCAAAGAGTTTTGTGATGGGTTCGCTTGGTCCTATGAGGAAATGCCTGGAACATATCCATCTATAGTCCAGCATGAGATCAAGATGTACAAAATTGCTAAACCCATTCATCAAAAACTTCAACTGGTCAATCCTAGAAAAGCAACAGCTATCAAAGCTGAAGTCGAGAAGCTGCTAAAGACAGGTTTCATATACCCCGTTCCTTTAACTTAGTGGGTCTCTAATCCAATCCCGGTAGACAAAAATAAAGGAACGATTCGAGTATGTATTGACTTTAGGGACCTAAATAAGGCTTGTCCTAAGAAAAATTACCCCACACCCTTTATTAATCAAATTATTGATGAATGTGCGGGTAATGATATTTTTTCGTTTATAGGCGGATTCTCTGGTTATAACCAAATTACTATCCGTCCAGAAGATCAGCACAAGACAGCTTTTATTTGTCCCTGGGGTATATTTGTGTACAAAAATATTACTTCTGGCCTCAAAAATGTTGGAGCTACTTTTCAGCGAGCCATGTCTTACGCTTTTCAAGACATCAAGCACATTATCGAAGCATATCTGGATGATTTAGCTGCTCGTTCTCGTAAGAGAATTGATCATACTAAACATCTTCGGTTGATTTTTGAGCGGTGTTGTTTTTATAAAATTTGGTTGAATCTGAATAAGCGTGTTTTTGCTATCACATCCAATCAATTGTTGGGATTCATCATGTCAACAAAGGGGATTCATGTAGATCCCTTCAAGGTTGAGTCAATACTTCAATTTCCTCCCCTGTCTTCCATACGTCAAATTCAGAGTCTCCAAGGAAAATAAAATTTCTTGAGGATATTTATAGCCAATTATGTCGAGATCACAAAAGGATTTATGTGATTGCTTAAGAAAGGGGTCCCATTTTTATGGGATGATTTTGCACAACGATCTTTTAATGCTTTGAAAAAAGCATTAACCTCTACTCCTTTATTGGGTCCACCTATTTATAGCAGAGATTTCCTCTTGTATCTCGTTGCAGTAGAATCAACCACTAGTATGGTTCTGGTTTGGGAAGATGATGCCTTATGTGAGCATGTAATTTACTATCTGACCCAAGGCTTGTTAGGTCCTTAACTGCGGTATTCTCCAATCGAGAAATTAGCTTTGGCAGCTTATCCAGGTGGATGTTGGTGGCAACCCACCTATCCTAATTGGACGCCCACAACTGTCTCTTTCATTTAAATAGTTTCCTTAATTGTAGCACAATTTACTATTTTTAGTAGCTTTTCGGGCCCTAAACTTCCAGAGCTGTTTTGAGGCCTTAAACAATGTTTTTTGGGAAAACTAGGAGCAACATAGGTCCATGTACTGATTGTTGGCTTGTATGCCTGACCCAGGTTCAGAGGTGATTTAGCCAAGCAAATCCCGGTACTACTAGCCCTTTCCGCAACAGTCCGCGGAGCGCGGATTGAGGTCTCACTCAAAGTAGTATCGGAGGGTGCTAGAACTAGGTTTCTGCACCCTGGAGATGTCTGATGAGCTTCTGGAAGTCTGCAATGGGACTCGTTGCTACGTGTGCTTACCATCCCTTCGCAACCTGCAATGTTGCTTCTGCGCAACCCTACTCGGGGCGCAACCCATATAATACCCAAGTCCCTTGCTATTTAATCTATTATTATCCAATTACTTAACTTGTTTATGTAAGACTAATGATTATTATAGCATATTTAGCACTCATATCAGTGTGCGTGATAGATAAAATAGTATAAACATAAAGAAGGCAATGCACAGTAGGTACACAGAAATAGGAATTAAATTTTCTTTATTAATCTTCAATCCAGATTACAAACTCAACACCGCCGTGCTCACTCAGTTGTAGGGGTTCGCAAACTCAGCAACAGACTCTACTAGGCCTCTCTAAACTCAGCTGCAGAGCCTCTTCCTACTACTACAACCCAATACACTTAGACTCTTACTCTAAACTCAAACCATTCGTCTTCTTCTCTCTTATTCCTTAGCTATCTTTATACCTAGAGCTCGCTCTTATTTATACAATCCCATGGTCTACGGACCATGGGTAGGCCGACATGACTTTACATTACATTACAATATTTTAGGGCAGACAACCCTATGACTTAACCTATACTTCGCGCTCTACGCCCGCAGTTTGCGGAGTCTTACAAAACCTTTAACCAAAACTTGGGATTTAAGCCCCAAAACATGTTGTGGGGGGATTCCATGCCCAACAGGCCCCCAACATAATCATCTTGACTCGTCCCAAGTCACTCTGTTGGTGCGGCGACCTTGGCGCAGAGCCCCTCCAACTGGTCCCGTACTACTCAGAGGTCCGCAACGCACTGTTTTGAAGTTTGCTGGACCTGCTGCATGCACTCTTCTGATGCTTCTTTGTGGGGATCCGCTACTTGCCTTAGTGCATATAGTCCCTGCATTTGTGCAAGCTTGCCCTCAATATCGGTCGTAATGGTGAAGGCCTCATCAATCCAAGGCTGGACACACACCTTGAGAAGTACCTCTTTCTGTATGGCGACATCCACCTACTCTTTCAGTGCCCTTTCTCACTGCATCTTTTCCAGTTGTTGGGTGAGGATGAATGTCTACGCAGTTCCCCTGAAATTATCATACTATTCCTACAGTTTTCACACCTCTGTTTCTAGGCATTGTATGTTGGGGTCCTCCTGCAAGGATGTGAGGACGTCAAAAGCTTGGTCCAACATATCGATATAGTCCTGCACTGCCCATCCAATTTCTTCCAGTCCTATTTGAATCATGCTAACGCATTGTTCTCTAACATTCAGAGGAGTGGAAGGTTGTGCCTTTAGCAGCAGCTCAGCAATCTAGAGGTTCAGCTCCAGTTGTACTCGCGTTGTTTCCTTGCGCACACTTCAAACTCCACTTGCTAGAAAGTGGATCCGCATCTCTGTTGGTAGGTCTGTAGCGATGGAAAAATCTAGGACTTGTTGGCATGCTTCATCCACTATCTTCATGATCTATTGATTCTATGACACCAGTTCGTCCCGCTGCAAGCTGAGTTGTTCGATGTTGATCTTCTGCTCAATCATTACTTGGATCATGTGGTCCTCCCTGGCATGGAGCTCTATTTTGATTCCATCTTGCAGTTGATACAATGTATCTCACGAAAGGGGAGCCAAATTCAGGCCAAGTCCCTTGATCCTGCCCACCACGGCTTTGTTGTCCTCTTTCTCTGATGTTAGTGCTCCTTCTAGTAGCACTATGGTATTGGCCATCTTTGCACGTAGTAGCTGTTCCGCTGCTGATCTGCCTGTGGCACTATAGGTGGCTATTGTTCCTTCCTGTGGGGGGCGCACCTAGAGTTCCTGCAGTTGCGCCCTTAGGGCCCCCAACATAATCTGCTGCTCCGACATGGCTTCTTGGAGTGCTTCCTTGCTAACCTCGTGAGCCATGTCACCGATGTCGTAGAGGTCACCTTTTGTTAGTGTGATCGATTCGATTGCCAATTTGGATGCCTTAACCTTTTTTCGTGGACCCGATCTCTCCATGACACACGGCCTTTTTAGCTGGGTGCATGTTGTGCCCAGGTCCATGCCTTCTTCTGTGTCCTCTGTTCCCCATCCTGTAGACAAATTCTGGCCCTCCTTGTCCTGCATTGTGGTGGCCCCTGTTGCCTGCGCTATTGCTGCTGCTTCTGTGGCCTTTGCCTGCTCTACAGCTGCCTTCGCAGCCTTGCGGATAGCCCTTACCTCCACTAGCGCTTGTTCATTGCACCTTTGCTGGGCCAAATTCGTGACACGCAACTTGGTTGCATCCTTCTGCTTCTGTGCTACTGTTCTATCCATCTCCACCAGATCCGGGGTGCGCCACTCGAGGGGGAATGATTCTAGCACTAAAAATATCGCACCATCAATAGAGATGAAGGGGAGCTTGGTCAATTGCTGCACCGGGTCCTTATGCAACTTGATGTACACATTATGCATGTCCACCTTGAAGTCTGCAAAGCTCCGCAGACCGTTGTACACTGTGGGGGACAGAAGCGGTCATCTATTGATCCACATTCGGATGCTCGCCTCCATGAGAACCCAAAAGATCTTGGTCTCGCGAATCTGCTTGGTGTCCTTGGTGGCCCAGAGCAACGCATACTTTGCGGCCTTTGGTAAGTCTTGTTCAATACTAGGGAACTGACTATCCTCAGGCAGTTCCCCTATTACCAGTAAAATAGACAAGAGCAACCATGCATAGTGGAAGGACTTGCCCTACTCCTGGGTTTCTTTGTAGTTAGTCAGGAACTCCTCGTAGAGGAACTCGGCCTAATTGAATTGGACCCCCTCCATGCATTGTCTTTCCAGCGCAACTACCCGCACTGGTACCTCATCTCTAAGGCATTTTCTCATTACCTTCTTGGCCAGGAGTTGGGTGGCTACACACACCCCTTTATCTTTAATTTTGTTGATTACGTAACCCCTCGTTTTCTTCTCCAATTTGTATTTTTTCTTCATGGCCTCTGCAAGTGTCAAATCTCTGCTTTTTCCTACTATCACCGCGGGGTCCTTTCCATTACAGAGGAGCTAGGAAACCTATGGACGAGATCCGTCGTGATGGGAATAGGCTCCTCCAACCATAAGTACCCATCATGCACTAGGCAAAGCAGCTACTTGATGATGAAAATAATGATAGGCGCCAGAGAAAGTGTGGAATCCACAGCAGATGAAGTAATCTAGCCTTCTCCACACCGCACAGCCATTTCTATAGCTCTAGTGTTATGACTAACCCCTCCGTGCTCTGCTTCATGAGGCCCTCCCTCTCCAAGTGTGGGAACTTTTCACTATCTACAAGGTCCCAATCTTCAAACTTCATTGTTGGTACGCGATCCAGGTGTGAGCCCTCAAACACAATTCCATCGGGGAGGAGCGGGGTCTGGAGTGTTCTCTTAATGGCATCCAAGTCCTTGGGTATCTTGGCTTTCCCTTTTCGTGGAGGGATGTACTCGGGTAATTTCGCTACAGCGCACACCGGCTGGATTTCCTATTCCATGTCTTCTGCTACCTCTATCTCATCGATGAGAGCCTGTAGGTCGTCCTCCTCATCATCTATCTCAATGGTGACAGCCTTGCCCTTTTCTTCCATTGAAAGTTTACCGAACCGCAAATTCCTTAGGGACATGCGAACTAGTCCGCTACCTGCTTATCCTTCTTGGGCCTCATCGTCTAGGGCGATTTCGGGATTTTCAGCGTGACCCCAGTGTCTCCGAGAACATCATGTGCCGTGGGTTTCTGCATGGCCTCATCAATGGTTCCTTCTGCCGAGCCCAAACCTCTCCTAGTAGCCGTAATCCTATTTGAGTTGTCTGTGGCTGTTCGTGAAATTCGGGGCTCAAATTTCGCTTGGCGCTCAACACTCTGTGCTCTAATCAACTGCTTAAATCTCAAATAAACAAGTGTTGTCTTGTGGTTAGCCCCTGGATTTTTATAGCGCATTTTGAATTCAAATTTGACCGTTCCCCCTAATTTTGGGCCATCAATGCTTTCTTGGCGGCAGATTGCCTCAAATCTAGCCCTTAATTCGTGTCTTAAATGCCCGTTTCCCACTCCCTTTTACCTTAAATTGGACATCTCATCACGAACAGTGACACCAACGGTTACTTCCTAGCCTACCTTGTGTCATGCGGGCGCGAACCTTGTGTCATGTTGATTCTGCATGCATCTCCCTCATCGCGCAGCCCCCAAACAAACTCTTTTAGAGTCCTGCACTCTCTTTCAATTGTCTAGAGTGTTGAGATTGTGCTCCCTACAGCTAGTCAGGTGGTTGCACCACCTGTGCGAGATTTCAACTCGCCTTCCAGTATAGTTCACGGAACCTCCTCAATTACCTGCGCGAAGGCTGACGCCGTGCTTTCTACTGTATGTGATGCGCTCCCTTGGTTACTACGTTTGGTGAGGTGCGGTCATAGCCATGGTAGCAGAGTCATAAACTCTCAACAACAATCTTCTAATATAGTGGTATGATCATCCGTATCTTGATTTTTCATCCTTGGTTTATCGACGAGACATGCTTGGGTGATCTCGTTTTCCAGCCTCTTGATTTCAGCATCCATCCAAATGCTTTTCTTCCTCAATCGTACCTGGTCTTTTTCGAGTTTGTGAAGTCTAAGGTTCCCTTGTCGGATGGCTTCCTGAATCCTTATATGTTCGACCTCGCGTAGATGTGTGATTTATTCCTCCTAGTCATCGCGCATTGTCACAACTACGGGAGCCATTACGTGTGGATTCCTTTTTGTATTCTCTTCAGAAATTACGGTTTCCACTTTGTTCCATACCTTTGGAATCATCTCCACATTTAGGGTCTTGCACATGGTCCTATAGGCCCATCGAACCATTGTTACACGCAGGTCCCAATTAGTTTGTCTCGCTTGGTGAACCTTGTTCAGTACTCTGCACACCCTATTGAATGCTTTGTCATGGACAATTGGTAGAGTGTGCCGCCTTTCCTACTACTGTGGTTTGTTCTGATTCTCTAGTCTGGGGGTGGTATGCGCTTGTGCAGACTGTACAGTATATGTCTGTACCCATCGAGTGATCCAAAATGGATTTTGGATAAACTCCTAAGTCTAAGTGTTCCTCACAGAGGAAAATGAAAGTCCAAGGAATTTCCTGGACATAGCCCTATTGTATAGATCTTTTCATTTTGAATCTACTGCAACTTGAATGGGAAAAAATGGACTTAGGATGCAGAAGTTATCACCAAAAGAAGTTGCCCTTTGTTCTTTAGAAAAGGAGGAAAAATCCCCTAAAAATGAGCAAAAAACCCTTATAAAGCGAAATCGCATCAGAAAAAGGAAAAGGGAAGGACTTAAGCAGAGGTGGAAGAAACCATGATCCGCTGATTTGATCAATCGGGTCAGAGACAGACACATATGCGATATCAGGACCCTGGATCTAGCAATTGCGATCATGTGATACGTCGATCATCGATGATCGAATCGGAAAATTAGCATCGATGATGCATAGAACCCTGGGCCGAGTGACATTGCGATCGCCAATATCGGCGATCGCAAATCAATGACCCCTGATGCTGATAAAAAGGTCGGACCTAATAATTTTTCAAAGCCCGATTGTATAAAATTTTAGGTCCACGAATTCGGATTTTCACGTATTTCCCGTGTATTTGGGATTTTACCTAAAAAACATATGTGATGCGATAAGCGATGAATCCAGACACGTAAGGGTTTATAAATGAAAATGCATATTATTTGAAGTCCGACATAAAGCCATCCAGTGGCATTTTCAGTGTTTTAATGTATTTTTATAAATACAAAGGAAATGCGAATGGGGCAATATAACCCGGACCTGAAGGGGAATTTAGGCGCGATCTATATAGTTTGAGTTCCGTAAATATGGACTTCGGGTGGGCCTCAAGTGGTTAATGGTTTTGGGCTGGCTCCGCCCAATCCCATACAATGAACGACGTGTGGCTGGTGGAGGAGAGAGGAAAAACACCTTTTTGGGTCGGTAACCTCTGTATTCCTAAGCCGCTCAACATTGTATATGGACCGTTGGATCGGATATCATCTAGATCGACGATGGAGATTAAAACACCAGCCAAATACGAACCTGATATGATTATAGGGTGGATGTGATAAGTTTTCAAGTCCGATAAAAGGATTTTGTCGCATTTTCCAATGATTTCCCATGTATTTTTTATTTTACCCAATACACTAATGTGATGTGATATTATGCCTAATGGCAGACCCAATAGGGATTTAGGGGTGATTGAATGGAATTCCACGTTCGGAATATGCGTCCGATAGTGTATTTTCCATAAATCTCTGTGTAATGAAATTTTCTCCAATTTTTGGGTTTTTTCCTATGAAACAGCCCTGATCCCTTGTAATAGCTCCTTATCATCATTCCACGCTACAAGCAAGCATTTTGGTAGATGATGAGGTGTTTGAAAGCCACAAAGCTACAGAGCTAGGTGGCCAGTCGAACAAATAGCCCAGAGAGGCCACAGAGCCGTAGGGGAATGATTGAACGCAGGGGAATGGCTGGGGAAGCTAAAAAGACAGGAAAACACCTCAAAGGAGCCCAGAGAGTCCATTGAGAGAGATATGAATGTTGAAAATAGATGCAGAGTCAAGAGAGCAGAGAGAGAGCAAAAGGTACTATACAGAGCAGCTAAGGGAGTCACTTGGAGGTCAAATGAAAAGCCAGAAAGCTACAGAGAGCCAAAGAATCCAGATCTGAAAAGCCAGAGCTAGATCCAGAGCCAAGAGCCAAATCCAAGAGCTAGAGCTAGAGCTGAGAGCCAGAGCGAGAGCCAAGAGCCAAATCCAAGAGCCAGAGCTAGAGCCGAGAGCCAAAAAGCTGAGAGCTTCAAGAGCCAGGCATAAAATGGCCTCTAAACCCATTGTTTATGTATAAAACAATGGAGTTGAGCCAAGGGCTTGTAAAAGGACTTATACCATAATCCCAGAGAGCCTGGTTGAGTTGGTTAGAGCTCACGGAGACGTAGCCCAAGAGTTTTGGGTGAACTCCTAATTAAATTGTTGTCTTATGTGTGTTTGTTATTTGCTACATTGTTTCACTGTTATAGGTTTTATATCAGTCTAAGAAAATCAATTTACAGCACATAAACAGATTAAAACAACCATAACGATGCACCTTATTTTGAAGCACATTATTAATTCTGCATTGGTTAATCATAAGGACTTGGGAGTATTTAAGCTTTGGAAGTGGGAGAGGTTCTTGTAAGTTACACAAGAAGCCTAAGTGCCCCATTTTCAGATCAGGTGGTATCAGAGCTTGAGATTGATTGACCTCACCTTCAAAGAAGGTTATATCAGAATGCTTGATTGACAGAGCAAAGATTGTTTGTCTGAAAGGTGTTTAAACAGTCAGAGGTTGATTGTATGCTTGTATGCAGACTAACTCTTGTCTAAGTTTGTGAAGGTAAAGGGAAAGCTATTGATAGTTTAGCCCAGGAAAGGCAAGAAGGAAAAAGGGTTGAAGGCATTCTTCTATCCCAAAGGACCTCAAAGCAATCCTTGGAGCACAAGAGGTTTGTTGCAAAAGGTTTTTGAATAAGCTCCTTATTAATCTTGTTAGAATTTATTTTGTTCATTAGCATAATGGCTACTTCGACAAGTGAGTCCTCAAATTATTCTTTCTTAATCACAAAACTCTTTGATGAAGACATGAAGCAAGACTTGTCCACCATGATGGATATGGTGAGATAAATGTATGAGGATGGAAGAAAGAGTAGAATACTTAGAGATTATTTGAATTCCATGAAGGAAGAGCAGCAGTTTCTTATTGAAAAATTGCAGGAAATGGAGAGGCAACTTCATATTGCAAATATGAACCTGAGAAGGATGCATGAGTTAGAGACACAGCTCTTTGTTGCCCAAGAAGCCTTAGTCAAGTATCAGCTTGAAGAAGAGGTAAACCATTCCAGTTTGTCTTAAAATTCCTCCAAGAATGCTCATATTGGTTCTTTTGAAAAACATACCAAAGGCATAGGTTCCAAGCTAATGTCCAAGATAGGCTATGAAGGAAAAGGCTTGGGTAGACATGCACAAGGTATTTTTGAGCCAATAATGATTAAGGAAAGGCCCAAGTATTTGAGTCTTGGCTATGGACAAGCTTATGAAGAAAGTTCCAAAGCTTCCCTAAAGGCCATTAGAACAACTCCAAGAACGAGTTGCATTGCAAAGTGTGAAGATTGTATTCAGGAGGAATGCAATAGCTTGAAACATGATTTGCAGGATGCAGGTGTTCAGAAGCACACACTTGAACCAGAGAGATGGGGAGACTCTAACTGCCTTGAAGAGATTGATGGTGTACCAAAGGGAGCCACTTCTTCACTTGATTCACCTCCTCATGAAGGAAACAAAGGTGAAAGAGAAAGGTATAAACCTAGTTCTAAACATTTTCCTTTTGATTGTGCAAAGCATGATAAATTTCCACATATGTATGAGAAAAGAATTGCATGTTCCTTTTGTGGGTTGGCTAACCATAATGTTTCTATATGTTGGAAGAGAATGGTCACATACAGGAAAGTTTTGAAGGAAAAGAAGCAAGAAGCCAAAGGTCCATTAGACAAGGCAAATCATGTTGTCAAGAGGTTGTACATGCACTGCACTTACTGCCATAAGCAAGGACATCTTGTTGCAAAATGTTGGACACTGAATCCAACAATGCTTCCACCAAAGTTGAAGAAAGTGGAAAGAGAAGATGGCAGAAATGGAAAGAAAGATTCCATGAATGATGTGTCTCAGGATGATTCACATGATGATGCTGATGTGCAGACAAAGGTAGTACCTTTGAAAAGGATTGGTAAGAAACAGTTAGAGTTCTTATCTGATTAAGATTGCATGTCTATTGATGCATCTACATTACATTTCATTTCAGCTTTGAAATTATAGTGTGCTTAAGTGAAAGTTGAATGATGAAATGCATGCATGAGCAGGAGATGCATGAACACAGAGATGTTGATGATTTCCTTGTTTTTGAACATGTATGTGTAATTAACTTGTAGGGTTGATTTCTTTGACATGTATGTGATGCAATTTTGACTTGGGAGAAGTTAACTTGGTCTCCAAGGTAGAGATAATAATGAAGTGTTTCATCTTTTGAAAAGAGTCCTAATGGTATTTTTCTACATGCTTGACTTGAAGATTCATTTGTTTAAAGGCATGTTTTATGGGATTATTATCTAGTCCATCATTTGTATGTAGATGTAAGACATGGAGGTGTTCACATGTTGTGAAATCTGTTTCTTTTGTTGAATCGGGAGTTTAGGCCATCCAGTTGTTGTCTGTATTTTTGTTGTTGTTAACAGTTGTTGTTGACAGCTTTTCAAACAGATACAAATAAAAGTTTTGTGGAGTAGATGAACTTCACATTTGTTTGAGCCACCTTGGATCAATGATCAAGGTAAAGAAGTTCATACCACCTTCTATGACCATTTCAACAGAAGTTATGTAGAAGGCAAGGAGGAAGACAGTTCTTCCCAGGAGAACCAGCACATCTAGAAAGGGAAGCGGTCAAAGACTTTGGTTCAGAGGCACTATGCAAGGAAAGTGTGTGGAGGCTAAAAGAAGAGGGTGTTGTTACTCTCAGGTACTATTCAGATCAATATATCAGCGTTTTGGAGACCAAAAGTTCTTTTAGTGGGAAGGCATGATCCAAAATGGATTTTGGATAGACTCCTAAGTCTAAGTGTTCCTCGCAGAAGAAAATGAAATTCCAAGGAAGTACTTGGACATAGCCCCATTGCAGAGATCTTTTCATTCTGAATCTACTGCAACTTGAATGGGAAAAAATGGACTTAGGATGTAGAAGTTATCACCAAAAGAAGTTGCCCTTTGTTCTTTAGAAAAAGAGGAAAAATCCCATCAAAATGGGCTAAAAACCCTTATAAAGGGAAATCACATTAGAAAAATGCAAACGGAAGGACTTAAGCAGAGGTAGAAGAAATCCCGATCCACCGACCCGATCAGTCGGTTCAGAGACAGACACATATGCGATATTGGGACCCTGGATTTGGCGATTGCGACCATGTGATATGCCAATCGCCAATGATCAGATCAGCGATGCATAGAACCCTGGGCGAAGCAAAATTGCGATCGACGACCCCCAATGCCAATAAAAAGGTTGGACCCGATAATTTTTCAAAGCCCGATTGTATAGAATTTCAAGTCCAGGAATTCGGATTTTCACGTATTTCCCGTGTATTTGGGATTTTACCCAAAACACATATGCGATGCAATAAGCGATGAATCCAGACCTGAAAGGGTTTATAAATGCAAATGCATATTATTTGAAGTCTGCCATAAAGCCATTCGACGACATTTTCAGTGTTTTAATGTATTTTTATAAATACAAAGGAAATGCGGATGGGGCAATATAACCCAGACTCAAAGCGGAATTTAGGCTTGATCTATATAGTTTGAGTTCGGTAAAGAGGAATTTCGGGCAGGCCTGAAGCGGTGAATGGTTTTGGGCTGGCTCTGCCTGTTCCCATACAGTGAATGATGTGTGGCTAGTGGAGGAGAGAGGAAAACCACCTTTTCGGGCAAGTAATCTTTGTATTCCTAAGCCGCCCGAGATCGTGTATGGACTGTTGGATTGGAGATCATCCAAATCGACGGTGGAGATTATGACAGTAGCTAAAGATGGACCTAATATGATTATAGGGTGGATGCAATAAGTTTTCAAGTCCGATAAAACGATTTTTTCAGGTTTTTCAATGATTTCCCGTGTATTTGGGATTTTACCCAATACACTAATGCGATGTGATATAATGCCTAATGGCAGACCCGATAGGGATTTTAGGGGCGATTGAATGGAATTCCACATTCGGAATACGCGTCCGATAGTGTATTTTCTGGAAATCTCTGTGTAATGAAATTTTCTCCAACTTTTGGGTTTTTGCCTATGAAATAGCCTCGATCCTTGTAACAGCTCCTTATCATCATTCCATGCTACAAGCAGGTGTTTTGGCAGATGATGAGGCATTTGAAAGCCACAGAACTGTAGAGCCAGGTGGCCAGTCAAACAGACAGCACAGAGAAGCCACATAGTTGCAGGGGAATGATTGAACACAGGGAAATGGCTGGGGAAGCCGAAAATCTGGGAAAATACCTCAAAGGAGCCCAAAGAGCTCTATTGAGAGAGAGCTAAACGTTGAAAGTAGTTGCAGAGCTAAGAGAGCTGAGAGAGAGCGAAAGATACTACGCAGAGTAGCCAAGTGATAAGTTCCTATAGTCCTTTGACTACCTTGTTGTCGCACAACAGTTTCATGCATGTCTCCAGAAAGGTAGTGAGCATTGAAGGATCCATCCCTGGTTCTAGTTGATCCCTACTACCTGAAGTGGAGCCCTCTAGGAAGCTCTTCTTAGCTTCCATGAATGTCTCCTTCACGCGTTCTAAATCAAATTTGGTTTCCTTTGTAGGAGCCTTGTGAACCCACGCACTTTCTTCTCGCTGCTTCCCTTTATCTTCTCCCATGCTCGTACCGCTTTTGAGCATCATGTTTACATTTGGGTCTTCTTCATGCGGCTCAGACCTCATCATTTGTAAATTCTTGGTCGGAGGGGACTAGAGTACCCCCTTTTCGCGCATCCTTGATATCAGTGAAGGGTAGTGTTCTGCCTCATGATCAAACTGAGTATAGTACTGAAATGATATTCTTATCAGGTTTGTACAATCGCGGGCATAGTGCCCTGGCCCTTTGCAATTGTAACAAATTAGTTGTCTACGACCCCGTCCTGGTCCCATTCCACCTCAACCTCGACCGCGTCCCTGAAATCCAATGCACGTTATCCTTTCATTCAGCTAAAGGGCCCATGTTTGGTCTGCACCCTATAGATAGGAGTCCAATCCATCATTAGTTCATAGCTTTGGCAGGTGCACTCATCATGGCCTACCGACCTGCAGAAATTACAAAAAAATTGCTAGGACGTCTGCGTATACTTCTGAAACATATGACAATTGTCCATAGTGTGTTTTCCTCCTATCTGGTAGATCATGCACCATAGTGTAGATGCCACGCTCAGCCCTGCCTGTGCCTCTGGTCTTAACGGATTCAACCTCCTCCTACCAAGTAGTTCATGAACACTGGACAGTGGTCCATGTCGTGCCCTTGGCCCTTACATTTTATGCACCATACTTCCTCGCGCACCTCCGTCCGAGGTGTCCTGTCCTATTTCAAACTTTGCATTTCCAGACACAGATTCTACAATTGTGCGTGAATTTGTTGGACTCCCAACCCAAGGTCTTGTATAGGGGTCTCATGTAATCTTATTTCCATCTCCAACGCTTTGGCCTAGGTGGAAAGTTTTTGCTATGACAGCTCTGTCCTTAAGTGTGGCATAAGTGAGGCCACAAACCATGTGCGATGTTGTGCATCTGTTAACATCATATTGGCTTCACGGATCATACTCTTTAGCCTTTGGTCCAGATCCTAGGGGGTCTCGCCCGGGAGCATCGCGATCTCCTTAAACCCGATGATTGATTGTGTTTCTGATTTTGGCCTGCTAAATTCCCTATTCAACGCTGCCTGGATCTCTGCAATTCCTATGTTTCGATGGTCATTACAATGCTTGATATACCACATTAATGGATGATCTTACAACGTGCTCACCAGCATAGCCTTTTCAATATTTTCATCTAGGACACCCTATGCTTCCCATACTGCTCTTACCATGAACCAGAATTGGTCTGGATCTTTATTCCCTACTCCTCTGAATACTAGTAGTTTGATCGCACTCACCATACTGAACTACAGTGGTGGCAGAGGTGGGGTGGGTGGAGATGGAGGTGAGGAGGGTGAGATGGGTGGCAATGTGGGTGGAGGTGGTAAACGTGGAATACACTACCTTATCAGACTGACCCCGCTCCTTGGAGAAACTTTCGCGAGCCTCTTCCTTACTTTCCCACAAGGGTTAAATCAAGCGGCTGGTTTCCAACTCTTCACTACTTTCACTTCTGTAGATCTTCTCACTCCGCATAGTCCCAAACATTAATTTATCCACATAACCCGCTTTTCACATAATAGCATCTTAATCCAAGTGTTCAAATATTTAATATACTTATCTTGCGGTCCCTTGAGAAACCCTTGCTCCGCCTCACTGTAGCTAATAGTTGTGTTGACCGTGAACTCAGTGTTAAATCCTCCTATTATTCAGTCGATCCAATGGTCCACAACTCGCGATATCTTATCTCCTGACACTTCTAGTCTGCACACTAATTCCGAAGTCCACATTATTGGTTTGTCAATCCTAAACCTTCCCTGGCTATCTGCTAACTTCGCGATCCACTCATATAGCTCAGAAGGAAAGGATGCAAAGAAAATTTCATGGATTTCCGTAAACAAGAAGCACTCTAACCACTATTCCTTAGATACTCGTGGATTTCGGTTTTCCTACGTCGCGAACTCGTGAATCTTCTTATCCAACCACTCTTTAATTTCTTTCTTTGTTGGATTCCAGTGGCACAACATCAGACATCCTTTATGCAAATCCTGGACCCGGCAACGGAACCATTTGTTGGATTGTATGGGCATGACCCAGGTTCAGAGGTGATTTAGCCAATAAAATCCTAGTACTACTAGCCCATTTGGCAATAGTCCGCGAAGCGCGAATTGAGGTCTCACCCAAAGTAGTATGGGAGGGTGCTAGAACTAGATTTATGCACCCTGGGGATGTCTGATGAGATTTTGGATGTCCATGGTTGGACCCATTGCTACACGCACTTACTATCCCTTTGCAACCTGCGATGCTGCTTCCGCACATCCCTACTCATGGCGCAACCCATATAATACCCAAGTCCCTTACTATTTAATCTATTATTATCTAATTACTTAACTTGTTTATGTAAGACTAACGATTATTACAGCATATTCAGCAATCATATCAGTGTGCGCGATAGATAAAATAGTATAAACGTAAAGAAGACAATGCACAGTAGGTACACAGAAATAGGAATTAACTTCTCTTTATTAATCTTCAATCCATATTACAGACTCGACACCGCCCTGCGCACTCAACTGCAGGGGTCGGCGCACTTAGCTGCGGACTCTACTAGGCCTCTGTGCACTTAGTTGCAAAACCTCTTCCTACTACTACGACCCAATACACTTAGAATCTTACTCTAAACTCGAACCATTCATCTTCTTCTCTCTTATTCCTTAGCTATCTTTACACCTAGAGCCTCGCTCTTATTTATACAATCTCATGGTCCGCGGACCATGGGTAGGTTGACATGACTTTACATTACATTACAATATTTTAGGGCGGACAGCCCTATGACTTAACCTATACTTTGCGCTCCGCACCCGCAGTTCATGGAGTCTTACAAAACCTTTGACCAAAACTTGGGCTTTAAGCCCCAAAACATGTTGTGGGGGGATTCCATGCCCAACGGGCCCCCAACACAATCATCGTGACTCATCCCGAGTCACTCTACTGGTGTAGCGACCTTGGCACGGAGCCCCTCCAACTGGTCCTGTACTACTCGGAGGTCCACGGCGCACTATTCTGCAGTTTGTTGGACCTGCTGCATGTGCTCTTCCGATGCTTCTTTGTGGGGATCCGCTACCTGCCTTAGCGCATATAGTCCTTGCATATGTGCAAGCTTGCCCTCAATATCGATCGTAATGGTGAAGGCCTCATCAATCCAAGGCTAGACGAAGCCTTGAGAAGTGCCTCTTTCTATCTGGTGGCATCCACATGCTCTTTCAGCGCCCTTGCTTGCTACATCTTTGCCAGTCGTTTGGTGAGGATGACTGTCTATGCAATTCCCTTGACATTATCATACTGTTCCTACAGTTCGCATGCCTCTATTTCCAGGCGTTGTATGTTGGGGTCCTCCTGCAAGGATGTGTGGACGTCAAAAGCTTGGTCCAACATACCAATACAGTCCTGCATTGCCTATCCATTTTCTTTCAATCATGTTTGAATCACGCTAATGCACTGTTCTCTAACTTTAGGAGGAGTGGAAGGCTATGCCTTCAGCCATAGCTTAGCAATCTAGAGGTTTAGCTCCAGCTATACTTGTGTTGTTTCCTTGCGTGCGCTTCGGACTCCACTTGCCAGATAGTGGATCCGCATCTCTGTTGGTAGGTTTGCGGTGATGGACAACTCTGGGACTCACCAACATGCTTCATCCACAATCTTCATGATCTGCTAATTTTGTGACGCTAGTTTGTCCCACTGCAGGCTGAGTTATTCGATGTTGATCTTCTTCTCACTCATTATGTGGATCACGCAGCCCTCCCTAGAGCGGAGCTCTGCTATGATGCCATCTTGTAGTTGATACAATGTACCTCACGGAAGAGCAGCCAAATTCAGGCCAAGTCCCTTGATCCTGCCCACCGCGGCTCTGTTGTCCTCTTTCTCTATTGTTAGTGCTCCTTTCGATAGCACTATGGTATTGTCCATCTTTGCGCGTAGTAGATATACCGTTGCTGATGTCCCTGTGGTGCCATAGGTGGCTACTATTCCTTCCTATGGGGGCCACACCTGGATTTCCTACCGCTGCACCCTTAGGGCCCCCAACACAATCTGTTGCTCCGACATGACTTCCTAGAGCGCTTCCTTGGTGACCTCGGGAGCCATGTCGCCGATGTCGTAGAGGTTGCCTTCTGTTACTATGATCATTTTGATGGCCAATTTGGATGCCTTGACCTTTTTTCGTGGACCCGATCTCTCCATGATGCATGCCCTTTTTAACTGGGTGGACATTGTGCCTAGGTCCGCGCCTTCTTCTATGTCCTCTGTTCCCTGTCCTGTAGACAAGTTCTGGCCCTCCTCATCTTGCGTTATGGTGGCCCCTATTGCCTGCGCTACTATTACTGCTTCGGCAGCCTTTGCCTACTTTGCAGCTACCTTCGGTGCCTCGCAGATATCCCTTACCTCTGTGGTCGCTTATTCATTGCGCCTTTGCTGGGCCAACTTCGTGACATGCAACTTGGTTGCATCATTCTGCTTACGTGTTGTTTTTCTATCCATCTCCGCCAAATCCGGGGCACACCACTTGGGAGTCCATGATTCTAGCACTGAAAAGATCGCATCATCAATAGCGATGAAGGGGATCTTTTTCCATTGCTACGTCGAGTCATTACGGGCCTTAATGTACACATTATGCATGTCCGCCTTGAAGTCTGCAAAGCTTTGTAGACTGGTGTACACTGTGTGGGATAGGTGCGGTCATCTGTTGATCCACATCCAGTGCTCACCTCCATGAGCACCTAGAAGATCTTGGTCTTGCGAATCCACTTGGTGTCCTTGGTGGCCTAGAGTGATGCATACTTTGCGGCCTCTGGTAAGTCTTGTTCAATACTAGGGAACTGACTATCCTCAGGCAATTCCCCTATTACCAGTAAAACAAACAAGAGCAACCACGTGTAGTAGAAGGTCTTGCCCTACTCCTGGGCTTCCTTGCAGTTAGTCAAGAACTCCTTGCAGAGGAACTCAGCCCAATTGAATTGGACCCCCTTCGTGCATTGTTCTACACGGCAGTGTCACAAGGATGGCTAGGTGAAATCACTCTTCACAGCTGTTCCTCAAAATAGGTAAACAATCATATGGAGGTGAACGATTGGCCAAATGGAATGGAGGTGGTGGGTGCAAACACGACCAAGGCTTTTTATGGCTAATAAATTTACGGTCACAATGGTTATTTACCGGGATTGGGTTCATTTTTTAAAGAGCTTGAATGCGCCAAAACACTGCTCAATGCTTATGTTTATTTTTTAACGAGCATGAATTCCGCGTTAAAACTGATCGGATCTCGCTTTTCTATTTTTTAACGAGCATAAATTCCGCAGTAAAACTGCTCGAATCTCGCTTTTCTATTTTTTAACGAGCATAAATTCCGCGGTAAAACTGCTCGATAATACCAGTCATAAGATAAGAAATGTCTCCTGTGAGATAGCTATTTTTTATGGAGCTTTATCTCACGAAGCTATGCTCCTCATATCCTTTCTTTATGCAAGTTTGGAAACGGCTAATCCTACGAGTTTAAAGGGTTAGACCTACAGGTTTAAAGGGAGGACCTAAAAATTTAAAAAATAAATAGTCGTCCCTTGCTTGCACTCCAAAAGGTTGCATGCCCCCAAGTGTAAGGTATAATTTCAAGACTGCCCCTACTTATCCGATAAAACATTTGTTTTAAAGGGTGAGGCTTGCCTCTTTCTGGTTACCCAAAGATTGTTTTGTTAACACCATCAAACGAAAACATCTCCTCGGCACTGTCTACCGAAGTAGACAATGGTGAATGACCCTGTTCCGTCAAACACATAACCTTGACAAAATAATCATGTTCTAGAACAACCCCTCTTCCATCCACGGACGGGGTACGGACTAGTCATATTCTCCCGCGGAAATTCTACCTTATACCCAAAGTTTCCTCTGCCCGAAGCAGACCAGGATGCATGCCCCCTGGGTTCCAGTCCCATCTTTCCGAATCACTCGCACTCATCGGGAAGGAGGACTGGGGGTGGAGAAATTTCTTGGGTGAATAGACCATTCAGGGTTGGTATTTGACTATTTGCGATGCGTGATCCTGGAAATGAAAGTTGGTCTACGAGCTTGACCATTCTTCCTTCGTGTGGAAAACACATTACTCTAAAGAGTGAGGAGACTATAGCTCCCATGCAATATATATAGTCTCGTCCAAGGAGTAGGTTATAATCCAAGGGTCCTTGAACAACCATCACATTCATCTGAACGGTCTTCCCTTTCAACGTAACAGGTACATTGGGGAGGATCCCTAACGGTCAACTGGTTCCTTTATCAAAACCCGAGAGATTTCTTATCTCAGGAAAAAGCTCCGGGGAACCCAGTGCTTTCCAAGCAATAGAGGAAAGGATACTCACAGATGCCCCTTCATCAATGATAGTTCCAGTCATTACCATCCTGTAAATTTGGACTATGATTTTGAATGGTATACTGGCTGGTAACCGGGGTCTGCCTAGTTGGTTCCAATCAAAGGATACAACCAGGTTGCTTGGTGGTGGGACCGAATACACGGTCGGATATGACCTTGACGATGTTCCTTCCTGCGATAAAGGAATGGGTGCATTGCCCTGATGCTCATCAGAGTCGGTGTTGATGAAAAGAATCTGGATGGTGTCATCCTTATTCTCTTCAGTGAGGGTGTCATTTGAAGATGAATCTTCATTGACGGTGTCATTTGAAGATGAAACCTCTGAAGGCAGAACCGGGTCAACTGCCGTATCGACCTTTAGACTTTCATCTGGTCTGGATTCAGTAGGTTCACTTTCAATGACTGACACTTCAGCTGACCACTTGAGCGGGCCAGCTGTATTTTCAACCAACGAAGGACTTGGCACGAGTTTTTTGTATCCAGGAGGAAGTCTCAACGGTGAAACCGGGCGATCTTCCAAAACTCTCTTCGCTTCGTCTAAGAAGGGACAACGGTGGATGGCGTGATCGCCTTCACACAGTCTGCAGGGGGATCTTGCTCCCCCTCTTTGTCTTGAACCTTCACTTTCGCTGGTTGACGTAAGCGATCAACATGGCTATCAGAGGTTGATGCCCCCGAATTGTGCAAACGAGGGGACCAGTCCCTTAGTATCCGGGGAATACAGGGACAATCTCTATGGAAGTGGTCTCCTCTACATATGACACATGGCGATTTAGGCCCGGTCTGTGCTGTGTGTGGATTTTTGTCAGATGTCTTTTGCTTGCCCCCAGTTGCCTTAGGCTCCTTCTTCTTCTTCTCCTTCTTCTTCTTCTCCTTCTTCTCCATGGGAGCTTGGCTTTTGCCGGCTCTACCTTGCGAAGATGAAGGATTAGAGGAAGAGTTATAGGAAGTAGAAGGCTGGTGGGCAGCTCTAGACTGATCTAACTGTTGACTCGACTGTTCAGGAACCATGGTGTTCTGAACTACATTAGTTGAGAATAGCCAGATTGGCAGGCCAATTGTCAGTCCTGGAAGCGACAATGTGGCCATGTGGGGCGCACCAACTTCTCCCCAAGAGGAGAAAGGACTAGGATTTCCATCCTGTGGAATTCCTTGGTTGGGGCGTTCCATGTTCTCAACCTACAGATCAACGCGGGAATTGGAGGTGATTATGTTCCGTTTAAAATAAATTTTATAACGACGCTTTAGACACAACTTGCTTTTTCACTTTTTAAGAGTCGAGAAAAAGCTAAAGATGACTCTAGTCTCCTTCGATGTTTTAACGAGCCCGAAGTGACAAATGCTCGGATGGACTTTTTCAGTTATAGAGTTTGAAAAAGGCCAAAAGAAACTGCTCTGGAGTTCTAGGCAGAGGGTGTGCCAAACTTTTCGCAAAACCACAGAATACGTTTTACGGTACGAGTGGTCGATCTTCGTGAATGCTGTGTTCACTGCATTGCGATCAGTAGGGCGGCCGACACAGTTTCCTATTGGATAAAGGCTTTGTTCCTATAGGGGTCTCCCAATATATACGCGACGGTACGTGGGAGCACAAGTCCGTATTGATACTTATCGCTTCACCATGGAGGAATCACCCAACCACTCAACGCTAAGATATCACGTTTAACAACGCCGGAACACGTCTCTAGCTTAGACCTCTATGTGTTTGCGTTATGTTTCAATGCGTTGTTATGTAAATTCAATTTATTTTAAGGTTGATCTTGTTTAGCAGTTTGCCTTTATGGATCACCACGAGATGTATGATAACACTCCTAAATGCAGTCTAAGATGATAAGCAAGCTTTTCAATCTTTCAACTTTGAAAATCTTAACTACTGAGGGAAAAGAAAGATAACATCTTTTCACACAGATCATAGAGCACACACTAATGCACTTTTCCCTAAATCAACATGCAAACTGTCATAATGCACATGCACAATGCAAGTATTTCTTTTCTCTTTCTTAATGTTTGTGCGACACAAAAAGAAAGCTGTTGTATAACTTTGAATTCAATTTCAAGTGAAAGCAAACAAGCTTGTCCAAAATCAAAAGACACCTTAAGATTTACTTGTTTCGACACTAGAAATATATAAACTCAAACCATATGACGAAAGCAAAAGCTCAATCAGCTATGAACAACAAACAAACTAACTCTTAAGATCAAAACGACACTTTATCACAGGTCTAGATCTAAGAGGTCACAGCAAGACTAGTTCACTTTCGTTATGGGAAACTGTAAATGATGTAAGAAATACACAAAGAACAAATACAGTTTCTTTATACAACCGAGGCGGAATAGTGGCAAGGAAAGTTGGTTTCAGATAGGCACATTGACTGGTAACAGGCAGCAAAAACAAGGGTGAAAACAGGGCAAGAAACAGCAGGAAACCCCAGTAGCACAAGGCAAGACTGGTCCAGCGCAGGTGGGACACTGTCTGTTTGACTTTCAGCGCAGGTAGCCCCTTCGGGAACTGCGCTGAAATGCAGACAGCCTTCACAGCAGTTGCACTGAAGAATGAAACTTTCGTTTTTCTTGGTTTCCGGGTCACAGATTGCTCAAAAATTCACAGTTTTTGGCCAAATCAGAAGCTATCAGTCAAGGACACACTAAGGGATGACAAGGAGGATGAAAAGCTATCACTAAGAGCTTATTAGAGTCCTTGTGGATCAGCTCTTCAAATCATAAACTTGCCCAGAAACTGAGCTAGAGTAGCTGCCCTCTACTTTGCATTTGAAAGATCCAAATGCAGTTCGATTCGGTACTCCCTTTGTTTATGAAATGAATAGCAAAAAACACAAACAACCAACAAGATACGATCCCCAGCGGAGTCGCCAATTTGTTGTTGGGAAAAGTATCCAATACGGAATGACCCTATCCCACTCTAAGGGTGATAGTACCTCAGCAACAACCGAATGCAAAGCTATTCAAGATTACTTCTTTATGAGATGTAAGAGAGGGGAGAAAGAGATCCACTAACCGTTGTCTTCCGCTAATGTTTGATCCAATCTTCTCTCCTTGTTGCTTGCTCCCAGCTCCTTGCTCTTTCACTGGCCCAGCTACACAAAGATCCTGCAAAAGCACAAGAAAGGGAAACTACAAGAAGCATACATCCATAATTGATTCAAGGATTAGAATAAATCAAATATACAAGCATCAATACGCCACAGAGACACATGCATATAGAAGAACCTCAAATGCTTTATTAATGGAAGAAGTAAAGTTCTGAGAGTGTTACAACCATAATAGGCCCAATCCAGCAACACCTCCCAGCAGAAAGAAATCTCCTCTTCACCTCCCTCAAAGCAATCACCCAATAGTTCTATACTCAAACCAACAGCACTTCCTTACATTCACAAGATTCCAGCCTCCCTAGACCTCATGAGAGAGCTCTATATATAGGAGTTTTGGAGAAAGGATGAGTCAGCTTGAGTTTGGCATGAAGCTGACTAGTGTCCTCTCCCACTTCAGTTATACTTCAGTTCTTGAGTCCACTTGGAGTTTCTTGCTTCCACTTGGAGATCTAGATCCTCTTACTCATCACAAGGCGAATTCCCTGATCCAAGTGTCATTTTGGAAGCTTCCTGGGCATTTGACACCTTGCAGAATGACTGTGCCACTTGGCCAATCTCGCCCAGCGCAGGTAGCCTTCATTAGAGTTGACATTCAGCGCAGGTACAGAGTGGAGCAGTTGACATTCAGCGCAGATGCTCAGTGGGGCAGTTGACATGATCCAGAATTAGCTTGTTTTTGAGTGTTTTCAGGTGGAGAACTGATATTTAGTGCTGTGGTTTGCTGACCTTGTTCCTCTAGGGGTAGGAACAACCTGTTTAGGGACTTTGGATCCCTTAGATTATCGACATTTCATGCTTCATGCTGTAAGGCACAAAAATGTCTATAACAGTTGCCCCCTAAAGTATGAGGTCGTTTATCGGGTGAAATGCTTTATCAAGAGGATCCGAAGTTCATTCAATCGCTGAGAGGTGCCCTGTAATAAGATACAATACAATACATTATTTTTCATTCTGCTTTCATGATCTAGCTGAGGCGGGCATTCCCATGCTCAGCTTTATAAATTCATTTTGGTACATAGAACAGACGATCGTCTGATGGTAGACTGATAATTCTCTGCTGAAATTATCATCCTTTGAGTAGGATGATCATCTGCTGCAATGATGTACATATCAAATGTCTTTATATTTCCTGAATATATATCGCAGCCCGGATGGATGAAACTAGATTCGGGGTCTTCAAACTCGTTCGATCTTCACTCTAAGTACAAGTCGATCCATGTGAGAATTGCGCTGAAGTCGAACATGGAAAGACATCGCTTGATTACCGGTCAATAATGTAAACCGTTAACAAGCGCGAGAGGAATCACCAATAATGACAATGACCCTCAAGGTACTGCAGTACAATTTACGTGGTGTGAATAAAGGACTTGGCGTCGAACACCACGCAAAATCTTCTGGTCGAAGGTCATTGATGTATACCTGTCGCCGGAAGTGAGAAACTTGCCATTGAGGCATGCAAGCTTCAAAGTACTGAGGGGGGTGTTCCTAGATCAACTTCTTGGATAATGAGCTGAAGTCGACAAGAAGCGATCCGTCAAAGGAGGGCCTTAATGAATCCCACATCAGTGACACGGAACGGAGCTAATGATTTTAGTGGAGGTGAAAACAATCTGTGAAATATGATTCAGGGTGGCGATCATGGGTGGATGAAGGATAATGTATGGCAGTGGATGGGACACGGTTGACTCTTTCTGAACAACATCTCTTGAACATATAACGACACTGATGTGATGGATCGGTAGCATTACCCCAAATGTGGATGGTTTGGCGAGGACCATGGTGATGAGACCGGTGAATGAAAACAACCCAACCCGATGTGATACGGAGGACAAAGTGTCATGTTCAAGAGCGACTTGCTACCATTAAAGCTTTGAGGTTCTCCCAATTTTTCCCCAGTCATTTCTGACCAGTACCTCTTTATTTTTGTCAAGCTTGAGGAGGATAACATATGCTTGTTCTATAACCTGCCCTTCGGGCAAGCCCATCGCTATGTTTTAACGAGCCTAGCGATAGGGAAACTTGTTCTCGTCTAAAGACAAGTTTGTCGCTATTTAATCATTTTAACGAGTCTAACGACAAGGAAAACTCGGTCCTTTTCATTTTTAGAGAGTCTGAAAAGGTACAGAAAGTTAACTCCAAAATTCCTTTTTCGTCATCTAATCCCTTAAGTCCGAAAAAGTATAAAACAATACAGAAGGGATGAGTTTTCGATAACTTTAACGAGCCGAATAAAACAAGCGCTCGACCTTTTTGTGCAATAATCCCTCAGGTCCAAAAAGATTAAAATCTAGAGGAGGGATAGCTCTTCCGGTCATTTTAACGAGCTGGAAGGCCAAAACTCGGCAAACTTTTCATATTTTACGAGTCAGATGAAAAGAGCTCAAAGAAGACTCGTCTTTTGAGGAACGAGTGATAAACAGGGATAGCAACAGATTCCAGGTACAGGTTGGAATTTTCCAATCACGGCAGTGTCACAAGGATGGCTAGGTGAAATCACTCTTCGCAGCTGTTCCTCAAAATAGGTAAACAATCATATGGAGGTGAACGATTGGCCAAATGGAATGGAGGTGGCGGGTGCAAACACGACCAAGGCTTTTTATGGCTAATAAATTTACGGTCACAATGGTTATTTACCGGGATTGGGTTCATTTTTTAAAGAGCTTGAATGCGCCAAAACACTGCTCAATGCTTATGTTTATTTTTTAACGAGCATGAATTCCGCATTAAAACTGATCGGATCTCGCTTTTCTATTTTTTAACGAGCATAAATTCCGCAGTAAAACTGCTCGAATCTCGCTTTTCTATTTTTTAACGAGCATAAATTCCGCGGTAAAACTGCTCGATAATACCAGTCATAAGATAAGAAATGTCTCCTGTGAGATAGCTATTTTTTATGGAGCTTTATCTCACGAAGCTATGCTCCTCATATCCTTTCTTTATGCAAGTTTGGAAACGGCTAATCCTACGAGTTTAAAGGGTTAGACCTACAGGTTTAAAGGGAGGACCTAAAAATTTAAAAAATAAATAGTCGTCCCTTGCTTGCACTCCAAAAGGTTGCATGCCCCCAAGTGTAAGGTATAATTTCAAGACTGCCCCTACTTATCCGATAAAACATTTGTTTTAAAGGGTGAGGCTTGCCTCTTTCTGGTTACCCAAAGATTGTTTTGTTAACACCATCAAACGAAAACATCTCCTCGGCACTGTCTACCGAAGTAGACAATGGTGAATGACCCTGTTCCGTCAAACACATAACCTTGACAAAAGAATCCTGTTCTAGAACAACCCCTCTTCCATCCACGGACGGGGTACGGACTAGTCATATTCTCCCGCGGAAATTCTACCTTATACCCAAAGTTTCCTCTGCCCGAAGCAGACCAGGATGCATGCCCCCTGGGTTCCAGTCCCATCTTTCCGAATCACTCGCACTCATCGGGAAGGAGGACTGGGGGTGGAGAAATTTCTTGGGTGAATAGACCATTCAGGGTTGGTATTTGACTATTTGCAATGCGTGATCCTGGAAATGAAAGTTGGTCTACGAGCTTGACCATTCTTCCTTCGTGTGGAAAACACATTACTCTAAAGAGTGAGGAGACTATAGCTCCCATGCAATATATATAGTCTCGTCCAAGGAGTAGGTTATAATCCAAGGGTCCTTGAACAACCATCACATTCATCTGAACGGTCTTCCCTTTCAACGTAACAGGTACATTGGGGAGGATCCCTAACGGTCAACTGGTTCCTTTATCAAAACCCGAGAGATTTCTTATCTCAGGAAAAAGCTCCGGGGAACCCAGTGCTTTCCAAGCAATAGAGGAAAGGATACTCACAGATGCCCCTTCATCAATGATAGTTCCAGTCATTACCATCCTGTAAATTTGGACTATGATTTTGAATGGTATACTGGCTGGTAACCGGGGTCTGCCTAGTTGGTTCCAATCAAAGGATACAACCAGGTTGCTTGGTGGTGGGACCGAATACACGGTCGGATATGACCTTGACGATGTTCCTTCCTGCGATAAAGGAATGGGCGCATTGCCCTGATGCTCATCAGAGTCGGTGTTGATGAAAAGAATCTGGATGGTGTCATCCTTATTCTCTTCAGTGAGGGTGTCATTTGAAGATGAATCTTCATTGACGGTGTCATTTGAAGATGAAACCTCTGAAGGCGGAACCGGGTCAACTGCCGTATCGACCTTTAGACTTTCATCTGGTCTGGATTCAGTAGGTTCACTTTCAATGACTGACACTTCAGCTGACCACTTGAGCGGGCCAGCTGTATTTTCAACCAACGAAGGACTTGGCACGAGTTTTTTGTATCCAGGAGGAAGTCTCAACGGTGAAACCGGGCGATCTTCCAAAACTCTCTTCGCTTCGTCTAAGAAGGGACAACGGTGGATGGCGTGATCGCCTTCACACAGTCTGCAGGGGGATCTTGCTCCCCCTCTTTGTCTTGAACCTTCACTTTCGCTGGTTGACGGTAAGCGATCAACATGGCTATCAGAGGTTGATGCCCCCGAATTGTGCAAACGAGGGGACCAGTCCCTTAGTATCCGGGGAATACAGGGACAATCTCTATGGAAGTGGTCTCCTCTACATATGACACATGGCGATTTAGGCCCGGTCTGTGCTGTGTGTGGATTTTTGTCAGATGTCTTTTGCTTGCCCCCAGTCGCCTTAGGCTCCTTCTTCTTCTTCTCCTTCTTCTTCTTCTCCTTCTTCTCCATGGGAGCTTGGCTTTTGCCGGCTCTACCTTGCGAAGATGAAGGATTAGAGGAAGAGTTATAGGAAGTAGAAGGCTGGTGGGCAGCTCTAGACTGATCTAACTGTTGACTTGACTGTTCAGGAACCATGGTGTTCTGAACTACATTAGTTGAGAATAGCCAGATTGGCAGGCCAATTGTCAGTCCTGGAAGCGACAATGTGGCCATGTGGGGCGCACCAACTTCTCCCCAAGAGGAGAAAGGACTAGGATTTCCATCCTGTGGAATTCCTTGGTTGGGGCGTTCCATGTTCTCAACCTACAGATCAACGCGGGAATTGGAGGTGATTATGTTCCGTTTAAAATAAATTTTATAACGACGCTTTAGACACAACTTGCTTTTTCACTTTTTAAGAGTCGAGAAAAAGCTAAAGATGACTCTAGTCTCCTTCGATGTTTTAACGAGCCCGAAGTGACAAATGCTCGGATGGACTTTTTCAGTTATAGAGTTTGAAAAAGGCCAAAAGAAACTGCTCTGGAGTTCTAGGCAGAGGGTGTGCCAAACTTTTCGCAAAACCACAGAATACGTTTTACAGTACGAGTGGTCGATCTTCGTGAATGCTGTGTTCACTGCATTGCGATCAGTAGGGTGGCCGACACAGTTTCCTATTGGATAAAGGCTTTGTTCCTATAGGGGTCTCCCAATATATACGCGACGGTACGTGGGAGCACAAGTCCGTATTGATACTTATCGCTTCACCGTGGAGGAATCACCCAACCACTCAACGCTAAGATATCACGTTTAACGATGCCGGAACACGTCTCTAGCTTAGACCTCTATGTGTTTGCGTTATGTTTCAATGCGTTGTTATGTAAATTCAATTTATTTTAAGGTTGATCTTGTTTAGCAGTTTGCCTTTATGGATCACCACGAGATGTATGATAACACTCCTAAATGCAGTCTAAGATGATAAGCAAGCTTTTCAATCTTTCAACTTTGAAAATCTTAACTACTGAGGGAAAAGAAAGATAACATCTTTTCACACAGATCATAGAGCACACACTAATGCACTTTTCCCTAAATCAACATGCAAACTGTCATAATGCACATGCACAATGCAAGTATTTATTTTCTCTTTCTTAATGTTTGTGCGACACAAAAAGAAAGCTGTTGTATAACTTTGAATTCAATTTCAAGTGAAAGCAAACAAGCTTGTCCAAAATCAAAAGACACCTTAAGATTTACTTGTTTCGACACTAGAAATATATAAACTCAAACCATATGACGAAAGCAAAAGCTCAATCAGCTATGAACAGCAAACAAACTAACTCTTAAGATCAAAACGACACTTTATCACAGGTCTAGATCTAAGAGGTCACAGCAATACTAGTTCACTTTCGTTATGGGAAACTGTAAATGATGTAAGAAATACACAAAGAACAAATACAGTTTCTTTATACAACCGAGGCGGAATAGTGGCAAGGAAAGTTGGTTTCAGATAGGCACATTGACTGGTAACAGGCAGCAAAAACAACGGTGAAAACAGGGCAAGAAACAGCAGGAAACCCCAGTAGCACAAGGCAAGACTGGTCCAGCGCAGGTGGGACACTGTCTGTTTGACTTTCAGCGCAGGTAGCCCCTTCGGGAACTGCGCTGAAATGCAGACAGCCTTCACAGCAGTTGCACTGAAGAATGAAACTTTCGTTTTTCTTGGTTTCCGGGTCACAGATTGCTCAAAAATTCACAGTTTTTGGCCAAATCAGAAGCTATCAGTCAAGGACACACTAAGGGATGACAAGGAGGATGAAAAGCTATCACTAAGAGCTTATTAGAGTCCTTGTGGATCAGCTCTTCAAATCATAAACTTGCCCAGAAACTGAGCTAGAGTAGCTGCCCTCTACTTTGCATTTGAAAGATCCAAATGCAGTTCGATTCGGTACTCCCTTTGTTTATGAAATGAATAGCAAAAAACACAAACAACCAACAAGATACGATCCCCAGCGGAGTCGCCAATTTGTTGTTGGGAAAAGTATCCAATACGGAATGACCCTATCCCACTCTAAGGGTGATAGTACCTCAGCAACAACTGAATGCAAAGCTATTCAAGATTACTTCTTTATGAGATGTAAGAGAGGGGAGAAAGAGATCCACTAACCGTTGTCTTCCGCTAATGTTTGATCCAATCTTCTCTCCTTGCTGCTTGCTCCCAGCTCCTTGCTCTTTCACTGGCCCAGCTACACAAAGATCCTGCAAAAGCACAAGAAAGGGAAACTACAAGAAGCATACATCCATAATTGATTCAAGGATTAGAATAAATCAAATATACAAGCATCAATACGCCACAGAGACACATGCATATAGAAGAACCTCAAATGCTTTATTAATGGAAGAAGTAAAGTTCTGAGAGTGTTACAACCATAATAGGCCCAATCCAGCAACACCTCCCAGCAGAAAGAAATCTCCTCTTCACCTCCCTCAAAGCAATCACCCAATAGTTCTATACTCAAACCAACAGCACTTCCTTACATTCACAAGATTCCAGCCTCCCTAGACCTCATGAGAGAGCTCTATATATAGGAGTTTTGGAGAAAGGATGAGTCAGCTTGAGTTTGGCATGAAGCTGACTAGTGTCCTCTCCCACTTCAGTTATACTTCAGTTCTTGAGTCCACTTGGAGTTTCTTGCTTCCACTTGGAGATCTAGATCCTCTTACTCATCACAAGGCGAATTCCCTGATCCAAGTGTCATTTTGGAAGCTTCCTGGGCATTTGACACCTTGCAGAATGACTGTGCCACTTGGCCAATCTCGCCCAGCGCAGGTAGCCTTCATTAGAGTTGACATTCAGCGCAGGTACAGAGTGGAGCAGTTGACATTCAGCGCAGATGCTCAGTGGGGCAGTTGACATGATCCAGAATTAGCTTGTTTTTGAGTGTTTTCAGGTGGAGAACTGATATTTAGTGCTGTGGTTTGCTGACCTTGTTCCTCTAGGGGTAGGAACAACCTGTTTAGGGACTTTGGATCCCTTAGATTATCGACATTTCATGCTTCATGCTGTAAGGCACAAAAATGTCTATAACACAGACCCCCTTTCCGTGCATCCTTGCTATCACCGAAGGGCAGTCTTTTGCCTCATGATCAAACTGAGTACGGGCTCACTATTTTCAGCCACACCCTCTTGGAATTCATTCCAAGATGCCATCAAGGAGTAGTACTACCCTGTCAAAAGCTATGAGGACAAATACATAAAGTGGACCACGCTACGGCAAGGAGGGGACCAAGATGTGCTGGAGTTCAGAAACATTTTTCATACCCTTCGCACACAGTTGAGTATCAGGGATACTGAGCTGCATTTGGTACTCAAATACCGCAGCTACCTACACAGATACATCCAGGACAATATGGAGTTCCTAAACATCTTCTTTCTTGGCACGGCGTACCGATACGCTGTCAAAATCGAGCAGAAGTTTAGACAAAAGAATCGAGACTTTGGATCTGCGAATCCAAAGAACAAAGGACAAAGCCAAGGTGGGGTAACCCAAGACAACCCGTCAAAGCTGCAAGAAAAGAACAACACCATGAAGTTGAAGAAGGACATAGGAAAGTGATGTGAGTTCCATAAGAGCCCCACTCACAACACAAGTGAGTATCAGAACAAGCAGTCACTAGTGGCTGAGTTGAAGGGTTTCGAATCAGATGCATGTTGCGACCCCGAGTCGGAACCTGACAAGGGGAATGAAAAAGGGAAGCAAATCATTGATGCAGTGTCCAATGCCACTAATGCCACTGCAAAGGTCCAGAAGAATGAGCACGAAGATCCATAGGAGGGGGAGCGTCTTTTCCACTCACAAATTTGGGTGGAGGGTTCTCCGTTGCAATTCATTATTGATAGTAGCATCCAAAAGAATCACATTTCAGCAGAGGTCATGAAGTAGTTGGGCATACCAACTACACCATACCTGCAACCATACAGTATCTGGTGGCTTCACCAAGAATGAGATCTCTAAGTCTGCCAGCAGTGTCGCCTTCCCTACACCATCAAGCCCTTCACAGATGAGGTATTGATTGATGTTGCACCTCTGGATGTTTGTGATGTATTATTAGGCCAGCCATACTTGTGGAGGCGACATGCTTGGTTTGAGCCAAGGCCTCGTGTTGTTATTGTTTCTTTGGGTAATTCATTATACAGGATACCGGAGGTAGCACCACCTATCACCACTTCTTTGATCTCTGCTAATAAATGCAGCAAGATCATCTGCCAGACTAGGAAATTCATTCTTTGTCTGGTTCGCTCCCAATGTAAGGGGAAGATTGCCACCACATCCATGACCCCCACGAAGGGTTCCTCCATGCAGTAGCAACAATAGATGGATGTGGTCATGAAAGCAAACAGGAACATCTTCTCCTCACCCACAGGGGTACCGTTGCACTGTCAGGTCAAGCATTCGTTTGATTTGACTCCCCTAGCACCTCTGCCAATGGGTTGATATATCGCCACTCCATTGTGGAAAATTCCAAGTGCAAGTAGTGACATGATCAACATCGAGTGCCACACACGTTTCAAGTGGGCGACAAAGTCTGGTTGCATCTACAGAAAGAACGCCTTACAAGAGCCCATACCAAGGTTGTGGGAAACAATGCTTTGGAGCACAGAATTTCCCCATTCCTTTGCTTGCACCGAGTGTTCAATGTGGACCGCACTCGACCATGCTTCCCACCATTACTGGACACATCAGAGGATGTAGAACAACTCACCAGGGACCCAACTCAACAGAAGTTTCCTCACCTTAGGGAGGAACTCAATGCAATGGAGACTATTGCTTCCTAAGGGGGGAGGAATGCTCCAGGTGGATGTTGGTGGCCACCCACCTATCCCACTTGGACCCCCACAATTGTCTCTTTCATTTTTTTAGTTTCCTTAATTGTAGCACAATTTACTATTTTTAGAATTTTTTTGGGTCTTGAACTTCTGGAGCCGTCTTGAGGCCCTAAACAACGCTTTTTTGGGAAAAATAGGAGCAACATGGCTCCATGGACTAATGTTGGTCTTACCAAAGTGGTAGTCCTCGGATAGATATTTCTAGAGAGATATTGTGCACATCAAATGGAGATCGTATTCCAAAGTTACGACCCCAGGAAGTTGATGTACCAATTTACCCAAAACGGGGCCCACAGTTTGGCGTAGGGTTAGGTTTTTGGATGTTTAGGGTTTTCCATTGTTTCTACAATAAACAGGCCTTCACGCCTCATTGTAACACATTTTAGAGGCAAGTAGCTGCCACTTCTCTTCTCAGAGATAAGCTACCATTGCCCTAGCTGGTTTATTTCCATTTTCGTTTGTAAGCATATTTCAGTATTTTACATTAATGAAATGAAGTATTATTTCTGCCACTTCTCTATGTACATGGGTATTCTGTATTTTGTTGCATTCCTGTTTAAATATGGATCAGCATCTGTCCACGATGTCTAGCGGCTTCAACATTATATTATGCTTTGAAAAACGTTCATCTTAGCGGTCATTAATCCATTTCAGTTTGTTCTCAGTAGGTGAGTGATTGGGGGCAAATCTAATAGATGGATTGTCATTTTACAAGAATTTGACCTCAAATTCATGTCAGCTAACTCTAAGAAATATTTAGTGTTTGCAGAGTTGATATCAGAGTTGCCTTGTGAGGAAGAAATCATGCACGAGGAAAATTTTCCTGATGAATATCTATTTCTTATTTCCTCACAATATCCTTGGTATGGAGATATCACTATATATCTCCAGACTTCGAAGTTTATGCCCACTTTTTCCAAGGACGAGCGTAGAAAATTGCGTCACCTCGCTAAGAATTATGTTGATCCAGGTGGATGTTGGTGGCTACCCGCCTATCCCACTTGGACCCCCACAACTGTCTCTTTCAGTTTTTCAGTTTCCTTAATTGTAGCAAAATTTTATATTTTTAGCAGTTTTTTGGGTCCTGAGCATCTAGCGCTGTTTTGAGGCCCTAAATGACGTTTTTTGGGAAAATTGGGAAAAAAAACGGGTCCATGGGTTTTTCTCTTCCCATATTTATAGTCCTCGGATAGATCTTTCTAATGAGCTATAGTGCACGTCAAACGGAGATTGTATGCCAAAGTTACGACCCCAGGAAGTTGATGTAACAATTTACCCAAAACGGGGCCCATAGTTTGGCGCTTCATCTCCTAGGGTTAGGTTTTTGGATGTTTAGGGTTTTCCATTGTTTCTCAACAATAAATAGGCCTTCGAGTCTCATTGTAACACATTTCAGAGGCATGTAACTGCCATGTCTCTTCTCAGAGATAAGCTACCATCGCCCTAGTTGGTTTATTTCCATTTCTATTTGTAAGCATATTTCAGTATTTTACATTAATGAAATGATGTATTATTTCCACTGCATCTCTATATTTATGGTTATTTCTGTACTCTATTGTATTCTTGTATAAATTTGGATCAGTGGTATCAGAGCGGTCTGCTCTTTCTCTGTTTTTCTTTGCATGTCCCCAACGATGTTGGGATATAAGGAGTTAGGGCTTGAATTGGTCGAACCTTTGCAAGACTAGCCTCGCAAATCTTGACGGCCTCCCATGGCAGATGAAAAGAAAGATGAAGGGGCGGAAGATCTTATCAAAATATTGCTCAAAAAAGCCCTCGAGCGACAAAGGAGCGCGATGATGGACAACTTTGCCCAGATCCTTCAGCGGCTACCTAGGGGCAATGCATCGGCTTCCAACAGCTACTCTAGAAATGCCACACCCTTTAAGGTACAAGTTAACTTTGAATCCCCATATTTGAGGGTCAGATAGATGCAGATGTCATAGATAAACAGTTAAATATGCTAGAAGGGTATTTTTCTATTCATGATTTTTCCAATCGAGAAAAGATTATTTTCACTCTTCTCAAAGCAGCCCCCCACGTCAAGGACTGGTGGGAAACCTACTGTGAGCAGAAGGATGAAAGTATGGGCTCACTATTTTCAGCCACACCCACTTGGAATTCATTCCTCTCTCAGCACGGCACACCGATACGCTGTCAAAATCGAGCAGAAGTTTAAACGAAAGAAGTGAGACTTTGGATCTGCGAATCTGAATAACAAAGGATAAAGCCAAGGTGGGGTGACCCAAGACAACCCATCAAAGCTGCAGGAAAAGAAAGACACCATGAAGTCAAAAAAGGACACAAGAAAGTGGTGTGAGTTCCATAAGAGCCCCACTCACAACACAAGTGAGTGTCGAACCAAGCAAACGTTGGTGGCCAAGTTGAAGGCTTCCAAATATGATGTATGTTCCGACCCTGAGTCAGAACCCGACAAGGGGAATGGAAAAAGGAAGAAAATAATTAACACGGAGCCCAGCACCACTATTGTCACCAACAAGATCCAGAAGAATGAGCCCGAAGATCTAGAGGAGGGGGATCATCTTTTCTACTGACAGATGTGGGTGAAGGGTTCGCTGTTGCAATTCATTATTAATAGTTGGAGCCAAAAGAACCTCATTTTGGTAGAGGTCATGAAGTGGTTGGGCCTACCGAATACACCACACCTTCAACCATACAGTATCAGGTGGCTTCACCGAGGATGAGATCTCCAAGTCCTACAGCAATGTCGCCTTCCCTACAACATCAAGCCCTTCACAAATGAGGTATTGTGTGATGTTGCACCTCTTGATGTTTGTGATGTATTATTAGGCCAACCATACTTGTGGAGGCAACATGTTGTGTATGAGTCATGGCCTCGCACTGTTATTATTTATTTGGGTAATTCATTATATAGGATACCGTAGGTAGCCCCACCTACCGCCACCTCTTTGATCACTGCTAAGAAAGGCAGCAAGCTCATCTCCCAGTCTAGGAAATTTATTTTTTTTCTGGTTCACCCTCAAAGTGAGGGGAAGATCGTTTCCACATCCAAGACCCCCGCAAAGGGTTCCTCCATGCAGCAATAGCAGCAGATGGATACGGTCATGAAAGTAGATAGGAACATTTTCTCCTCACCCACAGGGACACTGTTGCACTATCAGGTCAACCATTCATCTGATATGACTTCCGAAGCACCTCTACCCAACAGGTCAATTTATCACCACTCCATTCTATAAAATTCCAAGTACAAGCACTGACATGATCAACATCGGGTGCCACACAGGTTTCAAGTGGGCGACAAAGTCTGGTTACATCTACAGAAAGAACGCCTTACAAGAGCCCATACCAAAGTTGTGGGAAACAATGTTTTGGAGCACAACATTTCCCCATTCCTTTGTTTGCACTGTGTTCAATGTCGACCACCCTCAACCATGCTTCCTACCATTACTGGACACATCAGAGATTGCAGAACAACTCACCAAGGACCAAGTTCAGCAGTAGTTTCCTCGTCTCATGGAGGAACTCAACGCAATGGGGACCATTGCTTCCTAAGGGGGGAGGAATGATTGTTATAGACATTTTTGTGCCTTACAGCATTGAGCATGAAATGTCCATAATCTAAGGGATCCAAAGTCCCTAAACATGTTGTTCCTACCCCTAGAGGAACAAGGCTAACAAACCACAGCAATTCACAGAAGTTCTCCACCAGAAACTGCTCAAAAACAAGTCAATTCAAGATCATTTCAGTGGCTACACTAGCTGTTTGTGCTGAATGTCAAAGCCAACACTGGCTACCTGCGTTGAATGTCAAATGGAACACTGGCTACCTGCGTTGAACGAGAGTGGACATGTGGCAAGCTCATTTCTCAAGGTGTCAAAACCCAGGAAGCTTCCAAAATGACACTTGCCTCAGGGAATTCGACTGGTGATGAGTAAGAGGTTCCAAATCTCCAAGTGGAAGCAAGAACCTCCAAGTGGAATCAAGAACTGACAGAGGGAGAGGACACTAGTCAGATCTCAAGCTGACTCATCCTCTCTCCAAACATCTATATATGGATCTCTCCTCCATGAGATCCAGAGGCTGGAATTTTGTTATTGCAAAGAAGTGCTGTTGGTTTGAGATTGGAATCATTGGGTGCTTAATGCTTTGAAGGGGGTGAAGATAGGAATTCCATTTGCTGGGAAGGAGATGCTGGATTGGAGCCCTCTGGGTTGTATCTCTTCTGGAACCTTGTTATTCATCAATAAAGCTATCTTGGTTTCTCCTATATACTGATGTATCTTTGATGTATGATTGCATTAGTATGTTTAGTTTATTTCTAATCCTAAACTAGTTATGAATATGAATCCATGTCTTGTGTAGTGTTCTCTTCTTGTGATCTTGCAGAAACCTCTTGAAGCTGGGTGAGCGAGAAGGCAAGTAGCTGGGAACTCTCCAAGAGAAGAGAAGCCGGATCAAGGGACAAACGGAAGACACCGGTTAGTCCATCCATCTCTCTCTTCATTCTTAATTCATAAAGGAAGAATACTAGAATAGCTGTCTCTGTTTTTTGCTAAGGCACTGTCACACCTTAGGTGGATAGGATCGTCCTGCATAGGCATTTTTCCCCACAACAAATTGGCGACTCCACTGGGGAGATCTGTTTAGTCATTTTATTTGTGTTTCCATCATTGTTTGTTTCATAGACTTGACAGCAACAATCGAACTGCATCTGCTATTCCCAGATGCAAAGTAGACAGTTGCTGCTTTGATCCAATCACTGGACTTGTCTATGATCTGAACAATGGACTCACAAATGATTTGATGATCCTTTGTGATAGATCTTATCACCCCCTCAAAGCATCCCTTTGATTGCACCTTGCTTGTTGCTTTTATTTGGCCTGAAACAGTGAATTAAATAGCAATCTGTGACCCAGAACCTGTGGGAAACGAGAGTTTCTCCTTCAGCGCAGACCCAGTGAAGGCATTCTGCATTTCAACGCAGGTCCCGTGAAGGCTACCTGCGCTGAATGTCAAAACCCCTATGTTGAGGTTGCGTTGAACCAGTTTGCCCTTGTGCAGCTGGGGTTCTCTGCTCTGTTTTGCCTTGTTTTGATCTCTGATTTTTGCAGCTTGTAACCAGCATAGGTACCAGTCTGATAACTCCTTTTCTCTGCTTAAATTCCGCCTCCTTTTGTACAAAAAGACTGTGAGTGTTTTTATGTGTTTTTGCGTCATTTACAGTTTTCCTTTGCAAGAGTGAAATAGTCATCCTGTAGCCCTTGATTCAGATCTGTTGATTGTGATCTTAGGAGAGAGTTCATTGGTTGTTTGCAGTTGATTATACATTTACTCTTGCTTATTGGTTTGAGTTTGTCTCTTTTAAGTGTCGAAACAAGTATTCATTTCGAAAATCGTTAAGTGTTGTAATCTCCTCTACCCTCTCTGATTTCGAAAAAGTAAACTTGTTTGTATTTGTCATTTAAAAGCAAATTCAAAGTTGTACAAAAAGCTTTCTTTGTAGGCATCAATACTAAGAAAGCGGAAAACAAACACCTGCATTGTGCATTTGCATTTTGATAGTTTGCATGTTGGATTTAGGAAAAGTGCATTAGAGTGTGCTGATTGCTCTTTGAGAAAAGATGGTGTCTTTCTTTTCCCTTAGTAGCTAGGATTTTCAAAGTTGAAAAGATATAAAGCTTGCTTATCATCTTTAGACTGCATTTAGGAATTGTAAACTTCTAAAAAGATCAACCTAAAATAAATTGAATGAACTTAACAACACTTTGCAACATAACGCACAACATAGAGGTCTAGGCTAGAGACGTGTTCTGGCGTCGTAAAGCCTGGTGACTGTCGATCTCGTGGATGGTGGGTGATTCCTCCTGAGGGACGATAGTGCCAGTACGGATTGTGCTCCCACGTACCGTCGCGTATATATTGGGAGACCCCTATAGGCATAAAACCTTTATCCTTAGGAAGCCGTTTCGGTCGCCCTACTGATCGCAATGCACTGAACACAGCATTCAGGAAGATCGACCGCCCGTACCCTAAAAAGTATTCTGCGGTTTTGCGAAAAGTTTGGCACACCCTCTGCCTAGAACTCCATAGCAGTTCCTTTTGGCCTTTTTCAGACTCTATAACGGAAAAAGTCCATCCGAGCATTTGTCACTTCGGGCTCGTTAAAACATCGAAGGAGACTAGAGTCATCTTTAGCTTTTTCTCGACTCTTTAAAATTGAAAAAGCAAGTTGTGTCTAAGCGTCGTTAAAAATTTATTTTAAACGGAACAATCACCCCTATTCCTGCGTTGATCTTTAGGTTGAAAAAATGGAGCACACCAACCAAGGAATTCCCCTTGGTGGAAATCCTAGTCCCTTCTCCTCTTGGGGAGATGTTGGTGCGCCTCATATGGCCACATTGTCGCTTCCAGGACTGACAATTGGCCTGCCGGTCTGGCTCTTTTCAACCAATGTCGTTCAAACCACCACTATTCCTGAACAGTCGAGTCAATAGTTAGACCAAACCAGAGTTGCCAACCAGCCTTCTACTTCATCTAACTCTTCCTCTCCTCCTTCCTCTTTGCTTGACGGAACTCGTAAAACAAAAAACCAAGTTCCTAAGGAGAAGAAGGAAAAGAAGAAGAAGGAGCCAAAAGCGACTGGGGGCAAACAAGTGTCGTCTGACAAAAATCCACACACAGTACTGACTAGGCCTAAATCGCCATGTGTCATATGCAAGGGAGACCACTTCCACAGAGATTGTCCCTGCATCCCTCGGATACTAAGGGACTGGTCTCCCCGTTTGCACAATTCGGTAGCGTCGACCTCTGATAGCCATGTTGACAGCTCACCGTCGACTAGTGAAAGTGAAGTCCTAGGACAAAGAGGGAAAGCTAGATTTCCCTGCAAACTGTGTGAAGGCGACCATGCCATCCACCGTTGTCCCTTCTTAGATGAGGCTAAAAGAGTTCTGGAAGATCGCCCGATTTTACGAGCGCAACTTCCTCCTGGATATCAAAAACTCCTGCCAAGTCCTTCACTAGTTGAGAACCCGGATGGCCCGCCCAAGTGGTCAGCCGAAGCACCTATCATTGAAGATGAACTTTCTAGATCCATGCCTGACGAAAGTCAAAAGGTTGAGGCGGAAGTTGACCCGGTTTTGCCTTCAAAGGCTCTATCTTCGAATGATACCATCACAGAGGAGAATAAAGACGACACCATCCAAATTCTCTTCATCAACACAGACTCCGATGAACCAGGGGGTAATTTTCCCATTCCTTTATCGCAGGAAGGAACTTCGTCAGAGTCATACCTGGCCGTCTATTCGGTCCCACCACCAAGCAACCTGGTTGTGTCCTTCGACTGGAACCAACTAGGCAGACCCCGGTTGCCAGCAAGCATACCATTCAGGATTATCGTTCAAATATACAGAATGGTAATGGCTGGCACTATCATTGATGAGGGGGCATCTGTGAGTATCCTTTCCTCTATTTCTAGGAAAGCGCTTGGTTCACCAGCGCTTTTGCCTGAAATGAGAAATCTATCAGGCTTCGATAAAGGAACCAGTCGACCTTTAGGGATCCTCCCCAATGTGCCCATAACATTGAAAGGGAAGACCGTTCAAATGAACGTGATGGTCGTTCAAGGACCCTTGGATTATAACCTACTCCTTGGACGAGACTATATATATTGCATGGGAGCTATCGTCTCCTCACTCTTTAGACTAATGTGTTTTCCGCATGAAGGAAGAGTGGTCAAGCTCGTGGACCAACTTTCATTTCCCGGATCACGCATCGCAAATAGTCATTTACCATCCCTAAATGGTCTATTCACGCAAGAAGTGTCTCAACCCACGGTCCGTCCTCTTGATGAGCGCGAGTAATCCGGGAGGATATGACTGGAACCCAGTGGGCATGCGTCCTGGTCTGCTTCGGCAGGGAAAATTTGGGTATAGAGTAGGTTTCCGCGGGAGAATATGACTAGTCTGTACCCCGCCCATGCTGGAAGAGGGTTATTCTAGAATAAGATTCTTTTGTCAAAGTTATGTAAGTTGGCGGGCATCGTCACTCACCTTTGTCTATTTCGGTAGACATTGCCGAGGAAGTGTTTTGTTTGAAAGATTAACGAGACAATCTTTGGGTAACCTGAAAGAGGTAAGCCTATCTCTTTAAAACAATTGTTTTGAAGGAAAATAAGTAGAGGTAACCTCGAAATCATACTTTATACCTGGGGGCATGCAAACCTTTTGGAGTGCAAGCAAAGAGCGGTTATTTATCTGTTTTTTGGGTTAGCCGTTTCCTAACTTGCATAAAGAAAGATGCGGGGCATAGCTTTGTGAGATGAAGCTCCATAAAAAATAGAATCTCAATGAGACACTCTTATCATATGACTGGATTATTCGAGCAATTTTAGCACACAGTTTATGCTCGTAAAAAAATAAACGCAAGATCCGAGCAGTTTTAGCACATAGTTCATGCTCGTTAAAAAATAAACATAAGATCGAGCAAATGTTTCCACCCGCGTTTAAGCTCGTTAAAAAATGAACTATCCCGATAAATAACCACTATGAATGTAATATCATCAGCCATTAAAGCCTTGGTCGTGTTTGCACCGTCACCTCCACTTTTCCATTGGCCGATCGTTCACCTCCATATGATTGTTTACCCATTTTGAGGAACAGCTGCGAAGAGTGATTTCACCTAGCCATCCTTGTGACACTGCCGTGATTGGAAAATTCCAACCTGTACCTGGAATCAGCTGCTAACCCTGTTTATCACTCGTTCCTCAAAAGACGAGTCTTCTTTAAGCTCTTTTCAACTGACTCGTAAAATATGAAAAGATTTCCGAGTCCTTGGCCTTCCAGCTCGTTAAAGGGACAGGAAGTGCTATCCCTCCTCCAGATTTTAATCTTTTTGGACCTGAGGGATTATTGCACAAAAAGATCGAGCGCTTGTTTTATTCGGCTCGTTAAAACTATAGAAAACTCATCCCTTCTGTATTGTTTTATACTTTTTCGAACTTAAGGGATTAGATGACGAAAAAGGACTTTTGGAGTTAACTTTATGTACCTTTTCAGACTCTCTAAAAATGAAAAGGACCGAGTTATCTTTGTCGTTAGACTCGTTAAAATCATTAAATAGCGACAAACTTGTCTTTAGACGAGAACGAGTTGCACTATCGCTAGGCTCGTTAAAACATAGCGATGGGCTTGCCCGAAGGGCAGGTTATAGAACAAGCATATGTTATCCTCCTCAAGCTTGACAAAAATAAAGAGGTACTGGTCAGCAATGACTGGTGAAAAATTGGGAGAAACTAAAGAAAACTTTGATGGTAGCAAGTCGCTCTTGAACATGACACTCTTCCTCCATACCACAATCGGGTTGGGTTGTTTCATTCACCGATCACATCCATGGTCTCGCCATACCATCCATATTTGGGGTAATGCTACCGATCCATCATATCAGTGTCGCCATATGTTCAAGAGAAGTCGTTCAGAAGAGTCAACCGTGTCCCATCCACTGCCATACATTATCCTTCATCCTTTCATGACCGCCACCCTGAATCATATGTCACAGATCGTTTTCACCTCCATTATAATCATTAGCTCCGTTCCGTGTCACTGATGTGGGATTCATTAAGGCCCTCCTTTGACGGATCGCTTCTTGTCGACATCAGCTCATTATCCAAGAAGTTGATCTAGGAACAACCCCTTCAGTACTTTGAAGCTTGCATGCCTCAATGGCAAGTTTCTCACTTCCGGCAATAGGTATACATCAATGACCTTCGACCGAAAGATTTTGCGTGGTGTTCGACGCCAAGTCCTCTATTCACGCCACGTGAATTGTACTGCAGTACCTTGAGGGTCATTATCATTATCGGTGATTCCTCTCGCGCTTGTTAACGGTTTACATCATTGACCGGTAATCAAGCGATGTCTTTCCATGTTCGACTTCAGAACATTTCTCACATGGATCGACTTGTACTTAGAGTGAAGATAGAACGAGTTTTAAGACCCTGGATCTAGTTTCATCCATCCGGGTTGCGATATATATTCAGGAAAGATAAAGACATTGACATGTACATCATTGCAGCAGATAATCATCCTACTCAAAGGATGATAATTTCATCAAAATTATCAGTCTACCATCAGACGATTGTCTGTTCTATGTACAGAAAAATGAATTTATAAAGCTGAGCATGGGAATGCCCGCCTCAGCTAGATCATGAAAGCAATATGAAAAATAATGTATTGTATTGTATCTTATTACAGGTCTCCTCCCAGCATTGGATGAACTTCGGATCCCCCTGATAAATCATTTCACCCGATAAACAGCCTCATACTTTAGGGGGCAACTGTTATAGACATTTTTGTGCCTTACAGCATTGAGCATGAAATGTCCATAATCTAAGGGATCCAAAGTCCCTAAACATGTTGTTCCTACCGCTAGAGGAACAAGGCTAACAAACCACAGCAATTCACAGAAGTTCTCCACCAGAAACTGCTCAAAAACAAGTCAATTCAGGATCATTTCAGTGGCTACACTAGCTGTTTGCGCTGAATGTCAAAGCCAACACTGGCTACCTGCGTTGAATGTCAAATGGAACACTGGCTACCTGCGTTGAATGAGAGTGGACATGTGGCAAGCTCATTTCTCAAGGTGTCAAAACCCAAGAAGCTTCCAAAATGACACTTGCCTCAGGGAATTCGACTGGTGATGAGTAAGAGGTTCCAAATCTCCAAGTGGAAGCAAGAACCTCCAAGTGGAATCAAGAACTGACAGAGGGAGAGGACACTAGTCAGATCTCAAGCTGACTCATCCTCTCTCCAAACATCTATATATGGATCTCTCCTCCATGAGATCCAGAGGCTGGAATTTTGTTATTGCAAAGAAGTGCTGTTGGTTTGAGATTGGAATCATTGGGTGCTTAATGCTTTGAAGGGGGTGAAGATAGGAATTCCATTTACTGGGAAGGAGATGCTGGATTGGAGCCCTCTGGGTTGTATCTCTTCCTGAACCTTGTTATTCATCAATAAAGCTATCTTGGTTTCTCCTATATACTGAGGTATCTTTGATGTATGATTGCATTAGTATGTTTAGTTTATTTCTAATCCTAAACTAGTTATGAATATGAATCCATGTCTTGTGTAGTGTTCTCTTCTTGTGATCTTGCAGAAACCTCTTGAAGCTGGGCGAGCGAGAAGGCAAGTAGCTGGGAACTCTCCAAGAGAAGAGAAGCCGGATCAAGGGACAAACGGAAGACACCGGTTAGTCCATCCATCTCTCTCTTCATTCTTAATTCATAAAGGAAGAATACTAGAATAGCTGTCTCTGTTTGTTGCTAAGGCACTGTCACACCTTAGGTGGATAGGATCGTCCTGCATAGGCATTTTTCCTCACAACAATGATCCAGGTGGATGTTGGTGACCACCCACCTATCCCACTTGGACCCCCACAATTGTCTCTTTCATTTTTTCAGTTTCCTTAATTGTTTCACAATTTACTATTTTTAGTAGTTTTTCGAGTCCTGAACTTCCAGAGCCGTTTTGAGGCCCTAAACGATGTTTTTTGGGAAAAATGGGAGCAACATGGGTCCATGGATCGATGTTTCTCTTCCCAAATTTTTAGACCTCGAATAGATCTTTATAACGAGCTATAGTGTGCATCAAATGGAGATCGTATGCCAAAGTTACGACCCCAGGAAGTTGATGTACCAATTTACCCAAAACAGGGCCCATAGTTTAGCGCTTCATCTCCTAGGGTTAGGTTTTGGATGTTTAGGGTTTTCCATTGTTTCTAAACAAAAATAGGCCTTTGAGCCTCATTGTAACATAGTTCAAAGGCATGTAGCCACCACATCTCTTCTCAGAGATAAGCTACCATCGCCCTAGTTGGTTTATTTCCATTTCTGTTTGTAATCATATTTCAATATTTTACATTAATGAAATGAAGTATTATTTCAGTTGTATCTCTGTATTTATGGTTATTTTCGTACTTTATTGCGTTCCTATATAAATCTGGATCAGACACCTTATATCATCGTGGGATTGATTCAGTCCTTAGACGTTGTTTAACCTTGGAAGAGGCTGAGTCAGTGCTTAATGATTGCCATAGTGGAGCTTGTGTTGGTCATCTATCTGGGCTTGCTATAGCCCAAAAAAATTTGTGAGCAGTCCACTTTTGGCCTTCGATATTCAAATATTGTATTGAGGCGGTCAAGAGATTCCATCCTTATCAGGTCTATACTCAGAAAATACGCGTACATCCAGCTCCTCTTTTCCCTGTTATCACCGTCGGTCTTTTCACAAAGTGGGGCATTGATTTTACTACTTGTAATCCACCTTCGGCGGGAAATCACAATTATATAATTGTGGCCATAGACTACTTTACTAAGTGGGTTGAGGCCATGCCTACTTTCAAGAATGACAGTGAAATAGTGGCCTTGTTTCTCTTCAATCAAGTTATTTTCCAGTTCGGTATTCCTAAAGAGATTGTCACTGACCATGGCAGTGATTTCCAAAATCAACTGATGTCTGAATTGGCTCTCAAGTTGGGTTTCTGGTAGGATCAGTCATCTCCGTATTATATCCTCAAACCAATGGGCAGGTTGAAGCCATGAACAAATCCCTTAAAATCATCCTGCAAAGGACGATTAACAAAGCTAGATCCAATTAGCACATCAAGTTATATCCGGCACTTTGGGCATACCAAACGTCAGTTAATACTGCCACTGGTTTTACTCCCTTTCCACTGGTTTACAAGTTGGAATCTGTTTTTCTTGTCGAATGTGAAATTCCTTCCCTTAAACTAGTTGTTGAACTTCTCCCTAAGATTTCTAGTCTCAAAGAATGCCTCGTTCATTTGGAGCATCTTGATGAGCAACGTCGAGATGCTACCACAATAAACGAAGCCCATAAAAAGAGGGTAAAAACTCAATACGATAAAGTTATATATCCTAGAAATTTTTTTGAAGGCGACCTTGTCGTGGTCTACAATCAAGACAAACATGCCTTGGGGGCAAGCAAGTTTAAGTCTATGTAGTATGGTCCCTTTATTGTCAAGCGAGTTTTCAAAAAGGGTGCTTATGAATTGATTGACTTTGAAGGAAACAAATTGATGGAACCCAGAAATGGGCTCTACCTTAAGAAGTACTTTGATTAGGCTTTGGCCGTGCATTTACTTGTTTGTATATATTGTATGTTTGTACATATCTATCTATCGGTTTTAATGATGTTGATATTTTTTTTGATCTACTTTGGTAGGTATTGATGGACGATTTGATATATCTAGGGTTCGCCGATGGTGCCAGTAGACACACCCAGAACCTTGCTTCCGTGGCTTGGTTGATTTATTATCCATCTAGCTAGTTGATGGTATCGAGAGGAGTATGTATCCATCATGCTTCGAATAATATGGTTGAATATACCACTGTCATTAATTCACAATCTGAATCGATATCTCTTGATATTGATTTGGTAGTAGTCTATTTAGATTCACAACTGGTAGTATCTCAACTAAATAACATCTATCAAGTATGAGATCCCTATTTGTATTGCCAATTTCTGAGAGTGTGGTTATTGCAACGATCATTTGTTTACATCACATTTGTTCACATTCCATGATCAGAAAATTCCTTAGCAGATTCTATTGCTAATCAAGCATTGGACTGGCATATAAATCATTCATCAAATTAAAATACATCAAAAATAATTGAAATATCATCTATATATATGATCATCATAAAATCGTCTGTATATAGATAGAGTGTTTGTGTCCAAAATAATATACAAAAATTGAGACAAAATACCCTACAAAATTTGGGCTTATGCCCATCATCATGTCTAATCACAAAAAGATCTGATCTTCTATCTAACGATCCTTCTCAGGATGAGCAGCTAGAAAGTAAATGACGGCATTGGCCATAGGCTGAAATAGTCAGACCTAGTCCTGTGGTACTCCTACCATCTGACGCTGCATCTCCTCTGGTAAGTCCTCTATGGCTGATGAGCCCCAAAAATGTACAATTATTTGGGCTCATTCAACCTCCTAAGTTGACTTAATCCACCATTCTCATTGGTTTATTGCATGTTTTTGATTATTTTTATGTTAATAGAGTGAATTTGGTTAGTCATTATGCCAACAAGTCTAATGGATGCTTTGTGTAGCCTTTTTGGTCCACTTGGAGACAAAATTGAAGGTCTTAATGAGCACTTGGCAGCCAAATTCGTGGGAGAACAAGCTAGAGGATTTGTAGGAAGGTGTCCCCCTCATTTATGGGCCCTTACCTCGAATTCTCCACCATCAGCTCGGAGTTCAAAGGCCACCAAATCAATGAGCACAAGGGCAGCCAAGCAAGTCAAGTAGGACTGCTGTTAACTACAAGTCTTGGGCAGCCAAGTCCCTAAATTTTAGGAGGACTGTTGGGTCCTCAAATTGTATAAATAAGAAGGCTTAGGGCCTCATTTGGGTTAGCCCGTTAGTCATTTTGTTAGCCAGTGGATGTTAGCTAGTTAGCCAGTAGATAGTAGCTAGTGGTTAGTCATTTTGTTAGCTGGTAGTTAGTCATTTCATAGTCTTGTTGTAGTCATTTTGTAGTTCGATTTCTAGGCAATAGATTAGTTTTGCTGTCAGCTCATTTTAAAGTTCTCCTTGTGGACAGTTTTGATGTAACTCTTCATTTCTTGATCAATAAAGATGAATCCAGCTTTGCACTAGCTCTAAATCTCTCTTAGGAGGCTGTAGCTCTTGGGGTTGGGCCCATCTCAAGCGCCCAACACCCCTTTGATTATCTTTATGTGTTTTTGCTGCATTCTTAGAATAAAAACTGCTATTTAGATCTAACTCTTGTTTTGTTATTTAGTTTGTTTTTTTATGTGTAAAATAGCTTTTCATGCTCAGATTTCATTGATAGGTTGTTAACAAAAAAAGCTTCAAGAAAAGGGCCAACAAACATCTGTGGTTTCACCTCTCCCTTAGTGGGATCAGGAGCTGTGACTAGGATGACTTTGCTGCCCACAAAAGCACTGACTTTGCTTTGCCATGCAATCATTAGTGTTTGGTTTTCATTTGCAGAAGTTGGTTACATGTTCAGATATTTGAATGCTTCATTGCATAGTTAATATACATGGTTTCCTTGCAAATAAAGCTGCTGTCCATTCTTGTTACTGTTAGCTAGATCATATTAGGGTAGCATAACTAGATCTTTGTTTTCTTGCATGTCTTTGTTGGTTAAGTTGGAAATAACTTGTAGAGCACCTGTTATCCTTCTCTATCTACCCATAATCCACCAGATAATCTGCTCCAACCCTTAGTCCATGATTCGTACCCTTCATTTGCCATACTTTCCCCACCTTGCCCTAATTCCTACATTCTTGTGCATCATCGCTTCCTCCATCTTTGAACAAATCCAATCGCTCCTTAGCCTCATCCACCAAGTCCTAGACCTCTTCACACCCCTATTTCACCTCCATACTCATTCCTCCATCTTTTTCCCTCCATCCATGCTCCAAAATCCCATTTCGAAACATCCTGTAGAAGAATTACAGAACATCCTGTAGAAATCCTGAACATCCTGTAGAACCCCTGCAGACTTCTTGTAGAAGCTCATAAACATGGTTTCTTGGCAGCCAAACTTTGTGAGACTCTTTGGAAGGGTGTTAGGGACCCCTTAGACCCTCTCTGAACCTTCCCAACCTTTCCCAAGCATTTCTCCTCCTTGATCCACCTCTGCACAGTCAAAAATAGTTAGAAGCACATGCATGATAATTCCAACAACTTAAACAAAAATACAAAAAGATGTTTTCTTCAAATAGAGGTAGTCTAGGCACATGTATTTTACCTTCATAGAAGTAATGGCATCTCTTTTAGTAGTTTGCATGCTCTCCTTTGCGTCAGTAGGACTAGCTGGTAGAATTAGGGTTTGCTAGGGTTTGCCTTTTTTTTTGGCTTTCAGTTTCTTTCCGCAAGTAGATTAGCTTCCTTTGAGTTAGCTTTCATCCATCAGTTAAAAGCTTCTTCTAAGAGCTCATAGAAGTTGGCTTAAGCTCCTAGTGGACTTGTGCCAGCTGACCAAGTGACAGCTGCGGCAAGAGCTAGTACTTGTGCATACAGCACCGTCGCTTCCAAGTTTGTTACGAACTACCGGGTTGATAAAATTAGAGATAGGAAGCTCCAGGAGTTGTAGCATTATTGCTACAATACTGGGGCCCACCATACTTTTTGGCGCCATTGCCGGGGAAGCGTCAGAGTATTGGTGATTGCTGCTATTCTTCTATTTTCCTCTACAACCTTCTGCTAAGTAGTTTATTTCATTTCCATGATGCAAATTCGTTTATGCAAAAGTAGATTAGCATTTCTCGCTTTCATAGATTAGCATTTCAATCCGCAATTTCATTTCTGCAAGCATAGATTAGCATTTCAATTCCGCAAGTGTAGACTAGCATTTCATTCCTGCAATTTCATTTGAGCAAAATAGATTAGTCATTTCCTGCTTTCATTTCAATTCCGCATTTTCATTTCAGCAAGATAGTTAGTTGCAGTTCAATCTATTTTAGTTTTTGTAGGTACAAGAAGAAAAAGAAAAAAAAAATCAACCAAAAAAGTTTCATTTCATGCCTTGTAGGAGTAGAGATAAGTTAGAAAAATGATTGCACAACACCCCCACTGCTTCACACAGCCAACCTTCTCTCTTCTTCAATGGCTGTGATTAAAGAACCCTTAGGTGGACAGCAAGACATATTTGAAGAACCTCAAGGGAAGAAGAAGAAGAAACCCTTCCTCTGGAGCAAATGGCTACAAGCAGAAATGTTGGGAGCAATACCTTGTCCAAGAATGAGTTTGCAACTCAAATGGAAGATTTCAAGAGTGATATGAGGCAGTTTCTTGCCATGCAACTGGATACCTTACAGATCCAAAGGAAGCAAGAGGGAGCCAAGGGCGCTTGGGTCATCTTTTGTCCTAGGTGCACTAGAAAGCATCCTAGGAACGAATGTCCAATGCACTCCCTAGAAGTGTGTTTCATCTGTGAAGAATACCATCCTACAAATCAGTGCCCTTCCTTGCCTGGACTTAAAGTTGCATATCAGAGAGCCAAAGGAGCCACTAAACCACTCCATTATATGAACCAAAGGAGGCCGCATGGACCTAGATCTTACCAGCAGGGAATGCAAGGTACACCCGAGACCTATTATGACCCTTATCAAGCCACTTTCATGCCTTCTTGGGGTCCCCCTGCTCATCCTTCCTGGTCTACACCTCCTCCTTGGTCATATCCTCCTTGTTCCTTCACAGATCTGTATTATGCCCTACCAGTTGCTCATTCATTTCACTCTTATGCTCAGCCACAGCCTCAGTGGAATGCACCTCATCAGGAGTGGACGCCCCAATACAACACTCCTCCCGCTTCTTTCCCTCCACCACCTGCTCATCCACAACCATCGCCTCCTGCTCCACCAAGGCAACCCCAAATGCCTACCCAACCACAATGCCATCCATCTCCATCTCAATTTCACACCTCCACTCAACTACCCGTACCATTTCCAAAGCCATACAATGGAGTAGCTCAACCCAATTGCAAAGCTGAGGCACAACATGTGCAAATGACTCCTCTTGAGCTCAATGATGTTCACCAAAGCTCAGGAAGAGTGTCGCAAAAAAGAGATTATCTTGAAAGCATTGAAGGACCACATCCGGAAAAACAAGATTCAAAAGAGGAGATCAAAGAACCATGGGCTGCACTTGATGAAGAGAATAGATCAGAATCAAAGATCGAGAGAGTTTCCTCATGGTTACCATCAAATCTTCCATGTATTCAAGAGAAAGATCAGCAAAAGGAGGAAGATGAGAAAGTCATGATAGAAAGTGACATGAAGAATGATCCAGATCAGAAAAAGGACCAAGGATATCAAACCTATATTGAGACATGGTTCCAGACAGTCACTAAGTTGCAGCGGTACTCTCTTCCTCAGCTATGTTTGATCCCTTCAAGGTCAGATCATTTGGTCTCTGAGATCTGGATACCTATCCAAGCATGCATTTCGAGCCTCCACATCATTTTGTCTCTAATCTTGATGTGCACATGGCTCCATTGGAAGTATTCTTATACTTGAGAACGATTTTGTTTTTCAAGTAGGGTAGGGTAGAAAAAAAAAAAAGAAAAAAAGAGAAAAAAGAAAAAGAAAAAATGAAAAAAGAGGAAAATAGAAATCTAAGGTGAAAACCTCCTCGGAGGCGCCTTAGATTGGCTCATTGATTGAAAACCTCCATGAGGCGGTCAATGGGTTGGAAAAAAAAAGAGAAAAGAGAATAAGATCTTTGGGTGAAAACCTCCCTTGGAGGCGCCCAAGGCAGGCAATTAGGGTGAAAACCTCCATGAGGCGCCCTAGTTGTTTTTTTTCAAAAAAAAAAAAAAGAGAATGACATTGCAGGTTGCAAGAAGGACGTTTCATGACAGGAGGAGCACTCAAATCAAGGTTAAAGGAATCTTTTTTGTGCCTTCTACAGGAAGCTCTGTATTTCTACAGGAAACATCCTGTAGAACGTTTGGACGAGCCAAATCCAATTTCAAAAGTGAATCTAATGGTGGGAATCTGTTGATTAGACCTGCAAGCACTTGTGTGGCCATCCCTTGCCTTTCTCCATCATTTTTTCCACCTCATTGTGCTTCTCATTGTGCTTCTACAGGAACTTCCTGTAGAAATTGTGGGAAACTAGACATGGATTTCAAAAAGTGGTTTGGCGAACATGGTAGCTTCCTCAAGGGTTCAGAAGTCCTCATGCAATCTTCCAACTCCTCCTCCATCATCTCCATACCTGCATCACAGCCCAAGCTCAATTTTTCCTTCCATGCAAACATTTGCAAAAAGCCTTGAAGCAAAAATCCATAGAACAAAATTTGTTTTTGCCATAACTTGAAAACCATGCATCCATTTGACAAACCGTTTTATGGGGAATTGTACAAGGGTAATGGCAACATGCTTGAGCAGTTTCAGCCAATTCCGGTGCACGGTTTCCAAGAAATCAGCCTCCATCACCATCAGCCATTTTTGCATTTTCTCCATAACCGTCCATCCGTTTCAAAACCTGTTTCATGGGGATATGCATATGAGTGATGGTAACCTACTCAAGTAGTTTCAGCCGATTCCGATGCACGGTTTTCGAGAAATCGAGCTCTGAAATCTTCAGCCATTTTCCATTTTTCTCGAAATCCGTGCATCCATTGATCACGATTTTGCTATGGGAGATGCATAATGATGATAGGAACATGCTCACCGAGTTTCAGATCAATCCGATTTACCGTTTGAGAGCAATGGCAAAAACAAGTTCTGGTTTTGTGACCATGCAGCAGCAGTAGCTTGAAGGTGCAGAACTGAACGTGGAAACAATTGCATGCAGCTTAGATCTGGCCAGAGGACACCTGCATAAGAAAAAAAACAATCAAAGATTAGCAACCAAGCCACATGCAATCAGAAAAACCAATGCATGCAGCAATGACAGGCCACAGCAGCTCACGGCAGCCATTCAACTTCGAGGTATGTGACTGAAACTCATTCTTCTATTACATAAATTTAATTTAAAAACTGCACGAATTAATGGAATGGTGGGATTAAGCCACGAATTATCAAGGTTAAGCTGATTGTCTTCTCTAGAACTCAGCCGGCAGTCACGCAGTACATGTGGACAGGTGACTCACGTGAAAATTAAAAAAAAAAACAGTTAGTGTCAGCTGCTTGAACTCCAGTGCAGCAGATCAACAAGAAAGCATACATTTAATAAGTAGAACATGCAGTTCATGATACCACTGTAGTTCATGGGCCAGCACACGTCTTTGTCGCCTCACTCCACCAAAAATCACGCAGAAAGTAATGAGCGCTCCGCTGAAATTCATGGACTGTTATTCAACTTGCACTTGCAACCTGTTCAACTGAAGATGCATCCTCTTCTCCCACAATCAGTTAACCTATCGTCCTCCGCTGAGTTTCCTACCTGTTCTCGAATTTCACTCGTGCATCGGGCTCACTCAAAGGCAGAATCACATTCTACAGGAAACGGGTGGGGTCTTCTACAGGAAAGTGCAGCAGAGTCTTCCAGAGCAGAGAAGCCTAAGGTTCTTCATCCAGTTTGGAGCTTGAAGAAAGCTCTGAGATCCGACACCATTGTGGAATAAATCCAGTAGCAATAGCAGGCCATGGAGTCAGAAACGAAAACTCCAGAGTTCACTGGTGGTCAGGAGATTGCAACTTTTCTTGTCTCATATGGACTACTGCCCAAGGTTTGGGAAGAGTCTCTTCATGCAAGCAATTCAGAGGGCTTTACTGTGAATGAGCATGAAGATTTCGTATGTGTCGCTTTCGCTTCAAAGAGTAGAAGATTTCATTGTCAACCAGAGTAAAAATTGTTCAAAAGGTCTCCTCTGAATGCCTCAAGGGTGATGATGGTGAACCAGCCTTCATTCATCCAGGAGCTCTTATGTTGTTTCTCCATATAATCGAGAAAACAGATTTCCAAGAAAAGTTTCAGATTTACACGGACTTCAAACAAAAGGAACTCAAGCCCATCATATTTGTGGGTCACTCCATAGGAGGGGCAGTTGCAACCTTGGCCACATTATGGGTTCTGGGAAAAGGCTAAGGTAAAGCTCTCCCTTTTGTATCACATTTGGTTGCCCTCTGGTCGGACATGGAAGGCTTGTTGAAGCAGTTGGCCGTGAGAACTGGGGAGGAAAATTTTGTCACGTGGTTTCCAAGCATGATATTGTTCCTCGGATGCTCCTTGCACTGATTGAGTCCATTGCTAACTCCTTGAATACCATTTTTCCTTATTGGCAGGGCACAAATGTGCCTAATTCTTTAATTCAAGATGCTTGTAGGACTCTTCTGAAACAGATCTTTGTTTCTCCAAGCATCCCATACAGACCTTTTGGCACTTACATGCTTTGCTCAGGCAATGGTGTAGCTTGTATTCAAAACGCTCAGACGGTTTTGGAAATGCATAGTTTGACTATGCGAAGCCAACAAACTTCTTTTGATGAGATTGTACAGGCCTGTCTTTCAGAGCACATAAGGTATGATTCTGTTTTGGAGGAGGTTTTGCAAAACTCCATAAGAGGGATACGATCAATAGAGAATTCCAATTCAGAATCCCCTTACGAGATGGGTATTTTATTGCAGCTTGAAGCTATTGACGTTGGAGCTCAGAATGATCATGCACAGCTGGCCCTACGAAAAGCTGGCGAAACTGAAAAAGGGTATAACACAAATGTTGATAAGCTAGCTATTGAATTAAGCGTAAAACAAAGTAGCATGGTAGAGCTTGAATGGTATAAAGAGAGATGGAAGAAGGTTCAGTTGCATGGCGAACATATCATAGTCCAAGGCCTCAAGTACCAGCCTCTACCCCACCACCAATTTGTTTCTCAGCATATCCATCAGGCCTATCAGCATATTGATGAGCCTCGTCATTGAGTTTTTGGGAGAAAATCATGGCAATTTTGGCTAATTAAGAGCAGAAACTTGAATGAGACAAGGAGGAGAGATTATAGGAGATAGATCCTCCTCATTAAATCCTCACTCATTCAAATATTACTTAATCAAATCACACTAGCTCAGAGTTGCAAGCAGCAGGCAGTGGGGAAGAAGAGCAGAAAGGAGGAGAAGATGAAGGCTGCCACAGCCCAGCTGAAAGGAAAATCGCCCACAGCCAAGCAAGATACAGTGGTGTTGTCTGTTTCTACAGGAAGACAGAGGATTGTTTCTACAGGAAGCCAGCGAACTGTTTCTATAGGAAGTTTGAAAAGAGGGAAGACAAAGGAGAAATCGGCCGAGATGTTAGCCAAAGAAGCCACCAGGGCCATCAAAGATGAGGAGAGAGATTGGTTGCTCAGAGGATGAGCAACACTTTCAGTAGGGGGGTGATGATGAGCCCCAAAAATGTACAATTATTTGGGCTCATTCAACCTCCTAAGTTGACTTAATCCACCATTCTCATTGGTTTATTGCATTTTTTTTATTATTTTTATGTTAATAGAGTGAATTTGGTTAGTCATTATGCCAACAAGTCTAATGGGTGCTTTGTGTAGCCTTTTTGGTCCACTTGGAGACAAAATTGAAGGTCTTAATGAGCACTTGGCAGCCAAATTCGTGGGAGAACAAGCTAGAGGATTTGTAGGAAGGTGTCCCCCTCATTTATGGGCCCTTACCTCGAATTCTCCACCATCAGCTCGGAGTTCAAAGGCCACCAAATCAATGAGCACAAGGGTAGCCAAGCAAGTCAAGTAGGACTGCTATTAACTACAAGTCTTGGGCAGCCAAGTCCCTAAATTTTAGGAGGACTGTTGGGTCCTCAAATTGTATAAATAAGAAGGCTTAGGGACTCATTTGGGTTAGCCCATTAGTCATTTTGTTAGCCAGTGGATGTTAGCTAGTTAGCCAGTAGATAGTAGCTAGTGGTTAGTCATTTTGTTAGCTGGTAGTTAGTCATTTCATAGTCTTGTTGTAGTCATTTTGTAGTTCGATTTCTAGGCAATAGATTAGTTTTGCTGTCAGCTCATTTTCAAGTTCTCCTTGTGGACAGTTTTGATGTAACTCTTCATTTCTTGATCAATAAAGGTGAATCCAGCTTTGCACCAGCTCTAAATCTCTCTTAGGAGGCTGTAGCTCTTGGGGTTGGGCCCATCTCAAGCGCCCAATACCTCCTTTGATTATCTTTATGTGTTTTTGCTGCATTCTTAGAATAAAATCTGCTATTTATATCTAACTCTTGTTTTGTTATTTAGTTTGTTATTTTATATGTAAAATAGCTTTTCATGCTCAGATTTCATTGATAGGTTGTTAACAGAAAAAGCTTCAAGAAAAGGGCCAACAAACATCTGTGGTTTCACCTCTCCCTTAGTGGGATCAGGAGCTGTGACTAGGATGACTTTGCTGCCCACAAAAGCACTGACTTTGCTTTGCCATGCAATCATTAGTGTTTGGTTTTCATTTGCAGAAGTTGGTTACATGTTCAGATCTTTGAATGCTTCATTGCATAGTTAATATACATGGTTTCCTTGCAAATAAAGCTGCTGTCCATTCTTGTTACTGTTAGCTAGATCATATTAGGGTAGCATAACTAGATCTTTGTTTTCTTGCATGTCTTTGTTGGTTAAGTTGGAAATAACTTGCAGAGCACCTGTTATCCTTCTCTATCTACCCATAATCCACCAGATAATCTGCTCCAACCCTTAGTCCATGATTCGTACCCTTCATTTGCCATACTTTCCCCACCTTGCCCTAATTCCTACATTCTTGTGCATCATCGCTTCCTCCATCCTTGAACAAATCCAATCGCTCCTTAGCCTCATCCACCAAGTCCTAGACCTCTTCACACCCCTATTTCACCTCCATACTCATTCCTCCATCTTTTTCCCTCCATCCATGCTCCAAAATCCCATTTCGAAACATCCTGTAGAAGAATTACAGAACATCCTGTAGAAATCCTGAACACCCTGTAGAACCCCTGCAGACTTCCTGTAGAAGCTCATAAACACGGTTTCTTGGCAGCCAAACTTTGTGAGACTCTCTGGAAGGGTGTTAGGGACCCCTTAGACCCTCTCTGAACCTTCCCAACCTTTCCCAAGCATTTCTCCTCCTTGATCCACCTCTGCACAGTCAAAAATAGTTAGAAGCACATGCATGATAATTCCAACAACTTAAACAAAAATACAAAAAGATGTTTTCTTCAGATAGAGGTAGTCTAGGCACATGTATTTTACCTTCATAGAAGTAATGGCATCTCTTTTAGTAGTTTGCATGCTCTCCTTTGCGTCAGTAGGACTAGCTGGTAGAATTAGGGTTTGCTAGGGTTTGCCTTTTTTTTTGGCTTTCAGTTTCTTTCCGCAAGTAGATTAGCTTCCTTTGAGTTAGCTTTCATCCATCAGTTAAAAGCTTCTTCTAAGAGCTCATAGAAGTTGGCTTAAGCTCCTAGTGGACTTGTGCCAGCTGACCAAGTGACAGCTGCGGCAAGAGCTAGTACTTGTGCATACAGCACCGTCGCTTCCAAGTTTGTTACGAACTACCGGGTTGATAAAATTAAAGAAGGGAGTTCCAGGAGATGTAGCATTATTGCTACAATACTGGGGCTCACCAATGGCCACCATGGGTACTTGGTGAGTCAATCTCACCAATTTTCTCTGGACTGCATGGAGAACTCTCTCAGTCTCAACTATAGCCCCTTCCGCATCTCTTCCATGATGCCTATGTCAAGGAAATCCATCAGGTCTCACTGGTCCCACATCTAAAACATGATCAGTAAATTTTGTAAGTGTCTTGTCTCATCAAAAATATTTTTAATTCATTTATATTGAAAATCCAAAAAATATTAAAAATTCAAAAATTAAAAAATCATTTATACCCATGGAACCCCATGTTGCGTCTGTTGGCAATACTAGATCTGGATCTCCTCGAAAATCCATTCTGGCATACGAGTAGTGGTCAACTACAATGACGTGTTGATCCCACCAAAGGAAAAACTCGTCATAAAAAGTCATCCTAGGGACCTCACTGTCCCCTAGGCATTTCATCAAATCAGCCCATCTGCCCATCCGTGGATCTTTAGGGCTACTGATGGTAGATAATACCTAGGGATGAAGCCCAAGCACTCTGTCAAAAATAAACGAGCATAAGATAATGCGTATCTGAAATTATTCGTCTGACCCTTCTGAATGGAAGTGATTTGTTTCTTCATGTTGGTCAGCAGAGGTGTACACCAATCAAAGACAATAGTGAGTCAATCCACTGCTAGGCTCATGGACACACGTGAAGCCTGATGTAGAGCAGCAGAACCGTTTACCCTGGCTATGGTAAATAGTAGGATTTTCAATGATAAACTCTCTACATACTTGATTGGAATCTGACTTCCAACCTTTTTGGGTTGCCAGGACAGTATATACGGATGCAGTCTTCTACACTGAGACTACCTCTCGTCCCGCTAGTTGAGTTCACTCTCTCCCCCCTTCGGGAAATACCTGTAATGAAATAAATGTCTTCTACCTTGATCCTTAGGGGCATCTGATCAATCATCAATGCATAATCTTCTACACTCCAATAGTGAATTAGAAACTCAAGCAATCGAGTATTCACCTTCATGTTTGGCATTTTGAATAATTTTAACAAACCAAAACCTCTCAAAGCATCTAAGGCGTTTTTATCCTCCATCACTTGGTTATCAATGGCACTATGCTCCCTTTCACACTAGGTAATTGTCATCCTGCCAAAAAATATGTTTCAAATCATTAAATCAATTTTTGAAATTTTTTACTTGCGCACACGCAGGTTCTCTTTTTACACAGTCGCATGTAGGGCCCTCGTATATGCATTTAACCTGTATCCAACCTAAGTGTATGCGGAATTTAAATTTTTAACATAATTTCCTACAGTCAAAATTATGAAAAAACATCTAGAAAGCATAAAAAAGATCAAAAGCATGATTAAAGGGTTACCTGGAAGATTTGAAGCAATTTGAACGGTTGAATTTGATGGAGGAAGTTTGTTTGAGTTTTTCTACACAGCTCCTTACTCAAAACACAAATGACATAAATGTGAGTCCAAAATTCCTTATATAGGTTGAAAAATGAAAGTTATTTTTTATCTTATGGACTTTTTGACCTTTTGGCTTGGAGTGTCGAGAATGGGTTATTTTTATAGGATATTTTGGAGACTTTTTTGAGAAATCGCTTTGTGTTACACAGCATTTTGTCATTGTCCCTGTACTCCCCATTCCTTGATCCTAGAGGACCTCTACAGTGAACCCCACATGCTTTTCCTTCATGTATAGACTCCCATTGTGTCCCTCTTTATGAGTAAATCAATTCCCTTTTGCACCATTTCATCTGAAACTTTTGTTCTGCCTAGTTTACAAGACCAGTGCTAATGACCCTTGTCTTCCCTGCACTGATGTGCAAAAATTACCACTATCCCTAGTGCCAACCAGAGCGACTAAGTTGTGTTCCAGACGTGTTGGTCCTGTTATGGAAAGTTTTTTAAATTAAGAGCTGAAGTTTCCATCTCTAGAAGCTTCGTAACGGAAGTTTGGTAAATGGTTTGGCCAGATGGGGTCGAGGATGTCAATTTGGGCTCCTTTCCCCTATAATGATGGAACTACCTCAAGAGATAAGACCTTCTCCCATGAGAAGAGGATCCATCTCCCATTCATTCATCCTATATAAACCTCCCTTCTTCCTAAGCACAAGCTAGTGTTAGTGTGGAAGTGTTGATATTGATGTGCTAATGTTATTTTGGTTTGGAGTAGACAACAAGTTATTACTAGTTGTAGCTATCTAGTTATGTGAGGGAGAAGTGTGATTTGGTTTGGAGTTAAGCCTCAAGGGAAGAGCCTTAAAACTATTGTTGATTGAGGCCATCATGGAATGCTAGCAGAAGTGTGTGGGAACCTGGTCTTGTCAGAGGAGGACTGCAATGTCAAGGAAAATGGTTGTAATCTCTCTTTGATATTAATATATGCAACTATCGATTGATTTCCTACATGTTTTGTAATATTACATATTCATGGCTTAATTTTTCTTGACTTGTTAAGGAGGTTGAATTGCAATTTGTCTATTATTACGTTTGTTGTTTGTTGTTGTTTACTTGTTTCAGGTGCTTGAAGAAGGAAGCGAGAGATAGATGGAGCGAGCAAGCAATGACATCATCAAATAGGATAAGCAGACTAAGAGGTAGGCCCTCTTAAATTGGTTCTAACCTAAGGAAATATTCCATAGAATGTACATGTTGTGGCTAGACCCATCATCGGGCTAGAGGAATTCATTTGTGTCCGCACTTATAATTTTACTTCACCACACTTTGGTCCCATGACTGCAGACCTGTCATGGTAGGTATCGCTTTCTTACTCGAATATAGGTTAGGGAATATCACTTTCCGCTACATTTTGCATACTAGCCTCCATACTGTGATATTTTTTCCATAGGGTCAACCCCATCATGTCTTGATTCACAAACCATTTTCCTTCGCCGACTTTTAAAATCATGACGTGATGGTAGAGCCAACCTTTACATGGGAATCTTAGTTAGATCCTCACTGACATATGTTGCCCATGCTGCTATATTGAGTAGGCTCAGGAGTCCTCTTTAGTCCCACCATGACTTGTGCGTTGGAGACTCATTCTCATTCTTCTTCGCTATTTTCTGGCTTTATACCCTAGAGGTTCCTTTGTGTTGAGTTGTATTGTTGCATTGCATATTAACTGTTTTCACCTTTTTGCCTTGAGCCAGCTTCACTTGAACTCGTGTTTAAGCCACTTTTTGACCATGTGTTCTGCAAAATCAACCTTGAAATCACTCAGCCTCTACAACTTGACGCACCCTTTCACCCGTGGAAATAACATTCCTTTGAGTGTCATTGACCAAGTTTTTCCACCTTGCATTGAGCATAGGAATGTTCCCCTCTCAGGAACTAGAGAATTTTCCTTTTTTACACTCATTCTTTCCACTATACTATAACATTCTTTTATTCTTTTTCTAGGCTTCATAAAAATGAAAAAGACAAAAAAATTATATATCCCAAAAAAGAGCGGGAATGGGACATTATTTCCATATTTGATGGCAGCTAGAGTTAGTTGTGTTTCCCTTTAGCAAAGCACTCAAAAAATAAGTCTTTCCTCCATTGGGATGGGCTTTAGTTTGACTTAGGAGAGCATTAACCTTGTTATTGAGTTAGTACTCCTCTGATTGGTTATCTCTTCCAATCATATGGAGAGTTTGCTTATGCCTCTTGCATGAAAAACTTATACAAAGTTATCATATGTTTCCATGTAGTCACAGTTGAGTCGTGCTTTTGTTCAAGGGAAGTAAACTTGAGTCGGCCTCTTTGCGGTGTCTCTTGACCTATTTTTCAGTCAGCCATCCCTACTTGTCAGAGTCATGTTCGTTATCACATCAGCTATTTGGTCCTTTGCTCGTGTTGGTTTGAGAAGGTCTCCACTAACTTCTTGTTGGCAGGTCTTTCTCTTATTGACTACGACAAATTGCTCTGAGAGCAGATCTAGAGGTGCACCCTAGCCCTATTTTCATTATTGATAGGTCACCTTGTGCTCAGCATCGATAAGTATCATGGGTCTTTGACTAAGTGGTTTCCCTTGTGTTTGACATCAGTTTTCATTATCACACATTGGGATTCGTGTAGTGCCTTAGTTTCCATTTGACCCTATTGGTGGATTCCTCGCCTCTGTGACAGCTTTCATTATTGGTTGGTTCAGAGGGTTTCTATCATGCACTAGCCACATCTTGTGTACACCGGAAACATGCTTCAGTTGGGTTACTACATCTTTATTTGTCTGATTCCTTCCACATTATTGGCCTATGGGTTACACTCGTGCTAGATTGATGAAGGATGCCTTAATGCCTTCCTTCTAGCGGATCTCTTCCCATCAAATTTAGCTCATTTCTCTGGGAAAGAGATCTAGAGTCCATTTGGTAGTACCTTAGGGTTTGCAGTCATCAGTGGCAGACTCCTTCATTATCAATAGTGGGAAGCCATCATTGTCTCGTCATTGATAGATTCTTCCAAGTATTTGACTACAGCTCATTTATTCGCACTTGTTAGTTTGTATTGGGTACCTTGGCTCTCATCATCATTATCAGTGAGTAGCCTCGCATTTGTTAATGGTATACATCAATGATTGGTAATCAAATGATTTCTCACATGGTCGACTCTAGATCATTTATTCCCATTGTGTAGAAATGTACCACAGCAATTGGTGAAGACCTCGGGTTTGCATCAACATTTCTTGGTTCACTTGTCAGTTGCTCCTATTTCTGCTAGTTGACACCATCCACATTATATGTTGCAGTTCCTTACAGTGACATCCTATATGTTGGCACCCAAGTTGCAGTGTAGTACCATTTATTCCACCATTTGACTTGGTACTTTTTGGATAAGCTTTATGACTTCAGTGATCAACTTCATACTTTAGCATCATTAATCAGTTCTTTATATGTGATATTTAGACATGTACTTATTTGGATATGATCGGATGACCCATTATGTATTTTCAGTTCCTTTATACTTCTATTCATATTGGATCTGCTTTTGTACTTGACATGCGGACATGATTTACTATCTCTGAGCATGGGTATGCCCACCTCAGACAACGGTTTCTTTTTTATCTCTTTCACTGGCTTGGCAGGCTGAATTCTGGTGAACTCCTCCTCGGTCTTGACATGATTCCTTCTATACACTTAATACATTTCGGCCATCATGTACTCGTTCTAACCTCATCTATCATGGGGCATATGTTATAGCACCATCTACCACTCTTGGTAGATCCAATGCTCTGATGATAGCCTAGGGCAACCTTTCCTTTCTAGACTTAGTCCAAAATCTAAAAAAATAGTGTTTTATTTCCTATACACTACTTTGCCCTATGATAAAAGCGTGTACACGTGGGTTAGAATATATCCAACCTATGTACATGTGTTAAAACACTTAAAAATAATAAATTTCCTTAATTTCAGGTAGAGTTCACAGGTTTTACTTGTTACTCACCTCCTATAGTTGTGGCCCAATTGTTTCCCAACTGGAGAAAACAAAACAAAAAAAACAAACAAACAAACAAAACAAAACAAAACAAACAAACAAACAAAACAAAACAAAACAAAAAAACAAACGAACAAACAAACAAAAAACAAAAAAACAAAAAAAACAAAACAAAAACAAAACAAAACAAAAACAAAAACAAAAAAAACAAAAACAAAAACAAAAAAACCAAAAAAAAAAAAAAAAAAAACCAAAACAAAAACAAAAACAAAAACAAAAAACAAAAAAACAAAAAACAAAAAACAAAAAACAAAAAACAAAAAACAAAAAACAAAAAACAAAACAAAAACAAAAAACAAAAACAAAAACAAAAACCAAAAACAAAAACAAAAACAAAAACAAAAAATCAAAATCCCTATGCCTCCTGCACTCCCCAAAGCCTTAGGAAACCCTTGTTTCCTCTTTTGAGATATCCTTCATCCTTCTTGAGATATCCTTGTGTATGATGATGGAGGAAGATTGCTGAGGCTGGGAAAGGACGGATCCGGAGGATGGTTCCACTTGGAGCTGGAGGAAGACTTAGGTTGTAGTTTTCCACCTTTCTTGTAGCTTACATCAATAAAGAAATGATGTTTTGTTCCTAATATTAATCATGTTTATGCATTGATATATATTGTGATTTGTTTATAAATCTTATATTAATGCGTAATTATTCATTCGCTTATATGATCTAACGTATATATCATGAATATGCTTTACGTTTCTACTGTTGTATATGCTTTGCTTCAATAATTTACAGGTTTCAAAGGCATCAAGAGAAGCAGAGGGTTTTCACCCTACAGGATCTACCCAAACATAGGACCTTTGGGTAAGGACACTTCTTCCCAGTTCAGTAGAATAAGCATTTAGATTGTTTGTCTGAGCATTTCTTGTTGTTGTTTTCCCTCCATTCTGTTGGGGTTTTCAACCCAAGACCCTAGGGTGTTCTTACCCGCAACACACATCGTATGTTAGCCCATCATCTGACAATGGAGAGGACCAATCATTCATTGAAAATCCACTTGATTTTTCATCTTCTTTTTCTGAAAATGTAGAGGATGAACATTATTGCTTCTCATCTACCCCTCTGTCTGATTCATCAAACCATGAGGATGCTGAAAAACATCCTGAATTTTCTGATCTTGATTGTCATGATCTCTCTACTTCTTCATCCAATCACGATATTGATTCAATTGTATTTAATTTGTCTGAGACACTTGTCTACGATGATCTACATTTCGATGGAGTCGAAACCCCGCAGACTGTCAAAGCACTTCAGCTCGAGCTGATGGTTATGTCAGGTTCTCGTTGTCCTGAGGTTGGTTTCACTTCCGATCAAGAAATTGTTCAAATGCCTAAGGCTCCTCATCACTCATTTGTATGCATTGAAGGTCAATCTCACCCACAGATTTTTCTTCCTCCACTCGAACTACATGATCCCATTGCTCATGCATTAGAGGAATCTTAAACAACAAGCACACTTGTGCAACGTAAGTGGTCTACCTTTCTCACATTTTCTTGCACGTCACAGTCAAGAAAATGCATACACTTCACATCTACACACACTGTAGCACAGCACCATGGCAAGTCCACAGACTGCATGTCATGCGCTTTCACTCACTTATGTTTTGTGGATGCTCTTAAACTCAGAGTGTGTTTGTCTTCATTGTTATATCTTTCTTGTTTTCTGGTTTGCACAACTGTCTTGTACGAGAGCTATTCCTTCACCAACATGGGTCGACCAATGTGTCGATGGCTGCATTGGAAGTATCACTTTACATAAGCATACCCATGCACCATTAGCTTAGGAGTAGGAGTAGTGTTTGCTTTTGTTTTGTTTTCTTGTGTGCGTGTGTTCTTCTTACTTTGCATGCTTGTGTGTTTGCCTGCTTGTTTTCTTACTCGCTTTTCTTACGCATTTACTTCTGTTTTTCTTTTTTTTTTTTTTTTTTGATTGTTTACAACCGTAGGTTAGTTTCGCATGAGACTGTGCGTGACACTTAAAATGACATGGGTAAAGTACAAGAGGACTTGTGCAGTTATCAATACTTGTATATCTGTCATCTTGCCTTTGTATGAAGAAATTGTTATCTTTAGTCCATGATACGTCGATGGAAAATACGTACTATTCGAAGTGAACCTTGGTGAAAACAAAATGCTTGCATGCTAACTAGTGTCACCTACTCTATTCGGTTATTTTTGGGTTAACCCTTTTCAGCTCACTCAAGTCGAGTAAGGTGAGGGGGGAAACCTTAACAAGCACGTCATAGGTATATATAAACTACTTCTCTAAAGGAAAAAAACCTCTTCTGCTTTAATAAGTCAGGATCCCTCTTCTGCCTCTGAAATGAATAAGTGTTATGCATAGTTACAAAAATGAAAAATGAAAGTGTGAAAATTTTAAAAAAGGAAAAATGAATAAGGAGAAATAATAGAAAGGCTTCCTACACAGAGAGGTGATGCAAGTAACTTCGTCGGGGTAGTGACCAGGCTCACTAGCAGAGGGGTGATGCTTGTGTTCCTACGTGAATCCGACGGGGTACTGTCTAGGCTTGCTGGTAACGGAGCAACACCAGAGATGAAACTACAACTCTAACAATCATATGGCTTGTGCACCATTATACCCCTCCTCCCCAATCAAAACAACTATGTTCACTTAGCTTGGAATGTGTGTCGACCGACCAAGGGATTGGCAGATGCTACATCTTACAATCAAGCAAGTGTGGAAACCAAGACTAATGGAGAACTGAACAATAATTCCGGAGGTGTTAGACTTGATTTTCACGAACAAGGTCCATTTAGAGAGTTGGAGTTCTACTAGTGTGTCACCAAGTGTTGTAGTGGCTACAAACACCCTCCAAAATTTTGCCTTAGCTTCGTTTTGGAGCCTCCCTACCAATCACCCTCAGCAACATGTCTTGCACCGTCAAGCATATATGTTTCAATTGTTTCTCAATGTCTTGTCAGCCTGTTCATGTCAGTTTGTTTCACTCCCCTCACATAATGTCTTTCCAGACTTAGACCATGTGTTGGCCAAGCAGCTACCCCAGGAAATTGTGCAATTCTGGAGGGGAACCATACTTCCCTCCAAAAATTGCGTAAATCAACTGGTCAACCTGATGAGCTCAAGAATTGCGCAAATCAATCTGTCGGGCTTCCCTCAGAAAATTGTGCAATTCTGGAGGGGAAGCAGTCTTCCCTCCAGAAATTGTGCAAATCAGCTTGGAAGCTATTGGGCTCCAGAATTGCATAGAGCAGTCAGGCAGTCTTCCTCCAGAAAATTGCGCAATCTAACCCAACGTTGCTACTCAGCCCAAAAATTACGCAATTCTAGGAGGCAGTCACCTACTAACCCCAGAAATTGTGCAATTCCTCTGGGACAGCTAACCTAGCTCAGCCCAAGAATTGCTCAAATTTTCATCCTAGGCTCGCAGACCGATGCATGTGCCTTCAGGTTGACTGGTTCCCTTCGGGACCAAGCAAAAATTGATTTTTATGCATGGACTACTTTTCCCAAGGTAGCATGAAAAGGCATCCCTAGATTTAGATATCTATTTTTAGTAGCTAGAGGTTACATGCAATGCTCATTTTAGAAACCTCCTGCCAAGTGTCGCTTTTCCTAGATTTGTGGCATGTGCGTCATAACCTCAATTTTATCAAAATTTATGAACCAGACACTACAGAGCTCATTCCTCACATCCATCTTGCAACTCTGACATCCCATATCACATCTAGGAGTCGTCGGCACATTCATCTCAGTTGTTTCGAGGTAAGCCCACTTTGCATGTCTTGCACTGCGTTTCTGTCATTTCTTGTGTTTCGTCTTGTGTGAGTGTTGTCTGGTTGATTTCAGTGAGCGCTTGTTGTCATTTCAATGTATGTGAGTTTGTACAAGCACCGTTTTAGTTTTTGTTCGCATCTCACTGTTGTGGCATGCATGACACTGTTTTTGCACCGACAGTCGCCATTGCAGCGACTCGCTTCACACACATGTATGCTTTCACATTTACACTCAGTATCACCATGCATTCAGATTTCTCATGCTTTCAGTCACCCGTCGGCGGGTTTGGTCTGCCTTAGCCCAAACCTTGCCTTGCCTGCCTAGCATTACGCATTTCTAGAGGTGAAGGCTTTGCCTACCCTCCTGTTGTGGGGAAAAGTATCCAACTCGGAATGACCCTATCCCTACTCTAAGGGTGATAGTTCCTTAGCAACAACTGAAAGTAAAGCTTTGATATTTTTCCTTTACGAAAGTACAGAGAAGGAAGAAAAGATTGACCAACCGATGTCTTTCGCTTTTGTCGATCCTGTCTTCTCTCTTTGCCTCTTGTTCCCAGCTCCTTGCTCCTTTTGCCGGCCCAGCTACAAAAAGATCCTGCAAAAACAAGAGAGGGAAACTACAAGAAACATGTACTCATAACTGATGCATGGATTAGGATGAATCAAATATACAGATGAAAACAATACATCATTGCAATACAAGTATATAGGAGAACACCAAAGCTTTATTGATAGAAGAAAAAGGTTCTGAGAAGGTTACAACCATAAATGGCTCCAATCCAGCAGCACCTCCCCAGCAGCAAGAAATCTCCTCTTCCCCTCTATAAAAGCAATCACCCAATAGCTCTAACTGTAAACCAACAGCACTTCCTTACTTTGCACAAAATTCCAGCCTCCCTAGACCTCATAGAAGAGCTCTATATATAGGAGATTTGGAGAAAGGATGAGTCAGCTTGAGACTGACCTAAAGCTGCCTTGTGTCCTCTCCCTCTTCAGTTAAACTTCAGTTCTTGAGTCCACTTGGAGATCCTTGCTTCCACATGGAGATCAAGTACCTCTTACTCATCATAGGGCGAATTCCTTGAACCAAGTGTCAGTTTGGAAGCTTCCTGGGCAGTTGACACCTTGCAGAATGACTGTGCCACTTGGCCAATCTCGCCCAGCGCAGGTAGCCTTCATTGGTTTTGACTTTCAGCGCAGGTACAAGGAGGAGCAGTTGACATTCAGCGCAGATGCTCAGTGGAGCAGCTGACATGATCCAAAAATAGCCTGTTTTTGAGTGTTTTCAGGTGGAGAACTGATAGGAAGTGCTGTGGTTTGCTGACCTTGTTCCTCTAGGGGTAAGAACAACATGTTTAGGGACTGAGGATCCCTGTAATTATTGACATTTTATGCTCCATGCTGCGAGGCACAAAAATGTCTATAACAGTTGCCCCCTAAAGTATGAGGTCGTTTATCGGGTGAAATGCTTTATCCAGAGGGTCCGAAGTTCATTCAAGTGCTGAGAGGTGCCCTGTAATACAATACAATACAATACATTATTTTTCATTCTGTTTTCATGATCTAGCTGAGGCGGGCATTCCCATGCTCAGCTTTATAAATACATTTTGGTACATAGAACAGACGATCGTCTGATGGTAGACTGATAATTTTCTGCTGAAATTATCATCCTTTGAGGAGGATGATCATCTGCTGTAATGATGTACATATCAAATGTCTTTATGTCCTGAATATATATCGCAGCCCGGATGGATGAAACTAGATCCGGGGTCTTCAATCTCTTCCGATCTTCACTCGATGTACAAGTCGATCCATGTGAGAATTTCTTGAAGTCGAACATGGAAAGACATCGCTTGATTACCGGTCAATGATGTAAACCGTTAACAAGCGCGAGAGGAATCACCGATAAGGATGATGACCCTCAAGGTACTGCAGTACAATTCACGTGGCGTGAATAAAGGACTTGGCGTCGAACGCCACGCAAAATCTTCTGGTTGAAGGTCATTGATGTATACCTGTCGCCGGAAGTGAGAAACTTGCCATTGAGGCATGCAAGCTTCAAAGTACTGATGGGGTTGTTCCTAGATCAACTTCTTGGATAATGAGCTGAAGTCGACAAGAAGCGATCCGTCAAAGGAGGGCCTTAATGAATCCCACATCAATGACACGAAACGGAGCTAATGATTTTAGTGGAGGTGAAAACAAACTGTGACATATGATTCAGGGTGGCGATCATGAATGGATGAAGGATAATGTATGGCAGTGGATGGGACACGGTTGACACTTTCAGAATGACCTCTCTTGAACATATAACGACACTGATGCGATGGATCGGTAGCATTACCCCAAAATGTGGATGGTTTGGCGAAGACCATGGTGATGAGACCGGTGAATGAAACAACCCAACCCGATGTGGTACGGAAGAAAAGTGTCATGTTCAAGAGCGACTTGCTACCATTAAGCTTTGATGTTCTCCCAATTTTTCCCCAGTCATTTCTGACCAGTACCTCTTTATTTTTGTCAAGCTTGAGGAGGATAACATATGCTTGTTCTATAACCTGCCCTTCGGGCAAGCCCATCGCTATGATTTAACGAGCTTAGCGATAGGGAAACTCGTTCTCGTCTAAAGACAAGTTTGTCGCTATTTAATCATTTTAACGAGTCTAACGACAAGGAAAACTCGGTCCTTTTCATTTTTAGAGAGTCTGAAAAGGTACAGAAAGTTAACTCCATAATTCCTTTTTCGTCATCTAATCCCTTAAGTCCGAAAAAGTATAAAACAATACAGAAGGGATGGGTGTTCGGTACTTTTAACGAGCCGAACAAGACAAGCGCTCGATCTTTTTGTGTAATAATCCCTCAGGTCCAAAAAGATTAAAGTCTAAAAGAGAGATAGCTCTTCCGGTCCCTTTAACGAGCTGGAAGGCCAGAACTCGGCAAACTTTTCATATTTTACGAGTCAGAAAAGAGCTCAAGGATGACTCGTCTTTTGAGGAACGAGTGATAAACAGGGATAGCAACTGATTCCAGGTACAAAATTGGAATTTTCCAATCACGGCAGTGTCACAAGGATGGCTAGGTGAAATCACTCTTCGCAGATGTTCCTCAAAATGGGTAAACACACAAATGGAAGTGAATGATCGGCCAAATGACGGTGGAGGTGACGGTGCACAAACACGACCAAGGCTTTTATGGCTGATGAATTTACGATCTCAGAAGGTTGTTTACCGGAATAGGTTCTTTTTTTAGATAAAAATGAGCTTAAACTCTGGAGGGAACATTGCTCACTGCTTTTATTTATTTTTTAACGAGCATGAAGACCGCGTTAAAACTGCTCGGATCTTGCGTTTATTTTTTAACGAGCATGAACCATGTGCTAAAACTGCTCGATATACCAGTCATAAGATAAGAATGCCTCCTCTAAGGATCCATTTTTTATAGAGCTTGCGCCTTACCACAGCTATGCTCCAACTCATCCTTCCTTTATGTAAGTTCCGAAAACGGTTAATCTTAAAACCAGATAAATAACCGCCCCTAGCTTGCACTCCAAAAGGTTTGCATGCCCCCAGGTATAGGGTAGGATTTCGAGGCTGCCCCTCCTCTCCCCCACCTCTGCTTTTCTTTGGGTGTTCACAGCTACTTGTCATCTTGCCAATCTAATGTTAACGATACTAGTCTTCTCGTTATTTTAAGGGGTCTTACGCGGTACTTGTCTTCCCGTCGGACCAACTTTTAACGAACAGCTATTCGTGACAAGAGAAGAACACTACTCAAAGACAAAACATTGGTATTATTGAGGGAGGCTTGCCTCTTTCTTATTATCCGAAGAGGGTTCTATTTGCTGCCGCAAATCAATCTCTTTCTTCGGCGATGTCTATCATTAGGTTACTCAAAGATGGTTACCCTATGTCACAACAATAGAATCTATTTCTTTGGAGGCTGCCCCTACTTATCCTTCAAAACATTTGTTTTAATGGGTGAGGCTTGCTTTTCCCCAAAGATGGTTACTGCTTGTCGCAATAAGGGAATTCCTACTTGGGCATTGCCCACCTCTTTAGACAAAGGTGAATGACTCTTTTGCCAAACACATAATTTTAACAAAAGAATACTATTCCAGAACAACCCCTCTTCCATCCACGGACGGGGTACGGACTAGTCATATTCTTCTGCGGAAATTCTACCTTATACCCAGGGTTTCTTCTGCCCGAAGCAGACCAGGGTGCATGCCCCCTGGGTTCCAGTCTTTCTTTCCGAATCACTCGCACTCATCGGGAAGGAGGACTGGGGGTGGAGGCATATCTTGAGTGAACAGACCATTTAGGGTTGGTATTTGACTATTTGCGATGCGAGATCCCGGAAATGAAAGTTGGTCTACGAGCTTGACCACCCTCCCTTCGTGTGGAAAACACATTACTCTAAAGAGTGAGGAGACTATCGCTCCCATGCAATAAATATAGTCACGTCCAAGGAGTAGGTTATAATCCAAGGGTCCTTGGACGACCATCACGTTCAAATTAACGGTCTTCCCTTTCAATGTAACAGGCACATTGGGGAGGATTCCTAATGGTCGACTGGTTCCTTTATCAAAACCTGAGAGATTTCTTAACTCAGGTAAAAGCGCCGGGGAACCCAGTGCTTTCCAAGCAACAGAGGAAAGGATACTCACAGACGCCCCTTCATCAATGATAGTACCAGCCATAATCATTCTATAGATCTGGACAATGATTCTGAATGGTATACTGGCTGGTAACCGGGGTCTGCCTAGTTGATTCCAATCAAAGGATACAACCAGGTTGCTTGGTGGTGGGACCGAATATACGGCCGGGTATGACCCTGATGATGTTCCTTCCTGCGATAAAGGAATGGGCGCATTGCCCTGACGCTCATCAGAGTCGGTGCTGATGAAAAGAACCTGGATGGTGTCATCCTTATTCTCTTCAGTGAGGGTGTCGCATGAAGATGACTCTTCGGCGACGGTGTCATTTGAAGATGAAACTTCTGAAGGTAGAACCGGGTCAACTGCCGTATCGACCTTTGGACTTTCGTCCGATCTGGATTTAGTAGGTTCATTTTCAGTGACTGACGCTTCAGCCGACCACTTGAGCGGGCCAGCTATATTTTCAACCAACGAAGGACTTGGCACGAGTTTTTTGTATCCAGGAGGAAGTTTTACCGGTGAAACCGGACAATCTTCCAAAACTCTCTTCGCTTCGTCTAAGAAGGGACAACGGTGGATGGCATGACTGCCTTCACACAACTTACAGGGGAATCTTACTCCCCCTTTTTGTCTTGATCCTTCACTTTCGCTGGTTGACGGAAAGCAATCAACCTGATTGTCAGAGGTTGATGCCCCCGAATTGTGCAGACGAGGGGACCAGTCCCTTAGTATCCGAGGAATACAAGGACAATCTCTGTGGAAATGGTCTCCTCTACATATGACACATGGCGATTTAGGCCCGGTCTGTGCAGTGTGTGGGTTTTTGTCAGATGCCTTTTGCTTGCCCCCAGTCACCTTAGGCTCCTTCTTCTTCTTCTCTTTCTTCTTCTTCTCCTTCTTCTCCTTGGGAGGCTGACTTTTGCCGGCTCTACCTTGCGAAGATGAAGGATTGGAGGAAGAGTTGTCAGAAGTAGAAGGCTGGTGGGCAGCTCTAGACTGATCTAACAGTTGACTCGATTGATCAGGAACCATGGTGGCCTGAACTACATTGGTTGAGAACAGCCAAACTGGCAGGCCTATTGTCAGTCCTGGAAGCGACAATGTGGCCATATGGGGCGCACCAACTTCTCCCCAAGAGGAGAAAGGACTAGGACTTCCATCTTGTGGACTTCCTTGGTTGGGGCGTTCCATGTTCTCAACTTACAGATCAACGCGGGAATGAGAGGTGATTATGTTCCGTTTAAAATGAATTTTATAACGACGCTTTATTAGACACAACTTTGCTTTTTCATGTTTTAAGAGTCGAGAAAAAGCTAAAGATGACTCTAGTCGCCTTCGATGTATTAACGAGCCCGAAGTGACAAATGCTCGGTTGGACTTTTTCAGTTATAGAGTTTGAAAAAAGCCAAAAGAAACTGCTCTGGAGATCTAGGCAGAGGGTGTGCCAAACCTTTCGCGAAACCACAGAATACGTTTTACGGTACGGGTGGTCGATCTTCGTGAATGCTGTGTTCACTGCATCGCGATCAGTAGGGCGGCCGACACGGCTTCCTAAGGATAAAGGCTTTATTCCTATAGGGGTCTCCCAATATACTCGACGGTACGCGGGAGCACAAGTCCGTATTGATACTTATCGCTTCACCATGGAGGAATCACCCAACCACTCAACGCTAAGATATCACGTTTAACGACGCCGGAACACGTCTCTAGCTTAGACCTCTATGTGTTTGTGTTATGTTTCAATGCGTTGTTATGTAAATTCAATTCATTTTAATGTTGATCTTGCTTAGCAGTTTGCCTTTAAGGATCACCACGAGATGTATATATACAACTTCCTAAATGCAATCTAAGATGAGAAGCAAAACTTTTCAATCTTTCAACTTTGAAAACCTTAATCTACTGAGGGAAAAGAAAGACATCAACTTTTCACACAGATCATAGCACACACACTAAATGCACTTTTTCCTAAATCAACATGCAAACTGTCAATAATGCACATGCACAATGCAGATATTTCTTTTCTTTATCCTTAATGTTGATGTAAGACAAAAAGGAAACTGTTGTATAACTTTGAATCTAATTTCAAGCGAAAGTAAACAAGCTTGTCCAAAATCAAAAGACACCTTAAGATCGACTTGTTTAGACACTGGAAATGTAAAGATTCAAACCACAAAATGAAAAACAAACAAACTCAAACAGCCATGAACAGTAATAAAACTAGCTCTTAAGATCACAAAGACACTTTTACAGTTCAGGATCTAAGAGGCCACAGCTATACTGGTTTGCTTTTCACAATGGGAAACTGTAACTGAAACAAGAAATACTGAAAGAACAATCACAGTTTCATCACACAACTGAGGCGGAATAATGTCAAGGAAAGTTGGTTTACAGCAAGTACAAATGACAAGCAATCAGCAGCAAAACAACAGTGAAAACAAGGCCAAGACTCAGTGGGAAACCTCAGGAAGACATAGCCTAACTGGTTCAGCGCAGGCTCTGGTCTGTCAAACTGACTCTCAGCGTAGTTCCCGAAGGGAGTACCTGCGCTGAAATGCAGACTGCCTTTGGACAGCCTGCACTGAGACACGAGAGTTGCGTTTACAAGGGTTTCCGGGTCATAAAAACCTCAAAAATTCACTGTTTTTGCTGAAATAAAAAGCTATAGGTCAAGTACAAGCTAAGGGATGATCAAGAGGATGAAAAGCTATCACAAAGAGCACAAGAGTCCTTGTGGATCAGCTCTTCAAATCATAAACTTGCTCAGAAACTGAGCCAGAGCAGCTGCCCTCTACTTTGCAATTGAAGGACTCAATTGCAGTTCGATTTGGTGCTCTCCTTGTTTATGAGATGAATAGCAAGAAACACAATAAACCAACAAGATACTAGATCCCCAGCGGAGTCGCTAGTTTGTTGTGGGGAAAAGTATCCGACTCGGAATGACCCTATCCCTACTCTAAGGGTGATAGTTCCTTAGCAACAACTGAAAGTAAAGCTTTGATATTTTTCCTTTACGAAAGTACAGAGAAGGAAGAAAAGATTGACCAACCGATGTCTTTCGCTTTTGTCGATCCTGTCTTCTCTCTTTGCCTCTTGTTCCCAGCTCCTTGCTCCTTTTGCCGGCCCAGCTACAAAAAGATCCTGCAAAAACAAGAGAGGGAAACTACAAGAAACATGTACTCATAACTGATGCATGGATTAGGATGAATCAAATATACAGATGAAAACAATACATCATTGCAATACAAGTATATAGGAGAACACCAAAGCTTTATTGATAGAAGAAAAAGGTTCTGAGAAGGTTACAACCATAAATGGCTCCAATCCAGCAGCACCTCCCCAGCAGCAAGAAATCTCCTCTTCCCCTCTATAAAAGCAATCACCCAATAGCTCTAACTGTAAACCAACAGCACTTCCTTACTTTGCACAAAATTCCAGCCTCCCTAGACCTCATAGAAGAGCTCTATATATAGGAGATTTGGAGAAAGGATGAGTCAGCTTGAGACTGACCTAAAGCTGCCTTGTGTCCTCTCCCTCTTCAGTTAAACTTCAGTTCTTGAGTCCACTTGGAGATCCTTGCTTCCACATGGAGATCAAGTACCTCTTACTCATCATAGGGCGAATTCCTTGAACCAAGTGTCAGTTTGGAAGCTTCCTGGGCAGTTGACACCTTGCAGAATGACTGTGCCACTTGGCCAATCTCGCCCAGCGCAGGTAGCCTTCATTGGTTTTGACTTTCAGCGCAGGTACAAGGAGGAGCAGTTGACATTCAGCGCAGATGCTCAGTGGAGCAGCTGACATGATCCAAAAATAGCCTGTTTTTGAGTGTTTTCAGGTGGAGAACTGATAGGAAGTGCTGTGGTTTGCTGACCTTGTTCCTCTAGGGGTAAGAACAACATGTTTAGGGACTGAGGATCCCTGTAATTATTGACATTTTATGCTCCATGCTGCGAGGCACAAAAATGTCTATAAAACCTCCAGAAATTGCAGAAGTCTGGCCCAGCACTGACCTCCAGGCTTGCATTGCACAATTCTGGGAGGTAGTGCCTTGCTAGCCCCAGAAATTGCGCAATGTAGTTTGCTGGTTTACATGTCACTACTGACTAAAATTGTGCATTGCACAGTTTTATTCCTCAGCATGCCAAGATGGGCTATGCATTGCATAGTTCCAACAGTCATTCAGCCTCCCAAGAGCCCGGACTATTCCTTGCACAGTTTTGGTGGTCAGTCTCTCAGCCTCCTGGTGAAAATTACACAAACTTCACAAACAGTCACACAAGCATGTTTCATGTCAGTCCTCCAGTTTGTTTTCATTTTCGATTGATAGATTGTTTGTCATAAGTGTTGTTATGTCTCCATGTCTCACAGCTACTTGTTTGCCTCTCAGCAGCATAGGTACAATGGCTTCCAGGAGAGCAGACTCGATGACACCATTCATAGAACAACTGGGGATGCAGTCGATCAAGTGTCTATGAACTTTCTTATCTATGAAGACACCAAGTTATTCATGGACAAGGATATCAAGATGAAATGGTAGCGACATCATAGCGAACAACACCATCAGCAGTAATAGAAGGTATCACACCTGCATGTGACACATGCAAGAGGAAGGTTGTTGAAAGCCTAGAGGCGGAGCAAAGTTGCACGTTCCAGTAGATCCACTTGTGATGAAACCAACTTTGGAGAATGAGGCTATGAGGTAACGATGCGACAAAAGTATTGCCTAAATGAAGAACAGGAGTTGCATAGACGAGAGAAGGAGTTGCAATAGGAATAGGTACAACAAGAGGCACAACATGCATAGACTAATGAAACTGCGCCAATAAAGGTTATAGATCCATTCAGTAGCTGGCATGGAGTAGAAAAGGTGAGTAGTGCTATCAATCGCATGCAAGGGTATTCAAAATACTAGATGTCATTGTGCGCACACATGCAATCCCACCCATTTTGCACACTCACCCAGGAGAAGACAAGAAGCAAGTCTGACTGGAGCTGAACCTATATTTTGACAAGTTGATGCACATGGTCACCAGCACAGACACTATGCATCAGTATGTTGTTGGTCCAGCTGCACTCAAGATAGTGATGCACATATTATCAGATGAGTTGGATAGAGGAGCCATAGCAGTGTACCCGGATGCAACGGAGGCAAGAGTTCGCTTTCAGTAGGATGTCACTATTGAGTGCATGGACACCATCACGGATGACCAAGCTTGGCATCAATTCGCCACTGTCAATCATCGCAAGGATGTCAAAGAGTTTGTCTCACCACAACTGTCCAAGTGTTAGTGATAGCTTGCATGGCTTGGTCAAGCCTATTTTGTCTCACATGGGTACATGTGCAGATTGTATGTAACATCTTGTCAAGTGGAAGTTCAAGTTTCGATAGTGAATGTAACAGTCATAGAGTAATTGAAGAGTCATGAGGGTAGATGAACAGTCATAAAGGGGAATGTCAAGGGTCACCCCACCCTTTTCAATATATAGTCCCTCATAACTCATTGTGGAGGCTTTTAGTCAGCCAAGCTTCTGATAGGAGTATCTTAGAGAAAGCCTGGAGAGTATTGTAACGAGCCTTGGCTTCTCCATTGTGTAGAGCTAGTATATCTCTTTGGAGGAGCAAGCAGCAGTGACTGTAACATTCCACTATCGAAACTAGTGGTTGGTCATGGTTGTATTGTATGATTAGAACTTTCACTTCTTAATATAACAGAGCTAGCATGTTTCACACATATGTCGTATTATATTTCAGCTATCTTGTTTACTCTAAATGATATAGGTATCTATTTTCTTACGCATGCATGTATGTCTTTCCTATATAAATATGTATGGATCTTACTAAAATGTGTTATTGGTTTAACCATCACTTTGGATTGCTAACTTACTTGCCTTCCAGTTTGTGATGCATTTTCCCTTCTTAACTCCGTGCTTTCACAGGTTTCCAAGGGGCGCACTCACCTCACCCTCCATGTGTTAGAACCACTCATGCACCTTCCTTGACTTGTTGTATATGTCAAACCCTCACTACCAACGGGGACATATTACTTGCCTCTGCGTGCAACCGCAGTCAAGGTGATACTGTACGACCCACTACTAGGACTCCTACACCAAACTGCCTAAGATCTAGTTGGGACTTCTTACCAGGGAGATCCCCTGACATGTTGGCGGGTCCAGCACCGTCAACACATTGTATATTTGTTTTTTTCATGAATTGATGGCCATTTCTATTTTTATTGTTTATTATATGTATCTCTTTTAATGAAGTTATGTATTAATTGACTTCTAAACATGCTATAATTATCATCCTTGATACATATATGAACAATGTTTGAACTTTATTTGATGCAATATGTGTTTCATCAATTATTGTGATTAACTATTTAATCAAAATAATTATCATAAAATATGTCCATTTCTGTAAGTGTTTGATCAATATTTATTATCATACACTAAGACGAATTTTTCTAGATCACATAAACATAAGTAAACCCCAGGTAATAGATAGATTAATATACATGTATTCCAGTTGAAAACCACCCCATCTATCACTTGGTTTTTGGTCATCAACACTTTATCCATCCTATCACATTTCTATTGGGAAACTGATCCCATTATATCCAGTCGGAGCCACTATTCCAAACAGATAAGGGGTGATATTCAAGTCCTTGACTAGGTGGTTTTCCCCCATGTTGTTACAGCGATTTTCGAGGCTTCAACATTTTGGTGCTAGAAGGAATGCCATCGACTATGAATGGAAAATAGAACTCAATCTAAATTAACAAGCCATTCCAAGAGTGACTCCCCCTCAAAATCACTTCCAACTTCTAGATCTTCATTCAGAGCTCATATTTCTAGATCAAAATTTGAGAAATCACCTCTGAAATATCCTAGCACATTTCTTGAAGCACCCTCTTCAGATTATTATCCTGAATCACCTGAGGTCAAAAATTTAATAAAGAAATTAGAAGAAATCTCTATTTCAGCATAAAATTTTGTGCCATCTGAAGCTTCTGAAGGAAGTATTACTTCTATTTTGCAATCTACTTGGATTCTAACTCATTCTCAAAGCGAGAAGCTTGGGGTTCTTACCTTTGATTTTCCTCTTCCTTATTTTCAAAAGAAGACAAAGAAATATGAGTCACAGACATCAACTAGTGAGGTTTTTAATTCTCCTCCACAAACACCTTCATTCCCTCCATTCATTCCTGTTAATACCCCTTCTTCTCAAGGTACTGGTGCTAGTTCATCCAGCACTAATAAACAATCTGCCTCTTCTTCCACACAATCATGCTCAATATCCACCTCTTCCCAAACTCCAATAATGGTAGGAAGACAACAAAAACCACCACCACCAGTCAGACCATGGGCCAATCCTAGAGTTGTGGAAATGGCAGCACCTCTCCATGATCTACCTAAGCATCCTAAAAGATCGCTAACAAAATTTAATCCTGACGATGGATTACCTATGGAAGAGCATCTCCATAATTATATGTTAACCTGATCCGGACTTACACAGGAATAAAACAAATTACAGATATAACCATAAACACAGATATGCAGCAGAAATAATACTTCATTTCATTAATGTAAAATACTGAAATATGCTTACAAACAGTAATGGAAATAAACCAGCTAGGGCGATGGTAGCTCATCTCTGAGAAGAGATGTGGTGGCTACATGCCTCTGAACTGTGTTACAATGAGGCTCGAAGGCCTATTTATTGTTGAGAAACAATGGAAAACCATTAACATCCCAAAACCTAACCCTAGAAGATGAAACGCCAAACTGTGGGCCTCGTTTGGGTAAATTGGTACATCAAATTCCCGAGGTTGTAACTTTGGCATACGATCTCCGTTTGATGCGTACAATAGCTCGTTAGAAAGATCTATCCAAGCACTACCACTTTGGGAAGGGCAACATCAATCCATGGACCCATATTGCCCCTAGATTTCCCATAAAACGCTGTTTAGGGCCTCAAAACGGCTCCGAAAGTTCAGGACCCAAAAAAACTGCTAAAAATAGTAAGTTGTGCTACAATTACGGAAACTGAAAACTTAAAGAGACAGTTGTGGGGGCCCAAATGGGATAGGTGGGTGGCCACCAACATCCACCTGGATCATTCCTCCCCCCTTAGGAAGCAATGGTCCCCATTACATTGAGTTCCTCCATCTGCTGAACTTGCCTTGCAGTCTCTGATGTGTCTAGTAATGGTGCGAAGCATGGCCAACGATGATCCACATTGAACACTTGGTGCAGGAAAAGGAATGGATGAATGATGTGCTCCAAATCATTGTTCCCCACATCCTTGGTACTGTTGTAAGGACCATGTCGAAGTGGTCTGATCTTCTGATGGGTTCTGGTAAGGCGTTCTTTCTGTCGATGCAACCAGACTTTATTTCTCAACTGAAACTTGTGTGGTACCCCTATGGGTGAGGAGAAGTTATTCCTGTGTTTTTTCATGACCGTATCCCTTTGTTGTCGCTGCTGTGTGGAGGAACCCTTTGTGGGGGTCATGGATGTAGCAACGATCTTCCCCTTACTTTGGGAGCGAACCAAATAGAAAATGAATTTCCTAGTCTGGGAGATGAGCTTGCTACCTTACTTGGCAGTGATCAAAGAGGTGGCGGTAGGTGGGGCTACATCCGGTATCCTGTATAATGAATTATCCAAAGAAATAATGACAGCACGAGGCCTTGACTCATACACAGCATGTCGCCTCCACAAGTATGGTTGGCCTAATAGTACATCACAAACATCCAAAGGTGTAACATCACACAATACCTCGTCTGTGAAGGGCTTGATGTTGTAGGGAAGGCGGCACTGCTGGCGAACTTTAAGATCTCGTCCTTCGTGAAGCCACCCGATATTGTACAGCTGCGAGTGCGGTGTAGTCAGTAGGCCCAACCACTTCATGACATCTGTTGAAACGAGGTTCTTTTAGCTGCCACTGTCGAAAACGAATTGCAGCAGCAAACCCTTCACCCACATCTGTGAGTGGAAAAGATGTTCCCTCTCCTCTGGATCTTCGAGCTCATTTTTTTGGATCTTGGTGGTGGAAATAGTGGCACTGGGATCCGCATCAATGATTTGCTTCCCTTTGCCATTCCCATTGTCGGGTTCTGGCTCAAGTTTAGAACATGCATCTGATTTGGAAGCCTTCAACTGGGCCACCAACGACTACTTGGTCCGACACTAACTTGTGTTATGAGTGGGACTCTTGTGGAACTCACACCACTTTCCTATGTCCTTCTTTGGCTTCATGGTGTTGTTCTTTTCTTGCGGCTTTGACAGGTTGTCTTGGGTCACTAGCCTTGACTTTGTCCTTTGGGCTTTGGATTTGCAGATCCAAAGTCTCGCTTCTTCTGTTTGAACTTTTGCTCTATTTTGACAGCGTATCGGTACACCGTGCTGAGTGAGGAGATGTTCAGGAACTCCATCTCTTCCTGGATGTATCTATGTAGGTAGCCACAGTATTTGAGTACCAAATGCAGCTCAGAATCTTTGATACCCAACTGTGTGCGAAGGGTATGAAAAATATTTGTGAACTCTGGAACATCTTGGTCTCGTCCCTGCCACAGTGTGGTCCATTTGATGTATTTGTCCTCATAGTTTTTGACAGGGTAGTATTGCTCCTTGACATCATCCCGAAATGAATTCCAAGTGGGTGCGGCTGAAAATAGTGAGCCAGTACTTTCATTCTTCTGCTCGCGGTAGTTTTCCAACCAGTCCTTGACATGGGGGGCTGCTTTGAGAAGAGCAAAAACAATCTTTTCCCGACTCGAAAATTCATGAATAGAAAAATAACCCTCTAGCAGATTTAACCATTTATCTATGGCATCTACATCTATCTAACCCTCGAATATGGGGATTTCAAAATTAACTTGTACCTTAAAGGGCGTGGTGTTTCCAGAGTAGCTGCTAGAAGCCGATGTGTCGCTTCTAGGTAGTCGTTGAAGGATCTGGGCAAAGTTGTCCATCATCGCGTTCCGTTGTCGCTCGAGGGCTTCTTCGAGCAAGATTTTGATAGGATCTCCTGCCCCCTTGTCTTTTTTCTCATCCGCCATGGGAGGCCACTCAGATTTGCGAGGCTGGTCTTGCAAAGGTTTGACCAGTTCAAGCCCTAACTCCTTATATCTCGACCTCGTTGGGGACATGCAAAGAAAAACAATGAAAAAGCAGACCGCTCTAATAACACTGATCCAGACTTACACAGGAACGCAAAAAATTACAGAGATAACCATAAACACAGATATGCAGCGGAAATAATACTTCATTTCATTAATGTAAAATACTGAAATATGCTTACAAACAGTAATGGAAATAAACTAGCTAGGGCGATGGTAGCTTATCTTTGAGAAGAGATGTGGTGGCTACATGCCTCTGAACTGTGTTACAATGAGGTTCAAAGGCCTATTTATTGTTGAAAAACAATGGAAAACCCTTAACATCCCAAAACCTAACCCTAGAAGATGAAACGCCAAACTGTGGGCCCCGTTTGGGTAAATTGGTACATCAACTTCCCGAGGTCGTAACTTTAGCATACGATCTCTGTTTGACGCGTACAATAGCTCGTTAGAAAGATCTATCTGAGCACTACCACTTTTGGGAAGGGCAACATCGGTCCATGGACCCATGTTGCCCCCAGATTTCCCAAAAAATGTCGTTTATGGCCTCAAAAAAGCTTCGGAAGTTCAGGACCCGAAAAACTACTAAAAATAGTAAGTTGTACTACAATTATGGAAACTGAAAAATTGAAAGAGATAGTTGCGGGGGTCCAAATGGGATAGGTGGTTGGCCACCAACATCCACCTGGATCATAGCCATTAATTATCTTAATGGAGTAGTTGAAGAAGAGTCTGTAGTAAGATTATTTCCCTACACCCTCTAAGGATCAGCAAGTTCATGGTATTTTTCATTACCACCAGGATCTATTGCTAATTGGGACATGTTTGAAGAAAATTCTTAGCTAAATTTGGTGATGACTAAACAATCGCATCCCTTATTAATGATATTTCTAATTTAAAAGCTAAGTTAGGTGAAAAGATCAAATATTTCAGTTCCAAATTCAATAAATTCCTAAACAAAATCCCAACCACATTAAGCACTGGTGTTGATGTCTAGGTCGAGTGGTATATTTCTTCTCTTCCTTCCAATATAGCGATTTTTGTGGATAGAGCCAATAAGGCTACTTTAGTAAAAAACATGAAAGAAGCCATGTTTGTAGAAAAGAGAATATTTGCATTGGAAAAGAAGACTGCCTAGGAAGAAAGAAAGACGAAAGAGGTCACATTTAAGGATGAATCAAAGAAGAAATCTCCTAAGTATCCTTTTGATCTTGAAGGCCTGCAAAAATTCCTTAAAACGATGTCAAACTATATGGTAGAAATTAAGAAACAGGTGGTTGAATCCTCTTCTAAGAAACTTTTTAGATCCTTATATAGGAATTAGACATCTAATCCTCAACCTCCAAATACAATATCCAATGCTAAGTCTGATATAGATGAAGATGATGAAGAAACTGCATTATCTGATGATGAGACTGAAGATGAAGAATTGGTTGAAGTACATGGTATATGGGATTTTGTCCTACATACTCCCGATGATGAAGATGAGCAAGAAGATTTACCTATTAGCACTAGGAGTAAAGGCTCTATTGATTCAACACAATAAACCCAAAAGAAAAATCCCTCAACCTCTACTACTAAGGATAAAGTGGTCAGTAAAACTTCTTCTCCTACATCTCCTCAACCAACCCCATCCTCATCTAATCCTCCATCTTCATCCAAAACCTTGGTAGTTGTTGATACCATGGAATATAACATAGTGGAGGACATGAAGAAAGCCAGAGAAAATATCTCTCTTCATGAGCTCAGTAAGCTTAAACACCAGCAAAATCTATTACTAAAAGAATTGATTGCAGTTCATGCTTCTCCTCTTCCTGTTGCTGTGTTATCCAAAGCTTCTAGAGGAATGGGTAAGCCTCCCAACGATTCATGAAATAAGGTTGATTCTACCAATGCAATCTTAATTGGCGATAGATCTAACTCACATACTCCCCCTTTCTCTCTTGACTTATGAAATCTTCAATAAAAATCTATGCAATTGCTTAATAGACTCAGGGGCCTCTTCAAACATAATGTCAAGATCATTCTGCACCAAATTAAATGTTTCACCCCAAAAATCTACATTTCACATTGTTCAACTTGATAGAAAAAAAGTTGAAGTCTTAGGGGAAATGAATTCAGTCACCATTAGACTTTCTTCTAATCCAAAAGTTTGTCAGGTAATTGACATACTAGTTTTTGATATTCCCAAATTTTATGGTTTAATTATTAGTAGAGACTAGTCTAAGAAACTTCATGGCTATTTGTGGAACTAAATTATTCAGAGGTGGAGAAGCAAGCTTTTTTTGTTTTCAATTCTGTAAATCACTTCAGGCCTTTTCTCCTAGAAACCCACACTAAAATAATAGTCCCATGCTCAGTAGTGAGAAAATTGCTTGTGCAAAGAGTAGGGGAAAAAAGGGCAAATTGGGTAACAACCCTGCAAGAATATGATATTGATATTAAACCAGCCAAAATTGTCAAAGGAAAAGGTTTTTGCAGGTTGCTTATAGGGGCTTCCAACCTACCAACTGATGAGGACTCAGGTAACACTGCATACATATATGAGGTAATACTAAACGATTCAGAGTCCTAATACATGGATCTCATTTTCTATTTGAAAAATGGATATTCTCCCCTTGAACTCAATCACAAAAGGAAAAGGGATTTAAGATTAAAAGAAAAACAATATGAAATCATTGCTGATGTGTTATTAAGGAGAAATTATGATTATGAAATAAACCTAACAAGTAAATACTATGTGTGGAACCAGAAACTTGATTATGAAATTGTCCTCTTCAGATGTCGATCCTGCTTTGAGACAGGGCATCTAGCCAAAAATTTCCCAAAAGCCTACCAGAAAAATTCTGCTAGAAAGAATCACCACAGATCTACATGGTGGTAAGGAGCACAAAAAGAACATTACACTGTCATCAAGGAAGAATACTCTCCAGAAAACTCTGAATTGCAAGACATCGGGCAAGAAAGAAACAACTCTCAAGAGAAGCAGGGGGAAAGCCCCACCCAACAACAAAAAAGTGAACTTGACAACCCCTCAAGCATCAATAGTTATGAGGATTCGAATACCGCACAAAATAAATCTTCATTTAACAGCAAAGCAGATCTCCCAGACCAAACTTCTTCTCCAACTATCTTCAAAAGGACGAACACCACAGATCATGAAGCCAAGACACTAATGTCCTAAGAACCAGAAGAGATTAAGAAGAGGCAAGATAAAGGAAGTTGGAAGACCGTAGAGAAAAAAAAAGAAAGCTACAACACCAATCTCGCCAAGAAAGACGAGAAGCCAGACAATTAAGAACTAAGAAAATTATAGGTCTGATAGACCAATTTGATCTCGGTGGACGTTAACCACCATCATCATCATCATCATCATAATCATCATTAAGATGCCTTAAAAAGTATGAGTATGAAGCACGGAATGTTTTGCAGGAACTCCATGGTGGACTAGCAGGTGGACATTTTGGAGGAGATACTACTGCACATAAGATCCTGCATGTTGGGTACTATTGGCCAACTTTGTTCAAGGATACCCATGAATACGTGAGGAAATGCAAAATATGCCAGACTGCTACTGGAAGACAATGGAAACCAGCCTTACCTATGCAACTAGTCAACATTGAACAACCTTTTGAACAATGGGGATTAGATATCATAAGTGAGATTTTTCCTCATTCCTCTTAGCAACATAATTATATCCTTACAGCTATAGACTATTTTACTAAGTGGGTGGAAGCAATTCCACTAAAGGTAGCCAATTTTGATGCTATCATTGAATTCATTGATCAATTCATTATTACTAGATTTGGCTTACCAACTGCACTTATGTTTGATAATGCATCTTACTTTTTAGGAAATAATATGACTGAATTTTCTCTTAAGATGGGTTTTAAACTTAAGTACTCTACTAACTACTACCCCCACGGAAATGGTTTAGTAGAATCAACCAACAAGAACCTCATAAGAATTATTAAAAGAACCGTTTATCAACACCAAAAGACTTGGCATAAATCTTTCACATTTTCTCTATGGGCAGATTGAATAAATCAAAAGGCCTAAATAGGAACTTCTCCCTTCAATCTAGTATATGGGAAAGAGGCTATCATCCCCTCAAACATAGATCTTCCCTCGTTATCCCTAGTCCAATTTATCGTAGAAACACCTTCTTCTTCTTTATAGCTCAAACAGTCTCAAATTCTTAAACTAGAAGAAGAAAGGGAGAAAGCCAAACTTACACATACTCGCCATCAACAACTAGTCAAATGCTCTTTTGATGCAAGTTTTGTTTCCACAAAATCTTTTCAAATCGGATATCTAGTCCTTAAATGGGACAAGGCACATTAGGAAAAATGAAAGCATAATAAATTCCAGAAAATGTGGCTTGGACCATTTCAAGTTGCTGAACAAGTAGGCCCATCAACATTCATATTGCAAGATTTATCAGGAAAGAGAGATTCTCTTCCTGTCAATGGCCTTATTTTGAAAAATTATATTCTTAGAAGATAATATCTTCTATTGTAACATTATTGCATTTACTTTTTTTAGTTATGTTAGAAAATATGTTAATTAGCATTACTTTTGGCTTTACAATAAAATACCTTGAAACATTTTATGATCTTTCGCTTTGAAAGTAGGAATTCTTAAGGAAATGATCACAACATTGAAAATTATCTAAGTATCATAAAGCTCTCAAATTTTCTTTTTCAATTGAAGTTGTAAATTCTTTGAAAATCCCTAAACTTTATAAAATCTTTTTATTCTATTATTAGTCAAGAAAAGTTATCTTTAACAAAGTAAAGAATATTTGCAGCTAAGAATCTCCAACTCTAAGATTGTCATCCAAAACTCTTAAGGAGTCAATGATTCTCCCCATTCATTAACTTTACTTTTTTTAGAGTGTAATTCAAAAATATATTAACCTTAAAAGATAAGGGGTCTCATCACGAGCCTGCTTACCATGTTCATAGGGAAATAATACACTGACATTACCAACACTAAATACCAAGCCAAGGTAATGGCTTATGATTATCTTAATTTTAATACAAGAGGTCTCATCATGAGCCAACTTGTTCAACTCAATTGCAACCAGTGAATGGCATTCTCACTTTCTGGTCACCAAACCATGACAATGGCTTTTAGGTAATGAAAAATTTATCAAAAGAAAAGTAAATAAATAAATGGAATTTATATATACTTTTGAAATTATCTCTAAAGATTGCACTCTTAAATGGATGGGATTCTGAAAAATTGATGGTTAAAAAGTTAACCCTGTCGAGGTTATGAATGCTTGACAAATGAGTATATTAAAATACTAAGTTTTAAAAATCCTCCTACTTTATCTTTACAACCAATTAAAGAGATATAGACAAAAAGTATTTTCATCTATAAGAGGGTATAAAAGGAATTATGATTAAGTGATTTTTTTTATATTCAAAGTAATGTTACTTATCTAAATATTTCGAAAATACTCTTCCTTTCCTAAATTATTTTTACTTAGGAAAGTTTTAGAATTTATTATTGTAAATCAAAGATAACTGGTTCTTCCAGTGAATCACCAATTGTTGTGTTGTGCAACAACCCCCCATTTAGTTATATATAAATCTCTTAGGAAATTATTATATAAATAAATGGGGACCCTTTAAAATTTAAAAAACATAGGAAAATAACATAGTTTAGGGTTTTAAAAGGACAAATTTGAATTTTTGAATAAACAAATCCAAATTCATTAGGCCCAAACAAATTGGATAAGCCTACATTAAATAAAATCTCGACTTGTCGCATTTTGCAAGTTTCAATGACCAATGCCTTGTTTTATCCTTTCGAAACTTATGATGTGATAAATAATAGCCCTCGAGAACCAAACATGTTCAAATCTCAAAAGGCTCAAGTATTGCCAAGAAACTACTTCATGTTGGAACTTGGCCACATCACAATTTTTTAATGAACGCGATATACAAAAAACCCAAGGATCATTCTCATTGTGATATGTGATAAGCTATTCGGACTCAATAAAACTATTAACACATACTATAAACATATCGCATCTAGATGGATCACAAATTAGCAAAAAAGATCGCCACTTGTATCACCTCCAAGCTTTCGATTGCGATAAAGCTACCTGTTAAAAGGTGCTCTTTAATAACATAATAATATTGAATAATGTAAAGGAAAATCTGTGCTTGTTAATCATCAGTTGGGCCCGCTACAACGCCACGGCATTTCTCACGATTTCGCAATTGCAAAAAACCTTCAACTATATCCATTCACCTCTACTCTTCAAAAACCTCTGATTGTGATATCACGATCATTGCATCGCACATCTCCCATACCCAATGAACCAATATAGTGATATCTCTATTGCATATCACTATAGAACATGGAAATAGGTTTTATATACCTTTTGAAAGGCTTCTCCGATGTGATATATGTTAATGAGATAATAAATAACCACACGAAGCCATGATTTTAGTTATTAAATAATTCTAACGGTATTTATGATTTAAAAGCCCACAGTGGTTTGATGGCCTATATAGATTGATTCACATTTAAACTATGTTTCTCGTCATTTCAAGCCTTGTATGTTCAAACGATTTCGCATTTCACACCTATTTTTCTTCATTCCTCTGTTTTTCCAATTTCCAGGTTTAACCCGAGAAGAAGTTGTGTAACAGGATGACTAAGTCGAATAAAGGAAATAAAACCATAGAGACTTCACAATCCATACCTTCTACCCCTGAGGTAACAAAAATTCCCCCACTTTTCTTAGATACTACATGCACAATCGACAATGGAACCTCCTCATGGGAATCCATGTACCAATTTCTAGAGAGCGAAGGTCCTAAGATAATTGAAAGAGTGGAAACAACAGACGCTACTTCCTCTTCTAAAGCCTCCCACTATGAAGTTGCAAGCTCTTTTATTCACAGAATTGTTGCTCAACCCAAGATTCTGCCTTATACCGATATGGTAAAATGGATCATTTAAAGTATTAACATTATCGATCAGATATTCCTAACTTCAAGGAAAACAGATATCGAATCCTTTACAACTGAAGAATTGAAGAAAATGTATCATATAACTGACCCAAAGAAGGTGTATGACAAAGCCTTTCTCGAGCACTTTTCAAGCGAGAATGATGTGGCATCAGACTGAATGCAACAATGGATATCCTTCCTGAACAAACGCAAGCATGAGAAATCAGGTACGTATTCTATATCTTCTCTCACCACTCCCTATTCTTATATCACAGTTATGATGTGTAGGTTGTTTAGGCACGCCAATATAGCTAAGTTCTCATTTTAATGGGTTCCTCTAATTGATGCAGCAGTTAATTCTTTTATAATGAATTGGGGCACTATCCTTTCTAATAATATTTCCTTCCAAATCTGAGAGTTTAGACAACACCGCCATGTCTATACCAGAGTAGTTCCACGATTTTTCATGAGTGCATATATTATGGATGTGGTCTGTTTCACTACCAGTTTCCCAACCATGGGGTGGAAATGGACCCTTCAAGATCCCACTCCCATCCATATATACCATAAAATCTTTTGGGGATCTAATTTCCACACCCATTTCTATAAAATGTGCCAAGGAGTTATGCTACCAATCCACCGAGTCGATTTTGACAAAACAGCCCCAAGATTGTCTAATGAGGCAAAAATTGATTTCATACCAATAGGAAGGTGGTTTGGAGAAGAAATTTTTACCTATGTCTGAGTCTATGGAAGCCTAGCACCTCCCCATGTTCTCCCATTGTATATCCCAGATAAATTATTTGCTAGGGAGATTTCCTATCAAACTGTAGGGGATGGGCTAACACATGCCCTAAAGGAATCCAAGAAGTCTCTTTACCCTTCATTCCCCCTCCAATGAGGTGTTTATGCACTACATGATTTCAAGCATGTTGTTCTTGAAATCGATCATATTACATGCTTGAAACTTGCCACCATTCCTGGCAGAGAGTTAGACCCTAACAAAGGTGTACAGTATTTCACTGCCGAAGTGAAGATTACACAGTTCAGTCATGAAGATGATGACTATGACAACCTATTTGAGTTTTTTGAACTATTTTCAAAAGTACAACATTTGGCCACATTAAAATTGGATCCAGAAAGGCTAGCCCAATTCCGACAAAACATTGAAAGGAGACTGCAAAATATCCCTTTGGATATGTTGATAATCCCTCAACTGATTATCCAAGAGGAGCAAGATTCAGAGTAGGGTTCAGGGAAAGACTCATAAAATGGCTCGAAACAGGCTTTGGAATAGAATTCAGGGTACAAATCAGAACAAGGTTCAGAGCATAATTCAGAAGAGGGCTCAGATTAGAACTCAGAGAAAAAATCAGAGAAGAGTTCATAAAAGGATTCTGAATAGAAATCAAAAAAAGTTTCGAAGGATATTGATAAAGCTGTCGCTAAAAAATAAATTGAGATCTTCCTGGCCTTCCCTTCATCTAAAATCATCCTCAAAGTGGAATAAATCCCTCCTCTTGATGTCTTTTATAGTCACAAACATCGGGTTGTGGTGAAATGACAGAGGAAAGGGAGAATAACATAACCATCCTCAACAGTAATTCCTAGTGATGAACCTATGGATATAGTATGGAAGGATACTCCCATAGATACTTCAGAGAATTTGACAAAATTGTCACATTTTTCAGGTGCTTATGCACCTGCTGCGATTGACAAGGCAGTCAATGTTAGACAACTGGTCAGAGAGAAAGAAGAGAGAATTCAGCAGTTGAAGCAGTAGTTGGAAGAAGAGAGATAAAGTATTGGCCATCAAGTGAAAACATAAATGTCCTAGTTACAACAAATCTTTGATCAATTAAAGCTCCAATATCAAGTAGGGACAAGTGCTAAGGATATCCAATTACAATAGGTCTAGTTTTCACTTGATTAGATGAAGGATAATCCTAAAGTGGAGGATTTCATAAAAGAAGCATTAGATCTCAACACTTTGTTGTCAAGATAACAAGCAACATTCTGTCAATTATTGTCTATCATCAATCCAATGTGTATTACAAGTGATTCACTGATGAATCAATCATTCGATCTGAGGGTGAATTTCAATGATATTGATGATAAAATATCGGGATACATAACATGGAAGGATACTCCAAAGGGCAAAGCAGCAGCTCTTCCAAGAATAAAGGGATCACACAAAGAAATCCTCTTTATTGATTGGGACATTCAATTGAAGCGGAAAGAAAGAGAAGTTTCCAGAGAAACCGATGTTGTAAATAATATCATTGAAACTATCAATGATAATCTGTGCAATGCTAACTTGATTCAAGAATGCCCACCTAGTAGTCTTCCTGATATCAAATTCTTGGAAAATAAATGGAAAGAAACTTCAAAAGCAACAGAAGAGGTAATTAAACAGCTGACCAAACTCGACTGGGAAGTGTATTGGAAATATCTGGTGAAGCCACACAGTCAGTGGCTAATGCTACGCTGCTTTGTTGACTCATCCACCCATATGCTTCCTACACTTTCAGATGCAATGTATACAGAATAGCTACGCATGAGGATAGGTCAGCCTCCTGAAGTTAAGGCAATGATGGATATTTGCGAGCTCAAAAAAAAAAATGAAAGAATAGACACAATTGCATTCTTGAGCTCATCATTTCAACAGTTTCTATTTCTGTATTTTTGTCACTTATTTTAAGGAGATTTGTTTTAACCTCCTCAGCACTTTCATGTAATGTCTATTTTTATTATATAAACCCTTTCATGTCTATGAAGAAAGGGTCCCCAAATTATATAAAGAAAATGTTGGAAATGATACTGGGGGGGGTGAATTAGTATTTACAAATCAATAACTTTTTCATTTCCATAATTAGATTTATATACGCTACTTTAGTGAAGGGAACTCGTGTGTGCAGGAAACTATTCTTAAGGCAACCAGCATATATCCAGTGAACTTATGATTCAGTTAATTCATCATATCTTGATCTTTAATCAGTGCATCAATACTTTATTAAACATTAAACAATAACCATGTGCAGTAATAACAGAATAAACCATCACACATAAGCAACACACATGAACTCCAAGATTTAAGGTGGAAACCCAATGTGGGTGAAAACCACCTGTTGTTGTCATCTCTATCTTCTTTTAATAATAAGAAAATCTGTTTACAATATTGTATTGGTGCAGACTCATACTAGTACACAAGCACCCACCTGCAGAACAATACAACCCCCTAGTTCTTGTACTAGCTGATATGTTTACTAGTACGTAGGCTCCAACCTAAAGAAGGCTACAACCTTCACTCATTCTCCAGCTACTACTGGAAGAGAGCTCCAACCGCCTTATCAAATCACCAGCCACTACTAGAAGGAAGCTTCGACTTCCTCACTGAAGGCTCCAACCCTCAGTATCGTCCAAGGAACACGTTTCATAAATTTTCACACTGGATACTCCTCGTACATAATACTACAATATGAAGGCCACATTTCATCAAATTTTCACACTAGACCCATTAGTAACATTGAAGCTCAAAATCAATCACCACGGAAATACAACCAGCAAAACCAATCACTAAAACTCAATCATCAATCTCTGACATAACTGAAACCAATCATCAATCTCTGAATCAACCATAACTGAATCAATCAATCACTGAAACCTCTGACATACTGAATCAAACAATCACGAACCTTTGATAAAACTAAATCAACCATTCATTCAAACTTAATCAAATTCAAACAATCAACTGGAACAGATAGATCAATGTAACCAATACACAGATATGAACCCAGAACACTGCATCAAAAGTCAGAACCAACTGTAACCTCAAAAATCATGTGTCAGATTGTATACACTTCTTCAATGAAGCCAACCTGCGTGTATACGCAACTTCCTTTAGCCCAACCTGCATATACCTCTAAAGATATTGAATCATAAAACCTCTGAACCACAAATTGTACCAATCAATGACATTCTGAAGATCTACTGTCAATTTACAGAGTTCTAAACAGATAGCAGTAAGGATCACTCTTCTTACTCAATCAATCAATCAATCAGACTCTATTTCCTTATACATTTAGTTCTACTTTCATATCTAAGAAGACATCATTGACAAACAGTAGTACTGATATGATAGGTCAGTCATCCCTGAACATCAAGATTTTCTTTTTTCATACGCTACTTTGAAGAGCTGAACCAGCGTGTATATGCACCTTCACCAAAACGAACCAGTGTATCAGATCATCACATATAAAGGATAAAACATGTGTTAGCAATTAGATCTAGCCTATCCATTATCAAATCACATAATGATAAGTCATTATGATCCTGATCCATCATTAGATCTCATCCATCATCAAACACTCAGGTGCATACTTAGTCTACATCAAGTAAAACATTAGAAACCCATAACATGCATATTTTCTTTTGATCTGACACATCATAAGATTAGATAAAGGAGGAATGACTTGTTATAGAGTTTTATGAGCCCAAACTCTATAACAATTCATTCCTCCTCTATCTAAAACTATCCTCACCTGTATGGATTCATTATTTAATAACTTCATAAGATATTCATTACTTGTGTACTTATCCCTTTGATCTTCTCCTCCTTATATAGTTTTAGGCCTTTCTCAATACCTTGGACGAAAACCACTTAGGACCAATACCTCAGTCCAAATACCTCAGACCAATACCTTGGACCAAATATCTCAGACCAATACCTTGGACCAAATACCTCGGACCAAATACCTCGGACCAATACCTTGGACCAAATACCTCGGACCAATACCTTGGACCAAATACCTCGGACCAAATACCTCGGACAAAATACCTCAGACCAATACCTTGGAACAAAACCTTGATTTTCATCCCATACGCGCTTTTCCTTCTGTGAAAGTGCATGCATACTATACGCTCCTTTTGTTCTGTTAACCAGCGTGTATATGTTTTTTTGACTAAGTGGACCTACGTGTACTTCTTAAACTGATTTGCACCATCCTTTTCTTTCAACTTATTTATTCTGATCATTATACCTTAGTTCCATCTTCATCCTATTCTTTTGTACCATTACTTTGTTCCCTCTGAATATTCTTGTTATAATGTGATTTGCCATATTACTTCTAAAATGATTCCTTTGAACTGCCCTGCATTTTGTCACATTTGTAAACACAACTGCCAATGCATTCTATCACATCTGATATATCTCCTGTAGATTCATCTAGTTACCATATACAAGTGAGTTGTTCTGCTACAAGTGGGTTTCCATCAAGTACAACACATGCATCATAATTCCAACAATCTCCCCCTTTGGATTTGATGGCAACCATGTTGGTGTTGATTACTGCAAGCTATAGAAACTGTTAGAGATAACAAGAAACACCAAAATACTCTCCCCCTTTGACATCAAGGGCAAAGGGCGGACCAAGATATTCTCCTCCTTTGATATCAAGGGCAAAGGGCTGACCAAAATGAAGACTTTCATATCTAAACAGTTGAATATGAACATTCTCCCCCTAGGCACATGCTCCCTCTACGAATATGCTTAATTCTCTGATTAAACTCCCCCTTTGTACATGCTGAGATGCACTATACTGTCCATGCTCCCCTTGATCACATGTCGAGTCTGCAAAAAAATATTTTCCACAAGAATAACATGACTTGATAACTCAATTATGTGAGTATGACCTTCCTATCACCAATGATTCATACATAATAAATCTCCCAACCAAGTGGGGATATACCAAATTTGACTCATCTACCCAACCAAGTGGGGATATACCAATTTTTTATACATTATTGAAATGTAGCAATTATTACATCATCCTTCCCATGCATAGTGGGGGTACAAATTACATCATATGACCAAAAAGGACTCATTAAAAGACTATGACAGAAAGAGACATATTATTACATCATGGGCCTTTTTATGACCTTTACATCGAATGATATACATGACATTTATAACAAAGACTAAATATCTAAACAAGACCATGATAGTCATCATCAACTATCATACACCATATGTGATCTGCATCATAAGCATCTGTCAGCAACATCCAGACTAGCAACCTGTATATGTCCATCATTAGTTCCCAAGATATGACAAGGTAATTTCATCAACCTGTGACAAAGTATGCCACATATCAACTCATCCTCTTGATCTCATCAAGATCAACTTGCTATGTTTCCTTAGTAGAAAGAGCCTTATCATAACCTTCCATGGATCAATTAAGCATATGTCATATCTCCAAGCAGTAACACAGAATCATTCATATCATATCATATGTATGTGAAAACACCATAGTCATCATCTATGATCATAACATCATCATTAAGAACTGCATGATCTTTCCACAATAACCCTCAATATATCAACCATGTATCATCACTAGGGAACATCCCACATCTAATAAGCATCAACCATGATAATCAACATATGTGAATATCAAACCTATCATCATAAAGTAAGAAGGCATCATCATTATGTGACTAAGTAAGACACGTCTCTGAATATCCATGTCTTCAAATATATATGTCTTCATGAACACCATTCTCTTAGCCAACCAACAATATTTAACAATATGCAACTTAAGTAATCATCCATGTATCCAGCATAATGTATATCCATCAAAGAGATAGAAATGTGTATCTAGCAAACCATGAGCTCATAGTCATTTGTCAAGCTTTCTTGATACCATCAACATCAGCAATCCTCAACCATGTGAGAGCCAAGAACTATAGGAATCCTGCATCATAATTGCACCATATGAGCTTTATGCATCTTTGAAGGCATGATGACAACAACATAAAAGAAATGAGTGACTCATCATCAAATAATGAAGTTGTGTACTCAAGCTTTGTACTTCTCCTATCCTTATGAATATCACCATGTAAGCAACATATCACATGTACTATATGCATCATCAAAAATATTATCCATAATCATCCATAGATCTAATCTGAATAACGACTATGTGGCTCAAGCAATATAAGTATCATCTGAGATTTCATCATAGGCAACTCATGACTGCAGCATAGCATGATGTATCATTTAAACACTTCAACAACATAAGTACCAAAGACTTCTAAACATAATGCCAATAATACATTATTAGAAGCATAGCATATTCTACCCCTGAACCCATGCCAACTATTCACTATCAGATCTGATCATTGCATATATTAGTAAGGATCATCAAGGCATCATCATCAACTAGTTATACATCAAGTCATCAACAACTTATAAATATCATCAACAGACAGTAATCATCATCAATTAGAACAAAAAATATAATTGATAATTGACTTAACCATATCAGACCCCTTTTCCTGAGTTTGTCCCGCTTCTTCTTCATCAAACCAACATATACGCAAATGTGCATCTTCTAACTCATGTATATATGTGACTTGTCTTCATGATAACTACGTATGAGAATTAGGACACTGAAATATCATACTTTCAGTTCCTTCTGAATCTGTTGCGTTTGTATACTAAGCTATGCCACATATTTCTGGTTTTACTTCCTTCTTCTTCCATACCTTGGAGTGTGATGATATTTGTTCCTTTTGGTATTTTGGCTGAAATTTTCTCTTGCATTCTTTTGCTATATGCCCAAACTTGTTACAAGCATAACATCTTATATGTTTCATATTCCTTCTATAACAATCAATGGCTTTGTGACCAAACATATTGCAAGAAAAATAATATCCCTTAAAGTAACTGGAAGCGGATGATCTTTCTGTGTGACTGTTATTAGATTGAACCATTCTACTTCTGCATCGAGTTGCAACATGTCCAAAATTATGACATATAAAACATTCAACATTATTCATCAGAGGAAAGAATCGATTAACACTTCCATAGTTAGGAGTAAATGATTTTATTTTAAGACTTTCTTTCCTTGGTTGTTGATGGGGTTGACCTCTTATCTTCTTCTTAAGCATTTCAGATTTTGCACTAGAGTTCCTTGCTTCGGTTTGTGAGCTAGATTCACCTTTAACAATTTCATGAAAACCAAGAGCAGATTTGATGGCAGGAGACCTTTGACTGCTAAGAATATCATCCAAAATATTAGTACTATCCTGAAATCGTAAAATTTTATCCTTTTCTTCTAATTAACCTTTTAGGATATTTACCTCAACCTAATATTGCTCTTTATTTTCAAGATACTGCTTCTTCATGATTTCTTCAGCGTTTCTTCCTTCTTCCACTTGTTGCCTTAATTTGAGAACTTCATTTTCTTGTTCTTCAAATGCTTGGAGTAGTTCTTCATTCTACTTATTTGAATTTTTGAGATCTTCTTTTAGAGAAACGACCACAACTTCAAGACCTTCATAGTAGTTGGTTCTTTCTATAATTTCCTTGGTTGTTGTGTCCTTTTCATTCACTTCATTTCTCAATGACGTCACTACATCCTGCAGCTTTTTACTTTGATCTTCCTTTTCCTTGTACTGCTTCCTTACTTTCTTTCCTTCCTCCAACTCAAATTTTAATCTGGTAGCTTCTTTTTTGTAGGCACATTCTCTTTTATCAATTAGATCTTTTTGATCTATAATTGTTTCTGTGAGCTTTTTAAATTCTGGCTCTATTTGATTTCTTTCTCTTTCACCCATAAGAGAAAATTCATTGGTTTCGTTGTCACATTCATTATCTTCAAATGAACAAAGAATTGTATCACTAGAGGACACCAAATTCATACCTAATAATTATTTTTCTTATTCGTATTCATCCTGAGGTGATTCTCAATCTGAGGAGTTGCTTCCACATAATGGCCAATCATCTCTCCCACTATCACATTTCCCTTAAGATGTCTTCTTCTTTTGACGTGTTTTCTTCTTTAGCTTCTTTCCCATTGTTTCTACGGATCTCCTTCAAGCGATCAAGCTTTTGTCAAAGGACCTGCTCTGATACCAATTGTTGGAAATAATATTGAGAGGGGGGGTGAATCAATATTTACAAATCAATAACTTTTTCATTTCCATAATCATTTTTATATACGCTACTTCAGTGAAGGGTACTCACGTGTGCATGTAACTATTCTTAAGGAAACCAACGTATATCCAATGAACTTATGATTCAGTTAATTCATCGTATGTTGATCTTTAATCAGTTCATCGGTACTTTATTAAACATTAAATAGTAACCATGTGTAGTAATAACATAATAAACCACCACACATCAACAACACACATGAACACCAAGATTTAAGGTGGAAACCCAATGTGGGTGAAAACCACCTACTGTTGTCATCCCTATCTTCTCTTAATAATAAGAAAATATGTTTACAATCTTGTACTAGTGTAGAATCATACCAGTACGCATGCACCCACCTGCAGAAGGCTACAACCTTCTCTCATTCTCCAGCTTCTACTGGAAAGGAGCTACAACCCCTAGTTCTTGTACTAGCCGATATGTTTACTAGTGCATAAGCTCTGACCTACATAAGGCTACAACCTTCACTCGTTCTCCAGCTGCTACTGGAAGAGAGCTCCAACCCCCTAATTAAATCACCAACCACTACTGGCAGGAAGCTTCGACTTCCTCACTGAAGGCTCCAACCCTCAATATCCTCCAGGGACATTTCATAAATTTTCACACTGGATACTCCTGGTACACAATACTACAATATGAAGGCCATGTTTCATCAAATTTTCACACTGGACCCATTAGTAACATTGAAGCTCAAAAGCAATCACCACTGCAATACAACCAGCAAAACCAATCACTGAAACTCAATCATCAATCTCTGACATAACTAAAACCAGTCATCAATCTCTGAATCAACCAATCAACTAGAACAAACAGATCACTGTAACCAGTACACAGATCTGAACCAAGAACACTGCATCAAAAGTTAGAACCAACTGTAACCTCAAAAATCATGTGTCAGATTGTATACGCTTCTTCAACGAAGCCAACCTGCATGTATACGCAACTTCCTTTAGCCCAACCTGTGTAGACCTCTAAAGTGTTGAAAATAGCAACAAGAAATGCTAAAAATAGCACTGATATAAATAGAAGTTCATCTAGTGTTGAACATAGCAATAAGGAATGAAAAAATGGAAGTCCTAAAAATAGCATTCTATAAATAGCATTTCGGGATACCTTCCTATTTTATTCAGTCCCTAAACTAAAATAGTGAAGTAAAATTCAAATTTGATCTTAGCAGTTGTTTGTAGAATAATTAATTAATTCATCTTGAGTTAATTAGTTAAGGAAAATCAAACATGAAGTCTATGTGGGGACATGAAACAGTTTCTCCATTAATTGAGGAATTTATCCATCAGTTAAAGAGATAAGGATGAGTTGTAATATTGAGTTGTAATTAGTTGGCTCAGTTAACTGAGTCAAGTCCAGTTAGATTAATTCAAATAGTTTGTTGAATTAATGTAAGTTTAGTTAGTTAATGCTTGCATGCATGTAACTGTTGCACTTCAGATAACTGAATATTCTCTCATAAATAACTCATGCATGTCAGTTCAGACAGAGACCCAGTTGAGATCATATGGAGGGGCAGTGTACTATCAGTTGCTAGAATATTCCATTGTGAATATTCCTTACATGCAGAAGGAATTCTTTCCTTGAGGATTGCGTAGTTACTTCTTCAGGTTTAGTGAGTGTGATGAGGCCAATTCACACATGTGGCTTCACTGGACCCCAAGAAAAATTGTGCAAGGAAATAGGAGGCTTGGAGGGCTTAAGGAGGACATATACTATGTCTATTTAGTCTGTGAGTTGTATTGTTTGATTACAGAGAGAGCAGGATAGCTTGAGAGCTGATTCTTTTTGTAACTTGAACAAGATTTCCACTTGTATGATAATACAGAGATTGGGGTTTTAGGCTGAGGCTTTCCCTGGGTTATTTCTTCTATGTTATGTGTGATTGATTTCTCATTCTCAGTTATATGTGTTCTCTTGATCTTGCTCAATTCGATTAAGCTTCCACAAAGTGTTGTAGAAGTAGATCTTGTATTGTGTTTTAGTATATTGCATAATCTGTTGATCTACAGTGGGAATTTCTACATGGTATCGGAGCAAAGGTGATCAAGGCAAAGAACAATATACAAGAAGGAGAAGTTCAAAGTTTGTGGTTCCTAAATATAGAAATCGAGTTCTTATCACATCTCAATTTCACTAATGCCGTTCAGCAGTTTAAGACTCGAGTATGCCCTTGATGAAAACTCAAATTATATAGCCTGGAAGGATCGCATGGAGGCAGTATTAGAGGATAACGGTCTAAAGGACTTCATTGATCAAGAAGTCCCCAAGTCGACTGATGCTACTCAACTGGCGGAATGGAAGAAATGTGTGGCTAGAGCAAGAAGAATTGCCCTGGAGGGAGTTCGAGACCACATTGTCTCAAGCCTCCATGGGAAGGAGACACCGTTTTCGATGTGGAAAACATTGAATGATTTATATCATAACAGTAGCGATCAAAGGAAGCTGGCACTGAAAGACAAGTTTCGTAAGATCAAGTGTGAAAAGGGCGACACGATCTCTACATATCTGAACAAGCTCACCACCTGTAGGGATGAGCTTGGAAGTGTAGGGATCATGACCGTTGAGGATGACATGGTGAGTCTTGCACTCCTCAGTCTTCCTAAGAGTTGGAATAGCTACCAAGACTCAGTTAATGGAAGAGAAAAACTACCAGATTGGGAACGACTTTGGTTGGATCTGATGCAAGAGGAAATAAGAAGAAGCACCAAAGATGGATCCTCATCGAAGCAGGATGATGAGGAAAATCTAGCCTTAGCAAGTAAGGCGAGGAAAGGGAAATGGAAGGCGTCCCATTCCAAATCCATTTCTTCCCATGGTGGGAAGAATATTGACAAATCTAAAGTGCGATGCTTTCATTGTCATGAAGTGGGCCATTATGCTATGAATTGTCCACAGAAGAAATCCAAGAAGGGTTCCTCAAAGGGATCTGATGGTGAGGCATTGGCCTCACAGTTTGAGCTGGATTTCTCGCTTATTGCATGCATGGTTTCATCCATGGTGGGATGTGTGTGGTACTTGGACAATGGAGCCTCATTCCACATGTCAGGTGACAAGAATCTTTTCAGTACCTTGGAGGAGAAGGATCTCCAGATGCAGATCGAGATGGGCGATGATGGAAAGTACCATGTTTCAGGTGAAGGTACAGTTGTGTTTCAGAGGGAGCATGGAGCTCCCTTCACCCTGACTAATGTAAAGTATGTACCAAGTCTGAAGAAGAATTTTGTGTTTGCCACTATGCTAGAAGATAAAGGCTATGATGTAGTCTTTAGTAAAGGAAAGGTATTCCTGAGGCATATTAGTACTGGACAGACAAAGAGAATTTGGATTCGAGTAAAGAATCTCTACAAGATGGAGGTAGACGACTGTGCTGCATTGAGTTCCAAAGCTGAGATGGTGCAGAGCCAAGATATTGGTGAGTGTTACACTAAAATTTGTCACCATGACTATTTGCAGTTAGTATGGCTCCATCAACTGTCATACTATCCTCCTTGGCAAGCCTCATACCTCTGCTCTCCATGCCAAACTCCAAGAAAGAGAGAAAGTCATTAAAAATCTATATATCTCTGGGTACGCAGTTTCTCTTAGCCTTACCTGTGTGTACGCACCCCAAGTTCACAATACCTGCGTACTTGTACGCTCTGTATGTAAAGCAATGGGTGCGTACTCTGTAAAGGTCAAAAGGCGCAAGTTTCACTCCAAAAAAGTTACTTGTGGTCATTTCTAGAGCCTTCTAGAAGCTTGTTTGACGTGTATGAAGTGCCTCCAAATGGTTCATGTATCCCTACCAAAGAGGAACTTATCCCATCAAGAGGGGAGCTATCCCATCCAAAGAGGGGCTTATCCCATTGATGGTGGACCTGAATAACTTCCTCTAGAACACTATAAATACAGGCATTGGGCCAAAAGGAGAGGAGGCTGAAAGCTGAACATTCCTAAGGGTAGATGCTGCTGGAATTAGGACTCCCTTGTAAAGCTTGAGAGGAGATATTCCCATCCTTTCCTAGCCTTATTTGAGAGTGGGTGAGCTGATCAAAGTAAAGGAAAACTCTTGCTGGACCCTAGGAGGGACTTGCACAACACCAAGGCTCAGGTTGTAATGGTTCCTTTTGTTACCTTTTAATGCAAATGAACTTATTTTTCTCAACAAATTGTTATTCATGGTTTGTTTCATATACTCCTTGGTCTGTATGATGGATATGTATTGTTTTGTGAGTTTATCAGGTGCTATTTAATCTTTTGGCTTGTTAGTGAATGCAGGTTTCGAAGAGAAGGAGGAGCTCATCCGGATCGGCGAGGCTGGACTACTACAAAGCGTTGGACTAAAGGTATGTTAAAGATCCCCTGATTACTTGTATTTGCAATGCATGTTTAGAGAAAGGTAGGATTTATTTGTCTTGTTTGTCACTAGAAATCTTTTGCTTCTAGGGAGGTCGGTTGTGTCCGCACTAACGACTCTTTCCGCATGACAAAATGGCGACTCCACTAGGGAATCCATTGATGTGAATGTTTTTTCCTTTGTATCAACTTTTGATCTGAGAAAAGTTATTTGTTTTTGGTTTTTGGCTGTCTGACTGTGTATTTGGGTGGGCTAGCTTAGGGTTAAATTAGATTTTAGTTTTTCTTTGTTTTGCTAGAAGTACGCAGCCTCTGAGTGGAGCACAGTGCGTACCTGTATGCACTGTCGCTTTGTGCACAGAGCGTACCCGCACCTGTGTAAACAAGTCGCCTGCGTACCCCTGTCAAAACTAAGAAAATTTCATTTTTCTTCTTTTTTGCCTATTACATTTTGTTTTTAATTTGTTTTTCTGCCCAGATCCACTGGTTTTCTGCCATAAATCTTCACCTAAGCTTGTTTCGTCAGTGTCGAGAGTTTTAGTGAAATTCATAGGGATTTTGCCTTAGGGTTTGATTTTTAACTGGTCCTGTAGTGACTTTGGCGTTAGAGGTTGTAAAACTTTGGATCTCCTTGGTTTTGATCAGTCCTCTTAGGAGTCGGGCCTGTCATAGAAATCACCCTTGTGAGAGACCTACCTTTGCGTCTTCTTTTGCGAATCTCAAAAAAGTTTGTCGTTTGAACTTTGAATTTTATTCTTGAGAAAAGAACAAAAAGATATTGATTTTTGTTTTTGACTAGTTTTTGGTTCTGCATTAACTAGTCCTTAGTTACATTTTGACTGAGTAAAACATCCAGGAATCATCTTTAGTAAGCTTTTGACTCGTTAGATTTACTTTTATGTGCTTTTCTCTTAGATTTCCTTTTGAGTGAAATTGAGTTGATTTGATTGCCTTAGCTTTTTTAACTTTGATTTTTGTTAAAGTAAGTTTTACATGCTTTATTAATTAGGAAAAAATACAAAAATATCTTTTGAAGGAAGGTTTGCTTGAGTAGCATTTGAGTCTTTGAAAGAAAAAGGAATTTTCGTGAAGTGATTAGTGGTCATGTGTCGTATGTTTTGAAAAGATAAAGAGTTTGTTTCTTTGTTTTTCATTGCCAAGAAAGTTGTTTTTATATCTATTTTGCATTCTCCAACTCTCTTAGCTAGGGAATTCATTGAAAAGAAAAATTAGTATAAATCATCCTAAGTGCATCTTTTTAGTGGATTTCGGTCGAGTCTACACACCATCAGTTTCATCTCCACTACCTTTTGTCTTAAAGAAAGCCATAAAATTAACGCTTAAAGTAAAATCAACTTAGTAACTTTTATTTACTAGGGCTCTGAAACACCAATATAGATCAGACTAGTGTCTTGGAGTAGGGGAGTAATTAACTCTCCAAGACAGCAAAACCAAACAAGTAGCTCATCTTGTGGTAGGATAAATCCAACTGTTTCATTTGTACTTTGGGAAAGCTACTCTTAAAGGAGAAGCACGAGCTCGTGTCCGAACCAGTGAGGGGATCAATCCTCCCTCGTTGGGAACGACGCCAGACACGCACGTATTACAAATGGTAAACCTCGGATTAACCATTGTCGAGGAGCCAGGGGTCACTTGTCAGTAAACCTTGGATTATTGTCAAGGAGCCGGCAAGGGGATTGAGCTTGATACTCTGCCCTTGTGTGCTGTCGGAGTGTAGACTGTTCCCCTAGGTGCATTTGTTGTTGTTGGTAACCTTAGTGACCATTATCTTTAGGATTCTACCGAGGTGACGGTGGAGGGAAGATCCCACTGTACCTGGAGCAGACGTCGGCTAGACTCACTTGGATTTTCCGGGGGGTTCACTTCACTCGAGATGGTTAAAGTGGAGGAACTTGTGCCGGTCTATTCATTAAGTAGGTTGCCGGGGTAACTGTTCCACCCACCACTTCTGTACTGAATTCGGCGATGTTGGGTTTCATCTCCAATTAGTGTTTTCGGTCCGGAAGGCTACTGTTTGTGTATGGTTTGACGCCCTAGGTTCTTTAGGCGTGTGATTCAAATTTGCTTGGTTCTTTAGAGACTTTAGGTGGTTTGCTTTGAGATTTTACTTTGTTTGCGTGTGCAGTAGTTAAAAGTTTTTAACTGTGGCTGAATTATCGAGACAGTCCCGTAGACTTCGGGGCAAGTCTCCTGAGATTGTTACCGTGGCCGATTTGTTGAGGAAGTCCCGTAGATTGCGGGGCGAACCTCCTGAAGAGGTCCCGAGTCATTACGAAGGTTTAAAGGTCCTTGTAACTCCTAGTGGCAGTAAAGTAAGTTCACCTGAAGAAGGAGAATCGTCGTTGGTAGTCCATCCAGATTACCAAGGTCTAGAAACAGGTTATAATCCCGAAGCAGTTGCAGTTTCCGAGCTTGCTGGTAGTTTTTCATCTACTAGTGATATAGGCGAAGAACCTGAAGTATCTGAACCTATTACTCCAACTTCTAGTGCACCTGATTCACCTAGGGTAGAAAGAGTCATCACCGAAAATCTTCCTGCTGGTTTGATAGCTATTGAAGAACTTGCTCCAGAGGAAGAATTAGGCGTATCTATCCTTGAAGATCAACCTACTATTGATCTAAGAGAGCATGAATCTATCTTTTACAGTCCTCCTAGAAGTACTACTTGGTACCTTTCGTTAACCAATTATTTAGACAACTCAGGGATAAGTTTTTCTCCACCTCGTACTCCTTTTCCACCTGGAGGTATTTATACTCCTGTAAATATGTCTGGTCAGTCGTCCATGTTCACTCAATCTCCTGAATCTTTCTTGTACGGCGGTCCTTCTGTTCCCTCCGGTTATCAGTCACTTTCTGGTACCTCTGCGGGAGCATCTCCTCAACCCATTGAACATGGGTTATTAGCTGGAAACAATGGTAATAAATCGTTGGGTGTAGGAGACATTTACATGATGTCAGGTTCAGTTCCCGTTTCTCAACCTCAAGGTGGTCAATTACCGCCTGGGGGGCAGCCTCAATTAACGCCTGGGGGACAACCTCAAGGTACACAAATTGCGTCTGGGGGGCAACCTCAAGGACAATATGTACCCATAGTACAATACATTCCTCAAGGTCAACCCCAGCCTCAATATGTACCCCAGGGTCAACCTCAGTATCAGTATTTACCTCAAGGGTATCAACCTCAAGGTCAAGGTCAACCCCAGTATCAGTATTTACCTCAAGGTTATCAACCTCAAGGTCAATACTCGAGTCAAGGTTATCAACCACCTCAAGGTCAATCATATGTTCAAGGTACGGGAACTGTGCCTTTCAGTTATCAATCCTATCCTCAATCCGGTTATGGATCTCAATATCCTCAACCTGTCATGGGTCAATACCCCGGAATGAACATAGTGTGGGATCCATCGCAAGTTCAACAGGTATTGCAGCCAAGTATACAGTTGTCATCTCAAGTTGGACAACCTTTAGTTGCTGGTCCATCCCAGCAGCCGGTCCAGTCTAATGTTCAAACTTCTGTAACTTCAGTAGTTACTCAGCCGCCAATTGCACCTAGTACTCCATCTCAAACGGCTACTGCAACTACCGCAGCATCTGCTCCTTCCACCACACTTGCTTCTGGAGTATCGACAGCTCCGGTTTCTACTGTCTCTGCAACTACTCCTCAGACATCTTTACCATTGTCTGGATCTACGATTCAAACTACGGTTCAGATGCCTGTAGGACAGCCTGGTTTAAGTACGGTTGTCACTAGTCAACCACAATTCACTTATCAACCGTACCAGGGACAGTACCAATACGGGCCTGTTGTCCAACAGCCGGTTTACCAGTATCAACCGTATCCTGGGTACACTTATCAACAACCTCAGCAACCCCAGTACGGTCCGGTTAATCCTGGTTTTCCAGGAGGATATAATATCCCGAATGCGATTCCTATTCCAAGTTATCCTGGATATCCTCCTCCTAGGACTGGTCTTGTGACCCAAATTTTTAGGGATCCTAATCGGCAGTTACCGTTTATCGCAACTTTGGATTTACCAGACTTGACGCGCCTAACGAACGATCCAATACAATATCTTTCGTTCTGGCCGCCAATGCCAAATAAGTTGCCCAGTGATATACCCAAGTTCGAAGGTAAGTCTGGAGAGGATCCGTCCAATCACGTGATGACTTACCACCTCTAGTGTGCTTCAAATTCCATCTCGGATGATTCGATCCGCTTACGTCTTTTCCAGCGTACGCTCATTGGTCTCGCGGCCAAGTGGTACATTGAGTTACCACGGGCCTCTTTTTACAATTTTAGTCAGTTAGCTACCTCGTTCCTAACTCATTTTCAGTTGCCGGTCAGATACGATAACGGCACGGAGCTATTAACTTCATTAAAACAGTCAACGTCCACTTATATTTCTGATCATATACATGAATGGAGACGTCGACGGCGATTAGTGAAAGTTTTTATCCCGGACCAAATCTTAGCTGAATGGTTTGTTAAATCATTATTACCGAAGATTACTGAAGATGTAGCTAAGGCCGAAGTAGTTACTGAGGAGCAAGTAATTGCTCAAGCGCAGTACCTTGACTTAGTTTACACTCAGTCAGGTACGTTACATGAAAAGATCCCAGATCTCCCAAAGTCAAATCAAATCGCTGCTGCTCCTTCGGGATCTCATGCCACTGATGGCATGATTGGTTCGGTAAATACTAAAAGCAAGAATAAATCTTCAAAGAATTCTTCGCCCATTATAACCTTACCAGATTCCCCGACAGGAGAGTCTTCTCCTGAAATTTCTGCCGATATTCACGTTGTAGAGTCATCTACGGCTAAATCAAAAAACGGTGGGAAGAAGAAGGGTAAGAAGAAGGGTAAAGCAGACAAGACTCCAAAGGAGAAAACAGAAAAGTCGGAATCCAATGACGAAAAGCGCAAACCTCGATATCCTTGTCTAATTTGTGAAGAGGATCATTTTACAAGAGATTGCCCCCATCGGGCCGAGGTTGTGAAAATCGTCAAAGGTTCCTCAACTCCTGTTGTTTTGAAAGATCCATTTCCAAAGCAGGAGAGTAAGATGATAGGTTCTTCCTCGAGTGCCACTGAAGAACCCATATTGATGATGTCTCATGTAAGGATTGCGACTCGATCTCACGATTATGGTAGTAAAAGTCCTGTTGATGGATCGAAAGAAGCAGAATCTTCTCATTCAAATCCATCAACCTCAGCTCCCGGTTCCGATCCACTACAGATCGAGAAACCTAACCCTGACTTAGTAATAAAACCGTCCGCCAAGGGTGTACTTCGAAGGTCTGCTTTCAATCCACATGCGAGAGCGGCCCAGAATTACAACATTGTTGAGGATTTAGCTGTTTCACCCTCAGCAATGTCGGCTTTAGAAGTGCTGCAATCATGCCTAGCACAGCGAAAATTACTTTTGTCGGCTATAGGAGCTGTTGATGTTCAGGACCCGAACCTGATAATCTTTGATCTAGAAAATAGTACACCGCGTCTCCCTCATCAGATGGCTTTCCAGATCCCAGTGATAGTCAAAAACAGGCCTATTCATCGGACTGTAATTGACGAGGGAGCTTCCACGTGTATTATGTTGATTCAGTGTTGGAGATCGCTTGGTTCTCCTTCACTGAACCAATCCCCGACAATTCTTAAGGCCTTTGATGGCCGTGGGTTCCATCCGTTTGGCATTTTACAGGATTTGCCTATAGGGGTTGAAGGAAAAACCGTTAGTATGGATGTGGAGGTGGTTGATGCCCCTCTAGACTACAACCTTCTCTTGGGTCGAAGTTGGTCTTACGCTATGACAGCGGTCGTTTCATCGGTCTTCAGAGTCATAAAGTTTCCACACAATGGCAAGATCGTAACCATAGACCAGCTGGCTTATTTTTCATCCGGCCCAGCCTCTTGAGAGAGTATCTAGCATGTCGGTAAAACGACTATCCCTTATAAGGATGTTGGCGTAGGATTAGTTAAAGATTCCGGTTTACTGGGAACTTTTCCTTTTCCTTCGATCAACGCAGACTCTTCATTCGCATCCATTCATATGATTACGTCAGATACTATTATTTACGATGATCCTTGGGTTGTCCCATCTGAATCTGAGATAGACTCATTCGATGATGCAATGCCTTTGAGTCCATATGAAATTGCTTATGAAGCCGTGCAGTCTTTTTCCGACCCAAGTTCAACCCAAATCGACCAAATGAATGTGGTCCGTGAGGAATCCCTTTTCACGTCATCCTCGGAGTTAATAACATTTCCCGAAGTTGTGTCATCTGATGAGCAACTTTGTGAAGTCCTGTGCGTAGACAATTTACCATGGGAAGATCACCATCATAGATCTTCGTTTTTACCTGAGGATGATCGTTTTGAAAACGATTTCTCATCAATATTTACAGCTGAATATGTCAAAGACGCTCAGAGTCCAATGAAATATCCTGATTCAGAGCTGAATTTGGGAAACGTTTCTCGCACTATTCCCATTGACATTTCAGTGAAGCCTGGAATTGTTGAACACATTCACATAGGTGCCTCGTGTTCAGATGATGAAATTCAAACATACAAAACCCTATTTCAAAAATTCCGCGACGTGTTTGCCTGGTCCTATGAGGAAATGCCAGGAATTGATCCCTCCATTGTTGTTCATGAGATCAAGACTTACCCGGACGCTAAACCCGTTCGGCAACGTCTGCGTCAGATACACCCTCGGAAAGCGGCTGCAATTAAAGCAGAAGTTGAGAAGCTGTTGAAAGTAGGTTTCATTTATCCGATCCCGTTAACGGATTGGGTATCGAATATTGTTCGGGTTAATAAAAAGCAGGGAACAATAAGAATATGTATCGACTATAGGGATATCAATCGTGCTTGTCCCAAGGACAACTATCCAACACCCTATATTGATCAAATAATTGATGATTGTGCCAGCAGTGAAATATTTTCCTTTATGGACGGTTTTTCCGGTTACAACCAAATCAATATTCTACCTATCGATCAACCAAAAACGGCTTTCATTTGTCCATGGGGGACATTTGCTTATTGCAAACTACCTTTTGGGCTTAAGAATGCTGGAGCCACTTTTCAAAGGGCGATGTCTTATGCATTTCATGACATCAAGCACATTGTGCAACCGTATCTCGATGATTTGCCCGCTCACTCCTTACGTCGAGCTGATCACCTTGTCCATTTACGAGCAATTTTTATGAGGTGTAGGCATTATCGTATACCGTTGAACTCACACAAATGTTTCTTCTACATCGAAGTGGGACGATTGCTGGGATTTGTAGTTTCAAAAGCCGGCATTCGCGTCGATCCCTCGAAGGTCGAAGCTATCATCAAATTGCCTCCTCCTTCAAGTTTGTGCCAACTCCAAATTTTGCAAGGGAAAGCAAACTTTTTACGCCGATTCATTCCTAACTACGCCGAGATTACCAAGGGTTTTACTCGGTTGTTGAAACAAAATGCTCAATTCTCTTGGGATGAGATAGCTCAGAAATCTTTTGATGCGCTAAAGCACGCGTTGACCCATGCACCGTTGCTGCATCCTCCCAACTACAACCAGGATTACTTTTTGTACCTCGCCGCCGCTCATTCCACCATTGGAATGGTCTTAGTACAGGAAGATGAATTCGAAACGGAACATGTAATATATTATCTTAGTAGGACGTTAAATCCCACTGAGCTAAAATATTCGCATGTGGAGAAATTGGCCCTGGCAGCTGTTCAAGCTGTTCAACGTTTTCGTCATTACATTCTTCTCCGTAAAACTACAGTCATTTCAGATTGCAACCCTATGATCTATATTTTGACTAAACAATTGCTAGGGGGCAAGTACTCTAAATGGATTGTTATCTTGCAAGAGTTCGACTTGGAGTTTGAAAAATCTAAGTCTAAGAAATCTTTAGTCTTTGCGGAATTGATGTGTGACTTCCCGCGTGCTGACACGGAAACTGTGGCAGAGGAACCCATTGCGGACGAATCTCTGTTTCTCATCAGCACTTTAGATCCGTGGTATGGGGATATAATCTTCTATCTCCAAACCCAATCCTTTCGGCCCGAAGCTTCAAAGTCGGAACGCCGAAAAATTCGATTCCAGTCCCAACAGTACAAAATTATTGGAGATACTCTTTATCGTCGTGGGGCAGATTTGGTTTTTCGTCGTTGCTTAACTCATGAAGAGGCAGAAAGGGTTATGAATGACTGTCATTCTAGAGCATGTGGCGGTCATATGTCTGGGTATGCCACAGCCCAGAAGGTGTTGCGTGCTGGCTACTTCTGGCCGTCCATGTTTAAAGATTGTATCATTGCGGTCCGAAAATGCCACAACTGTCAAGTGTTTGATCGCAAGATGCGCGCACCACCTGCTCCTCTTCACCCTATAATTGCCGTGGGTCCTTTTGCTAAATGGGGTATCGATTTTATTACATGTAACCCTCACTCGGCCGGGGGGCATGCGTATATCATCCTTGCAGTTGATTATTTTACTAAGTGGGCCGAGGCGATGCCTACATTCGAGGCAGACGGCAAGACAGCTGCGATTTTCATATTCAATCATATTATTGCTAGGTTTGGTGTCCCACAAGCGATAATCACTGACCATGGGCGCCATTTTCGAAACATTATGATGACAGAACTTACAAGCCAGCTTGGTTTACGTCATGATAGTTCTACTCCTTATTATCCCCAAGCAAACGGTTTGGTTGAGTCCATCAACAAAGTTCTAGTTATCATGATCCGACGAATCATTGGTATTCATCGGTTGAATTGGCACAACATGTTATTTTCAGCGCTTTGGGCGTACCGAACCTCAGTGAAAACATCAACAGGGTTCACTCCTTTCCAACTAGTTTATGGTTTGGAAGCAGTGTTGCCCATTGAATGCGAAATCCCATCACTTCAAATGGCTGTCGAATTTCTTCCAGCTACTTCCGAAGAGGAAAAGCGTCTATTATACTTAGCTAAATTAGATGAGACTCGATGTGACGCTGCATTGGCAATCGAGACTCACGCAAAAAGGATGAAAGCTCAGTATGATCGCAACGTGACCCCTCGTAATTTTTCGGAAGGAGACCTAGTGCTATTATATGATCAAGCTAACGATAAATTAGGTGCTGGCAAATTCGTTCCTATGTGGCATGGGCCCTACATTGTCAAGCGAAAGCTAGCAAAAGGGGCCTATGAGCTGGTAGATTTTGATGGGGACTCTTTGGGTAAGCCCAGAAATGGACTTTACCTAAAGAGGTATTATGCTTAAATGATGGGTATGGAGATTTAGTTAGGTTAGTTTCTCTTTCTAGCTGGTGTGTTTGTTAGTATAGACAGTGTGCTTAGCTTAGAAAGTGTGTTTTTAGTCGTTATTCTGGCTTATCTTGGTTTTACTCTTGATGTTGCAGATGTCGACGCCTCTCCAAACGTACATTGGATTTGTTGATGGTGCTTGTCGTAGTACACGGAATATCTCTTCCGCAGCTTGGGTTAAATATTCGCCCTCTGACGAGTTAGTTTCTATGCATGGGGTGAGCCTCGGTCAAACAACAAACAACATTGCAGAATACAGTGCAGTGATTGAGTTATTATCTGAATCTATTTCGTTTGGGATTCGGAGTTTGATAGTGAGGTTAGATTCTGAACTCGTTGTATTACAGCTTAATAGAGTATATGCCATTAGAAATCCAGTGTTATTAAGGTTATTTTTGAGAGTGCGCCTCTTGGAACGTGAATTTGATTACATTGAATATCAGAATATTCCAAGGTCATTAAATACATTAGCAGATGCAATTGCTTCTCGAGTGTTGGACAGACATTTGCGATAATCATAAAAGTAAATTTAAAAACATTTCATCATGCATGTTTAACAAGATAAGCCGGTAATAATGATATATATATAGATAGGAGTGTGTCAAAAAATATACATCGTCTTCGATCATAGGTTGAAAAACACCTTATGATCGGCAAAAATGATAAGTACAAAAAACCAAAAATGTCACATGTGTCTACAAAAGTGACTAGCCAATCACTGGTGGTGCTCTCTATACGAGACCACTGCCCGCGCTACCCTACACAGGAACCTCCTGAAAGGTCCTGGGACTGCGACCACATAGTGCTGAAGTCGGATAGGAATATCGTCTATAGTCATCTCTGGTATGTCCGCCGTGAGACGCTCTAGGTCCTGTTCCAGCTCGGCTAAGGTCTCTGCGGCCGCATCCTGTGGGGCCGGTGCTAGTGCAACTGGTACTCTTCTCTCGAATGGCCGGAGATTGGCCGGACGCTGTGGACCTACATCTGCATTTTGAAAATTGTCACTGTCAGTTTTGAGACGATATAAAAAACAAAATAAAAAAAAAGTAAATAATTTAAAAACTTGTTAAAAATGAAGTACCTCTGTCGTCCCATTGTTCTCCCTGTGGAAGAACCATGTCTGGATCACCGCGAAAATCTACTCCGGCATAAGGAAAATCTTGTATCGCAAAGACCTGGTCCTCCAACCAGTGAAAGTAACCCGCAGGAAATCGGACAACTCCCGCTCCCTCATCAGGATGTCGGGCCATCACCGCAACCCATCGCATCAACTTTGGCTCCCGAGGAGGCCTACTGGAATAGTGAGATGCTGTGGGATAAGCATCGGAACCCTCTCTAGGGCAAAGCTCACAACTAGAGGCCCATACCCAAAGGTCTTTAATTGCCCGTTCTTTGCCCTAGTCAGTTGGCCCTTCATATTGGCCAACACAGCGTCACACCAATTGAAAATGGTGCCTCAGTAGCAATCTATCGCCATCCGCATTTGGGACCCGGTGGCAATATGCAAAGCGGCTGCGTCGCAGAGTCTGGTAACTGTAAAGGCAATTACCATAAGTTCGGGCAGGGATATGTATTTGATTTCTATCCCTTTCTCCTGGTTCTGATTGTTGTACCACTCTAGCCGGAGGCTAGCAAGGGATTGGCCACCCGGCCTAGTCCCGAACAGAGTCAGTTGCTCGCCCCTATTAGGCAAACCAGTGAGAAAATATATGTCAGAGGGCTCTATCTCGAGCTGGTGCCCTCCGATGTAGAAGCATTGATCCTGAACATTCCACCTTTCAACCAGCCATTCTAAGAATCGCACCTGGGCCCTCATGCCAGGTATGGCCCAGTATTTGTAGAGACCGCATGCCTTCAAAGCATCAATGGAGGGTTGATGATCTATTGCAGCCAAATCGACATCTTCGTGTTCTCTTTCGCACCAATCAAGCATGGTGGGCAATCTACACACCAGAAAACATTCATTAGAATTCATTAAATCAAAAATTGATGGTTTAGTTTTGAGATTTAGGGTTTTGAATTCACTTTGCGCAGAGTACGCACCCCGCGTTCAGAAAACAGAGCGTGGGGACGCAGCTGTTCTGAAGGTAGGCTGCGTACTCTGGCCATTTTCCCATTAACGAAAATGTCAGGGTACGCAGGTCGCCCATGGGGCACCTGCGTACCCCGAAAGGCGGATCCTAAAACCCCAAAGCCCTCAAAAAATCAAGCTAGGGCTTAAATGAAATTCTAAACGGATGAAAACAAAGAGGAGGATGTTGTGAAATACCTGAAAGAGACGGAACTCGATTCCGACGGTCGGATTCTCCGCAAAGTCCACGAGAAGTTTCTTGCCAAAAGCCCTTTTCTCTCCTTCAACAGTAAAATGGTAAAAATGACATGGTAAAAGGTATTTTATAGGTTTTTTGGATAAATGAATGCTAAGTTTGTTTATTTTTCACCATGGAAGGATATTTCTCAATGCATTTTTGCTTATCTTAAACAGGTATGAGTAATGTGTCGTTTTTGTGCAGGATAAAAGGACTTTCAGGGAAAATTATCATTTTTCATGAACCAAAACATCAGAGTCATCTTTTAAGCCCTTTTCTGACTCCTAAAACATGAAAAGATCGCCGAGCGTTTCTTTTACACTCGTTAAAACGGAATTAAAAGACGGTCCCCTTATAGCTCTTTTCTGACCGTAAAAACAGGAAAAGATTGCCGGGTTTTTGTCGTTTCAAACTCGATACTGGAAATAAAACGACGTGTCCTTGATCGCTTTTTACTTTTCAGGTCAGAGGCACTAATCATGAAAGTACTCCTTGGTCGCAAGACTAAGCGGTTCTCTCAAGTATTATTTTATACTTTTTTGGGCTTGGGAGACACAACTTTACAAAAAAGTTCAACCTGGAGTCTTCTTAAGTTTTTTCAGACTCTCTAAAAATGAAAAAACGCCGAGTTTCTCCTATACTGGACTCGTTAAAATTTCACAATAAAGGACCTGTTCGATTACAAACAGGAACGGACCACTCCTTCTTAGGGTTCGAATCAAAAATAAGTTGGACTCATCCGAAGGATGAGCTTATAATCAAGCATATGTTATCCTCCTCAAGCTTGTAAAAAATAAAGAGGTACTTGCCAGAAATGGTGGGGGAAAAGAGAGAAAAATGAGCCCATTTGTTATCCTTTGTCTCAGAAGAAGCCTTATTACCACTCTTGAACACGACACTTTCATTCACCTGGGTTGGGAAATCCTTTGCCTCACAGTTGATCAAACCACATTGAAAGTCTTTAGTCGGGTATTAACTTTGGGTCAAATGTCACCAAGCCATCTGTCGTGTCGTTATGTGTTCAAGAGGTCTCTACAATAAGCATTCATCTGCAAAATACTTATCATCCATTTTGACCATCCCTGAGTCAATCCTTACAGCTATATTTCTTCAACTTGATCTATGATTTCGTGTTGTGGGCTTGCCTGCAATGGGTCGCTTTCTATCGACATCAGCACATTATCTAGAAAGATGACCTAGGAATCGTCAGTACCTTGAAGTCTGCATGCATCAATGGCAGGTTTCTCGCCTTTGACGACAGTTTACATCATTGACTTTCGATCGAAGGATTCCGTGAAATGTTCGACATCAACTCATTCATTCACATCTCATGGATTGTACTGCGTACTTTGAGAACCATTGACATCACTGGTGGTCTCTCTCACGCTTGTTAACAGTTTACATCATTGACTGGTAATCAAGTGGTTTCTACCATGTTCGACATCAACTCATTTTATTCGCATGGATAGAATCGTACCTGTTCGGGAAGTAGAAATGAAGACCCTGGATCTAGTTTCCACCATCCAGGCTGCGAGGAGTTTTGTATTCATTATACAGTAGACTAACTATAAACAGATGGCTGCGTCCATACTGTGTCTACAAAAGTCTATGATTATGATGTACTGCAGAATCATTCCTGTATCAGAGCAGTAGATAGTTAATTAGTTAAAGTTTTCAATCTGAGTATGGGAATGCCTACCTCAGCGACGATATGATCATATATATGTATTTTGTGTTGAATACTTGCAGGTTCCGACTGGGCTCTCCACAAGATAATCCTTGAAATGATAAAGTACTTCACCCTTCCTAGAAAATATGAAACCCTAATCTACTTCAGGCTTCGCACTTTAGGGGGCAATCTGTTACACTAAAATTTGTCACCATGACTATTTGCAGTTAGTATGGCTCCATCAACTGTCATACTATCCTCCTTGGCAAGCCTCATACCTCTGCTCTCCATGTCAAACTCCAAGAAAGAGAGAAAGTCATTAAAAATCTATATATCTCTGGGTACGCAGTTTCTCTTAGCCTTACCTGCGTGTACGCACCCCAAGTTCACAATACCTGCGTACTTGTACGCTCTGTATGTAAAGAAATGGGTGCGTACTCCTGTAAAGGTCAAAAGGCGCAAGTTTCACTCAAAAAAAGTTACTTGTGGTCATTTTTAGAGCCTTCTAGAAGCTTGTTTGACGTGTATGAAGCGCCTCCAGATGGTTCATGTATCCCTACCAAAGAGGAACTTATCCCATCAAGAGGGGAGCTATCCCATCCAAAGAGGGGCTTATCCCATTGATGGTGGACCTGAATAACTTCCTCTAGAACACTATAAATATAGGCATTGGGCCAAAAGAAGAGGAGGTTGAAAGCTGAACATTCCTAAGGGTAGATGCTGCTGGAATTAGGACTCCCTTGTAAAGCTTGAGAGGAGAGATTCCCATCCTTTCCTAGCCTTATTTGAGAGTGGGTGAGCTGATCAAAGTAAAGGAAAACTCTTGCTGGACCCTAGGAGGGACTTGCACAACACCAAGGCTCAGGTTGTAATGGTTCCTTTTGTTACCTTTTAATGCAAATGAACTTATTTTTCTCAACAGATTGTTATTCATGGTTTGTTTCATATACTCCTTGGTATGTATGATGGATATGTATTGTTTTGTGAGTTTATCAGGTGCTATTTAATCTTTTGGCTTGTTAGTGAATGCAGGTTTTGAAGAGAAGGAGGAGCTCATCCGGATCGGCGAGGCTGGACTACTACAAAGCGTTGGACTAAAGGTATGTTAAAGATCCCCTGATTACTTGTATTTGTAATGCATGTTTAGAGAAAGGTAGGATTTATTTGTCTTGTTTGTCACTAGAAAGCTTTTGCTTCTAGGGAGGTCAGTTGTGTCCGCACTAACGACTCTTTCCGCATGACAGTGAGCTATGGAATAGAAGATTGGGCCACTTGCACCATGAATCCCTCAAAATCATGCAGCAGATTCTACCGGATTACCCAAGGGAAAACTTGAGCAAACGAATACATGCAAAGGTTGTACCTTGGGCAAGTATGTGAAATATTCCTTTCTGAATCGAGACAGTAGAGCTGGAGCAATCCTAGAGCAAGTTCACTCAAATGTTTATGGACCTTTCTCTACAGCCTCCACCACTAAACAAAGGTACTATGTTATTTTTATTGATGATTTTTCTCGTAGATGCTGGATATAATTTATGTAAAAGAAGGAACAAACCTTCTTGAGGTTTTGTGAGTTTAAAGCCTTGGCAGAGAAAGAATCTGGAAAGAAAATAAAATCCTTGCGTAGCAACAATGGTGGAGAGTATGTCTCCCAACAGTTTAAAGACTTCTACGCTGCAGAAGGTATTAAATGGGAATTGACAGCACCCCATAACCCACAGCGGAATGGGGTGGCCGAAAGGAAGAATAGATCAATTGTGGGAGCAGCTTGAGCAATGTTTCATGACCTAAGCCTACCACTACATTTGTGGGTTGAGGCATGCAATACAATAGTATACTTGCAGAACAGAAGCCCGCACTGTATACTGGGAATGAAGACACCTATGGAGGCCTATTCCGGGAAGCGACCTGATGTAAGTCACTTCTGAATCTTTGGATCATCAGTTTACTGTCATGTGACCAAAGATGCCAGGAAGAAGCTAGACCCAACAGCTGAGTTGGGAATACTTGTGGGGTACACGGATACACCCCACAACTATCGGGTGTACCTGCCTTCCACTCAAAGGACTGTGGTACGTAAGGATCTGAAGTTCAACAAGCAGAAAGCCATCCAATTGTCACTTGAGAGGGAGCTCAAGTTACATGTAGAGGAGCTGGGAGTGGATACATCCACTCATGCTGAGACTTCCAGAGATGGGCGGAAATGCTCAAGGGAAGCTGACAATTTGATGCTGGATGCACAGGAGAATGTGGGATAGCCATCTTCTCAGCACAGATAGAGGAGGTTGCCCGAGCGGTACACTGGGTACATGGCCCTGGTTGGGGAGTGTGTAGATACCGAACCCTCTTCATTCAAGGAGGCAATGCAACAACCAGTCTGGGTTGATGCAATGGTAGAGGAGTACAACTCTATCATTCGGAACAGTGTGTGGCAAGGTTTACTGCCCGGGGTTTCTCACAGGTCGAGGGGATCGACTATGATGAGACTCTTGCTCCCGTAGCAAGGCACTCATCAATTAGCTCGATGTTGACACTATCAGCTCAGATGGGGTGGAAGATCCACCAGATGGATGCAAAGACAGTATTCCTCAATGGGAAGATTGAGGAGGAGGTGTACATTGAGCAGCCAGAGGGTTTTGAGACCTTCGATCATGAGTCGTATGTGTGTAGACTCAAGAGGGCTTTCTATGGGCTGAAGAAAGCACCCTGTGCTTGGTACACCAGGATTGACAACTATTTCACCGGTTTGGGCTTCACCAAGAGTGAAGCAAATGTGAACCTTTACCACATCATGGTAGAAGGTAAACCATTGATCATTGTTCTTTATGTCGATGATCTAATTTTGACAAGTGATGATCATCTGATACAATTTTGCAAGGAGGACCTTGCAAGAGAGTTCGAGATGAAGGACATGGACCTTATGCACTACTTTTTAGGTATGGAGGTGTGGTAGAAAGATGGGGAAGTATTTTTGTCTCAAGGCAAGTATGTCAATGAGATACTCAGGCACTTTCACATGGAGAGGTGCAAGCCCATGCAGACTCCTCCAGTTGGGAACTAGAGGAAGGAGGATGCTACTTCAGGTGAGGTAGTAGCTGCTATTGTTTATCAGTAGCTGGTGGGTTCACTTATGTATCTGATGAACACACAACCCGACTTATGCTTTGCGGTGAACCAGCTGAGTCAAGCTATGGTTCAGCCTACCAAGCTGTTTTGGAAGGCAGTGAAGCATGTGCTGAGATACCTCAGAGGCACATCTCAGTTTAGATTGTGGTACAGATGAACAGAGGGAGTGAAGCTTCAGGGCTTCACAGATGTGGATTGGGCAGGGAGTCCATCAAACCGGAAGAGCACTTCTGGAGGAATCTTCAACCTCAGTTCAGCTACAGTTTCTTCGTACAACAGGAAACAAAGATCAGTTGCACTTATCTCAGCAGAGGTTGAATGCATGGCTGCTAGTCAGGCTGCATGTGAGGCCATTTGGATGCGGAAGATTCTAGTGGGATTGTTTGGTCAAAGGATGGATCCTACAGTGATCTACTACGATAACCAGAGTTGTATCAAACTCTATTAGAGTTCAGTTTTTCATAACAGGTCCAAGCACATTGATATCCGGTATCACCATCTTCGAGACTGTGTGGTCAAGAGGATCATGTTGTTGCTGTATGTTTTTACTAAGGAACAAGATGCAGATTTTTTTACTAAGGCATTGTCAAAATGCAAGTTCGAGTTCCACAGAGACAGGATTGGGGTTACTGATAATCCATTTCTTATTGAGAGGGAGTGTTGAAAATAGCAACAAGAAATGCTAAAAATAGCACTGCTATAAATAGAAGTTCATCCAATGTTGAACATAACAACGAGGAATGAAAAAAATGGAAGTGCTAAAAATAGCATTTCGGGATACCTTCCTATTTTAGTCAGTCCCTAAACTAAAATAATGAAGTAAAATTCGAATTTGATCTTAGCATCTGTTTGTAAAATAATTAATTAATTCATCTTGAGTTAATTAGTTAAGGAAAATCAAACATGAAGTCTATGTGGGGACATGAAACAGTTTCTCCATTAATTGAGGAATTTATCCATCAGTTAAAGAGATAAGGATGAGTTGTAATATTGAGTTGTAATTAGTTGGCTCAGTTAACTGAGTCAAGTCTAGTTAGATTAATTCAAACAGTTTGTTGAATTAATGGAAGTTCAGTTAGTTAATACTTGCATGCATGTAACTAATACACTTTAGATAACTAAATATTCTCTCATAAATAACTCATGCATGTCAGTTCAGACAGAGACCCGGTTGAGATCAGATGGAGGGGCAGTATACTATCAATTGCTAGAATATTCCATTGTGAATATTCCTTGCGTGCAAAAGGAATTATTTCCTTGAGGATTGCGTAGTTAGTTCTTCAGTTTTAGTGAGTGTGATGAGGCCAATTCACACATGTTGCTTCACTGGACCCCAAGAAAAACTATGCAAGGAAATAGGAGGCTTGGAGGGCTTGAGGAGGACATATACTATGTCTATTCAGTCTGTGAGCTATATTGTTTGATTACAGGAGAGCAGGATAGCTTGAGAGCTGATTCTTTTTGTAACTTGAGCAATATTTCCACTTGTATGATAATACAGAGATTAGGGTTTTAGGTTGAGGCTTTCCCCAGGTTATTTCTTTTGTGTTATGTGTGATTGATTTCTCATTCTCAGCTATATGTGTTCTCTTGATCTTGCTCAATTCGATTAAGCTTCCGCAAAGTGTTGGAGAAGTAGATCTTGTATTGTGTTTTAGTATAATGCATAATCTGTTGATCTACAGTGGGAATTTCTATATAAAGATACTGAATTATAAAACCTCTGAACCAAAAATTGTACCAATCAGTGACATTCTGAAGATCTACAGTCAATTTATAGAGTTCTAAATAGATAGAAGCAAGGATCACCCTTCTTACTCAATCAATCAATCAATCAGACTCAATTTCCTTATACATTCAGTTTTACTTTCAGATCTAAGAAGACATCATTGACAAACAGTAGTAAAACAACAGTTTTGATATGATAGGTCAGTCATCCCTGAACACCAATATTTTCTTTCTTCATATGCTACTTCGAAGAGCCGAACCAGCATGCATATGCACCTTCACCAAAATGAACCAGCGTATAGATCTGAAAATACTTACTTATACCTTCGCTGCAATTCCTGAATTTAGACATACCTAGATCATCACATATAAAGGATAAAACATGTGTTAGCAATCAGATCTAGCCTATCCATTATCAGATCACATAATGATAAGTAATTATGATCCTGATCCATCATTAGATCTCATCCATCATCAAACACTCAAGTGCATACTTACTCTAGATCAAGTAAAACATCAGAAACCCATAACATGCATATTTGCTTTTGATCTAACACTTCATAAGATATTCATTACTTGTGCACTTATCCCTTTGATCTTCTCCTCCTTATATAGTTTTAGGCCTTTCTCAATACCTTGGACCAAAACCACTTAGGACCAATACCTCAGACCAAATACCTCAGACCAATACCTTGGACCAAATATCTCAAACCAAATACCTCGGACCAATACGTTGGACCAAATACCTCGGACCAATACGTTGGACCAAATACCTCAGACCAATACCTTGGACCAAATATCTCAAACCAAATACCTCGGACCAATACCTTGGACCAAATACCTTGGACCAATACCTCGGACCAAATACCTTGGACCAATACCTTGGACCAAATACCTCGGACCAAATACCTCGGACCAATACCTTGGACCAAATACCTCGAACCAATACCTTGGACCAAAACTTTCATTTTCATTCCATGCACACTTTTCCTTCTATGAAAGTGCGTTCATACGTATACGCTCATTTTGTTCTGTTAACCAGTGTGTATACATTGTTTTGACTAAGTGGACCTGCGTATACTTCTTAAACTGATTTACACCATCCTTTTCTTTCAACTTCTTTATTATGATCAGTATACCTTAGTTCCATCTTCATCCTATTCTTTTGTACCATTACTTTGTTCCCTCTAAATAGACTTTTTATAATGTGATTTCCCATATTACTTCTAAAATGATTCCTTTGATCTGCCCTGCATTTTGTCACATATGTAAACAAAATTGCCATGCATTCTATCACATCTGATATCTCCCCTATAGATTCATCTAGTTACCATATACAAGTGAGTTGTTTTGCTACAAGTGGGTTGCCATCAAGTACAACACATGCATCATAATGCCAACAAAAAATCTTTGAAAGCTTGGACTTTTGTACTTTTGAAGTTTGTCTTAGTAGAATGACTGGATCATAGTCCTAAATTTTTGTAAAGAAGGCTTTGGAAGCTTGCAGTTTTGTACTTTTGAAACCATCTAAATGAAAAATATTGGACTGGAGCTATTTATTTCATGATCAGTCATATACATTGGGTAATTTTATCATTGTATATTTGTTTTGTTTATGAATTGATAGTCATTTCTATTTGTATTGTTTATTATATGTATCTCTTTTAATGCAGTTATCTATTAATTGATTTATAAACATGCTAGAATTTTCATCCTTAATACGTATATGAGAAATGTTTGAACATTATTTGATGTGATATGTGTTTCATAAATTATTTTGATTAACTATTTAATCAAAATAATTATCTTAAAATATTTTCATTTCTGTAAGTGTTTGATCAATATTTATTATCATACACTAAGGACATTTTTTCTAGATCGTATAAACATAAGCAAACCCCGAGTAATAGATGGATTAATATACATGTATTCCAGTTGAAAACCACCCCATCTATCACTTAGCTTTTTGTCATCAACACTTTATCCATCCTATCACATTTTTATTGTGAAACTAGTCGCATTATATCTAGTCGAAGCCACTATTCTAAACGGATAAGGGACGATATTCAAGTCCCCGATAGGGTGGTTTCCCCCATGTTGTTGCAACGATTTTTTAGGCTTCAACAAGTTGTAAAATCTCTCCCTTTCATATTAATAGAAAGATTATATCATTTTCCTATATGTTTTATGTTATGTTTACATGCATATATTTCATTGCTATGCTCATCCATTGAATAAAGTAATTGGATAATGCTACATAGATGTCGTAGATATTTCGCTTGTGTTGATTGCTCATGTAGGTTCTAATTATAATGATTGGAGCTATGGTTGGAGCTTACAAGCCAAGCGGAGAGAGGAGATTAAGACAGTTCACTAGTAAGCATATTTCCATTCTCCAATTTCTCTGAGGATAAGTTTATAATCTTTTCTTTTTATTGTTCTAGACTAGGCCACTAGGTCTAGGGATGATACTTCTATCTGTAGTCATAGATTTTGTATAACAAATTGGCAACCATACTAGGGTTTGATTCATTCCCTTAGTGGTTTCATTGAATTTATCCCTTATTACAACTCTTGAACAGTCGTCCAGTGCCTCACTCAGTTTAAATTGATCTTAGGAATACCTTTTATTGAGCTACATTTAATTTTTTGTCTCTGAAACTAGCTTTTCTTTTATCAGCGCTCCCTTTGGTCTACTGAAAAAGCATTGTAGAGCACCCTGAATAACTTCCTACCTGCTCTGTAGAGAACTTTCTCATATGTTGCACCTGCTTTGATTCCTCTTTACCTGCACTACAGAGCACCCTATCTCTTTCTACACTTGCTTTGCAGAGCATTGGTGCCATTTAATCACCTGCGTTGATCCCTATTGCATGTAAACATATGCCTTTTGTTGCCTTGCTCTTTGATTAGATTTTTTTCAGTTGGTCCTCCTTGTGTCCCTAAGTGTGTTTTGGTCTCTCAATAGCCTTTATTTGGTTTGTTTTTTGTTTTTATAGCCTTTTATGAGAAGTTGTTTGGATTTTGCTTTGTTCTTGTTAATTACATCATTAGCAAACTAATTGCTTGATCATTGATTGCTTGAAGGAATTGGTTTTTTAGTCATCATTATGAATAGTTTCTTTTATCAATGATTAGGAAAATATCTTATTTTTCATCTTAAAAATAAGTGGAATTGAAATGAGAAATATTATTCATCATGCATTGCATATATGGATTTGATTTTGATTGGAATAATGAAGTTGAGGAGATCGATTGTTGCACCACTTGTTTGTTGCATTGTTGATTGATTTCTTCTTCTCCTACTTAGTTAGACCTTTCATTGTTAAAAGGAAAATGAAAAGAGTTCTTTTGTCATATTAGTTTTATTTTAGGATATTTAGGTGAAATTCATCGTGAACCTTGAAATTGAAACATAATTCAAGATAAACCCTAAAATTCATCTCAATTAACCTAGGGAACATTTGAAACTTAGCAACATGCATAGATTTCTAGGCTACAGATGTGTTTCAACGTATTTAAATGTAGGATTTGTCGTTCTTTGTCAACATTACATTACAGGGATGATATCTCGTTCCACATACATAAGTGTATCAGATTGTTCTCCACAACCTTCAGGTAAATTGAGTGGCGCTCCATGCATGAAAAGTATATGGGAACAGTCATTATATGGTTACACATTAGACAACATTACTATAGACTGTGCTTCCACGTACCTCTGGGTATATTTTGGAAGTCCACCATAGGTTGTTGTCCATCCATAGGTAACTGAGTCGACCACCTTGTACAATGACTTGGTAAACCCTTTTGCCTAGTTTACCCCTTTGTTTTATTTTGTGTCTTTAATTTCTAAAATCAATGAATTGACTCTGAAACAACATCCTCACCATGGAACAAATCCTTAGTGGATATTAGGTTGATACTAATGGTAAAAATTCCCAAGTCTACCAATCAAGGAAACCCCTCTGATGGGAATCCTGGTCCTTTTCCTTATTTTGGAAATGTCGGTGCTCCATATATGGCAATGTTTTCCCTTCCCAACTTTACCATTGGTTTTACAATATGGTTGTTTTCAACCCCTATGGTTTTCAATGTCCAAACTGCTTCTCAACCACTTAGTCCTCAACCTGAACAACATCAACCTCAAGTTGGCCCTAAATTTGACCCTTTTCCTTCTTCACTTGTTGTTTCTTCATCCCTTTCTTCCTCCTCGCCTAGTGAAAGTCTTGATTCTAGTAACCAGGAAGCTAAGAAGAAGAAGAAGAAGAAGAAGAAGCAAAATAAGCAGGGGGGTGTTGAAGCCTCGAAAATCGCTCCAACAACATGGGGGAAATACACCCAGTCATGGACTTGAATACCATCCCTTACCTATTTGGAATAGTGGCTCAAACTGGATATAATGGGACCAGTTTCCCAATAAAAATGTGATAGGATGGATAAAGTGTTGATGACCAAAAACTAAGTGATAGATGCGGTGCTTTTCAACTAGAATACATGTATATTTAATATATCTATTACCCGAGGTTTACTTATTTTTATGTGACCTAGAATAATTATCCTTAGTGTATGATAATAAAGATTGATCAAACACTTAGAGAAATGAAAACCTTTTAAAATAATTATTTTGATTAAATAGTTAATCAAAATAATTGATGAAACACATATCGCATCAAATATCGCTCAAAATTTGCTCATATATGTATTAAAGGATGACAATTCAAGCATGTTCAGAAGTGAATAAATGCATAATTGTGTTAATAGAGATACATATAACAAACAATACAAAAAAGAAATGGCTATCAATTCATAAACAAACAAATATACATTGATAAAAGTACCCGATGCATATGACTCCGCTCATGAAATAAACAACTCCAGTCCAGTCTTTTTCATTAAGATGGTTTCAAAGGTACAAAAGTGCAAGCTTCCAAATCCTTCTTCACAAAACTTCAGGACTCTGATCCAGCCATTCTACTAAGATAAGCTTCAAAAGTACAAAAGTGCATGCTTTCAAAGCTTTTCTTTATAAAATTTGGGGACCTTTCTTCATAGACATGAAAGTGTTTATATAATAAAAATAAAGTATAAAAATAGACATTACATGAAAGTTCTGAGGATTTTAAAACAACTCTCCTTAAAATAAGTGACAAAAATATAGAAATAGAAATTGTTGAAATGACGAACTCAAGAATGTGATTGTGTCTATTCTTTCATTCGTTGTCTGAGCTTGTAAATATCCATGATTGGCTTAACTTCAGGAGGCTGACCTATCCTCATGGGTAGCTATCATGTATACATTTCATCTGAAAGCATAGGAAGCATATGGGTGGATGAGTCAATGATCCAAGTCTGGGTGTAACAAAGGACCCTTCCAAGACCTTTTTCTTTTGTGAGGTGTTAAATTGCATTTTTAAAAGAACATTAATGAATACGTCTGCATGTTGTAAAGAAGAGGAACATGTCAATCGTCAACACATGAAAACATAATCCATTGATAATGGAGTTCATCCAGGAGGGACTACGTCTCCGGGCTCCGATGTCAAGATGCTGTAGGTCGCTGCATTAAGTGTTGTCAATAGTGATGATGTACACAAGAGATGATGTCACGATAATACAAGGAAAATGCCCTCACATAGGAGTGTCTCTAAGAGATGTTCCACTATAGGAACTCTCAGTCAAAAGACTCCTATCAATATGACACAAACTCATCCATGGTGAGCATCCCGCCAACATGGCATAAACGGGATCTCAAAGCAAACATGCATGGTGACAACATGAGTATCCCATCAACATACAACAAAGGGATCTCAAAACATAACATGATGAATCATGACAACAAGTACATCACATAGACGATTTCGTGTCACATCAAGCAGGAATCATAAAAACGAGTAAGAAACAGGATCCCACATCAAACATCAATCAAGGACCTATGCAGCACAATGCATAAAGAAGAAGTACATGAACACAACATATACCTCACAACCAAGGGCCAACTATAGAATCAGATGTCAAACTGCTGAAGCTACTTAGACCATCAATCGCATGGAAATGGTTGCTCGCACATGAATGCTGACACCTGCATTACACTTAGTAAAGTGGCTAAAGAATAGAATGATAGAATGAGAAATCTAAACACACCATCGGATTTGTGACGTCAAATAGTGCAAAATCTACTGTCCAATTTTTGAATTCTAAGAATTTGAGAATCCGGGGCTCAAGGAATCTTTTAGATTCCCCCTAGATTCGTCAAAGATTCTGCTCCATAGGTGGACTGGAAATTTGCAATTCCAAAGGTGAATCTAACCTCACCATTGCAATCCCTGTGGAAAACCATGAAAAACGACTATAAACTTGACTATATTCTGACATGGAGAAAAATTATCTCCTCGGGAAAATTGCAAGGATCATGGTTCCGCTACCTGTTTTGCAGCAGTCATGGTTCCACCTGCATACTGAAAAATGGCCGAAAAATGTAGAACTCTGATGGAAAAATAGATAGCACCATTACGTTCGAGGCATCGAGAAGTGCTGAAAACATATAAAATTTGTCAAAATCTGACAAAGTGAAATTTCACCCCTCCTGCAAAATGCTGCCTCGAACTACGTGCCAAGATTTTGCCTCCTTTGTCTTGAAATTCATGCCCACTCCTGGTTCCTCCATCTCCCCCGGTGCACTGACGAAAAGGGCGTTTTAAAAAAATCTCTAGTGGATTAAGCAATGTAGGCCGTTGGGCGCAATGGCAATATTGGGTATTAGTTGAGGAGGGGTCGGGTGGTCAAACCCTGCCCCTCCTTTTTTTTACACCTTATAGTTTTTTTAAAAACCAAAAAATGAATTTTAAAAGGGGTCGGGTCCACATTGGGCGGCCCGCCCCATGCCCTCCGCACCAACGAAACACATTAATTATGGGTGCATTTTTTTTTTGGTGCGTACTGCCATATTAAAGGGTTGTGTACTATTATGGGGCTGCCCACTTGGGGACCGGCCACGTGGCTCGGGCGGGTTCGACCCCTGCCGGCACCCTTAACCATCGTCATCACATTTTGTTTTGTGTGAGGTTTTTTGGGGTGTGGGTCGGGTCCACCGGAGTTGGCCCGCCCACCCCCTTAATACATTGTTTAATGTTTTATATGGCGTGGGTGGAGGGCTCAGTAGGGTGATGGCCGTCGAGCCAAAATTTTAATTAAAATCTTTATGTAAGGTTTTGGGGTTAGGCCGATGGGGGTCATGGCCCATCAACCCCTTATAAAAATTTTGTAATGTAGCTTTGCGGTTAGGCCGGCAAGGTTCATGGCCCGTCGACCCTTAAAAAGTTTTGTAATGTAGTTTTTGGGGTGGCAAGGGTGGTGGCCCGCCACCTCATTTATAATAATTTTTATTTTTATTTTTAAAGAGGGGGGTCATTTTCATAGTTTTAGAAAATAAGGGATATTGGGAAAATTAACGAGGCTGCAATTTCCTCCGATTTCGAGAGTTAGGTTTCATGCCTCGGGGTTGGTCGAATTGTAGGACACTTAAACCTACCCCACAGCCCAACTTTGACCGAAAATTTGACTGGCTGTTTCTCCCTCATACGAGCTCAGATTGATGAACTGTTCACAACTTCGCGATCAGGACGACGAGATCTACGCTCTGGTCCTGGGTCAAAGTCATTTTGAGCACTTTAATTTTAAAGTGTTCATAAGCCCTCTTTGTTTTGTGTGTCTCTAGAACCACCTGGATCAATCCTCCCCACTGACGAGCTTTTGGTCCTCAAAAATCATGAAAAATAACCTACAAATTCTCTGTACCTTTTCTGCATCACAAGCATCCTGGAAAGGTCTCGCTTCCATCTCCTTCACCTTTGTTCATCGGAGCCTTAAGCGATGAGCCGACACTTGCAACCTATGCAAACATGTAGTACCATTCTGCAAATTGCATGCTTGACTTTCATGACCAACTAATGACCCAAACATCCCACACTTGCCACGAGTTTATAACACATACTCGGTGGTCAAGTTTACATCAAGCTGGACGCAAGACCCCGGCTACGACAACAAGGCCAACCCATCATTGTTGCTTCAACAAGTGATGGAAAACACATCATCACTGCAACACATGATTTAAAAACATAAGGCCAAACACTATTGTTTTGACAAGTGATGGAAACATAACATCACTTTCAGAGTGTAAAATGCGACTCAAAATAAGACCAGACATCATTGTTGTTGAACAAGTGATGGAAAACACATCATCACTTTTACATTTTAAAATGCAACAAATGATTTACAAAAGTACGACCATGAAATGCTAACATATATAGAAACCATTTTTCACTTATCAATGTGAATGGGTCATCTCCTTGTGGCAATTTTTCTTGTCGAACAATCATTTCACCTGGTTGATGCACTGACACTTTATCTTCAAGGCACTGCTCTGGATGGAGCCTCCAACAAGTGGCTCTTTGATGGCCACTTCTGTCGCAATGACTGCAATACATCTTCTTTCTCCAGATCTGTTTAACCTATTGTTGAGAGGGGCTTTCATGCCTCATCCCTTTGTGTGCTGGCATTCTTTTCCAACACTTAGAAAATGTATGGTTATGTAATCCACAAAAGGTACATGTTTTCCAATGCCATGTTTTATGTTCCTCATTAACAACATGATTATAATCAAAATGATCATTCGAAGATCGAAAGTGGTTATACCTTCCCTTGTTGTCTCTGGTGTAAGTATGGTGATAAGAGCTTGCCTCAGCTCTTTCCTTGCAATGGGCACTGCCATGGGATGATGGGGATGTGTTCCCATCATTCTCTTTCCTCGATGATTTTGACGATGTGTCGAAAGAATCTGACACCTTCAAGCATTCTCCTTTAGTGTATCTCGAACCTGCAAATTGAGGTCTCTGCATAACCTCCAAAGGTTGAGTTATGCCTTGTTTATTAACACCAAGTTCTTTTTCCTTCTCGTGTTTCGTCCTGGTAAGGAGCCTCATGTTTGTCCCTGCAATTGGGATCTCCAAATATCCAACAGAAATCATACTATGTGACAATGAAACTAAAAGGAAATCAACATCTTTTACCTCCTTCGTCATCTGTTGTTGGTGATTTGCTAGCTGTATCAACGCATTCCCCAACTTCCTTTCTGACATACCCAAGTCCTACCTATCGGGGTAATTCCTTCACTTTGATGGGGTTGGCAATGCCTTGGCCATTAAAGCCCAAGCCTTTTCCTTCATACCCCATTCTCTTCAACAATTTGGAGCCAATTCCTGTGGTATGATTTTCGAAAACAGTGAAATCATCATTAGGACATATACATGAATTCAGAGAACTACTTTTTACCTCACATGGGTCATGTTGCAGCTTTTCCAAGGCCTCGTCCTTTGCTTGCAGCTATCGTAGCAAACTCTGTTTTTCCTCTTTCTCTTCATGTAGACACATCTTCAATTCAGCGTTCTCTATTTGAAGATTATGTTTGTTTTGCTTCCGTTGTTCCATGGCCTCTTCTGTGGCTTGCAACTGAAGCTGCAATCACTCATTTTCCTCTGTCTCTTTCTGTAGAGTTTCATACATGATTTCCACCCTTTTGGAAATTTTGAGCATGGTCTTGTATATCACTTTTTCATCCTTTGTTGTTGCACGTTCCATTGTTCACATTGCAATTCACATCAATGCAAAGACCGTTCTGATACCACTTGATCCAGGTCCGGGTGTAACGAAGGACCCTTCCAAGACCTTTTTCTTTCTTGAGGTGTTAAATTGCATTTTTAAAAGAACATTAATGAATACATCTGCATGATGTAAAGAAGAGGAACATGTCAGTCATCAACACATGAAAACATAAGCCGTCGATAATGAAGTTCGTCCAGGAGGGACTACATCTCCAGGCCCAGATTTCAAGATGGTGTAGGTCGCTGCATTAAGTGTTGTCAATAGTGATGATGTACACAAGAGATGATGTCGTGATCATACAAGGAAAATGCCCTCACGTAGGAGTGGCTCTAAGAGATGTTCCACTATAGGAACTCTCAGTCAAAAGACTCCTATCAGTATCACACAAACTCAGGCATGGTGAGCATCCCGCCAACATGGCATAAAAGGGATATCAATGCAAACATGCATGATGACAACATGAGTATCCCATCAACATATAACAAATGGATGTCAAAACATAACATGATGAATCATGACAACAAGTACATCACATAGATGATTCTGCGTCACATCAAGCAGGAATCATAAAAACGAGTAAGAAACAGGACCCCACATCAAACATCAATCAAGGACTTGTGCAACACAATGCATAAAGGAGAAGTACATGAACACAACATATACCTCACAACCAAGGGCCATCTACAGAAGTGGATGTAAAACTGCTAAAGTTGCTCGGACCATCGATCTCAAGGCATCAATCGCATGGAAATGGTTGCTCACACATGAATGTTGACACCTGCATTCCACTTAGAAAAGTGGCTGAAGAATAGAATGAGAAATATGAACGCACCATCAGATTTGTGACGTCGAATAATGCAAAATCGACTGTCCAATTTTTGCATTCTGAGAAATTGAGAATCCGGGGCTCAAGGAATCTTTTAGATTCCCCCTAGATTCCTCAAAGATTTTAGGTGGACTAGAAATTTACAACTCCAAAGGCGAATCTGACCTTGCCATTGTGATCCCTGTGGAAAACCATGAAAAATGAGTGTAAACTTGACTATATTCCGACATGGAGAAAAATTAACTCCTCAAGAAAATTGCAAGGATCATGGTTTTTCTCCTTGTTTTTGCAACAGTCATGGTTCCACCTGCATACTGAAAAATGGATGAAAATGCAAAACTCTGATGGAGGAATAGATAGTGGCATTGTGTTCGTGGCATCGAGAAGTGTTGAAACCATATAAAATTTGTCAAAATCTAACAAAGTGAAATTTCACCCCTCCTGCAAAATGTTGCCTCAAACTGTGTGCCAAGATTCTGCCTCCTCTGTCTCGAAATGCGTGCCCACTCCTGGTTCCTCCATCTCCCCCGGTGCACTAACGAAAAGGATGTTTTAAAAAAATCTTCGGCAGATTAAGAAATGTAGGTTGTTGGGCACAATGGCAATATTGGGTATTAGTTGAGGAGGGGTTGGGTGTTCAAACCCCGCCCCTCCTTTTATTTACACCTTATAGCTTTTTTAAAAACCGAAAATTGAATTTTAAAAGGGGTTAGTTCCGCATTGGGCAGCCCACCCCATGCCTTCCGCACCAACCGAAACACTTTAATTACGGGCGCATTTTTTTTTGGGGCGCGTATTGCCATATTAAAGGGTTGCGTACTATTATGGGGTTGCACGCTTGGGGGATGGCCACGTGGGCCGGGCGGGTTCGACCCCTGCCAAAAACCTTAACCATCGTTGTCACATTTTGTTTTGTGTGAGGTTTGTTTGGGTGTGGGACAGGTCCACCCAAGGTGGCCCGCCCACCCCCTTAATACATTGTTTAATGTTTTATATGGTGTGGGTGATCCGGATTTAAACAGGAACGCAACAAATTACAGAGATAACCATATACACAAAGATGCAGCGGAAATAATACTTCATTTCATTAATGGAAAATACTGAAATATGCTTACAACCAGAAATGGAAATAAACTAGCTAAGGTGATGGTAGCTTATCTCTGAGAAGAGATGTGGTGGCTACATGCCTCTGAACTGTGTTACAATGAGGCTCGAAGGCCTATTTATTGTTGAGAAACAATGGAAAACCCTTAACATTCCAAAACCTAACCCTAGGAGATGAAACACCAAACTGTGGGCCCCGTTTGGGTAAATTGGTACATCAACTTCCCGGGGTCGTAACTTTGGCATACGATCTATGTTTGACGCGTACAATAGCTCGTTAGAAAGATCTATCCGAGCACTACCACTTTGGAAAGGGAAACATCGGTCAATGGACCCATGTTGCCCCCAGATTTCCCAAAAAATGTAGTTTAGGGCCTCAAAACGGCTCCAGAAGTTCAGGACCCGAAAAACTGCTAAAAATAGTAAGTTGTGCTACAATTAAGGAAACTGAAAATGCTGATAGAAACAATGGTGGGGGTCCAGGTGGACTTGGTAGGTGGCCACCAATATCCACCTGGATCATTCCTCCCCCCTTAGGAAGCAATGGTCCCCATTGCGTTGAGTTCCTCCATGAGATGAGGAAACTTTTGCTGAACTTGTTCCCTGGTGAGCCACTTGCCCTGCTGAAGGAGTTGGCCTGCTTTGACAACTCGATACAGTTGGATATTCTGTTGGCGAGTGTTCTTGATCTGTGTGTCCATGATCCGATCAGTTGCAGCTTGTTCCATGCAATCTGGATTTAATTCTGTGGATTTGAGTTGTTCTGCAATGTCGGATGTGTCTAGCAATGGTGGAAAGTATGGCCGAAGGCGGTCCACATTGAACACTGGGTGCAGGCCAAGGAATGGGGGAATGCTGAGCTCAAATGCATTGTCTCCCATAGCCTTAGTAATGGTGTAAGGACCATATCGGAGTGGTCTCAATTTATGATAGGCTCCAGTAAGGCGTTCCTTTTGTAAATGCAACCAGACTTTGTCGCCCACCTGAAACTTGCGTGGCACCCGATGTTGATCATGTCGCTGCTTGTACTTGGCATTTGATTTCTCAAGAATGTCATGGACCTGCTGGCGAATATCTTGGATGCGCTCAATGAAGCTGGTGGCCTTATCTGTTTCGGACTGGACATGAGCTGAATTTATGTGAGTAGCTGCAAGTGGCATGGCCACATCAATGGGGCATAGTGGCTGGAATCCCAAACCCACCTGAAAAGGGCTATGGCCAGTGGAGCTGTGAAGAGCTCGGTTGTAGCTGTGCTGAACATAGGGGAGGCTCTCGTCCCATGTGCGTGGATTCTTTGAGTTATACATGCGCAGAATGTGCACAATCATCCTATTGACAACCTCTGTCTGGCCATCAGTTTGAGGATGGAAGGATGTGGACTTCATGAGTTTGGTGTCCAGCATTGACCAGAGACTGGACCAAAATGTCTGAGAAACCGACTGTCCCGATCTGAGATGATAGACTTTGGGATCCCAAAGTGCACCCACACTCGTTCAAAGAAGAGTTTAGCAGTGGCTTCTGTTGTGATATTCTTCTTGCAGGCCGCCATAATGGCCATCTTCGAGAACCTGTCGACGACCACAAAAACACAGTCATTTCCATGCTTAGTGGAAGGAAGGCCTGACATGTAATCCATGGAGATGGATTCCCAAGGTCGACTAGGGGTAGGCAACGGGGTATGGAGGTCGTGCTTCTTAATGGTCGATTTGGCAATGGCACAGGCAGTACATGATCTGATGTACTTCCCAACATCCTGTCGAAGATTCGGCCAATAGAAATAATTTTGCAGTACTGCCACTGTTTTCTCGACCCCGAAATGCCCAGCAGCCCGACTGTAGTGTGCTTCCCAAATCATCTTGGCACGCTCGCTTGAAGGAACACAAAGGTGACCCAGGTGGCATAACAGGGCATCCTGGAGGTGAAAATCTGGAACATGCCAACCCTCCAAGAGTGTCTGGTATGTGTGGCCGAATTCTAGGTCGCTTTTGTAGAGAAGTGGCCAATCAGAAGTCTCGTGCCCACAAGAGTTGAGCACGGTGCTTAACGCCATGATCGGTGGTCGACTGAGGCAATCTGCAACATTATTGGTGTTGCCCTTCTTATACTTGATGTTCAAGTGGAACTGTTGCAAGTATGTAGACCACTTCTGATGGCGATCATTCTGCAATTTCCCTTGGGTCTATATGAACTACAGGGGTCGGTGGTCTATGTGGATGACCGTTTCCTTCCCAAAATGTAATGCTTCCATTTTTGGCAGGCCTGTACAATGGAATACATCTCTTTATCATAAGTGGGGTGCTTCCGGACTGTGTCTGAAAGTGTTTCACTGTGATATGCCACTGGATGTCCATGTTGAGTAGGGACTGCCTAGAGGCATCTATCTTGACCTCAAATGGTTGTTGTAAATCTGGTAACGCGAGCACTGGTGTCATGCAGAGGCGATCCTGTCTGGAGGCCGCGGCCACTGTCTTCTTCTTTCATTGAGGGCGTATCATCAGGAAAACAAATTTCCTGGTTTTGGAAATGATCTTACTGCATTTTTTTGCAGTAATCAAAGAGATGGCGGTAGGTGGTGCTACCTCTGGTATCCTGTACAACTTATTTCCCAATGTATAATAACAGCACGGGGCCTTGATTCATACACAGCATGTCGCTTCAACGAGTATGGTTGTCCTAATAATACATCACAAACTTCAAGGGGAGCAATGTCACATAATACGTCATCCGTGAAGGGCTTGATGTTGTACGGAAGGCGACACTGCTGGCTCACGCGAAGATCTCGTCCTTGGTGAAGCCACCCAATGGTGTATGGTTGTGGATGTGCTATGGTCGGTAAGCCCAACCGCTTCACGACCTCTGCCGAAATGAGGTTCTTTTGACTCCCGCTATCAACAATGAACTGTATCGGGGAGCCCTTTATCCACATCTGGGAGTGGAAGAGACGCTCCTCCTCCTCTGGACCTTCGGGTTCATTTTTCTGGATCTTTGCGGTAGCAATAGTGGCGTTGGGATCTGCATCAATGATCTGCTTCCCTTTTTCATTCCCCTTATCGGGTTCTGACTCAGAGTCGGAACATGCATCTGATTCTGAAACCTTTAGCTCAGCCACCAGTGACTGCTTGGCCCGACACTCACTTGTGTTGTGAGTGGAGCTCTTATGGAACTCACACCATTTTCCAGTGTCCTTTTTCGGCTTCACGGCGCTGTTCTTGCTTGCAGCTTCGGCGGGTTGTCTTGGGTTGTCCCGCCTTGGCTTTGTCCTTTGTTTTGTGGTTAGGGGCACCTTTCCCCTACTTTGGATTCGCAGATCTAAAGACTCGCTTCTTTTGTTTAAACTTCTGCTCGACCTTGACAGCATATCGGTATGCTGCGTCGAGCGAGGAGATGTTCAGGAATTGTATTTCTTCCTGGATGTACTTGTGCAGGCAGCCACGGTATTTGAGGATCAAATGTTGCTCCGAATCCTTGATACCCAACTTTGTGCGAAGGGTATGGAAAAGATTGGTGAACTTCGGCACGTCTTGGTCCCTTCCCTGCCGCAGTGTGGTCCACTTTATGTATTCATCCTCATAGCTTCCGATAGGGTAGTACTGCTCCTTGATGGCATCCCGGAATGAATTCTAGGTGGGTGCGGCTGAAAATAGTGAGCTAGTACTTTCATCCTTCTGCTTGCAGTAGGTTTCCCACCAATCCTTAACGTGGGGGGCTGCTTTGAGAAGAGCGAAAACAATCTTTTCCCGACTCGAAAATTCATGAACAGAAAAATAACCCTCTAGCAGATTTAACCATTTATCTACGGCTTCTGCGTCTATCTGACCCTCGAATATGGGGATTTCAAAATTAACTTGTACCTTAAAGGGCGTGGCGTTTCTAGAGTAGCTGCTGGAAGCCGATCGCGTTCCGTTGTCGCTCAAGGGCTTCTTCGAGCAAGATTTTGATGGGATCTCCTGCCCCCTCTTCTTTCTTCTCATCCGCCATGGGAGGCCGTCGGGATTTGCGAGGCTGGTCTTGCAAAGGTTCAACCAGTTCAAGCCCTAACTCCTTATATCCCAACCTTGTTGGGGACATGCAAAGAAAAACAGAGAAAAAGCAGACCGCTCTAATACCACTGATCCGGATTTAAACAGGAACGCAACAAATTACAGAGATAACCATATACACAAAGATGCAGCGGAAATAATACTTCATTTCATTAATGGAAAATACTGAAATATGCTTACAACCAGAAATGGAAATAAACCAGCTAGGGCGATGGTAGCTTATCTCTGAGAAGAGATGTGGTGGCTACATGCCTCTGAACTGTGTTACAATGAGGCTCGAAGGCCTATTTATTGTTGAGAAACAATGGAAAACCCTTAACATTCCAAAACCTAACCCTAGGAGATGAAACGCCAAATTGTGGGCCCCGTTTGGGTAAATTGGTACATCAACTTCCCGGGGTCGTAACTTTGGCATACGATCTTCTTTTGACGCATACAATAGCTCGTTAGAAAGATCTATCCGAGCACTACCACTTTGGGAAGGGCAACATGGGTCCATGGACCCATGTTGCCCCTAGATTTCCCAAAAAACGTCGTTTAGGGCCTAAAAACGACTCCAGAAGTTCAGGACCCGAAAAACTGCTAAAAATAGTAAGTTGTGCTACAATTAAGGAAACAGAAAATGCTGAGAGAAACAATGGTGGGGGTCCAGGTGGACTTGGCAGGTGGCCACCAATATCCACCTGGATCAGTGGGTGGAGGGCTTGGTGGGGTGATGGTCACCAAGCCAAAATTTTAATTAAAATTTTTATGTAAGATTTTGGGGATAGGCCGACGGGGGTCATGACCCGTCGACCCATTATAAAAATTTTTTAATGTAGCTTTGGGGTTAGGTCGGAAGGGGTCATGGCCCATTGTCCCTTAAAAAATTTTGTAATGTAGTTTTTGGGGTGGCGAGGGTGGTAGCCTACCACCTCATTTATAATATTTTTTTTTTTTTTAAGAGGGTGCTCATTTTCAAAGTTTTAGAAAATAAGGGATATTGGGAAAATTAACAAGGCTGCAATTTTGACCAATTTCGGGAGCTAGGTTTCTTGCCTCAAGGTCGGTCAAATTGTAGGACACTTAAACCTAGTCCACAGCCCAACTTTGACCAAAACTTTGATTCGCTCGTTCTCCCTCATACGAGCTCAGATTGATGAACCGTTTGCACCTCCACGATTAGGATGACGAGATCTACAATCTGGTACTAGGTCAAAGTCATTCTAAGAACTTTGATTTTCAAGCGTTCATAAGCCCTCTTTGTCTTGTGTGTCTCTAGAGCCACCTGGATCAGTCAGCAAGGTAGCGTAGCATTAGCCACTTACTATGTGGCTTCACCAAGTATTTCCAATACACCTCCCAATAGAGTTTGGTCAGCTGTTTGATTGCCTCTTCCCTTGTGTTTGAAGTTTCTTGACATTGCCTTTCCAAGGATTTGATATCAGGAAGGTTCTCAAGTGGGAATTCTTGTATCAAGTTAGCATTGTGCAGATTATCATTAATAGTTTCAATGATATTATTTACAGCATCAGCTGCTCTGGAAACTGCTCTTTCTGTCTGCTTCAATTGAATGTCCCAATCAGTAAAGAGGATATCCTTGTGTGATTCCTCTATTCTGGGAAGATCTATTGCTCTACCCTCTGGAGTATCCTGCCATGTTATGTATCCCAAGATTTTATCATCAATATCATTGAAAGTCACCCTCAGATCAGATGATTGATTCATCAGTGAATCACTTGTAATACACATTGGATTGATGATAGATAGCTTTTGACAGAATGTTGTTTGTTTCCTTGATAATAAAGTGTTGAGCTCTAATGCTTCTTTAATAAAATCCTCCACTTTTGCATTATCATTCAATTGATCAAGTGAAAATTGTAGTTATTGTATTTAGATATCCTTAGCATTTGTCTCTTCCTGATATGGGAGCTTCAATTGATCAAAGCTCTATTGTAATTGGGACATTTCTGTTTTCATCTGCTGATCAATATTTTGTCTTTCTTCTACCAATTGCTACTCTAACTGTTGGATTCTCTCGTCTTTCTCTCTGGCCAGTTGTCTAACCTCGGTTGTCTTGTCAATCGTAACAGATGCATAAGCACCTGCAAACTAAGACAATTTTGTTAAATTCGCTTAAGGATCTATGGGGGTATCCTTCCAAACTATATCCATAGGTTCATCGCCAAGAATGATTATTGATAATGGTTTTGTTATTCTCCTTTTCCTCTGTCTTTTGACCACAGCTCGATGTTTGGGACTATAAAAGACATCAAGAGGAGGGATTTCTTCCACCTTGAGGATGATTTCAGATGAAGGGAAGGTCGAGATGATCTCAATTTCTTCTGTAGAAAAAATTATATTAGTAGCCCTATTAGTGAACGAGCTATGTCCAGATTTATGGGGTGTGCTGGATGTTTTCTCCATTTCAACATCTTCTGCCCCCTGTTGTCCTCTAAGTTGTTGATCAAATTATTTCAATGCTTCATCTAGTTGATTCTTGAAGGGAGATTCATCTGTATGTACTTATGTGGATATATCTTCCTCTTCAATCTCCTTGAAAACTTTTTCTGATTTCTTTTCAAAATCCTTTTCTTCACTCTTCTCTGAATTGTGCTCTAAGTTTTGCTCTGAGTTGTGCTCCGAGCCCTGTTGTTATAGACATATTTGGGCACTGCAAACCCAATCACATATGTCCATAAACCAAGGGCTTCTAAGTCCCTAAAAGTGTTGTTTCATACCCTAAAGGAGCAAGGTCAACTGATTACATCATCTCCCAGAAGTTTTCCATGAAAAACCACTCAGAACTGGTCAAAGCAGGACCATACAGACTTCCCAATGCAAAGGGTGTGATGCATCTCACCTGCCACATGTAAAAAGTGTGATGCATACTGGAAATCCCTTCTGTAGGGTGTGATGAGCGAGAGCAGACAAATGGCACAAGCAGTTTGCTAGGTGGAGACCCTGAGAATCTTCTAGAAGCTGCTCATTTGACACTTGCTTCCCTGAATTCTCCCAAGGATGAGTAAGAGATCATGAAATCTCCAAGTGGAACCAAGAACTATGAGAGAGATGACACTAATCAAAATCCCAGAAGCTAACTCACCCCCCTGAAAATATCTATATATGGATTCCTCATCCCAGAGATCCAAAGGTTGGAATTTGGTAATTTGCAAAGAGGTGCTGCTGGTTTCTCTTTGAAGACATTGTTGGGTGATCTTGCTTTGTATGAGGTGAAGAGGGCTTTCAAGCTGGGAGGATGGCACTGGGTCAGACCAAGTGGTTGTAATCCTCTCTTCTACTACTTTTATCAATAAAGCTATTTGAGTTTTCCTCCATATTCTTGTGTATCTTTGAATATTGTGTTGGTATATGCATTTGTATGGTCAATATATATCTAATCCTATATTTTTTACAGTGATAGATCTCTATGCTTTGATGGTATTATGCTGCTGTGATTCTACAGGTGCTCTTTGAAGCGAGACAAGTAAGGAAGCAGTGGTGAGATTTTGTCAAAGGGGAAAGGAAACAAGAAAGGAGCCAAGCGAAAGACTGAGGTTGGTACTCTCTGCTTCTTTCTCATTTATCTCTCGTAAAGGAAAGCGCAAGTGACTTTAGTTTGTTTGTTTCTAAGATAGCTACCCGTCTTAGTGGGACTAGCAGTTCTGAATAGACACTAGTTTTCACGGTAACAAAATGGTGACTCCGCTGGGGAGCGATTAGTTTGATTGATTGTCTCTATTTTTTTGATTCATAAACCACAGATGGAGCCTAAAGTTAAGCTAGCTAGCCTTCAAACTGCATTTTCTATGCAAGTGCAAAGTAGTTCAAAGCTACTTCAGTCAATCTCCAGGTTTGTTTATGAACTGAACAATTGACTTGCAAACATCCTAAGTGCCCTAGAGGTAGCTCAAGTATCCTCATTAGATCAGCCCCTGTACTTTGTAGTTACTTACTATCATTAGCTCGGCCTAAATCCCTGAACTAAGCTGCAAACTGTGACCAAAAACCAAGTTAAAGTCTCATCCCTGGACCATCAAACCTTCTCCTCTTGGCAATCTGGATGCATCGCACCTCCCATGTGCAATAGGTGAGATGCATCCCTGTTTCCCTGTGTTACAGGTGCGATGTTCAGATAAGACTATTTCTGCCTCCAAATTTTGGTTTTTTCTTCACTCTCTTCAACTTTATTCAAGAGTTTTATTGTCCATAATCAGTAGACCATTGTTGAAACCCCCTTCTTTTGCATCATCCAGCCTCCATTGTACAAATATTTGTGAATCTTTTTTGTGTATTTTTTGCCATTCATAGTTCTCATTTATAAAATAGTAGCTTAATCAAATTGTCATCTTTTGATTTGAAAGTGTCACAAGTGTCGTTTTTAGTCAAGGAAAATAATCCTTCTCTTTTTGATAGTCGATTAAATTGTTACTCTTGTATTTGATCTGAATTAATAGTATTTCAAGTGTTGAAAGTAGTTTTCAATTCAAAATCGTAAAGTGTCATCTTGTCTCCCTTTCATTTTTTGAAAAGAAAATCGTTAGTACTTTCACTTTGAAAGAAGATATAATTCAAATTTGTACTTATCATTCCTTTTTTCATTCACACATTAAGAAAGCGAAAAACAAATACATGCATGTGCATTTGCATTTAGACTGCTTGTTGATTTTGATTTAGGACAGTGCATCTAGTGTGTGCTCTCTGCTCTATGTTGAAAGGATTTCGTTTCTCTTTCCTTAGTAGCTAGGATTTTCATTGCAAAAAGAAGAGTAAATGACTGTTTATCATCTTAGATTGCATATTTAGGAGTTGTATATCTACATCATGCGGTGAACTTTAAAGGAAAACTTCTTAAGAAAGATCAACTGTAAAATAAATTCAATGAACATAAAAATGCTTTGGAACCTAACGCACAACATCTAGAAGTCTAGGCTAGAGACATATTCCGGCATCGTAAAGCCTGGTAACTATCGCTTTCATCGTAGGTTGGGTGATTCCTCCTCTTTGAGACGACAAGTGCCAGTACGGACTTGTGCTCCCACGTACCGTCGAGTATATATTGGGAGATCACAATAGGCTATATCCTTTATCCTTAGGAAGCCATGTCTGCCACCCTATCGATCGCAATGCACTGAACACAGCATTCGGGAAGATTGACTGCCGTACCGTAAAAAGTATTCTACAATTTTGCGATTGGTTTGGTAATCCCTCTGTCTAGATTTCTGGAGTAGTCTCTTTCGTTCCTTTTCAGACTACTTAAAGGAAAAGGTCCATCTGAGCACTTGTCACTTCAAGCTCATTAAAAAATCGAAGGCGACTAGAGTCATCTTTAGCTTTTTCTCGACTCTTAAAAATTGAAAAAGCAAGTTGTGTCAAAGCGTCTAAAATTTATTTTAATCGGAATAATGTCATTGTTCCCTCGTTGATCTTAGGTTGAGAAAATGGATTCCGCCAACCAAGGATTTCCCCTTGGGGGAAATCCTAGACTTTTCTCCTCTTGGGGAGATGTTGGTGCACCTCACATGGCCACATTGTCCCTTCCAGGACTGACAATTGGCCTGCCAGTATGACTTTTCTCGACCTCTCTCGTTCAAAGCACCATGATTCTTGAGCAATCAAATCAACAACTAGATGATACTAGAGTTACCCCCCAACCTTCTACTTCATTTGTTTCTCCCTCTCCTTCTTCCTCTTCACTTGGTGAAGATAGTAAAACTAAAAACCAAGTAACTGAGAAGAAGAAGAAAGAGCCAATAGCAAAAAGGGGCAACCGTACATCGTCTAGCGAAAATCCACACACTACACCATCCAAACCTAAATTTCCATGTGTCATCTTCAAAGGGGACCACTATCATCGAGATTGACCTTGCATCCCACGGATCTTAAGGGACTGGTCTCCCGACTTGCACAATCCGGTGCCGTTAACCTCTAACGATCATGTTGAGAGTACACCGTCAACTAGTGAAAACGAAGTCACCGGATAGAAAGGAAAATCTAAATTTCCTTGCAGACTGTGTGAAGGCGATCATGCCCTCCACCGTTGTCCCTTCCTGGATGAAGCCAAAAGAGTCTTGGATAACCGTCCTGCATCACCGCAGCAACTCCCTCCTTGATACAAGAAACTCTTGCCGAGTCCATTGCTAGTTGAAAATCCGACTGACGCACCTTTGCTGTTGGTCGAGGCACCTATCATTGAAGATAAACCCTCTGAGTCCACATCAGACCAAATTCAACAGGTTGAGACGACAGTCAACCCCATCTTGTCTTCAGAGGATTCACCTTTAGATGATACAGTCACCAAAGAGAATGAGAATGACACCATTCAAATTCTTTTCGTAAACACAGACTCCGATGAACATGGGGGAAATCTACCTGTTTCTTTATCGCAGGAAGGAAGTTCATCAGAGATGTATCCAGCTGTTTATTGGGTCCCACCTCCAAGCAACCTAGTTGTCTCCTTCGATTGGAATCTACTAGGCAGACCCTGTTTACCATCTAATGTACCATTTTGAATCATAGTGCAAACTTACAGAATGGTCATGGTTAGTACCATCATAGATGAAGGCGCTTCCGTGAGTATCCTTTCCTCAACTTCTTGGAAAGCACTTGGTTCGCCATCGCTTTTGCCTGAGATGCGAAATCTGACAGGTTTCAACAAAGGAACCAGTTGACTGTTAGGGATCCTTCCAAATTTTCCTATAAATTTGAGAAGGAAACTTGTTTATCTAAACGTGATGGTAGTCCAAGGACCTTTATATTACAATCTTCTCCTTGGGCGTGACTACATTTATAGCATGGGAGCTATTGTTTCCTCACTCTTTCGAGTGATGTGTTTTCCACATGAAGGAAGAGTGGTCTAGCTCTTAGACCAGTTTTCATTCCTCGGTTCACACATAGCTAATAGTCAAATGCCATCTCTAACAGGTCTTTATGCACAAGGAATGTCTCATCAATCTCCAGTCCATCCACCTGATGAACGCAAGTGATTCGATGGTTGTGACTGAAACCCAGGGGGCATGCACCCTGGTCTACTTCGGCAGAAAAACTTCAGGTATAGGGTAGGTTTCCGCGGAGGATATATGACTAGTCTGACACACCCGTCCATTTAGGAAAATGGGATTAGACTGGAATAAGATACCTCTGTCAGAAGGTATGCCTTTCCCGATAGAACAAATGTTTTGTTTGCAAATTGAAGGGTAACCTGGGAAACTCTACTTCGCTATACCTGGGGGCATGCAAACCTTTTTGCGTGAAAGTGAAAAGCGACCATTTATTTTCCTAGTTTGTAGATTCTTAACCCTTTAAACTCGTAAGATTGGTCGTTCCTAGCTTACATAATAAAAGGAGTCGAAGCATAATTTCGAATGGTGCAAGCTCCCTAAAAAATGAACCTATCGATGAGACATCCTTATTATACCACTAGCACGAGCAGTTTTACGCAAAGTTCAAGCTCGTTAAAAATTAAACCTAGCAAGGAGCATATGTTCCACCAGAGTTTAAGCTCATTAAAAAATGAACCCACCTCCAGTAAACAACCATTGTGAACGCATTATCATCAGCTCTTGAGCCTTGGTCGTGTTCTTACTATCACCTCCACTCTATTTTAGCCGATCATACGCTTCCATTTGATTGTTTACCCCTTTTGAGGAACAGTTGCAACGAGTGATTTTTTTAGCCATCTTCTTAATACTGCCATGATTGGAAAGTTCCAACCCTCACCTGGAACTAGCTGCTACCAGAAAATATCACTCGTTCCTCAAAAACGAGTCTCCTTTAAGCTCTTTTCATCTGACTCGTAAAATATGAAAAGATTGTGGAGCAATTGGCCTCTCCAGCTCGTTAAAGTGATTGGAAGTGCCATCCCTCCTCTAGATTTTAATCTTTTTGGACCTGAGGGATTATTACACAAAAAGATCGAGCGTTTGTCTTGTTCAGCTCATTAAAACTATCGAAAAGGCATCCCTTTCGCATTGTTTTATACTTTTTCGGACTTAAGGGAATATACTACGATAAAGGAATATTGGAGTTTCCTTTCCCTCTCTTTTCAAACTCTCTAAAATTGAAAAGGACTGAGTTATCCTTGTCGTTAAACTCGTTAAAACAATAGCAACAAACTTGTCCATTCAGACAAGAGCGAGTTCACTGTCGCTAGGCTCATTAAAACATAGCGACGGGTTTGCCCGAAGGGCAAATTATAGAACAAGCATATGTTATCCTCCTCAAGCTTGAAAAAAATATAGAGGTACTGGTCAGAAATAACTGGGGAAAATTGGAAAGAAAACTTGAAGAAAATTTATTGGTAGCAGGTCGCTCTTGAACATGACACTTTCACTCCATCACCATGATTGAGTCGGGTTGGGTTATTCCGTTCACCAGTCATATCACCATTGGTCCACCATACCATCCACTTTTGGGGTTAACGCTACCAATCCATTTCAGTGTCGCTGATATGTTCAAGAGAAGTCACTCAGAGAATTCACCTACCCAGCTTGTGTCTCATCAGCTACAATACCTTCACGCTTAATTATTTCATGACCGCCACCCTGAACCTTGTATCATCAGATCGTTTTCACCTCTACAAAATCATTTGCTCCGTTCCGTGTCGTAGATGTGGGATCCATCAATGCCCTCCTACGATGGGTCACTTCTTGTCAACATCAGCTCATTATCCAAGAAACCAACCTAGGAACATCCCTTTCAGTACTTTGAAGCTTGCATGCCTCAATGGCAAGTTTCTCACTTTCGGCCATAGGTTTACATTAATGGCCTTCGACCAAAAGATTTTGCATGGTGTTCGACATCGACTCATGTATTCACAGCACGTAAATTGTACTGAAGTACCTTAAGGGTCATCATCATCATCGGTGATCCCTCTCGCACCTATTAACAGCTTACATCATTGGCTAGTAATCAGGCGGTATCCTTCCATGTTCGACATCAGGACATCTTTTCACATGGATCGACTCATACTTTTGGGCGAAGATTGAACGAGTTTTTGAAGACCCCGGATCTAGTTTCATCCATCCAGGCTGCGATATATTCAGGAAAATAAAAACATCAAATGTACATCATTGTTGCACAGATAATCATCCAAACTAAGGGATGATGGCTATACCAGAATCATCAGTCTTCACACAAACGGTTGTCTGTCCTATGTACATGAAAATGAATTTATCAAGCTGAGCATGGGAATGCCCACCTCAGCTAGGTCATGAAAATATTATGAAGATAATGTATTGTATTGTATCTTATTACAGGTCACCTTCCAGTTCGAAAAACCTCGGATCCTCATTATAAAGCATTTCACCCGACATCAAAAGATTTACGACCTCATGCTTTAGGGGGCAACTGTTATAGACATATTTGGGCACTACAACCCTAATCACATATGTCCATAAACCAAGGGCTTCTAAGTCCCCTAAAGTGTTGTTTCATACCCTAAAGTAGCAAGGTCAGTTGATTACATCATCTCCCAGAAGTTTTCCATGCAAAACCACTCAGAACTGGTCAAAGCAAGGCCATACAGACTGCCCAGTGCAAAGGGTGTGATGCATCTCACCTGCCACATGTAAAAAGTTCGATGCATACTGGAAAGACCTTCTGTAGGGTGCAATGAGCGAGAGCAGACAAATGGCACAAGCAGTTTGCTAGGTGGAGACCCTGAGAATCTTCTAGAAGCTGCTCATTTGACACTTGCCTCCCTGAATTCGCCCAAGGTTGAGTAAGAGATCATGAAATCTCCAAGTGGAACCAAGAATTATCAAAGAGATGACACTAAGAAAAATCCCAGAAGTTGACTCACCCCCCTGCAAATATCTGTATATGGATCCCTCATCCCAGAGATCCAAAGGTTGGAATTTGGTAATTTGCAAAGAAGTGTTGTTGGTTTCTCTTTGAAGACATTTTTGGGTGATCTTGCTTTGTATGAGGTGAAGAGGGCTTTCAAGCTGGGAGGATGGTGTTGGGTCAGACCAAGTGGTTGTAATCCTCTCTTCTACTACTTTTATCAATAAAGATATTTGAGCTTTCCTCCATATTCTTGTGTATATCTGAATATTGTGTTGGTATATGCATTTGTATGGTCAATATATATCTGATCCTATATTGTTTACAGTGATATATCTCTATGCTTTGATGGTATTATGCTGTTGTGATTCTACAGGTGCTCTTTGAAGCGGGACAAGTAAGGAAGCAGTGGCGAGATTCTATCGAAGGGGAAAGGAAACAAGCAAGGAGCCAAGTGAAAGACTGAGGTTGGTACTCCTTGCTTCTTTCTCATTTATCTCTCGTAAAGGAAAGCGCAAGTGACTTTAGTTTTTTTGTTTCTAAGATAGCTACCCGTCTTAATGGGACTAGCAGTTCTGAATAGACACTAGTTTTCCCAGTAACACCTGCTATGAATTATGCTCTGAAACTTGCTATGATTTGTGCCCTGAATTATGTTCTGAAACCTGTTTTGAATTATGCTCTGAATTATACTTGAAACCTTATTCTAAGCCCTTTTATGACTCTTGGTCTGAGCCCTGCTCCTCTTGGATAATCGGTTGAGGGATCCTCAATAGAACCAAAGGGACATTTTGGAGTGTTTTTCTTCTGTATTGTTGGAATTGGGCTAGCCTTTGTGGATCCAGTATTAATGTGGAAAAATGTTGTACTTGTGGAAATAGTTCAGCGGACTCAAATAGGTCGTCATAATCATCATCCTCATGACTAAACTATCTAATTTTCACTTGGGCAATGACATTCTATTCAACTTTGTTAGGGTCTAACTGTTTGCGAGGAATGGTGGCAAGTTTCAAGCATGTAATATGATTGATTTCAAGCGCAACATGCTTGAAATCATGTAGTGCATAAACACTGCATTGGAGGGGGAATGAAGGCCAAAGAGACTTCTTGGATTCCTTTAGGGTCTTGGTTAGCCCATCCCCTATAGTTTGATAGGCAATCTGCCTAGCAAGTAGTTTATCTAGGACATACAATGGGAGAACATGGGGAGGTGCTAGGCTTCCATAGACACGGACATAAGTAAAAATCTATTTTTCAAACCACCTAACTATTGGTAAGAAATAAATTTTGGCCTCATCAAACAATCTTGGGGCCCTTTTGTCAAAGACAGCTTGGTGGATGGGTAGCATAACTTGGAAAATTTTATAGAAATGGGTGTGAAAATTGGATTCCCAAAGGATTTTATGGTATATATGGATGGGAGTGGGATCTTGAATGGTCCATTTCCACCCCATAGTTTGGAAACTGGTAGTGAAATAGACCACATCCATAATGTATGCACTCATGAAAATGTTGAAACTACTCTGGTAGAGACATATCGGTGTTGTCTAAACTCTCGTATTTGGAAGGCAATATTATTAGACAGGATAATGCCCAAATCAATTATAAAAGAATTAATTGTTGCATCAATTAGGGGAACCCATTCAACTGATAACTTAGTTGTAATGGCATGCCCAAACAACCTACACATCATAGCTGTGATATAAGAATAGGGAGCAGAAAGAGAGGATATATAATACATACCCGATTTCTCATGCTTGTGTTTGTTTAGGTAGGACCTCCATTGTTTGATTGGGTTCGATGGCACATTATTCTCGCTTGCAAATTGCTCAAGGAAGGATTTGTTATACACCTTCTATGGGTCAGGTATATGATACATTTTCTTCAAGTCTTCAGCTGTAAAGGTTCCGATAACCGTTTTTCTTGAAGTTTGGAATGTCAGATCAATAATATTAATATTCTCAATTATCCATTTACCATATCAGTATAAGGCATAATCTTAGGTCTAGCAGCAATTCTATGAAGAAAAGTGATTGCAACTTCATAGTGGGAGGCTTCAGAAGAGGAAGTAGCTTCTGTTGTTGCCACTCTTTGGATTATCTTAGGAGCCTCACTTTCTAGCAATTGGTACATGGATTCCCAAGAGGAGTTTCCACTGTCGATTGTGCATGTAGTATCTGAGAAAAATGGAGGCATTTCTGTTACATTAGGAGCAGAAGAATGTGAAGTCTCTATGGTTTTCTTTCCTTTCTTCAACTTGGTCATCCTATTACATAGTTCTTTCTCGGGCTAAACCTGCAAATTGGAAACAGAGAGGAATGAAGAGTAATAGGTGTGAAATTTGAAATCGTTTGAACATACAAGGCTTTGAAATGACAGGAAGAATAGTTTAAATGTGAATCAATCTATACAGGCTATCAAACACCTTCAGATTTTAAATCATAAATACCATTAGAATTCTTAAATAATTGAAATCACAACTTTGCATGGTTATTTATTATCCCATTAATGTTTTGCATCGCAAAAACCTTTCAAACATCATATAAAACCTATTTACATGTGCTTTGTCGATATGCGATAGCGATATCGATATATTGGTTCATTTAGTATGGGAGATATGTGATGCAATGATCGCATTATCACAATCGGAGGTTTCGAGAGTAGAGGAGAATGGATATGGCCAAATTCTTTGTGTGATTGTGAAATCACAAGAAATTTCATGGCATTATAGCGAGCTCGACTGATTATTAACAAGCGCGACTTTTCATTTTAGTTGTTCAGTCTTATGATTTTATTAAAGCACGCTTGTTAAGAAATAGATTTAATCAGAGGATGAGATATGGAAGGAGTGGCAAGAATTTTTCTAGTTTGTGATTTAACTAAACGCGAGATGTTTATAGGCTGCGTTCATTGTTTTAACGGATCTAGTTAGTTTATCTCATTTCACAATCGGAATGGTTCTCGGGCTTTTTTATATATTGTTTTCGTTATAAAATTACGATGCGGACAAGTTCCAATGTAAAGTGGTTTTCGTCAATACTTAAACCTTTAGAGTTTTAAACATGTTTGGTTCTTAGGGGCTATTCTTTATCACATCACAAGTTTCAAAAGGATAAAACAAGGCATTGTTCATTGAGAATTGTGAAATGCAATATGGTCGGGATTTCTTTAAGGTAGGCTTATTCAAGTTGTTTGGGCCTAATGGTTTTGGATTTGTTTATTCAAAAATTCAAATTTTTCCTTTAAGACCGTAAACTATACTATATTCCTATGCTTTTTAAATTTTAAAGGGTCCCCATTTAGTTATACAATAATTTCCTAAGAGATTTATATATAACTAAATGGGGGGGTTGTTGCCTAGCAGAACAATTGGTGATTCACTAGAAGAACCAGTCATACCTGATTTACAATAATGAAATTTCTAAAACTTTCTTAAGTAAAAATAATTCAGTAAAGGAAGAGTGTTTTCAAAATATTTAGATAAGTAACATTACTCTAAATATAAAAAACTCATTTAATCATAATTCCTTTTATACCCTTTTATAGATGAAAAAACTTTTTGTCTATATCAGTCTTTAATTTGTTGTAAAGATAAAGTAGGGGGATTTTTACAATTTAGCATTTAAATATACTCATTTGTCATAGGTAGAGACAATACTGCAAGCAAGCGTTCATAGCCTCGACAGGGTTACCTTTTAACCATCATTGATTCAGAATCCCATCCATTTAAGAGTGTAGTCTTTAGAAATAGTTTCAAAAGTATATGTATATTTCTTTTTTTCTTTTTATTTATTTACTTTTATTTTAATAATTTTTGCATTACCTAAAAGCCATTGTCCTGTTTTGGTGACCAGAAAGTGACAATGCCATTCACTGGTTATAATTGAACTGAACAAGTTGGCTCGTGATGAGACCCCTTGTCTTAAGATTAAAATAATCACAAGCCATTACCCTGGTTTGGTATTCAGTTTTGGCAATGTTAGTCTATTATTTCCCTATGAACATGGTAAGCACGCTCATAATGAGACCTCTTATATTTTAAGGTTAATATTTTTTGAATTACACTCTAAAAAATAGTAAAGTTAATGGATGGGGAGAATCATTGACTCCTTAAGAGTTTTGGATGACAATTTTAGAGTTTGAGATGCTTAGCTACAAATAGTAGTTACTTTGTTAAAGATTACCTTTCTTGACTGATTATAGAATAAAAGGATTCTATAAAGTTTAGGGCTTTTCAAAGAATTTACAACTTCAGTGGAAAAAGAAAATTTTATAGGTTTATGATACTTAGCTAATTTTCAATGTTGTGATCATTCCCTTAAGAATTGCTACTTTCAAAGAGAAAGATCATAAAATGTACAAGATGCTTTATTGTAAAGCCAAAAGTAATGCTAATTAACATTATTTTCTAACAGAACTAAAAAAGGCAAATGCAATAATGTTACAGTAGAAGATATTATCTTCTAAGAAAATAATTTTTCAAAATAAGGCCATTGACAGGAAGAGAATCTCTCTTTCCTGATAAATCTTGCAATATGAATGTTGATGGGCCTACTTGTTCAGCAATTTGAAATGGTCCAAGCCACATTTTCTAGAATTTAGTATGCTTTCCTTTTTCCTCATGTGCCTTGTCCCATTTAAGGACGAGATCTCCAATTTGAAAAGATTTTGTGGAAACAAAACTTGCATCAAAAGAAGATTTGACTAGTTGTTTATGGCGAGCATGTGTAAGTTTGGCTTTCTCCCTTTCTTCTTCTAGGTTAAGAATTTGAGATTGTCTTAGTTGTAAAGAAGAAGATGGCATTTCTACGATAAATTGGACTAGGGCTAATGAGGGAAGAGCTAGGTTTGAAGGGATGATAGACTCTTTCCCATATACTAGATTGAAGGGAGAAGTTCCTATTTAGGCCTTCTAATTTATTTTATCTGCCCAGAGAGAAAATGTCAAATATTTATGCCAATTCTTTTGCTTTGACAAACAGTTCTTTCAATAATTCTTATGAGGTTCTGGTTGGTTGATTCTACTAAACAATTTCCTTGGGGTAGTAGTTAGCGTAGTACTTAAGTTTAAAACCCCTCTTAAGAGAAAATTCAGTCATATTATTTCCTAAAAGGTAAGATGCATCATCAAACATAAGTTTTGTTAGTAAGCCAAATCTAGTAATAATGAATTGATCAATGAATTCAATGATATCATCAGAATATGCTACCTTTAGTGGAATTGCTTCCACCCACTTAGTAAAATAGTCTATAGCTGTAAGGATATACTTATGTTTCTTTGAGGAATGAGGAACAATCTCACTTATGATATCCAATCCCCATTGTTCAAAAGTTTGTTCAATGTTAACCGGTTGCATAGGTAAGGCTGGTTTCCATTGTCTTCCAGTAGTAGTCTAGCATATTTTGTATTTCCTCACGTATTCATGAGTATCCTTGAACAAATCTGGCCAATAGTACCCAGCATGCAGGATCTTATGTGCAGTAGTATCTCCTCCAAAATTTCCACCAGCTAGTCTATCATGGAGTTCTTGCAAAACCTTCTATGCTTCATACTTGATGATGAGCCCCAGAAATGGGTAATTATATGGGCTCATTCAGCCTCCTAATTCGACTTAATCCACCATTCTCATTATTTTATTACATGCTTTTTATTATATTTATGCTAATAGAGTGAATTGGGTTAGTCATTATGCCAACAAGTCTAATGTGTGCTTTATGCAGTTTTTTGGTCAATTTTGAGATAAAATCAAAGGTTTAATGAGCACTTGGCAGCCAAATTCGTGGAAGAACAAGGAAGAGGATTTGGAGGAAGGTGTCCCCTTCATTTATGAACCCTTAACTCGAATTCTCCATCAAAAACTCGGAGCACAAGGGGCAGCCAAGCAAGTCAAGTAGGACTGCTGTTAACTGCAAGTTTTGGCAGCCGAGTACCTAAAGTTTAGGAGGGTTGTTGGGGTCCTCAATTTGTATAAATAAGAAGGCTTAGGGCCTCATTTCAGTTAGTCAAGAGTTAGTCAGATTTTAGTCAGATGTTAGTTAGATTTTAGTCAGTAGGTTAGCCCTATATCAGCATATTTTCGAGCTTTTTCTTGTAGACAGTTTTTGGGATGTAACTATTATTTTTTATCAATAAAGATGAATCCAACTTTGCACTAGCTCTAATATTTCTTAGGAGGCTGTAGCTCTTGGGGTTGGGCCCAACCCAAGCGCCCAGTACCTCCTTTGTTTACTTTTACGTGTCTTTGCTACATTCATAGAATAATTTCTGTTATTTAGGTTAAAATCTTGTTTTGTTACTTTGGTTGCTTTTGATGATTAAAATAGCTTTTCATGCTTCAGGTTGATTTGAGAGTTTGGTAAAGGAAAAGACCTGCAAAAAAGGCCATCAAGCAATCCTTAATCCCATCTCTCCCTCCTTGGGACTATGAGCTGAGACCAAGGCATACTTGTTGCCACAAAAACACTATTTTTGCCTCTTCATGCAATTGCTAGTGTTAGATTTTTAGTTAGGAATGTTGATACCAGTTGTACATGCATGTTTAGAATCTGTTCTTGCTTAGTTAACATAGTTATCTTGCATGATTTTCTGCCAATAAACTTATGTTCATCATGTTTCTGGTTTTTAGGTCAAATTAGGTCAAAATAGCTAGATCTTTGGTTCTCCTAGTCTTTGTTGATCAGTTTTGGAAAATAGTGTGCAGAGCATCTGTAATACCTCCCTGTCTATCCTTCCTCCATCATACCACCTGCCCCAACCCCTAATCCAAGATTCCTTCCCTTCATTTGCACATTTTCCCACTTTTCCCTAATTTCTACATTCTTGTGCATCATTGCTCCCTCCATCCTTGAACAAATCCAATCACCTTACTCACTCCTTAGCCTCATTCACCAGGTCCTAGACCCCTTAAAATCCTTATCCAACCTCCATTTCCACTTTCCCACCATTTTTCCTCCATCAACCCTCCAAAATCCTCTTTCGGATCTTCCTGTAGAACCCCTGCAGACTTCCTGTAGAAGATAACGTGGGCAGTTTCTCGATATCTGATCACAGTGAAACTCTCTGGAAGGGTGCTAGAGACCCCTTAGGCCCTCTTCCCACCTTCCCAACCACCTGCAAGCGCCTACCCCATCTCCTTCCGTCAATCAAACTCTGCACAGTTAAAGCACATGCATAATAATTCTGCAAAATTACTCAAAAATACAAAAAGATGTTTTTTCCAGATTTTACTTTAGAAGTAGTTTATTCACATGTATTTTACCTTTCTAAGAGTCAATGGCATCGATTTCCACCACTTTCATCTCTTTTCTCACACCAGTAGGGTTAGTCGATAAAACTAGGGTTTGCTAGGGTTTGCATTTCCTTTCAGCTTTCAGCTTCTTTCTGCAAGTAGACTAGCCTCTTTTGAGTTAGCTTTCATCCATCATAGTTAAAAGCTTCTTCTAAGAGCTCATAGAATTTGGCTTAAGCTCCTAGCGGATTTGTGCCAACTGATCAAGTGACAACCTGCAGTAAGAGCTAGTACTTGTGCATACAGCACCGCCACTTCCAAGTTTGTTACGAACTACCGGGTTGATAAAAGCAAAGAAGGGAGTCCCAGGAATTGCAGCATCATTGCTGCAATACTGGAGCTCACCACTTTTCAAGGCATCTTAATAATACAGAATCATAATTTCTCCTTAATAACACATCATCAATGATCTCATATTGTTTTTATTTTAATCTTAAATCCCTTTTCCTTTTGTGATTGAGTTTAGGGGGAGCATATCCATTTTTCAAATAGAAAATGAGATCAGTGTATTGGGGCTCTGAATCATTTAGGCTTACCTCATATATGTATGCAGTATTACTTGAGTCCTCATCAGTTGGTAGGTTGGAAACTCCTGTAAGAAACCTGCAAAAACCTTGTCCTTTGACAATTTTGGTTGGTTTAATGTCAATATCATATTCGTGCAGGGTTGTTACCCCATTTTCCCTTGTTTCCCATACTTCTCTTTGCATAAACAATTGTCTCACTACTGAGAATGGGACTATTATTTTAGTGTGTGTTTTTAGGAGAAAATGCCTGAAGTGCTTTACAGATTTGAAAACAACAAAAGCGTGCTTCTCCACCTCTAAATAATTTAGTTCAGCACCTTGAAAATTATAATTAAAGAAAGAGATGGGTGCTTCAATTTGTTGAACATTAAGTTGTGTTAGAACATCAGCATAAGATGTTTGAGAAGTGAACATATACGAGATGAAATGATTAGAAAAATTTGAAGTTGTTAAAGACGGTGAATTCATAATGACTTGTTTGATTAAATCAAAAGCTTCCCTTTCGTTATGTCCCCACTTAAAGATTGATTTTTTCTTAATCATGGTTTGTAGTGGTAAAACAATTTGGGAAAAGTCAAGGACAAAACTCTTAACAAAATTTATCTAACCTAGAAAGGACTAAATAGCATTTTTATTGTGGGGAAAAGGAATTTCATAAATTTCTTTTATTCTATCTGGATTGATACAGATGCCCTTTTTGGTCACAATGAACCTCAAAAGCTTACCTTCATCTAGAGAAAAATAAGATTTCTTTGGATTTAATGAAATTCCACACTTTTTTTAGCGTTCAAAGATCTGCTTTAAGTCATGTAAATGGTTGTTTCTCCTCTGGGAATAAACAACTATGTCATCCAAGTAAATGACAAAAAATTTGTTTATCATACCTTTGAAAGCTATATCCATAGCTCTTTGGAAGGTTTCCCTGCATTTATTAAACCAAAAGACATTTTCTGGTAGGCATAGGTCCCCCATTTAATTCTGAACATATTCTTTAATCTATCACCTGGATGGACCAAGATTTGGTTAGATCCTGAAAATCCATCAAGAAAAGACATTAGTTATGAACTAGCTACTAATTGCATTATTTGCTCCATAGTCAGTAATGAGAACCTAAAACATGAACTAAAACACCTCCAACAAGTCTTCAAACATAATGGATATGATAAAAACATCATCAACAAAACCATCCATCAAACCCTTAAGAATAATAAGGTAAATAAAACCTTTGACATTCCTAAAATATCTTTACCTTACATAAAAGGAAAAAACTGATAATATTTCAAGAATCCTAAGAAAACATAACATCAGCATCGCTTTCACTCCCCCTAACTCTATTAGAAATATCGTAGACTCTGCTAAATACCCTATAAACCCTAAACTTCAAAAAGGAGTATACATTGTCCCATGCTCTTGTGGAAAACAATACATTGGTGAAACAGGAAGATCATTAAACATCAGGCTTAAGGAACATGCAGTTGACATATCTAGGAACAGAACATCCAAATCCGCTCTTGTAGAACATGCCTTCTCCTCCTCGCACTACATCTGCATGGAGGAAGCTAAACTTGTCATCAAGGAGGATCATTACCTAAAACGTAAAATTAAAGAGGCCATAGAAATTGAAAAAAGGAAGAACAACATAAACCATGATGAAGGCCTTAGCATTAGTAATGCTTGGAAACCCTTAATAAACCACACCATTCATAATAACTAATCTAAGAAATTTTTAACATTAACCTAAATTTCGCATTATAGTCCCTTAAGATTCCATCTTAGAGACTTTAACATTATTAATTAAAAATAAAAGATATTATTAAATAGTATAAATACACAAAATAATTATGATAAAACATAAGAATTCATATATAATCATATAGTAATGGGTAGATTAAATTAATAAATAAACAAAAAGAAGAATTAATAAATTTAACAAATAATATATATATATATATATATGCTTACTCATAATACAAAAATTATCCCCTAATTAAACTAAATCCTCTCTAAAATAACCATAAATACATTAAAACAAGAATATTCATTTACATTAATTCTTTTCACTTAATCTTAATTGCCTACTAATCAGTGGTTATAAAGTGAATGTAGCATTCTATTTTAATTTAAGATCATTTTAAAACATTAATAAATATTTAATTTAAAATGAAATATAATGCACATATATAATTAACATAAGAATTATTGAAATTCTCCTAATTGATTTAATTTTAATAACTCTAATTAATTATAGTAAGAATCTTAATCATATATTACACATGTCGACTCCAGGATTCCTCTCATCTATCATTATATATATCCATGTTTTTCCCTTCCCTACTCCACCAATCTTCTCAAGAATATGGGTGTCCCCTGAAGATGGACTCACATAGAAGTCTGAAATGTTGGGTTTAAAACTCTAAACAGGTTATTCCATAATGCTTTAAATGGGAAATTGTCCTTTTGACAAGCTTTATTGAGATTTCTAAAATCTATACAGATGCGAATATCACCATTCTTTTTCCTGACAGGTACTAAGTTTGAAACCCATTTTGAATTCCTAACAGGAAAGATAATCTTGGCTTTAAGGAGTTTATTCAACTTAGACTTGATTTGACTTTCTAGATTGGGGTGAATTTTCCTTAATTTCTGTTGTATTGGTTTGTCATTGGATATCATGGGAATAGTGTGTTGTATGATGGAGGTATCATATGTTTTAAGATCATCGTAGCTCCAAGCAAAGATACCTTTATAATTTTTTAACAAATGAATAAAGGTTGATCTCTCATCAGGTGAGAGACCAAGTCCTAGATTGATGTTTTGTGGTTTGATATCAGTTCCAAGGTTTACTAGTTCAAACCTTAAGGTTGAACTTTGGAGTTTAGAATTAGTAACCTTCTTAAATCTGTCTTTTAGATCATAAATATCTTCAAGTTTTACCACAGATTTAGGTATGGGATTCTCATTGGACTTCTGTTTCAACTGATTATCATGTTCACTTTCATCAATTATCTTATCATCATATGATCCTTCAAATGTTAAAAAGCTTAGGATATCTTTGTTGTCATTAAATACTTGCCAATTGGTAACATTATCGGGAATGGATGGTTGAAAAAATTATTCTATGGAAAACCTATCTGGACAGTAATCCTTTGATGGTATAAGTTTGGATGCTATGTTAACCAGAAGGTCAACAATTGCATTTTGAAGTCTAGGGATAGGAGAGAAGTTGAATGATAAAGAATGTGAAGTAAGATTCTGGACTAATGATTGGTAATGTTTTAAATATCCATAGAGACAATGAATGTTGTTTCTTACTTGTTTGATAACAATTTTAGAATCTTCAAAAACTTGGAGATATTTGATATCAAAACCTATTGCTTTATACAGACCTTGGATCAGTGCCTCATATTTAGCGGTATTATTTGTGCATTCAAATTCTAACCTACATCTAGCATTTTGTTTTCTCCTTCAGGACTAATTAATATACAACTCACTCCTGCACCATCATTGGATTTAGATCCATCAAAATATAATGTCCAAAACAAAGTTTTAACTAATGGTTTATCTACAAGATTTATACATCTGGAAGAATCTGTTTGAGAAAATTTCTCAATCTAGGAAGTAACAGAGTTATCCAAAAAAGGTGACTTCTGTGCATTGAAATTTCCTCAAAATGACTCAGTAAAGTAATTTCCAATGATATTATTGTTAAAATCTATTGGTTCATTTTCTTCTTCAAAATCAGTGACTTTATGCTTCAAATGTTTTTCCCAATCAATTCTGATTTGATTTGGCTTTCTGTTGTAAGGGAGCCACATGTGAGACCAATTTGTTGCAAAATAGCCATGAAGTTTCACAGACCAATCTCTACTCAAAATTAAACCATAAAATTCGAGAATATCAACAACTAATATGTCAATTACTTGACAAAATTTTGGATTAGAAGAAAGTCTAATGGTGACTGAATTCATTTCCCCTAAGACTTCAACTTTTGTTCTATCAAGTTGAACAATGGGAACTGCAGACTTTTGTGGTGAAACATTTAATTTGGTACAAACTGTTCTTGGCATTATGTTTGAAGAGGCCCCTGATTCTATTAAGAAATCGTGAATATTTTTATTGAATATTTCATAAGTCAAGAGGAAAGGGGGAGTATGTGATTTAGATCTATCACCAATTAAGATAGAATCAGTAGGATCAACCTTATTTGATCAATCATTGGGAGGCTTACCCATTCCTCTAGAAGCTTTGCATAACACAGGAATAGGAAGAGGAGAAGTAGGAATTGCATTCAATTCTTTTAGTAATAGATTTTGTTGATGTTTAAGCTTGTTACGCTCATGAAGAGAGATATTTTCTCTAGCTTTCTTCGTGTCCTCCACTATGTTATATTCCATAGTATCAGCGACTACCAAGGTTTTGGATGAAGATGGAGGATTAGATGAGGATGTGGTTGATTGAGGAGATGTAAGAGAAGACTTTTTACTAGCCACTTTATCCTTGGTAGTAGAGGTTGAGGGCTTTGCTTTTGGGTTGATTGTGTTGAATCAGTAGATCCTTTGCTCCTAGTGCTAACAAGTAAAGTTTCTTTCTCATCTTCATTATCTGAAGTTGGTAGGATAAAATCCCAAATCCCATGTACTTCAACCAAATTTTCATCTTCAGTCTCATTATCAGATAATGTAGTTTCTTCATCATCTTCATCTAAATTAGAATCGACATTTGATATTGTATTTGGAGGTTGAGGATTAGATGTCTAATTCCTCTTGAAGCATCTGAAAGGTTTCTTAGAAGAGGATTAAACTACCTGTTTCTTAATTTCTACCAACTCATTTAACATGGATTTAAGGACTTTTTTCAAGCCTTCAAGATCAAAAGGATCCTTAGGGGTTTTCTTCTTTGATTCCTCCTTAAATGTGCCCTTTTTCACCTTTCTATCTTCCTAGGTTGTCTTCTTTTCCAAAGCAACTATTCTCTTTTCTATAGACAGGGCTTCTTTCATATTTTCTACTAATGTAACCTTATTGGCTCTATCTACAAAAATTTCTATATTGGAAGGAAGAGAAGAAATATACCACTCGATCTAGATAACACGAGGGCTTGATGTGGCTGGGATCTTGTTTAGAAATTTATTGAATCTGGAATTGAAATCTTTAATATTTTCACCTGACTTAGATTTTAAATTAGAAAGATCATTAATAAGGGATGAAATTGTGCGGTCATCACCAAATTTAGCTAAGAATTGTTCTTCAAACATGTCCCAATTAGTAATAGACCCTGGTGGTAATGAAAAATACCATGAACCTGTTGATCATTGGAGGGTGTAAGGAAATAATATTACTACATCATCTTCTTCAACTACTCCATTAAGATTAATGGCTAACATATAATTATGGAGATGCTCTTCAGCAGGTAATCCATCATCAGGATTAAATTTTGGTAGCCATATTTCAAGATGCTTAGGTAGATCATGGATATGTGTTGCCATCTGCACATCTCCAAGATTAGCCTATGGTCTTAATGGTGGTGGTGGTTGTTGCTGTTGTCCTCTTGCCATTATTGGAGTTTGAGAAGAGGTGGATATTGAGGGTAATTGTGTGGAAGAAGAAGCAGGTTGTGTATTAGTGTTGGATGAACTAGCACCAGTACCTTGAGAAGAAGGAGCATTAAATGGAATGCATGGAGGGAAAAAAGGCGTTTGTGGAGGGGAATTCTACAAAACCTTACTAGTTGATGTATGTGACTCAAATTTCTTAGTATTATTTTGGAAAGAAGGAATAGGAAACTCAAATGGAGGAACCCCAAGCTTCTTGCTTTGAGAATGAGTTAGAATCTGAATATGTTGCAAAATAGAAGTAATACTTCCTTCAGAAGCTTCAGATGGCATAGGATTTTCTACTGAAATAGAGATTTCTCCTAATTTCTTTATTAAAGTCTGGACCTCAGGTGATTCAGGATTATAATCTGAAGAAGGTGCTTCAAGAAATGTACTAGGAGATTTCAAAGGTGATTGCTCAACTTCTGATCTAGAAATAAGAGTTTTAGATGAGGATCTAGAAACTAGAGGTGATCTTGAGGGGGATTGACTCTTGGAATGGCTTGTTAATTTAGATTGAGTTCTCTTTTCCATTCATAGTTCATGGCCCTCCTAGCACCAAAATGTTGAAGCCTCGAAAATCACTGCAACAACATGGGGGGAAACCACCCAGTCGAGGACTTGAATGTCGTCCCTTATCCGTTTGAAATAGAGGCTCCAACTGGATATAATGGGACCAGTTTCCCAATAAAATTATGATAGGATGGATAAAGTGTTAATGACCAAAAACTAAGTGATAGATTTTTCAAATGGAATACATGTATATTTAATCTATCTATTAACTGGGGTTTACTTATAAATATGTGATCTAGAATAATTATCCTTAGTGTATGATAATGAAGATTGATCAAACACTTACAGAAATTAAAGGCTTTGTAAATTATTATTTTGATTAAATAGTTAATCAAAACAATTGATGGAACACATATCGCATCAAATATCGCTCAAAAATTGCTCATATATCTATTAAAGGATGACAATTCAAGCATCTTCAGAAGTGAATAAATCCAAAACTGCGTTAATAGAGATACATATAACAAACAATACAAAAAAGAAATGGCTATCAATTCATAAACAAACAAATATACATTGATATAAGAACTTGATGCATATGAATATGGTCATGAAATAAATAGCTCATGTCTAGTTTTTTTCATTAAGATGGTTTCAAAAGTACAAAAGCGCAAACTTCCAAAGCCTTCTTCACAAAACTTCAGGACTCTAATCTAGTCATTCTATTAAGACAAACTTCAAAAGTACAAAAGTGCAAGATTTCAAAGATTTTCTTTATGAAATTAGGGGACATATTCTTCATAGACATGAAAGGGTTTATATAATAAACATAAAGTATAAAAATAGACATTACATGAAATTTCTAAGGAGGCTAAAACAACTCTCCTTAAAATGAGTGACAAAAATATGGAAATAGAAACTATTGAAATGACAAGCTCAAGAATGTAATTGTGTCTATTATTTCATTCGTTGTCTGAGCTCGTAAATATACATAATTGGATTAACTTAAGGAGGTTGACATGTCCTCATGCGTAGATGTCCTGTATAAACTGCATCTAAAAGCATAGGCAGAATGTGGGTGGATGAGTCAGCAAGGCAGTGTAGCATTAGCCACTAACTGTGTGGTTTCACCAAGTATTTCCAATACACCTCCTAGTCGAGTTTGGTCAGTTGTTTCTTCCCTTGCCTTTGAAGTTTCTTACCATTGCCTTTCCAGGGATTTGATATCAAGAAGACTCCCAGGTGGGCATTCTTGTATCAAGTTAGCATTGTGTAGATTATCATTGATAGTTTCAATGATATTATTTTCATCATCGATTTCTCTGGAAAATGATCTTTCTGCCTGCTTCAATTAAATGTCCCAATTAGTAAAGAGGGTTTCCTTGTGTGACTCCTCTATTCTGGAAATATCTATAGCTCGACCCTTTGGAGTATCCTACCATGTTATGTATCCTGAGATTTTATCATCAACATCATTGAAATTCACCCTTAGATCGGAGGATTGATTCATCAATGAATCACTTGTAATACATATTGGATTCGTGATAGACAGATTTTGACAGAATGTTGCTTGTTGCCTTGATAACAAAGTGTTGAGATCTAATGCTTCTTTAATAAAATCCTCCACTTTAGCATTATCCTTCAATTGATCAAGTGAAAATTGTAGTTGTTGTGTTTGGATATCCTTAGCACTTGTCCCTGCCTGATATTGGATCTTTAATTGATCAAAGCTCTGTTGTAATTGAGACATTTCTATTTTCATATGATGATCAATATTTTGTCTTTCTTCTAACAACTTATACTCTAACTACTGGATTCTCTCTTCTTTCTATCTGACTAGTTGTCTAACCTCGGATGCCTTGTTAATCGTAGAAAATGTATAAGCACCTGCAAACTGTGACAATTTTGTCAAATTCTATGAAGGGTCTATGGGGGTATCCTTCCAAACTATATCCATAGATTTATCACCAGGAATGAATGTTGAAGATGGTTCTGTTCTTATCCTTTTCCTCATCTTCTGACCACAACCCGATGTTTGAGACTGTAAAAGACATCAAGAGGAGGGATTTCTTCCACCTTGAGGATGATTTCAGATGAAGGGAAGGTTGGGATGCTCTGAATTTCTTCTGCGTGACAACTTTATCAGTAGACCTATCAATGAATGAGCTTTATATAGTGTACTAGGGTGTGATGAAGGTTTTCTCATTTCAACATCTTATGCCCCCTGTTGTCCTCTAAGCTTCTGATCAAATTGTTTCCATGATTCATCGAGCTGATTCTTGAAGGGAGATTCATCTGTATGTGCTTCTGTGGATATATATTCCACTTCAATCTCCTTGGAAAATTTTTCTAATTTCTTTTCAGAATCCTTTTCTGCACTCTTCTCTGAATTCTGCTCTGAGTTTTGCTTTGATTTGTGCTCCGAGCCCTGTTATGAATTATGCTCTGAACCTTGTTCTGATTTGTGCCCTAAAGTCTATTCTAAAGCCCTATTCTAAATTCTACTCTGAATTATTCTCGAAACCTTGTTCTGGCCCTTTTCTGACTCTTGGTCTGAGCCCTGCTCCTCTTGGATAATCGGTTGAGGGATCCTCAACAGATCTAGAGGGACATTTTGCAGTATTTTTCTTTTGTATTGTTGGAATTGGGCTATCCTTTATGGATCTAGTTTTAATGTGGCCAATTGTTGTACTTGTGAAAATATTTCAACAGACTTAAATAGGGCGTCATAATCGTCATCCTCATGACTGAAATGTCTAATTTTCATTTGGGCAGTGACGTTTTGTGTAACATTGTTAGGGTTGAAATGTATACCAGGAATGGTACCAAGTTTCAAGCATGTAATATGATCGATTGCAAGCACCGCATGCTTGAAATAGTGTAGTGCATAAACACCGCATTGGAGGGGGAATGAAGTCCAAACAGAATTCTTGGACTCCTTTAGGGTCTTGGTTAGCCCATCCCCTACAGCTTGATAGGCAATGTCCCTAGCAAGTAGTTTATCCAAGACATACAATGGGAGAACATGGGGAGGTGATAGGCTTCCATATACTCCAACATAAGTAAAAATCTCTTCTCCAAACCACCTACCTATTGGTATGAAATCAATTTTGGCCTCATCAGACAATCTTGGGGCCCTTTTGTCAAAGATGGCATGGTGGATGGGTAGCATAACTCCTTGGAAAATTTTATAGAAATGGGTGTGGAAATTGGATTCCCATAGGATTTTCTGCTATATATGGGTGGGAGTGGGATATTGAAGGGTCCATTTCCACCCCATGGTTAGGAAACTGGTAGTGAAATAGACTGCATCCATAATGTATGCACTCTTGAAAATGGTGGAACTAATCTGGTAGAGACATACTGGTGTTGTCTAAACTCTTGGATTTCGAAGGAAATATTATTAGACATGAGAGTGCCCCAATCCATTATAAAAGAATTAACTGATGCATAAATTAGGGGAACCCATTCAACTGAGAACTTAGCTATATTGGCATGCCCAAACAGCCTACACATCATAGTTGCGATATAAGAATAGGGAGCGGTAAGAGAGGATATAGAATACATACCTGATTTCTCATGCTTGTGTTTGTTCAGGTATGACCTCCATTGTTTGATTGGGTCTGATGCACATCATTCTCACTTGAAAATTGCTCGAGGAAGGCTTTGTCATACACCTTCTGTGGGTTAGGTATATGATACAGTTTCTTCAAGTCTTCAGCTGTAAAGGATTGGATAACTATTTTTCTTAAAGTCTAGAATGTCCGATCAACAATGTTAATATTCTTAATTATCCATTTTACCATATCAGTATAAGGCATAATCTTAGGTCTAGAAACAATTCTATGAAGAAAAGAGCTGTAGATTCATAGTGGGAAACTTCAGAAGAGCAAGGAGCGTTTGTTATTTCCACTCTTTTGATTATCTTAGGACCCTCGCTTTCTAGAAATTGGTACATGGATTCCCAAGAGGAGGTTCTGTTATCGATTGTGCATGTAGTATCTGAGAAAAGTGGAGGCATTTATATTACATCAGGACCAAAAGATTGTGAAGTCTCCATGGTTTTCTTTCCTTTTTTTCGACTTAGTCATCCTGTTACACTGTTCTTTCTCAGGCTAAACCTGCAAATTAGAAACAGAGAGGAATGAAGAGTAATAGGTGTGAAATGCGAAATCATTTGAACATACAAGGCTTTGAAATGACAGGAAGCATAGTTTAAATGTGAATCAATCTATAGAGGCCATCAAATCACCTTGGGATTTTAAATCATAAATACCATTAGAATTCTTAAATAACTAAAATCATGGCTTCGCGTGGTTATTTATAATCCCATTAATATATCGCATAGTAAAAACCTTTTAAACCACATATAAAACCTATTGACATGTGCTTTGCCAATATGCGATAGCGATATTGATATATTGGTTCATTTAGTATGGGAGATGTGCGGTGCTGTTATCGGTAAATCTAGTGTCTATGCAGAGCTGCTAGTCCTACTAAGATGGGTAGCTATCTTAGAAACAAACAGATTAAAGTTACTTTCGTTTTCCTTTATGAGAAGTAGATAGGAGAGGATCAAAGAATACCAACCTCGATCTTTCGCTCGGTTCTTTGCTTCTTCCTTCTCCTCACTGACAGGTCTTTGCCGCTTCTCCCTTGACCACGCTGCTTCAAAGAGTACCTGTAAAGTCAAAGCAGAATAATACCTTCAAAGTGCAGGTCTACAATCATAAAAAATATAGGACCAGATATATATTGACCACACAAATGCATATACTATCAGACATACAAGAATATGGAGGAAAAATTGAATAGCTTTATTGATGTAAAGATTAGAAGAGAGGATTACAACCCATTGATCTAACACAGCGTCATCCTCCAAGCATGAAAGCCCTTCTTCACCTCATGAAAAGCTTAGATCACCCAACACTATGATATTCCACCAGGAAACCAACAGCACTTCCTTACAAGATACAAAATTCCAGCCTCCGGATCTCTAGGATGAGGGATCCAGATATAGATGATTACAGGGAGGTGAGTCAGATTCTGGGATTTTGATTAGTGTCTTCTCTCCGATAGTTCTTGATTCCACTTGGAGATTGATGATCTCTTACTTATCCCTAGGAGAATTCAGAGAGGCAAGTGTCACAGGAGAAGTTTCTGGAAGATTCCATGATCATCCACCTCGCAAACTGTCTCTACCATTTGTCCATTCTCACCCATCGCACCCTACAGAAGGGCTTTCCAGTATGCATCGCACCTTTTACACTAGGCAGGTGAGATGCATCGCACCCTTAGCACTGAGCAACCTGTATGGTCCAGTTTTGACCAGTTCTGAGTAGTTTTCTGTGGAGAACTTCTGGGAGATGATGTAATTAGCTAACCTTGTTCCTTTAGGGCATGAAACAACACTTTTAGGGACTCAGAAGCCCTTGGTTTATGGACATATATGATTGGGGTTGCAGTGCCCAAAAATGTCTATAACAGTTGCCCCCTAAAGCATGAGGTCGTTAATCTTTTGATGTCGGGTGAAATGCTTTATCATGAGGATCCGAGGTTTTTCGAACTGGAAGGTGACCTGTAATAAGATACAATACAATACATTATCTTCATAACATTTTCATGATCTAGCTGAGGCAGGCATTCCCATGCTCAGCTCTATAAATTCATTTTCATGTACATAGGACAGACAACCGTCTACGTGGCAGACTGATGATTCTGATAAAGCCATCATCCTTTGATTCGGATGATCATCTGTGCAGTAATGATGTACATTTGATGTCTTTATTTTCCTGAATATATCACAGCCCGTATGGATGAAACTAGATCTGGGGTCTTCAAACTCATCCAATCTTCACCCGAAGTACAAGTTGATCCATGTGAAAAATGTTCTGGAGTCGAACATGGAAAGACATCGCCTGATTACCAGCCAATGATGTAAGCTTGTTAACAGGTGTGAGAGGAATCACCGATAATGATGATGACCCTCAAGGTACGACAGTACAATTCGTGTGGTGTGAAAATGGTACTTGGCATCGAACACCACGCAAATCTCTCGGTCGAAGGCCATTGATGTAAACTTGTCGCCGAAAGTGAGAAACTTGCCATTGAGGCATGCAAGCTTCAAAGTACTGAAAGGGTTGTTCCTAGGTCAACTTCTTGGATAATGAGCTGATGCCGACAAGAAGTGACCCATCGTAGTAGGGCCTTAATGAATCCCACATCTATGACATGGAACGAAGAAAATGACTTTTGGAGGTGAAAACAATCTGATGATACAGGGTTCAAGGTGGCGATCATGAAAGAATGAAGCGTAAAGGTATTGCAGTGGATGAGACACAAGATGGGTTGGTGAATTCTCTGATCAACTTATCTTGAACATATCAGCGACACGGAAATGGATTGGTAGCATTAACCCCAAAGATGGATGGTACGGTGGACCAATGGTAATATAACCAGTGAACGGAATAACCCAACCTAACTCAATCATGGTGATGGAGTGAAAGTGTCATGTTCAAGAACGACTCGCTACCAATAAAGTTTCTTCAAGTTTTCTTCCCAATTTTTCCCCAGTCATTGCTGACCAATACCTCTTTATTTTATCAAGCGTGAGGAGGATAATATATGCTTGTTCTGTAATTTGCCCTTCGGACAAACCCGTCACTATGTTTTAATGAACCTAGCGATAGTGAAACTCGTTCTTATCTGCATGGACAAGTTTGTCGCTATTGGTTTTAACGAGTTTAATGACAAAGACAACTCAGTCCTTTTTCAATTTGAGAGAGTCTAAAAAGGGACGGAAAGGAAACTCCAGTGATCCTTTTTCGTCATGTAATCCCTTAAGTCCGAAAAAGTATAAAATAATACGAAAGTGATGAATTTTCGATAGTTTTAACGAGCCGACACTCGATCTTTTTTTGTAATAATCCCTCAGGTCCAAAAATATTAAAATCTAGAGGAGGGATAGCACTCCTGGTAGCTTTAACGAGCTAGAGAGGCCAACTGCTTGGCAATCTTTTCATATTTACGAGTCAGATGAAAAGAGCTTAAAGGAGACTCGCCTCTTGAGGAACGAGTGATATTTCTAGGTAGCAGCTGATTCCATGTAAGGTTTGTAATTTTACAATCATGGCAATGTCACAAGGATGGCTAACAGAATCACTCTTCGTAGTTGTTCCTCAAAAGGGGTAAACAATCAAATGGAGGCGAATGATTGGCTAAAACAGAGTTGAGGTGATGGTAAGAACACAACCAGGGCTCAAAAGCTGATGATAATGTGTTCGCTATGGTTATTTACTGGAGGTTGGTTCATTTTTTAATGAGCTTAAACTCTGGGGGGAACGTTTGCTCATTGCTTAGGTTTAATTTTTAACGAGCTTGAACTTCACATAAAAACTACTCATGCTAGTCGTATAATAAGGATGTCTCATCAATAGGTTCAATTTTCAGGGAGCTTGTACGATTCGAAACTTTGCTCCATTGCCTCTTACATGCAAGCTAGAATGACCAACTACTGTCCTAGGGGTTAGTTAACTAATAAGGTCGGGTAGGAAAATTTTTCCTTTATTTCGTCGGTGCCATTTGGCCCCTGCGAAGGCGAACGGTCGATTCGACCACTCACCCAACTTAAGCAGTTGAAGTTAGTGAAACTATGGAGTTAGCGTTACGTTGGTCACTTTTCACTTGCACACAAAAGGTTTGCATGCCTGCAGGTATAGCGCAGTAGAGATTCCCAGGTTACCCCTAAATTTGCAAACAAAACAATTGTTCTATCGGGAAAGGCCTACCTTTTCTAGGTTGCCCTTCAATTTGCAGACAAAACATTCGTTCTATTGGGAAAGGCCTACCTTCTAACAGAGGTGCCTTATTTTGATCTAATCCCATTTTCCTATATGGACGGATGTGCTAGACTAGTCATATATCCTCCACGGAAACCTACCCTATACATGAATTTTTATATCGAAGCAGACCAGGGTGCATGCCCCCTAGGTTTCAGTCATGGCCACCGAATTACTTGCGTTCTTTAGGTGGATGGACTGGAGATTGATGAGACATTCCTTGCATGAAAAGACCATTTCAGGATGGTATTTGACTATTAGCTATGTGTGAGTCGGGGAACGAAAGCTGGTCTACGAGCTGGACCACTCGGCCTTCGTGCAGAAAACACATTACTCGAAAGAGTGAGGAGACAATGGCTTCCATGCTATAAATATAGTCGCGCCCAAGGAGCAGATTATATTCTAAAGGTCCTTGGGCTACCATTACATTCAGATACATGGTTTTCCCTCTCAAGGTTATAGGCAAACTTGGAAGGATCCCTAACGGTCGACTGGTTCCTTTATCAAATCCTATTAGATTCCGCACATCAGGTAGAAGCGATGGCGAACCAAGCACTTTCCAAGCAGTTGAGGAAAGGATACTCACAGAAGCCCCCTCATCTATGATGGCACCGACCATGACCATTTTGTAGGTTTGAACAATGATTCGGAATGGTACACTAGCCCGTAAACTGGGTCTGCCTAGTACATTCCAATCGAAGGAAATGACTAGGTTGCTCGGAGATGGGACCGAATAAACGGTCGGGTATGACTCTGACGAACTTCCTTCCTACGGTAAAGGAACAGGTAGATTGCCCCCATCATCGGAGTCTGTGTTTACGAAAAGAATGTGAACGGTGTCGTTCTCATTCTCTTCGGTGATTATATCATCTGAAGATGGACCTTCTGAAGATAAGACAGGGTCGACTGCCGCCTCAACCTTTTGACTTTCATCTGGTATGGATTCAACAGGTTTATCTTCAATGATATATGCTTTTATCGACCACAAAGTTGTGTTGGTCAGATTTTCAACTAGCGATGGACTCGGCAAGAGTTTCTTATGTCTAGGAGGAAGCCACAGCGGTGAAGCGGGACGGTTATCCAAGACTCTTTTAGCTTCATCCAGGAAGGGACAACGGTGGATGGCATGATTGCCTTTGCATAGTTTGCAAGGAAATTTACATCTTCCTTTCTATCCAGAGACTTCGTTTTCACTAGTTGATGGTGTGCTTTCAACATGATCGTCAAAGGTTGATGACACCGGATTGTGCAAACGAGGAGACCAGTCCCTTAAGATCCGAGGGATACAAGGACAATCTCGATGATAGTGGTCCCCTTTGCAAATGACACATGGAGATTTAGGTCTGGACAGTGTCGTGTGTGGATTTTCGCTAGATGATGCATGGTTACCCCTTTTTTCCTTTGGCTTCTTCTTCTTCTTTTCCTTCTTCTCCTTCCCCTTCTTCTCCTTCTTAGTTACTTGATTTTTTGCTTTACCAGCTTCATCAAGCGAAGAGGAAGGAGGAGAGGGAGAAACGGACGAAGTAGAAGGTTGGGGGGTAACTCTAGTATCATCTAGTTGTTGACTTGATTGTTTAGGAATCACGGTATTCTGAACGATGGAGGTCAAGAAGAGCCATATTGGCAAGCCAGTCGTCAATCCTGGAAGTGACAATGTGGCCATATGAGGTGCACCAACATCTCCCCAAGAGGAGAAAGGACTAGGATTTCCTCCAAGGGGAAATCCTTGGTTGGTGGACTCCATTTTCTCAACCTAAGACCAACGAGGGAACAGTGACGTTATTCCGATTAAAGTAAATTTTAGACGCTTTGACACATCCTACTTTTTCAATTTTTAAGAGTTGAGAAAAAAAAATATGACTCTAGTCGCCTTCGATTTTTAATGAGCCTGAAGTGACAAGTGCTCAGATGGACCTTTTCCTTTAAGGAGTCTGAAAAGGAATGAAAGAGACTACTCTGGAAATCTAGACAGAGGGATTACCAAACCAATCACAAAACTGCAGAATACTTTTTACGGTACGGCAGTCAATCTTCCCGAATGTTGTGTTCAGTGCATTGCGATCGATAGGGCGGCAGACACGGCTTCCTAAGGATAAAGGATATAGCCTATTGTGGTCTCCCAATATATACTCGACGGTACGTGGGAGCACAAGTCCGTACTGGCACTTTTCGTCTCAAAGAGGAGGAATCACCCAACCTACGATGGAAGCGATAGTTACCAGGATTTACGACGCCAGAATACATCTCTAGCCTAGACTTCTAGATGTTGTGCGTTAGGTTCCAAATCATTCTTATGTTCATTGAATTTATTTTACAGTTGATCTTTCCTAAGAAATTTTTCTTTCAGGTTCACCGCGTGATGTAGATATATAATTCCTAAAATTCAATCTAAGATGATAAACAATCGTTTAATCTTCTTTTTGCAATGAAATTCCTAGCTACTAAAGAAAGAGAGATGATATTCTTTCAACATAGAGCAGAGAGCACACACTAGATGCACTGTCCTAAATCAAACCAACAAGCAGTCTAAATGCAAATGCACATGCATGTATTTGTTTTCCGCTTTATTAATGTGTGAATGACATAAAGAATGTTGAGTACAAATCTGAATTATCTTTTCAAAGCGACAATACTAACAAATTTCTCTTCAAAAACGAAATGAAGATAATGACGACACTTTGCGACTTTGAATTGAAAACTGCTTTCGACACTTGAAAAACTACTAATTCAAATCAAATACAAGAGTAACTATATAATCGACCATCAAGAGCAATAGGATTCTTTTCTTTGACTGAAAACAAAACTAGAAACACTTCCAAATCAAAAGATGACAGTTTGATTACGCTACTTCTTGTAAAAGAGAACTGTAAATGGCGCACAATACATAAAAACATTCACAATTCTTTGTACTATGGAGGTAGAATCATGCAAAGGAAGGGAGTTTCCACAGTGGTATACTGATCACAGATAGAAAAACTCCTTAATAAATCTGAAGAGAGTGAACAAAGAAACCAAAATCTGGAAGCAGAAGAGGTCTTATCTGATCAGCGCACCTGCAACATAGGGAAAGTGCGATGGAGCGCACCTACTGCACATGGGAGGTGAGATGCATCCAGATTCCCAATAGGAGAAAGTGCGATGGTCCAGGGATGAGACTTCAACTTGGTTTTTGGTCACAGTTTGCAGCTTAGTTCAGGGATTTAGGCCAAGCTAATGATAGTCAGTAAATAGAAATCATAGGGGATGATCTAATGAGGTTACTAGAGCCACCACCAGGGCAATTAGGATGTTTGCAAATCGATTGTTCAGTTTTTAAACAAAACCTAGAGATAGACTGAAGTAGCATTGATCTACTTTGCACTTGCATAGAAAATGCAGTTCGAAGGCTAGCTGGCTTGACTTCAGGCTCCGTCTATAAGTTTATAAAGCAAACAAGTATAAACAATCAAATAGGCTATTCGCTCCCCAGTGGAGTCACCATTTTGTTATCGGGAAATCTAGTGTCTATGCAGAGTTGCTAGTCCCACTAAGACGGGTAGCTATCTTAGAAACAAACAGATTAAAGTTACTTTCGTCTTCCTTTATGAGAAGTAGATAGGAGAGTGTTACAGGGAAAAGTGTCTATTTAGAACTGCTCTATCCCACTAAGGTGTGACAGCTGCCTTAGAAACAAACAGAGAAAAACTACTTTTGTTTTTCCTTTATGAATTATAGATAGAGAGGAACAGAAAGACCAACCTCTGTCTTGCGCTAATCCTTCGATTCGATCCCTCTCTTCGTTGATAGTCCTCAGCTACCTGCTCCCTTGCACGCCCAGCTTCACAAAGTACCTGTAAGATCACAGAAGTATAGCACTATACAAAGACATGAATCTATAATCATAAACAATCTAGGATCAGATGTAGATTGACCATACAAATGTAACAAGCATCAATGATACAAAAGCATGGAGGAAAACTCAAATAGCTTTTATCGATAAACAAGAAAAGATCCAGGAGGAGTTACAACCAGTTGTTCCGACCCAGCATCAACCTCCCAGCAAAGAAGCCCCTCTTCACCTCAAACAAAGCTTAGATCACCCAACAATCTGATGTTTGTCTCTAGAAACCAACAGCAATTCCTTACAATATGCAAAATTCCAGCCTTTGGATCTCTGGGATGAGGGATCCATATATAGATATCTGTAAGGGGGATGAGTCAGCTTGTGATTTGATTAGTGTCTTCTCTCTGATAGTTCTTGCTTCCACTTGGAGACTGAGGGCCTCTTACTCATCCTTGGTCGAATTCAGTGAGGCAAGTGTCACAGGAGAAGATTCTGGAAGCTTCCATTGCCTCTCCACCTCGTGGAATGACACTGCCATTTGTCATTTCTCGCCCATCACACCCCACAGAAGGGACTTTTGAAATGCAACACACCCTCACAGTGTATTTAGGTGAGATACAACGCACTTAGCCAGTGGAGCAGCTGCAATGATCCTGTTTTGACCAATTCTGAGTAGTTTCTCATGGAGAACTTCTGGGAGAAGCTGTAATCTGTTGACCTTGTTCCTTTAGGGGTTAGAACAACACTTTTAGGGACTTAGGAGCCCTTGGTTTATGGAAATTTCATGCTTGGGGTTGTAGGGCACAAAAATTTCTATAACAGTTTCCCCCTAAAGTATGAGGCCGTTAACCTTTTGGTGTCGGGTGAAATGCTTTATTATGAGGATCTGAAGTTCTTTCAATGCTGCTGGGAGGAGACCTGTAATAAGATACAATACAATACATTATCTTCATATTATTTTCATGATCTAGCTGGGGCGGACATTCCCATGCTCAGCTTTATAAATTCATTTTCATGTACATAGGACAGACAATCGTTTGAGTGTAGACTGATGATTCTGATAGAGCCATCATCCTTTTGAGTGGATGATTATCTGTGCAGCAATGATGTACATTTAATGTCTTTATTTCCCTGAATATATATCGCAGCCTGGATGGATGAAACTAGATCCGGGGTCTTCAATCTCGTCCGATCTTCACTCGAAGTACAAGTCAATCCATGTGAGAAATGTTTTGAAGTCGAACATGGAAAGACATCGCTTGATTACCAGTCAATGATGTAAACTGTTAACAAGCGCGAGAGGAATCACCGATAATGATAATGACCCTCAAGGTACTGCAGTACAATTCACGTGGTGTGAATAAAAGACTTGGCGTCGAACACCACGCAAAATCTTTCGGTTGAAGCCCATTGATGTAAACCTGTCGCCGGAAGTGAGAAACTTGCCATTGAGGCATGCAAGCTTCAAAGTACTGAATGGGGTGTTCCTAGATCAACTTCTTGGATAATGAGCTGATGTCGACAATAAGTGATCCATCACAAGAGGGCCTTAATGAATCCCACATCAATGACACGGAACGGAGCAAATGATTTTAATGGAGGTGAAAACGATCTGGTGATATAAGGTTCGGGGTGGCGGTCATGAAAGAATGGAGTATAATGTATGGTAGTGGGTGAGACACAGGTGAATTCTCTGAATGACTTCTCTTGAACATATCGGCGACACTGATGTGATGGATCGGTAGCATTAACCCCAAATGTGGATGGTATGGTGTGACCATGGTGATGTGACCGGTGAATGAAACAACCCAACCCGACTCAGACACAGAGTGGAAGTGTCATGTTCAAGAGCGACTTGATACCAACAAAGTTTCTTTGAGTTTTCTTCCCAATTTTCCCCAGTCATTGCTAACCAGTACCTCTTTATTTTTGTCAAGCTTGAGGAGGATAACATATGCTTGTTCTACAATTTTCCCTTCGGGCAAACCCATCGCTATGTTTTAACGAGCCTAGCAATAGTGAAACTCGTTCTCGTCTATAGACAAGTTTGTCGCTATTAATCTTTTTAACGAGTTTAATGACAAAGATAACTCGGTCCTTTTCAATTTTAGAGAGTCTGAAAAGGAACGTAAAGGTAACTCCAAAATTCCTTTTTCGTCATCTAATCCCTTAAGTCCGAAAAAGTATAAAACAATACAGAAGGGATGAATTTTCGATACTTTTAACGAGCCGAACAAAACAAGCGCTCGATCTTTTTGTGTAATAATCCCTCAGGTCCAAAAAGATTAAAATCTAGAGGAGGGATAGCACTTCTTATCCCATTAACGAGCTGGAGAGGCCAATGGCTCGGCAATCTTTTCATATTTTACGAGTCAGTTGAAAAGAGCTTAAAGGAGACTCGTCTTTTGAGGAACGAGTGATAAAACGGGTAGCAGTTGATTCCAGGTAAGGTTTGGAATTTTCCAATCACGGCAGTGTCACAAGGATGGCTAGTGAAATCACTCTTCGCAGCTGTTCCTCAAAATGGGTAAACAATCAAATGGAGGTGAATGATCGGCCAATGAAAAAGTGGAGGTGACGGTGCAAACACGACCAAGGCTTTAACGGCTGAAGTACTACATTCATGATGGTTATTTACCGGGGAATAGTTCATTTTTTAACGAGCTTAAACGCGGGGGGAAACATTTGCTCATGTCTTATGTTTTTTTTAACGAGCTTGAACTATGTGTTAAAACTGCTCAATTAATCCAGTCGTGTGATAAGAATGTCTCATATAAAACGGCAACTTTTAGAGTTTTGCCCCACATCCTTTCTTTATGCAAGTTAGGAAACGACCAATCCAAAAAATAGATAAATGATCGCTCTTTGCTTGCACTCCAAAAGGTTTGCATGCCCCCAGGTATAAAACAGAGTTTCAAGGTTACCCCTTCTTTAGTCCATTAAAACATTTGTTCTACCGAGAGAGGCCTACCTCTTACAGGTTACCAAAGATTGTTCTATTTACAGCGCAAACAAAACACTTCCTCGGCGATGTCTACCGAAATAGACAAAGGTGAGTGAAGGAGGCTACTCCACTCACATAACTTTGACAAGAGAATCTTGTTCTAGAATAACCCCCTCTTCCAATCACGGACGGGGGTACAGACTAGTCATATTCTCTCGCGGAAACCTACCCTATACCCGAAGTTTTCCTGCCGAAGCAGACCAGGGTGCATGCCCCCTGGGTTTCAGTCATGTCCCCCCGAATCACTCGCGCTCATCGGGAGGACGGGTTGGAGATTGAGACATTTCTTGCGTGAAAAGACCATTTAGGGATGGTATATGACTATTTGCTCTGTATGATTCGGGAAATGAAAGCTGGTCCACGAGCTTCACCACTCTTCCTTCGTGCGGAAAACACATTACTCTACAGAGTGAGGAGACAATTGCTCCCATGCAATAAATATAGTCTTGTCCAAGGAGTATATTGTAATCCAGGGGTCCTTGAACTACCATTACGTTCATGTGAACGGTTTTCCCTCTCAATGTTATGGGCACATCGGGAAGGATCCCTAACGGTCGACTAGTTCCTTTATCAAAGCCTGTCAGATTTCTCATCTCAGGCAAAAGCGATGGCGAACCAAGCGCTTTCCAAGCAGTTGAGGAAAGGATACTCACAGAAGCCCCCTCATCTATGATGGTACCAGCCATAACCATTCTATATATTTGAACAATAATTCGGAATGGTATACTAGCTGGTAAACGGGGTCTGCCTAGTTGATTCCAGTCGAAGGAGACAACTAGGTTGCTTGGAGGTGGGACCGAATAGACGGCCGGGTACGACTCTGACGAAATTCCTTCCTGCGGTAAAGGAATGGGTAAATTGCCCCCATGTTCGTTGGAGTCTGTGCTTATGAAAAGAATTTGGACGGTGTCATCCTTGTTCTCTTCAGTGACTGTATCATCTGAAGATGGAACCTCTGAAGGCAAGACCGGGTCAACTGCCGTCTCGACCTTTTGACTTTCATCTGGTATGGATTCAGATGGTTTATCTTCAATGGTAGATGCTTCGGCCGACCACCTGAGCGGGCCAGCTGGATTTTCAACTAATGACGGCCTCGGCAAGAGTTTTTTATATCCAGGAGGAAGTCGTAACGGTGAAACCGGACGATCATCCAAAACTCTTTTAGCTTCGTCTAAGAAGGGACAATGGTGGACGGCATGATCGCCTTCGCACAGTTTACAAGGAAATCTATATTTTCCTTTTTGTCCTGGGGCTTCACTTTCACTAGTTGACGGTGTGTTTTCAACATGATCATCAGAGGTTGACGACACCGGATTGTGCAAACGAGGAGACCAGTTCCTTAAGATCTGAGGGATGCAAGGACAATCTCTGTGATAGTGGTCTCCCTTGCAAATGACACATGGCGATTTAGGCCTGGTTGGTGCAGTGTGTGGATTTTCGCTAGACGACACTCGTTTGCCCCCATTCGCTTTTGGCTCCTTCTTCTTCTTCTCTTTCTTCTTCTTTTCCTTCTTCTCCTTAGGAACTTGACTTTTGGCTTTACCAGCCCCATCAAGCGAAGAGGAAGGAGGAGAGGAAGAATTAGAGGAAGTAGAAGGTTGGTGGGTAACTCTGGACTCGTCTATTTGCTGATTTGATTGTTCAGGAATTGCGGTGTTCTGAACGACAGAGGTTGAGAAGAGCCATACAGGCAAACCAATTGTCAGTCCTGGAAGCGACAATGTGGCCATATGGGGTGCACCAACATCTCCCCAAGAGGAGAAGGGACTAGGATTTCCTCCAAGGGGAACTCCTTGGTTGGTGGACTCCATTTTCTCAACCCAAGATCAACGTAGGAAAAGGGTAATGAATATTCCGTTTAAAATAAATTTTAGAGGCTTTGACACAACTTGTTTTTTCAGTTTTTAAGAGTCGAGAAAAAACAAAAGATGACTCTAGTCTCCTTCGATTTTTAATGAGCCTGAAGTGACAAGTGCTCAGATGGACCTTTTCTGTTAAGGAGTCTGAAAAGGAACGAAAGGGACTGCTCTGGAAATCTAGGTAGAGGGAGTACCAAACCAATCACAAAACTACAGAATACTTTTTACGGTACAGCAGTCAATCTTCCCGAATGTTGTGTTCAGTGCATTGCGATCGATAGGGCAGCAGACACGGTTTCCTATGGATAAAGGATTAAGCCTATTGGGGTCTCCCAAAATATACTCGACGGTACGTGGGAGCACAAGTCCGTACTGGCACTTATCATCTCAAAGTGGAGGAATCACCCAACCATCAGTGAGAACAACAGTTACCAGGCTTTACGACGCCAGAATACGTCTCTAGCCTAGACTTCTAAATGTTGTGCGTTAAGTTCCAAAGCGTTGTTAGATTCATTGAATTTATTTTAAGTTGATCTTGTTTATGAAGTTTGCCTTTCGGGTTCACCACGAGATGTAGATGTAATTCCTAAAATGCAATCTAAGATGATAAACAAACTTTTTATCTCTTTTATGCAATGAAAATCCTAGCTACTAGGGAAAAGAAAGACAGAATCTTTTCACAAAGAGCAAAGAGCACACTCTAAATGCACTTTCCTAAATCAAGCCAATCAGACTGTCTATATGCAAATGCACATGCATGTATTTGTTTTCAAATTTCTTAGTATATGGATGCTAAAAATAAAGTTGATGCACAAATCTGAATTTCTTTTCAAGCGACAAATATCAACAAGCTTCTTTTCGAAATCAAAAAATGGAGACGATTACAACACCTTACGATTTTGAAATGAATACTCGTTCTTGACACTAGAAAATTAAAAATTCAGACCAAAAGCAATAGTAACAGGATAATTGACCATCAACAGCAATCAAACTTTTTTCTACGATTGAAATCGACACTTGCGACAGATTCAAATCAAAGGACGACAGTACGACTATGTTACTTTTGCAAAGGAGAACTGTAAATGACTCAACAAACACACAAAAACATCTACAATTTTTTTGTACAAAGGAGGTAGAATAACAGCAAGGAAAAGGGGTTTCAAACAGACATATACTGATCACAGGCAGCAAGATTCAGGAATAGAATTGGAAAGAATGAATCACAGAAGCCACAGCTACACAGAGCTAGTCTGATCAGCGCACCTGTAACACAGATAATTTGAAATGCAGCGCAGGTTGTCCACTCGGGAAGTGTGCTGAAATTCAGAATCTCTGAACAGTACCTGCGCTGGGCTAGAAACGAGACTTTGTTCAAGTTCCGGGTCACAGTTTGCAGTTCAGTTCTTGGGTTTTGGCCGAGTAAAAAGCAATCAGTAATGCAACAATCAGGGGTAGATCTAAGGAGGATCTAAGAGCTATCACAAGGGCAATCAGATAGTTTGTGAATCAGTTGTTTAAATCATAAACAGATCCAGTGGATGGACTGAAGTAGCAGTTATCTACTTTGCATTTGTTATGGCAAATGCAGTTCGAATGCTACTCGTAAGTTTATGAAATAGACAACAAGGAATGATAAACAAACAAACTAATTATCTCCCCAACGGAGTCGCCTTTTTATTACAGGGAAAAGTGTCTATTTAGAACTGCTCTATCCCACTAAGGTGTGACAGCTGCCTTAGAAACAAACAGAGAGAAACTACTTTTGTTTTTCCTTTATGAATTATAGATAGAGAGGAACAGAAAGACCAACCTCTGTCTTGCGCTAATCCTTCGATTCGATCCCTCTCTTCTTTGATAGTCCTCAGCTACCTGCTCCCTTGCACGCCCAGCTTCACAAAGTACCTGTAAGATCACAGAAGTATAGCACTATACAAAGACATGAATCTATAATCATAAACAATCTAGGATCAGATGTAGATTGACCATACAAATGTAACAAGCATCAATGATACAAAAGCATGGAGGAAAACTCAAATAGCTTTTATTGATAAACAAGAAAAGATCCAGGAGGAGTTACAACCAGTTGTTTCGACCCAACGTCAACCTCCCAGCAAAGAAGCCCCTATTCACCTCAAACAAAGCTTAGATCACCCAACAATCTGATGTTTGTCTCTAGAAACCAACAGCAATTCCTTACAATATGAAAAATTCCAGCCTCTGGATCTCTGGGATGAGGGATCCATATATAGATATCTGTAAGGGGGATGAGTCAGCTTGTGATTTGATTAGTGTCTTCTCTCTGATAGTTCTTGCTTCCACTTGGAGACTGAGGGCCTCTTACTCATCCTTGGTCGAATTCAATGAGGCAAGTGTCACAGGAGAAGATTCTGGAAGCTTCCATTTCCTCTCCACCTTGCGGAATGACACTGTCGTTTGCCATTTCTCGCCCATCGCACCCCACAAAAGGGACTTTTGAAATGCAACACACCCTCACAGTGTATTTAGGTGAGATGCAACGCACTTAGCCAGTGGAGCAGCTGCAATGATCCTGTTTTGACCAATTCTGAGTAGTTTCTCATGGAGAACTTCTGGGAGAAGCTGTAATATGTTGACCTTGTTCCTTTAGGGGTTAGAAAAACACTTTTAGGGACTTAGGAGCCCTTGGTTTATGGACATTTCATGCTTGGGGTTGTAGGGCACAAAAATGTCTATAACAGAGAGGATCAAAGAATACCAAAATCGATCTTTCGCTCGGTTCTTTGCTTCTTCCTTCTCCTCACTGACAGGTCTTTGCCGCTTCTCCCTTGACCACTCCGCTTCAAAGAGTACCTGTAAAGTCAAAGAAGCATAATACCTTCAAAGTGCAGAGATATACAATCATAAACAATATAGGACCAGATATATATTATGTTAGAGCCTAGATTTGTCTCAGGCTGAAAAGACAAGGTTCTAGGTCCACATCAAACCATGCTCAGCCTCGTAGCTAGCCCTACGAGGACAGGAGAGGGCTCTCTCCGGGTCAATCTCAGCAAAAGGTAATCGATGAGGCTCGAGATGACTAAATTTGCAACTGATCTTAGGCTAGGTATTAAGTGCAGGGATTTTGATTTGGTTTTTTGAGGATTTTGTTGAAAAAATGGGAAAGGCAAATTTGGGCTCAGGGATGAGGCACAGTTTCTGCAGAGGTCTGATTGGGGCAAGGAAGGCGATCGTTTTGATGCTTTAAAGCAGGTGAGATGGGTAGATCAGACAGGTGAGGAGCTAAGGAGAGCAAGAGAGACTCAAGAATTCTCCTTAAACTGAAGAAAACATGAAAATTTAAACAAATTCAAAGGTAGAGCATAACAGTTATGGATTCCACCTTAATCACTCATTTGTTTCAAATTCAGAAGAAGAAGCTTGAAGATGATACACAAAACACTAGATAAACTTACAATTACTCAGAGAAGCACACCATCAAAACATAAAGCCACATGGATCCCAAACAGTGCTGTAAAACCCTGGTCTTTCCTTTGCCAAAAATGCAGAGATACAATGTACAATAGAGTGCCAAGTTTTTCCCAAGAGTCCAACCCTAAAAATGACTTAGAAATTACATGATATAGACAAGCCAACCTCTTCCCTTGCCTCTAGGGGTCGATTTCATCCTTCTAGGAGTTGTTTCAACCAATTCTAAACAAAGCACTAAAATCTAGGCAGTCAAAGCAACTTGCCTCTATAAGGTAGGAAACTGATTCATTCATTAAATTTTCACTCTTTGGTGAATGAGTCTTCAAGAACAAGTAACTAAGTGCCAAAATTACGTCATGTTTACTCAATTACATCAAGATAAGTCAAAAATAACATCACAAAGCAAAACTAGTCAAACTGGCTGAATTTCTGAGCTGGAAGGTGAAAAATTGGGCCAAAAACCTTTGTGCGCCGCGCCAATTTCTATATGTGCCGCGCTACTTTGATGCTGATTTTGAGGCACTTTCTAAAGTCAAAATTGAGCCCAAGTGTGCTTGTTGGAAAGCCCTGCATGTATACTTTCCAACCCAAGTGGAATTTCTGAATTTGGTGCCCATTTGCCCCTCCAAAACAATCTCCTAAGACTACTTTCTGTGTGTGAAATTAGGGGCAGAGAGGTCATTTTTAGGGTGTTTTTGACCTCCTGGGGACTCAAAACTTATCCAAACATTTTGTTCATGCACCAGCAGGCATGATTTTTCATGCTGAATCCAAAAATGCAAACCATTTGTGATTTGGAGTTCCTAATCCTAAGCGTCGCGCCGCACAGGGAGAAAAAACTTGTGTTGTGCCCAAAAATTTGTCATCCTTTGATGATGGTAGTGAAACTAGGTGCTGTTATGATATCTGCCACCAAGGGGAACAATGTAAAAAGGGAGTGTTAGGAAGGGGAATAATATGATGGGAATAGGGGTTATGGGGGGAAATTTTGTTCAAGGATATGTAGGAGGGTTTGGGGATTTTATAAGGTAGGGTTTTGGGGTTTACATTGACCAATGAGTGGAGGGATAGGGAATAGGGGTTTAGTAGTTTTGGGATTTGAATGCAATGTTGGATTGATGAGCTTGATGGGGGGGGTAGGAAATGAGGAAACAAAAGGGAAATGGGGAAAGGGGAGAGTCCTTGGTGACCAATCAATAAGTCAAGACCCCACAGCAAATTTCCTTTGAATGTATTTTAAAGGGAGGATTTAGATTTTGTTTCAAATGATACCACCCATAAACCACTCACACTTATCACAAAATTCAAAGCAATAGCAAGAATGACGGCCTACCTGGCGAATTCATGCAAGGCATGGGCGAATTGGTAAAATTCCAAGCAAGTTTCGGGCTTGAGGCTATATGCACCGCGCTCAAAACCCAATGCACCGTGCTCTTTATATGTGTCGTGCCCGTTATAAATTACACTGGGTGAAAACTCCCAGTGCGCCGCGCGCTCTATGTGCGTCGCGCCACCTGCTATATGCGTCGCGCTGCCTCCAAGTCACACAATCGGCCTCTTCCACTCACTGTTTTGCTCTTGCACTTTCAAAACACAATTTCTCCCTTGGATTATGAAAGACACTTGTTGCAAAGGGATAAATAGTTTTGAAATATCTTGACAAGAGATGATTTAAAGTTTTACTTCTTCAAAAAACTCCCTTCATAATGTTTTTGACTATGGCACTTTGTCATTTAATGAAACTCTATCCTTTGGCTTTCTCATTGATTTTCTGGACTCAAAATGATGAAATTGGTTGATTTTTTGCAGGGATATAGGCGTTGATGTTTGGAAAAGGAAAACCAGAGCCTACTTTGAAAACTCCATGGCAGAAAAATAGTACAAAAAATGAATGCGACAATTTCTTACTCAAAGCAGAGTTTTGAACAAGAAATGTCCTCACATGTGTTTGATGATCCTCATGGCCTGCGGGCATTATTCGACATGTTTGAAGACCAACCACTAGACCTAGACTCTTAAAATAACTCTTTTTGACCAAAATAGCATAATGACTATGAATGACTAAAATGAACTTTGATGAATGTAGAGAAATTTTAACTAGCCTGGGAAGGTACAAGCATGAGGGAAACAAGAACACCAAACCCTTCCGTCAGACAATGGCATGCCCCTAGCGAAATGCAAGTGATCGAAAGCGATGGGACACCTAAACATGAAAAGAAAAAAGAGTTTTGATCTCTGACGGAGGGATGACCAGACTGACTCTAACATATTGACCACACAAATGCATATAATATCATACATACAAGAATATGGAGGAAAACTTGAATAGCTTTACTGATTTAAAGATTAGAAGAGAGGATTACAAACCATTGATCTGACCTAGTGTCATCCTCCCAGCATGAAAGCCCTTCTTCACCTCATGAAAAGCTTAGATCACCCAACACTATGATATTCCACCAGGAAACCAACAGCACTTCCTTACAAGATACAAAATCCCAACCTCTGGATCTCTGGGATGAGGGATCCATATATAGATGATTACAGGGAGGTGAATCAACTTCTGGGATTTTGATTAGTGTCTTCTCTCTGATAGTTCTTGATTCCATTTGGAGATTAATGATCTCTTACTCATCCCTCGGCGAATTCAGAGAGGCAAGTGTCACGGGAGAAGTTTTTGGAAGATTCCATGATCATCCACCTCGCAAACTGTCTCTGCCATTTGTCCATTCTCACCCATCGCACCCTACAGAAGGGCTTTCTAGTATGCATCACACCTTTTACACTGGGCAGGTCAGATGCATCGCACCCTTAGCACTGAGCAACCTGTATGGTCCATTTTTGACCAGTTCTGAGCAGTTTTCTGTGGAGAACTTCTGGGAGATGATGTAATCAGCTGACCTTGTTCCTTTAGGGCATGAAACAACACTTTTAGGGACTCAGAAGCCCTTGGTTTATGGACATATATGATTGGGGTTGCAGTGCCCAAAACTGTCTATAACAGGTGCGACGATCACATTATCGTAATCGGAGGTTTTGGGAGTAGAGGAGAATGGATATGGCCAAAGGATTTGTGCAATTGTGAAATCACAAGAAATGACGTGGCATTATAGAGGGCCCGACTAATTATTAACAAGTGAGGCTTTTCCTTTTATTTGTTCAGTCTTATGATTCTATTAAAGTGTGTTTGTTAAGAAATAGTGTTATCACAATAGGAGGATCGAGGATGAAAGGAGAGGCGAGCCTTTTGCTAGTTTGTGATTTAACCAGACGTGAGATGTTTATAGACTGCATTCATCGTCTAATCAGTTCTGGATAGTTTATTGTATTTCTCAATCGGAATAGTTCTCGGGCTTTTTCATATATTGTTTTCATTATAAAATTGCAATGCGAACAAGTTCCAATGTAAAGTAGTTTTCGTTAATACTTAAGCCTTTAGAGTTTTGAACACGTTTCGTTTTCGGGGGCTATTCTTTATCACGTCACAAGTTTCAAAAGGATAAAACAAGGCATTTTTCATTAAGACTTGTGAAAGGCGATATGGTCGGGATTTCTTTAAGGTAGGCTTATTCAAGGTTTTTAGGCCTAATGATTTTGGATTTGTTTATTCAAAAATTCAAATTTGTCCTTTAAAAACCTAAACCTTACTATATTCCTATCTTTTTTAAATTTTAAAGGGTCCCCATTTAGTTATATAATAGTTTCCTAAGAGATTTATATATAACTAAATGGGGGGGTTGTTGCCTAGCACAATAGGGGGAAACCAAGAAACCATTATGGATGCAACTAGTATGGAGGAACATTCCAATCATCCCAACAAAGTTAAATTCTTTTGCAAGTTATGTAAGGGTGAACACCTTCTTAGAGATTGTATAGGTATTCCCGAGGTATTAGAAGTGTGGTCCATAGGTTCACATCAACCTTTGTGGTTAGCTTCCAGAGATCATGTCAGTGATAAACCATCGACTAGCGGTCATAAAGTTCATAGATATAAGGGTAAAGTTAAGTTTCCTTATATGTTATGTGAAGGGAATCATTCGATTCACAATTTTCCTTATATGGATGAAGCCTCAAAAGTGTTGGACAACCTTACAGCTTCTTAGCCTCGTCTTCTGGCCAGTTATCAAAAAACTTCTCCCAATTCCCCACTAGTTGATGAAGAGATTAATCAAAATACATCTCCAATCAATCCCACTCTCTCTAAATGTGAATCCCATGAGTTCCTGACCAACAATCGGTTGAGAAAATGGTTGACTCGATTCCACCTTCATCTGATCGTACCTTTTCTATAGAGAGTAAACTCCATACCACTCAGGTTCTTCTTGTTTCTTCAAATTCCATTGGATTGGGGGGCAATCCTCCTGTTCCAATGGAATAGGGGGACAATTCTCCTATTCCCACAGCACAAGGGATAAATTCTCCCATTCCCATAGCATCAGGGGGTAGTTCTCTCGTTCCCACGACACCCCCTCCAAGTAGTATGGTCACTTCCTTTGATTGGAGTTGACTGGAAGGATATTGTCTTCCTCCTTATGTGCCCTTCCAAATCATAGTACAGGCTTATAATATGCTCGTACATGGCACAGTCATAAACGAAGGCACGTCTGCTAGTATTTCATCCTCAACTGTTTGGCAAGATTTAGGTTCTCTACAACTTGGGCATGTTACCCAATTTTGTTGGCTTTTAACAAAGGAACCAGTCAACCGTTAGGGATCCTTCCTCAGTTTCCTATTACTTTGGGAGGAAAGTTTGTCTATAAAGATGTGATGGTACTCCAAGGCCCTTTGGATTTTAATTTACTCCTTGGGCATGACTATATTTACGACATGGGACCTCTTGTCTCTTCACTATTTCAAGTGATGTGTTTTCCACATGAAGGAAAAATCATGACCCTTGACCAACTTTCGTTCGTTGATCCTAATTTGACTCCCAATCAACTAGATTCCTTAAATGATAATTATATCCAAGTGGTATCTCCCCCGCACAGATTAATTATGTGGAAACATGTTCCATGCCCACATCTACTGATGATATAGTAGGTGATGTAGTGCATCATTTATTGGGAGCATTGGAGTCTAATCTTTCATTTGGATCCATTTATATGTATCCCTTATATAGAATTATTCTCCCATCTAATGAGAACCTCTTGGAAGCCATGGCCTTCCGTAGGTCATGATCAAGATCCTGGAGCAGAGTTCCTTGTCTTGTGTCAAGCTCCTTAAAAAATGAAACAAGGTTCCTGGAGCATAATTCCTTGTCTTATGTCAAGCTCGTTAAAAAATGAAACAAGGTCCTTGGAGAATAGTTATTTTCCTATGTCAAGCTCATTAAAAAATGAAACAGATTCCCCTTCAATTCAAGTCTTTGATTAGACCTCATAAATTCCCAATCGATTCTTTCACTTGTTCTTGTAAATGAACCTTCATTCCATCCACCTATTAGTAATTAGTACTCTACTTAGGTGAATTAAATGAAGCTTGGGGGAATGTGCCTAGAATTGAGTCATTATACTGGGGGCATGCAAACTTATTTCAAACATAGTTTTTCTTTGTTTCAATCTTGTGTAAAAATGAAACCATTCTCATCCTATCTCTCATGATTGTCATTTTTATTAGCATGTTTCTGCTAGATGAGCCTTGGTTTTCTCATTCCATTGTCACCATCTACTTGGCTAATCATAAACTTTCACTTGTTTTTTTTACCATTTCCTTAGGAACTGTTTTGATGAGTGGCCTTATTATCCAACCTCTTGACCTCTACGCGTTTTGAGTAGTTCCATCATGACCAGAACCAGTTGCTACCCTTTATACCACCCGTTCCTCTAGGAGGTGTGCTCTGTCAGCTCTTTTCAGACTCCCTAAATATGAAAATATTATCGAGCACTTGTATTTTTGAACTCGTTAAAGTAATTGAAAAGATGTCTACTCAGTATAAGTTTAACCATTTTCCTGACTAAGCTAGACTATCTACGAAAAAGGAACACCTTAGTCGAACATGGCTAAGAGGTTCTCGTTAGTATTGTTTTCTACCTTTTCTGATTCAAGAGACTATCTACGAAAAGGAAGAGTTTTCTTTTTTGCCTATTTTTCAAACTCTCTAAACATGAAAAAGGAGTTTAGTTAGACCTTAGTTGGACTTGTAAAAACATCACACAACGATGGACTCATCAAACATGATGGGACCGAACCATTCCTTCTTAGGGTTCGTTAAACATACTTAGAGGGATTCATCCAAAGGGTGAACTTATAGATCAACCATATGTTATCCTCCTCAAGCTTGTTAAAAATAAATAGGTACTGATAATCAATAGTTGGGGAAATTTGGAAAATGGGATACTCTACCTATTATGGTAGTGAGTCACTCTTGAACACGACACTCTTCCACTTCCTCTTCGTGGTTTTTGGATTGGGAAAGCTGCTTGTGTTTTGGTTCATCACACCATTTTAGAGCCTCCACTTTTTGTTTTGGGTCAATGCTTCCAACTCCATTCAGTGTCGTTGATGTGTTCAAGAGAAGTGATTCAATTGATATCTGCTACGATACTCTTAAGACTTCATTCCATGTCTATTGTTCCGAACCAGATCCACATCGATGTCATTCTGTCTCAAATCATGATACATGTTTCATGTCGTTGATGGGGGAGACATCAAGGCCCTCCTTCGATGGGTTGCTTCCTGATAACATTAGCTCATTATCCAGGAATTTGACTTAGAAACTCTTCCTTCAATACTTTGGGACTTACATGCATCTATGGCAATTTTCCTCGCTCAGTGACTGGTTTTCATCATTGGCCTTCAACTGACAGATTTTGTGTGGTGTTTGACTTCAACTCATTCATTCACACCATACATATTGTATTTTTGTACCTTGAGAGCCATTAACATCATCGGTGGTTTCTCTCATGTCCGTTAACGACTTACATGATTGGCTAGTAATCAGACGATGTCTGTCATGTTTGACTTCAACTCCTTTATTCGCATGGTTAGACTCGTACATTGGATGATCAAGTGAATGAGATAGAAGACCCCAGATCTAGTTCCATCCATATGAATTGCGATTTCAAGATTAATGCAAGATTACAAAGCATGATGGCTATGATCACACAGACAATCATCCAATCATGGATGCACACTTCATCATTAGTGGACACGACTTCTTAATCATTGTACAGTAATGTTAGCTTATGTGTTGAGTATGAGTATGCCTCCATCAAAAAAGATATCATTATGAAAATGTATTATAACAGAAGATGATCCATCCAGTTGTTCTTGATCCAAACTTGTCACAAGGTAAAGCACTTCAGTCATCAGTTTCCATTTCTGACTTTGCAATTTAGGGGGTAATATGTTATATGCCATTTTGTCGCATTTGGTCAATAGGCCTACAAACTGGATCAATAAACATCCATGAACACCTTGTCATCATCCTTACACAAATCCCTAAGCATGACTCTCTCAAATCCCTGAGTTTTTTACCTTGATTGCTTCATTTCAGTGTTTTTAAGGCCCAACGCACCCTGACCCTTTAGGGATTTGCATTCAACAAGAGGTTTCTCAGTTCTACACCTGCTCTAATCAGCAACAGGTTGTCCCTTGTTGGGGGTGTGCTGATTCTAGAAATTCGGGAAAAATAAAAAGAATCCTGAATTTTCCTCTTCCATAAGCTTACAGGAGTTGTTACAACCATTTATCTTGGATAAGAACTTCAAATCCTATCTAATCCTAACTTGGATATTTCACCTCTTATCCCTTGAGCTCATCTTCCCATCAAGAGTGGATCTCAAGCCTAGATTGGTAAATGGATAATAATTCCTAAATTACCATCCTCTCCTATATATTTAATGTCATCAAAAAGATAGAGGTTGGATTTTGGAGACTAATCATACCCTTATGTTGTTGCTTTGATTATAAGAGAGCTATCATTTCTATGCATTAGGGTGACATTAAGGTGTGCCTAGTGACAAGGAAGGACAAGACATCTTGGGGAGATCTATACAAGATCAGTTTCCACTTTTGGTTGTAAACTCGCTCCCTTCCATATTAATACAAAGAGTATATCGTTTTCCTATATGTGTTATGTTATGTTTACATTCATATATTTTAGTGCTATGTTGATCCATTGAATAGAGTTATTGGATAATGCTACATAGATATCCTAGATCTTTGGGTTGTGTTGATTATTTGTGCAAGTTCTAATTATAGTGATTAGAGCTACGGTTGAAGATTACAAGCCAAGAGGATAGAGTGGCTTGTGACTAATCACAGGTAAGCATATTTCCATTCTCCAATTTCTCTAAGGAGAACTTTATAGTCCTTTCTTTCTATTGTTCTAGATCGGGCCATTAGGTCTAGCGAATATACTTTTGTGCGCAGTCGTAGATTCCATATAACAAGAAGGAAGTGAGGGATATGGATGAAATGTGTGTGAGTGAGATGGAAAAGTTAGTTGCTTCATTCAACTCCAATTTTGAACAGTGGACGAAAGCAGGGTTACCTAGCTGTTGGGATTTCCAAGGACAACTGCTACTATGCGATTAGTATGAGAAATTGTTATTTGAGGCCAAGATCAAGGTGGACTCATCATAGGAGAAGACTTCCACCCTCAAGGGTGGCACCATAGTGAACTATATGCAGACATACTTCCAGATGTTGTGGTTTATGAAGACCTTGTTCGTGGCAAGGTGAAATTACACCGAGCTCAAAAATTTAAGGATGGCTTATAGTACCCTTATTCACACTCTCGTACCAGACCCAGTTATATGGAAATGATCTAACCAACTGGTTAACTCATCGTGAGTCCAAGTAGTGAATCATGGTTCCACTTTGAAGGATCAAGCGAGCTAATGTTGAAGATATTTTATAATTCAGAATCATGATATATCTCTTCCATTTTGGAATTTTGTAAATATTTTTTTTCAAGAAAGAATCAAGTTGTTATGTAATGATTAGAACAGCTAGGCCTTTGGCACGCTCACACAATTGATTAGTTTAGACAATTGTCACATTAGGAGATATTTTATAACTATTTTTTTTTAGGACTCTCCCTATAAAAGGGAAGAGGAACTCATTTGTAAGGGTTCAATTTTCATGCTAAGAGGCTGCAATATTCTACAAGTTTTTCATGTTATGAGGTGTTATGATATGTACATTGTTCTGAAAGATTAATGAAGAATATTTTTGTGATTCCAAGCACTGATATGTGGAGTATGTGCTTCTCTCTTTACAAATTTCATATTTGTTTCTTTCCTCTTAGAAACCATGCAATTGTAGTTGCTGGAACTTAATATTGTATGACAAATTTATCTATGTCATGTTATGGAAAATGGTACATGTAGGTATAAGATTGAAAGCCTTAAAATGCACTCTATGGTTTCTAATTTCATTTCCTTTGTATATGCATTGTTCTGCTGGAGTTTAGTGCACAAGATTCTATCTCTACCCTCTACACCATATTTCCTTCTATTATCTCTTCCCTCACCTATACTACAACAACCAAAGAAGCTTCACTATTTGTGTGCAGGCCACCATAATGGAACTTTAATATTTTAGAATTAAATATTGTCATTGTATGTAATGTGGTTGGACTCTGAGTACGATTATTGAACCATATTTAAATCTTTTTATATTTAACTCTTGAGTAACAATTATTCATCTTCAAGAGACTTTAAGATGTCCTAGGCACTGACCCTTCTCCTCAAACCAAGGATTTCCTTTAGGAACAACAAAACCCCCAGGGGGGAGGGGTTTGTAACGACCCCGAGTTGATTTTCCATGTAAATGAAAGGACATTATAAAGGAAAAAATAAAACCAAGGCCATGGAACACATATTCTAAGTTGAATGAAGAGAAAAGCATTAAAGTGGGTATCATTTGTGGTTAATTATTGGCTATGTGAATTGGCATTGGCATTGGAAAAGGCAAAAGGAAAAAGACAATGAATGGTAATTAATTCAAGAATAAAGGAAAATAGGAGAAAAGGAAGATGAAGAGACAAGAATATTAATGCAAGGGAAATTAGAGAGAAAATAAAGGAAAAGGAAAGAAAAGAGGAAAAGGAAAGGAAGAGACATCAGAAATCAATGATAAAAAGGCATCTGAGAAACAATTGACAACTTTTGATCAGTTTTAGAAATCATACTCCAAGAAAGAGAGAGAGAAGGAAGAACAAGTAGGGAAGCAAGCAATAAAAGGACAAGCAAAGAAAAACAAGGAATCATAAGGAGAAGACTGGAACAAAATCTATAGTGGGAAGATTTTGCAGGTAACAACTTGCATGTGTGATTTCCTTGTCGGGATTTGAATGCATGGTGCATGCATTTGGTTTACATGATTACTTTGATTTCAATGGCATGGGATTTTCCTTGGTTGATAATGGTTACAATCTTGCCTTGCCATTTCTTGGATAGCCATGGTGTTATGGGGTTCATTATTGGTTGATCTTTGAATCTCCATAAGATTTTGGATCTAAGTGAGGTGGTCTTACGGAAATCCCAAGGGTTGGGGGTGGAGATGGTTTGTCCAGGAAGCCCTCGATGGGTGGGTAGAGACATGAAAATTCCTCTAGGTATGGTGAATAAATTCCAAGGCATCTAAGATTGTGTTGGTTTGGTGATTTATGGACTGGTTTAGGTGAAATCACAGTGGTTCGGGGTTGAGGTGGTTTAGCCTCTAGATGACCAAGTTGGTTTTGTTTTGGTTTATCCCATGAGATCCCACATTCATGCTTGGAATATGGAATGGGGGTGATTGGTTGAAAGAGAGATTTGGTTTAGCCCAATATATGGTCGGGTGGTACATGGAAGTCCCTGACTTGGTTCACATTTGCATATGTTATTATGTGTTGATTCTTATTGAGATTAATGAGCACAAGTTCCGATTTTTGTATGATTTTATGATTGGTTTGTCATGGTTCTATTATGGTTACATGTATTGTATATTTATCATAATATGATGTGCTCTTGTTATGGATCCATTCCATGGTTTGATGGACTCTCAATTATATTGTATGAATGCATGAGCTAATGTGTGTTATTTAAGCTAGAAATAGAGGGAATCAAGCCTTTTTAATGATTCATTGATGAACTTAATGAATTTATGCATTCATGACCTACAGGTCTCTTGTCTACCAAGTGCTTGTCTAAATGATTTTCATGTATTTAATAAATTTGAGTAGGAATAAGGCTAATAATAGTAAATGAAGACTCCTATAGGCTAAATACAGAGTTCGAGAAGATTTTAGGAAGTTGCCCTAGAGCTAGCCCTAAAAATATGGAACAAAGATTCATTGAGGTATGATTTTGATTATGTCTTCTATATGGTTTATCTAACATTGTATGTTTACAAGAAATAGAAGGCCAAAATATGAAGAACAGCATGGTGGATTACATTTCACATGACTCCCCATACAAAACTGAAGTGAAATCAGTGGATGGGAGAAGTCATTTGAGCAGCAAAGAGATGAATATTCTCCTGATCTAGCAGATACACTGAGGAGTCTGAGGGTAGAGATTAGAAGTTTAAAAGCAGATAAAAATAGGTTGATTAAGGCATGAGAAATACTTGCAAAGGCTCAAGAAAAGCAAGATGAAGTCAATGAAATGATTCTTCAAATCCTTTTAGACTTACAAAAGCAAGGACAACCAAGAATCGTTAATGGAGATAGGTAGGAGGAGAAGACTAATGAGGCGGAAGGAAGTAGGTCTCAGAGAAGGTACAGGATGGATAGATATGATATAGTGAAGAGTGACAGACTCTTGGATATGTTAGCGCTTGAAATTTCACCTCAGGCTGAGAAAGGTAAACCTCAAGGCTACATCAAACCATTTAGCCTCGTAGCTAGCCCTACGGGGCAGGAGAAGGCTCTCTCCGGTCAATCTCGGCAGATCTTCAATGGGATGAGATGACCAACAAGGTAACACTGATATTAGGCTAGTAAACTGATTAAAAAGGTTGATTTGGGGTTTTTTGGGTTTTTGGTGGCAAATTGAGGAATTCCAATTTTGGGTGCGGGGATTTGACACAGTTTCTGCAGGGGGTTCTTTGGGGCGAGGTAGGAGACCGTATTGATGCCTTTGATTGAGGTGAGTGTTGGCATTATGTTTCTGGTATGGCTATATGTTACAGATGTTGTACTTGATGGCAACTCCCGTGGCAAGGCTCTCAATTTGTTGAAAATTAAGAAGGACGCAGGAAAGCAGTTCAGAAGGTGCGTACCCGCAGGTACACCATGCAGGGACTGCGTCTAGGTACGCAGGGCAGCCGTTCAGGAGGTGCGTCCCCCCAGTGCACACATTTCAAGGCAGAGAAAAGCACACATGGGGTTTCTTATGTTTTACTCTTGGTATTTAGCCGACGGTATTGGGTTATTATGGTGTCGGCTCGTGGTATTGTTCCATGATTTTAGGAGGAGCTTGCCTATATAAAGCAAAGGAGATCATTTGGCTTGTGTATGGTTTTGGTTGAATATCTTATGAGGGCTAGATCTGGTCTAGATCTAAACAAGGCGAATCTACTGATGGACCGAGATCTCTTCGGCGCATGTTCAGATCTGTAGATCTGACTGTCTGGGTTACTTCTGAAGTCTTGAAATCATCTATGCCCGGAGGTACACAGGTGCAGTAAGGGTTCAGGTGCGCCGGGACGCAGGCGCAGAAGGGTTCAGGTGCGTCGGTACGCAGGCGCAGAAGGGTTCAGGTGCGCCGGGACACAGAGCAACTAGGGTTCAGGTGCGTCCCTGGAGCAAAAGGACGCGGCGCGATAGCATTTCTAGGTGCGTCCCTGCAGCAAAGTACGCGGCGTGATAGTGTTTCTGGGTGCGTCCCTGCAGCAACAGGACGCAGTAAAGTTCAAGGAACAGTGCGTGGGCACGCAGTGCAGCAGAAGGATACCTGCGGGTGTACGCAGGAAAGCAGAAGGTGAATTGCGTCGCGACGCAGGCCACAGAAGGGAAAACTGCGTCTCTGTCTTAAGATGTTCTGTTGATTGAATTTCTCTGTTGATAAGGTGTTCTGGGTTAGTTCTGTTATTGCTGATCTGATAACTGTAGTGGACTGTAACTGTTATATTCTTGATGATCATTTGATGCTTTATGAAAAGAAATAGGGGGTTGTAGCTCCCTTCCAGGAGAGACTGGAAAACGAGAGAGAGTTGTAGCTCTCTGCAGGTTGCAGCCTGCGTACTGGTAAAGGACTGCACCAGTACAAAACCATTGTAAAAGGAGTTTCTAATTTGAAAGAAGATAGAGACATATTGCAGCAGGTGGTTTTCACCCACATTGGGTTTCCACCTTACATCTTGTGTTCTTTGGTGTGACTATCTGTTTTCTTTTGTTCATGCTCATTATTTTATGGTACTGACATGCAAAGATAATTCAAAGAACAAATAAAGAAGATTTATTAAAAGAATTATATAATACTGATTCACCCCCCCTCTCAGTATTATTTCCAACAATTGGTATCAAAGCCAGGTTCTTCAGAGAAGCTTGATCGCTTGAAGGTATATCGTTCATCATGAGCAACTACGAGAGAGAAGCATCAATCAGGCCACCGGTTTTTGATGGGACAAACTTCAATTATTGGAAGGTAAGAGTTACTGCCTATCTTCAATCTCTTGGTACAGAAGTTTGGGACATCGTGGAGACAGGCTACGCTTTTCCTTCAGCTACTCCTACAGATGCAGCCGAGAAAAAGAAGTATGAAACAAATGCGAAAGCAGTCAGTACTCTATTAGGATGTATATCTCAATCAGAATTCATGAAGGTAATGCACTATAAATCTGCAAAAGAGATATGGGACAAAATTGTCACAAGCTATGAGGGAGATGAACAGGTAAAGCGTGCTAAACTTCAAACTCTCAGAATTCAGTATGAGACTCTCAAAATGTATAATGATGAAAGTGTGGCTAACTATTTTCTTCGGGTAGATGAGGTTGTTAATTGTATGAAAAATTTGGGTGAAGAAATAAAAGAGGCTATTGTGGTTGAAAAGGTTCTAAGATCATTGTCCCCCAAGTTTGAATCTAAAGTATCTGCAATAGAAGAAAAAGAAAATCTACGAATTCTTACTATGTCTCAGCTACATGGAATTCTAACTGCTTATGAAATGAGAAAGGGAGGTCCATCAGACAGAAGAGAAGCTGCTTTCAAGGCATCAGGCAAAGGAGATTATTATGAAGCAAGCCACGTCCCAGAAGAAGAGGAAGAAGAATCAAATTTTGTCAGAAATCTTCAAAGGGGTTCTGGAAGGTTCAGAGGTAAGTTACCTTTTAAATGCTTTGCTTGTGGAAGAGTAGGTCATTATGCTGCAAAATGTCCTTATAAGGATAAAGGAAAGGAACCTGCTAGATGGAACAAGAAACAGAACGCAAATAAGAAAAGCTACTACACTCATGAAGATAGTGATGGTCTATCAAACAGTGATGAAGATGAACAAGGTAATGAATATAAGTTGTTAATGGCATTTGAAGATGATGATTATATGGATGTTGTAGATGTGGATAACCTTTATGATGAAATTACTAGACTCAAGAGATGTATAGAAGAAAAGAACATGATCATTGATACTCTACAATTTCAAATTGATGAAAAGGAAAAACATCTTGAAAAATTAGAAGGTGAAATTGTTGGTCTTAGAAAAGAGATTGAGAAAACAAAAACTATTAATCTCAAGTTTGTCAAAGGATATGAAACTTTGGATGAGATTATCAATGTGCAGCGGTCTCCTCTAAACAAGACAGGTCTGGGCTATAATGGAGAAACTTCTCAAGCATCCACCTCAAAAAGTTATCTTGATGCAGCAAGAAGAAATGAGCAAAAGAACAATGAAGATCAACAGGTAAAGCAGGAACGAATTACAAACAGAAACTATCAAGGGCAATCCATCTTAAGGGTGAACAAAAGCTACAACCAGCCACAGGTAAAATCTTCTCAATTTGGTTCAAGAATAGATGAAAATAGAAACTACAATCAGTTGGCTGGTAGATTCAATAACCGCAGAAGTTTCTTCAATGGACAATGTTTTTCTTGCCATAACTTTGGTCACAAAGCAGCTCAATGTGTTGCATATAAAACAATCATGACTAGAGAAGCTCAAAAGCAAAGAAGTATGACAGGGATTACAAAGAGGACCTATAACAACTTTTCGGTTCTTGAAAATGAAGTTGAATGTTCTATTTGCAATAACTTTGGTCATGAAGACTCTGAATGCAGGAGCAGGTTTCAGCAGAAAAAGGAACAAGCCTCAAGCACCAAAACATGGAGAATAAAGGAACCTCAAACAGAAAGATGTGGGATAGCATTTTATGCAGAGGGACAGGAAAATCTATGGTACATTGACAGTGGATGTTCGAAGCATATGACAGGTGATAAAGAAAAACTCGAGTCTTATTCTGCTCTAGAAAAGGGAAAGAAAGTCTCTTTTGGAAATGATACTCCTGCAACTATAAAAGGAAAGGGCATTGCTCAGTTAAAAGAAAAGGTCAAGGCTGGAAATGTTTTGTATGTTGATGGATTGAAGCATAATCTTCTAAGTGTCAGCCAGATGTGTGATCAAAGAACCGAGGTTATATTCAGATCAAATGGATGTCTTGTTCGTGATCTTGATACAGGTAAAACAGTGATCAAAGGTAAAAGAACTCCAAATAATCTGTACATATTTGAAGAAGGACAACAACAATGCTATCTGAGCAAGGATGATGAGCACTGGTTATGGCATCGGAGGTTGGGACATCTAAGCTTTTCACAAATAAGGAAAGCATGCAAATATCAGGCAGTTCGTGATCTTCCAGATATCAAAATTCCTGACAACACCATATGCAAATCATGTCAGTTTGGAAAACAAACCAGAACTAACTTTCCAGAGAAAGAAGGATCAGCTAGCATGCCTCTTGAGCTAGTACATACAGATACATGCGGTCCTTTCAGGAAAAGAACACCTCGAGGAGAAGAATACTTGATATTATTCATTGACGATTTCTCCAGGTTTGTCTGGTTAGGACTTATGAAGCACAAAGATGAAGCATTCGAAAAATTCAAATCCTTCAAAGCCTTGGTTGAAAATCAATCAGGTCACAAAATTAAGTGCCTCAGATCTGATAGAGGTGGGTAATTTACTTCAAATGAATTTTTCGATTTCTGTGAAGAACATGGGATAGGAAGAGAATTCTCTACAGCAAGAACTCCTCAGAAAAATGGAGTTGTGGAAAGGATGAACAGAACAATCCAACAAATGGCTCGTGCTATGCTTGATGAGTCAGGAACTCCCGCAACCTTCTGGGGTGAAGCTACACATGCTGCGGTTGTGATTCTCAACAAAACAAATGTCCGGGTGAACAGCACTCAAACTCCTCATGAGCTCTGGAGTGGTAGGACTCCTTCGGTAAAGCACTTCAAAATATTTGGGAGCAAATGCTATATCAAGAATACAGATGAGCAGCTTGGCAAACTTGAACCTAGAGCAGATGAAGGCATTCTTCTTGGTTACTCTCCACATAGCAAAGCATACAAATGCTACAATAAAAGACTTGGTAGAATTGTTGACAGCATTGATGTAGTGGTTGATGAAAAGGGATACATTCCTAGGCAAGTACATCATGAAGAAATCGAAGAAGATGAAGGCTACCCCCAACGACAGAATGATGAAGAAGAAGAACCTCAAGAAGAAGAACCAGAGGAGCAAACAAGAATAGAAGAAAAGACTCCATCCAGATATGTTCAGAAGAATCATCCAGAATCTCAGATTATGGGGCAGAAAGAAGCAGGTGTACAAACAAGAAGAACAGTTGCAGAAGCTTCAAGCTATTTGGCATTACTCTCCTCTACTGAACCACAAAATGTGAAAGAGGCATGCAAAGATGAATGTTGGGTGAAAGCAATGGATGAAGAACTTGAGCAGATCGAAAAGAACAACACTTGGGAGCTGGTTGCTAGACCAAAAGATAAGAATGTTATCGGAACAAAATGGGTCTTCAAAAATAAATTGAATGAAAATGGAGAAGTAATTAGAAACAAAGCCAGACTTGTTTGTAAAGGGTATGCGCAGCAAGAAGGAATAGACTTTGAAGAAACCTTTGCTCCTGTTGCAAGACTTGAGGCCATCCGAATGTTCCTTGCTCTCTCAAGTTTTCAAAACTTCAAAGTATTTCAAATGGACGTGAAATCAGCCTTTCTGAATGGAGACTTGAAAGAAGAAGTGTACATTGAACAGCCAGATGGGTTCATTCTTGGAAATGATCCAAATCTTGTATGCAGATTGAAAAAGGCTCTCTATGGTCTCAAACAAGCTCCAAGGGCTTGGTACTACCGTTTGGACAAATATCTTCATCAACAAGGCTTTTCAAAAGGATCAGCAGATAGCAATCTTTATATAAAAGTTGAAAATGACAAATTGCTAATACTTGTTGTATATGTAGATGACATTATTTTTGGGAGCAATGAAGAAGCTATGAGTCAAAACTTTGCCTCGGTCATGCAGAAAGAATTTGAAATGTCCCTGCTAGGAGAACTGACATATTTCCTTGGTTTGCAAATCCAACAAAAAGAAGGAGGAATCTTTTTATCTCAAACCAAGTATCTCAAACAGATTTTGAAGAAATATGGTATGGAAGATGCAAAACCAGTATGTACACCCATGGTCACAGGATGTAGCCTCAGTGCAAATGATGAATCTGCAGCAGTACATCAACCAACCTACAGATCTATGATTGGAAGTTTACTTTATTTGACAGGTACCCGACCAGACATCATGCATGCAGTTGGAATAGTTGGAAGATTTCAGGCAAATCCGAAGGAGACTCATCTTCAGGCAGTGAAGAGAATTTTCAAATATCTTCAAGGGACTCAAAATTATGGCTTATGGTATCCTAGAGATACAGATCTTACACTTCATGCTTATACAGATGCAGATTGGGCCAGAAGCGTGGATGACAGGAAAAGCACAAGTGGTGGTGCATTCTTTATGGGTTCCAGACTGGTATCTTGGTTCAGCAAGAAACAGAGTTCAATTGCCTTGTCTACAGCTGAAGCGGAATATGTTGTTGCTGCATCTTGTTGCACCCAACTCCTTTGGATGATGCAGACTTTGCAGGATTTTCAAATCACTTGTACACCACCAATCCCCATCTTATGTGACAACACAAGTGCAATCAGCATCTCAAAGAATCCTGTTATGCATTCAAAAACCAAGCACATACCAATCAAGTACCATTTTCTCCGGGAACAAGTACTTGAACAGAAGGTCAAGTTGGAGTATGTTCCTTCTAAGGAACAAGTTGCTGATATTTTCACCAAACCATTGCCCAGGGACACTTTTGAATACCTCAGGCAAAAGCTGGGGGTTGTTGATGCATCATCTTATTGTTGAACCTTTTCTGATTGATGGCACAGGTTCAGGGGGAGCATATAATGCATTGTTGGCATTATGGAGGATGGTCAGAAGGAGATCTTGGAAATAGCTGCAATATGTCTCTATCTCTTTCATGGTGGATTATGGTTCTTTGTTGCAGATCTGGTTCATTTTCAGGAGGAGCATGATCTTAGGGGGAGCATACCCCTTTGCCCTTGATGTCAAAGGGGGAGAATGAAGCTGAAGTTTGTGAGGTTGCCATCAAGTCCAAAGGGGGAGATTGTTGGCATTATGTTTCTGGTATGGCTATATGTTACAGATGTTGTACTTGATGGCAACTCCCGTGGCAAGGCTCTCAATTTGTTGAAAATTAAGAAGGACGCAGGAAAGCAGTTCAGAAGGTGCGTACCCGCAGGTACACCATGCAGGGACTGCGTCCAGGTACGCAGGGCAGCCGTTCAGGAGGTGCGTCCCCCCAGTGCACACATTTCAAGGCAGAGAAAAGCACACATGGGGTTTCTTATGTTTTACTCTTGGTATTTAGCCGACGGTATTGGGTTATTATGGTGTCGGCTCGTGGTATTGTTCCATGATTTTAGGAGGAGCTTGCCTATATAAAGCAAAGGAGATCATTTGGCTTGTGTATGGTTTTGGTTGAATATCTTATGAGGGTTAGATCTGGTCTAGATCTAAACAAGGCGAATCTACTGATGGACCGAGATCTCTTCGGCGCATGTTCAGATCTGTAGATCTGACTGTCTGGGTTACTTCTGAAGTCTTGAAATCATCTATGCCCGGAGGTACGCAGGTGCAGTAAGGGTTCAGGTGCGCCGGGACGCAGGCGCAGAAGGGTTCAGGTGCGTCGGTACGCAGGCGCAGAAGGGTTCAGGTGCGCCGGGACGCAGAGCGACTAGGGTTCAGGTGCGTCCCTGGAGCAAAAGGACGCGGCGCGATAGCATTTCTAGGTGCGTCCCTGCAGCAAAGTACGCGGCGCGATAGTGTTTCTGGGTGCGTCCCTGCAGCAACAGGACGCAGTACAGTTCAAGGAACAGTGCGTGGGCATGCAGTGCAGCAGAAGGATACCTGCGGGTGTACGCAGGAAAGCAGAAGGTGAATTGCGTCGCGACGCAGGCCACAGAAGGGAAAACTGCGTCTCTGTCTTAAGATGTTCTGTTGATTGAATTTCTCTGTTGATAAGGTGTTCTGGGTTAGTTCTATTATTGTTGATCTGATAATTGTAGTGGACTGTAACTGTTATATTCTTGATGATCATTTGATGCTTTATGAAAAGAAATAGGGGGTTGTAGCTCCCTTCCAGGAGAGACTGGAAAACGAGAGAGAGTTGTAGCTCTCTGCAGGTTGCAGCCTGCGTACTGGTAAAGGACTGCACCAGTACAAAACCATTGTAAAAGGAGTTTCTAATTTGAAAGAAGATAGAGACATATTGCAGCAGGTGGTTTTCAGCCACATTGGGTTTCCACCTTACATCTTGTGTTCTTTGGTGTGACTATCTGTTTTCTTTTGTTCATGCTCATTATTTTATGGTACTGACATGCAAAGATAATTCAAAGAACAAATAAAGAAGATTTATTAAAAGAATTATATAATACTGATTCACCCCCCCTCTCAGTATTATTTCCAACAGTGAGTGGATGGAAAAGACCGGTGAGGAGCTAAGGAGAGCAAATAATACTTTAAATTCTCCTTAAACACTAGAAAACATAAAAATTAAACAAATTTAAAAGCAGAGCATGGCAAGCATGAATTCTTACTTTAACACTTCATTTGTTTAATGTGCAGAAGGAAAGAAAGGAAATGAATCACATAAAAATCTTACAAGAACATTGAGAAACACACCATCAACACATGAGTCCACAAGAATCCCAAAGAGGACTGCAAAACCCTAGTCTTCCTTAGCCAAAAATTGTAGAGATACAGTGAATAATACAATGAAATCTTCTCCCTCAAGAGTCCAACCATGAAAATGAGCAAGAAAGTACATAATATAGATGATCTAACCTCTTTCCCTGCCTCCATGGGTTGAGCTCACTATCCTAGGAGCTGTTTCAACCACCTCTAAACTAAGCACTACAAAATAGGCAGTCAAAACAACTTGCCTCTATAAACTTGGAAACCAGTTCATACATTCAATTTTTACCCTTTACATGAATAAATCTTCTAGAAGAGTTACAAAAGGGTAAAAGTGTCTAAACAATTACATCAAAGAGGACCATCATTAACCTCAAAAAGTCAAACCAAGTCAAATTGTGCTTTTCCGAGCTGTTACAGTGAAATCTGGCAAAGTTTGCCTGACAGGTCGCGCACATCTGCCTGACGGGTCGCGCACATTGGGAGCTCTGTTTGAGGCACTTGCAGGTGTTAGAATTGGGTGCAGGATAGCTCGTTGGAAAGGTCTGTGAGTCTACTTTCCAACCCAACTAGAATTTTTGAATTTGGAGGTAATTTTCCCTATCAAAACTTAATTCTCCCAAGATTGGTTTCTGCAACTCAAAAAAGGGGCAGAAAGTCAAATTTTGCATGTATTTTGACCTTCTGGAGGCCCAAAACTCCATAAAAACTCAATTCCATCCATAGGCATATGTAAATTTGCATAAAAAATCTAGAAATGCTGAGTTTTTGCAAAAAGCAGCTGCCATGACAAAGGGTCTCACCGGGGGTGAGACCCGTTGAGGAGCCAAAACCTGTAAATTTCCAAAAAATGCCAAAATTACCCAAAATTCTCAAAAAAATTTGGGATTTGAGCTGTGGCTAGGCTAATGAGTGCCATGATCTTTGAGAGAAGCCTCAGCCAAGATACGGAGGGGATTTGGCTTCTTTTTCTGTTTTTGAGCCTCGGTCAACCTCCTTTGAAAAACTTTCATTTTGGCTTTGCATACATCCATCCTTGCCCAATAATGATTCTTCATATTCCTCAGCAGCTTTTTCTCTTGGTTGGACTTAGCCAACAGCCTCTCTAAGTATGCATTCACCTGGATGAGCATTGACTCTCGGTCAGCAGGCAATGGATCAGCGGGTCTTCTTCGGTTCAAGACTCGGTCACTACGAATCCTCCATAACTCATTCAGTGCTTTCTCCTCCTCCAACTGTTTGTTCTGCTGCTCCAGGTAAGTGATAGTCCATTGGGCACCCTCAAGTTTCTTCTGCAAAACATCATTTTCAGCTCTCAGATGCTGAATGATCTCCTTTGCCTCTCGGCTAGGAGAACTGGCCTCAAGATCAATGACCTCGGTGTCGGGGACTCCTGATGGACCCTCATGAATCATGAGCTGTTTGCCCCTCTGTGGTACCTGTGCTGGTGAAGAAAGCGAGGCCCCTTCCACCTGATGTGGAGATAACACTCGCTGTGCTGATGATGAAGGTGAGACCCCTTCCACCTGCTGTGGAGATAGTACTCGCCTGGCTGCGGCAAATAAGGCCCTTGGGCCTTTCTGATAGGTGACCAAAGGTGTAGAGCTGGCATGTCGGGTGACCGGAATATCAGGCTGCTGAGATGGTCCTCCCTCCTCATGAATGACCTCATGATGTGGCTGGGGTGGCACTGTGAAAAACTCACGAGAGATAAACTCCTCCCATGAGATACCCTGCTGTGTCAACTGATGCAAGACTATGAGCTGAATCAAACCATAATGACATAAGCTCCTGTACTGCTGGGCCGGGGTCTTCCTCTGCAACATGGGCACCATCTTCTGAATGTTCTGAAAGAAGAAAACCGGGATGTTCATCATCCTCACTCGGGTGAAGTGCATCAAGAGGCGAATGTGATATGAGTACACCTATGAAAATCTGCCCTCACAGGTAAAATAGTGCATAATAAGCCTCATGATGGGAGCATACTCGCTCCGGAGAAATCTGAATGGAAAAACACCTGCTAAATGTCTCAAGAATGATGGCCGAACATAAGGCTCAAAGTGAACAATATCTAGCAACTTGCGCTTAGGCCACGCCTCACCAACATTCGGTATCCCTGTAGCATGTGAGATCACCTCGGGTGTCAATGTAAAATCTACCCCTGCTAGATTGACATGTCCATCATGCAAATGTAAAACAAAGAGGCGGGCCAACTCTCTGTGATGTTGAATCCGGGAGATCCTCTCACAAAACTGATAACAAGACATGTACTGAAAACAAGTCACTGCCATGGGACAAGCCTGTAATTCTGCCAAAGAGGTGGGCTCCTCTCGCTTATGATGTCCACCCTTACCTCCCCTACGAGGCCTCCTTTGTACCTCAACCTTTGTAGATGATGAATGGTCATCACTTTGCTCATAAGTTTCGGTTTCTGACATGGTTTAGGAGCAAAGTGGACAAAATGAACTGTTGTCTCTGCCTGCAAAAAGTGCTGAACTCTATGCTGTTTCAAGGGGAAAAAGACATGAGGGAAATGTCAGGGGAGGGATCTTTTAACAAGGAATGGGAATATATAAATATAACAGGGAATTTTTAAGGGAAATGTTGCAAATCATTATGCATATAGGAATATATATTTATAATTGGGAAATCATTTGCAAAGATCATTGCATATGGGAAAAAACTTATATGAAAGTGAACATGGGAATATGCATACATGTATTAATAGGGGAAATAGGGAAACCATGAACAAAACATGCTGACATATTTACCAACATTTTTGCTTTATTTACACATGCATATGGTGGAGGAGAACTAGGGTTTGAATTTTGTTTTTTTTTTTTTTTGATGCTTTGGGAGAGGGGTAGGGTTTTCATTTTTAGTGATTAGGGATGGGGAAATATTTGCATTTTATTTGTAAAATACTATGGGAAAAGAGATGAACATATAAGTGTGAGTGAAAGGGAAAGGGGGGAAACAAACCAAAGGGAACAATAGCTTGAAACAACACAAACCCTAGCACAATTTGCTCATTAACATTGCAGCCATATAAAGGAGTTCCACTTGCAAAATTTTAATCATTCTAACATGTTCATGACACCCACCATTCATAACCAGCAACCAATCCATGTTTAGAGCACCTACCTCGAACAATTTGATAGCTTGGAGGGCGTTTGAGGGAATTCGTTTGAAGTTTGCAGCAAAACAGTCCAACGGGTCGCGCACCACGCCCAACGGGTCGCGCCCCTCTGACGGGTCGCGCCCGTTGTTTTTCTGAACGGTGGGAGACCCTCTGACGGGTCGCGCGCACCCAAAAAGTCGCGCACCTGGCTCAACGGGTCGCGCACCTCTCTGTTGCCCGAAACTGCTCTGCCTTTGCTCCTTTCTCACAATCGCTCTCTCAAACCTCTCTTACAAGCATTAGGATGCACAATGAGAGTGAAAGGAGGGAATTTAGGCTTTTATAAGTTTCATTTGAAAAAATTTCATTCATAAACCCACTTTCTAATGTTTTCCTTTTGACACTTTATAACACTGATTTTTGGTTTCTTTTATCCTGAATTTGACTCATTGAGTTCTTTGACTTTATTCTTTTTGCAGGTAGATCATCTGAGGGACCTTGGCAAGGGGACCAGGGTTGCATTTTGTCTGCTGAAGACTTTTGAAATTTCATCACTTATTTACAAAAACTAAGAAAATGACCTTGGCTTTAAAAACAAAGTTTTTAAATCCAAGATGAAAGTTCACTGTACAAGATAAAAATATCGAAGAAACATGTTTACAAACCTCCCTCTGGCTTGCTGAGTACTCATGGATTTTCTTAGACATGACCTTGCAGAGATAAATGACCAAAACCCTAGACCTAGGACTTTGACCTCAAGACAAATCAAGACAAGCTTGAAAAACTTAATGACTGATATGACCTGATCCAGCAAAGCCAAGAGGGGTAAAAATAGACCAGCTCCTCCATCAGGGTTATGGCATGCCTAACGGGATGCAAAATTTGACACTGATGAGACACCTACTAATGCAAATGCAAAGAGATTTGATCACTGATGGAGGGCTTTCAAGACCGACACTAACAGGATACACCTGAGAAGAGGACTCGTACGCATGGGTTTTATTCTAACTCTTCTTCTAGGAGTCATCATCACCATCACCACCACCATCATAGGAAGAGCGAGTATTTGCCAAAGGATTTCGAGAAATCCAAGCCTCCTACTTTTGACAGGGAAATGAAGAAATCAAAAGAGGTAGAAGCACGATTTCTTGGGATGAGGAAATTATTTATATTGCATAATTACTCAAAGAACATGAAAGCTAAGATAGCCACCTTCAGCCTCAAAGGAAAAGCAAGTATCTAGTGGGAGGATATCATGAATTTCAAAGGCATCATAGAAGAGATGCTGACTTGGGATGAGTTTGAAAGAATCTTCATGAAGAAGTACATGTCTGAGAGGTATTATGATGGAAAGGCCAGGGAATTCTATGAGCTCGGGATGGGTTTTATGACAAATGAAGTGTATACAACCAAATTTCCAGATTTGTTTAGGTATGTGCCCTATCTCAAGGATGAGAAAGAAAATATCCAAAGATCCATCAGTGGATTTCCATTGTCATTTAAAGATTAGATTGAGTTTGATGAGCCTCTGGCCTTAGAGGAAGCTATGGGGATGTTGGTCAAAGTATTTCCCGGATCTATGCAACACTTGATAATAGGCATGCAGACCATCAAGCATCTATTATTCAGATGGAAGGTAAGCTTCATGATCAAGTTGTTTCCATTTTTATTGATCTTGGATCTAATTATATTTATGTTAGTATGGACCTGGTGGATCAAAGTCATTTGAATAAATAAGTGCATGCATAATCTTGGCTGGTGCAATTAGATACAGGGACCAAGATAATAGTTCACCATTGGGTGAGATTTTTTGCACTTGAGCTTAATGTTATGCCTACAACACACCTAAATGTGTTTCCTTTGGGTGCATGTCGCATGATTTTGGGACTGGATTGGTTATTTACTCACAAGACCAAGGTGGATTGTTATGAGAATGCCATTGAGTGACCAAATGATGATGATGAAAAGAGAATATTGTGGGGAAATAAGAATCATACATCAGTAAGAATGGATAAATCTATGCAAGCTAGGTGCAATTGCAGGAAAGGGTGTGTATTGTTTGCAGTTCATGTTTCCAGTGACAAAATGGAAGGAAGATGAATTCTTGAGAAAGTATCTTGTCTTACAGTAGTTTTAAGATATGTTTCCTACAGAGATTCCAGATTTTCCTCCTCAAAAACAGGTGGATTTCTCTATTGAGTTGGTACTAGGCGAAGCACGAGCATCTAATGCACCATATAGGATGAGCACTCTAGAGTTGGTGTAATTGAAGTTATAGTTTAAAGAGATGTTTGATAAGGGATACATAAGGATTAGTGTGTCTTCATGGGTTGAACCAATGTTGTTTGTAAATAAGAAGGATGGTAATATCAAATTGTGCATTGATTATAGGAAACTGAACAAGGTGACTATCAAGAATAGATACCCATCACTGCAAACTGATGATTTATTTGACCAGCTGAAGGAAGCAACAATATTTTCAAAGGTTAATCTAAGATCAAGATATCATCAGGTGTGCATCAAAGAAGACGACATATACAAGACTACATTCCATACAAGGTATGGGCACTATGAGTTTGTGGTGGCTCCTTTTGGTCTTGTTCCAGCCAACTTCATGTGTTTGATGAGCAATGTGTTGTGCCCTTATCTAGATAGGTTTGTGATAGCCTTTATTGATGATATATTGGTATATTTCAAGAATGAGGAGGAGCATGTAGAACACTTGGGAGCATTGTTTAGATTGTTGAGAGAGAATCAATTGTATGCCAAGCTCAACAACTGCAATTTCTTTTAGTCTCTAATTCATTACTAGGGACATATTGTTTCCAAGGAAGGGATAGTAATGCATTCGGAAAATATTAAGGCTATCATGGAGTGGACAACTCTGAAGAATGTGGATGAGGTCAGATCATTCATGGGACTAGAAAATTATTACAACATGCTCATCGGGAACTTCTCCAAGATTGGATATCTTATCACATCTTTGTATGGAAAAGGGAGGGAGTTTGAATTGACTGCTAAGTGTGCAACCAGATTTGATAAGTTGAAGCATTTTCTTACCAATGCTCTGGTTTTGAAGATTTCAAATCTTGATAAGGAGTTTGTGGTTTGCACAAATTCTTGTAAAGAAGGACTTGGTGGATACCTGATGCAAGAAGGATAAGTAGTTTACTATGAATCAAGGAAGTTGATTGAGCACAATAAAAACTATGTGACTCATGATCTTGAGTTGGCAGATATCATTCATGTATTAAAAATGTGGAGGCATTATCTCCTTGGTACGAGTTTCATCTCGATGAGTGATCATAGTGGACTAAGGTATTTGTTTAACCAGCCCAATCTGAATGTAAGACAAGCTATATGGTTGGCTACTCTTTGTGAGTTTGATTTTGAGATTAGGTATATCAAGGGCAAGGATAATCGAGTTGCAGATGCTCTCAGTAGGAGAGTGTTGGTGAATCATATTTTAACTGTGAGCTCTTATGGGACAGATTTACAGGAGCATATCTTACAGGCAAGGCAACACGATGAGAAGTACCAATAGTGGAAGTAGAGATTACAATAGCAAGGTGAGAGTGATCAGGATGAGGAGTATTGTTTAGTCAATTTAGTATGTCCTAAATTGCTACATTAATTAGCGACCGCGAGTCGTAAACTAACGAAGTGTGGCGCACTATATGTGCAAGACAACCTCTTTCTTACTTTTTATTGTTTTCAATTTTTGTTTTGTTTTGGGGGTTTTATCTTTGTTTATCTCCTAATGTGAATGGAAATCCTATTCCTAAATTTTAAAAATACTTCAGAAGGTAAGTATGGATATAGATTTTAAGGCAATTATGTCCTTTATGCTGATTTCCAGAGCTTAACACTTTAGAGGATCTCAAAACGTACTAGTAATGAAACTGTCATTTAAACAAGAATGGAAATGTACTGCTAGTAAAATCAAATAAATGATGAACTACTGATCATGAAATCACTACTTCTGCTGCTCATCTAAATACAGAAAAAAAAAAAAAAAAAAAAAAAAAATAATAAAAATAAAAATAAAAAAAAAAAATAAAAATAAAAATAAAAAATAAAAATAATAATAATAATAATAATAATTAAGCTACTGCACTCAAACAAGTCAAAAACTGCAAACTAATAAAAGTAAAATCAATTCACTTCATTCATAGTCCGATAGCTCGCCATGTAGTCTAAGCTATGGCTTTAGGAGATAACGTCAATGATATGAGGAAATTGACATCTAATTGCAGAAAAGTAAAGCTAAAATCAAATCACATCATTCATAGTTCGATAGCTCGCCATGTAGTCTAAGCTATGGCTTTAAGAGATAACGTCAATGATATGAGGAAATTGATATCTAATTGCAGAAAAATAAAGCTAAAATCAAATCACATCTTTCATAGTCCGATAGCTTGCCATGTAGTCTAAGATATGGCTTTAGGAGATAACGTCAATGATATGAGGAAATTGATATCTAATTGCAGAAAAATAAAGCTAAAATCATATCACATCATTCATAGTCCGATAGCTCGCCATGTAGTCTAAGCTATGGCTTTAGGAGATAACGTCAATGATATGAGGAAATTGATATCTAATCTAACTAAAAAAGCAAGTGAATAAGACTTGAAATCAAAGCACAACCGGGAAAAAAAAAAAGTCAGCAGAGAGGCTAATCTCATGTCACTAGTTATTGCAAAAATTGTATGAAAATGCCTTGGCCTACCTTATCCTGAGACACACACACACTAATCAGTGTTAACAACAATATACAAAGCTTGAAAAATCATGTACAGGAATGAAATTTTAATACCATAGCAGATGAAATATACACAGGTGGATAACTATGAAATATGTGCAATGGAAATAGAGAAACAGTGCATAAAAACTTTACAGCAATAAGGAAAACGAAACCTCAGCGTGCAGGGGCCCTTTGCACAGCCTTGGTCAACAGACTATCAGTCCAGAATTATGCTCACGCAGTCATATAAAACAGAGTCTTCTTTATATTTCAAAACAGAGGAAGAATCCTCTCGTTACCACAGTGGAACTAGTGTCACGACACAGTAATCTTTAACAGCAGAATTACATTAACAAAGATTAACTCTATGCGTTTGGAAACGCATTATTTATAACAAAAAATTCATAATTGTTTTCCTATGAAATATCTTTAACTGAAGACACGTAAAAGGACAGTGTTCGTAAGCTTAGCATACTGGTTGCCGAGATTATTCAATCTATCAAGAGTGGTCGTTGGATTCACATCGTGGGGTAGTCTACAGGTGTCAACATGACCCCAGAGATCTAGGAACCGCCACGAATCTTTCACGTGTTTGAAAACAGAGTCCGGTTGTCGTAGGACTCCTACGTTGGACCACCATTTGACCACCGTTGACCACGCCTTTCCTTAATGAATCCAGCTAAACTAATAGGACCTGATCCATGTCTAGGTCATTTCTATCTTGCCCACGTGCCTTATTTTTCCTAATGACACCTGCAACCTAGAGTTTAACAAAAACAGCTACGGAAAGTTGAATCAGCTGCGGAAAGTGGCTACTTTCCGCAGCTAATGAGCAAAATCTAAGTCAAACAGCAAACACAAAAACATAGTTAGAAACCACTTAAATGCTCTTTTAGAATCAATATGCAATGATCTTTGATAGCTTATGGAGTACTGGTGAGGGGAAAAAGTCTAGGAAAATGTGTAGGAGAGATGTAATTTCAAAGCTCAACATATCCCCACTGTGAAGGTGTTGCATGTCCCCATGAAACCAAAACGTTGACCATCCCCCTTTCAGTTCATGTGTTCTGAGACCTCTACCAATACATCCAGCCTTCTTTTCTTCTTTCTTGGGACCACTGTCATCCTCGGCTTCCTCATTAGGCATTTGAATTTGAGGTTGATGAGAGCCCTACTCAACCTCCTGTTCTTTTTCTTCAATTTTTTATTTTTCTTCTGACATAGCCCAAGATGCAACATGGTGTTGTCGTGAATAATCTTATCTAACCTGCCCTGTTCTTTCAATGTTTCATTTTCTCTTTTGATGTGTCTATTTAGGACCTCCAACTCAAAAACTTCCTATTTTAGTGATTGGATTTGAGCTTCTTGGGCTGTATTAGGTTGGGCAGATGAAGTGCCTTGGTTTGTGGCAGTTTTCTCCAACATCTCAATATAATCATACATTTCTTGCTGGATTGGATCTATCTCAGGTGTAGTCTTCCTTGGGCTGTCCCCAAAATCTGGTTGAGAAGGACTAATCTCAAAATCTGACCGAGAAGGACTATTTTCAAAATTTGGCTGAGGAATAGGAGTATGGTGTGGGCCATGGCCAGGAGGGATTGCTGAAGGTTGTTCTGGTGTTTCCCCTCCTAAATCAATGAAGTGGGGCCCTTTCGTTTGTGCTTTCCTCAATTTTCTTTTTCAGTCTATTTAACAAAAAGTAATGCAAATTAATAGTTTGATGTTGTAGAAAATTCATCAGCAACCGGGTGTGGTACTTATACATGGACCCGAACCGTCCCTCACATGTAATAAACTTCTGGATTATCAATAATAGACTGGTCCACTTTTCTCCTAAAGTAGAGACAGGGATTCCACGTTTGAAAATGGTTATATTCATACCTGGATTGCATAGAATAACCCTCCATGCTCTCTCATCAAAGCTTTTATTTTTGAACCACCGTTCTCCCTCCTGTGGGAGTTTTGTTGGGGCTGCTATAGATGCCTCTGTGACTGAGAATTTAAGGTCTCTAACCTCAACTTCCACGCCATCAAAGGACCTCGCAAAAGTCTTCATAACTTCTTTGTTGTAGCCTCTGAATTTCTGAATGAATTGTAGCCACCGTGCCTTCCTTAGCATACTTTTCAATTGCAGATACCCCTCCATGAATTTGGGCCCTTCCGGTTCTGCTCTCAACAGAGGACCCATTCCTTCCCCTGCTTTAAAATACGTCTGCATGAATGATAGACTGACGGGGGTGAGACAATTGTGTTTGCAGGGGATGTAGAAGGACTATGGAGAAAAACCAATAGTCGTAAATGGAGGAACAAAGAATAGGTAGCGAGAATAAGTTCACAGAACGAAGGCTTATGTGAGCAGACCAGAAATACAAATGCAACTTCGATGGGGTAGTATGAAAATAGAGTGAACCCGGCAAAGTTTTGAACTAGACGGCTGTGGAATAGACGTTAGCATGCTCACAAAATGGTTGCGGAATTTGTGCGGTAGGAAAGAGCCATGACCAAATCGATCACATCCTCATAATTACCTGGTTTAACAGATGGAGTGTCAAAGTACAATTAAACACGAGTTAATTTCGGAGATGGATCATGAGGCCGTTAAAAATTAATGCAAGGTTCGTGGTGGAATTATGTAAATGCCATGGAGCGGTTATGGAAGCTATCAAGGCGAATCATTACATATAATGGAGCCGATGGTTTCATAACTATGTAAAAAGTGTTTTAAAATGCTATTTGAAATGAACTTTGCTCATACCTTGGAACTTACCACTTTTGTCCACTGACCTTCGATTGGTTGCTTCCTGGTGATGCTTCTAGGTGCTTTATATATTCAGAATATCTTCCTTTGCCATACCTGCATTTGGTTTTCATTATCATTTAACTAACATCTGACTGTCAGTGTTGAATAACAGAGTGATGGCTGCGAAGTCAGCTTTTAGCTACAGAAACTAGGTTCAGCTGCGGAAACTGACATAGTCATCATATTACTGAATGGAGATGGATAAATGATGACTGAGTGAATGAAAACTGGTCATGAGAGGTCTTTTATTGGCGGAATGAAATGAAATGAAGTGAAGTGAAATGAAATGGAGTGAAATGTAGTGGAGTGAAATGAAGTGAAGTGACATGAAACTATGAAATGAGAAAAAAGTTTTTTTTTGGAAAATATAGGGCGTAAGAAGGTTCTGATTTTCGCCCTGTATTTTCTGTATAAGACTGCCAATCAGTGATTGGTTTTCAGGCTTATACACTTTCTTTTTTTCTTTTTTTTTCTTTTTTTCTTTTTTTTTCTTTTTTTTTTTAACAGAAAAGAACAAAGACTAGGCTGGTGGAGAAGAAGGATTCTTGTTCACCAACCTTATTGCAGAACTATCTTGAAATATTTTGACAAATTCCTCTTTTGAGAGTGGCTTATGATAGATATTTAATCTGTGGCCATTCACAATAAGAGGAGTTTGATGTTCATCAATGGTTTTGATTCTTACCGCTCCATTGCTAAAGATTTTGTCAATATCATATGGCCCAAGCCAATGAGTCTGAAATTTTCCTTTAAAATCTTTAAACTTGGAATCAAATAGCAATGCCCAATCTCCTTCTTGAAACTTTTTCTCCTTAATGTATTTGTCATGCCCCTTAGCTCTTTGATATTGAACTAGATCATTTCTTAGGATTGCTTCTTTTCTGATCTCATCTAGCTCATCCAACTGTTCCATTCTATGCTTTTGGGCTTCTGATAGATCCATTCCCAACTGAACTGCATCTTGAAAGTTTTGACTTGGAACTCAATGGGGAGCAGGACTTCTTTCCCATAAACAAGTTCATAGGGAGAATGTCCTATTGTATTCCTCCATGTAGTTCTGTAGGCCCACAAGGGTTCAAGAAGCCTTTCTGCCCAATCTCTTCTGTGTAGATGAACAGTCTTGGTAATGATGCCTTCAATAACTTTGTTTGTAGACTCCACTTGACCATTTGCTTGCGGATGGTAAGGAGTAGATTTTCTGTGCTTGACTTTGTATTCTTCCATCATCTTCTACACTAAGTTGGATGTGAATTGACCTCCCTGATCTGTCACAATTTCTTTTGGAACACCAAAGCGAGTAAAAATATCCTTATAAAGAAAACTAACAACTAAATGCTTAGTAACAAAAAATAATGCTTTGGCTTCTACCCATTTAGTGACATAATCAGTACATACCAATATATACTTTCTTTGTTTAGATGGTGGGTTAATAGGTCCAATGATATCTAAATCCCATTTTTCAAAGGTTTCGATGAGTACCTGTGATTGCAATGGCATTTCATTTGAAAGGGTAGGTTTCCCTACTCTTTGGCAGCTGTCACACCTTTTGACATATTGTTTTGCATCTTTGAAGAGGGATGGCCAATAATATCCTAAAGAGAGGATTTTATAGGTTGTCCTTTTGTCAGCAAAGTGTCTACCACATGGTTCATCATGACATGCTTTAAGGATATCAGGCATTTCATCTTCCCTAACACATCTTCTGATCACAAGATCTGGCCCTGTTTTAAACAATTCATTAGAAATCCATGAATATTTTGAATTCTCCTGAATAATCTTTCTTCTTTCACCAGGAAATAAATGTGGAGGTAGTTTCCCTATAACCAAATGGTTAGCTATATCTGCATACCAAGGGGTCTTAGTAGTTACTATAAATAAATATTCATCAGGAAATTTGTCCTCTACGGGAGAATCTTCTTTAGTATTCAGAATCCTAGACAAGAAATCAGCTACTGTATTTTGTTTCCCTGGTATATCCAACACAGGAATATTGAATTCCTGTAAAAGTAGGAGCCACCTTGTAACTCTGCCATTAGTAATAGGTTTGTTCATTAGATATCTAATTGCATAATGATCAGTATGAATAAAAGTTTCATAGCCTGTTATATAATGTCTGAACTTATTGATTGCATGAACAACAACTAAGAACTCTTTTTCAGTCACAGTATAGTTCAACTCAGTGGGAGTTAAATTTTTACTGGTATAGTAAATGGCATAAGGAACTAAATATTTTTGACCCAACACAACTCCTAAAGTTGTATCTGAAGCATCTGTAGAAATATGGAAAGGAAGTTTCCAATTTGGTCCTCTCAAGATAGGTGCTTCAGATATTCTTGTTTTCAAAGTTTCAACTGTTGTTTGGCTATCAGGACCCAATTTAAATTCACAGTCTTTTGTAAACAGTTTGAAGAGTGGAGATGCTATTTTGGTGAAGTTTTCTATAGATCTTCTATAATATCCAGTGACTCCCAAAAAACTTCTAACATCTTTTTGACAATTTGGAATAGGTAACTTGGAGATAACTTCAACTTTTGATCTATCAACTTTAATCCCATCCCCTGAGATATGATGTCCCAAAACAATACCTTCAGTAAACATCATAAAGCATTTTTCATGGCTTAGTGAGAGGTTTGTTTCTTTACATCTTATAAGGACTTTTTCCAAATTTTCTAATGCCTCTTCAAACGAATCACCATAAACTGTAAAATCATCCATATAAACCTCACACAATCATGGATTAGATCAGAAAATATTCCTAGTACTGCTCTTTGGAATGTTGCGGGTGCATTACATAATCCAAAAGGAAGCATTCGATAAGCAAAATTTCCCCATGGACAGGTAAATGTGGTCTTATCGTGATCTTCAGGTGCTACCTGAATTTGATTATAACCACTAAAACCATCCAGAAATGAAAAATACTTTTTGCCTGCTAATGTATCTAATACTTGATCGATAAAGGGCAAGGGAAAGTGATCCTTCAAAGTTACTTTATTCAATTCCCTGTAATCAATGCATACCCTCCATTTACCATTCTTTTTTGGTACTATAACCAAAGGAGAAACCCATCGGCTATCTGAAATTGGGTAAATGAAATTTACATTGAGTAGTTTTTGGAGCTCTTCTTTCACTATCTCCCTAAGATTTGGATTCATCCTTCTCTGAGGTTGTCTGATTGGTCTATTGTTTTCCTCGATATAGATAAGATGGATGCAAGTCTTAGGGTCAATACCTTTCATATCAGTATACTCCCATGCAAATGCAGTAGAATGTTTTTGCAAGATTTTGGTTATCTCTTCCTGTTGTGATTTTTCCAATTTTTTTTTGATATTCAATGTTTTACCTGGAAAAATCTCAATGGTAGAACTACCGAACTCTTCCATAGAGTAAAGAGACATTTGTCTTGATGATAAATACTCAATGTCAGAATCTAACTGAAATTGTGTGTGGTCATATTCTGAAGATGTTCCAAAATTTTCTAATGTGTTCAGAATTTGACTATCTTCACTAATTTCAGAAATGGTAAAGACAGGTTGTATATTGTCCTCATCATCGACCCATTCATTGTCTCCTACTTCTATAATTGCTTTTGCTAGAGGATACAAATTGAATTTCTTTGTCAAACTACCATCAGAAATGTACATATCCCCGGATCTACAACTAATGAAAGCATCAGTTGTGGCTAGCCAAGGTCTTCCTAAGATGAGTGGGTGCCCTCCTAAATTACTCTTGGGAGTCAAAATCATGAAATCTACTGGATATTCCCAAGAATCTAAGGAGGCTGAAATATCTTCTAATACACCATCTGGTTTGATTATTGATCTATCTGCAAGTTGCAGTAAGGTGGGTGTAAAAAGAAGATTAGGAAGTTTAAGTTGTTCCATAGTCTGTCTACTCATAATGTTGATAGCAGCCCCTAAGTCAATCAAAGTATTTGGAATTACTATCCCATTTATATGTGTCTTGACAATTGGACTACCTGGATCTACATATTTCTGCATGGTAATTTTTTCCATCATGATATCTGCAATTTTTCCTACCAAGTGGATTCTTCTTGTATCTCTTGGTTTCCTTCCTGGTCTCTTAAGACTCAACTCCTTTATTGTTTTTTCTAAAATAGGAATCTATCTAATGGCTTGTAGCAAGGGAATCTTGATACAGACATTCTTTAATTCATCTAGAAAATCATAGTCAGGCAACAAGATTTGTTTTTCTACCCCTTTGTCAATTTGTAATCTTTCAGGGAAAGGAGGTGTGGATGAAGATGCAGGTTTCTCAACTATGGAAGTTGTGGGGGTTGACTCTTTTTCTTTTTCTTTTTGAATGTTTGGGTTTTGAAGAGATGCTTCCTCAGAACCTTTATTAACTTTAAGAGAATCCTCCTCAGAGGTATCTTTCTCTTGAACATCTATAGAAGGTTTTTCTAAAACTCTACCAGACCTGAGTTGTACATCATTAAGATGAACAATAATATAGGCAGGAAATTGTTGTCCTTCTACCATGTAAGCATTCTGAGGATTTTTATTGTTGGGATTTGGCAATAGCAGGGTTGTTAGTTGATTTGTCTTTTGTTGAAATGGAAGCAAGAGTTGAGGATTTGGATTTTGTTCAGAAGGTTGTTGTTGAGGAAATGGTAATGAAAGTTGTGGATTTTGATTTGGAAGTTGTGGATTTTGTTGATTTTGAAAGGATGGAGGATATTGATAAAATTGAACAAATCTCCCATAAGGATTTTGCATCCCTTGTGCCCATGATCGGTATGGATTTTGAGGTTGGGGCCAAGGTTGTTGCCAAGAATTCCAATTTGGCGGGAGCTGAAAGTTCATAGGATTGTTAAATCCTTGATTTTGTGGCCCCTGCCATGGTCTTCTTGAAACAAAACAAAGGGACTCTACTGAATTTGGATCTTCTTGAAAGACAGCTTTGAGCCCAGGAATTGAAGGACAATCCTTGGTCTCATGGCTTTCTGAGAAAATCACACATGTTTCTACAAATTTTGCATCCAAGGGGCATTCTCTTAAAGCATGTTTCTTTCTACATTTTGGACAAAAGATGGCTAAGGCTTCGGCTTCTGCTTTCTGCTTGTTTTGTATTTTAAGGGTGTCTAGTTGTTCACTAAGGCTCCCTAGAATATCAGTTTTGAACTCATCAAGCATATTTCCAATCTCTACCCTACTTACTGATCCAGTTGCAGACTTGTTTGCTCTAATAAGAGAAGGATCTCTCGGCCCTTTTCCAGTTTTATATTTTCCCCTTGAGAGATGGACACATAGTTCTGCTATGTCATGGAGTGGAAGTTGAGAAATATCTCCCTTCCCCATCATGTTTAAAATATCTATCCATTCATCTCTAATGGCTTTCAATAGAAGGGCTTTCAAGGTTTCCTCATCTAAATTACTCATTTTTCTCTCTTTAAGTTGTATTGAAATCTTTCGAGTAAATCCTCCAAGTTTTCATCTTCTTTTTGCATCATCTTGAATACCTCATCCTTATGATTGGTGGGCATGCAATAATCCAGGTATCTATCCAAAAAAATTTGTTTCATATCATTCCAAGTCCTAATAGACTAAGTGACTAATCCCATGAACCATTTCAAAGCAGCTCATTTCAACGTTGAAGGAAACAGTTTGAGTTTTTAAGAGTCTTCCATATAGTCATAGGTTCGGCACAAGACTTCAAACTCAAATAGAAATGTTTCAGAATCCTCACTTTGCAACCCATAAAAGTTTGGGAGGACAGATGGTGAAATGTTTTTCATTGTTGTATGGGTTTCCTCATCGGCTATAGGGAATCCAAATGAGTTATCTCCATCCCTATTTCCCCCATTGTTACCTCTACCTCCTCCATTATTTCCTCTTCCTCTACCTCTACCTCTACCCCCTCCTCCAAATCCATCTACTACTTCTTCTGTCATGATAGTTTCCTCAGAGTCTTCTGGTTCTTCTATTAATGGTGAACGAGGAAGAGTTTCTCCCTCCTCTTCTTTAGGTGAATCTACTTCTGTAATTACAATATGTTTTCCTGTAGAAGTGAAGAAAGGTTTTTCTCCTAGATTAGATTTAGTAGATAGTGTGGAAGAATCTCCTAATTCAGCTGCTCCTTAAATTCCAGGAATCCTAAGGCGGGGAGTATGAGTCGGAGATGATGGAGGTGTATCTTGTCTATGCCTTGAAGTAGCTGGAGTTGTGAAAATCAAACTCTTGGCCCTAGCTATAAACCTTCCCCTAGAATCTTTTGCTCTATGCATGTCATTTTTTATTTTTATTTTTTCAAGTCGGGCTAATAATTCTCTTTCTGATCTTCCAGGTCACACTAGGTGCAAGAAGAGAGCATAATCAAGAAATTATTGAACTAATAACTCTTTTTTCTGATCCTCCAGATCACACTAGGTGCAAGAGGAGAGCATACTTCAAAAAATTATCAATTTTCCCTTCTTCTTCTTTTTTAATGTAAGAGATCGGCTACCTAGTTACACTTCCCCGGAACTGGCGCCAAAATGTTTAGTCAATTTAGTATGTCCTAAATTGCTACATTAATTATCGACCGGGAGTCGTAAACTGACGAAGTGTGGCACACTATATGTGCAAGACAACCTCTTTCTTAATTTTTATTGTTTTCAATTTTTGTTTTGTTTTGGGGGTTTTATCTTTGTTTATCTCCTAATGTGAATGGAAATCTTATTCCTAAATTTTAAGAATACTTCAGAAGGTAAGTATGGATATAGATTTTAAGGCAATTATGTCCTTTATGCTGATTTCCAAAGCTTAACACTTCAGAGGATCTCAAAACGTACTAGTAATGAAACTGTCATTTAAACAAGAATGGAAATGTACTGCTAGTAAAATCAAATAAATGATGAACTACTGATCATGAAATCACTACTTTTGCTGCTCATCTAAATACAGAAAAAAAAAAAAAAAAAAAAAAAAAAAAAAAAAAAAGAAGAAGAAGAAGAAGAAGCTAAGTTAATGCACTCAAACAAGTCAAAAACTGCAAATTAATAAAAGTAAAATCAATTCACTTCATTCATAGTCCAATAGCTTGCCATGTAGTCTAAGCTATGGCTTTAGGAGATAACGTCAATGATATGAGGAAATTGACATCTAATTGCAGAAAAATAAAGCTAAAATCAAATCACATCATTCATAGTCCGATAGCTCGCCATGTAGTCTAAGCTATGGCTTTAGGAGATAATGTCACTGATATGAGAAAATTGATATCTAATTGCAAAAAAATAAAGCTAAAATCAAATCACATCATTCATAGTCCGATAGCTCGCCATGTAGTCTAAGCTATGGCTTTAGGAGATAACGTCAATGTTATGAGGAAATTGATATCTAATTGCAGAAAAATAAAGCTAAAATCAAATCACATCATTCATAGTCCGATAGCTCGCCATGTAGTCTAAGCTATGGCTTTAGGAGATAACTTCAATGATATGAGGAAATTGATATCTAATCTAATTAACAAAGCAAGTGAATAAGACTTGAAATCAAAGCACAACCGGAGAAAAAAAAAAGGTCAGCAGAGAGGCTAATCTCATGTCACTAGTTATTGCAAAAATTGTATGAAAATGCCCGGGCCTGCCCTATCCTGACACACACACACACACACACAGATCAGTGTTAACAACAATATACAAAGCTTGAAAAATCATGTACATGAATGAAATTTTAATACCATAGCAGATGAAATATACACAGGTGGATAACTATGAAATATGTGCAATGGAAATAGAGAAACAATGCATAAAAACTTTATAGCAATAAAGAAAACGAAACCTCAGCGTGCAGGGGCCCTCTGCACAGCCCTGGTCAACAGACTATCAGTCCAGAATTATGCTCACGCAGTCATATAAAACAAAGTCTTCTTTATATTTCAAAACAGAGGAAGAATCCTCTCGTTACCACAGTGGAACTAGTGTCACGGCACAGTAATATTTAACAGTAGAATTACATTAACAAATACTAACTCTATGCGTTTGGAAACGCATTATTTATAACAAAAAATTCATAATTGTTTTCCTATGAAATATCTTTAACTGAAGACACGTAAAAGGACAACGTTCGTAAGCTTAGCATACTGGTTGCCGAGATTATTCAATCTATCAAGAGTGGTCGTTGGATTCACATCGTGGGGTAGTCTACAGGTGTCAACATGACCCCAGAGATCTAGGAACGGCCACGAATCCTTCACGTGTTTGAAAACAGAGTCTGGTTGTCGTAGGACTCCTACATTGGACCACCATTTGACCACCATTGACCACGGATTTCCTTAATGAATCCAGCTAAACCAATAGGACTTGATCCATGTCCAAGTCATTTCTATCTTGCCCACATGCCTTGTTCTGCCTGATGACACCTGCAACCTAGAGTTTAACAAAAACAGCTGCGAAAAGTGGCTACATTCCGCAACTAATGAGCAAAATCTAAGTCAAACAGCAAACACAAAAACATAGTTAGAAAACCACTTACATGCTCTTTTAGAATCAATATGCAATGATCTTTGATAGCTTATGGAGTACTGGTGAGGGGAAAAAGTCTAGGAAATGTGTAGGAGAGTTGTAATTTCAAAGCTCAACAGGTATCGCCTCACAACGTATGGCTTGTTAGATTCAGGAGCAGAATCTATGTGCCAAATAACAGCGAGTTGAAGAAGCTTATCTAGAGAGAGTTTCATGTCAAGCGATATTCAGGCCACCTAGGATACCAGAAGAATTTGATAGTTGTTAAGAAGTTCTACTATTGGCCGAATCTAAAGAAATAGGTGGTTGCTTTTTTTTGTTGAGTGCTTGGACTATCAACAGGTGAAAGTTGAATGAAAGCATCCAACTAGTTTATTGTAACCTATTCTGATTGCGGAATGGAAATGGGAGGTCATTTCTATGGAATTCATTAGAAGTTTGCCTAGGACAGTAGCTCACTTCATTTCAATAGAGTCTATTAATTCAGCTAGTGAAGCAGCTCAAATCTTCATCAGGGAGATAGTGAGGCTGCATGGAGTTCCCAAGAAGATTATATCAGATAGAGATGCCAAGTTCACTTTCAGGTTTTGGAAGACTTATTTGCAGGCTTGGGGACAGATTTTTTTCCAACTTGAGAGGAAAACCCAAAAAAAATATTTTTCTTCTAGAGACTTCAATTGATGAATACCAAGACCAAAACCCTTAATGTATTTAACCTCTCCAAGACCAAGTTACAAGGATTCTTAGTTTGACCTCTTCTTCCTTGAGTCAATGATGGTCAAACTACTTGCTTCTCCCTCCTTCTTAGCTATCCTTTATATTTTGACTTCCTACAACCCTCGGCCTCTTCAGAAACCCTAATTGCAGCACTTGTAATGGATGTTTCCCAATTTTTGTTCCTCGTTTTCCCTTCGCTTGGATGAAGAGACCTCCTTCTCTAACTCGGCTTGATAAATACTGTGTATTCTCCCTTGATTCAACTTCTAGGATGACATAGCTAGCCTCAACCCTCCTTTGCAGTAGATGTACTCTATTTACTTCACACATGTGAGGCCAATACAATAATCCTTGACATCTCTCAATGAGGAGTCTCTAGCCTCTATATAGGCTTCATACATACAATACCCTCGATCATTACCATGGTTCTCTCAATACCATATATCTAATACAGTGGGCTTATTACATTATTCCCTTATTCCCTTGGGTACCTCCCTTTGTACCCCATACCCCATAATATGCCCCCTAGGTATACTACATTCCACCCCCCTTAAACATGTTTCATCCCCGAAACATAAAAAGAACACAAATAATAAGATCTACTCAAAAGAGTAGCCCACTGGTACCATGCATGTGCATCTAGCCATCCCAGAGATAGGTGATTACTCGATCTAGTTGGTGCCTTGCTTGCTTGAGATGGGAGTTGATCCTGGCGGTTCCTCTGTGTTGATGTGTTGTGGTTGGTTTTCGCACCTCTCTATCTGTCATGCAAGGGTTGTTGTCCTTGTTGCTAATTCGTTGCCATCCTGTTGGTTGTTTTCTTGATGGGTGATGTGGGTGGTGATATGTTTAATTTTTAACCAATGATGTATCTTTCTTTATTTCACCACCTAATGGAGCCTAATGGGTATCGAGTACATGTTGTGGCGCCTGAAATTGTTTCTTATCTTCCAATATTACTTCAACCACAGACTCCTCATCCGATGTATCAGTACCTGTAACATTTTCTGCTTCAACCTCCTTGGACTCTACCTGTTTATTGATGGAAATGTCCTGTAATGTAATTTTCATCTTTTTATACTAGAGCTTCAGGAATTTCTTCTGCACATTAATATTGATAGTACCAGCAAATTCCATCCAATGGTATCCCAAAACAAAATCCACATTAGCCATATCTGAAGCATAAAAATCCGAATGCAATACATACTTGTCCATAACAATATTCAAATATTTATAAAATTGAACATCCTCATTATCAATATGTGCGTTTTCAATGTGTTTTGCTGGAATTTGAAATTTTTTTGCCAAATTAACCTTTATAAAATTTTGCTTGCAACTAGGATTTATAGATATAACGATATTCTCCTTCTGAATAAATCCATGAACCTATAATAAGGAGATACCAATAGAAAATAGCCCCACATGTTTCTCATTATCTTGTTTTCTAGCATGAGACCATTTGTCTAAAAGGAATTTTTCAAATTCTTCATCAGGAAGGCTTAACAACTTCTTACTGTCAAGTGAGCTCCACCATATGGCAACCTCATCTTTAAAAAGAAGCCATGTTAAATATTTCCAAAATGTTGGCCATAATGAATTTTTTCTTTTTATGAATTCTTCAACAGTAGGACCATATCCTTCCTTGTAAAAAGTCCTTGCTAGAAGCCATGGAGAGGGTTTTGAAAAAATCACTTACTTTGGTGAAAATTTAAAATGGACACAACTCAAACAATATGACTCAAAATCCTTATTATAACCTCATTTTGGAGATGGAACAACCATTCCACATTTTCCCATGTGATAGAAATCTTTATCTAAACGCTTTGGAAATTTAGATTCGCTATGCAGCTGTCCTGCCGTAAAAAAATAAAAATAAATAAATAAATAAAAATTAAAAAATTAAAAAAGAGCTAATTTTAAATCAGCGATATCTCCCTCATCCAGACTCCGATTCGACTGATTGTTTTTCAAATTGGGTAATTTTTCAAGAGGATCTCAAATTTGCAATTAGTTTTCGAAAATTCCCCACAAAAACTGCAAAAATTGAATGGAGATCCACCGTCCACGAATTTTTGTCAAAAAAAATTCTACAACACAGCTAAATTTTAAATCAGCAATATCTCCCTCATTCGGACTCCGATTTAGAAGATTTATTTTTGGAATTTGAGTATTTTCTAGAAAAATCTAGATCTACAATTTTTTTCTGCAAATGTTGCACCATAAGTTTCATATCTGATCTAAAAACTCGTCGCCTCAAAAATTCCTACAGAAAATAAAAATAAAATCTCTCCACTTTGCCCAAGAAAGTACTTTGATACCACTTGTAATAGATCTTACCTACAAATATATGAAAATAGAAATATGCCCAGAAATAACCAAAGAGAAATAGATAAACTTCATATCGTTATTAATATCAAACCCTTGAGGTAGGGTAACACCATACAATCACTCCTCAAGGAAGGAGAACGGTCCACAATCCATATGCTTGCTAATACAATAATCCTTGACATCTCTCAATGGGGAGTCTATAGCCTCTATATAGGCTTCATACATACAATACCCCGGGTCATTACCATGGGTTTCTCAATACCATATATCTAATACAATGGGCTTATTACATTATTCCCTTATTCCTCCAGTTTTCATCAACCACCTCATATTACATATGAGGACATATTATGTTGATTTCATCTAGTCAATGTGTGACTCGTTCCTTCCTGCATCCTTTCAAAGGAAGAGACCCTTCATTTTTTATCATGATCTCGAGGTAGAGCATTCATTCATTTTACCTACAGCCATAAACATGTCTCTATTTCAAATACAAGCATACATACCTCATTTTTCTTTTAAGTCATCTAGACTCCCTTCAACAACTTCCTTGGTTGAAAGACCTTCAATTCCTTGATCTTCTTCACTTCTTTTGACATCATTCCACCATCCCATGAATTCCCATAAAATGGAATTCTTGATGAAACATGTGTTTCTTTTTAGTCGGTGAACCTCCCAATGAAGATTCCAAAGAGGTTCTTGAGTATCCTCATTTAGCAAATGTTTTCATTTTGATTGATGTATGATGTCCTTTGTACTATATGACTTTTTTCCTTTTCTCATAAGTAATATTTATGCTTCTAATGAGGTTACCAAGAGTTATATCCTTCCAAAGGCGATTTCCACAGACTTCTATCTTTCATGATGATTTCATGAGTTCTTTCTTTCAAGGCTTCTATGTTTCCATGATGCATCCTATCATTCTCCTTAGAGACTCATGATGGCCATATCTTATAACATAAAACTTGAAAAATAGAAATTTGAAAAGAACTAGGTGAGGAAAACTATCTCAATCATAGTAGATATCTTTTACTTCCTCTTTCTTGGACTCCTTTTCAGCTTCCTCCACTTTTTCGGTGATATGGGCTTCTTCTCTACCTATTTTGTTATTGTCCTTCTTGAGCTTAGGACAATCGCTCTTGTAATTACTATATTCTTGACATCCATAGCATTGAATCTTAGCCATGTTCTTCTTCTTTATCTGAGGATCAAATTTCCCAAAGTTTCTTTTTCTCTTTACCATAGTAGCATATGCTTGATTTTGCTCACTTAATCCTACATCAATTTTTGCCTTCAACCTGGTTTCTTCAATCTTGCATAGTAACCATGGATCCTAGAAAGGAGTAGCTTCTTTCTTCCCATAAATTCTTGAAGTAAAGTTACCCCACTCCTATGGTAGTGCATTTAGTACTACGGTGGTCATCTCCTTGTCAAACATTATTTCAATAGCCCTATCAATGAACGAGCTTTGTATATTGTACTGGGGTGTGATGAATGTTTTCTCCATTTCAACATCTTCTGCCCCCTGTTGTCCTCTAAGCTTCTGATCAAATTGTTTCCATGATTCATCCAACTGATTCTTGAAGGGAGATTCATCTGTCTGTGCTTATGTGGATATATATTCCACTTCAATCTCCTTGGAAAAAATTTCTAATTTCTTTTCAAAATTCTTTTCTGCACTCTTCCCTGAATTGTGCTCTGAGTTTTGCTCTGATTTGTGCTCCAAGCCCTATTCTGAATTATGCTCTGAACCTTGTTTTGATTTGCGCTCTGAAGTCTATTCTGAAGCCCTATTCTGAATTCTACTCTGAATTATTCTCGGAACCTTATTCTGAACCCTTTTCTAACTCTTACTCTGAGCCCTGCTCCTCTTGGATAATCGGTTGAGGGATCCTCAACAGATCCAAAGGGACATTTTGCAGTATTTTTCTTCTGTATTATTGGAATTGGGATAGCCTTTATGGATCCAGTCTTAATGTGGCCAATTGTTGTACTTGTGAAAATAATTCAACAGACTCAAATTGGTTGTCATTATCATCATCCTCATGACTGAACTGTCTAATTTTCATTTGGGCAGTGACGTTTTGTGTAACTTTGTTAGGGTCGAAATGTATGCCAGGAATGGTGGCAAGTTTCAAGCATGAAATATGATTGATTTCAAGCATGGCATGCTTGAAATTGTGTAGTGCATAAGCATCGTATTGGAGGGGGAATGAAGTCCCAACAAACTTTTTGGACTCCTTTAGGGTCTTGGTTAGCCCATCCCCTACAGTTTGATAGGTAATGTCCCTAGCAAGTAGTTTATCCAAGACATACAATGGGAGAACATGGGGAGGTGATAGGCTTCCATATACTCCAACATAAGTAAAAAGCTCTTCTCCAAACCACCTACCTATTGGTATGAAATCAATTTTGGCCTCATCAGACAATCTTGGGGCCCCTTTGTCAAAGATGGCATGGTGGATGGGTAGCATAACTCCTTGGAAAATTTTATAGAAATGGGTGTGGAAATTGGATTCCCACAGGATTTTATGGTATATATGGATGGGAGTGGGATATTGAAGGGTCCATTTCCACCCTATGGTTGGGAAACTGGTAGTGAAATACACTGCATCCGTAATGTATGCACTCATGAAAATGGCGGAACTACTCTAGTAGAGACATACCGGTGTTGTCTAAAATCTCAGATTTGGAAGGCAATATTATTAGACAGGATAGTGCCACAATCCATTATAAAATAATTAACTAATGCTTAAATTAGGGGAACCCATTCAACTGAGAACTTAGATGTATTAGCATGTCCAAACAACCTACACATCATAGTTGCGATATAAGAATAGGGAGCGGCGAGAGAGGATATAGAATACATACCCGATTTCTCAAGCTTGTGTTTGTTCAGGTAGGACCTCCATTGTTTGATTGGGTCTGATGGCACATCATTCTCGCTTGAAAATTGCTCGAGGAAGGCTTTGTCATACACCTTCTGTCGGTTAGGTATATGATGCATTTTCTTCAAGTCTTCAGCTGTAAAGGATCCGATAACTATTTTTCTTGAAGTCTGGAATGTCCAATAAGCAATGATAATATTCTCAATTATCCATTTTACCATATCGGTATAAGGCATAATCTTGGGTCTAGAAACAATTCTATGAAGAAAAGATCTTGCAGATTCATAGTGGGAGGCTTCAGAAGAGGAAGGAGCGTTTATTATTGCCACTCTTTGGATTATCTTAGGACCCTCACTTTCTAGAAATTGGTACATGGATTCCCAAGAGGAGATTCTGTTGTTGATTGTGCAGGCAGTATCTGAGAAAAGTGGAGGCATTTCTATTACATCAGGAGTAGAAGATTGTGAAGTCTCCATGGTTTTCTTTCCTTTTTTCGACTTAGTCATCTTGTTACATTATTCTTTCTCAGGATAAACCTGTAAATTGGAAAAAGAGAGGAATGAAGAGTAATAGGTGTGAAATGCGAAATAATTTGAACATACAAGGCTTTGAAATGACGGGAAGCACAGTATAGATGTGAAACAATCTATACAAGCCATCAAATCACCTTGGGATTTTAAATCATCAATACCATTAGAATCCTTAAATAACTAAAATCATGGCTTCGCGTGGTTATTTATAATCCCATTAATATATCACATCGTAAAAACCTTTCAAATGACATATAAAACCTATTTACATGTGCTTTGCTGATATGTGATAGCGATATTGATATATTTGTTCATTTAGCATGGGAGATGTGCGATGCGATGATCGCATTATCACAATTAGAGGTGTCGAGAGTAGAGGAGAATGGATATGGCCAAAGGATTTGTGTGATTGCGAAATCGCGAGAAATGACGTGGAATTATAGAGGGCCCAACTGATTATTAACAAGTGAGGATTTTCCTTTTAGTTGTTCAGTCTTATGATTTTATTAAAGCGCGTCTGTTAATAAATAGCGTTATCTCAATCGGAGGATCGAGGATGAAAGGAGCGGTGAGCCTTTTGCTAGTTTGTGATTTAACCAGACGTGAGATGTTTATAGACTGTGTTCATTCTTTTATCGGTTCCGGATATTTTATTACATTTCTCAATCAGAATGGTTCTCGGGATTTTTCTTATATTGTTTTCATCTAAAATTGTGATTCGAACAAGTTTCGATGTAAAGTAGTTTTCGTCAATACTTAATCCTTTAGAGTTTTGAAAATGTTCGGTTTTTGGGGGCTATTCTTTATCGCATCACAAGTTTCAAAAGGATAAAACAAGGAATTGTTCATTAAGACTTGTGAAATGCGATATGTTCAGGATTTCTTTAAGGTAGGCTTATTCAAGGTTTTTAGGCCTAATGATTTTGGATTTGTTTATTCAAATATTCAAATTTGTCCTTTAAAACCCTAAACTATACTATATTCCTATCTTTTTTAAATTTTAAAGGGTCCCCATTTAGTTATATAATAATTTCCTAAGAGATTTATATATAACTAAATGGGGGGGTTGTTTCCTAGCACAATAGGGGGGAACCAAGAAACCATTATGGATGCAACTAGTATAAAGGAACCATCAAATCATCCCAACAAAGTTAAATTCCTTTGAAAGTTATGTAAGGGTGAACACCTAGATTGTATAGGTATTACCAAGGTATTAGAAGTGTGGTCCATAGGTTCACATCAACCTTTGTGGTTAGCTTCCAGAGATCATGTCAGTGACAAACCATCGACTAGCGATCATAAAGTTCATGGATATAAGGGTAAAGTTAAGTTTCCCTATATGTTATGTGAACGGAATCATTCGATTCACCTTTTTCCTTATATGGATGAAGCCTCAAAAGTGTTGGACAACCTTACAACTTCTTAGCCTCGTCTTTTGGCTGGTTATCGACAAAATTCTCCCAATTCCCCACTAGTTGATGAAGAGATTAATCAAAATACATCTCCAATCAGTCCTACTCTCTCTAAATGTGAATCCCATGAGTCTGTTCCTGACCAACAATCGGTTCAGAAAATGGTTGATTCGATTCCACCTTCATTTGATCGTACCTTTTCTATAGAGAGTAAACTCCATACCACTCAAGTTCTTCTTGTTTCTTCAAACTCCATTGGATTGGGGGGAAATCCTCCTGTTCCAATGGAATAGGGGGACAATTCTCCCGTTACCACAGCACAGGGAATAAATTCTCCCATTCCCATAGCATAAGGGGGTAGTTCTCTCATTCCCACGACACCCCCTCCAAGTAGTATGGTCACTTCCTTTGATTGGAGTTGACTGGAAGGATATTGTCTTCTTCCTTATGTGCCCTTCCAAATCATAGTACAGGCTTATAATATGCTCGTACATGGCACAGTCATAAATGAAGGCACGTCGGATAGTATTTCATCCTCAACTGTTTGGCAAGATTTAGGTTCTCTACAACTTGAGGATGTTACCCAAATTTGTTGGCTTTTAACAAAGGAACCAGTCAACCATTAGGGATCCTTCCTCAGTTTCCTATTACTTTGGGAGGAAAGTTTATCTATAAAGATGTGATGGTACTCCAAGGCCCTTTTGATTTTAATTTACTCCTTGGGCATGACTATGTTTACGACATGGGACCTCTTGTCTCTTCACTATTTCAAGTGATGTGTTTTCCACATGAAGGAAAAATCATGACCATTGACCAACTTTTGTTCGTTGATCCTAATTTGACTCCCAATCAACTAGATTCCTTAAATGGTAATTATATCCAAGTGGTATCTCCCCCACACAGATTAATTATGTGGAAACATGTTCCATGCCCACATCTACTGATGATATAGTAGGTGATGTAGCGCATCATTTATTGGGAGCATTAGAGCCTAATCTTTCATTTGGATCCCTTTATATGCATCCCTTATATAGAATTGTTCTCCCATCTAATGAGAACCTCTTACAAGCCGTGGCCTTCCATAAGTCATGATCAAGATCCCGGACAGAGTTCCTTGTCTTGTGTCAAGCTCCTTAAAAAATGAAACAGGGTTCCTGGAGCATAATTCCTTGTCTTATGTCAAGCTCGTTAAAAAATGAAACAAGGTCCTTGGAGAATAGTTCTTTTCCTATGTCAAGCTCATTAAAAAATGAAACAGATTCCCCTTCAATTCAATTCTTTGATTAGACCTCGTAAATTCCCATTCGGTTCTTTCACTTGATCTCATAAATGAACCTTCATTCCATCCACCTATTAGTTACCAGTACTCTACTTAGGTGAATGAAATGAAGCTTGGGGGGAATGTGCCTAGAATTGAGTCATTATACTAGGTGCATGCAAACTTATTTCAAGCATAGTTTTTCTTTTTTTCAATCTTGTGTAAAAATGAAACCATTCTCATCCTACCTCTCGTGATTGTCATTTTTATTAGCCTGTTTCTGCCAGATGAGCCTTGGTTTTCTCATTCCATCGTCACCATCTACTTGGCCAATCATACACTTTCACTTGGTTTTCTTACCATTTCCTTAGGAACTGTTTTGATGAGTGGCCTTATTAGCCAACCTCTTGACCTCTATGAGTTTTGAGTAGTTCCATTGTGACCAGAACTAGTTGCTACCCTTTATACCACTCGTTCCTCTAGGAGGAGTCCTCTTTCAACTCTTTTCAGACTCCCTAAATATGAAAATATTGTCGAGCACTTGTATTTTCGAACTTGTTAAAGTAAATGAAAATACGTCTACTCAGTATAAGTTTAACCCTTTTCCGGACTGAGCTAGACTATATACAAAAAAGGAACACCTTAGTCGAACATGGCTAAGAGGTTCTCCTTAGTATTGTTTTCTACCTTTTCGGACTCAAGCGAATATCTACAAAAAGGAAGAGTTTTCTTTTTTGCCTATTTTTCGAACTCTCTAAACATGAAAAAGGAGTTTGGTTAGACCTTCGCTGGACTTGTAAAAACATCAAACAATGATGGACTCATTGAACATGATGGGACCGAACCATTCCTTCTCAAGGTTCGTTAAACATACTTAGAGGGATTCATCCTAAGGTTGAACTTACAGATCAACCATATGTTATCCTCCTCAAGCTTGTTAAAAATAAAGAGGTACTGATAATCAATAGTTGGGGAAATTTGGAAAATGGGATACTCTACCTATTATGGTAGTGAGTCACTCTTGAACATGACACTCTTCCACTTCATCTCCATGGTTTTTGGATTGGGAAATCTTCTTGTATTTTGGTTCTGTTATCACTCAAATTTCCCTTAGAAGTAATGGCAAGAAGGAAAGGGGTCTGAGGTAACCACAAACCACTATTTTAAGTACAGAATCTAGCCAATCTGTACTCAGAGAGGGCTCTCTTTATGATTTAGCGATATTTGAAAAGATTTTAGGCTAGTTATAAATGTTCAGGGTTATTTTGTTTGAGTGTGGTGGAATTCTGAAACAAATGGGAAAACTAGGCTTCAAGCCATTGGGCTATGGAGTCAATCAGGGATAATTCACTGGATTAAGTCAAATTGTTGAGGTATGAGTCTAACAGGTAGGATAACAGAGTAAAAACAAATTTAGGGATTGAATGGATGATATTTCTGTTTGAAATAAGAGGGTAATTAAGAATCCTCAAGTTAGGATTAGAAAGAAGAAAGGAAGATAGGTCAACCAGCATAAGGCAATTAAGAATCCTATACCAGGGACTTATTAGAGAAAACTACAGGGATAGAGGAGAAATTAAGAATTCCTTTACCGAAATAGCTTAGAAGAAAACATATAAATGGTAGATTGTTGATAGAAGAGAGCAATAAAGCTAATTCTGATATACTTTGACTATTTTACCATTTAGTTTTAAGATGCATGAAACATTGAAACATGTAGAAAACACATAAATCACAAGGATAGAATACTTATTTGCAATTATACTGCACATGAATCTAATGTAATGTCCTCAAATTTTATTCCTTTTCCAGCAAAAATCCAGACTTGAGTACAAAATCTTTCTCCGCTTGATAGTATAGAGTTACAGAAATGTTATAGAATCCACCCCTAATATTTCGAATGGAGAAGTATTTATACAAAAAATTACATAAAAAATATCTAATAACTATATGAGATTTATTCTAGGAGTACAAAATATCTTTTACAAAAATATAGAGACAGATGGTCTCAAATATAGAAACAGATAGTAAACTGATTGTTGCTGTCCCCCTTTTTGTTGAAGGAGCTGGAGGCTTTTATACGGATTTGTTTCTTGTTGTTGCTTCAGTAATTCTGTGCTAGACTTTGATTTACTTTTTCTCTACTGATACTCTTTCACCTGTTTCTGATACACTTTACTTGTCCACCAGCTTTCATCCTTTTTACCAAACTTTACTGTGGTAAATATTTCTATTTACCTTGTTGTTACCATAGTAATTTAAAGGATGTCTGTCATGTTAGTCCACCATTCTTCCTTTGGTATTTTCGTCCTTATCAACTTCCTGTAAATTTCATCAGCCTCAGTATATTTCACAAAATTAGGCTGGACTGTGAATAAGTGCTTTACTTCATGTTCAATGAAGAAGAGGTTCTCTAAACCATCGTAAAGCACTTTTCCTGTGGGTAGTGCCTTTGCTGAGGATGAACTAGCTTGACTTTCAGCTTGCTGATGTAGTTTGTTGATGTAGTCTATCTGAACCATTAGCCTATCATTGATGACTAAAGGGCTTGGGAGTCCTTTACTCCTTAAGATGTCAAATTTTCTCATGAACTCATCTATCTCTTCCTGCATACTTTGACATATTCGCTCCAGGCCTTGCATTAAGTTCCTTTTTGTCAAAACTTTCTTCAGTTCAAGGATAGTAGTAGTGTTATCCTCAATGTCTATTTGCTCCAACTATTGCCTGCTTTTACTGATTAGAAAATTTCTTAACTGGACTGCCTCTTCAGGCTTTCCACCCAGTTCTTCTCTGGTCTTCTGAATTGTCTCAAGAGCAAGCTTAACCAAATCAATTTGTTCAAAAATAATTTGAATGGATGACCAAATATCATTGATGGAATCAATGATATTGGTCCACAGTATTTTCCTGATCTCTGCTAAAGGCCTGTCAAATGTCAGGTCCTTCTCTAATGTCTTGATTTGTTCAGCCATGCCTTTGTTTTTTCTTTTCTCCTCTGCATAATTGATCTTTGAAAGATCATACTTTTGCTCCAAGGTAGTAAATTTCTCTTTTACCTTCTGTAGCTCTGTTACTTGGAGCTTCATTTCTTCCATTGACTTAATTAAGTCCTCTGTGCTCTGTGTTGATGTACCTGCCTGTGTTGTACCTGTTGCTTCCACTGGTGTGGTTGTTGCCAAAGGAATGCTCGGTGCTAAAATAGTTGCCATAGTGGAAGGGACTGCTGTGGAAACTATTGGCACTACAGTTTGAGGCTGGGAGGTTGATTCACTTTTCCCTGACTGCAACGCTTTCTCTAATTCTTGCTCAGTTTCCTTTAATTGCTCATTCAACTTAAGGACCAAGTCCATAAGTTCCTCATCATTCTTTTTCTCAATAACCTCAGCAGTTTGAGGGTGTATGAGGGGTGGCAATTTTAGTTGTTTTCTAAGTGCAGCTATATCTTCATTTTTCTTCTTGATTAAGCTTTTTGTTGCCTTAACATCCTTTGGGTCATGACCCAACTCAATTACTAATTCTTCCAATGATTTTATTCTATTATCTTTAGCTTGTGATGAGGCTTTTTCCAGCTGCAATTGAGCTGTAGTGTTGCTCAATGAATTTTGCAACCTATGAGCCATCATTGCTTTGTTGGTCAGTGTTGAGTAGACCATCTCGCCCGTTTGCTTATGAAGCTCAATCTGGTCAATTGGGTGGATGTCTTTATCTAAAACTTCAAAATCATTTTTAAGATAATCAACCAAGGATTTTGGCTGCTGCACTGTGGGCTTCAAGAAACTCATCTGCATTTTACCCTCTTTGATGTCAAAGGCTGACATCGGTCTGGTCTGGTTTGTGGGGGCATTTTTAAGTATTGAGCATAGGCTTGGGCCTCCAATTTCTCATTCTTTGTTTTGATCTCCTTGTATTTCCCCTTTACATCTATGATCTTTTCTGAAGAAGACCTGAAAGATGATACTTCTGTGTTGGGTTGCCTTTCTAGTACCTACCTATGTGAACTAGAGGGTGTCCCACATGTTGGGAAAGTCTATAAGTTGTCTGTTGCTTCCCTCCTTATGCTCTTTGTAGTCTCTCCAATGAATTCTTCCTCCGAATAAGGATTCAACCTCTGCCTCTTAGCAAAGGGTTGATCTGTGGGTCTACTAAAAGGGGTGGCTACTTCCCTTTCTCTTTTCAAGTTTCTTTCCTCATTTAGAGGAGACTGTAGCACTGGAGGATTATCCATGTTTGTTTGACCTGGTAATGGATGTGGTGGAGCCAATTCTTCCAAGATCTCAGGTTGCCCTGATTCCTCTAGCTGTTTTGTTGTTTCTAGTTGTTCTGATGTAGGGGCACTTGTTTCCTAAGTTTGTCTCTGTGAAGGCTCTGTTGTGGGAGCACTATGTTTAGGTGATGGCCTTTGGGAAGACTTTGCAAGTACTTGTTTCCAGATGGTTGAAGGGACAATTGGCTATGGTGACGGCTCTGCGGGTGTGCACAGTAGACTAGAGCAGTTTTGGAGTTCAACAACTGTTGACGGTTGAAAGTCAGTTTCTGTACTGGGACGTACTCTGTGCGTGCATGGGAGGTAGTAAGCGGATTTCATCGGACCGCTTCTGGGAGGTGAGGGGTTTTGGAGGAGGGTCACGTGATTCCATTGATCGATTGACACGTTGCATCGGTGAGTTTTGGAAAACCGCCCATATCGTGCGCTTAACGTTCGATCAAAGGGCCCGTGCGATATGAGCGATAGCCGTCGGATCTGGGAGATTTGATCGGACGGTAGTTGGCGTTGGAAAGTGGTGGGGAGTTAAATGGAGGGGTTCGACCATAATTAAATGCCTTAATCATATCGGGGGTGATGTGATTGGACGATAAGTTATTAATTAATCCGAATGATTAATTAATCCTTTATTAGGATGGTGGGGGGTTTGGCTCCTAATTAATCGCAGATCGATTAATTAATCCCATTTATCAAACTTTATTATGGTTATTTGGCAAACCAATGGGGCAGGATACATATTTTTTGGGATTTTTAATAGTAATATGGGAAAGGGGTGATTTTTTTTATTGGGAGTTAAATAATAATACAAGTCAAAGTTAATATGACCTTGTAGGATATGAAATGCGCTAAGTTAAATGTTTCCGAAAGCATTTTCATCATATAAAATTTATGACTTAGGCTAAATGAATATGAGGGTTTTTTATTTTATATATAGAATGTTTTAATTTTCCTAAGTAAAATAGGGATTTTACTTAGGAAAAACATTATAAAGGGGATGAATGAATTTATGAAGGGGAAATATTGATGAAGGGGGCTTAAGTACTTTAGGCATTTCAAATTATTGGGCTAAGGGTCTGGTCCCTCCAAAAGTCAGAGAAATGCTCTGAGCCCCTCTAACTTGTTGTAGGTGCCTTTAGTACTTAGGGGAAATTAGTAAAAATTAGGGGAAAATGAGTGAGGAAGTTAATTAATTTGACTTTGAATTCTTGATATGTTGTCTTTACTGTGCTCCATGCTTTGTCTAAGTGATGAAAGCAAAAAGATTAAAGCATTAAACTTAACCATTCATCACACCTTTGTTCTGCAACCAATCATCTACTTACCCTACCTACTTAACCTAGCATTTTTACTTCTTTATTAGGGTGCACTTAAACTGGCAAACCCTTATCACACTTTCTTTTCTTTTACATATAGATATCTATCTAAGTCTAGCCTTATTACATCCAAGGGCTCAGATTAAACTGTTGAGCTCCTTTTATTCACTCTACCTATCTACTTATCTGCCAAGATTAAACAGTTTGGTCAGATTTTATTCTCTATCTCTATAAACATGAAATTGAAAACATGGAATAACCAAGTTTAAACTATTTGGCTACCATGGATTGTGGCATAGGTGACAAGCTGCACACAACCTTTATTACACAAAAGTAAAGCAGTGGCATTTGGACTTGCACACTTTCATGGTCTTTTCTTTTTGTTGGGGTTCATTTTCTTTCATTTTTTGACCTTTTCTTTATTCTTTTTGCCCTTTTATTCTTTTCCTAGGACATACCCTCTTTACATTTTTTAATTTTTTGTTTTTCACAAATATGGAAAACATTTGCAACAAGCAAAGGTATGAACATATTTCAGAGTTAAACCAAGTCAATCATGATATATGACACCTATTGGTATAGCAACATAACAGGTTCATCACACCATTTTAGAGCCTCCACTTTTTGTTTTGGGTCAATGCTTCCAACTCCATTCAGTGTCGTCAATGTGTTCAAGAGAAGTGATTCAATTGATATCTGCTATGATACTCTTAAGACTTCATTCCATGTCTGTTGTTCACAAACCAGTTCCACATTGATGTCATTCTGTCTCAAATCATGATACATGTTTCATGTCGTTGATGGGGGATACATCAAGGCCCTCCTCCGACGAGTCAATCCCTGTCGACATTAGCTCATTATCTAGGAATTTGACTTAGAAACTCTTCCTTCAATACCTTGGGACTTGCATGCATCAATGGCAAGTTTCCTCGCTCAGTGATTAGTTTTCATCATTGGCCTTCAACCGACAGATTTTGTGTGGTGTTTGACTTCAACTCATTCATTCACACCATACATATTGTACTATTGTACCCTGAGAGCCATTAACATCATCGCGTGTTAGGCCCCTACACTAGTAGTATAGGGGCCTAACATCGCGTGGTTTCCCTCACATTTGTTAACGACTTACATGATTGGCCAATAATCAAACAATGTCTATCATGTTTGACTTCAACTCCTTTATTCGCATGGTTAGACTCGTACATTGGATGATCAAGTGAATGAGATAGAAGACCCCAGATCTAGTTCCATCCATATGAGTTGCGATTTCAGGATTAATGCAAGATTACAAAGCATGATGGCTATGATCACACAGACAATCATCCAATTATGGATGCACACTTTGTCATTAGTGGACACGACTTCTTGATCATTGTACAGGTAATGTTAGCTTATGTGTTGAGTATGGGTATGCCTCCCTCAACAAAGATATCATTATGAAAATGTATTATAATAGAAGATGATCCATCCAGTTGTTCTTGACCCAAACTTGTCACAAGGTAAAGCACTTCAGTCATCAATTACCATTTCTGAATTTGCAATTTAGGGGGTAATATGTTATAGGCCATTTTGTCGCATTTGGTCAGTAGTCCTACAAACTGGATCAATAAACATCCATGAACACCTTGTCATCATCCTTACACAAAGCCCTAAGCATGACTCTCTCAAATCCTTGAGTTTTTTACCTTGATTGCTTCATTTTAGTGTTTTTAAGGCCCAATGCACCCTGAACCTTTAGGGATTTGCATTCAACAATAGGTTGCTCAGTTCTACACCAGCTCTAATCAACAGTAGGTTATCCCTTGTTGGGGATGTGCTGATTCTAGAAATTCAAGAAAAATAAAAAGAATCTTGAATCTTCCTCTTCCATAAGATTACAGGAGTTGTTACAACCATTTATCTTGGATAAGAACTTCAAATCCTATCTGATCCTACCTTGGATATTTCACCTCTTATCCCTTGAGCTCATCTTCCCATCACGAGTGGATCTCAAGCCTAGATTGGTAAATGGATAATAATTCCTAAATTACCATCCTCTCCTATATATTTTATATCACCCACAAGATAGAGGTTGGCTTTTGGAGACTAATCATACCCTTATGTTGTTGCTTTGATTATAAGAGAGTTATCATTTCTATGCATTAGGGTGACATTGCGGTGTGCCTTGTGATAAGGAAGGACAAGACATCTTAGGGAGATCTGTTAAAGATCAGTTTCCACTTTTGGTTGTAAACTCTCTCCCTTTCATATTAATACAAAGAGTATATTGTTTTCCCATATGTGTTATGTTATGTTTACATTCATATATTTCAATGCTATGTTGATCCATTGAATAGAGTTATTGGATAATGGTACATAGATGTCATAGATCTTGGGTTGTGTGATTATTTGTGCAGGTTCTAATTATAGCGATTAGAGCTACGGTTGGAGCTTAAAAGCAAGGAGGATAGAATGGCTTGTGACTGATCACAAGTAAGCATATTTCCATTCTCCAATTTCTCTAATGGTGACATTATATTATTTTCTTTCTGTTGTTCTAGATCGGGCCATTAGGTCTAGGGAATATACTTTTATGCACAGTCATAGATTCCATATAACAAGAAGGAAGTGAGGGATATGGATGAAATGTGTGTAAATGAGCTGGAAAAGTTAGTTGCTACATTCAACTCCAATTTTGAATAGAGGACGCAAGCAGGGTTACCTAGCTTTTGGGATTTGCAAGGACAACTACTACTATGGGAGTAGTATGAGCAAATGTTATTTAAGGCCAAGATCAAGGTGGACTCATCATAGGAGAAGACTTCCACCCTCAAGGGTGGCACCATAGTGAACTATATGCAGAGATACTTCCAGATATTGTGGTTTGTGAAGACCTTGTTCGTGGCAAGGTGAAATTACACTGAGCTCACAAATTTAAGGATGGCCTTTAGTAGCCTTATTCACACTCTCTTACCAAAACCAGTTCTATGGAAATGATGTAACCAACTGGTTAACCCGTCATGAGTCCAAGTAGTGAATCATGGTTTCAATTCGAAGGATCAAGCGAGCCAACATTGAAGATATTTTCTAATTCAGAATCATGATATATCTCTTCCATTTTGGAATTTTGTAAATATTTTTTTTCAAGAAAGAATCAAGTTGTTATGTAATGATTAGAACAGCTATGCCTTTGGCACGCTCACACAGTTGATTATTTTAGACAACTGTCACATTAGGAGATATTTTGTAACTATTTTTTTTTTATGACTCTCCCTATAAAAGTGAAGAGGAACTCATTTGTAAGGGTTCGATTTTCATGCTAAGTGTTAGTGTCGGTATCTTCATCCCTCCATCAGTGATCAAATTCTCTTGTTGCATTGCATGTTAGGTGTCTCATCCGATCAGTTGCATTCCATTAGGGTCATGGATCATCTGATGGTAGTGGCATATTATAAATTTTCCCTCATGATCTTTACCTGCTGGCCCATTTTCATACATTTAGGTCATTTGCAGTCATTTTTTGTCTTTAAATCTGCAAAAGTCATTTTTAGGGTTTTAGGTCTCATTAGGTCTAGGGTTTCATCCATAAGGTCTTGTAAATGCTCAATAATGGGCAGCAGGCACACGAGGAGGTCAAATAAAGTCTCAGCAACAAAAATTTCAACAATCACATGCTCAGTGATTGATTTTCCTCAAAACCCTGTTTTGAGGAAAAATAGAGTTTTTTATGTTTTATGTACAAAATTTCATGTAATTTCATTTTTTCTACATGTAATAATTCTGAGATGCAGCGCTGGTCACCTTGCCAAGCCCCTGCACTCCAGTTCTTGCAAAAGAATCAAAAGTTCAAAGAATTTAGTCCATCAACGGCAAAAAGTAAGACAAACTACCCAAAATAGAGTTTTAAAAAGAAAGAGAAAGACAAACATTAGGAAAGTGGGTTTTCATAAGTGAAAAATCAAAATCATTGGTATATAAAGTCTTTTCATGTCAAAGAAGCTCATTTGTATGCCAAAGGAGAGGAGAGCAAGTGCAAGTTGTGTTTTCGAGCCTAAGAAGCGATTTTGCATTCAAACTGTCTAAATTTTGAGGCACGGCGCACCTGGGTCAAGGCGCGGTGCACCTAGCCTGCGCAGCGCACACAGAGCACAATTTACATTGAAATTTCTAACTGGCATGACGCACTAGAGAGGCACGGCGCACTTGTGAGTGGGCGTGGCGCACCAGTCTTCAAGGCCCGAAATTCATCCAAATCTTCCTCCAAAGCTTCATAATCGCAAATTCCTCATTCCACAAGTAAGTCAACACCTCCATATTGCCAATGTATGAGTTTCCTTCAGTGTTTATGGTGTTTCAATAGGGAAAAAATTAAACCCTAGTTCCTTGCACAGTTGTATTGAGAAAAATGCCTAGGGTTTACAAATTACAGTTTTTGTTGTCTAAATCCCATCCTACCATTTGCACTACCTCACTACATTTCATTCACCTCTTTTATCCTTCCATTTTCCGCTAACACTTACCTATTCCCCCTATCCCTAAAACCAATAACCCTAATCCCTAACTTCACTTCTCCCAAACCCTAATTAACAACCCTAAACCCTAAATATTCTTCCCCAAACCCTTCCATTCCCCAAAAACCCAACAAGTAGCATCCCCAACCCCTCATTCACAGTCCCTTCACAGTCCTTATCATCAAATCCCTATCATCACTTTCATTAGCAACAAATACCTATTGACACTATAAAATCTCTTCATAGTCATCTAAGAAAAATCAAGTATTAGCAAACATGGAGTCAAATTCTTCTTATGAAAGAAATGAGGAAACAGTCAGTGACTCCTCCAAAGAAATTCATGCACCAAGGAGACCTCACAAGAGTGGAAAACATAATCGGGAGGAGCCTACTACACTTACTGAGCTGTTGGCTTGCCCTCTTGCTGTAACATGCTTCCAACATCAATCTTGTTACCAATTCTCTGAGATGGTGGAAAGAGTCAAATACCACCATGAGCTTTCCAGACTCTTTGTGCTCCATCATCACAATGGCCAAGTCAATTTGGCAGGTGTGACATTCACTTTGACACCAAAGACTATAGCTCAAGCAACCGGTATTCCAAATGTAGGTGAGCAATGGAATAAGGGACAACTGGTGGATAGAGATTATTATGAGCCTTACATCAAGGTTTGTTTTCAGAGGCAGGTCAATGGGGTCTTCCCTTTCAGGTACCTACAGGACACATATGCTCCCCTTATGAAACTCATAATCAAATATTTCAGCTGTGAAGGCAGATTTTCTCGCTTATACACCTATCATATCAGATTGTTGATGCATTTTACTAGGGTGAGGATGATGAACCTCCCCTATTTCATTTGCTGGAATATTGAGAAAGTGACCACAATGGTGCAAAGGAAACCTCTTCATCAACAGTATAATAGCATTTATCACTTTGCATTAATCAAGATTGTGGTTTTGCATCAGCTTAGTTTATTGAATGTTTCATGGGAGGATTTCATTTCACATGAGGTCTTTACAGGTCCTCAAGTGCCCCCATCAGTTTTTCATGAGGCAGGAGAGCCTTCACATCAGCAAGAGGTGCATGAGACTCAAACCACTAGTGTGCCAGTGTTTGTCACTTACCAAAAGGGCACAAGGAGATTGTTTGCAGCAGCAAAACGAGTACTATCTCCACCCGGGGTGGAAAGGGTCTCGTTTCCTTCAACATCAGAGCAGGTATAGGACAAGGGTAAGTAGCCATTACATGATGAGGGAAATTCAGAAGGTAGAGAAGTAGATTTCATTCTCATTCAGGAGGATGACACTGATTTGGGCTCCCCTCAAGGAGATCATTCAGGAGCAACAAGATGTTAGTCATCACTTGTCTCTCAACCTGGAAAGAGCCAAGTGGATAATCAATTATCTTGAGCAAAGAAACAAACAGTTAGAGGATCAGCAAACCATCATGGAGCTAAAAAACATAAGAGAAAACTAGCAAGCTGCCAAGAGGAGGAAAGTCAAGTTGACACCACTTGAACAAGAAATTGAAGCTGATCGTGAATCTTGGCTTAAGAGGACAAACATGCACTTGGAAAAGATACTGGCAAAGGCCAACAAAGAGAAAATGATGTTGAGGCACATTTTCTATCACTATTTGATGAGAAATAAAGTTTGCAAAGCGAGAATTAGGACTTTGAAGGCCAAGTTGAAGAAAGCATTGAGGAAGAGAAAAGAGCAAGACAAGCTCCAGATTTTGGATGAGGCTTCCTTAGCCCAACACAACACTTGATGCAAGAAAATCAGCCCAAATTTCAAGAAATTTGGGACACTTTTGGTCAATTTTGAATTTTTGAAGTAAAAAACAGGTTTTCTTGCCTGGTGCGTCGCGCCTCCTGGTGCGCTGCACCTCCTGGCGCACACTTTTGCTAGGGACCTCCTTTGGAGGAAAACTCAGCATTTTTGGATTCCTCAAGCAAAAATGTGAATGCTCACAGATGGGCAAGAAATTTTGTCAAGTTTTGAGCTTCCAAAAGGGTCAAAAACACCTCAAAAATGCCCTTTTTGCCCCTTTTTGGCCACACAGGAAGCAGTGTTGGGAGAACTCATTTTTGGAGGGGCAAATAGACACCAAATTCATAAATTCCACTTGTTCTAGAAGGTAGACAGGCAGAAATTTCCAACAAGCCCACTTGGAGCAAATTTGGTGCATGGGAAGGCCTCCAAAATCAGCTGCAAAGTAGCACGGTGCACAGGGACAGGAGCGCAGCGCACAGGATGAAAATTTGTCATTTTTGCCAAAAAAACTCTATTTTTCGCCTAGTTTTTTCTCAGTTTGACTTTTCTCTCCCTCATAGTGAAACTCATGATATAATTTGATGTAACTTGATGGATTTTGATGTAAATATGCTAAAATTTCACTCATGGAGGTAGATACATCATAAAAAGGTAGTTTTCAACTGAATGAATCAGTTTCCTAGGTTTTAGAGGCAAGTTTTTCCACTGCCTACTTTTCAGTTCTTAGTTTAGATCTTGTTGGAACAGCTCCTAAACTCATTAATTCGACCCCTAAAGCCTAGCATGAATTGTTTTTTGCCTATATATAGTATTTTTTCAGTCATTGGTAAAGGTTGGACTCTTGTGAATGCTTTGAGCATTATTGTACATTCATTTCTGCAGTTTGGCAAAGGAATAGACCAGGGTTTGCAGCACTTTGTGGGATTCTTGTGGAAACTTGATTTGGTATTGTTTCTCCTTCTGTAATTTCAAGTTTACATGTGTTTATGTATGCCATCATCTCTCTCTGTTCATCTTAACTAAATGAAACAAGGATAAAGGTATAATTCATTGATGTTGCAGTGCTCTACCTAGGGTTTGTTTAGTTATTTATGTTTTCAGCTATTTGAAGAGGATCCCTGAGACTTTCATGCCCTCTCCAACTCCTCACCAGTCTTAAAGCTCTCCATCTCACTCAATTTGAAGTACTAAACCATTTTCCTACCTTGCTCCATAGAGATCTCTGCAAGACTGTGTCCATTCCCCGGACCCAAATCTGCCTTTCAAATTTGAGCCAGCAAACCAAAAATAAACTCAATCAAACTCCTCTGAGCATATACCTACCCTAAAATTACCCTTTAAATCAGTCATCTCAAGCCTTATTGATCATATTTTCCTAAGATTGACAAGGAGAGAGCCCTCTCTCGACCTAGTAGGGCTAGCTACCAGGTTAAGCGTGGTTTGATGTTACCCTAGATCCTGCCTTTCTCAGTCTGAGGTAGATTTAGGTCCTAACACTAAGAGGCTGCAATATTTTACAATTTTTTCAAGTTATGAGGTGTTATGATATGTATGTTGTTCTGAAAAATTAATGAAGAATATTTTTGTGATTCCAAGCACTGATATGTGGAGTATGTGTTTCTCTCTTTACAAATTTCATATTTGTTTCTTTCCTCTTAGAAACCATGCAATTGTAGTTGCTGGAACTCAATATTGTATGACAAATTTATCTATTTCATGTTATGGAAAATGGTACATGTAGGTGTAAGATTGAAAGCCTTAAAATGCACTCTATGATTTCTAATTTCATTTCCTTTGTCTATGCATTGCTCTGCTGAATTTTAGTGCACAAGATTCTATCTCTAGCCCTCTGCACCATATTTCCTTCTATTATCTCTTCCCTCACCTATACTACAACAACCAAAGAAGCTTCACTATTTGTGTGTAGGCCACCATAACGAAACTTTAATTTTTTGGACTTAAATATTGTCATTGTATGTAATGTGGTTGGACTCTAAGTACGATTATTGAACAGGATGTAAATATTTTTATATTTAACTCTTTAGTAACAATGATTCATCTTTAAGAGACTTTAAGATGTCCTAGGCACTAACCCTTCTCCTCAAACAGAAGATTTTCTTTAGGAACGACAACACCCCAAAGGGGGAGGGGTTTGTAACAACCCCGAGTTGATTTTCCATGTAAATGGAAGGACATTAAAAAGGCAAAAATAAAACCAAGGTCATGGAACACATATTCTAAGTTGCATGAAGGGAAAACCATTAAAGTGGGTATCATTTGTGGTTAATTATTGGCTATGTAAATTGGCAGTGGCATTGGAAAAGGCAAAAGGAAAAAGACAATAAATGATAATTAATTTAAGAATAAAGGAAAATAGGAGAAAAGGAAGATGAAGAGACAAGAATATTAATGCAAGGGAAATTAGAGAGAAAATAAAGGAAAAGGAAAGAAAAGAGGAAAAGGAAAGGAAGAGACACTAGACATCAATGATAAAAAGACATCTGAGAAACAATTGACAACTTTTGATCAGTTTCAGAAATCATACTCCAAGAAAGAGAGAGAAGGAAGAACAAGTAGGGAAGCAAGCAAGAAAAGCACAAGCAAAGAAAAACAAGGAATCATAAGGAGAAGACTGGAACAAAAGCTATAGTAGGAAGATTTTGTAGGAAACAACTTGCATGTGTGATTTCCTTGTCGGGATTTGAATGCATGGTGCATGCATTTGGTTTACATGATTACTTTGATTTCATTGGCATGGGATATGCCTTGGTTGATACTGGTTATAGTCTTGCCTTGTCATTTCTTGGATAGCCATGGTGTTATGGGATTCATTATTGGTTGATCTTTCGATTTCCATAAGATTTTGGATCTAGGTGAGGTGGTCTTAGGGAAATCCCAAGGGTTGGGGATGGAGATGGTTTGTCCAGGAAGCGCTTGATGGGTGGACGGAGATGGGAAAATCCCTCTAAGTATGGTGAAGAAATTCAAAGGCATCTAACATTGTGTTGGTTTGGTGATTTCTGACTGGTTTAGGTGAAATCACAGTGGTTCAGGGTTGAGGTGGTTTAGCCTCTAGATGCCCAAGTTGGTTTTGTTTTGGTTTATCCCATGGGATCCCACATTCATGCTTGGAATATGGAATAGGGGTGATTGGTTGAAAGAGAGATTTGGTTTATCCCAATCTATGGTCGGGTGGTACATGGAAGTCCCTGACTTGGTTCACATTTGCATCTGTTATTATGTGTTGATTCTTATTGAGATTAAAGAGCACAAGTTTTGATTTTATGTACGATTTTATGACTGGTTTTTCATGGTTCTATTACGGTTACATTTATTGTATATTTATCATAATATGATGTGCTCTAGTTATGGATCCATTCCATGGTTTGATGGAGTCTTAATTATCTTGTATGAATGCATGAGCTAATGTGTGTTATTTAAGCTAGCAATAGAGGGAATCAAGCCTTTTTGGTGGTTCATTGATGAACTTAATGAATTTATGCATTCATGACCTACAGGTCTCTTGTCTACCAAGTGCTTGTCCAAATGATTTTCATGTATTTGATAAGTTTGAGTAGGAATAAGGGCATTAATAGTAAATGAAGACTCCTATAGGCTAAATACAGAGTTCTAGAAGATTCTGGGAAGTTTCCCTAGAGCTAGCCCTGAAAATATGGAACAAAGATTCATTGAGGTATGATTTTGATTATGTCTTCTATATGGTTTATCTAACATTGTATGTTTACAAGAAATAGAAGGCCAAAATATGAAGAACATGATGGTGGATTACATTTCACATGACTCCCCATACAAAACTGAAGTGAAATCAGTGGAATGGGAGAAGTCATTTGAGCAGCAAAGAGATGATTATTCTCCTAATCTAGCAGATACACTGAGGAGTCTGAGGGTAGAGATTAGAAGTTTAAAAGCAGATAAAAATAGGTTGATTAAGGCACAAGAAATACTTGCAAAGGCTCATGAAAAGCAAGATGGATTCAATGAAATGATTCTTCAAATCCTTTTAGACTTACAAAAGCAAGGACAACCAGGAATCGTTAATGGAGATAGGTAGGAGGAGAAGACTAATGGGGCGGATGGAAGTAGGTCTCAGAGAAGGTACAGGATGGATAGATATGATATAGTGAAGAGTGACAGATTCTTGGATACACCTGAGAAGAGGACTCGTACGCATGGGTTTTATTCTAGCTCTTCTTCTAGGAGACATCATCACCATCACCACCACCATCATAGGAAGAGCAAGTATTTGCCAGAGGATTTCGAGAAATCCAAGCCTCCTACTTTTGACGGGGAAATGAAGAAATCAAAAGAGGTAGAAGCACAATTTCTTGGGATGAGGAAATTATTTATATTGTATAATTACTCAAAGAACATGAAAGCTAAGATAGCCACCTTCAGCCTCAAAGGAAAAGCAAGTATCTAGTGGGAGGATATCATGAATTTCAAAGGCATCATAGAAGAGATCCTGACTTGGGATGAGTTTGAAATAATCTTCATGAACAAGTACATGTCTCAGAGGTATTATGATGAAAAGGCCAGGGAATTCTATGAGCTCGGGATGGGTTTTATGACAAATGAAGTGTATACAACCAAATTTCCATATTTGTTTAGGTATGTGCCCTATCTCAAGGATGAGAAAGAAAATATCCAAAGATCCATTAGTGGATTTCCATTGTCATTTAAAGATTAGATTGAGTTTGATGAGCCTCTAGCCTTGGAGGAAGCTATCGGGAAGTTAAAGCATTGTTGTGAGCAGTCAAAGTGCAAGCCTAAGTTCAATCATGACTGGAAAGGTAATAAGAAGACTAAAGTAAAATGGCCCAAGAAGCGAGCAATATCTCAAGATACAGGTGAGAAGGAAAATCTAGCCCCTCATAATAATTTTAATGCAACCGAGAAAGGACATGGGTCTCAAACTAGAGAGAAGTAGAATAAAGGCGATGGCAAGGAACCGTTGAAGTGTTGGATTTGTGGTAAAGACCATCGCAAGAAGGATTGTCCATTGTGTCAAGGTGGTAGGCCATAGATCCACAATGCTCAGGAGGCGTAGGAAGTTGGGGATGTTGGTCAGAGTATTTCCTGGATCTATGCAGCACTTGATAATAGGCAGGCAGACCATTAAGCATCTATTATTGAGATGGAAGGTAAGCTTCATGATCAAGTTGTTTCCATTTTTATTGATCTTGGATCTAATTATATTTATGTTAGTTTGGACCTAGTGTATCAAAGTCATTAGAATAAATAAGTGCATGCATAATCTTGGCTGGTGCAATTAGCTACAGGGACCAAGATAATAGTTCACCACTGGGTGAGATTTTTTGCAATTGAGCTTAATGTTATGCCTACAACAACACACCTAAATGTGTTTCCTTTGGGTGCATGTAGCATTCTTTTGGGACTGGATTGGTTATTTACTCACAAGACCAAGGTGGATTGTTATGAGAAGGCCATTGAGTGACCAGATGATGATGGTGAAAAGAGAATATTTTAGGGAAAGAAGAAGCCTACATCAGTAAGAATGGATAAAACTATGCAAGCTAGGTGCAACTACAGGAAAGAGTGTGTATTGTTTGCAGTTCATGTTTCCAGTGACAAAAGGTAAGGAAGATGAATTCCTAAGAAAGTATCTTGTCTTGCAGTAGTTTTAGGATGTGTTTCCTTTAGAGATTCCAAATTTTCCTCCTCATAAACAGGTGGATTTCTCTATTGAGTTGGTACTAGACGAAGCACGAGCATCTAAGGCACCATACAGGATGAGCACTCTAGAGTTGGTGTAATTGAAGTTACAGCTTAAAGAGAAGTTTGATAAGGTATACATAAGGATTAGTGTGTCTCCATGGGGTGAACCAATGTTGTTTGTAAAGAAGAAGGATGGTAATATCAAATTGTGCATTGATTACAGGAAACTGAACAAGGTGACTATCAAGAACAGATACCCATCACTGAGGACTGATGATTTATTTGACCAGCTAAAGGAAGCAAAAATATTTTCAAAGGTTAATCTAAGATCAAGATATCATCAAGGGCGCATCAAAGAAGAAGACATATACAAGACTGCATTCCATACAAGGTATGGGCACTATGAGTTTGTGGTGGCTCCTTTTGGTCATACCAATGTTCCAGCCACCTTCATGTGTTTGATGAGCAATGCATTATGCCCTTATCTAGATAATTTTGTGATATCCTTTATTGATGATATATTGTTATATTTTAAGAATGAGGAGGAGCATGTAGAACACTTGGAAGAATTGTTTAGATTATTGAGAGAGCATCAATTGTATGCCAAGCTCAACAAGTGCAATTTCCTTTAGTCTCGAATTCATTACTGTAGACATATTATTTCCAAGGAAGGGATAGTAATGCATTCGGAAAATATTAAGGCTATCATGGAGTGGACAACTCTGAAGAATGTGGATGAGGTCAGATCATTCATGGGAGTAGAAATTATTACAACAGGTTCATCGGGAACTTCTCCAAGATAGGATATCTTATCACCTCTTTGTAGGGAAAAGGGAGCGAGTTTTAATTGACTACTAAGTGTGCAACTAGATTTGATCAGTTGAAGCATTTTCTTACCAACGCTCTGGTTTTGAAGATTGCAAATCTTGATAAGGAGTTTGTGGCTTGCACAAATTCTTGTAAAGAAGGAATTGGTGGAGTCCTGATGCAAGAAGGATAAGCGATTTACTATGAATCAAGGAAGTTGATTGAGCACGATAAAAATTATGTGACTCATGATCTTGAGTTGGCAGATATCATTCATGTATTAAAAATGTGGAGGCATTATCTCCTTGGCAAGAGTTTCATCTTGATGAGTGATCATAGTGGACTAAGGTATTTGCTTGACCAACCCATTTTGAATGTAAGACAAGCTATATGGTTGGCTACTCTCTATGAGTTTGATTTTGAGATTAGGTACATCAAGGGCAAGGATAATCGGGTTGCGGATGCTCTCAGTAGGAGAGTGTTGGTGAATCATATTTCAACTATGAGCTCTTATGGGAAAGATTTACAGGAGCGTATCTTAAAGGCAAGGCAACACGATGAGAAGTACCAGCAGTTGAAGTAGAGATTACAATAGCAGGGTGAGAGTGATCAGGATGAGGAGTATCGCCTCACAACATATGGCTTGGTTAGATTCAGGAGCAGAATCTATGTGTGAAATAACAGCGAGTTGAAGAAGCTAATCTAGAGAGAGTTTCATGTCAAGCCATATTCAGGCCACCTAGGATACCAAAAGAATTTGATAGTTGTTAAGAAGTTCTACTATTGGCCGAATCTTAAGAAAGAGGTGGCTGATTTTTTTTTGCTAAGTGCTTGGACTATCAACAGGAGAAAGTTGAATGCAAGCATCCAACTGGTTTATTGTAGCCTATTCTGATTCTGGAATGGAAATGGGAGGTCATTTCTATGGAATTCATTAGAGGTTTGCCTAGGACAGTAGCTCACTTCATTGCAGTGAAGTCTATTAATTCATCTAGTCAAGTAGCTCAGATCTTCATCAGGGAGATAGTGAGGTTGCATGGAGTTCCCAAGAATATTATATCATATAGAGATGCCAATTTCACTTCCAGGTTTTGGAAGGAGTTATTTGTAGGCTTGGGGACATATTTGTTTCCAACTTGAGAGGAAAACCCAAACAAATTCTTCTTCTTATAGAGACTTCAAAGTATGAATACCAAGACCAAAACCCTTAACTTATTTAACCTCTCCAAGACCAAGTTACAAGGATTCTTAGTTTGACCTCTTCTTCCTTGAGTCAATGATGGTCAAACTACTTGCTTCTCCCTCCTTCTTAGCTATCCTTTAGATTTCGACTTCCTACAATCCTCGACCTCTTCAAAAACCCTAATTGCAACACTTGTAATGGATGTTTCCCAATTTTTGTTCCTCGTTTTCCCTTCGCTTGGATGGAGAGACCTCCTTCTCTAACTCGGCTTGATAAATATTGTGTATTCTCCCTTGATTCAGCTTCTAGGATGACCTAGCTAGCCTTAACCCTTCTTTGCAGTAGATGTACTCTATTTCCTTCACACATGTGAGGCCAATACAATAATCCTTGACATCTCTCAATGGGGAGTCTCTAGCCTCTATATAGGCTTCATACATACAATACCCTCGGTCATTACCATGGGTCTCTCAATACCATATATCTAATACAATGGGATTATTACACTATTCCCTTATTCCCTTGGGTACCTCCCTTTGTATCCCATACACCATAATATCCCCCCTAGGTATACTAAATTCCACCCCCCTTAAACATGTTTCATCCCCGAAACATAAGAAGAACACAAATAATAAGATCTACTCAAAAGAGTAGTCCACTGGTACCGTGCATGTGCATCTAGCCATCCCCAGATAGGTGATTACTCAATCTAGCTGGTGCCTTGCTCACTTGAGATGGGAGTTGCTCCTAGCGGTTCCTCTATGTTGATGTGTTGTGGTTGGAACTTCGCACCTCTCTCTCTGTCATGTGGGGGTTGTTGTCCTTGTTGCTAATTTGTTGCCATCCTGTTGGTTGTTTTCTTGTTGGGTGATGTGGGTGGTTATATGTTTAATTTTTAACCAATGATGTATCTTTCTTTAATTCACCACCTAATGGAGCCTAATGGGTACCTGGTAAATGTTGTGGCGCCTGCAATTTTTTCTTATCTTCCAGTATTACTTCAACCACAGACTCCTCATCTGATGTATCAGTACCTGTAACATTTTCTGCTTCAACCTCCTTGGACTCTACCTGTTTATTGATGGAAATGTCCTGTAATGTAATTTTCTTCTTTTTATACGAGATCTTCAGGAATTTCTTCTGCACATTAATATTGATAGTACCAGCAGATTCCATCCAATGGTATCCCAAAACAAAATCCACATTAGCCATATCTGAAGCATGAAAATCTGAATGCAATACATACTTCTCCGTAACAATATTAAAATATTTATAAACTTGAACATCCTCATTTTCAATATGTGCATTTTCAATGTGTTTTGTTGGAATTTGCAATTTTTTTTCCAAATTAACCTTTATAAAATTTTGCTTGCAACTAGGATTTATAGATATAATGATATTCTCCTTCTAAATACATCCATGAACTTGTAATAAGGAGATACCAATAGAAAATAACCCCACATGTTTCTCATTATCTTGTTTTCTAGCATGAGACCATTTGTCTAAAAGGTATTTTTCAAATTCTTCATCAAGAAGGCTTAAAAACTTCTTACTGTCAAGTGAGCTCCACCATATGGGAGCCTCATCTTTAAAAAGAGGCCATGTTAAATATTTCCAAAATGTTGACCATAATGACTTTTGTCTTTTTATGAATTCTTCAATAGTAGGACCATTATCTTTCCTTGAACCTTGCTAGAAGCCATGAAGAGGGTTTTGAAAAAGTCACTTACTTTGGTGAAAATTTAAAATGGACACAACTCAAACAATATGACTCAAAATCATTATTATAACATGTTTTTGGAAATGGAATGACCATTCTACATCTTCCCTGATCCAGGTGGATGTTGGTGGCCACCCAGATATCCCACTTGGACGCCCACAACTGTCTCTTTCATTTTTTCAATTTCCGTAATTGCAGCAAAATTTACTATTTTTAACAGTTTTTCGGGTCCTAAACTTCCAAAGCCAGCGATTTTTCTGTCAAAAAATCGTCTTTTCCATTGTATTCCTCGGAGAGATCTTTCCAACGGGCTATCATGCGTGTCAAACGGAGATAATATGACCAATTCGCGACCCCGGGAAGTTGGCTGTCCAGCTCACCCCAACAGGACCCACAAACTCTTGGTGTTACATCTCCTCGGGTTAGGTTTTTGGTTGTTTAGGGTTTTCTCTTATTGTTCAATAATAAAAAGACCCTAGAGCCTCATGGTAAGACAGTTCAGAGGCATGTAGCCACCACATCTCTTCTCAGAGATAAGCTACCATCGCCCTAGCTGGTTTATTTCCATTTCTGTTTGTAAGCATATTTTAGTATTTTACAGTAATGAAATGAAGTATTATTTTCACTGCATATCTGTCTTTATGGTTATCTCTGTATTTTATTGTGTTCCTGTTTAAATCCGGATCATTCCCATGTGATAGAAATCTCTATCTAGACACTCTAGAAATTCAGATTCACTCTGCAACTGTCCCGCCGTAAAAAATTTCTGAAAAAGAGCTGATTTTAAATCAGCGATATCTCCCTCATCCGGACTCCAATTCGACTGATTGTTTTTCAAATTGGGTAATTTTTTAAGAGGATCTCAGATCTGCTATTAGTTTCTCAAAATTCCCCACAAAAACTGCAAAAATTGACTGGAGATCCACCGTCCACGAATTTTCGTCAGAAAAATTTCTACAACACGGCTGATTTTTAAATCAATGATATCTCCCTCATTCGAACTCCAATTCGGACGATTTGTTTTTGGAATTTGGTTATTTTTTCTAGAAGAATCTAGATCTACAATTTTTTTCTGAAAATTTTGCACCAGAAGTTTCATATATGATCTACAAACTCGTCGCCTGAAAAATTCCTACAACAAATAAAAATAAAAATCTCTCAGCTTTGCGCAAGAAAGTAATTTGATACCACTTGTAATAGATCTTACCTGCAAATATATGAAAATAGAAATATGCCTAGAAATAACAAGAGAGAAATAGATAAACTTCTGATCGTTATTAATATCAAACCCTTGAGGTAGGGTAACACCATACAATCACTCCTCAAGGAAGGAGAACAGTCCACAAGCCATATGCTTGCCAATACAATAATCCTTGACATCTCTCAATGGGGAGTCTATAGCCTCTATATAGGCTTCATACATACAATACCCCGGGTCATTACCATGGGTCTCTCAATACCATATATCTAATACAATGGGCTTATTACATTATTCCCTTATTCCCTTGGGTACCTCCCTTTGTACCCCATACCCCATAATATCCCCCCTAGGTATGCTACATCCTTACATTGAAAAGTGATCCATTAGTCCATATCTAGTCTTCCTTCATGCCATGTTTCCTTCTTCATATCATGTTTCCTTAAGGACCTTTCATCCTGCCACATGCTTTTCAGTTGTAGAAGACTTTCATAGTTATTCCCCTAGTAGCCTACATAAGCCCATCCAGACATCATTCAAAAAATAAGAAATGAATATTAAATCAAAATTACCTTTGTGATGGTATTTCATCATGACATATTTCTATTTGCATCAGCATCCGGTATACACATTGACACCTCTTCAAAATATATACTGTCAAGGGTCTCCTTCTTTTCTAGAATTCATCAAAGTCTTCATGGAGATATCATACTCAAATCTTTCAGTTCTTGGATGTTGATCGCCTCTTCTATAGTTACATATTTTCATGGTTTCTTCCTTTCTTTCTTCACACATTTCTTTTCCAAGGACTTCCAATCATAGTTCCTCCAGTTTTCATCAACCACCTCATATTACATATGAGGACTTCATCTAGTCAATCTGTGACTCGTTCCTTCCTGCATCCTTTCAAAGGAAGAGACCCTTCCTTTTTTATCATGATCTCAAGGTAAAGCATTCATTCATGTTACCTACATCCATAAAACATGTCTCTATTTCAAATACAAGCATACATACCTCATTTTTCTTTTAAGTCATCTAGACTCCCTTCAACAACTTCCTTGGTTGAAAGACCTTCAATTCCTTGATCTTCTTCACTTCTTTTGACATCATTCCACCATCCCATGAATTCCCATAAAATGGAATTCTTGATGAAACACATGTTTCCTTTTAGTCGGTGAACCTTCCAATGAATATTCCAATAGAGGTTCTTGAGTATCCTCATTTAGCAAATGTTTTCCTTTTGATTGATGTATGATGTGCTTTGTACTATATGACTTTTTCCTTTTCTCATAAGTAATATCTATGCTTCTATTGAGGTTACCAAGAGTTATATCCTTCCAAAGATGATTGCCATAGACTTCTATCTTTCATGATGATTTCATGAGCTCCTTCTTTCAAGGCACCTATGATGCCATGATGCATCCTATCATTCTCCTTAGAGACTCATGATGGCCATATCTTACAACATAAAACTTGAAAAATAGAAACTTGAAAAGAACTAGGTGAGGAAAACTACCTCAATCATAGTAGAGATATTTTACTTCCTCTTTCTTGGACTCCTTTTAAGCTTCCTCCATTTTTTCGGTGATATGGGCTTCTTCTCTACCTATTTTGTTATTGTCCTTCTTGAGCTTAGGACAATCACTCTTGTAATTACTATATTCTTGACATCAATAGCATTGAATCTTAGCCATGTTCATCTTTTTTTTCTGAGGACCAAATTTACCAAACTTTCCTTTTCTCTTTACTATAGTAGCATATGCTTGATTTTTCTCACTTAATCCTACATCATTTTTGCCTTCAACCTAGTTTCTTCAATCTTTCATAGTGACCATAGATCCTAGAAAGGAGTAGCTTATTTCTTCCTATAAATTCTTTAAGTTACCCCACTCCTATGGTAGTGCATTTAGTACTATGGTGGTCATCTCCTTGTCAAACATTATTTCAATAGCCCTATCAATGAACGAACTTTGTATAGTGTACTGGGATGTGATGAATGTTTTCTCCATTTCAACATCTTCTGCCCCCTATTGTCCTCTAAGCTTCTAATCAAATTGTTTCCATGATTCATCCAGCTGATTCTTGAAGGGAGATTCATCTGTATGTGCTTCTGTGGATATATATTCCACTTCAATCTCCTTGTAAAAATTTTCTAATTTCTTTATAAAATCCTTTTCTTCACTCTTCTCTGAATTGTGCTCTGAGTTTTTCTCTGATTTTTGATCCGAGCCCTGTTCTGAATTATGCTCTGAACCTTGTTCTGATTTGTGCCCTGAAGTCTATTCTGAAGCCCTATTCTGAATTCTGCTCTAAACTATTCTCGGAACCTTGTTTTGAAACCTTTTCTGACTCTTGGTATGAGCCCTGCTCCTCTTGGATAATCTGTTGAGGGATCCTCAACAGATCCAAAGGGACAATTTGCAGTATTTTTCTTTTGTATTGTTGGAATTGGGCTAGTCTTTATGGATCCAGTCTTAATGTAGCCAATTGTTGTACTTGTGAAAATAGTTCAACAAACTCAAATAGGTCGTCATAATTGTCATCCTCATGATTGTACTATATAATTTTCATTTGGGAAGTGACGTTCTATGTAACTTTGTTAGGGTCGAAATGTATGCCAGGAATGGTGGCAAGTTTCAAGCATGAAATATCATTGATTTCAAGCATGGAATGCTTGAAATCTTGTAGTGCATAAACACCGCATTGGAGGGGGAATGAAGTCCAAACAGACTTCTTGGACTCGTTTAGGGTCTTGGTTAGCCCATCCCCTACAGTTTGATAGGCAATGTCCCTAGCAAGTAGTTTATCCAAGATATACAATGGGAGAACATGGGGAGGTGATAGGCTTCCATATACTCCAACATAAGTAAAAATCTCTTCTCCAAACCACCTACCTATTGGTATGAAATCAATTTTGGCCTCATCAGACAATCTTGGGGCCCTTTTGTCAAAGATGGCATGGTGGATGGGTAGCATAACTCCTTGGAAAATTTTATAGAAATGGGGGTGGAGATTGGATTCCCACAAGATTTTATGGTATATATGGATGGGAGTGGGATATTGAAGGGACAATTTCCACCTATGGTTGGAAACTGGTAGTGAAATAGACTGCATCCATAATGTATGCACTCATGAAAATGGTGGAACTACTCTGGTAGATACATACCGATGTTGTCTAAAATCTCGGATTTGGAAGGAAATATTATTAGACATGATAGTGCCCCAATCCATTATAAAACAATTAACTGATGCATAAATTAGGGGAACCCATTCAACTGAGAACTTAGCTGTCTTGGCATGCCCAAACAGCCTACACATCATAGTTGCAATATAAGAATAGGGAGCGGCGAGAGAGGATATAGAATACATGCCCAATTTCTCATGCTTATGTTTGTTCAGGTAGGACCTCCATTGTTTGATTGGGTCTGATGGCACATCATTCTCGCTTGAGAATTGCTCAAGGAAGGCTTTGTCATACACCTTCTGTGGGTTAGGTACATGATGCATTTTCTTCAAGTCTTCAGCCGTAAAGGATCCGATAACTATTTTTCTTGAAGTCTAGAATGTCTGATCAACAATGTCAATATTATCAATTATCCATTTTATCATATCAGTATAAGGCATAATCTTGGGTCTAGAAACAATTCTATGAACAAAAGAGCTTGCAAATTCATAGTGGGAGGCTTCAGAAGAGGAAGGAGTGTTTTTTATTGCCACTCTTTGGATTATCTTAGGACCCTCATTTTCTAGAAATTGGTACATGGATTCCCAAGAGGAGGTTCCGCTGTCGATTGTGCATGTAGTATCTAAGAAAGTGGAGGCAATTCTATTACATCAGGAGCAAAAGATTGTGAAGTCTCCATGGTTTTCTTTCCTTTTTTCGACTTAGTCATCCTGTCACACTATTCTTTCTCGGGCTAAGCCTGCAAATTGGAAACAGAGAGGAATGAAGAGTAATAGGTGTGAAATGCGAAATAATTTGAACACACAAGGCTTTGAAATGACAAGAAGCATAGTTTAAATGTGAAACAATCTGTACAGGCCATCAAATCACCTTGGGATTTTAAATCATAAATACCATTAGAATTCTTAAATAACTGAAATCATGGCTTCACGTGGTTATTTATAATCCCATTAATATATCAAATCGTAAAAGCCTTTCAAACGACATATAAAACCTATTTACATGTGCTTTGTTGATATGCGATAGCGATATTGATATATTCATTCATTTAGTATGGGAGATGTGTGATGCAATGATCGCATTATCACAACCAGAGGTTTCGGGGGTAGAGGAGAATGGATATGGCCAAAGGATTTCTGCAAGTGCGAAATCGCGAGAAATGACGTGGCATTATAGAGGGCCCGACTGAATATTAACAAGTGAGGATTTTCCTTTTAGTTGTTCAGTCTTACGATTTTATTAAAGCGCGTCTGTTAAGAAATAACGTTATCTCAATCGGAGGATTGAGGTTGAAAGGAGCGGCGAGCCTTTTTCTTGTTTGTGATTTAGCCAGATGTGAGATGTTTATAGACTGCATTCATTCTTTTATCGGTTCTGGATAGTTTATTGTATTTCTCAATCTGAATGGTTCTCGGGCTTTTTCATATATTGTTTTCATTATAGAATTTCCATGCGAACAAGTTTTGATGTAAAGTATTTTTCTTCAATAATTAAGCCTTTAGAGTTTTGAATACATTTGGTTTTCGGGGGCTATTCTTTATCACATCACAAGTTTCAAAAGGATAAAACAAGGCATTTTTCATTAAGACTTGTGAAATGCGATATGGTCCGGATTTCTTTAAGGTAGGCTTATTCAAAGATTTTAAGCCTAATGATTTTGGATTTGTTTATTCAAAAATTCAAATTTTCCTTTAAAACCCTAAACTATACTATATTCCTATCTTTTTTAAATTTTAAAGGGTCCCCATTTAGTTATATAATAATTTCCTAAGAGATTTATATATAACTAAATGGGGGGGTTGTTGCCTAGCACAATAGGGGGGAACCAAGAAACCATTATGGATGCAACAAGTATGGAGGAACCTTCCAATCATCCCAACAAAGTTAAATTCCTTTGTAAGTTATGTAAGGGTGAACACCTTCTTAGAGATTGTATAGGTCTTCCCAAGGTATTAGAAGTGTGGTCCATAGGTTCACATCAACCTTTGTGGTTAGCTTCCAAAGATCATGTCAATGATAAACCATCGACTAATGATCATAAGGTTCATAGAGATAAGGTTAAAGTTAAGTTTCCCTATAGGTTATGTGAAAGGAATCATTCAATTCACCTCTTTCCTTATATGGAAGAAGCCTCAAAAGTGTTGGACAACCTTACAGTTTCTTAGCCTCGTCTGCTGGCTGGTTATCGAAAATATTCTCCCAATTCTCCACTAGTTAATGAAGAGATTAATCAAAATACATCTCCAATCAATCCCACTCTCTCTAAATGTGAATCCCATGAGTCTGTTTGTGACCAAAAATCGGTTGAGAAAATGGTTGACTCGATTCCACCTTCATTTGATCGTACCTTTTCTATAGAGAGTGAACTCCATACCACTCAGGTTCTTCTTGTTTCTTCAGATTCCATTGGATTGGGGGAAATCCTCCTATTCCAATGGCATAGGGGGGGAAATTCTCCCGTTCCCACAGCACAGGGGATAAATTCTCCCATTCCCCCTCCAAGGAGTATGGTCACTTCCTTTGATTGGAGTTGACTGGAAGGACACTGTCTTCCTCCTTACATGCCCTTCTAGATCATAGTACAGGCTTATAATATGCTCGTACATGGCACATTCATAAATGAAGGCCCGTCTTCTAGTATTTCATCCTCAACTGTTTGGCAAGATTTAGGTTCTCTACAACTGGTGCATGTTATCCAACTTTGTTGGCTTTTAACAAAGGAACCAGTCAACCATTAGGGATCCTTCATCAGTTTCCTATTACTTTGGGAGGAAAGTTTATCTATAAAGATGTGATGGTACTCCAAGGCCCTTTGGATTTTAATTTACTCCTTGGGCATGATTATGTTTACGACATGGGAGCTCTTGTCTCTTCACTATTTCAAGTGATGTGTTTTCCACATGAAGGAAAAGTCATGACCATTGACCAGCTTTCGTTCGCTGATCCTAATTTGACTCCCAATCAACTAGATTCCTTAAATGGTAATTATATGCAAGTGGTATCTCCCCCGCACAGATTAATTATGTGGAAACATGTTCCATGCCCACATCTACTGATGATATAGTAGGTGATGTAGTGCATCATGTATTGGGAGCATTGGAGCCTAATCTTTCATTTGGATCCCTTTATATGTATCCCTTATATAGAATTGTTCTCCCATCTAATGAGAACCTATTGGAAACCATGGCCTTTCGTAGGTCATGATCAAGATCCCGGAGCAGAGTTCCTTGTCTTGTGTCAAGCTCCTTAAAAAATGAAACAAGGTCCTTGGAGAATAGTTATTTTCCTATGTCAAGCTCATTAAAAAATGAAACGGATTCCCCTTCAATTCAAGTCTTTGATTAGACCTTGTAAATTCCTAGTCGATTCTTTCACTTGATCTCGTAAATGAACCTTCATTACATCCACCTATTAGTAACCAGTACTCTACTTAGGTGAATGAAATGAAGCTTGGGATGAATATGCCTAGAATTGAGTCATTATACCGGCGACATGCAAACTTATTTCAAGCATAGTTTTTCTTTGTTTCAATCTTGTGTAAAAATGAAACATTCTAATCCTATCTCTCATGATTGTCATTTTTATCAGCCTGTTTCTGCCAGATGAGCCTTGGTTTTCTCATTCCATTGTCACCATCTACTTGGCCGATCATACGCTTTCACTTGGTTTTCTTACCATTTCCTTAGGAACTGTTGTGATGAGTGGCCTTATTAGCCAACCTCTTGACCTCTACGCATTTTGAGTAGTTCCATCATGACCAGAACTAGTTGCTACCCTTTATACCACTCGTTCCTCTAGGAGAAGTCCTCTTTCAGCTCTTTTCAGACTCCCTAAATATGAAAATATTGTCGAGCACTTGTATTTTCGAACTCGTTAAAGTAATTGAAAAGACGTCTACTCAGTATAAGTTAAACCCTTTTCTGGACTAAGTTAGACTATCTACGAAAGGGAACACCTTAGTCGAACATGGCTAAGAGGTTCTCCTTAGTATTGTTTTTTACCTTTTTGGACTCAAGAGACTATCTACGAAAAGGAAGCGTTTTTTTTTTGCCTATTTTTCAAACTCTCTAAACATGAAAAAGGAATTTAGTTAGACCTTCGCTAGACTTGTAAAAACATCAAAAAACGACAGACTCGTCAAACATGATGGGACCGAACCATTCCTTCTCAGGGTTTGTTAAACATACACAGAGGGATTCATCCAAACGGTGAACTTACAGATCAAACATATGTTATCCTCCTTAGGCTTGTTAAAAATAAAGAGGTATTGATAATCAATAGTTGGGGAAATTTGGAAAATGGGATGCTCTACCTATTATGGCAGCAAGTCACTCTTAAACATGACACTCTTCCACTTCATCTCCGTGGTTTTTGGATTGGGAAATATGCTTGTGTTTTGGTTCATCACACCATTTTAGAGCCTCCACTTTTTGTTTTGGGTCAATGCTTCCATCTCCATTCAGTGTCGTTGATGTGTTCAAGAGAAGTGATTCAATTGATATCTGCTACGATACTCTTAAGACTGCATTCTGTGTCTGTTGTTCCCGAACTAGTTCCACATCGATGTCATTATGTCTCAAATCATGATACATGTTTCATGTCGTTGATGGGGGAGACATCAAGGCCCTCCTCCGACGGGTCACTTCTTGTCGACATTAGCTCATTATCCAAGAATTTGACTTAGAAACTCTTCCTTCAATACCTTGGGACTTGCATGCATCAATGGCAAGTTTCCTCGCTTAGCGACTGGTTTTCATCATTGGCCTTCAACCGACAGATTTTGTGTGGTGTTTGACTTCAACTCATTCATTCACACCATACATATTGTACTATTGTACCTTGAGAGCCATTAATATCATCGGTGGTTTCTGTCACATCTGTTAACTACTTACATGATTGGCCAGTAATTAGACGATGTCTGTCATGTTTGACTTCAACTCCTTTATTCGCATGGTTAGACTCGTACATTAGATGATCAAGTGAATGAGATAGAACACCCCAGATCTAGTTCCATCCATATGAGTTGCGATTTTAGGACTAATGCAAGATTACAAAGCATGATGGTTATGATCACATAGACAATCATCCAATTATGGATGCACACTTCATCATTAGTGGACACAACTTCTTGATCATTGTACAGGTAATGTTAGCTTATGTGTTGAGTATGGGTATGCCTCCCTCAACAAAGATATCAATATGAAAATGTATTATAACTGAAGATGATCCATCCAGTTGTTCTTGATCCAAACTTGTCACAAGGTTAAGCACTTCAGTCATCAGTTGCCATTTCTGACTTTGCAATTTAGGGGGTAATCTGTTATAGGCCATTTTGTTGCATTTGGTCAATAGGCCTACAAACTGGATCAATAAACATCCATGAACACCTTGTCATCATCCTTACACAAAGCCCTAAGCATGACTCTCTCAAATCCTTGAGTTTTGTACCTTGATTGCTTCATTTCAGTGTTTTTAAGGCCCAACACACCCTGACCCTTTAGGGATTTGCATTCAACAACAGGTTGCTCAGTTCTACACCTGCTCTAATCAATAGCAGGTTGTCCCTTGTTGGGGGTGTGTTGATTCTAGAAATTCAGGAAAAATAAAAAGAATCCTGAATCTTCCTCTTCCATAAGATTACAGGAGTTGTTACAACCATTTATCTTGGATAAGAACTTCAAATCCTATCTGATCCTACCTTGGATATTTCACCACTTATCCATTGAGCTCATCTTCCCATCAAGAGAGGATCTCAAGCCTAGATTGGTAAATGGATAATAATTCCTAAATTACCATCCTCTTCTATATATTTACTGTCATCCACAAGATAGAGATTGGCTTTTGGAGACTAATCATACCCTTATGTTGTTGCTTTGATTATAAGAGAGTTATCATTTCTATGGATTAGGGTGACATTGAGGTGTGCCTTGTGACAAGGAAGGAAAAGACATCTTGGGGAGATCTATACAAGATTAGTTTCCACTTTTGGTTGTAAACTCTCTCCCTTTCATATTAATACAAAGAGTATATTATTTTCCTATATGTGTTATGTTATGTTTACATTCATATATTTCAGTATTATGTTGATCCATTGAATAGAGTTATTGGATAATGCTACATAGATATCATAGATCTTTGTGTTGTGTTGATTATTTGTGCAGGTTCTAATTATAGTGATTAGAGCTACGGTTGGAGCTTACAAGCCAAGAGGATAGAGCGGCTTGTGACTAATCACAAGTAAGCATATTTTCATTCTCCAATTTCTCTAAGGAGAACTTTATAGTCTTTTCTTTATATTGTTCTAGATCGGGCCATTAGGTCAAAGGAATATACTTTTGTGCGCAGTCGTAGATTCTGTATAACAAGAAGGAAGTGAGGGATATGGATGAAACGTGTGTGAATGAGCTGGAAAAGTTAGTTGCTACATTCAACTCCAATTTTGAACAGAGGACGAAAGCAGGGCTGCCTAGCTTTTGGGATTTGCAAGGACAACTGCTACTATGGGAGTAGTATGAGCAATTGTTATTTGAGGCCAAGATCAAGGTGGACTCATCATAGGAGAAGACTTCCACCCTCAAGGGTGGCACCATAGTGAACTATATGCAGAGATACTTCCAGATGTTGTGGTTTGTGAAGACCTTGTTCGTGGCAAGGTGAAATTACACCGAGATCACAAATTTAAGATGGCCTATAGTACCCTTATTCACACTCTCGTACCAGACCCAGTTCTATGGAAATGATGTAACCAACCGGTTAACCCATTGTGAGTCCAAGTAGTGAATCATGGTTCCACTTCGAAGGATCAAGCGAGCCAACGTTGAATATATTTTCTAGTTGAGAATCATGATATATCTCTTCCATTTTGGAATTTTGTAAATATTTTTTTTCAAGAAAGAATCAAGTTGTTATGTAATGATTAGAACGGCTAGGCCTTTCGCACGCTCACACAGTTGATTAGTTTAGACAATTGTCACATTAGGAGATATTTTGTAACTATTTTTTTTAGGACTCTCCCTATAAAAGGGAAGAGGAACTCATTTGTAAGGGTTCAATTTTCATGCTAAGAGGCTGCAATATTCTACAAGTTTTGCAAGTTATGAGGTGTTATGATATGTATGTTGTTCTAAAAGATTAATTAAGAATATTTTTGTGATTCCAAGCACTGATATGTGGAGTATGTGTTTCTCTCTTTACAAATTTCATATTTGTTTCTTTCCTCTTAGAAACCATGCAATTGTAGTTGTTGGAACTCAATATTGTATGACAAATTTATCTATGTCATGTTATGGAAAATGGTACATGTAGGTGTAAGATTGAAAGCCTTAAAATGCACTTTATGGTTTCTAATTTCATTTCCTTTGTCTATGCATTATTTTGTTGAAGTTTAGTGCACAAGATTCTATCTCTAGCCCTCTGCACCATATTTCCTTCTATTATCTCTTCCCTCACCTATATTACAACAACCAAAGAAGCTTCACTATTTTTGTGTAGGCCACCATAACGGAACTTTAATTTTTTGGAATTAAATATTGTCATTGTATGTAATGTGGTTGGACTCTGAGTACGACTATTGAACCAGATTTAAATCTTTTTATATTTAACTCTTAAGTAACAATGATTCATCTTCAAGAGACTTTAAGATGTCCTAGGCACTGACCCTTCTCCTCAAACCAAGGATTTTCTTTAGCAACGACAACACCCCCAAGGGGGAGGGGTTTGTAACAACCCCGAGTTGATTTTCCATGTAAATGGAAGGACATTATACAGGCAAAAATAAAACCAAGGTCATGGAACACATATTCTAAGTTGAATGAAGGGAAAAGCATTAAAGTGGGTATCATTTGTGGTTAATTATTGGCTATGTAAATTGGCATTAGCATTGGAAGAGGCAAAAGGAAAAAGACAATAAATGGTAATTAATTTAAGAATAAAGGAAAATAGGAGAAAAGGAAGATGAAGAGACAGAATATTAAGGCGAGGGAAATTAGAGAGAAAATAAAGGAAAAGGAAAGGAAGAGACACCAGACATCAATGATAAAAAGGCATCTGAGAAACAATTGACAACTTTTGTCCTTTATGCACCTAATTTTCCTTTTAATTATTAATTAATTTTTAATTTTTTAATAATGCTTTTAAATATAATTGCTTTATATATTTTTATTTAGACATTTAAATTTTTTCATATATTATAAGGTCATGTATTTATCTAAATTCTAACTAACTCATATTTTTATTAATATTTCTTGAATACCCTCGATAATATTTTATTTATTTCTATAGATGCTAGTCCTTAATCTTACTAATTAAACTAATATAATAATTTTGACCTCGGTCCTATTGTCAAACTAGCCGTTGGTCTAGTTAGTTGTTGGAGGCTCCGCTCAGACTATTTAGCATGCTACGCTGGATCTGTTTCTTCAACTTTTCCTGACAATGAACCACACTAGTTGGTTCGAAACGCGTCGACAAATGGTACTCCATGTGATGTTCGCTGAAAAATCTCTCACAATCTTGATATGGATCACAGAAGCCTGAACTCTTTAACTTTTGATCAGTTTCAGAAATCATACTCCAAGAAAGAGAGAGAGAAGGAAGAACAAGTAGGGAAGCAAGCAAGAATAGGAAAAGCAAAGAAAAACACGGAATCATAAGGAGAAGACTGGAACAAAAGCTATAGTAGGAAGATTTTGCAGGTAACAACTTGCATGTGTGATTTCCTTGTCGGGATATGAATGCATGGTGCATGTATTTGGTTTACATGATTACTTTGATTTCATTGCCATGCAATTTGCCTTGGTTGATAGTGGTTACAGTCTTGCCTTGCCATTTCTTGGATAGTCATGGTGTGATGGGATTCATCATTGGTTGATCTTTGGATTTCCATAAGATTATGGATCTAGGTGAGGTGGTCTTAGGGAAATCCCAAGGGTTGGGGGTGGAGATGGTTTGTCCAAGAAGCCCTTGATGGGTGGGCGGAGACAGGAAAATTCCTCTAGGTATGGTGAACAAATTCTAAGGCATATAAGATTGTGTTGGTTTGGTGATTTTTGGATTGGTTTAGGTGAAATCACAGTGGTTCAGGGTTGAGGTGGTTTAGCCTCTAGATGCCCAACTTGGTTTTGTTTTGGTTTATCCCATGGGATCCCACATTCATGCCTGGAATATGGAATGGGGGTGATTGGTTGAAAGAGAGATTTGGTTTAGCCCAATCTATGGTCGGGTGGTACATGTAAGTCCCTGACTTGGTTCACATTTGAATATGTTATTATGTGTTGATCCTTATTGAGATTAATGAGGACAAGTTCTGATTTTATGACTGGTTTGTCATGGTTCTATTACGGTTACATGTATTGTATATTTATCATAATATGATGTGCTCTAATTATGGATCAATTCCATGGTTTGATGGACTCTTAATTATCTTGTATGAATGCATGAACTAATGTGTGTTCTTTAAGCTAACAATAGAGGGAATCAAGCCTTTTTGGTGATTCATTGATGAACTTAATGAATTTATGTATTCATGACCTACAGGTCTCTTGTCTACCAAGTGCTTATCTAAATGATTTTCATGTATTTGATATGTTTGAGTAGGAATAAGGCCAATAATAGCAAATGAATACTCATATAGGCTAAATACAGAGTTCTAGAAGATTCTGGGAAGTTGCCCTAAAGCTAGCCTTGAAAATATGGAAAAAAGATTCATTGAGGTGTGATTTTGATTATGTCTTCTATATGGTTTATCTAACATTGTATGTTTACAAGAAATAGAAGGCCAAAATATGAAGAACGGGATGGTGGATTAAATTTCACATGACTCCCCATACAGAACTGAAGTGAAATCAGTGGAATGGGAGAAGTCATTTGAGCAACAAGGAGAGGAATATTCTCCTAATCTAGCAGATACACTGAGGAGTCTGAGGGTAGAGATTAGAAGTTTAAAAGAAGATAAAAATAGGTTTATTGAGGCACGAGAAATACTTGCAAAGGCTCAGGAAAAGCAAGATGAAGTCAATGAAATGATTCTTCAAATCCTTTTAGACTTACAAAAGCAAGGACAACCAGGAATCAGTAATGGAGATAGGTAGGAGGAGAAGACTAATGGGGCGGATGGAAGTAGGTCCCAGAGAAGGTACAAGAAGGATATATATGATATAGTGAATAGTGACAGACTCTTGGATACACCTGAGAAGAGGACTCATACGCATGGGTTTTATTCTATCTCTTCTTCCAGGAGACATCATCACCATCACCATCACCATCATAGGAGGAGCGAATATTTGCCAGAGGATTTCAAGAAATCCAAGCCTCCTACTTTTGATGGGGAAATGAAGAAATCAAAAGAGGTAGAAGCACGGTTTCTTGGGATGAGGAAATTAGTTAGATTGCATAATTACTCAGAGAACATGAAAGCTAAGATAGCCACCTTCGGTCTCAAAGGAAAAGCAAGTATCTAGTGGGAGGATATCAAGAATTTCAAAGGCATCAAAGAAGAGATGTTGACTTGGGATGAGTTTGAAAAACTCTTAATGAAGAAGTACATGTCTGAGAGGTATTATGATGGAAATTCCACGAAATTCTATGAGCTTAGGATGGGTTCTATGACAAATGAAGAGTATACAACCAAATTTCTAGATTTGTTGAGGTATGTGCCCTATCTCAAGGATGAGAAAGAAAATATCCAAACATCCATCAGTGGATTTCCATTGTCATTTAAAGATTAGATTGAGTTTGATGAGCCTCTGGCCTTGGAGGAAGCTATCGGGAAGTTAAAGCATTGTTATGAGCAGTCAAAGCGTAAGCCTAAGTTCAATCATGACTAGAAAGGTAATGAGAAGACTAAAGTAAAATGTCCCAAGAAGCGAGCAATATCTCAAGATACAGGTGAGAAGGAAAATCTAGCCCCTCATAATAATTTTAATGCAACCGAGAAAGGACATGGGTCTCAACCTAGAGAGAAGTAGAATAAAGGCAATGGCAGGGAACCGTTGAGGTGTTGGATTTGTTGTAAAGACCATCGCAAGAAGGATTGTCCATTGTGTCAAGGTGGTAGGCCACAGATCCACAATGCTCAGGAGGCATAGGAAGTTGGGGATGTTGGTCAGAGCATTTCCCGGATCTATGCAGCACTTGATATCAGGCAGGTAAACCATCAAGAATCTATTATTGAGATGGAAGGTAAGCTTCATGATCAAGTTGTTTCCATTTGTATTGATCTTGGATCTAATTATATTTATGTTAGTCTGGACCTGGTGGATCAAAGTTGTTTGAATAAATAAGTGCATGCATAATCTTGGCCAGTGCAGTTAGCTACAGGGACCAAGATAATAGTTCACCATTCAGTGATATTTTTTGCATTTGAGCTTAATGTTATGCCTACCACAACACACTTAAATGTGTTTCCTTTGGGTGCATGTAGCATGCTTTTGGGACTGGATTGGTTATTTACTCACAAGACTAAGGTGGATTGTTATGAGAAGGCCATGGAGTGACCAGATGATGATGGTGAAAAGAGAATATTGTAGGGAAAGAAGAAGCCTACATCAGTAAGAATGGATAAATCTATGCAATCTAGGTGTAACTGCAAGAAAGGGTGTGTATTGTTTGCAGTTCATGTTTCCAATGACAAAAGGGAAGGAAGATGAATTCCTGAGAAAGTATCTTTTCTTGTAGTAGTTTTAGGATGTGTTTCCTACAGAGATTCCAGATTTTCCTCCTCATAAATAGGTGGATTTATCTATTGAGTTGGTACTAGGCGAAGCACGAGCATCTAAGGCACCATACAGGATGAGCACTCTAGAGTTGGTGTAATTGAAGTTACAGCTTAAAGAGATGTTTGATAAGGGATACATAAGGATTAGTGTGTCTCCATGGGGTGAACCAAAGTTGTTTGTAAAGAAGAAGGATGGTAATATCAAATTGTGCATTGATTATAGGAAACTGAACAAGGTGACTATCAAGAACAGATACCCATCACTTAGGACAGATGATTTATTTGACCAGCTGAAGGAAGCAACAATATTTTTAAAGGTTAATCTGAGATCAAGATATCATCAGGTGCGCATCAAAGAAGAATACATATACAAGACTGCATTCCATACAAGGTATTGTCACTATGAGTTTGTGGTGGCTCCTTTTGGTCTTACCAATGTTCCAGCCCTTCATGTGTTTGATGAGCAATGTGTTGCGCCCTTATCTAGATAAGTTTGTGATAGCCTTTATTAATGATATATTGGTATATTCCAAGAATGAGGAGGAGCATGTAGAATAATTGGAAGCATTTTTCACATTGTTGAGAGAGCATCAATTTCAGATTGTTGAGAGAACATCAATTGTATGCCAAGCTCAACAAGTGCAATTTCTTTTAGTCTCAAATTCATTACTGGGGACATATTGTTTCCAAGGAAGGGATACTAATGCATTCGGAAAATATTAAGGCTATCATGGAGTGGACAACTCTGAAGAATGTGGATGAGGTTAGATCATTCATGGGACTAGAAAATTATTACAATAGGTTCATCGGGATCTTCTCCAAGATTGGATATCTTATCACATCTTTGTAGGGAAAAGGGAGGGAGTTTGAATTGACTGCTAAGTGTGCAACTAGATTTGATCAGTTGAAGCATTTTCTTACCAACGCTTTGGTTTTTAAGATTGCAAATATTGATAAGGAGTTTGTGGTTTGCACAAATTCTTGTAAAGAAGGACTTGGTGGAGTCCTGATGTAAGAAGGATAAATGGTTTACTATGAATCAAGGAAGTTGATTGAGCACAATAAAAACTATGTAACTCATGATCTTCAGTTGGCAGATATCATTAATGTATTAAAAATGTGGAGGAATTATCTCCTTGGCAATAGTTTCATCTCGATGAGTTATCATAGTGGACTAAGGTATTTATTTGACCAACCCAATCTAAATGTAAGACAAGCTATATGGTTGGCTACTCTCTATGAGTTTGGTTTTGAGATTAGGTACATCAAGGGCAAGGATAATCAGGTTGCAGATGCTCTCAGTAGGAGAGTTCAACTGTGAGCTCTTATGGGACAAATTTACAAGAGCATATCTTACAGGCAAGGCAACATGATGAGAAGTACCAGCAGTTGAAGTAGAGATTACAATAGCAGGGTGAGAGTGATTAGGATGAGGAGTATCGCCTCACAACATATGGCTTGGTTAAATTCAGGAGCAGAATCTATGTGCCAAATAACAGCGAGTTAAAGAATCTTGTCTAGAGAGAGTTTCATGTCAAGCCATATTTAGGCCACCTAGGATACCAGAAGAATTTGATAGTTGTTAAGAAGTTCTACTATTAGACGAATCTGAAGAAAGAGGTGACTGATTTTTTTTGCTAAGTGCTTGGACTATCAACAGGTGAAAGTCGAATGTAAGTGTCCAACTGGTTTATTGCAGCCTATTCTAATTCCGGAATGCAAATGGGAGTTCATTTCCATGGAATTCATTAGAGGTTTTCCTGGGACAGTAGCTCACTTCATTACAATGAAGTCTATTAATTCAACTAGTGAAGTAGCTCAGATCTTCATCAAGGAGATAGTGAGGTTGCATGGAGTTCCCAAGAAGATTATATCAGATAGAGATGCCAAGTTCACTTCCAAGTTTTGGAAGGAGTTATTTGCAGACTTGGGGACAAATTCGTTTCCAACTTGAGAGGAAAACCCAAACAAATTCTTCTTCTTATAGAGACTTCAATTGATGAATACCAAGACCAAAACCCTTAACCTATTTAACCTCTCCAAGACCAAGTTACAAGGATTCTTAGTTTGACCTCTTCTTCCTTGAGTCAATGATAGTCAAACTGCTTGCTTCTCCCTCCCTCTTAGCTATCCTTTAGATTTCGACTTCCTACAACCCTCAGCCTCTTCAAAAACCCTAATTGTAGCACTTGTAATGGATGTTTCCAAATTTTTGTTCCTCATTTTCCCTTCGCTTGGATGGAGAGACCTCCTTCTCTAACTCGGCTTGATAAATATTGTGTATTCTCCCTTGATTCAGCTTCTAGGATGACCTAGCTAGCCTTAACCCTTCTTTGCAGTAGATGTGCTCTATTTCCTTCACACATGTGAGGCCAATACAATAATCCTTGACATCTCTCAATGGGGAGTATCTAGCCTTTATATAGGCTTCATACATACAATACCCTAGGTCATTACCATGGGTCTCTCAATACCATATATCTAATACAATGGGCTTATTACAATATTCCCTTATTCCCTTGGGTACCTCTCTTTGTACCCCATACCCCATAATACCCCCCCTAGGTATACTACATTCCACCCCCCTTAAACATGTTTCGTCCCTAAAACATAAGAAGAACACAAATAATAATATCTACTCAAAAGAGTAGTCCACTGGACCGTGCAAGTGCATCTAGCCATCCTAGAGATAGGTGATTACTCGATCTAGATGGTGCCTTGCTCACTTGAGATGAAAGTTGATCTTGGCGGTTCCTTTGTGTTGATGTGTTGTGGTTGGATCTTCGCACCTCTCTATCTGTCATGTGGGGGTTGTTGTCCTTGTTGCTAATTCGTTGCCATCCTGTTGGTTGTTTTCTTGCTGGGTGATGTGGGTGGTGATATGTTTAATTTTTAAGCAATGATGTATCTTTCTTTAATTCACCACCTAATGAAACCTAATGGGTATCTGGTACATGTTGTGGCGCTTGTAATTGTTTCTTATCTTCTAGTATTACTTCAACCACGGACTCCTTGTATGATGTATTAGTACCTGAAACATTTTCTGCTTCAACCTCCTTGGACTCTACCTGTTTATTGATGGAAATGTCCTGTAATGTAATTTTATTCTTTTTATACTAGAGCTTCAGGAATTTCTTCTACACATTAATATTGATAGTACCAGCAGATTCCATCCAAGGGTATCCCAAAACAAAATCCACATTAGCCATATCTGAAGCATAAAAATCTGAATGCAATACATACTTCTCCATAATAATATTCAAATAATTATAAACTTGAACATCCTCATTATCAATATGTGCGTTTTCAATGTGTTTCGCTGGAATTTGCAATTTGTTTGCCAAATTAACCTTTCTAAAATTTTCCTTGCAACTAGGATTTATAGATGTAACAATGTTCTCCTTTTGAATACATCCATGAACCTGTAATAAGGAGATACCAATAGAAAATAACCCCACATGTTTCTCATTATCTTGTTTTCTAGCATGAGACCATTTGTCTAAAAGGAATTTTTCAAATTCTTTATCAGGAAGGCTTAACAACTTCTTGCTATCAAGTGAGCTCGGCCATATGGCAACCTCATCTTTAAAAAGAGGCCATGTTAAATATTTCCAAAATGTTGGCCATAATGACTTTTGTCTTTTTATGAATTATTCAATAGTAGGACCATTATCTTTCCTTGTAAAAAAATCCTTGCTAGAAGCGATGAAGAGGGTTTTGAAAAAATCACTTACTTTGGGTAAAATTTAAAATGGACAACACTCAATCAATATGACTCAAAATCCTTATTATAACCTGTTTTTGGAAATGGAACAACCATTCTACATCTTCCCATGTGATAGAAATCTCTATCTAGACACTCTAGAAATTCAGATTCGCTCTACAACTGTCCCGCTGTAAAAAAATTCTGAAAAAAGAGATGATTTTAAATCAGCGATATCTCCCTCATCTAGACTCGGATTCGACTGATTGTTTTTTAAATTGGGTAATTTTTCAAGAGGATCTCAAATTTTCAATTAGTTTCTCAAAATTCCCCACAAAAACTGCAAAAATTGACTGGAGATCCACCGTCCACAAATTTTCATCAGAAAAATTTCTGCAACACAGCTAATTTTTAAATTAGCGATATCTCCCTCATTTGGACTCCGATTCAAACGATTTTTTTTTGGAATTTGGGTATATTTTCTAGAAGAATCTAGATCTACAATTTGTTTCTGCAAATGTTGCACCAAAGTTTCATATCTAATCTGAAAACTCGTCGCCTCAAAAATTCCTACAAAAAATAAAAATAAAAATCTCTCCAATTTGCCCAAGAAAGTACTATGATACCATTTGTAATAGATCTTACCTGCAAATATATGAAAATAGATATATGCCTAGAAATAACAAGAAAGAAATAGATAAACTTCTGATCGTTATTAATATCAAACCCTTGAGGTAGGGTAACACCATACAATCACTCCTCAAGGAAGGAGAACGCTCCACAAGCCATATGCTTGCCAATACAATAATCCTTGACATCTCTTAATGGGGAGTCTATAGCCTCTTAAGCTTCATACATACAATACCATGGGTCTCTCAATACCATATATCTAATACAATGGGCTTATTACATTATTCCCTTATTCCCTTGGGTACCTCCCTTTGTACCCCATACCCCATAATATCCCCCCTAGGTATACTACATCCTTTCATTGGAAAGTGATCCATTAGTCCATATTTGGTCTTCCTTCATGCCATGTTTCCTTCTTCATATCATGATTCCTTAAGGACCTTTCATCTTGCCACATGCTTTTCAGTTGTAGAAGACTTTCATAGTTATTCCCCTAGTAGCCTGCATAAGCCCATCCAGACATCATTCAAAAAATAAGAAATGAAGATTAAATCAAAATTACCTTTGTGATGGTCTTTCATCATGACATACTTTTGTTTGCATCATCATCCGGTATACACATTGACACCTCTTCAAAAGATATATACTGTCAAAGGTCTCTTTCTTTTCTAGAATTCATCAAAGTCTTCATGGAGATATCATACTCAAATCTTTCAGATCTTGGATGTTGATCGCCTCTTCTATAGTTTCATATTTTCATGATTTCTTCCTTTCTTTCTTCACACATTTCTTTTCCAAGGACTTCCAATCATAGTTCCTCCAATTTTCATCAACCACCTCATATTACATATGAGGACATATTATGTTGATTTCATCTAGTCAATGTGTGACTCGTTCCTTCCTGCATCCTTTCAAAGGAAGATACCCTTCCTTTTTTATCATAATCTCGAGGTAGAGCATTCATTCATGTTACCTATAACCATAAAACATGTCTCTATTTCAAATACAAGCATAAATACCTCATTTTTCTTTTAAGTCATCTAGACTCCCTTCAACAACTTCCTTGGTTGAAAGACCTTCAATTCCTTGATCTTCTTCACTTATTTTGACATCATTCCACCATACCATGAATTCCCATAAAATGGAAGTCTTGATGAAACACGTGTTTCCTTTTAGTCGGTGAACCTTCCACTGAAGATTCCATCAGAGGTTCTTGAGTATCCTCATTTAGCAAATGTTTTCCTTTTGATTGATGTATGATGTGCTTTGTACTATATGAATTTTTTCCCTTTCTCATAAGTTGTTGAAAATAGCAACAAGAAATGCTAGAAATAGCAATGCTATAAATAGCATTTCGGGATACATTCCATTTTAGTTAGTCCCTAAACTAAAATTGAGAATTAAAATTTGAATTTGATCTTAGCAGTTGTTTGTAAAATAATTAATTAATTCATCTTGAGTTAATTAGTTGTAGAAAATCAAACATGAAGTCTATGTGAAGACATGCAACAGTTTTCCCTTTGATTGAGGAAGTTATCCCTTGATTAAAGTGATCAGGATGAGTTGTACTTTGAGTTGTAATTAGTTAGCTCAATTAACTAAGTTAAGTCTAGTTAGATTAGTTCCAACAGTTTGTGGAACTAATTGTGAGTTCAGTTAGTTAATGCATGCATGCATGTAACTGTTGCACTTCAGATAACTGAATATTCTCTCATAAATAACTCATGCATGTCAGTTCAATCAGAGATCCAGTTGAGATCAGATGATGGGATAGTGTACTATCAATTGTAGGAATATTCCATTGAGGATATCTCTTGCATGCAAAGGAATTCATTCCTTGCAGATTGCGCAGTTACTTCTGAGTTTGGTGAGTTGTGTGAGAGGGGAATTCACACAGGTGGTAGCATTGGACCCCAGGAGAAACTACGCAAGAAAATAGGAGTCTTGGAGGATTGAAGGCATATGTTGTGTCTATTTAGTCTATGAGCTATATTGAGGGATTGTACTGAGAGCTAGACAGCTTGTGAGCTAAAGCTTTGTGTAATCCGGACATATTTCCACTTGTATGATAATATAGAGATCGGGGTTTTTAGCTGAGGCTTTCCCCAGAGTATTCTTCTGTGTTCATGTGTGATTTCTTTCTCATTCTTTGTTATATGTGTTCTATTTGATCTTGCTCAAAATCGATTAAGCTTCTGCAAGTTTGTTTGTATAAGTAGATCAAGTATTTTTCTTTAGTATATTGCATAATATGTTGATCTACAGTGGGAAATTCTACATAAGTAACATTTATGCTTCTAATGAGGTTACCAAGAGTTATATCCTTCCAAATGCGATTGCCACAGACTTCTATCTTTCATGATGATGTCATGAGCTCTTTCTTTCAAGGCTTCTATGATGCCATGATGCATCCTATCATTCTCCTTAGAGACTCATGATGGCCATATCTTACAACATAAAACTTGAAAAATAGAAACGTGAAAAGAACTAGGTGAAGAAAACTATCTCAACCATAGTAGATATCTTTTACTTCCTCTTTCTTGGACTCCTTTTAAGCTTCCTCCAATTTTTCGGTGATATGGGCTTCTTCTCTAACTATTTTGTTATTGTACTTCTTGAGCTTAGGACAATCGCTCTTGTAATTACTATATTCTTGACATCCATAGCATTGAATCTTAGCCATGTTCTTCTTCTTTTTCTGAGGACCAAATTTCCCAAACTTTCCTTTTCTCTTTACCATAGTAACATATGCTTGACTTTGCTCACTTAATCCTACATCAATTTTTGCCTTCAACCTGGTTTCTTTAGTCTTGCATAGTGACTATAGATCCTAGAAAGGAGTAGCTTCTTTCTTCCCATAAATTCTTGAAGTAAAGATACCCCACTCCTGTGGTAGTGCATTTAGTACTACAGTGGTCATCTCCTTGTCAAAAATTATTTCTCCCAGATCTTGAAGTTGATCCCTTATTTCAGATATCCTCATAAAGTATGAGGCTATTCCTTTTTCTTTTGATATCCTTAGCTTGTAGAGTTATTTCCTTAATGATATAACTTCTCCTGCAGTGCTTATAGAAAACAACTCTACTAGTTTGTCATATATTTCTTTTGAAGTTTCGAGTTTAGATACATATGGGATGAGGGGATCCTTAATGGATTCTATGAGAATCATTTGAGCCCTTATTTTCCATTTCATAAACTTTGCAAGTGTTGGAGCATATTCTTTCGATTGTTTGGTGATTGAGCCTTTGACATGTTCCATGACCTCATTTTCAACGAGATTCAGATATGTCCTCTTCTTCCATGCAAGATAGTTTGAAACCCAAAAAAAATTGTTGCTTTCCATGCAAAAATATATTTTGATAGATTCAAATGTAGACACAAATATACTTACTTGTGAAGATGCTTCTTCCACTTGTTTCCTCCTTCGATTTGATGATGATATATATAATAGAGAACTTCTCCTTGATGAAGATAGTTCTCTTCAAGAATGATCCTTGACTCCAAAAAGAGGGAGATCACTTTAGATCCTTTGATGGTGATGTCCTTGTTGATGATGATTAATGATGACTTCTCGATGATGTCTTGATGCTTCTTGGATGATCTTCTTCAATGGTAAAGACCTTGTTTCAACAAAAGGTAGATTGCCTTAGAACTATTTGAAGACAACGTCCTTGATCTTGCTTCTCTTTGATGAATAGTCTTCAAGATACTTTGATTTGTAGGTCTCTTCAACATGAGATGGGTCTTTATGGTCTTTTGAGGATCCCAAGACTTCTTTTGGTGTAGACTTGTTCCACGATCTAGGGTTTTGAAACTTCTTTGTAGATCTTGGCTTTTGCTTTGATGTCCTTCGAGATTTTATCCTTGAGTGCTTGTGTGTCCCTTGTTGAGCTGTCCTTTCCTTGATTTGTTACCTTAGCTCTAATACCATGTTGAGAAATCTAGGGCAAAACGATTAGGAGATTTCTCTTTAATGATAATTGCTTGTGAATGATTTTTACTTATTTAGATTAGGACCTTCTCTTTGCTTAGATTTTATATTGTTGTTCTTCATCAAACAACTACTAAAGCATAAACAATAAAGAGACAAGAGATACATAATGTAGGTGATCAACTAGGGCCAAAACCACTCCAACTTGAGAGGAAAACCCAAATGAAATCTTCTTCTTATAGATGCTTAAATTGGCGAATACTAAGACCAAAACCCTTGACCTATTTAACCTCTCCAAGACCAAGTCATAAGGCTTCTTAGTTTGACCTCTTCTTCCTTGAGTCAATGGTGGTTAAACTGCTTGCTTCTCCCTCCTTCTCAACTATCCTTAAGATTTCGACTTCTTGCAACCCTCGGCCTCTTCAGAAACCCTAATTGCAACACTTGTAATGGATGTTGCCTAATTTTTGTTCCTTGTTTTCCATTCGCTTGGATGGAGAGACTTCCTTCTCTAACTCGACTTGATAAATATTGTGTCTTATCCCTTGATTCAGCTTCTAGGATGACCTAGCTAGCCTCAACCCTTCTTTGCAGCAGATGTACTCTATTTCCTTTGCACATGTGAGGTATATTAACCCAAAATAGATCAGAAATAATTTAGATAATATTCTCCTTATCTTGCTTATTGATTGGATTCCTTTCTTGTGATCTTCGCACTTCTAATTCTCCTTTGTTGCTTGATCGAATGGTGTCTTCAAATGGAGGATGAGCTACCCTATATATATATTTTTTGTCCATCAAAATAAGTTGACTTCAACTTGTGCTTAGGTCGACATGCTCTTTTGGAATCATCTTATTCCCTTTTGTAGGTCGACTTCAAGGAGAGCTTGTGACATGGCCTTGGAGGGGTAATGACTCAAACAATTTCTCTTTTTACAATGTACAATATCCCCAAATGGGTCTTCAATCTTTGGCATTAACTCATTAGACTTTATGACATGATGACCAAACCTAAATTCTCACAATGCGAGCCTTAAATATAAATTAAAATTCCTCGATCAAGAAACCCATGAATCAAGCATTACAAAAATAATTTTATTTTCTTCTTTACATCAATTACATAAAATCATTTTACACGTGTCATTATGAAGACTGAACCTAGTTACACTTTTCAATAGGTGGAGATGGTTTTCTCTAGTAAGCCCTTGACAGGTGGGTGGAGACAGGAAAATTCCTCTAGGTATGGTGAAGAATTACAGAGGCATCCAAGCTTGTGTTGGTTCGATGATTTCTGGACCGGTTTAGGTGAAATCGTTGTGGTTGAGGCTTGAGGTGGTTTAGCCTCTGGAGTCCCTGGTTGGTTTTGTTTTGATTTATCCCATGAGATCCCACATTCATGTTTGGAATATGGAATGAGGGTGATTGGCTAAAAGAGAGATTTGGTTCAACCTAATCTATGGTTGGGTGGTGTGTGGAAGTCCCTAGCTTGGTTGGCATTTGCATACGTTATTATCTATTTATTCTTATTGAGATTAATGAGCACAAGTTTTGATTTTATAACTGGTTTGTCATGGTTCTATTATGGTTAAATTTTGGTTACATGCATGGTATATTTCTCATAATACGATGTGCTCTAGTTATGGATCCATTCCATGGTTTGATGGACTCTTAATTATCTCATATGAATGCATGACCTAATTCTTGTTATTGTTGCTAGTAATAGATGGTAGCGAGCGTTCTTAATGATTCTCTGATGAACTTAATGAATTCATGCATTTATGACCTACAAGTACCTTGTCTACCAAGTATTTGTTTAAATTATTTTCATGTATTTGATAATTTCGAGTAGGAATAAGGCCAAGAATAGTAAATTAAGACTCCTACAGGCTAATGACAGAGTTTTGGAAGATTTTGGGTAGTTCTAAGCAATTGGCCTGGAGCTAGCCATGAGAATCCAGAATAGGGCTTCTGACCGCAGTCTCTTAACTGGGAAATTTCAGTTATTGTCGCATGGAGGACTACCTATGCTTGTGGCTGGAACCCTTTGTCTATATGGACAACTTGACATGCTTGTGACTAGGCTGTGAGGTGAGTCAAAAAGGTAGTTCTAGTCCAGGAAAAGTTGACCAGTAGGTGTTGCTTGACATTTGGAAGATCTAGTGTTCCAGGGGGTTGCGGTAAAGATTAAAGGTAGTAGGTCCCACTTCCATATTTAGAACTTGGATGTTGGGTCACGCATAGTAACTCACAAAAAGATAGAAAAGATAGATCCATGCCTTAGAAATAAGCCTCTTCGAGGGGGCAACCTCCTTTACATTACACAAATGAACAATTCTTGGATGATACAAATGACAAGACCTCCTTTCTATATATAGGAGTCTAAGGGTTCATAATAAAATCAGAGCCGACATAACAATAATAATGTAAGGGCACAATAATAACAATAGTGGGCTTCTATGGGGCATAATAATAACAATATGGGGACTACATGGGCAGAATAATATAATAAGGGGGTTGTACTAATAACAATAAGGGGTTACACTAGTAGTATAGCGACCTAACATGCCCCTCTCCTTCAGAAAGTGTTGTCCTCAACGTTGGAGTAGTTCTTGATGCTTCTGTGTAAATTCTTGTCCTCCCATGTGGAATCTTGAGTGGGTAAGTTCTTCCACTTGATGAGATACTCTGAAATTGATCTATTTCGTAGCTTTCGATTTCATAGCTTTCGATTTCTCGGTTCTGTGATTGCTTCAGATTCCAATATGATTTTTCATTCCTTGTCAAGTTCTTACAATACTGTTTGAACTGGGACCTTCTGCAACTTTTGAATGAGTTCCCACTCCTTTGGGCATATGGATATATGTAAGGATTGATGTTTGGAGGAACACTTCGTGGAATCAAATGAATAGCATGATCATGATCACGAATAGGTGGGAGGCCTTTGGGAGTCTCAAATACCTTGGAATGATTATCCAAAACGTTTTGGAGATCTGGAGAAATACATGATTTCGATGTGGGATCCTCTAGTGAACATAATTGTGTAATTAGACCCCATTGTTCTTTATTTAGAAGCTTCATCATGCTGTTAGAGTTGATTATCTTTCTAGGTTTTCCTTTGATACCCCTCAATTCAACTTCCTTTCCTTCCCAAAAAAATTTCAAGAGAAGTTCTTGAAAATTAAAAGCTATCGTACCCAAAGATTGTAGCCATTGGACTCCTAGTAAAACATCAGCACCACCCATTGGAATGGAAAGCATTGGGCTATTCAATACATATTCTCCCATGGATAGCTTGATATTATGGCACTTTCCAGAGCAACTTATGGTTCCTCCACTTGCAACCATCACTTGACACTTCGGTGCTGAATATAGGAAGCAATTCAATTCCTTGGCTATCTTACAATCAATAAAATTATGGGTACTACCAGAATCAATCAACACTCTTACCTTTTTATTCTTGATATGTCCTTCTATCTTGATAGTTTGAGGAGTGGTAATTTCTTCCAATGCATTACAAGATATGGTCGGATTGATTTCTTGAGACTCGATGAGATCTTTCAATTCTTGAACATTTTTCTTCTGGATATGTCCTTCTATATTGATAGTTTAAGGACTGGTAATTCCGTCCAATGCATTACAAGATATGGTCGGATTCATTTCTTCTCGATGTGATCTTTCACTTCTTGAACCTTTTTCTTCTTGATATGTCCTTCTACCTTAAGAGTTTTAGGAGTGGTAATTCTTTCCAATGCTTTACAAGATATGGTCGGATTCATTTCTTCTTTCTCTAGGGTTAGTTCCTGGTGTATATACTCTTCTTTTGACGTTTCTTGATCCTTTTCTTCCTCCTCTACACAATCAATGTAAAATAATTTCTTCTCAGCACACTTATGACCTTTAATGTATTTGTTATCACAATTGTAACAAAGCCCTTTTTCTCTTTTTTCTTCCAATTGTTGTGGTGTAACCCTTGTAGGTTGTGGAAGGCTAGAAGAAACAACACTTCCATCTTTATAGTTGTGAGGGGTAGACTTCCTTGTTGCCATAATTTTGCTTTCCACTTTGTAACAAAGCCCTTTTTCTATTTTTTCTTCCAATTGTTGTGGTGTTGCTCTAAAGAAAGTGTTGCTCTTTGTATCCTCATAATGTGCTATCATTTCCTCCGTGAAAATTGACCATGTAACAAGTTGTTTATGAGAACAAAGCCCTTTATACCATAAAAATTGATCCAGTTCTAAATATGAAGATGCAATACATACCTTTTGTAATAGTGGTACACCATGTAGATCAAAATATTGCTCCATCTGTAGTATCCAATTTACTGGATCCTTTCCATCAAACTTCCTCATATCACCTTTTCTTGATTTCAGGAGCTCGATCTTGAAATGACTGTAACTCTGTACTTTCAGATCTCAAAGTTTTGAAATTGTCTCCTGCAGTAGCCCTCTAAGTCCTCTTTCTAACCCTACAAGTCTGATCAGAATTTGATTCTCCAAGAAAGAGTTATGCCCAATCTCCTAAGATGACCTGATTATATAATGTTTCAGTAGAGCAAACTTGTACGACGTGCCATGTGTCACTGTTTCGACCTTCGGATCTGAAAACTATAGTCAATCCTCTTTCTGTAACTTCTTACGAAATTTCAATTTGTTGCTCAGAGAGAAAGTTATGACGATTTTCCCAAGGTCACCTGTTTAGGATGTAATTCGGGAGTCTGCAAAAACCTTAACTTCCTCAGATCATATATCCGAAAATATAGCGAGACAAGATCTAAAATTCAGACCCGCGGTTCAACACAATTCCTTCTCAAATGGGTTTTTTTTTTTTTTTAGCTTCTGAAATGTCACAGAAAAAAGGTTATAGGGAAAATACCACGATGACCTGTTTGGAGTAGCAAAACCCTAGAATCCAAAGCTCTGATACCAAATGTTATGAAACCAACTCACAAAAAGATAGAAAAGATAGATCAATGCCTTAGAAATAAGCCTCTTCAAGGGGGAAACCTCCTTTACATTACACAAATGAACAATTCTTGGATGATACAAATGACAAGACCTCCTTTCTATATATAGGAGTCTAAGGGGTCATAATATAATCAGAGCCGACATAACAATAATAATGTAAGGGCACAATAATAACAATAGTGGGTTTCTATGGGGCACAATAATAACAATATGGGGACTACATGGGAAGAATAATACAATAAGGGGGTTGTACTAATAACAATAAGGGGTTACACTAGTAGTATAGGGACCTAACAGTCTACCAAGTGTTTGTTTAAATTCTTTTCATGTATTTGATAATTCTGAGTAGGAATAAGGCCAAGAATAGTAAATTAAGACTCCTACAGGCTAATGACAGAATTCTGGAAGATTTTGGGTAGTTCTAAGCAGTTGGCCTGAAGCTAGCCATGAGAATCCAGAATAGGGCTTCTGACCACAGTCTCTTAACTAGGAAATTTCGGCTATTGCCGCATGGAGGACTACCTGTGCTTGTGGCTGGAACCCTCTGTCTATATGGACAACTTGACATGTGTGTGACTAGGCTGTGAGGTGAGTAAAAAAGGTAGTTCTAGTCCAGGAAAAGTTGACCAGTAGGTGTTGCTTGACATTTGGAAGATCTAGTGTTCCAGGGGTTGCAATAAAGATTAAAGGTGGTGGGTCCCACTTCCATATTTGGAACTTGGATGTTGGGTCACGCATAGTAACTCTCAACTCATGTTTACCCTGGAGATCTTGTAAAATCGGGTAAATGTGGGGTGGGGTGTTACATTGTATCTATTGGAGTGTCTGCTCATGGTATCATGCTATCGATCCTCTTTCCATTCTTGGAGAATCGAGTTCCCTCTATCTGCACAAGCTTCATAATATGCTACACCCCCTCATGGTTTGACCATCTCCCATGGCATAATGTTAAGAAGATCGATATCCTTCATTATGTGAAGGACAGTCTTCATTATCGATTGATATTTTTAGACAGCGGGAATAATTGGGAGTATGAACCCCGCTATGGATGGTGTCACTTTCTTATAACAATCGTTGGTCGACTCACCACCCCACTGAATACACTAGTAACTTGGCCTTGTTTGTCCACCCTCCAAAAAATAGCTCCTGACCACCACAGAAGATAGTGTCCATCCCTGCATGCAGACAGTAGCAAAATGACCCAGTATGATACCAAATGCAGCCCCCACTCTTATGTCAGCTCCACTTTCTGCCCTTTTTTCCTTCTTAACATTATCCTCCACCAATAAAACTTCACAATATTCTCTTGGTCATTTCCCCTCTCTATGGCACAACCTAGTATAGAGCAAGGAAACAACAATATAAAGGTTTATTTCCCCTAGGAACTCATTGTTGACGGAGTGGAATTGCCAATTAAGAGTCCATAAAAGATGGTGGTGGCCACTAAAAACATAAGAATTCCAAAATATAGACGAATTAATACCCGAGTGATATACACAATCAGGTCGCCCATGGAGCTTTAGATATCTAGACAGAGAGCAACTCGAGAGTATTGGGCTTTCTTGAGTCATGGGTTGTGCTACTTCCTCCTTCAGAGCGTCGTTCCATCCATAGTCCATTGGTTCTACAACATAAACACTTTATCTCAAAGTTTACCTCCTTCTAGAAACAAATTGGCCATCCTTGTGCACCATTGTTGCCTTCAAAGAGTCATTGTATGGGTATGAGAACCTAGTAATCAGGCTCCTCATTGCTTTATCACCCTGATTTATTCCCTGCTGGACTTGTTCTATCTTAAATCCCAATGCCTATGCGAGTCCTATGGAAAATTCCTAGGCACCATTACTCTCAAGCCTGCTCTCCATAATTGTTGGTACCCCTCCACTCACTATCATCATTGCGTTGCGCTAGTCTTCAAGCCATTGGTTAGCGTAATGGTCAAGTCAATCCAAGTTGTAGACAATTTTCGACACCTAGGACGATACACCTAATCTCTAGCGTGTCCACCGCCTTAAATTCATATTGCGTTAACATCATTATCAACCTTCCCTCCCATGGTGTGCCTCCTAAATGTCCTAATTCTAGAGCATGCCAATGACATCCACTTACATGCCACATTGTGTTTTGTGGATATGTCAACTACAAAGGCGTGTTGCCACACCCCCCTACTTATTGGTCAGGTGGGGTGGTAGCAACTAACACCGCTCCCCCTAGCTCTATGCTCGTCACTCCATTTGAAGAAAATGTATAATAGTTAAATAAAGCCTATAATGAATTAAATTGAATCTATTTATTATTTTTATTCCTTTTTTTAATTGAGTTGACATTATGTTTAATGATTATTATTATTTCAATTTAATGCTTCATTTTACATAAACCACAATATCTCTTCCACATTTAAATGTATACACTTATTTACAAACACTATATAATATCCCTCATACTAAACTATAAAGTGCCCCTAAATACAACAATACAATAATTTTTTTATAACTAATTATTAATATTTTTAAATTTCATAATAACAATATTTTTCAAAATATTATTGTATATTTAAATATAATAATAATAAAAAAAACATAAATTTATTTACTTAAAAAAATAAAATATTTTAAAAATAATAAAAATAAAATATTTTAAAAAATAATAAAATTATATTTTACATTTACTTTTAAAAATTAAAAATATTTAAAAAATAATAAAAATAAATTTTTTTAAAAAATAATAAAATTATATTCACATAAATAATAATAATAAAGAGGAAAGGTTTATTATCATAGTTTTGTAAATCACTTAATCTGTGATAATATTAATGAATACATTTTATTATTTCCTTTTTATAATTTTCATTAAGGAAAAAAGATTTTTTTTAGAATGATTATTGAATTCATTTTTATTAAAATGACAATGAAATTACGTTTGAAGATGAACTTGTGACGAGAGATATCGAATCATTCAATACTTTGTCTTATGTTAATACATTTATAAGTATAATTATCAATTTAAATGTATTAATAATTATAAAAATATTAAATTAATAATATAATTTAATATTAAAGAATTAGATTACATGATTATTATAAATAACATTGAATATTTATTTATAAAAGTTGAATAAAAAATTTATGGGGATTCGGATAAATAGTGATGAGATATGGTGTTAAGTATTTTTAAATGTTAAGTTATTGGTTCAATTTTCCATTTTATTTAGGTGTTATTCTTAAACATGACTATGATGTAACCTCACCATTACCAAACATAAAATAATAATAATAATAATAATAATAATAATAATATATAAATAAATATTATAAATTACATAAATTATTATAAATAATATTAATATAATTTGTATTTTTTAGTAATGAAAGTTCGAAACATTTTTACTATTTTAATATAATTTAAAATTATAATTTTTTTTATAAATAATATTGAATAAATATTTTTTTTTTTTTTATAAAAGTTGAATAAATTTTTTATAGGGATTTAGATAAATAGTGATAAAATGTGTTGTTAAAATATTCTTAAATATTAAGCTACTGATTCAGTGCTCCATTTTTTTTTGAGTATTATTCTTAAACATAACCATGATATAACCTCACATTACCAAACTTAAAATAATTATAATAAATAAATATTATAAATTACATAAATTATTATAAATAATACTAAAATGTAATTTTTTATAATGAAAGTTCAAAACGTTTTTATTATTTTATTATAATTTAAAATTATATTTTTTTATAATATTAAATAAGATATATATTGATTTATTAAATTATAATTTTTTATAATATTAAATAAGATATATATTGATTTATTATATATACCTAATAGGAATAGGAAAATTTAAATATGATGAAAAAATTTAAAACATTACTTTTATTCCTCAATGTTTATTAACATTTACATAACACTTCTACAAATAATTAAATCACATCTTAAATAAATATCTAATCTTTAAAATCAAAGCATCTTTAGGCTATCTATGACTTATCATCTCGAAAAGAATATTCGAACATTTGGTGCACTTAAGTAATATAACAATCTTTTAGGTATCAACTACTTTTAGCCAACCCAATCCTTATGACATGAACTTGAACCTTACAAGTACATGGAAATCTTTTATTTTAATTTTAATTGTGATACCTAAAAACTTTAAAGTATATATTATTTGAATCTCTAACTTGAATGCTTCACCTTTTTCGCTACAGCCAAAATTTTCCCCTTTATATTTTATTATTTCTGTATTTATTTTTAACATTTTTTTATTATTTCTGTATTTATTTTTAACATTTTTTAATTCAAATGATATAATATAAAATTCCAATATTTTCCCTCTATATTTTATTATTTTTTTAATACAAATATAATATAAACTTTCAATTTTATTATTTTAATACAAATGATATAATATAAAATTTCAATTGTGAATTTAGTAGTTCTTAATTAAAAAAAAAAATCCACACAAACAAGATTTAGTTGTTGGATAGCTAGGTTCTGCCATGAAGGTGTTAACCCACACTCCGAATTTGAACAAATCCCCTTCACCTCACTTCTCATTTGCATATATATGTTTTTAAATCAAATTAAATAAGGTTGAGCACTGCACAAACCTTTTAATCAGGAGAGAACCGGTGACATTGGAGTTTGAAGATTGCATTTATTCGAAGATTGCTTTTAATTATATTTATTTATTTAAGAGTTCACTGAGTTAGATTTGAGTTTTTTTCAAAGAAAAATGAAGGAGGTTATATATTTAATTTTCTTGATGCTATTAGAATTAAATTTAATAATTATAATTATAATGAGAGATTTAATCTATTTACTATTTATAGATAGTAAAGAAGTATTTTCATTAGTATATATATAAGAAATATTTAACAAGTTTTTCATGAGTAAGTGTATATATATATATATAGTTAGAAATTGAAGATTGGTGATCTTTATATTCACAAAATATTTGTACAAGATAGATCCATCTGAAGGGATTATTTTTTGTTGGCTAACCACTGAGCCTGACCCCAACTCAAGAGAATTGAACCCATGACCTCTCAATAGCAAATGTGCTTTGACTAATTGAACTCACTCTCGAAGCTAAAGCTATATAAATAGGCATAGGCTAACTTATAGATGAAATAGCCTTTTTCACTAGAATTCACCAAAATTCACCAAAATCGGGCAATACAAATTCAAGATTTTTTGTTAATTAAAACACATCGTTTAATGCATAAATAGAGTTAGCACCTTGAAAAACCCTTGGGGCACTCAAATTATATAGATTAAACAATTTAAATTCAAGTTTTTAAAAATATCTCTTGAATTTTGATCAAAATTAACTAGAAAAATAATCGTAAAATACCATTTTATATATAAACTAAACTATACCCCTCTTTATATATATAACTTTATTATATACAAATTTAACTTTATTATATAAAAATGGATAATTATCATATATATATAAAATTAACTTTACATTTAAAAAAATAAAAAAACCTATCTCGGTGGTTTTTATAGAACCTTACTGGATTTACTAAATTCCCATACCTTACCGCATTTACTAAATTCCCTTGGATTAACTAGGACCAACCTTTTTTAGAGATTAGGAATGTAGAACTAGGACCTTACCTACCATTGCTATGATTAGGTAAAACCATTCGAAGGCTAGTGCTAAAGCTCAAGACAAACCTTTTATACCATTTCCCAAGGGAAGACCCGATTATAGCTTAGGGAGTGATCCCTAATTTAAACTACTTTGGTATTTATGGTGCAAGATAACTTCTCCCATGGTTGTTCACTTATTTAGCATCTTGCTCTTAAATGTTGTCAACTTAGATATTTTAATAAATTATGTTGGGAAGAAGTAATGCAAGTTGCTTGAATTTTTTTTTCGAAAAGGAGGAATCATAAATACATGTTCCATCAAATTACCTTGTAAGGGACATCAATGATGGGTCCAATCGCCTTGCTAACTCCTTTCCACCTAACTTTTTTATGACATCAAATGTTCAAATTATCCCAGAGTTGGTTAGTTTGTGCAGTGACCACGAAATTAGCCACCTAATTAACAACATGGTTGGTTGGGTCTTACTAGCCAACTAATTAACAACATGGTTGGGCCTTTCTTTTAGATGGACAAATTTATTGTTATGCTAAAATAATTTATTTATTTAATTTAAATTAGTTTTTTATTTTTAATAAAAGAGGCCGTAATATTGTTGAGTTTAGAAATTTATTTTACAACACAAATATGATGTGTAATGATGTCTATCTATCATCAAAATTGAAATTTTAAAAAATAAAAAAAATAAACAATTATACAAAATATTTAAATAATATTTACTTATAAAAAATTAACACATCAAAAAATAAATCCCCTAAACTCATATTAAATTTACATTTAAAATAAATCTATATCAATTATTAAAAATTTAAATAAATTACCGACTTTGAACTTATTTCACAACGATTTGTTTAAATCTTTTATGGTCTTCACGACTTACATTATATGAAGGATGAGGTCCTCAAATTCAATGTTGTTGTTAGTCCTTCTTCAAATTAATTACCATTAAACTTAAATAATTACTTTTTAGTCGATCAAACTATGGTCCACTAATAAACAAGCGAGAGCTCTCTTATAATGAGAAGATACTTAAAATAACATATCTAAAGCTCATAATACTAGTAGATTTTGGTAGTGAGTTGGGAAAAAAATAAATCCCTAACTTCAATTAAAAAAATTAAAAAAAAAAATTGACTGCTCATGTAATCTTATAACAAACCATTTTAATTCAACGAATGGACACCTTTTTAATTCAATTAATTTACCGTGTCCGTTGTATTTATCGTCAAAATTTAGGTTTAGCATTTGATTAATGGAAACCTCAAAATATGAAAATTATGTTTATTAATATACCTTTTAAATTCAATGAATTTACAATGTACACTGTAAGCATCCTCAAAATTTAGCTTTACAATTTAATTAATGGATACATCAAAATATGAAAATTAGGCTTATTAATATATATATATATATATATATATATATAAAAGTGAGTATATGTATTAAAATATATATGTTTGAAATGCATTTACTTTTCAATGTATATTAAAATATGAAAATTAGGTTTTTTAATATAATTAAAAAATTTAATATTCGTAATTTCTTTTATTTATAGTTTTTAAATGAGTATATGTATTTAATATAGTTTTAAATATCGCCCAAAAAAAAATATATTTTTTCTAACTAAAAATTTCGTAAAAAAACTCTCACACATTTACATTCTATTATCTATTTTTGTTTATATTTTTTCTAATTAAAAATTTCATAACAAAACTCTCACCCATTTACATTCTATTATTTACTATTTTTGTTTTGATTTAGTCTAATTTTTTGTTTTTCTTAGTAAAATGTCTTTTTCTTTTTTCCCAGCTTGAGTCCAATCTATGTTTGCTTCTATTTGTGGCATATCATTCTTCGACAAGTGAATTTTCGATTCTTTCTCATTTGCCTCATCTGCCTAAGAAGATGTTTTCCAACAAGAATACTTGTGGATTCAAGAGGGGATCCATTTTCCATGAGGGTTTGTTGTTTTTCTTCTTTTGTTGAGTCTAGAGGATCCTCATTGGCATTCAATATTTCTTGCTTTGCTTTTGTTGCTGTTGATTTAATTTCTTTGGCAATATCTCCTTCCTTCTTGTCTTCTGGTTCTTTCTTATCTTGAAGCACATCCTCTTTAAATATTGTATAGTGAATACCTTGAGCTCCTTCCCACCATTTGGGCCTTTGGGTTTTTTCCAAGTCTTTGTTGTTCCATAAACATGTGGGATTGTTTTTAATTATGTGCCCTATTTCATAGCATTCTTTGCATCAGAAAAAAAATATTCTCGTAGTCAAGCTTTTGGATCCAAACATAGTTTGGAGCCATCATATTAATCTGTGCGAAAAAAACCTTTGTTGAAGTCCATCTCCACACATATTCGAGCATAAGTAGTCTTGAAAAAATTTGCAATTAAAACTTTCCCAAAGCATTCCCAACAAAGGAAATCAATGGTAGCCATTACTAGATCAAAAGTGGAAGCTGAGACCAACACTACCCCAAAACCATGACCCAACTTAGCAAATGGTCTCAGTATCATCAATGTTATAAAAAACCACAACCAAAAAACCTTATGCCAAAGGGTAAATATTTAATTTATCCATTAAAAAGGGGTTATTAAATCTATTTATGCATTCAAAAAAATAATTTAAACATTAAAAATCACAATCTAACTGTATCACTAAATTCGCGTGAAAAAATCTTTTTCTCTATATATTATATTATACCTTAATTAATAAATAAAATATTTTTTCCCTAATTTTTTATTATATTAATTTTATTTAAAATATAAAAGTTTAAATTATTTAATATATAGAATTTCAATAGTTGGAGATTTTTTTTTAAATAATAAATTTAATTTATTTAATTTATAGAGTTTGATCTCGATTTCGGGAGTAAATGGTGGCAACATTTTTAAAAGTGGGATACGTCATTGCATCATTTTCTTACGCAAAATCTAAACATAAAATCTTCGCAAATAAATATGATACGGATAATATCCTGTGAACATAATCTACATTAACATATTTAAATTCCACATTTACATAAGTTTTCGCTGCTAATAATTTTAAAAATTTTTAATTTTCATTTTCATATTCATATTCATATTCATATTTATGTCGAGAATGTCCACCTCATACACTGATAACACCTAACACGTTGAGAATGTCCACGTCATATGATGATATACCTATGAAAAGCATTAAAAAAATATCCACGCGCATATTTGGAGTGCAACTTGTATGTGGAAAGACAAGGGAAAAAGGCACTGATTTTACTTTATTTTTTATTCATCTGTATACTTTCCTTCTGTGTCTGGGGATCCACTGAAACTTTTCTGTGAATCAGATTTTTTTTTATCTTTTGGAATTCTTTGCGAAGGTGCTTCTGCCCGCGAGAAGGACAATCGGCATCCTAATGCAAGGCAGGTGCCTGAAAGTGCAAGGGTAGGTGTCTCACTGTAACTACTACGATCAAAGAGAGCTGATTTTCTTCTGTTTAATATTTCCCTTGAAATGTTGGATAGAATGGTAGGGTTTCTAGGGTTATCAGGACTGTTCATGAGCAACCATGGTGATGCTTGGGGTTTTCAGTGGAGAGTTTAATGTGTAATCATAACTTTGTTCTTCTCGTAAACACAGAAGTGAGGCTGAGAAAGGATTCAGAGAATTAATAATGCATACAATAGGGAAACCACGGGCTTGCAGAAGGGAAGGAGCGTCAGGAGTTTTGATCGCGGGTTGTTTAGTGTTTTTGTGGGTTACTGGGACAGTTTCTTCTCTCTCTGCTGATGGCAATGCTCTGCTAGAGTTTAAGAGGTCCGTCACGAGTGACCCATTCCATGTTTTTCTGAATTGGAATGAGAGGGACGAGGATCCCTGCTCCTGGACTGGGGTTGTCTGTAATTTGTCCTCGCGCCGAGTGGTGAGGCTCGACATCAAGGGACAGTCCGATTTCGGATCTGCAAGCTTGTTTTCACCGGAGGGAGTTGGTGAAGGCCGTGGGGGGCGGTGTTCTAGGTTTTTGGGGAGCTCTTCGAAGCGTTTTCTTGCCAGAGGGCTGCTTCCGGAATCAGTTTCTGCGGAGAATGGTTCAATGGGTTCCTCTATGATTTGCCTTCGGAACGGGAGTGTGGCGAATTCTTGGGAAGGATACAATCGACAGGATCGCGTTGCGTGCAAGCTTGCTGGTACGCTTTCTCCTTCTATTGGTCATCTCAGTGAATTGCGTGTTCTGTCGCTGCCTTTCAATTCCTTTTCCGGCGATGTACCTTCGGAAATTGGGAACTTCAGGTTTCTGGAAGTTCTTGAACTTCAAGGCAACTCCTTCACTGGTCAGCTGCCCGCGGAGTTAGGTAGTTTGAAATTTTTGCGCATCCTGAACCTGGGCTACAATTCACTTGCCCGTGCTGTTCCCGAGGAGCTCTCCAACTGCCGCACACTTGAAATACTGGATTTGGCTGGTAATGGGCTGAATGGAACCATCCCTTTATTTCTCGGAAGCTTGCCAAAACTCAAAGCGCTGTCGTTATCTTTCAATCAGTTCTCCGGGCCAATTCCATTGGAGCTGGCAAACAGCTGTGAAGTGCTGGAGTACCTTGATCTTTCAGGCAATTTGTTGACAGATAATATCCCTCCACAATTGATGAACTGCAGCCGGTTGGTGTCCTTGGCATTGTTTTCGAATTTTCTAGAAGGAAGCATTCCATCGGAGATCGGTAGGCTTTCCATGCTGCAGATTCTAGATGTTTCAAGAAACAGCCTCAGTGGTAAGATTCCAAAGGAATTAGCTGATTGCCGCCAGCTTTCGGTGCTTGTGCTGTCTAATACGCTAAATTTTGACCTTGGCAATGATTCCGATGTGGACCAGTCAACTGTATTTTTCACAAATAGTGATAAAGGGGAATATAATTACTTTCAAGGAGTTGTTCCAGCCGGCCTTTTTACCCTTCCCAAGCTTCAGATTATATGGGCTCCGGCGACGAGTCTGAATGGCCCCTTACCCGAAAATTGGGATAATTGTAACTTGCAAATCCTTAATTTAGGTCAAAACCTCCTTACCGGCAAAATTCCTGCAGGTTTGGGGCAATGCAAAAACTTATTTTTCCTTGATTTGAGCTCTAGTCATCTTACAGGTGAGATTCCTCAAGAGCTTCCTATTTCCTGTATGATTTATTTTGATGTCAGTGGCAACTCACTAACAGGAAATTTTACAACTGCTGTTAATGCTGACTGCCCCAAGCAGCTTCCATTCCCAGGCAACCAATTTAAGGAAGGGTTATCAAATGTTTCACAATCTGAATTGGATCCTCCCACCATATATTCTTCTCTCTTGTATTGTGGTGCGTGTGCAAGTAGCTCACTTCGGTTTCTTGTATCTGAAGGTTTGCCAGTGCTTCATGATTTAAGTGGGAACAAGTTTGCTGGTTCCATTCCTCCTCCTTTGATAGGTGATCAAATGATCGAAGAACAAGTGTCGTATGCGCTTCTCCTAAATGACAATAATTTTACAGGGAACATTACATCTTCTCTTTTTTATTTGTGCCCAAGGTTACATACCTTTGCCCTGAACATGAGCGTCAACCGAATTTCGGGTGAAATTCCTCCTGAGTTATTTCTAAATTGCAAATCTCTGAAACATTTCGAGGCAGCAGTCAATCAAATTACAGGACTATTACCACCAACTATTGGGAACGTGGAGTCTTTGATGCATCTTGATTTGCGAGATAATTCTTTGCATGGAAGCATTCCAACTCAATTTGGACAGTTGAAGGATCTCCAGTATCTTAGCTTGGGTGAAAACAACCTTACAGGGGAGATCCCAGGATTCCTAGGTCAAATATCTTTAACTGTATTGGAACTTTATTCTAATGCCTTTACAGGAGAAATTCCAGCAAAGTTAACAAACCTGAAACGGCTAACACATCTTCGGCTCGACAATAATAAACTTACAGGGCAGGTTCCTCAGGGCTTTGCACTTCTGACAGGTTTAACTGTATTCAATGTGTCATATAATAATTTATCTGGGAAATTACCAGTCTTTAGCAGCAGTAAGATATCTTGTGATAGTTTCACTGGAAATAAGTTTCTTAACTCTTGCCTCCCTGTTCATTCACCATTACAGCCGCTGGATGAGATTGGTGTTCCTCTTCTGTATGCTCACTCTCCAAATGGAAACCCAGTTAAGAAACGCAGCCACTTCAATTCTATTGAAATTGCAGCTATCACTTCAGCTGCAGCTATAGTCTTTGTAGTTTTAGTTCTTGCTGTTCTTTTCCAGTGTACAAGATGGCAGATATCCAGTTCTGTTGTTTATCGATCAAGAAGAAAAGAGGTTATCACATTTACAAACATTGGAGTTCAACTAACTTATGAGAGCGTAGTTAGAGCTACGGGAAACTTCAGTACATCCAATTTCATTGGTAATGGAGGTTTTGGCGCAACTTACAAAGCTGAACTGGTCCCAGGATTGTTAGTAGCAGTCAAGAGACTTTCCGTGGGACGCTTCCAAGGCATTCAGCAGTTTGATGCAGAGATCAGAACACTTGGACGGGTACGCCATCCAAACCTTGTAACATTAATAGGCTACCATGCCAGCAAGTCACAAATGTTTCTGGTATACAATTATTTGCCTGGAGGTAACTTGGAAAAATTTCTTCAAGAGAGATCAAAACGAAGAGTTGACTGGGGCATGATTCACAAAATTGCTTTAGACATTGCTCGGGCTCTTACTTATCTGCACGAGGATTGTGTTCCACGTGTGTTGCATCGAGATATCAAACCTAGCAATATTCTTCTTGATAACAATTTCAATGCCTATCTGTCCGACTTTGGTCTTGCTAGGCTTCTAGGAACTTCTGAAACTCATGCAACAACTGATGTAGCAGGCACATTTGGTTATGTTGCTCCAGAGTATGCAATGACATGCCGTGTTTCAGATAAGGCAGACGTTTATAGCTATGGGGTTGTGCTTTTAGAGTTACTTTCTGACAAGAAAGCTCTTGATCCTTCATTTTCTAGCTATGGTAATGGATTCAACATTGTTGCTTGGGCATGTATGTTGCTTCGACAAGGACGGGCCCGTGAGTTTTTTACTGCAGGCCTATGGGATGTAGGTCCTCATGATGATTTAATTGAGACGCTGCACATTGCTGTCATGTGTACTGTGGATTCGCTTTCAATTAGGCCATCAATGAAGCAAGTTGTGCAGCGACTGAAACGATCACAACCTCCTCAGCTGCACTAATCATTCGGTGTTTTTTTGTAATACTAGAGTCAAGGTTACAATACCACTGCCTTGTCTTTAATTTTTTGTGTCAAAGATCAGAATCTAAATTGTATTTCTTAGGAGATGGACAAAATTGTCCTTGTAAAAATATTAAAATCCGTTATTTCCAATCAGTTCCATAGCATTAATGCTTCCAGATTGACTGGTCTCTATTACACTGAGTCTGCTGAAGAATGTTCAGGAATATCCTCTTCTGTGGTGTGAGGATGTCTGAAGGTTTATTTGACAAATTTGATGATCCTGACTCAAATAAGATTGCCTCATGTTTTTAGAGGTGAAGATTTGGATTGGTTGGTGCCCCTTCTTGTCTTTTGTCTGTGCGGGCAAAACTTAAAGTAGACCAGTCAAAGGGTTTGTGCTTGTTTCATTTGCACCCTTTCTTAATTTTTGTAAAATCATTTAACATTTTTCTACATATTGCATACAGTTCTATTGACTGATGCGTATTTCTGTAACTGGAAAATTCAAAATTATCTTGTTCCCGTTTCCTTCTGCCTCCCAAAAATTGAAACCCAGCATGATTTTGTAATCTGATGATATATAAGAAGTTTACACTAACGATTTCAGTGCAACTCTATGTTCCCCCTTTCATGAATCAGCTGGCAGTTTGTGTCGCACTATTTCTCCTCAACTGCCATATCCATTTATATGAGGCTCTGATAGTAATTTGCCAAGATGGTGGTGGTTTGTCTTAACTGAGGTTGACTGTTCTTTTGTATATGTCGCCATCTTAAGTGCTTTCATATTTCAAAACATTTGGCCAAGTCTAAATGAATAGTCGTAACTTATCATTTGGTATTAATAAAAGACAGCTCTATAATGGAATGGAAGCCAAATCAATATCACATCACAATGCAATTATTACCAAAATCTAAAAAATACAAATACATAAGCAAGACATTGTTCACAGCTCATTGTTGTATCTCCCACTACTCTTGGACTTGGAAATGGGACTTGGATATCTATTGTGCTTCCTCGAGCACTCTATTGGCAATAAATGAGATAATGCCCATTGCTTGTTAAAGTTGTAAGTAGTTCTTTTCAAGCTTAGTCTATTGTATTTGCCATTTGGGTATGATTTCCATGAAGCAAGTACAAAGGATATATATTCAGTTGGCTTAGAAGTAAGAAATGAGATCAGTGTTTGGGCCTGCCCGATCTTAAACTTCTTTATTCAGGCGACACATAGGGTAATACCTCATCTTTCGATGCCTGTCATACCCAAACCTTCAAGATATTTATGCCACAAATGTCCCATTTTATCTTTGCAAACCATTTTTAACCTTTTCATGGAAATAGAAAGCTTCCAGTTTTAACCCATCACTATTTATGTGAGTGTTTTAGAAATCAAGACCATGCCAAAACATATATAGTGTAAACGGATTGGATCCGTTACCTTTTATTTTTTAAACCTTTATGGGCAATAATTGTACCTTCGAGTCAGAGGGTGGCAAAAGGTGTTATCAGTGTACCTCCAAGATATTTATGCCACAAATGTCCCATTTTATTTTTGCAAACCATTTTTAACCTTTTCATGGAAATCAAAAGCTTCCAGTTTTAACCCATCACTATTTATGTGAATGTTTTAGAAATCAAGACCATGCCAAAACATATATAGTGTAAACGGATTGGACCCGTTACCTTTTATTTTTTAAACCTTTATGGGCAATAATTGTACCTTGGAGTCAGAGGGTGGCAAAAGGTGTTATCAGTGTTCAAATTATTTTGGGCGCAACTTTGTCTAATTAGAAATAATATGTGAAATCAACTATTTTGAAGCCCAACCCATTTTGAGACTCCCAACAGAAATTGATGGTGGGACTCCTGCGTCTGCCTCTTCCTCCATGGCTGCCTTACTCATGTTCTGAATCAATAACTGTTTATTATAAATCAAGAGAATTTCAAAACATATATAATGTCTCCCCAGATTGGAGCTATTCCTGTTTATTTTGTAATCCTTTTTATGGGCAAAAATTGGACTTTGAAGTAGGTAAGATGTGTTAATGTTAAAATTATTTTTAACAAAACTTCGTTTAATTCAGTGTTACTGGAAGTGCCCCCTAGGGGTCATTACCCCCTCTAGAATCACTCCAAAAGAGTGTGCGAAGGGAGCACACTCCCAAAATTTGGGAGTGTGCGCTGAGGCTCCCTGCCATTGTGGGGGAGTATGACACCTCAAAAAGGGGAGCATGGCATTCCTGAAAAAGAGAGTGTGCTCCTTGGGCACCATTGAGGAACTCCGTAGACACATTCTCCAATCACTCCTTGGACACATTGAACCATGACTGATTGAGGAACTCCCTAGACACATTCTCCAATCACTCCTTGGACACATTGAACCATGACTGGTTTTTCACTAGGTTTGATCAACATCTACTGAGGCACTCCCTAAACACACTCTCCAATCACTCTTGGCAAACATTGAACCATGACCATGGTTTTTCAGTAGGTTTGATCAACATGCTGGTAATTAATGGTAACGTGCTCCCTAGGCATTCCCTGAATAGGTTTGACTAGAAACATTTCCTTTATCTTTTTCCAACAACATGGGACTTCATACGACATGGGACTTCATACGGAGAAAGTGGAATTTTATCCCATTAAAAATTGTGCAGACTTAATAGTCTTTAGGATTTTAAGAGTGATGGGATTGCAGTGCTTTCATTGGATTCTATCATGTATGAAGTTATGTGATTTGCATTTAATAAAGAGCACAAGCCCATTAATGTGCCTTAATGTTGGTGGTGTTGATGGTTGAACTCCTTGGCAAAAATGCACAATGCATGATTTAAACCAAAATCATAAATTAGGCATGTTAAGCTTTTTCTACCACATTCTAAGGTTTCGATTAAGTAGCTTCATCAAAATTGAGTGAGTGGTGTTGAGTGATGTCCTTAGAGGATCGAGGTAGAGGCAAAGGCTAGACAAGAGACAAAGGCTGAAGGATCATAGTAAGGATAAGGATCCCAATATAAGCTATGGTGGATCATTGCTTGTCATTTACATGTTTTTGCTCATTTATTCAAAACGCTTTCTTTCAAAGTTTAAGGCCACGGCCACACTAGGCACCAAATTGTTTCAATATAATCATTAATGTATTGTAGATGAAATTTCTAACTTCATAATAATGTAATATTCATCTACTAGTATGGTTTCATATATTCTGCAAGTAATTTGGCATTCTGCATGATTTTTTTCGAATATAAATGCAATAATAAAATATTAATAATAATCTAATTTTAAGTTCATGGTCACACTAGCAACAAATTGGTGTATGAAACGCCATTGTTTATGAAACAAGGGGTCCCGCTTTTGCGCAGCGATCTACAGAGACATACATACTCTCCCCCCTCTAGATTTGAACCCATGCTCTTAACCTTTAAGCCCATTCATTTCTACATCCAAAACCAACTCATTTTGAGATTCCCAACAAAAATTGATGTCAGCGCTTTCACATTTTAACCCTACCTGCATCTGCCTCCTGCGTAGTGTAATAACATCTATGGCTTGCTCATGTTCTGGACTTAGAAATCGATGTTAGGGCTTTAGCATTAAGCTCTTCGAGTAACATTTTTTTTTTATTTGAGAAAGACCTACCTATTTTTTGGCATTTGAGACTTTTATTTCATGGCTCTTAGAAATTCATGTTGGGATTCTTTTTCCTCCATCTCTACCGCCAGTCATCTCTTCTCCTCCCGAGAGGGATTCTTTTTCCTCCATCTCTACCCCCAGTCATCTCTTCTCCCGAGATTGATAGTCGGGGCCTCCTATCTCTGGAGTCTGGACCCTACTTGCATCTGAGCCCGCTGGGTTTACCCTGTGCCACTGGCATCTGAACATGTTATTGTCTTGAACTTGTTAGCGTTGTCTTCATTTGTGTCATTGATCCAGGAGGATCCCCACGCAACCGATACAATCAGAGGAAGCCAAGATCGACTTCCAAAACAGATTTGGAAGTTTCTTCTTCCATTAAAATCTGTGGGCAGATTTGGAGGGATAATCCCAATCAATCTGCAGACTGAGCTAGCAATGGAGAAGTTGTCGAGGGCAACGCCACCTGCTGCATTGGAAACACATGACGTGAGGGTGCGGGGGCGGAGGGTTCGGTTCGACCAGTGATAATGTCGTTACTCCTCCTTTGTGTGACAGAGCATAAGAAGACTGAGCTTGGATGCTAACATCAAAGGCTTTGAAAATCACTAGGTCGTAATTTCATTGGAGGATCTGCCTCTTCAATAGATTTGCATTGCGTCTTCTGTAGAGGAATACGCTCCTAGCACGGTTATCAATGTGGTCATTGACAATGACCCTAGTACTCTGGTGGGTATATTCGTCGTGACCCCTTTGGCCTTCGTTTGCTTGTTTTGGCACTAGCGATTACAGCCACGAGATGGGAGTCCATATTTCTGCGAGCATTATTGGACTCAGGAGTCGGCGGATTGATCTGGCTCCAACTGCCATCTTTAATCGCTCGGTGGTGTAGCAAAATATTAGCAGAATTGGGTCATGGAAGAAACTGACAGTGCGGAATCCCTTAATTTGGGAAAACAAGCTTGGCTAAATATTAGCAAGAATTGGGTCGTGGAAGAAATTGACAGTGGGGGAGCCCCTTCATTTGGGAGAATAATCATGGCTAAATATTAGCCGAATTGGGGCATGGAAGAATGAAATGGACGGTGGGGAGCCCCTTCATTTGGGAGAATAAGCAAGCTTGAAATTGAAATAACAGTCCGCTATCTTCCTAGAGAATATTGAAATTAGATTTTGCACATTGAGACGATGGGTGATGTAAAAAGATGAAATGATACGCTTTACATCATTTAAATGGATCAATCTTTTAATTTAATTTAAGCAGATTTGGAAAGGTAGTTATATGGGTGAATTTTGTAAGACCAAGAGATGGTTGATGTAAAAAGATGAATTGATACGCTTTACATCATTTAAATGGATCAATCTTTTAATTTAATTTAAGCAGATTTGGAAAGGTAGTTATATAGGTGAATTTTGTAAGACCAAGAGGTGAATCTAAATTCTTTTAGTATTCAATTCTATGTTGAAATGTGTTTATTTTAAAATAAAATATTTTTTTAAATAAAAAATAATATTTACAAAATAGTGAGAGATGTATAATTATTTCTGTGTTCAATTTCAAGATCACATATGTTTCTTTTAAACTAAAAAAATTATTTTCCAAGTTATAATTAAAAAAATAAATAAAAAATGAATATATATATATATATATATATATATGATTTAATTAAGCATTATAAATAATCATAAATCTTACTTCAACTATGTTACTTCATTTGGTTGTTAATATTAAAATCAATGTCAAAGAGATGTAGTACAAATATTTGATTTTTATTGGACTATAAATAAAATATTTCAATGTTTATTTAAATGTATATCAATTTTAAAGGGATAAATAAAAGTAAAAAAATGTTGTACTTTCACTTTTAAATGTGAGGCATGTGTAATTCATATAAATTTTAAGGATATTTCAATACAAGACTTAAATAAACCATTTGAATATCCATATTAACTAATTATTTTAATATCAAATTCATTAATATCTATATATATTTAATTAAAAAACCACTATTTTAATGTCGTCCATAATAAAAAATATCGATGTTAACTAATTAATTTCAATATATATATATATATATATATATATATATATTCAATGCTCAAAGAGAAAAAGTAATTAAAAAAAATCATATATATATTCAATGCTCAAAGAGAAAAAGTAATTAAAAAAAATCAATTACTTTCTAATAATAATAGTAATAATGAGAATATGTGTGACTCCTTCAATTTTTGATATAAAATTAATATGTGACATTAAAAAAAATATTAATAATAATAAAAAAATCATTTTAAAAGAGGTTTGCATATCAAGAGATGTGATCCCTTTTGAGCTGAGATGTGATCCCTTTTGAGCTGGGTAGATTCAAAGTTAAGATGGATTTAGGCTGGTTTTAATTTCTCCCTTTAAATAGGTTGCATTCCACATGAATACATGGGTCAATACCATGGGCCATTTCTTATTATTATTATTTTATTTTTATAAGGTTATTTTTATCTGGTTATTTTTTATTTTATTTTGATTTACATTACATTACATTAATCTTATTATTTAATTTAATTTAATTTTTATTTTTATGTAATTTGACTTAGTCAAAATGTTAAACATTAAATTACAACATCGCTACCATATTGAACTCGAGTGCCTATCGATGCCTATATATATATATATATATATATCAACCCTGAGGTTTACATTAGTTGGTCGAGTTCTTGCCGTTAAGACACCTCTGCTATTAAGAGGTCACAAGTTCAATTATCTCGACACTCTTGGGGTCAAGCTCTATGGATGAGCCAACAAGAAGTGATCCTTTTGAGTAGATCTGCGTAGTACAATTATTTCGTGGACATAGTGTGAACCACAAAAAAGAAGAAGAAAAAAAGTAAGTTTTGAGGGTTAGCTCAATTGGTTGAATCCCCTTCGTTAAAGCATCTTTGCCATTGAGAGGTCACGAGTTCAATTCTCTTGACGCCCTTGGGATCAGGCTCCATGGTTGAGCTGATAGGAAGTGATCCCTTCGGGTGGATCTTCCTGGTACAAATATTCAGTGGACGTAGCAGTCACTGATATTAGGGTTCCGTGAACCACATAAAAAAAGAAGATCCATCTTAATCATCGATCTATCAAGCAACGGGAGGGATTAAATTTCTAGAGGTGTGAACCTTTTTTCATGTTTTGCATTTTAGAATAGGTATGCACCTTAAGATATTTGATCCCTCTTGGCGCTTGTTAGATCCATGGTTATCGATTTTTTGAATATTGTGTGGTTCTCAATTTGTTGAATAGTGTTTGTGTTATTTTCAGTTTTGGCTTTAAATTTCCATCTTTAAACACTTAACTTTTGAGTTGTTTTTGTTGAAAGTTTTGTTCATGGTTATCTTGATGAGTTGTAGGAAGGTGTTATTCTTGATAGAAAAATGACGGTTTTGTGAAAATGTGATGTGGAATATCTTTGTGTAGGTCTCAAATGAATGCATCCAAGTAAAGCACAATGGATGGAAACTGGAAAAGTGGGGGAGTTGTATCTTTATTTATTTCTTTGAATGAAACTAGATTTTTGGTGGTCCAAAAGCTTCTTAGTGAGGAGTAATTTAGGAGATCCCTACATACAACCAATCCAATAAAAATGCTCAAATCAACTTTAAAAATAGATATGAAAGCTTATTATCTTAGATAAATCCATGGGTGGATTTGGAGGGATAATTTCAAGCAATGTGTTGGCTAAGGTAGCAATGGAGAAGTTGTCAAGGGAAACACTATCTACTACATCAAAATCACATGATAGGAAGGGGTTTGTCCAGTTATAATGTCACTGCCCCTTCCTAGCATGACAGAGCATAAGAAGACCATGAGCCTGGACGCCAACCTCGAAGGTTTTCGGAATCGTCGGGTCATAAGCTTCATAGTAGGATTTGCTTCTTCAATATATTTGCAGTGCATCCTTAGTAGAGGCTTATGCTTCTAGCATTTTGTTATGCTCTTAACCTGCAAGACGATACCAGAATATCAAATATGCGAAGAAATATACCCAGAACATAAAATAATGAGAAATAACAACAAGTATTTTATTATTCAAAAAGTAATGTTCACTTGCCTCTTCGAGGGGGAAACCTCCAATAGAGCTAAGCTCAATTACAAAATAAGACACGATGCTTCTCGAGGGGAGTCTCTATCCTTTATATAGGATTCATACATGCAATACCATGAGGCAATATCATGGTTCTTATTAATACCATCTATCTAATACCATAGCCCATTTGTAACTAACTGTGGTCCCTTCATTAAATGCGGGTTAACCACTTATAATTATTAATATGGGCTTTATTGACTCTTTACTTAACTATAACTATGATTCGATCCTATTACATAAATAAAGGGGTTAGGGTTGGACCCTAACATGCCCTCCCCCATAAGAATAGCCTTGTCCTCAAGGCTGAAGCTGTGGAAACTGCTAAAGGATGGTGGTTGGTTCCCAGGTTGCTTCTTCCGGAGAGGCGTCTTTCCACTTGACGAGGACTTCCTTAACCGTACGGCCACGCAGGTGCCGTTCTCTTGTTTCAAGAACCTGTTCAGATTGGAGCCAAATTGACCCTTCTTCATCCACTTCAGTTAAACTGGTTTGAATTCTGCAATGGTTCCCAATCACTTTCTTGAGGCATGAGACATGGAAGACTAGATGGATTATTGCAGTGGGTGGCAAAGCTAGCTTGTAGGCGACTTCTCCAATGTGTTGAAGTACTTGATACGGTCCGTATGATTTTGGAGATAATTTCTGACAACCCTTGTCTTTGAGTGATGTTTGCTTATATGGTTGCAGCCTCAAAAATACCTGATCCCCTTCTTGAAATTGGCGTTTTGAGCGATGTTGATCTCCCTATTACTTCATGCAGTTTTGGGCTTGATGAAGATTCTCTCTAAGGTGGGCCAGCATGGTTGTGTGATTCTGTAGGAGTTGATCCACTGCTTGTACCTTCGAGCATCCCTTGATATAAGAAGTAGGGGAAGGAGGGAATTGACCATAAACTGCATCATATGGAGTCATTTTGGTGGTGGCATGATAGTTGGTGTTATACCACCATTTGTCTACAGGCAACCACTGTACCCAGAGATGTTGCTTTTCTGAAGGGAAACACTTAAGGTAGGTCTCCAAACATTTGTTGACTGCTTCAGTTTGACCATCAGTTTGTGGATGATAGGAATTATTGAGTTGTATTTGAGTACCTTGTAGCCGGAAGAGTTCCTGCCAAAAGTTACTGGTGAAGATCGGGTCATGATTAGACACAATGGAAGTGGGCATGCCATGCAATTTGAAGATCTAATCCATGAAAGATTGAGCGACCAAAGTCAGTGTAAAAGGGTGGGGTAGGGCGTAAAAATGAGCATACTTAGAAAGTCTGTCCACAACCACCATGATGACTGACTTGTTTCTTGACTTTGGAAGACCCGTAATGAAATCCATAGAAACCTCCGTCCAGATTGAGGTCAAGATGGGCAATGGCTGTAATGTGCTTGGGGATTTGACTGTTTCTCCTTTGTGGCGCTGACAGACGTCGCATTCAGCTACAAAAGTAAGAATTTCCTTTTTCATGCCTATCCAAAAAAATGATCTTCGAGTGCGAGCATATGTCTTCTGAAAGCCTGAATGTCCTGCAGTGGGAGATGAGTGCAACTCTGCCAAAATGTGGCTTTTGAGGGTGGATGTTGGTGATATTACGACTCTGTCCTTGTAGCGAAGAATCTCATCCTGCCACGAGTAGCCCGCTATGGAATTTGGATCTGTCTGCAATTGATTAATGAGTTGGGAGAGCCAAGGATGTGAAAACCATTCCTTGCGAGCCTCTTCAATCCATTCTGGAATGGGAAGGGAAATTGCGAGCATGGTACTTTCCTCCTCAAATTGGTGGGATAACGCAACTGCTACAATATTTTCACACCTTTTCTTGTAAATTATCTCATAATCATATCCCAGCGTTTTGGCGAGCCATTTATTTTGTTGTGGTGAGGATAGGCATTGTTCCAAAAAATATTTAAGGCTTTGATGGTATGTGCGGATTTGGAAACGTCGCCCCAATAAGTATGGTCACCAGGTATCCACTGCATGTAAGATGGTCATCATCTCCTTCTCATAGGTAGATTGTCCCAGATTCTTCCCACTTAGTTGTTGGCTCGTGAAGGCCAAGGGTCGACCTTCCTGGATTAAGACCACCCCAATACTCGTACCAGAAGCATCACATTCAATCACAAAATATTTGGTGAAGTCGGGTAGTGCTAAGACTGGAGTGGAACACATGGCATGTTTGAGAGCTGTAAAGGCCTGTTGTGCTTCATCATTCCAGAGGAATGAATTTTTCTTGAGGAGTTGAGTGAGGGGCCTAGCAATGCGACCATAATTGTGGACAAATTTGCGATAGTAGCCTGTGAGACCCAAAAATCCTCTCAAGCTCTTCAAGGTCTTTGGTTGAGGCCAATCCTGCATTGCCTGGATCTTTTTGGGGTCCACCCTGACACCTTCACGCCCCACAATGTGGCCCAAATACTCAACTTCTTCCATGCCAAAAGAGCACTTGGACATCTTGACAAATAATTTATGCTTGCGGAGCAGTTGCAAGAGCAGATCTACATGTTGAAGATGTGTGGCCTAGGTGCGACTGTAGATGAGGATGTCATCAAAGAAAACAAGGACAAATTTTCTGAGATATGGTTTGAGCAGGTGGTTCATAAGGCTCTGAAAAGTGGATGGGGCATTACAAAGACCAAATGGCATGACTAGGAACTCATAATGGCCTTCATGAGTTCGGAAAGCAGTCTTTGGAATGTCTACTTCTTTCATGCGAATTTGGTGGTAGGTTGAGCGAAAGTCGAGCTTAGTAAAGAATTGAGCCCCATTTAGTTGATCCAGCAAATCATCGATAACTAGGATGGGAAATTTATCTTTGACTGTCAACGTATTGAGGGCCTTGAAGTCTGGACACATATGCCATTCCCCATCTTTCTTGAGCACCATGACCACCGACGATGAATAAGGACTAATGTTGGGACAAATGACCCCTGCTTCCAAGAGTTCCTTGATTATTTTTTCAATTTCATTATTTTGGGCAAACAAATATCTATATGGGCGCACATTTGGTGGTTGGGCCCCTGGGACCAAAGTAATGCTATGATCATGTTCCCCTCTCGAGGATGGAAGCTCATGAGGCTTGTCAAAGACTGGCATATGGTTGTTTAAGATCTGTTACATCTCAGGATGAATATGAAGAGAATTGGGTTCGAAGGCCTGGATGGCATTAAATTGGGCTATAACTCCATGGTGGCCCTTTTCTAACAATTTTGTCCATCCGATGTGAGCTGATGATAGAGGGAGCTCCCGACTGGAGTCTGCAGAGGGTATGTGTGTGGTTGTTTTGCTTGAAGCTCATATATAACTCGTAGAAATCCATTGTGATTAGGCCACGTGTGCAAAGCCATTCAGCGCCTAGGACAATGTTGCTCCCTCCCATGTGTATGGCAAACATGTGAGTCTTTAACTGATAATCCCCCATTTGAAGTTTGACATTTTCACAGCGACCTTCACATTTCATTGTCCCCCCATCAGCAATTTGGACCTGGAAGTTGGAAACTGCTTGGACAAAACAATGCACTGATTCCACGACTCTTTGATGGATAAAATTATGTGTACTGCCACTATCAATCAAGACTACTATTGGGCGATGCTTAATAAAACCTCTGATTTTGAGAGTTTGGGGAGAAGAAATCCCTGCCAAAGCATGCAGCGAGATAACTGGTTCTTCAGGTACATTGTCCTGTTGGTTGTCCTCTTCTTCCTCCTCTGGTTCCTCAAGTGGTGGGGCTTCCTCCGATGAACTGTGATCAGTAGCATCAATTTGAAAGAATTTGGGCTCCTTGCATTTATGCCCGGGGGAGTATTTCTCATCACAGTAGTAACACAATCCTTGCTTTCTTCTTTCCGCCATTTCTGCTGGTGACACCTTTTGAACCTTGAGTGTTTGGGTAGTGCTTTGAGCCTGTGTGGGGTGACCCTTGGCGATGAAATTTGGGCGATTGGACTAGGCCACTAACGCACGTTCTACTTCACGAGCTATCTTGCAAGCATGTAGCCATGAGCTAGGGTGGTGCAGTCAAACATGGGCTTGTATGGCTTCTTTGAGACCACTGACAAAACATTCCACGTAGAACTCATCGTGTAGACCTCCAGTGCGGAAAGCTAAGGCTTCAAAGGCTGCAATATATTCGTTCACTGTTCCTGTCTGTCGGAGCTTAGTGAGACGACCCAAAAAATCAAATTCATGGTCAAAGCGATTCGTAAGAGCTTTTTTGAATGTTTGCCAAGTCAAGGGCTTCCATAGCAACGTTGATGCCATTGCCACCATTGCCATCTTTCATTGTCCAAATACATGATACCCACACTAAGCTGAGTCACATCATCCAGGATGTAATTCAGTGCGAAATATTGCTCCATTTGTGCTATCCATGCGGCCGGGTGAGAGCCATCAAATTTATACATGTCCAGCTTGGGTGGTCGCGGATGGGATTGTTGGTGGGTGCCAAAGAGGTGAAGAGACTGGCTAGACTCGCCCTCACTGTTTTCATTGCTAATATATGCCTCTGCGCGTTCCTCCACCTTGCCCTTAGAGAGTGTTTCATTTAAGTTCTTCAACTGCAACACAACATCTTTCAATTGTGCTTCAAGGATGTCAATCCTCTCATTGGCCATAGCTTGAGCTCTAGTTTGTACCATGCACCGATCCGATGTACTTGAAATTTGGGACTGCCCAAAATTTTGGCACTAACAATTGAATGGTACCACCTTGTCCAGCTCATCGACTTGATTCTTATGGGCTAAATCACTAATAAGCGCCCTGGGGGGTCTCAATTACAAAATAAGACACGATGCTCCTCGAGGGGAGTCCCTATCCTTTATATAGGATTCATACATGCAATACCATGGTTCTTATTAATACCATGGCCCATTTGCAACTAACTGTGGTCCCTTCATTAAATGCGGGCTAACCACTTACAATTATTATTATGGGCTTTATTGACTCTTTACTTAACTATAACTATGATTCGATCCTATTACATAAATAATGGGGTTAGGGTTGGACCCTAACATGCCCTTTCCCATAAGAATAGCCTTGTCCTCAAGGCTGAAGCTGCGAAAACTGCTGAAGGATAGTGGCTGGTTCCCAGGTTGCATCTTCCGGAGAGGTGTCTTTCCACTTGACGAGGACTTCCTTGATCGTGCGGCCACGCAGGTGTCGTTCTCGTGTGTCAAGAACCTGTTCAGGTTGGAGCCAGATTGACCCTTCTTCATCCACTTCAGGTAGACTGGTTTGAATTCTGCAATGGTTCCCAATCACTTTCTTGAGGCATGAGACATGGAAGACTGGATGGATTTTTGCAGTGGGTGGCAAAGCTAGCTTGTAGGCGACTTCTCCAATGCGTTGAAGTACTTGATACGGTCCGTAGAATTTTGGAGATAATTTCTAACAACCCTTGTCTTTGAGTGATGTTTGCTTATATGGTTGCAGCCTCAAAAATACCTGATCCCCTTCTTGAAATTGGCGTTCTGAGCGATGTTGATCTGCTTGTTGCTTCATGCAGTTTTGGGCTTGATGAAGATTCTCTCTAAGGTGGGCCAGCATGGTTGTGCGGTTTTGTAGGAGTTGATCCACTGCTTGTACATTCGAGCATCCCTTGATATAAGAAGTAGGGGAAGGAGGGAGTTGACATAAACTGCTCATATGGAGTCATTTTGGTGGTGGCATGATAGTTGGTGTTATACCACCATTCGGCTAGAGGTAACCATTGTACCTAGAGATGTTTCTTTTCTGAAGTGAAACACCTAAGGTAGGTCTCCAGACATTTGTTGACTGCTTCAGTTTGACCATCAGTTTGTGGATGATAGGAAGTACTGAGTTGTAGTTGGGTACCTTGTAGCCGGAAGAGTTCCTGCCAAAAGTTACTGGTGAAGATCGGGTCACGATCAGACACAATGGAAGTGGGCATGCCATGCAATTTGAAGATCTGATCCATGAAAGATTGAGCGACCAAAGTCAGTGTAAAAGGGTGGGGTAGGGTGCAAAAATGATCATACTTAGAAAGTCTGTCCACAACCACCATGATGACTGACTTGTTTCCTGACTTTGGAAGACCCGTAATGAAATCCATAGAAACCTCTGTCCAGATTGAGGCCGAGATGGGCAATGGCTGTAATGTGCCTAGGGATTTGACTGTTTCTCCTTTGTGGCGCTGATAGACGTCGCATTCAGCTACAAAAGTAAGAATGTCCTTTTTCATGCCTGTCCAAAAAAATTATCTTCAAGTGCGAGCATATGTCTTCTGAAGGCCTGAATGTCATGCAGTGGGAGATGAGTGCAACTCCGCCAAAATGCGGCTTTTGAGGGTGGATGTTGGTGATATTATGACTTTGTCCTTGTAGCGAAGACTCTCATCCTGCCACGAGTAGCCCACTGTGGAATTTGGATCCGTCTGCAATTGATTAATGAGTTCGGAGAGCTAGGGATGTGAAAACCATCCCTTGCGAGCCTCTTCAATCCATTCTAGAATGGGAAGGGAAATTGCAAGTAGGGTCCTTTCCTCCTCAAATTGGCGAGATAACGCATCTGCTACAATATTTTCGCACCCTTTCTTGTAAATTATCTCATAATCATATCCCACCATTTTGGCGAGCTATTTATTTTGTTGTGGTGAGGATAGGCGTTGCTCCAAAAAATATTTAAGGCTTTGATGGTCTGTGCGGATTTGGAAATGTCACCCCAATAAGTATGGTCACCAGGTATCTACTGCATGTAAGATGACCATCATCTCCTTCTCATAGGTAGATTGTCCCAGATTCTTCCCAGAATTTTTTATTTTTTATTTATTTATTTATTTTTATTTTTATTTTTATTTTACTCCGAACGAAGTTTTACTCCTTGCTTAGGAATACTGTAGTAGCCGAATCCCAGAAATGTCAATGCTGCCCAAAGTCCTGCGAAAATCACACCCAGGTATAGGAACCCACACAATTAGTCAAATCTGAATGGCGGATCTGATTGTTGCAACGGCTACAGAGCCCAAACTGCTAGATCTGGATGGCGGATCTGATGGATTTGAGAGATCTGAATGGCTGATCTGATAGATCTAGACAGCGGCACTGATTGCTGCTGCTGCGACAAAACCCCACTTGCGAGATTTGATCTGGCAAAGATTATACATGATCCAGAGATAGAGAAGGGAACTATGGTCTCCAAGAATTTCAGGTGCTACAGATCGCAATATACATAAGGGTCTGACAGTGTTACTCGACCCAATTTTTCAGGGCACTAACCAAGGAGGATCAACCGTACCCTTAGCCATACAACCTGACTACCCTATCGTACGCGCAAGTAATCTCTCCGAGTGCTGTTCTCGGTGTACTGTAGCAGCAAGACGGCCGTCGGTTTATCTATGGTGAGGTTTCAAGGGAGCTAGGGGGCTTCCGATATACCCAAAGGGTACTTGGAAGACAGTCCGCGCGCGGTTCTGTCTAATGCGCTACTACTCGAAGGGGTACTCACAGGGGTTACAATGGAGTCGAACAAGCATGACCACCTCTTGTATTTCCTGCGTGCATGCCTCCCCAAATCTGTAGGTTTATGCACTCAACGACAAATCCCATGGTTTAAAGACGTTGGAACACGTCTCTAGCCAAAAAAAAAATTGCTAAAAATTGGAGATCCCACCGGCCCTGGAAAGTGCTCTGATACCACTTATTATGCTCTTAACCTGCAAGACGATACTATAATACCAAATATGTGAAGAAATATACCCAGAACATAGAACAATGAGAAATAACAAGAAGTATTTTATTATTCAAAAAGCAATGTTCACTTGCCTCTTCGAGGGGGCAACCTCCAATAGAGCTAAGCTCGATTACAAAATAAGACATGATGCTCCTCAAGGGGAGTCTCTATCCTTTATATAGGATTCATACATGCAATACCATGGTTCTTATTAATACCATCTATCTAATACCATGGCCCATTTGCAACTAACTGTGGTCCCTTCATTAAATGCGGGTTAACCACTTACAATTATTAATATGGGCTTTATTGACTCTTTACTTAACTATAACTATGACTCGATCCTATTACATAAATAAGGGGGTTAGGGTTGGACCCTAACACGTTCAAGGGAGTTACGCTAGGACCACTTACCTTGTGCCTTTCACATTAACCCTAGTACTCTATGAGTGCACTTGTCCATACCTCTTTGGCTTTCATTTGCTCTTTTTTTTTGGCATCAACAATTACAACCATGAGACGAGATTCCATATTGTTGGAGGATTATTGGGTTTGGGAGTCAACTTATTGATGTGGCTAAGCCTCGCATCTCCAGTCCCTTGGTGGCCTAGATAAATATTTATAGAATTGAGTTATGGAAGAAATGACAGCAAATAACCCCTTCATTAGGAAAATAGGCAAGCCTCAACATCATTGATTGCGGAAGAACCATTGCTATTTTTACAAAGAATATCAAAGATAGATTTTGCAAATTATGGTCATTACTGATGTAAAGAGATGAAATGATGTACTTTTCATTCGTCATTTGCAATAGACATGGGAACATAATCCATATGGGTGAACTCCATCATAAATTTGGTGAGTATTGTTTGTGTTATTTTCAATGGTGATTTTAAATTTCAGTCCTTAAATATTTATTTTATCTAATTAACCACCAATTTCGAATCAACCCTCTTTTATCCAAACTTGCAGTGACCTCTTGCTCATTTTCTCGATCTTCTCACTATATGCAAACTTGATCCATATTTATATGCACAGGCCCAGAGCCCCATTTGAGATGCCCTCACCCCTAACCAAGAGTTTTTCCTCGGTTATGACATCGTGCCTGCCTTACGAAAGACTAGCTAACAAAATTACAAGTTGGTGTTGCATTATTTGTACAGAGATTGTGGGCATAGAACCCATAGAAAAATATATTAATTACAAACCTTCAATTACAGATGGTTGAACATAAATTGGAGATATTGCGGACCTCATTATATTTAGGGTGGAACAACAAATACAAAACTCAAACGAAAACCATCATCTTTTGACCAAATCTATTCATAAATTGAACAAAAGCACATGTGCTTAAGAATATTCTCTTCCCCTCTTTTGTGTCTGAAATTAGATTACAAATCTAAAGAACAGGGTAAGGCCCTCATTGAGCAATGGAGTTTCAAATATAGTATTTCCACAACCTTTCCAAGGATGTTGAGGAACAACATTCATGGGTACAAGCTAGTTACAAGTCAAAAAGCACCTCCAATAGAGGAGCTTTCATAAATTTGAAGAAGAAAGGCATGCACCCTAGGGATTTTATCTGAGTTTGTGGCTTTCCTCCTTTGAATCATGGTACACTGGGCAGTCTTTCATCCATGACACCTTAGAATTGAAGTGCATAAGCTTGAGAAGGCATGTGTGACAACTAACTCTACCTTCATATATGCTTCACAGTCTTTAATGACCGTGTTTGTGCTTTAAGAGCTAAAAGAATGTTGGGATCGAGCAAGATATTTTTTTATTGTGATCTTACACGATAAGTCATAGATAAAGAAGGCTTGGGTGCAAGTTGTGGTGCCCAACAAGGAAAACAAAGGAGAAGTGATTCGTAATCTTAGGTAATTATTCTTGTCGTTCTCCCCCTGGGTGGTGACATCCTTGAATGGATAAATGCTATGTCATTGTGAAAAGATGGGATGATCAAGATTGTTGACACAATCTTTATCTCATGTTATCACTGTGATGATATTGTTTCATTCTTTCATGGTAGTTATAAGGAAGTGATTTTCACTCCTGATTGCAAATTTTAACATCCAACAAGCATAAAATATGGATCAAAGTAGACATAAAAATGCCCTATCCCCACAAGGGACCTTATTTTATTTAAAACATGAATGCTCCAAGATGTATTTCCCACTTGTGATGGGTTATTATTGGGCATCAACATTCACCCACGAGACACAAATATGGGGGAATTTTGTGGCAATGGGGGTGCTTTTCAATGTTGCATGAAGCGAGGATGAAGCATGTGTGTTTTTGAGAAGCGAAGCATTAGAAGCTGGCATGGAAATTAGTAAGGTTAGAGTACCAAAATAGTGCAAACTCAAAAGCATATTCAAACACCTCTTCTTAAGTCTTCTCTTCCATGACTTCCATAGCATGGCATATAAAATTGCTAAGTTTGGGACCGATGTAATGTTAATGGAACATAGAAAGGGACTATTACCAACTTGCCTACTCACCATAGGTGTCTTCACACTATTGGATTTAACTGCGGCACTAAACATGAAGATGAAATGGATTTATTTCAGTTTATGCTAGGAGGCATGGGTTGGAAACTCCCCCTGAATCCTTATCAAAAACTCCCCCGAAACCCTCTCTCCCCCACGAACAACTCCCCATATATAGTTGTAGAATATACGGAAACCTGCATATTTGTACATAAATCAAGATAGAAATGGCATACATAGTACATTAATGATTAAATTATTTGAGCATCAACCATTTAGAATTTAGGTTATATCAATTATAAACAAACATACAATTTTTTGTTATATAATAGAAAGTAGACCTATAACTTATGAAATGAAATAGGTTATCTAACAACTGTCAACAATATCATGATCAAATAGTTAAGTTTACAAAATAAACCATCAACATATTCTAATATGAATACCAAAAGGTCCAAAACAATACAATGAGCTAGTTGTTAAACACCTCTCTATGAAAGAAGTGTTCACCAATTGTGAAAACATCCATGTTGCCAAATGTTGTAACTGTGGGGTAGCATCACCATGCATGTTCCACCGCTCCTTGACAAACAATGTTCCACCATTGTTTATATTGGGATCCTCGTCACTAGTATCATCCTTCATTCTTCTCCTCTTGTCTAGCCTTGTATCTACGTGGATTCTCTGAGGACATCATTCAATAGCGCCCAATTTTGATCAAATTGCCTAATTTGAGCCTTAAAATATGGTAGAAGAAGCTTGACATGCTTAATCAGTTATTTTGGTTTGAGTGAACGATACATTTTTGTTGAGGCCATGACAAAGGAGTTCAACCACCAACACTAAGGGACATATAAGACCTGATGCTCGAGTAAATGCCAATCCCATACTCTCATATGTCATGGAATATAATAAAATGCCACAATCCTATTGATCTTGAAATACTGAAAACTGTTAAATATGTTGAATTTTGAAAGGGATATAAAAAATCTATTTTCTTCTCTCTCTCTCTCTCTCTTTATGTGTATATATATATATATATATACCTAGAACATCAAATTAGTTGCGGAATATATGAGAACATGCATATTTGTACATAAATCAGATAGAAATGACATCCATAGTACATAATCATTAAATTATTTGAGCATCAACCATTTAGAATCTAGGTTCTATCAAATTATAAATAAACATACAAATTTTTGTTATATAATAGAAAGTAGACCTTTAACTTATGGAATGAAATATGTTATCTTGTCAACGATATTGTGGTCAAATAGTTATGTTTACAAAATAAACCATTTACATACTGAAATATGAATACCAAATGGTCCAAAACAATGCACTAATCTAGTTGCTAAACACCTCTCTATAGAAGAAGTGTTCACCAATTGTGAAAGCACCCATGTTGCCAAATGTTGTAGCTGTGGGGTAGCATCACCATGCGTGTTCCACCGCTCCCTGAAAAAAATGTTCCACCATTGTTTATATTGGGATCCTCATCACTAGTATTATCCTTCATTCTTCTCCTCTTGTCTAGCCCTATCTCTACCTCGATTCTCTTAGGAAATCAGTCAACATCGCCCAATTTTGATAAAATTTCCTAATCTAAGCCTTAAAATATGGTAGAAGAAGCTTAATATGCTTAATCAATTATTTTGGTTTGAGTGAAGGGTACATTTTTTTGCTAAGGCCATGGCAAAGGAGTTCAACCATTAACACCATCAACACTAAAGTATTGTTGTAGCTGCTACAACTGCCCCTCCAAAATTTTTCCCATGCCTTGATTTTGGAGCCTACCTTCTGTCCACAAGGACCCATCTTTCACTATCGTCAAGTATTTTCTCTAATGTTGAAAACTTATCTTTGCATGCAATGCTTGTGATGAGTTGTTTTGAACTTAACTACACATTTTCAAACACAAGCCATCTCCTGCCGTGATCTTGCACTTGTTACCTACCTTCTCTCTTGGAACTGTGCAGTCCACTATCTCTTGAAACTGCGCTAGGCCTTGAGGATCAAAACTACGTAATCTTGGAAGCCAACATGCATTGGATTTGCGACGGGCTAAACATTAGATATATGCTGCCATAGAGGCCAAAAATTTTGACGCTTGGATGTCGGATATGCGACATCATATTATTCCAATATGACGGTATCTGATGGTTTGTTTTGTCAGAATAAAGTCAGATGTCCAATGGGGTGGTGTCGGATAAGTGACATCGTAATAGTTTAATGTGACGAGAGTATTGTGGAACCGAATCATTCATCCATCGGTAAAATTCAGATATCTGACGGTCTGTTATATCAAAATGGCGTCAGATAGTCAACGTTTTAACATAGTGTCGAAAATCCAATAGGTGCCAGAGCATTAAAAAAAAAATTGATCTGGGGATTGAGTGGTTTGGGAGGAATTCTCCTATGTCTTTGTCGGATTGGCCATTCAATGCCTTTTGATTTGGCAACACACTTTACTTATATCGCTACAATGAGTGCTGCCAAATCAAAAATCAAAGTGAATTAAATTTGATAGACTTTAAATTTTAGGACCCCACAAGAGCTGATTTTAATGAAATATTTCCATGTGATAACAAAGTGCAATTGTGATCTAATAGTGTTAATCCATGCATGGGATGTGTTGTAGCCACTTTTTATTTTTTCTTTCAAAAGGAAAAACAATATATATATATATATATATATATATATATATATATATATATATAAGGTTGTATAGGGGCTCATATAGCCAAATTATGGTCAAAGTGCATTGCCAAATCAAAAAGCAATGCAAATTAAATTTAGACTTTAAATTTTAGGACCCCACAAGAGCTGATTTTAATGAAGTATTTTCATGTGATAACAAAGTGAAATTGTGATCTAATAATGTTATTCCACGCATGGGATGTATTATAGCCACTTTTCATTTTTTCTTTCAACAAGAAAAATACGAATATGTATATGTATATATATATATATATATATCAGAGTAGCCTAACAATTCAGGCCTATAGAGTGGAGCTTTTTTATATGAATAAATTGAAGGATGGGCCACCCCACACCAGTGGAGGATTAAAAATTGTGCACATTTCAAGTGCATCATCGTGATTTTGGACCAAGCTGTGTCCATATCCAAACTCGACAGTATAAAGAAATCTGAGTTTATGCAGGGAGGATCCCCTAAGATTTGGTCTCCTGAAACAACTGTTTAGGAGGTCTACAACATATATCTTCCCTGCTACCACTTAAGGGGAAAACTATTGTTATACAATATTTTGTCACACTCCTAGTCTCATATCCTGAAGTTTCACACTTTGTGTCGTCAATGCCACAAGTGTCACAAAGTGATGAAAGTTGTCCCAAACATTGTATTCACCATGAAACATGTTTGTGATAATTCGAAGAATATCCCTGAAGAAAAAGAGGAAAACTTGTCTTGGAAGAATTCTGAAGAACTTGTCAAAAAACCTTGTTTGCAAGCCAAACACTACTTTTATCAGGAAAATCCATGCCGATAACTTCTGGCATTACACATGTCTAGTGCTTTCAACGCAAGTTTTATCAGGAAAAACCGAATTGGTCATCTTCAGGCAATTTTTCCCAAAATGGAGGAGAAGCTTCTCTTACTAGAAAGCTTGAGAACGATGACATGGTTTCAAGTAGATGAATATTGGGACGGGACCTCCCATTCTTTTCCCTAGATCCTCTTTCCATGCATCTCTCCTTGAGATGTGGAACTCCTCCCTCTTTTCGTGGATCCTCAACTCCCTCTCCTTCCCCATAAATGAATTGCCCACCATCCACTAATGGTTGGATGTTGGTTGGTTGGTTGCCATCCTAGTGCTAAATTATGCCCAAATGCTACCATTTGCAAAGGAGAAAAGGTGTTTGAAGGCCAAGGCTTGGACTTGGAATCTCACTTGAAGGAGGCTTCCAACATCTGGCTTCATTGGTTGTAATGTTTCCTTTTTCATCTATTAATAATGTAATGTATGTTTTCTTTCTATAAATGTGTCAATTATTGTCCATTTATTGTAATTCTCCTTGATATGTTACATAATTTGTATTAGAAAATGTTATGTTTTGCATATTTTTGTTGTGTCCACTTGATATTTCTTGTAAGCAGTCATCTACACCAGCTAAGAGGAGATCGTGAGCTTGGAAGCCAAAGAGTCAAGGTCAACATCAAGGGTATCAACATCAGAGAGAGGTAGGAGATCTATCCTCCTTTGTATTTTCTAGTATGAATTAGGAAAGGTTGCATGTAATTGTCTTCTGTAGTTGCTAGATCCTCCCATAGGACTAGAGGGATAGTTTTTGTCCACAAAAACGATTGCTTGCACAACAAAATGACGACCCACTGGGGAGTACATAACCCTTCAAACCTCCCTTTTTTGTCTCTTTTGATAAGTTTGGCCGACCTCTTAGTGATCCAAGATTTTGATTGATTGTGGATCAACATTCTAAGTGGTGTGTGGTTTAGAGTGTCAAATCTAGGTCTCTGTTCAACTTTGTTTGTTTTCTCTTAATTTTTCTCTCCCAGTGCCCTTTTTCGGAGAAACAGAGCATTGTAAACGTGGATTTTGCTGATTACATTCATGCTGAAAACCCTGTCAGCATGAATTTTTACCATTATTGTCGTGCTGGTCCAAAAAATGATTTTTTTTAGGGTTTTTGACAGAAGACCTAGAATGTTGTGATCTCTAAAGTCTTTCTCCTACTCCGTGTGCATAGAATTTTGACTTATTTTTGTTAGATTATTTGTGTTACAAAAGTTTGTTCCATGTTTAGGTAGTGAAATGAACTTCGATGGAATCTTTAGTTCTTTAGGTAATCAAATTTATTGTCTTACTACTTACATGTGTTACTGATTTGTTGTCTAATAAGTTTTTTTAGTTCTTTTAGAAACCAAAAAGAAATTGCATTTGCATTTGTTAAGCGTTCATCTCAAAATTGATTATTACTTCTGGAAATTGCATTGGATTACATTGCACTGGAAAGTTGTTTTTGAGATTGTCATTGAGCATAGATTACATTGCTTGGTGTTGACGGCTAATATGTGAATCCTCATTCATTTGAAAAGAAAAAATTCATGTAGGCGAGTTTAGTGAATTAAAATTCATTTCATTTTTTATCGTGCAATGGAATTGTGGAATTAAAATATCTATTTAGGAAGTTATTGTTGGTTGCATATTTGATTGTTGCATCAATGTTTTCACTTCTTCCCTACACTAGATAGCTTCATTGAAATGAAAAGAATCATTTTTTCTTATCAGTAGCATCGTAGGTGTGTTCAAGTGACATCAATTTTTTAGCCTTGAAACTGAAACATAATTCAAGATCAACTTTAAAACTTATCTCAATTAACCTAAGGAGCATTTGGAACATTAACGGAAACATCTAGAGGTCTAGGCTAGAGACATGTTCCAATGTCGTTAAACATAAGATTTGTCATTGTTTTCTAGCATTGCATCCCGTTCCACGTACGCAAGTGTATAGTATCGTTCTCCACGTACCTTCGGGTATATCAGATTTTGTCTTGAGGGGGTCTGGACCTAGGTTTAGAGTTAGTTGCGCCAACCAACAAACCCTACATTGCCAACCATTTCGGCAACAACCCGCGTAGCGCAGGCTATAGTCTCACCCGAGGTAGTATTGGGGGATGATAGTACCAAGTTTCTACATGCAGAGGTCTATGTGATGTGTTTTTGTTACTCCTAGGACTTTATACTGACCTTCGCGAACCCTAACCCTTGAGACGCAGAAATTAAAGTAACTTACAGATAACAGTTTCTAACTCTGTGCCGATTGCTTTAAACATTCATAACATCAAGTAAAATAACATATCTACGAATTTTGCGCATCTAATAAGTGTTTCTTATGATAATTGCAATAAAAGGAGAGAATTCACAGTAAATGCAGAAGTAAACATAAATGCGTAGATACACAAATATTGCTCCAAAATAGTCTTTCTTATGTTCATAGCTTGTATTACATACTCTTTCTTCCCTGCGCACACAGTTGCAAGGGCCCGCGCACTCAGTTGCGAACTTGCCAAGGTATCTGTGCACACAGCTGCAGGAGCCTTCCCCTTTTGCCTAAGTACAAAGTAGGAAATATAAAACCAAAAATTTCCTATTTGTGTTCTTCACTATCTTCATGGACTTCCCTATGACCTTCTATGACTCTTTTATATCATCTTATTTTACAATACCACAGTCCACGAACCATGGGCGAGTCACAAAATAACTTAAATTCTAACAAAATTTGACCTTCCTAAAGCCCCTTTGACTAATAATGACCTTCATGCTCCGGTCCTCAAAATGCAGAGACTTTACAAAAATAACAAAACTATTTGAAAAATTGACGCTAAAGGACCCTATCCCAACAGACCCCCAACAGAAATTCATGACTCGTCCTCAAGTCACTCTGTTGGTGGTGCCTTAATCTTCGCTTGCAGATAACTAAATTCAATCTTCAATACTTGCAGGTTTATTGTCCCCTACGCAACAACCTGACAAACTTATTGAACCATTTTTCTATGGTTGGGCCTTCGACTGCAAGGCCCATGGTTCGCTACGTCTACTGCATCGCCTTTAGCTTTCTCTATACTAACAATGTCAACTGACTTTCCTCATCCGCCCAGGGATGTGTCCTTGAAGATATGATGGCTTACCTTCGATGCAGCTTATCGATCTCACTCTGGATGATCTTTCCCTCCGGTAATCCTGTGAATCTTTGCACTGGTGCTAAGGTTCACACTGTTGACCTGATCTCGTCGAACTGCCTCTGCTTTTCCCAGATATCAGCTTCAGTCTTCTATAGAGTTGGATCATCCTACAACGAGGTCCACAGTTCCATGGCCTATTCAAACAACTGAGTGCAACCCTTGACTGCAGCTTCTAAGGTACCCATCTCTTCTTCAATAGCAGCATCACGTTGTTCTCTGACTTCTGGAGGAGTGGTTGGCTACAACTTAATTTGGAGTTCAGATATCTGCAATTGTAACTCAAATCTAACTTTTCCAATTTCCTCCTTCGACTCCTTGACTGTGGTAGCGAGCTTCTGAATCTTCTCTGCAGAGGCCGCATCTGTTGGAATTTGGAGCTCGAGAAGCTCACTACAGGCCTGTGCTATTGCTACTTCTAACACTGACTGCGCGCAATCACTTCCTCCCTTTCCTTGAAGGTCTGCGCCTTTTTCTCAAACATCTGATGATTATTGGTTTTGAATTCGTTGATGATCAGCAGTGTGCATTGTTCCCAAACTCGGGGCTCATATGATACCCCTTGATGCAGCTCGTGCAACGTCTGAATAGGAAGCATTGCCAGGTTTAGACTCAATTCCTTCATGTGTAAGAGGCGTGCCCTGTCTTCTGATGTGTCAACGCATAGTGATCCCTTTGGTAACTGCACTGTGCAAAGGTCTATGATGAGCTCTGCTGCTAAGGCTGACCCGCTCGCTTGAATAATACCTAATTGGACATGTAATTCCCGCAGGCCCTGTTGTACCTTATCCAATGTTCGATGATATTGTTCTTCGATGTGGCCCCAAATATTCTCCATGGCGTCTCAGACCACACCGCCAATCTCGTCTAGGTCCCCCTCTGTGAGAACCAAAGGCGTCGTGCTCGCCGATTTGTCTGACTTATGCTTATTGCATGACCCTGTAGAACTCCTATTCTGCCTCTTTTTAACAATATAGGGGGACTCCAAGTCCGCGCCCCCTTCCTCTTCTCCCTTTGTTTCTCTATCCATATTTTTGCGCTCAATGTCTGACTCATTGAGGTCAATAGTGGCCTATGGAGTAGTAGAGGCCTTTTCTTTTGTTGCTTCTTTCTCCTTGGTAGCAACTTATTTTTGCTACACAGCCTTCTCTTTCACGGAATTCTTCTGTGATTCCTTCTTCTTCTCTTTTTTTGTTGTTGTCATTGTTGTGGTCTGCACTGCATCACCTTCAACAGCCTTACTAGTTCCCATGCCGGTATCAGAGGGTGTCAGCCAATCACTTGGCCATTTACTGGCAATCCCCAGAATATCATTCTCAGTGACTAAGTATGACAACTTGTGCCATGTGCCCTTGGCATCTTTCTTCGCGTATATGTGCAGATTATGAAAGTCTGCCTTGAAATCTGCAAGATTGTTGTACTGCGCATGCAAACTTGGTGATAACCTTGGCCATTGGTTAATCACCATCCTCAGCTCTGACTCAAATAAGACCCAAAATATCTTCATCTTCATAACGCATTCGGGGTCTTTTGTGGCCCACAGCGAAATGAAATTTCCGGCCTCTGGTAGATCTGAGTCCTGCTGAGGGAACAAACTTTCTTCAGGCGTCCTCCAGGGCACCAACGCGATCAACAACAATAGCTATATGTGGTGGAACACCTTGCCCTCATCCTGGATCTATCTACAATCCTCCAAAAACTCGTGACATAAGTATTGAGCCCAATTTTATTGGAATCCTTTGGTGCACTACGTAGCCAAAGAGACTACTGGCACCGACACTTCATTGGAGTGGCACTTCCTCATGATTTTTCCAGCAAATATTTGTGCAACGAACTGCATTGTTCCATCTGATATGGAACTTATGGTGTAGTTGTGTGACTTCTTCAACAACTTGAAGTCGCTCTTCATTTGATTTGCCTATTTCTTCTCTTGCGACTCTCCCACGAAAGCCTCTGCAGGGTCCACTCCTTGATACGACAACAAAGTGATTATGTGAATTAGCATGTAAGTAATCGATATGGGCCCTCCCAACTAAAGGCACCCATCATGCACCAATGTCAACAATTGATGCACACAAACTATATTAATAGTGGTGCGGCTAAAATGCAGCACCCACAACATTTTCAAGAGCCCTGCGCACCCAACTCTAGCGACCCATTTCATCGTCTCAAGCCACGTGACCTCCAATTCTTCATAATAGACCTTCTTCAAGTACTTGCTCGGCTCCAATTGTGGTAACTTCGTGTGGTCCCCCAGGTCCCAATCCTCCATTTTTAACTACGGTATCTGGGCCAGCAAATTTCCCTCAAACGACACATTCTCCAACAGCAAAGGTGTGGAGACCATGAACTTCGCTGAATCCGGGTCTTTAGGCACTTTAGCCGTGGATTTTCTTGGTGGTATATATGGTGGTAGCTGAGTTATTGGCTCAACCTCCTCTACATCAATCTCCTCAACACCCTCGGCTAGTTCTTCCTCATTTATGTCTAGGGGCTATGTCAGCTACCTAGATCGGTCCATCTTTCCCTTCTGTCAGATCTCCATCGGATTTTAGCGCGGTGATTTTCGCACTCGTGCTTGCTGAGGCTTCTTCTGCTTCTTATCCCCCGTTGTGGAAGCATATGGCTTAGGCCTTGGCGACCTAGGCATTGTAGTAGGCAACCCTATAGCTATAGGTTGGGACAACTTTGGCTCAAGTCGAGTTGCAGTCATTCTCTCAATGAATAATTTGCACTGCCAGTCAATTAAATTTGTGAATCCGGACTATGAAATATGCTATTTAATTTTTTCCCAATCCTTGTCCTACATACAACACTTCTCTTGGCACAAACTAAAGCGTAACCAGCTCAAGGAAAATTCTTAGGAAGTAAAGTGTTCAAATGTGGAGCAAGATGCCATATTTATAGCTCAATTTGAATTCAAATCCGTCTGTTCCCTCCAAATCCCTGTCATTAATGCGTTTTTGGCAGTATATTTCCAAAGATATGCATCTTAAATTCTCCCCCCCATTCCTTTTAATGGAAAAATCTCCATCCAATTAGCTAGAGTGCTTCCAACAGTCAATTTATGTCCAGGTTGCATGGGACCCACCATTCTAGAGCAACTCCTTCATCGCAGGTCGCCTCGGTGCCTTTCCTTGATTCGTTGCGCAACCCATTTGCTTTGCCCAACCATCCTTCTGGTAGTGTAGTTTATAGTCTCTCACCCCTTTGCAACTGCCTAGAGTACTAAGACTATCCTACGTCCATATAGTCATTGCGCAGGGGCGGGATCACCCTTGTACAACTTTAACTAACTTCCATTGACTTTGCCCAGAAACAACTCCCCATTCAGCTTCGCAAGTTGAACTGCACCTCCATCCGTAATCTCCTTAATAATATATGGCCCCAACCAATGCATTTGGAACTTCCTCAGAAACTTCGTGAACTTACTGTCATATAGTAATACCAAATATTCATTCTTAAAGGTGTGCTATTTAATATGGTGATCATGCCATGCCTTTTCACGATCCTTTTGCACCTACTGATGAAAACCTACCAAGAAGCGATCTTCCTCCATCTCAACTAGTTGCACAAGGCGTTATTCCATGGTATCTCGATCAACCATGTCTGTAACTACAAAGATCCACAAACTTGGCACGATGTACTCCATCGACATTACAACTTCTTTCCCATAAACCAGTTTGAACGTCATTTGTCCAGTCAACTTCTTGTAGGTAGTTCTATACGCCCATAGAACAGCTAGTGTGCGCACATCTCAATCATTTCGCTTCGCATTGCAAATCTTCGTTAAGGTATTCTCCAGGATTTTGTTAAATGATTCCACTGTGTCATTCACTTGAGGATGATATGGCGTACTCTTTTGGTGATACATCTGGAATTCTTTGAGCAAAGCTGCAATTGTCTCATTCAAGAAGTGTGAACCATTATCGCTCATCAAGATCTTAGGGCAGCCAAACCAAGATAGGATGTATCAAAAAATTAACTTTGCATCTGTTGCTACGCTACAATCATTTACAAGCTGTGCCTTAGCTCACCTAGTTAAATATTTGGTCGCTATAATGATTTATCTGGCTCCTGTCTTCTTTCCTAGTTGTTGAATTGGTCCAACGAATTCTATCACCCACTTATCATATACTTGTAATCACACCTGCAAGTTTAAGGGAAATTCATCCCTTCGCAATGGTCTCCCCGTTCTCTGACAGACATCGCATGCTCTTCACTACTCCTTGGAATCCTTGTGCACAATTGGCCACCACAGTGTAGCCCATAGGATTTTCTGCGCAGTTTCTCTTCTCGCATAATGTCCTCCTCCAATCCCTCCATGTACTTCGGCGAGGATACTTTTTCTTTCATACTCAGGGACATACCTACGCAATATTTCGTTGAATCCCATTTTATATAAGTGTCTTGCGATAACAGAGAAATATGCAGCTCGGACCACCAATTCCTTCTTTTGTTGTGTCGTATACCCTTTAGGAGTTGTACCTATAGACAAGAATTGGATTATGTCTGCGAAATGGTCATCTGTGATGCACACAACAAAGAGTTGCGCATCAGGAAATCCTTCCTCTATATTTGTAGGTTCGTCACCATTCTCAATCCGCGAGAGGTGATCTGGTCCAACATTTAGTCACCCTGGCTTCACAATTACTTCAAAGTCATATTCTTGAAAGAGTAGCAACCATCGACAAATTCCCCCCCCCCCCCCCCCAACACAAGCTTGTTGACCAGGTACTTCAAAGTAGAATGGTATGTGTACATCTTGAAGTGCACACCCAACAAATAGTGCCTGAATTTTTGGAGCGCATACACCATTGCTAGTCCTTTGCGCTCTGTGGTTGAATAATTATTTTCTGCCTTCGATAACTTTCTACTCGCAAATGTTATTGGATGGTCGATATCACCTTCACTTGGTTGGGTTAGCACAATTCCTAGTTCTATGCAAGAAGCATCTACATGTATGTGGAACTCCTTCTTCCAGTCAGGGAACACTAGAATGGGAGCGATGACCATTTTTTCCTTTAAGATATCCAAACTTTTCTGGCAATCATCGTCCTAGCAAAACATTGCATCCTTCTTCAGAAATTTTTCCATGGGCGCAGTGATCTACGCATATGATTTGATATACTTCCTATAATACCTTATGTGGCCCAACATCGCGCGTAGTTGTTTGATATTCGTTGGAGGCTCTAGATTAATAATCGCTACAATTTTAGGAGGGTCTACCATCAACCCCTGCTTACAGACTACATGGCTCAGTAGTATCCCGTACGGCACACAAAATATGCATTTCTTCAGAATAAGAGATATATGATACTTTTGAAAAGTATCCAACATGAGGCAAATACTGGCAACATGTCTCTTTACTAACCCAAACACTGTCTAATCGTTGAAGTAAACCTCCAAAAACTTGTGAATAAATTCTTTGAAAGCTGGAACTACCACCCTAGAGAAGCTTGTAGGGGCATTCTTAAGTCCAAAAGGCATAACAGTATACTGGAAACAACCCCATTCTGTTGCGAAGGTGGTGTTACTCTGATCCTCCAGCGCGATCTTGATCTAATGATACCCTGAGAATCCATCAAGAAACGAGTAGGCTTCCTGACCTCCAACATTTTCTAGTACTTTCATCTGTGAATGGCATAGGGAATGGATCATGGACACAAGGATAATTCAACTTCCTTAAGTCTATGCATATCCAAATCTCGACCTTCATCTCCTTTTCCTGAATCACCATAGGACTAACCTAGTTCGATTCTTCGACAAGCTCAATAATCCCGGCTGCAAGCATCTTATCCAATTCTTCGTGCATGTTTTCCTTATACTTAGGATTCAATCGATAAGGGTGCAACTTTACGGGTTTCGCATCAGGCTTCAGAGTGACCTTCATAACACCCAGATCCTCAATTATTCCTTTCAGGTCAGAGAAATGGTGGGAAACAAGTCCTGATACTCCAGCAATAACTCTGCGACTTTGTCTATTGTGTCTTCGTCCCAATAGTTGCCTATGTTTGTAAACTTCAGTTGCACCTCGGATCCAATATTTACTTGCTTGGTCTTCAAGGGCTTTGAGATATTAGGGAATTCGGTCGTAGGCCCTGTGACTTCACGTTTTCCTTCTGACTCAAGAATATCGATGTTCTAAGGATCTTTTTTTCCTTCCTCAATGGTCACATTGTAACATTCGAGTGCATGGCGCAGTTGTGTACTCCAGTCTAGTTGTATCAATGCAACAGGTTTTTCCGGAATTCTGAATATTGCAGATTTGATCTCCTATAACGCTTCATCAATGCACTCAAATCCATCTTCAAAGCTAAAAGTGAGCAGAAAACTTTCTTTCAGAACATCCCATTCTGTGGTTCCATGTCACAGCTCCGTTTCTAGATACCAGTTCATCATAATCATATCTGAAGTATGGCAAAATATATGGACCCATTATGGTTGTGGTTCTTCTCCTCATTTTTTCATCCATAGAGCCAGATGCTCACACGAATCGTCCTTCCCTGTATATTTCTCTGCAATGCAGTATTGGCATACCCAAATCGCAGCTTCATCATCCGCTGATATTCCTTCCAATCTGCAAATCTATTCTTATGCATACCCCACCATCTGGCCGGCGTAGCTCTCAGCGCAATGTCTAATTCTCATAACCGATGTTCCTCCTGTACATCCCTTTCAAATTTATCCAGAAATAAATTGACATCTTCTAAACCATCATAATATGGTAAGTTGTGTACCTCAGTGGATATACATCGGAGTGACTTTGTGAGCCTATTGCATCACAACAACGATACCTCATGCAACCTGTTTTGCCAGTGTTCGAGCTCCTCATCTGAATCTGAATTGCAGGAGCTGTCCTTCTCCCACGTGATTCACCCATCTGCCATAGGGTTGATCCAATCTTCAACTCGTGCAGTAAGCTTATAGATTTTCTCGATATTTTCCTCCTCATCGTAATGGCGGAGTAGTTCAGTATATCGCACACCCTCAACTGGATCTAATGGAACAATAACCCTTAGTTATTTCTTTTCAAATGTCATATTGCGCTTCTTAAGGTTGATGACTGCATTCATATCAAATGGCCAATCAATTCCAAGCAATGTTGGGTATGGGTTATTGTCGTCCACTATTTTGATCACTTCAAAATTGGCTATGGCGCACGCCCCTTTAATATCCACAATTACCCCATGTAGGCGTCCCACAGGAATAATATTTTTCTGATTCGCCATTCTCAACTAGATCGAAGATCATTGTAGTGTTGGTCTTCCCATTATTTCCCAGGTTTTCTTCGGTAGAACATTTGCATCAAACCCCAAATCAAGAATTACGTGGCCCATTTCGAACTCTCCAATATGGGCAGTCAATCTCATTTCGCGACTGTTGGGCGCGGGATCCCCCAAGGGTAGTTTTGGGGCTAAAATCCCATATTTTGGTCAGATTTTGTAATCCAAGTGTAAAGACTCCACACTTTATGGTCGCGGAGTGTGCAAGTGTTAAAGAGTCATAAGGTTGTCCGCCCTTATTTTGACAATGTAATATCGGTTGTAAAAGATCTACCCATGGTTCGCGGACTATGGGATTGTATAAAAATAGCTAAGCTCTAAGTATTTAAAGCATAAGGAATAGAAGATAGAGACATGAAGATATGATGTAGGAGAGATAGCTATGAGATATAAGTCTAAGTTTGGGTCGTAGCATAGGTAAAGGCTCTACAGCTCAGTGCGCAGAGGCCTAGAAGTCCATAGCTGAGTGCACAGACCCCTGCAGTTGAGTGCGTAGGACAGGTCGAGACAGTAATTGTCCGAAATTATCAATAAAGAGAAGGATTCTATAATTTCTGCATATTTACTTCCTGTTTATGCATCCTGTTATGTTGGGTATGAATTTCACTTATAATGCTTATCTGATGTGCGAATATATGTAATTGTGATAGTTAAGTGAATGCAAGTAAGAACATCTATTTACACAAAGCTAACTAAGATATGTTAATAAGATAAGTAAGACACTTAGCCTAGTTGGGAGATATTGTATTTCACTGCCCTAGCAACGCAAAAGTCCCTGAATCGCAGGTTAGGGCTGCGCAAAAGCCAATTGTACCCTTTTGCAAAGGTACTAAAGGGTGGAACAGAGGGCTAAGCAACCTACGTGAAGGCAGGTATAGCCGGAATAAACCGACATCATAACCATCTCAAGGGTGCAGAAACTTGGTTCCAGCATCCCCCCATACTGCTTCGGGTGAGACTTCGGTCCGCGCTCCGCGGGCTGATACCGAAAGGGCCTGTAGTGTAGGGATTTGTTTGGCTAACTAACGCTGAACCTAGGTTAGGCCCCCTCAAGCCAACAAATGGTACTGTTTCCGGGACCGGAATCTGCAAAAGAGATGTGTGTTGTCGTATCATTGGAATCTAAATAAGAAAGAAATCGAAGGCTGGTTGGACAGAAGGATCCACGAGTTCATGGCACAAGAGAACAAAAACCCGCAACTGTCAAAAGAACAATGGCTGGACCAATACTTGTATACGGAGATCCACGAAATCTTTTTCGCCTCCTTTCCTACTGAGCTATATGAGTGGATTGTGAAACTAGCAGATAGCCAAGGAAGGTGGAAACTTGACGGTCGTATTGGACCCCAGAGCTAGTGCGAAGGTTGGAAGCATCAGAGGATAAGATCACCCACACTGTCAATCATTGGCTTGATCGCGTCATTGGAGGATTTGTTACTGAATTCGCGGTCGACATCTCGGTGAGCTATAGTGAGGCAGAGCGATGTTTTTTCAAAGGACCGCAAGGTAAGTACGTAAAATCTTTGAATACTTGGATTAAAATGTTCTTGTGCGAAAAACGGGTTATGCAGCTACCTTAATGTTTGGGACTACGCAAAGCGGAAAAACTTATAGGAACAAAGGAAATAAGGGTCCGGAGCATAGCCCCATGATTTCACCTTCACTAAGAGATGAAGAAGGAATAGTGAAGGTCTCTCTGCGAAGCGCTATTTAGTTAATAAGACAAGGATTCTCACAAATACCACCTCCACCTTCACCGCCATCGCCTCCACCTTCACTCGTACCACCTCCACCTCCACCGCGATTCAGTATGGCAAATACAATGAAGTTTCCTTTGTTCAAAGGCTTGGGAAATGAGGACCTGGACCAATTCTAGTTTGTTGTGAGGGCTACATGGGAAGCTCAAGGTGTTATGGATAATCAAATAAATAACGACACTGGTTAGTGCCCTGCAAGATCACACGCTAACCTAGTATATTAAGTACTCCAATGATAACCCGAATGCTAGAGTAGCGAAAATCCAAGCAAAACTAAATAGAGAATTTAGCAGGCCTAAATCTGAGGCGCAGTCGATTGTAGGATTCAAAGAGATCGCGATGCAACCAGGCGAGATGCCTTGGGAACTAGATCAGTGGCTGAAATGTATGATCCGTGAAGCCAACATGAACTTGACATATGGACAGCATCACGAGTGGTTTGTGGCTTCACTACTACCACACTTAAGGAGTGCACTGTCGTAGCAAAAGATAACAACTCAGGCAGAGACCTTGGATATTTCCATGAGACTACATGAGACTCTGATGCAGGATTCTAATCTAGGAGTCCAACAGATCCATGCACAGCTGAAAAATCTATGCCTTGAGATACAAAATATGAAGCAGGACAGGACAGTTCGGCCAAAGGTACACGAGGAAGTATGGTGCTTGAAATGCAAGAGTCAGGGTCATGACAAAGACCATTTCCTGGTCTTTACAAATTACCTTGCAGGAGGAGGACCAATGCCTTTAAGGCTGGAAGCTCAAGCATGACCTAGCATGGCACCTGCTTTATGGTGCACTATCTGTCAGATAGTCGGGAAACATGCCATGGATAACTACCACTTGTTACAGAAGTATGTAGAAGCACCGCAACAGTTGTTATGCAACTTTTGTAGGTCGGTAGGACATGATGAGAGTACTTGCAGGAGCTATGAATTGATGATGGATAGAACTCTTGCCTACAGGGTTCAGTTCGAAACACGGCCCCTTGACCAGAATGCAGGGATGGCGCGGAAAGGATTTCAGGGGCGCGGACGAGGCCGAGGCAGAGAAGGACCTGGTAGAGGTCAAGGACAGTTGATTTTCTACAATTGCGGAGGGCCAGGACACTATTCCCGCGATTGCACTAATCTGACGCATCCGTCGTGCAAGTATTGAATGATGTTTAATCATGAAATGGAAGACTGTCATACACTGATAGTTAGGATACATGACAAAGGGGCGCTACCGCCTCCCCCGACTCAAAACCTACAGATGATGAGGTTTGAGTCACGCAAGGAAGATCCGAACATAAATATAGTGCTCCGAAGTGGAATCACGATGGGAGATGACAAGGGGAAACAGCCAAAATACAGTACATGGGTTCGCAAGGCCCCGATGAAAGAGGCTGAGTTTGATTTGGAGTGTGCTGGAGAAGCCTTCATGGAAGCTATAAGAAGAGCTTCGCTGAGGCCTCCACTTCTGGAAGCAAAGATAAACCTGAGCTAGAGATGGACCCCTCTATGCTCACAACTTTCCTGAAAACCTATATGAATTTATTGCACGATAGTAAGGCTGTAAAAGGGCTACAAGAACTCATCAATAGATGCGTTGGAATCGCGCCAAGTGAGCCGCGCGTAGTGCGAAAGATCGGTAAGCATAAGAAAAGGACGGGATGGGAGATGAGACTGACTACACAAATACGAGAATATGAAATGGATCAGGTCATTTTGGACCTAGGGTCAGATGTGAATGTCCCACCAAAGCAAACTTGGGAGCAAATGGGGAGACCTGCGTTGCAATGGTCTCCAATTCAGCTAAGGATGGTGATTCAGCAGAAAATCATACCCATGGGGCGGCTGCAGGGGGTGACCGTGGATATTGAGGGAGCGAGAGCGCTGGAAGATTTTGAAGAAATAGAGATTGTAGATGACAACGATCCCTACCCTGTGCTCCTGGGAATTGACTGGGCTAATGATATGAACGGGGTAATTAATCTTAAGAAGTGAAAGATGATCTTTGAGAAGAAATCACTGCGCGTAATAATACCCCCGGTTCTTACTGAAGGATCGCGCTATATGGAACTAGTCCACGATTATGAGAGTGATGATGATTTGGACTGTATCTATAAGATAACAACGAGAGACCAAGACTGGGTGAATCCCACCATGGATGAACAGATTACGTGGGATCGCGAGAGTTCCTGCACTTCAGACTCTGACGAAGAAATAGAACGCTGGTAGAATCGGTTACACGAATTAACTACGTTGAATTGCAACATGATGACCCGTTCGCTGCATTGTGTGTCATCAAAGGAAATAAATCTACCTAGCTATGAAGGTCTAAATGAGATAGATGTCTTTTTGGATGCATTTGAAAGGGAGGTGCCAAAAAAGAACTTCCAGGCCTTGGACTGGGCCTTGCGCGCTACACCTGCAAGGTGGTGGGGTACGCACAAGGGCGACTTTGATGATTGGCGCGAATGTAGGAGGATGATGAGAGCACAATTTGGGAAGCCTAGGATGCGACTGACAAACAAGTACGATGGACAAAATGATCCGCGCACGCAGTTGGCCAAAGCAGAGAAGAGCTACTCTACCACTAAATGCGAGGGGCTAGCTATGGTGTATACGCTCTAGAAGTACCGACACTACTTGTTAGGAGGTCATTTTAAAATGTATACGGATCACTCCGCACTGAAGTACCTGCTCAATAAGCCTATGTTGGGGGGAAAATCTGCAGATGGCTCTTATTGTTCCAAGAGTATTTTTGAAGTTGTTGTGAAGCCTGGGCAATTGAACGCTGGACCAGACCATCTGTCGCGCATCAAAACAGGGGAGGAACCTACTAACTTGGAAGAAGGATTACCTGACACGCATCTATTTGCAGTGCACGTCACAGATGGTCATTTTGAGGATATAATACACTTCCTAACAACAGGAACTGCACCGAAAGGATACTCTGTCTAGCAAAAGAAGTAATTAGTGATACATGCGGCAGATTTCTCTGTCATTGCTGGTCATCTATACAAGATGGGAACTGATGAGATATTGCATCGGTATGTACCTGAGTTTGAACGAAGCAGCATCCTCGCGAACGCTCATGGGGGTGTCGTGGGAGGACATTATGCAAGGAGAGCAACCGTGTAGAAGCTTCTATGCGTCGGGTTGTGGTGGCCAACCCTTCATCAGGATTTAAAAGCATATTGCAAGGTGTGTGATGTATGTCAAAGAACAAGTAGGCAATCGCAAAGGGATGAAATGCCTTTGAATCCACAAATAACATTGCAACCCTTCAAAAAGTGGGCAATAGATTTTGTAGGACCCATTCAACCACAAGGGAAGATAGGGGCGAGGTACATTATCACTGCAATGGAGTATTTGACTCGTTGGGCAGAAGTGCAACCGGTGAAGGATTGCACGGGCGCAATGGCCGTGAAGTTCCTATTTGAACATGTACTGACGCTATTTGGATGTCCAATAATCTTGATGAGTGACCGTGGTATGCACTTCCTGAATGAGACAATTAACGCACTAATGGAGGAGTTTCAGGTGTATCACCAGAATAGCACACCTTATCACTCACAGGCTAACGGGACCATGGAGGCATTGAGCAAAGTTCTTGAAAACATGTTGACCAAGGTTTGCAATGCTCAACGAAGTGATTGGGACCTATGCACACCTGCAGTATTATGGGCTTATCGAACGACTTGAAAGAAGCTGATGAGACAAACTCCTTTTAGGCTTGTCTATGGTGTGGAAGTTGTAATGCTTATGGAATACATCGTGCCTAGTCTGCACATAGCAGCGCTGATAGGTATGATGGATCACGGAGCCCTAGAAGAGAGGCTCACGCAGTTGGATGAGCTTGAAGAAGAGATATTTTTGGTTGGATTTCATCAACAGGTCCAAAAGCAGTGCGAAAAACCGTGGCATGACCGACATATTAAGCTATGCACATTTAAGGTGAATGACTTGGTGTTGTTGTATGATAGTAAGTTTGATAAATTCCCCGGAAAATTCAAGATGCACTAGTTAGGGCCCTATGTTATTAAGGAGATTACCAACGGTGGCATGGTCCAGTTGGTTAAGTTGAATGGAGATCCCTTCCCAGGAAAGGTGAATGGCAGTCGATTGAAGCCATACACAGGTGGCCCGACCATCTGACTATGCAACAGAAGCACAATTTTAGCACTCCAGGAAGCTAAAAGGAAGCGCGGGATTATAAACTACACTGCCCGAATTGGGGAGCTGCGCGATTTCAGGACTACACGAAGCAGCGAAGTGTCACAGGTTCCGTGACAGGTGAAGGCAGTTGTGTTACTCGTGGAAATAACGCGCAGGTCCGCTGGAAAGTGACTGTTAAAGTCACTGTTCATGATTTGATGGTCGGATTATGGCCAAATGGAGTGGGCGGCAAGCATTTAAGGTGAAATTTATGGATTAGATTCTTGAAAATCTGTCGCCAATCTAGCATTAATGGGCCAAATGTGGGGGGAATGATCGGATTTGAATTCAAAAAGCCCTATAAATCACAGGTGGTTGTCTAGCGAAAAACACTTGGCATTTTGAAAATTCAGTTGTTGCATTATCAGGTGTGTATGGACCTTACGAATTTTGAGGCTTTGAGAGCAAGTTCAACGTTTGAGAGATTGCTGAAGGAAGTGCAGGACATACTGAATAGAATGATGTCGACACCCAAGGAAGCTGCACAGGAAATTGCTATAGTAGAAGCCCTAGAGAGTGCCAGAGTGATAATCAAAGTCACTAAATCACCCAAAAGACTGAGACCAAAGAAGGATAAGCAGACTATGATACTGGTTCGTGTCTCACCAAGAAACCCACAGAGGACCAAGCTCACAGGAAAGGCCATTAATCTGGAGGTCAACGAGGAAGAATCTGAAGAAATCCTGGTGGATGAGGAGGATTTGGAAATGGAAGTTGAAACCCAAGGTGCGAAGTCTATTACCAGGTTACCAGAATATGTTCCTCCGTGCAAGGGCAAAGCCAAGGTGCCGAAGGACATAGATGAGAGCAAGAGGTCCCTGCAAACTCTGTTTCTCCCAGATGACATTTTTTTTTAGGGGCCGCACTTAGGGCGGGTTCCTACACTAAAGTTTGAAGTTTGGGACCTCGCAGATCACGAGAAATTCCCACATTTAGTGACTGAGCAGCTAATGCGCCGATGGATTGACGCGACTACTGGAACGATTGAATTGGAGCCGCAAACATGGCTCAAGGGTGTAGAGAAAGTTAGGTTGCTCAACCTGCTCTGGGTGTCGCATTACCACCATGCCCTAGTGACCATCTTTGTCATTAGGCAACTGCTCTGCTTGGTGCATGATGGGTGTTTTTGGCTAGCGGAGCCCATTCCCATCACAGACCACTTGATTCATCAGATCACATAGTTGCCTTACTTAGGGGAGGATCTAGCCAATATATCAGAAGGAAAAGGTGGTGAGTTGGCCCTCGCGGAAGCTATGAAGAAGAAATTCAAGTTGGAGAAGAAGAAGCGGGGATATGCCATCTCCAGCATTAACAACCCTACAGTCAAGGTAGCAATGCAAATATTAGTAGGGAAGGTGATGCGAAAGTGTCGCGCGGATAAGGTGCCCGCTACTGTGATTACACTAGTAGCCCAATGCGTTGAAGGAGTCCAGTTCAACTGGGCGAATTATGTATGCGGCGTTCCTTGCTAACTGGCACGAGGCACAGGAGCAGGGAAAGACATTTCACTACACGTGGCTCCTGCTGGTGATAGTACTGGTGGCATGGGAGCTGCCAGAAGAAAACCAATTTCCTTCGGTCGTGTCGGACCTTCTAGAGGCAGCAAAGTATGCTTCGTTGTGGGCGACCAAGGATGCACAATGTATAAAAGAAAGCAAGATATTTTGGGTCTTGATGGAGATGAGTATCCGGATGGGGATCAATCGCAAGCCGCGGTTGTCACCCATAGTATACGCTAGTTTGCAGAGCTTTGCAAAGTTCAAAGTGGATTTCCACCATGTCTTTATCACGGCACAGAAGGACCCTACGAATACATGGCATAACTTACCATATATGGCGACTGATGATGTTATTTTTACAGTGCTCGAGTCTTGGCCGACGGAGTGGCTCACTCCAGCAAGCTCCGCGGTGGAAACGAACAAGTCCGCCGCGCAGCATAAGAAGGAAGAAACAAAACTATGAATGGCGCAGCTGGCTGAGAAGCGAAGGAAAGAGGAAGCAGAGGCTAAGGCCCAGGCAGCGCTCGATGCTGCGAAATTGTTCGAACAACAGAAAAGAGGAGGAGAAGAGTGCGAAGGACAGAAGTCACCTTCACCTGGGACTGAAGCAGAAACAGAGGAACCAACAAAACAAGGTGGCGTGAACCCACAGACAACGTCCACCCAACTCAAGCATCAGCGATTGTCAGAGAAGGCAATGCCACGGAAGAAAACCAAGGCTTCAAAGACATCCTTCAACCCAATCACCCTCACTGAGGGGGATTTGCATAATATCAGAGAAACAATGAGGGATGTCACTGCGGAGGCCCTCCAACAGTTCGAAGAGCAGCAGCAGTTGGTATTGGGGTCTCTCCGGACAGAGCTGCAAGAGTTTCAGGCTTGCACTTCATAAGCTGGCACAGTGTCCACCAGCCTCGCGATCGGCATTTCAGCTGTCGAGGAGATGTTGCGCACAAAGGTGACCAACGCGATACTGCTACCTAATGGGGCACTTACTACAGAAACTGAGGCCGACAGGCCCACGGTTAGCAGTCTAAAAGGGGTGGGACTTAATATGGCCACGCTCCCTCGAGAGACGCTCTACCTCTTGTAGGATGGAGTCACCGCGGAACTCAGGGCCCGGGAGAGTCATGCTCTGCAGGTGATGAGCGAGCAGCACATCAATATTGAGTAGCTGGGCTTGCAGTGCAATGAGGTAGTAGAACACAATAAGCAAATCATGCAGGTAGTGGAGGAAGCCTGCCGAATGGTCCCGAAGTTAGACATTTAGGCAGAAGAACTAGTTGAGGTGCGCATCTGCAAGTTGGCCACAGGGGTGAACGGCGCTCGAACAGAGATGGCCAGGATTCAGCTAGAGCTGAACCTACAGATTACAGAATTTTAGTTGCAGGCTCAGCCTTCAACTCCGTCAAAAGTCTGGGAACGGCGTACCATCGCTGTTACAACAGCAATGGCGGTGGTCGACAGTGCAGTAGCAGTCTGCATGCGACTTTTCGAACAATCATTCGAGGTCCTGACCACCCTACAGCAGGACCCAAATGTAGAGCACCTAGAGACAAAGGCGTGCGAACTACAACAACGATATGATGAGGTCAAAGGGACAGCACAGATGGTCACCCTTACATAGAGGCTCGCACGGATGCAGGAGGCAAAGGCACTTAAGGAACAAGTGGATACCGGTCGGCACAAAGAAGCGGTCCTAAAAGTGCGCTTACAGCCATGGATAGATGAGGCATATACGATCATAGCTTCCATTGAAGGAAATCTCGTGACACTTCAGGCAACTCAGCAGAAGATTCAGGGCAACAATTCAGTGGCAGTAACCGAGCAGCGAGTGGAAGATGTCCAGCAGGTAGCTGCTTAGTGCGTTGCTGAGGTTACGGTTATCCAAACAAAGCTGGGAGGTCTTCGCGCTAAGATCTCTGTGCCTGCAGAGTGACTCGAGGGCGAGTCACGATGTTTGTGTTGGGGGCCTGTTGGGCACGGGATCCCCCAAGGGTAGTTTTTGGGCTAACAGCCCATATTTTGGTCAAATTTTGTAATCCAAGTGTAAAGACTCCACATTTTGTGGTCGTGGAGCACGCAAGTGTTAAAGAGTCATAGGGTTGTCCGCCCTTATTTTGACAATGTAATGTCGGTTGTAAAAGATCTACCCATGGTTCGTGGACCATGGGATTGTATAAAAAGAGCTAAGATCTAAGTAGTTAAAGCATAAGGAATAGAAGATAGAGACATGAAAATATGATGTAGGAGAGATAACTCTGAGTTAGAAGTCTAAGTTCGGGTCGTAGCATAGGTAGAGGCTCTGCAACTGAGTGTGCAGAGTCCTAGAAGTCCGCAGCTGAGTGCGCGGACCCCTGCAGCTAAGTGCGCAGGGCGGGTCGAGTCTATAATTGTCCAGAATTATCAATAAAGAGAAGGATTCTATAATTTCTATGTCTTTAGTTCCTGTTTATGCATCTTGTTATGTTGGGTATGAATTTCACTTATAATGCTTATCTGATGCTCGAATATATGTAATTGTGTTAGTTAAGTGAACGCAAGTAAGAACATCTGTTTGCGCGAAGCTAACTAAGATCTGTTAATAAGATAAGTAAGACACTTAGCCTAGTTGGGAGATATCACAGTTCGCTACCCTAGCAGCGCGAAAGTCCCTGAGACGCAAGTTAGCGCTACACGAAACCCAATTGTACCCTTTCGTGAAGGTACTAAAGGGTGGAACAGAGGGCTAAGAAACCTACACGAAGGTAGGTATAGCCAGAATAAACTGACATCAAAACTATCTCAAGGGTGTAGAAACTTGGTTCCAACATCCCCCCATAATGCTTTGGGTGAGACTTTAGTCCGCGCTCCGTGGACTGATGCCGAAAGGGCCAATAGTGTAGGTATTTGTTTGGCTAATTAACGATGAACCTGGGTAAGGCCCCCTCAAGCCAACAAAGACCAATCATTTTATTACTTTTTCCACCTTATGTATTGCGCGTTGCTCCGACAGTGGCTTACTCTTACTAGTGTATCAAGTTAATTTCATGGTTGGTCTTTAAGTTTTCATTACAATGGGTTGAGTTTACCTACACCGTGTGTCAATTTGATAGTTGATTTTTTATTTTTTTTTTGCATGTATCAAGTTGTCTTTTGCTAAGATTTCAAAATCGCTATACATTTAGAATTTAAAAAAATTTACTCTTGGTATAATAACTCTTTCATTCAGGTGTTCATTTTTAAAGTTTTTTTAGTCATAAATTTTTTCCATAATGTCATGCTTGAAATATTTTGAAAATTTAAGATTGTTTTGTAGTCATGATCTTTGGTTTTAATTCCATGGTTGAAAAATTGTCAAGATTTTAATGTTTTTCTAAGTTGTGATATTTTATCTTTAATGTTATGGTTGAAACAATTATAAATATTTTTTCTAACGCCATGCTTGAAAATTGTTGGAATTTTAAGGTTTTTCAAAGAAATGATATTTTAAATTTAATGCCATGCTTAAAAATCATTGGAATTTTAAGACTTTTCAAAGACGTGATATTTTATCATTAATGTCATGCTTGAAAATCATTGGAAATTTAAAGTTTTTTAGAGTGACGATATTTTATTTTTAACGTCATTATTAAAAAAGGTTGAAAATGTACTCTGCAAAAAAAAAACAACAACAACAACAACGACAACAACGTTATTCCGGCATCAACATTTTTTTATTTCAAAGTGTTTTTTGCACCAAACAAAATGGCTTTTATTGTTTTTTACTGTTATTTTAAAAAAAATATTGAAAATTTACTTTGAAAAAAAAAAAGGTGATGTAGAATCAACACTTTTTATTTTTGGGTTGTTTTTCATGTTTTTTGGGGATTTTTGGGTTCAAGTACCCGTTTTGAGATAATAGTTCCCGTTTGATCGGTAACTATGTTTATTGCACTATATATTGATTACATCTTTAATGATGTAGGTGATATGGTCCTATTATCATCCTTCCCCAAGGGTCTATAAAGGAAAGGAAATTCCCTCACTTACTTTTGTGACCATACATAGTGATGGTGAACATTAGAAAAGCTAAGGTTATGATATTTAATTCCTCCAAGAGTACCTTTTAATTTCTTTTCACATTTTATTTAGTAGGGTGGAGGTGGTGATCACTATAACATACATTTACTTTAGTGTGAAAAGTTACAAGTCCAATATTAGAATTTAATATGCTCCCAAATCCCAATTCAAATAGGTAAGCATTTCTTTTGAGCTTGAGCACCATCATTTCCTAATGCACTTCTGATATACCTCAAAGTTGCATTTGTTTGACATGATTATCAAAGCCTTTGTTATTTGTGGCTATGATATTTAGGGAGCTAGTATATTACCCATTAATTGGGCATGATTAAAGAAAATCCGATTTATCATACTTTAACATGGGATCCATTTTAAATGGTTGGTTCCTCTAGCCATTATTCAAGCCATGTTTTGCACCTATTTATTGTGCCTTGAGAGCATCATCAAGGTTGTCTTAGTGCTTCACAGAATACACATTGTGAGGAACTTAATTATAAGATGAGATAGATATCCTTACTTATGTCTTAGCTCCTTAGATGATATAGCCTCCATGGACCTCCCAATTGGATATGATGTTGGTTCTTAGAGGAATATTCACTCCTCTAGTCCATTATGGCTTTATTGAGTGCCTCCCTTGCCTGAAGGTTTCTTGGTAGCCTTCACCCACCTCTCCCCTCCAAAACGGATTTTAGTGAGGCATCCAAGGAAGACATGTACTAGTGGTTATTCATGTTACCTAGATTACCTTCCAACTTCTTGGCTTTAAGATGACCTTTCACTCTAAGAATTTTCTATAAGTGGTTCATAATGCCATGCCTTGAATACATTCAATGTCATTGGTCACACAATCTTAGGGTCTTTCTAGGCTAGTGAAGAGAATGTTTTCACCAATTACATGTGGATTTGACTACCAAATTCTAGGAATGGATAAGATATGTTACTATATCATTCACAAGAGCTTGACATAGAGGATCACTTTATCTTCAAGTGTTACATATATTATGAAATCATGAGGAGATATAATTGTTACACTATGATTTAATAGGGTGTTTTGATAACTTTCGTCCTTACTCAAATTATAAATGTTTGAATCTTTGATATTTGAGTCGAAATTACTTAGAGGAAATACCCTACAAGACTTCTCTACACCCAACTCCACCAAGTTAATTGCTTCTTTCTTCTAACCTATATTGGAAATTAGAGGTGTGAAGTGTGACACAAATACACCAACCATGGATACACAACACAATAGATTGGTGAGACAATGCACATCCTCGTGCTCTATTAGGAAACACTAACACAACTACTTGAAGGCAAAGACTTAATCATTATAGCTAGTCTTGAGAGCATACCTTAGCATAGGTATAAGAACAAAGTGCTCATTTCTATATTTTTCTCTTTATCCTTGGATGTTATAGTAGCTTCCATTGATTATACCCAAGTAGCCCCCATAAGATTACCTAGTTAGGTTCTATCAATTGCATGCATTATGTGCAAGAAATTATTAGACTTCCCATTAGCACTTTCATGGAAAGTGATGATGGCATAGATAGATATTCCTCCACCTCTTCATCTTTAATTTTTGTATGGGTTTATATTTTTTTCTTATACTTTTATATTTATTACTTATGTCACTTAGGAATTGTCTTGGGATTTCCACATCACTATTATGGTTTGTTTTAATCTTTAGTTCCCTAGAATTAACTTATTTCCCTTAGAGGTTTCTAAGGAGGAAAATGGTTGAACATTTTTATTTTTTAAGGGATTATAATGAGATGAAGGGTTTCCTTTACTTAAGTGATTATTAAATATAATTTAATGAAAATATGGAGATTTGAATTCACTTTGTTAGCAAAGGGTTTCCAAGGAGATTGAGGAATGAATTCACTTTGTTAGTGAAGAGTTTATAAGGAGATGGAAAATTCATTTAGGATTTGTTAATGAAGGTTTTTAAGGGAGATTGAGGCTTAATTTTTCTTTTTTAGGGAGATTGAGGCTTAATTTTTCTTTTTTAGTGAGAATATTCTAAGGATATAGAGAGTTGACTCCACCTAACTCATTATTAGCTGAGAGTTCATAAGAAGGCGAAGGAACCTATTTTTTTTATAAGTTAAATATTATATTACTTCAAAATATGATGAAATCACATACATTTAACAAGCTTCATCGTCAAACATGTCACTGGGTTGGTGGTCTCAATTTTCCCAGTGGGAAACTAAATGTTTTTTACGACCTACCAATAGATTAATTAGCCCAAAGTTTAAAAAGTATTAGCAGTTCTAGCATCACTAAACAATAGTAATATAAAAACAAAAACTTAACATGAACATTCAATTTTAGGAATTCGATTCACCCCCATAAGAGGAGTTCAATTGTCATTGGTTTCCCATGCCTCTAAAGCTAATTATTGTCCATCTAATATATGTTGTAAACTATCCTTCCAGTTTGATTATGAGGCCAAAGGCCATTTGAAACTAGATGGAAACCTCGTTGATTGCTTCCCAAATTTGCTAAGAGATAACTGATCTATTTCCAAATCTTAGGTTGTGGGTAGTGATAAGATAATTGAATGACAAGATTAAAGTTCTCTACTGGGTTGTTAGATTGGTAAACCTCCAACTTTTTGGAGAGTTTTTCAATGGGGGTACCATGAAGAATCTTGTGAGCTATCTAAATAATCAATTGAGAATTTCCATGGAGTTGGATTTTTGAGACTCCTATCGAGGTTGCAAGTTGGAATCCCCTTTCTAAAGCCAAAAATTTGCTTCTTTGTTGTTAGCTATGCCATAATTAGTCGTGTAAATTCTTAGCACATTATGATTTTGGTCTCATAATAAGACACCAAACCCCACTAAACTTGGGTTTCCTTTGGAGGCACCATCAAAACTAAGAGTCACAGAGCCTTCAAGGGGAGAATGGAAACTAGAGGGAGAAGAGATTTGAGGTTTAAGAGGCTTGAGAGAGGCAAGAGAAAGCATAGATGGAGATAGATCTATTTGATTCATAATATGGGCTTCTTGGGGAGGATCTTTCCAATTTTCCTGACACCATGACTTTGCTAAAATGGTTTCTTGGATGTGTTATTTAGTAGTTTTCCACACTTTCTCCACTATTCCCGATTAGTCATAAGAGATTTAGAGATTTCTCTCTTTCCATATGGTCCACATGAAAAATCCCATAGAGATTTCCCAACCTCTACTGATCACTAGACTGGAAAATATATTAGGCCTCCATTGTTCAAGAATCTCCACTGGGTTATAAGTAGATCGATCAAAATACCCAAAGATCTTTCTCACCTTCTGCCAAATTGTTTAAGAAAATTGATAGGTGTTGAGAAGATGTTCCATCATCTCCTTATGTTGTTTGCACAAATGGCAGAAAGATATACCTTGGTAGCCCTTCTTCTAGATATGGTAATAAGTCAATATTTTCCAGTAGCCAATAAGCCAAAGAAAAGTAGCCACCTTAGGCCAAAGCTTCCTTGTCCATATATTTTTCCATAATGGATATTGAGGCATATTTTCATGTTAAACCTACAAAGTATATGCCTCCTTCAAATTAAACATGCCCTGTGGTTGATATTATTGAAAATGCACCAAGAAAGTCTCAATTTTTATTTTTACCTTAATCAAATTGAGGAAATTCGAAATTACACATCAATAGACAACTTGGAGGAGTTAACTGAGGTGACATGGCTTTTGTCACTCAGTTAAGAACAATCAATTCGAGTTAATGAGTTGAAGTTTAGTTTACTTGAGTTGGTTCCTAAAAAATAGGAGTCTAGCTCATTTAATTCGAGTTAGGGGCATAAAGTTCAGTTGTGTGTAGTGATTGCTAAATTTTAGGAGCCTAGGTTGAGATAATTTCAGCTGTAGCAATCTAATTTAGTTAAATTGAGTTATGGTTAGATAAACTAGTTCTAACTGTTGGAGGAACTAGTGGAAGGTCAAGTTGTGGAAGTATAACTTCAACCACACTCAGTGATCATTTAGATAACTAACCAATTAGCCTAAATTAGCTCATGCATGTAGAGAATTCGAGTTACCCAGTTGAGATGGATATTTCAAGGCAGTGTACTATCAGTTGCACATTATTTCGAAGTGTATAGTTGGTGCATGTAATCAGAGGAAGGACCTAGAAAAAGTGCACAATCCAGATGAGGGAATTTCCTAATTAATATGTGAATAATTCCCAGAGGAACAACACAAGGAATTAGGATCTTGGAGGGCTTGAAAATTGGATAAGTGTTGGCGAGAGGCAGTCAGTTAGGCAAAGGGCTAGACTATACACTTGCAGGTTGTGCTTAGGCTTGAGCAAGAATATGCATTTCATCTCTATTCTCTTATTAATGTAATATATATAGTAAGGGGTTTTGAGAAGTTTCTTTCCCCTAGATAAATATTTGTGCGTGTGTGATGTGTCCTTTTGCATATCTATGATTCTTGTTTTAGATGGTGAATTAACTTCCGCAGATCAGTGGAGTAGCTTCAAGTCTTGTGATTTAGTAAATTTCATGATAAATATTGAATCTAAACATTAATTTCTACATGGTATTGAAGTTGGAATCATTGTAAAGTAGAGATTTCAAAGTTGTCATTGCAAGAGGTTCAAATTTGAAGATCAATGTTGTAGGTTTTCTTTAAGACTGAGAAGATGCCTTCAATGGACTAAGGCTCAAGTATGCCCTTGAGGGAAGCTCTAATTATTTTTCATGGAAGGACTGCATGGAGGTAGTGTTGGAAGATAATCAGTTGAAGGAATTCATTTATAATTTTATTCCGAAACCAGTAGCATCTAATGCTAAGGATCTAGCGGAACGGAAGAAGTTTGTTGCCAAGGTGAGGAGAATTATATTAGAGGGAGTACGATACCATATTATCTAAAATATCCATGGGAAAGAGACTTTGTATGAAATGTGGCAAGCATTGATAGATCTATTCTAGAATAGTAGTGACCAAAGGAAACTGGCACTCAAGGACAAACTTCTAAATATCAAGATGCAGAAGAATGAGACTATTTAGGAGTACCTGAGCAGGTTCACACAATCTCGTGATGAACTTGGTCAAGTTGGTGTTATGGTTGTAGAAGATGATTAGGTAAGCCTAGCCCTTCTAGGCCTTCCCAAGAGCTGGCACAGATACCAACATTAGGTGAATGGGAGGGAGAAACTACCAAATTGGGAGTGCCTATGGTATGACTTGGTACAAGAACAAATAAGGCGGAATACCAAAGATGGGACCTCATCCAAAGAAGAGAAATAGGAACCTTCATTAGTCAGTAAAGGAAGGATGGTCGAGAGGAAGAAGTCCCAAGGTGAGGCTAATTATAGCCAAGAGGGCAAGAAGAAAGACTTGTCCAAAATCAAGTGTTTCAACTGTCATGAATTCGGGCACTATGCCACAAAGTGTCCACACAAGAAGGCAAGCAAGAAGGAGCATGCAGTAGCAACAACAGGTGAAGGTTTGGCTTCACAATTCGAGCGTGACTTCACTCTCATCTTATGCATGGAGAGCACAGTGATGGGGAGCATGTGGTACCTAGACAACGGTGCCTCATTCCATATGATGAGGAATAGAGCACTTTTCAGTGACTTGGAGGAGAAAGATCTCCAGATGAAAAATTGAGTTTGGAGATGAAAAAAGGTATAATGCGACTGAGATTGGTATTGTCGCCTTTCAAAGGGAGTTGAGCTCCCCTCTGAGACTCAAGGATGTGATGTTTGTGTCGGGTTTAATAAGAATCTTGTCTCCATTGCAGTTTTTGAACACAGTGGTTATGATGTGATCTTCAACAAAGGAAAGGCATTCCTAAGACACATAACCACGGGAAATGTGAAGTAGATTGGGGTTCGAGTCATGAACTTATATGCACTTGAGGTAGAAGATGCATGCAAAGTGTTGAGGAGAAAGAGAGAGACTAGATATGTGGTGGTTGAGAGGGAGCATGATTTACCTCTAAACATGCAGCCTCAAAAGAAGCCTCAGGAAATTGTGGAGCAGCCACAAATGAAGAAGAAGATATGAGGCATAGTGAAGACATCCACTCAATAAGAGACCTCCAATAAGGGGAGAGTTCAAGCTAAGTGGGAAGAGGGAGCACATGCAACCATACCTCTAGGTGTGAGGTGGGGCGATGTGAAGCCCTAGTCCAAGAGTTGCAGAAATTTGGGCAGGGTCCATTGAGGCATTCTCCTCATGGATCATTACCTTGCTATGGGGACCCACAATATTCAGTAGCTGGAGGATCAATGTCAGTCAGATATTGAGGAGTGCAAAGGGGCATTGACAATAGAGCAAGAGGCTCAGTAGCAAAATCAACAGCAACACAATTTTCCCATTAGACAGTGGCAAACATGTTTGATTCAACCTGTTTTTTTTTAGATACTTCTCAGTTGTACATGTTGCAGTTGCAACAAGAATAGTGAGAGGTGTTGCATGCAGTACATTCCACAGGTGAAGGATAGGGGTGGTTGATAATCCCTTTCTTTTTTAGAGGGAGTGTTGAAAATGCAACAAGAAAGTCTCAATTTTTATTTTTGCCTTTAATAAAATTGAGGAAATTTGAAATTCTACATCTGCAGACAACTTGGAGGAATTAATTGAGGTAACATTACTCTTGTCACTCAGTTAAGGACAATCAATTCTAGTTAATGAGTTGAAGTTAGTTTACTTGAGCTGTTTCCTAAAAAATAGGAGTCTAGCTCAGTTAATTCGAGTTCTAAGGGGCATAAAGTTAAGTTGTGTGTAGTGATTCCTAAATTATAGGAGCCTAGGTTGAATTAATTTAAGTTGTAGCAATCTAATTAAGTTAAATTTAGTTATGGTCAGTTAAACTAGTTCTAACTGTTGGAGGAACTAGTGGAAGGTCAAGTTGTGGAAGTGTAACTTCAACCACACTTAGTGATCATCCAGATAACTAATTGGTCAACCTAAATTAACTCATGCATGCAGAGAATTAGAGTTACCCAGTTGAGATGGAGATTTCAAGGCAATGTACTATTAGTTGTAGACTATTCCGAAGTGTATAGATGGTGCATGCAAATAGAGGAAGGACCTAGAAGAATTGCACAATCCAAATCAGGGAACTTCCTAATTAACCGGGGCCTAATTCCCAAAGGAACAATAATGGCTTGAAAATTGGATAATTTTTGCTAGAGTCAGTCAATCAGGTAGAGGGATTGACTGTACACTTACAGGTTGTGCTCAGGCTTGAACAAGCATATGTATTTCAACTCTATTCTCTTATTAATGCAATATAGATAGTAAGGGGTTTTGAGCAGTTGCTTTCCCCTAGATAAATGTTTGTGCATGTGTGATGTTTCATTTTGCTTGCATGTCTATGATTCTTCTTTTAGATGGTGAATTAACTTCAGCAGATCAGTAGAGTAGCTTCAAGTCATGTGATTTAGTAAATTTCATGAGCAATATTGAATCTACACATTAATTTCTACATATAGCCCCATCACAACATGTCAAGTTTATTGTTAATGTGAATACGTTGTTTCGCGATTCCCAAGCAAGGATCAACCATTAAGCCAATGAAGGGGATTTTGGCCAATCTGTTTGAGTTTTCCAAATCCGTCATTGATCTTCACCTGTACGTGGTTTCCAAAATTATGATATAGTGTAACAATGTTGATTCCACATAAAAACTTTGATCTCCCTTAGGTCCTCCCTATCATTCAAAATATGAAGCTTCTGCAAAGAATCTTGCCAAAATTAGGAAGTGTGTCAATTTAAAATTTCCCAGAATGCATGGGATTGAATTAGGCTCTAATTTGGTTGTGCAAGGTTCCATATCGAGGATCCCATAGGAAACCTCGCTCCTTAGAATTTCTCATCCTGGAGTAAGTTGGGAAACAATTTCTATTCCATATATGTTTCCACATATTAGTTCCTCCCTTAATCCAATGCCACCACAACTTTGCAACTAAGGTTTTATTTAACATTTCTAGATCACAAAGACCTAAACCTCTTGCCAATTTTAGAGACATAACTTTTGACAAACCACTTAGGCCCATTTTTTGGCATTCTTAACGCCTCTCCATAAGAAACTCTTAAACAATAAGTTTTCTTAAACAATGAGTTAATAGCATGATGGAGAAACCTACATTCTTTACTTTATGAAAATTAATAAAATCGACATTCTTTTTCTCCTTGAAAATGTTTTACATTAAATTTATAAATTGATAACCCAAAATAGAAATTCAATAATAAATATCAATAATCAACTATTCACTAAAATATCCTTATATCATATCTAAAAATAGAATTTCCTAATATTCTGCCTATTATTAATATATGATGAACATATTTATTTGAAGACACTTGCTTTGTGATAATGGAAGCCAAGATTTCACAAGATGGAAAAATAAAACGCCATTACATTATATCATAGTCCTTTACAAATTTCCTGGTACTTTACCCACCTTTAATATACTGTGATCAAATTTATTAGAAGAGACTTGATCAAATTTATTAAAAGAGACTTACTTTGTGATAATGAAAGCCAATACTCCACAAAATAAAAAGATAAGACCTTAAAGTTATTATGAAATGACAGGGCATTACACTCTATCATAGTCTTTTCCAAAATTATACAAGGCAGAGTACATTTGATTATTTTCCGTGGTCCATAACCTTCTTGGTATGTAAGATGTTATCTTACTATTAGACTTTTCGTTTGGTGTAACAATTCCGAAGAGAAGGGCACCAATTTCAAATTTTATATGAAGCCTTTAGTTAATTATGATTTGATATCTACCCATACACTTTTCACTATCCTTTAGTTAATTATTTTTTAACAAACTCTTTCCTACCATTTAATACGAGTGTTTTGATGGTGGAAATGGATTCAACACCATCAAAAAACGTCTAGGACACCTAAAATTTTGAAGTTTAACAACTATAACTTAGATTTACAAAAATCCTTACCGATTTTCTCTAAATATGACCGGAATTTCCATAACTTTTTGGGCAACTCCTCCGCCTCGTTAAACTACGCGGTTATGTTATATTATGTCATGTAATATTTTTACTTTGTCAAATTACATATAAAAATAAATAATTAATAATTAAAATAAAAATGAGGTAAAATAGTAAATTCACTAAAGGTTTTTAGGCTTTTGGTTTTTCAACCCATGGTATTCATCTCTAATGGTCAAATTACATAAAAAAATAAATAAAATAAATAAATAAAAAAAATAACTAATAATTTTAATAAAATTGAGATGAACCACACTTTGTGATTCGAAACGCGTCAACAAAAAATATTGCAATGTGATTTACCGGAAGGATTCTCTCGATGAACATTATGAATCACAAAAGTTTGCATTTTGAAAAAAAAAATGAGATAATAAAATAGTAAATTTATTAAGGTTTTCATAACCCATGGTATTCTTCTCTAATGGTCAAATTACATTAAAAAATAAAATTTAAAAATAAAATAAAATAAAATAAATAATTGTTAATAATTAAAATAAAATTGAGATAAAATAGTAAATTTACGAATTGAGGTTTTTAGGCTCCAAGTTTTATCAACTCATGGTTTTTCCCATAGTATTCTTCTATAATGTAGCCTATTTAAAGGTATTCTTTGCTATTGTGAGATATTCATTGCAATAAAAGCTTTTAGCTAGATTGTCAGCCTAGATCCATCTTAACCTCAGATCTATCAAGTGCCTAGAGGGATCAATCTCTTTTCATAGTAAAAGAGGTTCATATCTCAAGAGATTTAATCCCTCTCAATGCTTGATAGATCGAGAGTGGATATATTAATATTAGATTTTTTTTATATGGCATGATAACAAAATTAATATTTTCAAATATTACAACTTTGACGTTGAAATATTTATGTCATTAAATATTTTAATATATCCATACAATATGGTTTTTCCTTTTAAAGATTCATTTTACAAATATTTAATTAAAATAAATATTAAAATATTTTGGAGCAAGATTTTCAATTCTTTGTGTTGAATTATATTGTAGTTTTTTTTATCTATATGGTTATTTTCAATTTTGTTTTGGGCCAACATTAATTTTTTTATTTTCATTATTATTATTATTTTATTGGAGGTGTGACATACTTACACATCGCCTACATACTGGGATGTAGAATGTGCCTCTCGGATAAAAATAAATCCTAATTTCCATAACAAATATCAAAACCTTGAGCAATTTTCATATCCATTTGGAAAAAGAAATCACTCAATAAACACACGCTACACGATGTCTTTATAGCTCTATGGATGCACGTCTTCCAGGTAAAACTTGGGAAAAACAACCTTTCTCACTTTGCTATGTCGTCTTCAAAGATTATATTTTTCTAGGTTGTTTTGCAAGTTATTCATTTTTTTTTTATATGTTTGAAATTTTACACTTGAGTGTGAAGAGAAAAGTGAGCACAAAAAAAAAAAATATGATAAATGCAATCCTACATTTTGTTTATAGTTTTTTGTCCGTATTAAAATTTATTGGAGTTGCTAAGTTTAAACTGTGTCAGTGATTAGCTTTAACCTCTGCATGAAAATTCAATGGAATATTTTTCTTAGATATTCATAACAACTTAGTTAAGGTGTAATTGTTATTGAGTTTTATTTAGGAGATCTAATGATAACATCAACAATAAAATTAAATGAAGGATAGTTAATATCCTTGACTCCTGCAAAGATAGATGTATATATTCTTATTAGGTTTTACAATATAGCAGAGGAGTTGATTAGGTTTTACAGTCTAACAACAAAGCTTCAATATATATATATATATATATATATATATATATATATATATATATATATATATATATATATATATATATATATATATATATATATATCAAACCAACCTAAGTTCATCTTAACTCCAAATATATTAAGCGCCGAGAGAGTTCAAATCTCTTGAGGTGTAAACATTTCCTCAAGTTTTACACTCAAAACATAGGTTTGCACCACGAGCGATTTGATCCCTCTTGACATTATATATATATATATATATATATATATATATATATATATATATATAACCAATCTAGATCCATCTTATCTCTGAATACATTAAGTATCGAGAGGGATCAAATCTCTCAAGGTGCAAACATTTTCTCAAGTTTTGCACTCAAAACATAGGTTTTCACCTGAGAGATTTGATCCCTCTTGGAGCTTAATAGACCCTAAGTTAAAATGGATCTAGGCTGGTATATTATATTTAGTGAAATGAAATTTATTGTTATGTTTTTGAAATATTCAACCTCCTCTTAGTTATATGGTACTGATTTAAGTGAAGTTTTGGCCTTAGTTTTGGCCTTAGGGCTCCAACCCTATGTCTGGTACAGGCTCGAACCTGGTCTTCTTAAGGACTCCTATCCTCTAGGGCTCCAAACCACTGCTTCAATTCGTCAAGATAAGTATAATGATTCTTTATGGATCCCAATATCTTCTGCAACGAGCCTTGACAATATCTTCACCTTCAGCACTTCCCTCAAATAATCTCCATAGCTCCTATCTCATCAATGACAACTTTGTCTTCTCAGAAGTTGTCACCACAGCTCTTCATAGTACCCAAACAATTTATCCAAGGTCCCTTCATGATGACTTCATCAATGCATCATGGTTTCTAAGGATCTTCATGAATCTTCAATATGTTGCTTCACCAAGTTCTTCAAAGCTCTAGTTATCTAGATTGCTTTAAAGGACTTCCAACCACTGTCCTCAATAGATCTGGCCTCCAAACTTCAAGGTATCTTCAACGATGTTTTGGTAATTCTTCTCCAACAAGACTTAACAAAGCCTTCAAAAAGGTCTACAATGTTTCCAATCACTACTCCAAATATGATGCCCAAAACCACTATTATAATTCTTTCCTCCAAACAGGTCCAAAGAATGTGATACTTCTAAATGCTACTAATGAGAATACTATAATCTGAGCTTCTTCAAATAAATAGGTCTGAGCCTTCTTTTAAGATGATTGTCCTTGAGTTATTTCACTGATCCGAGCCTCTTACAGATGCTTCCACGTGTGTAATTTTCCTTTGTAGTCAGAGCTTCACAACACAAGTGTAACTGCAAATAATACAAGCTTGTGTTTCTTGCAATGGTAAGCTACAGGTGGAGCTCCTTATCCAACCCTTTGCAATTCTCCACAACTAGCAGAATGAGGTACTAAGCTCATTGTTTTGTCACTAGTTTGAGGTCTCCAAAGTCACTGCCCATAAGCCTTATAATATTTCATAGGTCTGAGGTTGTAGCATTGAACTATGATTGTTCTCTCTCGATGTCTGAGTTGTAATGGAGACTTCACAGGTAGCTGCTACATATCTAAACTCGAACAAATCTGAATCACTTACAAAATGATTGTCCACATGATAAAAGTCTAAAGTTTTGAAGTGAGTTGTCCAGTGAAATTGAGCCAAGGTGATGACTGTCTAGTAAAATCGAGTTGTAATAAGAGACTTGCCCTAGCTGTAATATTGTGATTCTCTTGCCAATCCGAGCCTTCCAACAAAATTGAGCACTGAGCTCCCACAAAACTATAGGTCTGAGCTACAGGTAGTTTTCTGAGTTCATGGTGCTAACAATCTCTTTGTAGTCCGAATTTATTGTCTAATCTCCACCACAGAATTAACCCAACCAATAGATTTTCACCAAACTTGACGGTTGGAATGAGGAGTTCAAACTCATATTTATACTGGATTTGACCTATAATGAAGGGACACACCACTTGGACATGGAGTCGACTTGTGCATGTAGCCTCATGTCAGCTTAGCATAGAAAATATATTATTCCAACTTGTAAAATTGATTTCTCTCAATCTAAGAGGAGTTATAAGGCGAGTAATAGCTTGTTAGAAAGGGAAAAATGTCCTCTACGATGTCATTCTAATTCCATCCTTAAATGAGGTCATTTTACGATCAAGAAAATTAAATTTGTGAATTTTCATCATTATTTTATTCATGTCAGCCTTTGGTATTTTATGTCTAGGGCTCCTTCTTCATAGACTTAGGTCTTCGAGACTAGGGCATCATGAGAATCAATTAAGAAGACTAGGGCTTCATCTTATTTTCCATCCAACAATCATCCATGCATCATTATTTCATAAGGTCAAATGCTAGGGTTTCATTAATGTATATGGTTAATGTTATGGCATTTTCACTTAGGCTAGAACATCATATAGCAAGCATTAGTTCTAGGGCTTGCATCAAGAATTTAGGATTAGGGATTTATGATCAATAATAAAGATCTATCTAGAGCTAGGGTTTCATGGGCATCTATGGCATCATGAAGCTATGGATTTAGGGTTTTATCATGTAGCTAGGGAATGTGCATCACTTTCATGCTTAGGATTTTCTCCTAGGGTTTGCACGAGGTTAGGGAAACATCACAAAAAGGTTAATCATGCATCACAAGAATATTTTCCATCTCCAACAATTCCATATTGACATCAATGACAACTTTGACCAACAATCTCCCCCTTTGACATCATTACTTTAAATTTATAACCAAAAAAAAACTTTCAATAAATATATCTGAAACCCTAAAAGAACATCCCTTTCGATAAATATAATTGAAACCCTAAAAGAACATCCCTAAACTTAACTGAGAGGTATAATCATAAAATCTCACTCTTATCTTTATTTATCGTTGTCATTTAGAATGGATTACCAAGATGAAAATGAAAAATAAGGTAAAATAAAAGAAATGTTTTTTTTTTTTTAGTTATGTTATTAATATAGTTCATTTTAAGTATGGATTTAGTAAGTATTTAGAGGGATCCATAAATCTTATTGCATTTTAGAGTTTTGATCTATCTTAAGAGAGATCAAATCCCTTGAGATACAAACCTCTTTGCAGTTTAGGAGTTTTGATCCATCTTAAACATGGATCTAGCAAGCACCAAGAGGGATCAGTCTCTAGAGGTACAAACCTCCTTGCACCTCAAGAGTTTTGATTCCTCTCTGTGCTTATCTATGGTTCTACACACACACACCATGTGTAATTTTCCATCGTTTAAAGTACATTTTTGAATGCATGAAAGTATTCAACATATTGAAAATCCCCTTGAGCACTTGGATTGTATAGACTACATAGCTTCAAAAAATTCCATCAAATAGTTGTTGGATTTGAGACAAGTTTGACACATAATATAATTGAAAATTGATTAAAATGTAAAATAATGAGATTAGTTGAAATGTTTTAACTTTAAGAATTTATTTTTGTAAATTGTTTTATATAATATATACATTTTTTTAACCATATATAATATATGATGATGATGATGATGATTAACGCATTTGGAATTGAAATATTTTCTTTAACATGATCATTGAAATATTTCATCTAGAGGCCAGAAGTACACTTTAAAATGTTTTTTTGTTATTAATATATTTTTAAATATATAAATATTACTTAACCTTGCATTTGAAATATTTTATGTATGACCCACATTGAGTTTTTATTATTATTAATATTTTTGGAAAGCTTTGTATCCATTTTATATTGAGAATTGAATGAATTACACATCTCTCTTATTATATTAGGCATGATATTAGGCATTCAATTTTGCTTTAACTCCCTATTAGTTTGTTTTTCACCAAATTTTTTTGTCCCTTCTCCATAGTTTAACGTTGAGAATTCAATTTTTGTTATTTTTTATTATTATTTAACTTTATTTATTTGTAAGGTGATTGGTTGAGGTCTTATTATAGTCTTTTTAATAACTTTCATTTTTATTAGTTGCTATATTTTTTGTTTTTAGTATTATTTCCTTTTCATTTAACTTTTTGATTTATTTTTTTTGTCTTTTTTATTATTATTTCCATTTTCATGAATTTTTTTTTTCATGAACTATAGTTTTTTCTCCATATTTTCAATTTAAGATGACTTATTATTATATTAAAATATATTTTAATAAATTTAATTATCTATATGCATGTGTGAATAAAAAAAAAACACATAAATATACATATAAAAAACATAAAGCATATATTAAAGTATATATATGTTAATATAAACAATATTAATTAATCACATTTCAACAATACATCATTTGTGATAAAAAAATTGTTTTTATTATTTTTAGTTTAATTAAAGCTATATTTAAGCTAACCAACACAACTAGGTGCCATGTAACCCTTATTAATAACTAATTGAGTTGTTGTTGTTGTTTTTTTTTAACACCTCCTCTTTAATCATCCAAATATTTTATTAAAGTTAACATTAAAATAATCTTTTAAAATTTTCTCTTTCTATATACAATTATATGAAGTTGGTATTGAAATATATTAGTTAACATGGATATTGAAATAGTTGATTTAAGTCCCATATTGAAATATTTTCAAAAAATATAAGAATTATACATCTCCCTCGCACTTGAAAGTGAGTATATATATATATATATATATATATATATATATATATATATAATTTTATCTTTATAGTTGACATAAAATTATGTTAATTAACATGAATATATAAATATTTTATTTATGGTTGAGAGTGAGAGTGAAATATTTCTTCTACATCTCCTTCATATTGGGTTGTAATATCAAGAAAAAACCTACCTAACCAGAGCAATAAGATTATTAATATGATAATGTTTTTAATTAAAACTAACCAAATATGTATATTCATTTTTGTTTTTCATTATAGTTGATATTGTTATTTTAGAGAATATTTTACTTTTATTTTAAAAAGGACATGTTGAGCACGGAAGAAATTACACATGTCAGCCATACTCAGTTGTAGAATATGCATCTCAACACAATAATCTTGATAATAATAAAGTATACTAATGTTAATTTGTTTTTTGTAATAATAATAATAAATAAACTCTCTTGTTTATGGAAAAATGGATAAGATATAATAAAATGAGCAATCTTCGTTTAAAATAAAAATCCTTTTACCCTGATGCGGGTGAAATTCAGTGAATTTATGGAAAACATGAAGAACGGCGGCGGGAGGACGGACCACTTGGCCGATGACGCCCCTCCACATACCACCATGAACAGATCTCTTGACAGACCGCAAGTTGGATTTAATGTAGGCTCGAAACGAGAAAGAGCTATTAACTGCTCAGAAATGGATTCCCCTCGACTTATTGTCTCTCCTCTCCCCTGCTCCACTGTAATTGCCCGCTCCAAGCTTCTAAGCCCAGCTCCTGCATAGTTACTGGGCGTCGCTGCTGGTTAACTTGTTGCGTCGATTTTGGAAGTGGGCATCACCATTACCATTCCAGTTTTTGCCATTTAACCATCGCTCAGCCTAATTTTGCTCCCCTTCTCAATCCCACTATCATCATTCCCTTTGAACACTCAGCCATAAATTCCGACATGGTGTGACATCGAATGAGAAGTCGAAGAGGAGGAACTCGGGGAGGTAGTTCCCGCCCTCAGACTGAGCTGAATCTTGAGCCTGCTGCCTCCTCTCCTTCCCCTGAACTGTATCACCCCCAGAGCCATGGTTTGGGAAGATATCCCAGTACTCATAGCGGACGGGGTCATGCTCTGTCTCCTGGTGCAAGTCATTAAGATTTTGCGATTCACTCGGCTAGTTTTCCTTTGCCCCTTCATCCCGCTCCCCACTCAACCCAATTTAGATTTCGTAGCGCTCTGAATAGGCCAGTAATTACTACTACAATCACCATCCTTTTCACCGAACACAATGAGCAGCTTGCTACCGAGGAGGATAATTCTGAAGTGCAGCAGGAGGAGGTTCCCAATTGCAGAAATGGCCGAGACATAGGAAAGAATTTGTTGGACGAAGGTAATTTTGCTTTGCATGGCAAGAGCATTGGTGGCGGTCAGCAGGCTGAGGGTGGTAGCTCTGGTGCGACGCGTTCCCCAGGTGGAATTGGAAATGAAAGGTTTGCTCCGATGGTGGCGGCTGGTAGCTAGGGCGACGTCCATCCAGCTGATGGGCCACATGGTGGAGGAAGTGGGCCACATGACAGAGCGTCGATGCTGGAGGAAAATGAATGGGCATGTCCAATTGTTGAGGAACCCATCCCGGATGGATTCGAATGATCTGACGTGGTTGCCAGGTTTCTTCTGTCTGGTTTTTTTTGTTATGTTAGTTCTGTTGGAAACTGTCTGGATCTTTTTGTCATGGTAAAACTTCACTGGTTTTTGTTGCTTCCGGACTTAAGGACTAATAGCCCATCTGTTTTTTTTCTCTACGGACTGGTTTCCCCAATAGTGGGGCAGTCTAGATATACTCTGAAACACTATGTTATACTCTGTTGAGGCTTGGTCCTCTCTGTACATTTTTGTTTTATATTAATAGATTATATATATATATCCTTTTGCTTGTAGGATAAGAGATTTAGTTGTAAAGAGTGATTTGAGTACTAAAATCTAAGAAGGGTAATCTCAAGTTGGTAGCTCTAGTGGTTGGGAACATTGTTTGTTCTCTCATCTACCCAGGTTCATTCCAAGGGACATGTTTGGCCCTTTGGGATAAGGCTCAAAGAGTAGGTGCCTTTACCCATGCATACACTCGAGTTCAATTCCAAGGAACATATTTGACCCCTTGGGACAAGGTCTACCCACACATCCACTCGAGTCCAATTCCAAGGGACATATTTAATCCATTGGGATAAGGCTCGAAGTGTAGGTGTCCCTACCTATGGGATGTCTTGGCTCTTTCTTAGTCACAATTTGATAACTTGAGTGGTTGGGAGCATGGTTTGTTCTTCCATCCACTCGAAAAAAAATCCATAAAGTAATAAATAAAAAAATATTCACATGGCAATTTACATTAATCAAAATGTATTTTTTAAACATTTAGATAAACTTAAAATCCCAAAATGATTTAAAATTACAATTTGCAATTATTATTATTATTATTATTTAACATAAACGGTTATGGTATTTTCATTAACTATCTGGCAAAATACCATGAATTCGGTTACAAATGCTTAGGCTGGTTTTTTGGCATCTCTCCAACCAGCTAAGCATGCCACAAACGCTTGTAAATCGCATCTTTTTACAGTTTTTCGCAAGAACTTTTTTCTGCTGATTTCCCAAGCTTATGAATACAAACGAACTGATTTAGCAAAAGACGAAAAAACATAGAGAAATTTAGGGAATTGGTTCCCAAGAAGTTTCATTGTCCCTGAGAATAGATCCAGCTCCTAGCTGGGCTGCCTTATTTGCTTCTATATCTACTTTCTTGTTATTAATTCTTAGGATATGGAAGAATTCTAGTCTTAGGAGCTTTGTCATGCCTTTAATTCTTGAAATTGTCCTTGCAAGTCGAAGATCTGCCAGATTTTCATTGGTCACCATTGCATTGATGATGACTTGGGGATCTAAGAAAATAATTGCTTCTGTGTGCCCTAGGTCTATAAGCGTTTTGATCCCTTGAAACAGGGCCATGACTTCAGCTTGGATGCTTGTGGTGTGGCCCAGCCCCCATGCAAACCTGTGGACGGAAGATTCTTTTGGATTTATAATTAGACCTCCTGCTCCAGCCATTCCTGGATTTCCCTTGGCTGCCCGTTGAAGAACAGAGAGGGGAGTGTTTGATTGAGCAGCCAAGATTGAAATTCTTCAACACTTTTCCTGATTTGCCAATCTTTGAGACATATGGGCAATATTTTCGATTTTTGGAAGTTTAGATTGAGTGCTGCTCCAAACTCAATGTCATGTTGGCTTAGATTTGTGTCATCATTTTTATCTCTGAGCCATTCATTTAATTGACCTTTAACTGTATTTGCTACCATCTTATAGTTCTGTTCCTTATCCCTGAAGATACTTCTATTCCTCTCCAACTAGATTTGCCAGCTGATGAATTTGGGCAAAGCGGTCCATGTTGATTTGACAATCTTGTTTTTTGGGCCTGGGCCAGGATATCTGGCCAACCACCCAGCAAACAAATCCGAGACTGAGTGGGGGAAGATGGGCATAGAATTCGATGCTCCAAGGAGCTCCTGCCAGACTAGACCTGTAAATATGCATTCCAGTGAAAGATGTGCAGCAGTTTCTGGATTTTCTTTGCATAGAGTACATCTTGATGGTCCTAGAAATCCCCTTTTCTGAAGCCTATCCTCTGTTAGGATTTTTTGGTGGCATAACAGCTAGTAGAAAAAATCAATCTTTGGAATGGTGGAGAAATGTCAGATTCCAAGGCGTCGGGTTAGGAGGAACGTGAGGCCTCTCCATGATTTTGGTATAGCCCTGGGCCACTGAGTACCCAATCTGCTTGGTTCCCCAGCCTCTCGAGTCTTTCCTTCTTGCGTGAAGAGGTGCAGCTCCATGTAACATCTGTAGCAGTGTATCATAGTCTGGCTGCCACGCAGATGACACGCTAATCATTTTCCAGCCAGCCCAGCTGTCTCCACATGTCCCAGAGCGTTTTAAAGTTTGCTTCTTCCATCCACACCTTCAGCTCATTCCTAAGGCTCGAGTTCACTAGAGGAGGCCTGTTCATAACGCTGTCTTCCCAAATCCTGATGTGTTTGCCATTTCCTGGTATCTAATAGGCGTTTTCTCTTATGAGCGACCCAATTTTAAAAATTAGATTGTTGCGGGGAGATCTAATTTGGACTTTGGGCTGCTCCAGGCACCAGAGCCTCTGACCTCTGAAATATTTCTTCCACAGTACCAGTTGAACCCATCCTGGCTTTGGAGCTATGATCTTCCAGATCAGTTTGGCTCCCATTGCTAAATTCTGAGTGTTTAGATTTTTAAAATTTAATCCTCCCTCCTGTAGCGGCCTGGAGACTGTTTCCCAGTTTACTAAAGAAATTCTCTTCTCATTTTGCTTGCCTCCTTTCCAAAGAAATTTTCTGATTAGCTCCTCCATATTTTTGATGATTCCCATTGGTGCTAAAAGAACAAAGAAGTTAAAAAGCGGCAGGCTGCTTAAAACGGATTTGATAAGCACTGATTTTTCAGCAATGTTGAGCCAAGATGACCCCAGGCCTGCATTTTTGTTTTGAATTTTTCTATCTGTGGGTGCCAATCCTTGTTTCTAGCCCTCTTATGGTAGATGGGCAGCCCAAGGTACTTAAAAGAGGTCCAAGATGCTGAAGCTGCAAAGCTTAGGCATCTGGTTGTGGAACTTGCAGCAGCTTCAAAAATATTCCAGCAATAAAGATGGCACTTACCCCTATTAAGATCACTGCCCGACGGTTGATATTAGTCTTCCAGCACTTCTTTGAATTTGCTTGCCGACAGTTGAGATGCAGCCCCAAGAAGCAGAGTATCATCTGCAAAGAGGGCATTATTGATGCTTTTGATCCCTCTTGCTATGCACAGGCCAACAATCTCTTGGTCTTGCTATTTCTTGTTTAAATGAAAACTGAGGACAGAGGCCAGCAACACAAAGAGGAGAGGTGACAGGGGGCACCCCTGCCTCAGCCCTCTAGATGCTTTGAAGAAATTGGTAGCCCTGCCATTCACTAAAGGTGCAATCCAGGGTTCAGAAATACATGCACTGATCCACTTGATAAAATTTTGACCAAAACCAAGTTTGTGCATTACATCAAACAGAAATCCGTGTCTTACACGATCAAATGCATCAGCTAGATCGAGTTTAATAACCATACCTTTTTCTTTTCGACGAAGACTGGAGTGGATCGCCTCTTGAACCAGGATGAAATTATCTACCAATTGCCTGCCCTGTATAAAGCCACCTTGATTCTCCGGGATGACTATAGGGAGGATTTTCATCAATCTGTTTGCTATAACCTTGGTGATCACTTTGTATCCGATATTACATAAGGATATGGGGCGAAATCTGTTAAAAGAGCTAGCACCCTTTTCTTTAGGAATGAGAGTGAGGAATGCTGAGTTAGTGTAGCCTCTAATTTTTTGGCACTCTTGGGATTTCTGGATCATTTTCATAAATTCCTTCTCAACTATCTGCCAGAACGTTTGAAGAAATCTGGGCGTGAATCCATCTGGACCCAGGGCTTTATCAGGTTCCATTGCAAAGAAAGCTTCTTTAACTTCATTTTTATTGATTTTTTCTTCGAGAACCTGGTTCATTTTAGCAGTGATGAGTTTGGGGACAACGTCTATCAGATTGGAGTTTTGGATGATCTCCACGTCTTCAGTATACATCTCCTCAAAGTGGTTTGACGCTACCCTCTTGATGCTGGCAAAGTCTTTTAGAGTGCAGTTATCGATTTTAATTTTTGATATAGAATTTCTGCATTTCCTAGCTTGAGCCTGCTTGTGGAAGAAGGAGGAATTCTGATCTCGAGCCTTGAGCCATAAACTCCTTGACTTGAGCCTCCAGAATTCTTCTTCTGCCAGGCAAGCCCTATGGAATTTTTGTTGCAGCTGATATTCCTTATCTAGCTCTTCTTTGGTGATTTCGGCAACTTCCAGGTGGAGATGATGATTTTCCAGATCATTTTGAATTTTATTTATTATTTATTTATTATTATTATTATTATTATTATTTTTTACTTCTTTTTTTTTTTTTTTCAAAAGGTGGAAAAACCTATCAAACTCAGTTTGTCAAACCAACAGTGAGGACAGCCATCTCTGGCTGCTATCCGTGAATGTCAGTTGACACATCACTGTTATCAAGGAAAACCACGCCACCTGAAATAACCCGCTGGTGGTCCGTAAGGGAGCAGGCTTACTTTTTATTTTTTATTTTTATTTTATTTTTATTTTTTATTTTTATTTTATTTTATTTTTATTTTTATTTATTTTAATTTTAATTTTTTATTTATTTTAATTTTATTTTATTTTATCTTATTTTTTTATTTATTTTATTTTATTTTTTTAATTTTATTTTTAATTTTTTTTAATTTTTTAATTTTATTTTTGATTTTAATTTTATTTTTAATTTTTTAATTTTATTTTATTTTTATTTTTATTTTTATTATTATTATTATTATTATTTTATTTTATTTTTATTTATTTATTTATTTATTTTTTTTGTCCACAACGGGACTGGGCAAGGTCTTTGCCCAGCCTTTCAGCATCCTTTTCACTCTGCACAGTTTTTCCTCCCAAACAAAGAAAGGAGAGCCCTTGACTGGCTCTTTCCAGCAATCTCTGATCTTTTGCAAGAAATTTGTCTCTTTGGTCCATAGAGAGCTAAATTTGAATGGTATAGGTCCTATATCCTTAGTAGATATCAGTTCCAGACTGGTAGGCTTGTGATCAGAAACACTACTATGCAGAATACACATTCTAGCCTCTAAACCCAGGAGCAGGAAGGAGCTTTGGACAAGAAATCGATCAAGTCTTGCCGCTATATGACCCGGTCCCACTCTCTTGTTTGACCAGGTGAACGTGCCCGTGACTGGTTTTATATCTAGCAGATCCCAGTCTTGCATGAGGTCTTCCGCCCATTCTCTTGCCGGATCCCTGACTATGCTTCCTCCTCTTTTTTCTGATGCGAGGAGGGTGAGATTTAGATCTCCGGCTATAATTATATTTTCCAAATTTTCTAGATCTGCCAGACTTTTGATGGAGTCCCAGCAGTCTTTTTTCTCACTTGCATTGTTAGGAGCATACACATTGAATAGACAAATAATCTCCTTTGATTCTAAATGTTGCATTTTAAAAAAAATCCAATGGGTATTCAGGGACTCAGAGATTAATGAAAACTTATTTGTGTTCCAGAGCGACCCAAGTCCTCCCGATGCTCCACAGGCAGAAGTTGCATGCGCTCCATTTTTATTCCAAAATTTTTTGCTTGCTTGGAGGAAAGTTGTGTCCTCCAATTTGGTCTCCTGGATGAGGAGAATATATGGGGATTCCAATCTTATTAGGCTATGCATTGCTTCTTCCTTGGCTGTGGTACCCATTCCCCTACAATTCCAAGAGACTATCTTCATCATTTATTTTTGCCTTGGGGGGCTCCCTTAGAGCCCTGGGATTGAATCCTAGTCATCTTCGGGGTTTTTGCTAGAAGCTTCTCTAGTGTTGGTTGGCTGCCCTGGAGCTTGTCCTTATAGGTTTCTTGTTCTCTCTTTTCCTTTGCAGATTTGTGTCCTCTTGTAGATCTTCTAGGAGAGGACTGGGATTCCCCGATTTCCCCTTCTTCCTCCGATTCCTCAGACTCTTGGGTTTCCTCCTCTTCTTCTGAAGCCTTCTCTTTGGATCTCTCTGGAATACTTTTGATGGAGGGGGAGGCTTTAGAGGGAGAGGCCTCCTTTGGAACTTCTGTCTCCTGCGTGTTCATGATTTCAGATCCGAGGATTTCGAATTTATTCCCTTGGCTTTCCCTGGCTGGTTTCTGAGCAGGACCCTCTTGAGGAGTTTTGGCGCTTCCGTTTGCGTTCTTCCTGTGAGAGGCTTTGGATCGCTTTGCCTGATTCCATCCATCTTCCTTCCCTTTGTGTTCCACCCCTCTGGCATTTAAATGGCAACTGCTCATAATCTAGTTTCTGTATATGAGTCCAGGGACCAACAACTATTTTGATGGCTTCCGGTAGTCCGACCTCTAGATCTACCTCCACACAGATTCTGGCACAATCGTACTGGTCCTTACTGTTGGCCTTGTCTATAAATTTTCCAAGGGTATTTCCGATGTGCTTTAAAGAATCCCAGTTCCAGCAATGAACTGGGAGATTGGGGAGTCTCACCCACACCAGGACCGCTATAGGCACATCCACCGCCGGATCAAAGTCTGGCGTCCATTTGTTTAAATACAGCCCTTGGGGGCCCATGAAGTAGGGGCCATTCCTGAAAATGAGATATTTGTCTTCTTTTGCATAGAATTCAAACAAAAAGTATCCTCTCCCGAGGAAGTAAGAGGTTACCTTATTTTGTATTAGAGGTGTCCAATTCCTGGCTACCCAGTTCTTTGTCGACTTTGGGGAAGGCCAAAGTCCTGTAAACTGACCAACCAGAGCCCGATCTGCGAAAGAAAGTGCTACTTGGATTGGTCCTTCTGGCGGGAGGGCGATTTCAGGTATATCTTCAAGCTTTTTCACAAACTTTGCTGCTTCCATGCATTTCTTCTTAGACAAGGAGGCCAGCAAGGATTTGAAGGCCTCTGCTGCGGAAGAAGGAGGAGGAGAGGGAGTAGGCTCCTCCATGACAAGCCAACCGACCTAGCCAGGGAGGCCGCGGCCAACAGCAGATCCCTCGGCGGTCCTTCGAAGGCACAAAACAGGTCTCTCCGCGGGCTCCCTCGCAGGTTCCAAGAAGAACCCTTCGCGGACTCCCTCACAGGCTCAGAACGCGCGAAGTGCGGGTGCGCTCGCAGGCTCAGATCACACGGAAAACAAATCTCGCAGGATGCAGAGCGCTCAGTCTCCTCAGACCATCTTTTAGAGTATTACAATTTGCAATTATTAACATCACAATTTTACATCGAATTAAAAATTATAACTAAATTGTAATCAAATAAGAAAAACAAAAAATAAAACCTACTTAAATAATAGGATAATAATCAAAATAATAACTCATCATTTTTTCGAGAAAAAACTTGTAACTTTATTACTGAAAACAAAATTACATTTTGTAAATACTGAAACACATTTAAGCGATAGTTGTAAGACCTTCAAAAAATCGAGCACAAAGCACCAAGAACAGTCCCCCAATGGAGAACCCTAGAGGTCCACACAAAAAACCATACACCAGGGCCAAAACCCCCCAAAAAATACAAATAGGGCGCATTGGCCCACATACAATAAACCCTAAAGGCGACCAAAACTATCAAGCGTCGAACTAAGAAGATGGGTCCACAACCCCAACTGAGCGCCGACATATACCCCAATCCACAATGCCATGAACAACCACGCCACAAACAAACTCGATTGAAGGACAAACACGTAGACAACAACGACGGAAGACAACAGAAGAAAGAGGTTGAAAACTAACGAGCAAAGAGGCCACGACAACAATCAATGCCTAAAATGTAGAAGGAAAGAAGCTCCAGTGGAGAGAGGCAACATTGGTAGCGAAGAAATCCCGAGGACAAACCATGAACACTCCAAAGGAACCACACCAGATGAGGACAAAGGTTGACAACCACGACCACTAGAACTAGACAAAAAAGGGCAGGCGTCACGAACCAAAAGACAAAGACAGATAGAATTCCAACTACCAAACCTTCCAACCCCTGAATGCCCAACCCCAAATACTCTACATTTAAATAACAACTCATAAATAAACATGTTCCCATTAAATAATATTTAACCACTTTCTATTACAAAATTGATTCTTCTCTTTACTCTTTGGATGATATGAGGAAAGACACCAACCTAAAAGGAATCTCTTTCTTAAAAAAAATTGAAAATAATATTTAATATTTAATTAAATATATTAATTTATTATATATATATATAACATTGAAAACAATATTTTTTTTTAATTATATTTATCTATCTATATATAATTTATATGTATAAATAATGTTATACAATTTTGTTGATTTCTTATTTGGTCAATTTTCTCAGAAATTATTGTAATTATTAGATGCATAAGATTATTATGTGGTGAATTCAGTTCACTATTGTTTTTTTTAAAGAACAAATATTTTATATTAAATCGATTGGTTTGCAGGCCAACACATTTACATTTAGAGCAAGTTTTTCAGCTTTGATGTTCCAAAATTGCAGAACTAAACACCTTTTCCTACCTTGCCAACTTCTAACTAAGACTCTTACTGCACTTATTTTATAGAGTCTCCAAAAGACTATTGAATACACTATATACTTGCAAAACATTTAAAAGACACATAAAAACTAACCATTGCCATTTTCCCTAACTTCAATGCTTTCGGATTTTGTTTGTTGAGGAGGGGCATCCTCCATGAGTTGCTCCATAATTTCCTCATTCTCGTGCCCTACTCTCTCTCCGTCTAATAAACCATCCGTTAGCCCAAACACCTCTTTGAGAATTCCCAGGGTCGCTGACTCAACAATAAGCTCAATAATGTCCATTTTAACTGTTAAACTATCCATAGTCGCCTGCAGCCGATCAACGTCGGCCTGCAGCGATTCCAACTGCTTACTCACCAAAGCAAAGTGGGTTGTCACCTCCATGGCTACCTTTTATCCTTGAATGGAGACGAGCAAAGATAAATAGGACATGCTTGAGGCCAATTGCGCTTTCAACTTGTCAGTTTGCTCTTGTCTAGCTGAGCGCTCCATATGTCTGCAAAGAACCCCAATGTAATTGCAACTCGATGAAAAATTCATCACCAAAACTCTCCATTTATAGATGCTTGCTCTTGTACCTCTCCCTCCAACGAACTCCTGTGTGCATTCAATACCTGAGCCCTGCTCCTGCAACCACTCGATGAGATTTGCAATGACGCAATTGTCCCTTATGTTGTAAGACTTGAGCGAATTTAACGATCTTTGAACTAGTCTATAAGCTTGATTGTTAATGCCTTAAGGAAAATCCGCCACCTGTCCATGGGAATGGTGAATCTCGCCTTGGAGGCCCAGTCGGTGGATCCACTATCATTGTTCCAAAAATGATCCGTTAATATTTTTTAATTAATGTGATCAATTAATGTTTTGACTCTGCTTGCTTTGTCATTAACTCCATATTCGAGAGGATTGGGATATGAAACCCCAATAGCTTTTTAATATTTTGATTATGGGACAAATGATAAAGTAGGAGATCCTTGATCCTGAATATTAAGCCTTGTTCTAGAGCAACTCCTTGATTTGCTAATGAGTCCGCCACTTGGTTATTCTGTCTTCTGACATGATAAAATTCAACACTTTCGAATTTTAGAATTTGCAAGCGGATTTGAAGTATCATTGAGGAAGATCATTTTCTAGCATCATTTTGATTTTGAGAAGTTTTTTAATGACAATCATGGAGTCCCCGTAAACTACGAAATGACGAATCTGCCTTACTATTGATATCTCAAGGCCTTGCCATAGTGCTAAAAATTCTGCTTGATTATTGATTGCTCTTCTTAAGCCCCAGGTGAATTGTGTCTCTATTTCTTCATCGAGGCAAATGATGACTCCTCCTACTCTTGTGTTCCCCATTAAACTCTCATTGGAATGCCATGTCACAATGAGACTTGAACCTAGGTGTGGAAGTTATCATCAAACCTTCCCATCCGCCCAAGATACGCTCAATTAACTTTAATTTCTTAAAGGTGGCTCCCATCTTCAACCCCTCCCCATGAGATTTGAACCTGTGACCTGGTGAGAATTGAACCTCACACTACCCAATTAATCTACATCTCATGGGTTGAATTCAATTTACTATTGTTATAACTAGGTGTATCATCTTTATTATGGAGTTGATTATGTCTATTACCATTAACCCTTAAGTGCACCATATCTACCTTTAATGTCAACGTAAGATAAGATAAGATTAATTGAGAAATAGAACCAATAGCTTTATAATATTTTATATAACATTTTTAAGTATTTTATTAGATAAACTAACTTAGAAATTTACAACTTGATTTATTATAGTGAAAAAAATTTCTAACCAATATTATAAAATTTTGATTTTAAATTTATTTATATTGGTGAAAAATATAATTCCCATAATTTATAATCATTATAATTTTTTTTTAGTGTTTTATTTTCATACATATTTCATGGTAGTATTTATGATGTTCTGAAAAGGAAACCATATTTTCGTGGAATATATAGACCCGCTTTCAGAAAAATTCTCTCCCCAAATTTTCTGGGGAGGTCTCTTCGGTAAAACAACTCTTAGTCCCAAGAGGGATTGGTAGTTATTTCGTTGTGCTGGGCGTACTTTAAGGTCATGTGCTGGGAGGGTCACGGTTCCGAATTGTTATTATTATTATTAAAGGAAGGGTACCCACAAAGTATTGTTGTATTGTTTGAATATCGGAATGAGCATGGAGTTCGCTGTGAAAATCATGAAACTCGCTTTTAAATTTAATATAAATTCAATTAACAAATAACAGTTGTTATCCAGACACTGATAAGACTCGGCACAAGTGGCAAGGCAACATATGCTTTGACAATTGAAGCTCTTAGTTGCCTCTGTTATTGCTATTTTGATGCAGATGTTAATTTTTTTGGAGGTGTAATGTGACCATGGAGTCGGCCAACAACATAATCTGTAGCCCAAGGAACCAATTGGACGAGGATGCAGAAAAGGAGCTTGGCAGATTACTGGAAGCCCTGTGGGATGAACAGGAGGAGGATAAAGACGAGCCTTCCTTGACTGATCCCCAGAAGAGGCTCAATTCATGCTTGGAGAAGATTCCTGTTACGGCCTTTCCTGCAAAACCCAACGACCAAGGTACTTTACGTTTTGCCTTGCTTCACACAGACTTTATGTTATGTGTTGCTATGCTATGCCAAAGCAAGTCTGCTGGATTCAACCCATATAGCTAACAATCTGTGGGAAGTTGGCATCCTTACTATATTTCTTTAGTTAGTGATAGGGGTGACATACATTGCAAATCTGATGATGTTTTTAGAATATATTGTGGCGTGCTCTGTCATTTACAGAGAAACAGTAGGGGTCAGATTGTGTCTGTTCTGTTTTTGTGATTTTCTTCTTCATCTTTTTGCCTTGGTCATTTTCAGTGATAGAGATAAATTCGGATGCCAGCCTTGAGGATGCAGTTCAATTGCTCGCCAAACACAGAATCTTGAGTGCACCAGTAAGAGATATCGAAGCAGATGAACGTGCTAGCTGGATTGACAAGTATATGGGCATTGTTGAATTTGCAGGCATTGCTGTGTGGCTGCTCCACCAGGTGTGTTATATTTTTCTTTCTTGTTTGTTAATGAACAATTTAGGTCAAAAATTGGTGCAGATCAATTAGCCATGAATGCAAACTTAGGGTTGCAATTCATTCACAGAGTACCCAGCAATTTAATTGGAAGCGCACACACACGATGCAATAAAATAAAAAGCACAGACAATAGGAAAACTACAATTCTCACAACCAATCTAGGAATGCAACTTTTGATTTCAAAAGATGACATGCACAAATGCGTTATGTCACAACTCACACTCTCACCTAAACGAAATGTCCAAACCCCAGTAGGAGAGCCAAAGAGCAACAATCAGTCAAGCCACTCACTGTCGCCATGTTAGCCTTGCCCTTCACTTTAAGGCTAAGGAAAGGAGCATCCTAACCTAAGAGGGTTTTCCTAAGAGTCAAGCTGAACCAGGTCATGTAATAAAGAGGGGGAGCTCTTCTAGCTTGTTTCAACATAAGACTTTGTTGATGGCACTATCCACTCTAGAAGGTAAGAAGAAAGGTTAAAAATGTGGGAATGGTGTATCGATTAAGAACAAGTGCAATATGTTCAACTCAGAGAAAATAGTGCTTATTTGAAATGATGGTTAGAATATGAAAATGAGACTTGTTCAACACATTATGCAGCATGAATTTTCGATTATTGATGCACCATGAGATTATGCCAAGATACAGGAAACAATATGAGACAAAACAGCTCCAATAGCAAGGTAATTTTCGGAAATAACTCACATGTTATGCTCCCACATGAAATACTATATAGTATAGATAATTCATTCATCATCATTGCGGAGCCAACTTTGACAGACCATGTGCCAAATATAATTATAGCATCCACACATAAGCAATAGTTATTTTCAGTGATATGTTGAAAGTTGAAACAGCGATCTGGCTTTGACTGATTTTACCATGAGTTCATTATTGATCACATGAAATGCAAATCCTGCCAACAGTATCCACGAACAATACCTCCATCCACAATATTTAAGAGTGGGTCTGAAGTATTCAAATATTATTACTTTGAGTTTGAGTGTTAATGATATTAAACAAAGGTGCGTTCCAAATCAGATTTGAGATGCCTTATAATTCTGTATGGAACACTAAGCAACATGATATAGATCTATATTTTGACGATAGGAGAATGTACCAGCATTTAAAAACAGATCAAAACCATTAAGGATAGAGGTCCCTTTGACAACTTTAAGTGCATGATTATAATATTTAAACGGTAAACTTTCAGATGTATGTCATCTTGAAATACTCATGCTAGCACTTGGAGTACCATTGCCATCATACATTCAAACATTCACCAAAAGATCTCATGCGATGATGAAAGAAAAGATGCACTAAGCAATGTCCAATAGTAAGCACATAAGTGAAAAAACCATGGTACTTTCAAGAGAGATCATATGTAAATTTAAGGACTTGTGAAAAATGCTAACAATGTTAAATTTTGAGACTTAAAAATGTTGATCTTTGAAAAATGAAAGCGACACCTGAGTGCTGGAAGCAGGTGATCATAAATTCAAACTTATTACACAGTGCAAAGGAGTGAAATATGACCGGAGAGAAATAGATATTACTTAAGGAACCCACATTATGATTCTAGCGTACTAAAACAACACAAACATCATTGCCAATGGTGTGATATTGCAAGGTTTTCTAGTGATGTACTGAAAGCAAGACATTCAGATCTGAAAGATGTTAGAATTTCCTGCAAACTTAGCACTCGACACTTAATTCCTAGCATATTACAGTTCTACTGATTAAATGCACAGTTAGGTTTCTAATATTAATAAATTTAGCAGAAACAGAATATACCAATCTCAATCACAATGACACAACATATTTTACGTAATCAAATCAATTTATCATCAAATTGATGATTGTTAAAATTGGAAACTAGGGCCAAACTCCATGTGGGTCACTTTATTTATGGCCGCTGATATTTTTCCTAGATTCCTCTTGTCGAGAGGTGCCGTTGACTTTCTGAGCAGCATTGACATTTCTAGGGCTGCATTGACCAAATGCTGGGCTGTTTTATGGAGCGTTGGAGCGTTGACCAAGGGAAGACCTGCGCTGACTTTTTAGGGGCTGTGTTGACCAGCGTTGACCTGAAAGTTGACCAACGTTGACTGGTTAGGGCTGACCGTAGATTGCTGAACTTTGACTGTTGTTTTGACTGAGTATTGTAGACTGTTTTGGGCTGCTGAAGATAGTTGTTGAAGACTGAGTTCTTCAAGTTGACTAGAAGTCAATCCGGGGCTGTTTTGACGAAGTTTGACTTTGCTAATTTATGGTTTGCTGCTGCTGTTATAAAATTACAGAATTCTGAATTGTACTATTTCTCTCTGCTGAACTATTGAAGATTAAAGAAGAATTGGTCAAAGGGTTTGCCCGCATTGGGGTTTGTCCCTGGCTAGCCGTGTTAAGTTATGGTATGTTTTATGCTTATAACAATTTACTTCTTTTCTTATTATATTCCACAGATTTGCAATCACATGTACATAAAGTAAAGTGTAGATAGAACATTAAACGATCGACAGAAAACAAGCCAAGACAAGAGACACAAGATGTGGCGGCTAGCCAGGGACAAACCCCACAATGTGTGGGGAAACCCTTTGATCAAATCTTCTTTTATCTTCAATAATTTAGCAGAGAGAAATAGTACAATAAATCTGATTTATATCAGCAGTAGCAAACCCTAAATCAGCAACATCAACATTAGCGGCTTCATCATCAAAACTAGGGCAGTCGATATCTCACAAACCGACCATCGGATCGGCTTGATTCCACCACCAAAAGTTGCAGCCTTCAAAGGAGGTTCAGATGAACCTACAACGCAGATTAGAAGAGGAGGTTTGATGGTCCACGCTGGTCAAACTTTGGATCTGCAGTTGCAGCTTCAGTTTCAGCAGCTTCCTTCAAACTAGGGCAGTCGATATCTCGCAAACCGTCCGTTGGATCGACTTGATTCCACCACCAAAAGTTGCAGCTTTCAGAGGAGGTTCAGATGATCCTACAACGCAGATCAGGAGAGGAGGTTTGATGGTCCACGCTAGTCAAAGTTTGGATCTGCAGTTGCAACTTTAGTTTCAGCAGCTTCCTTCAAACTAGGGCAGTCGATATCTCGCAAACCGTCCGTCGGATCGACTTGATTCCACCACCAAAAGTTGCAGCCTTTAGAGGAGGTTCAGATGAACCTATAGCGCAGATCAGAAGAGGAGGTTTGATGGTCCACGCTGGTCAAGTTTGGATCTGCAGTTGCAGCTTCAGTTTCAACAGCTTTCGGCTTCACATGTGAGAGAGGGAGACCCTTTTCCGCGCAGTAGAGAAGAGACTCTTTTCTGCACAGTAGAGAGAGAGAGAGAGATGTGATGAGATGAGTGAGTCTAAATGAGGAAAAGTCCCCCTGTATTTATACACAACGTTGGTGTTTGAATAGATGCGACTGTTGGGCTTCTGAGCTTACATGAGTTGTAGGTCGGCTTGATAATAATTCCATAATCAAAATAAATTCATATCTCCATGAATACTTATCGGAATCGGATGATCTTTATATCATTCCTACACCTCTCGACGAGAGGAATCTAATAAAAGTATTATCAGCCATGAATAAGATGACCCACATGAAGTTTGGCCCTAGTTGCCAATTTTAACACTCCCTCTCAACTAGGGAGAACTTCATCTGCAATCTGTCTATCAGTTGTTACTATTTATCCATCAAATGCACTGCCTTGTACAGCCTGACCCTTGTCCTGCTTTGCTCTATTCTGTCTGTTCTGCTTTGTCTTGTTCTGCCCTGTACTGCTCTGCTTTTGTCTGAATTATGAAGAAGAAGAAATGATCGAGGATGTATCATACTGACTTAAAGTCAACCTCAAAGTATGTACCACTGGTCCCAGACCAGTCTCAATCGACCCAAAGTCAGTGTCATAGTATGTACAACTCCTACCACTGGTCCCAGACCAGTAACATCCTCCACTGACTCAAAGTCAATCTCAGAGTGCGCTCCACTGGTCCCAGACCAGTAACAACTGACCCAAAGTCAGTGTCATAGAATGGACCACTCCTACCACTGGTCCTAGACCAGTATCATTGATCCCAAATCAATAGAGGTCATCCTAGCGTAGGGAGTACAGTAGATACAACGATGCATCCATCAGTACTACTATGGTCCCTAACTTCATTTCCCTGCTCATTGATCAGATGAGAGGTACTTCCCATGAGTCCCAGACTACATGGGTAGGATGTCTCGACAGGAGAACTTAATCAATCCCGTCCTCACAGGAGAACACATCAATCCTACTACAATCGCAATGGAGAGCACATCAATCCAGGCCGCCATGGAGAACACATCAATCCAGGCCTCACAGGAGAACACATCAATCCTGCTACAATCGCCATGGAGAACACATCAATCCAGGCCTCATAGGAGAACACATCAATCCTGCTACAATGTTGCCACGGGGTGTACATGTATACCACCAGGGGATAGTGAATCATCTTGTGGTCATATGCTGCTCCAAGAAGTACCTCGCACCCTCCTGGAGCTCCCAGAGCTCAATGCATCATACAGGACCCTCATTGGAGGGTCTTTGAACAACTCCAAGTTGTTCTCGGAAAGTCAGGAATTTTACTTTCCCAAGGGGCTTTGTTAGAATTTCGGCGACCTGTTCATTTGTACCGATATGTTGGAGCCTTATAGCTCCCCGCTGCACCATATCTCGAATATAGTGGTACCTAATATCGATATGCTTGGAGCGATCATGAAATACAGGATTCTCTGACAAACGAATCCCACTCTGGTTGTCACAGAGGATCACGGTGGTATCCAATGTAAATCCAAACAGCTCACTGAAGAGCTTTCGCAACCAGACTACCTCACAGGATGCCATGCTAGCAGCAATATACTCTGCTTTGGTGGTGCTCAAGGCCACCGACTTCTGCTTCCTGCTCATCTAGGATATCGAAGCATATCCCAAGGAGAAACAACACTTGGAAGTGCTCTTATGGTCCTCCACATTGCCTGCCCAATTAGCATCTGTGTATCCAAATAGTCTCACATCTCCGGCAGTGTATCTTAACCCCTAAGTGATTGTGCCACGAAGATATCTCAACAGATTCTTGGCACCAATCCAATGTATGTGGTGGGGTTCAACCATATGTTGACTGCGAAGCATATATCTGGACGGGAGTTCACTAAGAACATTAATGCTCCGACGAGTTTCCGATACTCGGTAGCATTTCGTAAAACAAGTCCAGCAACACTACCGCTTAACTTCTTGAAGTCAAGCTCCATCGGGGTAGTTACAGGCTTGCAATCCACCATACCAAATCTTTCCAATATCTTCACCACATATTTTCCTTGAGATAGGAAAGTTTCCCCTGGCTTCTGCCACACTTCAAGTCCTAGGAAATAGTGCATCAGTCCTAGGTCCTTCATTTCAAATTCAAAAGCCAACTCCCTCTTACATTTGAGAATGAGAGGGTCTGCACCTGTTAGAAAGAAGTCATCCACATACAGCACCAGTGTGAGAGCTTTGTCATCTTCAACCTTAAAGTAAAGGCTAGGATCGGCTTCACTCCTAGTGAATCCCAGCTTCATCAAGTAGCTATCGATCCTCTCGTACCATGCTCGGGGTGCTTGCTTAAGCCCATAGAGAGCCTTCTTCAACCTGCATACATGAGATTTTCGATCATAAATCTCAAATCCTTCGGGTTGCTCCACGTAGACCTCTTCTTTGATCGAACCATGCAAGAACGCGGTCTTGACATCCATCTGATGTAGGTTCCATCCTTGTGAAGCGACAAAGGCTATGATCGAGTGGATGGTTGTATATCTGGCAACAGGTGCAAATATCTCATCATAGTCTATACCTTCCTTCTGGGAGAAACCACGAGCATCAAAACGAGCCTTATACTTTTCCATACTTCCATCTGCTACATGCTTTATCTTGGAAAGCCATTTGGAAGTAACAACTGTTTTGTCTTGGGGTCTGGGAACTACTTCCCAGACATCATTCTTCATAATAGACTCATATTCTTCGGTCATAGCATCCTTCCATACTTAATGCTTGACGACATCTAAGAATGATGAAGGCTCATTTTGTATGATCGTGCTCATGATGGTCAGGTATCCCTGATACTTGTTAGGTTTCTTACTTTTGCGGAAGGTTCCTCGGGGTGCAACATGTCCTTCAGCATCATCAAATAGCCCCCTAAGCCATGAAGGCCTCTTCCTAGAAGAGGAAGGCTCATGTGGAGGAGGATCAATTGGATCCATGGGTTCTTCTACATCAGGCATTGATTCATCATCCTTTTCTTTCGGTTCCCTGGTGTCGGCTTCTTGAGAGCTCCTCAAAGTCGGAAGATTTTCCACCTTGTTGAGAGCCATATCTTTGTCAAAGGTGACATCATGACTAATCACGACCTCCTTTTGATCAGCTACATAGATTCTATAGCCTTTAGTATTTTCACCATAGCCCACAAAAATTCCTTTCTTTCCAGATGCACCCAATTTATTTCTTTTCTCTTTCGGCACATGAAAATATACAGGGCTTCCAAAAATTCTAAAATGAGAAACATCAGGTTTCTTATCGGTGAACATTTCTTTAGGAGTCTTGGAACCCAATGCTTGATGAGGGCATCGATTTTGTACATATACGACGGTGTTTGCAGTTTCAACCCATAGAAACTTTGGAAGTCTTTGATCATGTAGCATGGCCCGGATAGCTTCCATGATCGTGCGGTTCTTCCTTTCCGCCACACCATTTTGTTCAAGAGTATATGGTGTAGTAGTCTCCCTCTTGATGCCAGCCTCTTTGCAGAAATCATGGAACTCATTAGACTCATATTTAGTCCCATTATCATTTCTTAAGATCTTGATCTTCTTTTTGGTTTGATTCTTGATCAGGGCTTTGAAGTGTCGAAACCAAGAGAACACTTCATCCTTCTTTTTCAAGAAGTATATCCAGGTCTTTCGAGAATAGTCATCTGTAAAAGTAAGATAATATGAATATCCTCCCAAGGAGTTCACAGGCATCATACCAGATATGTCAGAGTGAACTAGTTGTAATATATCGGAGGTCTTGCTTTGATTTGAGGGGAATGGTCCCCTTTTGAGCTTTTCTTCGACACATCTTGGACATACACCTTCTTTCGCTACTTGGAATTCGGGCATCCCTGTTACAATCTGTCTTACATCGGGTAGAGCTTTGTAATGAAGGTGGGCAAACCTCTGATGCCAAAGTTCGGACTGAAGAGTTGTGTCACAGGACATGACACCTAGCGGACTTCCACCAACCTGATATAAAGAATTAACTCAAAACCCAAGAGTGAAAGCATCTTTAACATTATTTTTCCATATATGTACCTTTCTATCGCTGAAGGTTACCTTGTAGCCTTTGTCTTCCATTGCCGAGATGGATACCAGGTTATTTTTGAGATCAGGTACATATAATACATCTTGTAAGTGGATCGTATTACCTTGATTCAGTTTGAGAGAAACATTGCCTACACCTTTCACAGGGTATTTCATGTCATCTCCAAGGACAATTTCCAGGTTAGTTTCTTTCTCTACCAGATTATGGAGTACTTCTTTGTAACCAGTGAAGTGTCTTGAGGCACCACTGTCAATGAGCCAAATTCCCATTGAGTCCGAAGGAGCAGAGGTAGATAGGGTAGCTGATAGATAATATTCAGCTTGCTTATTGTCAATAGTGTTAGATTCATACTTGGAATTTCTAGCCTTCTTGAATGGTTGTCCTCTTCCTTGATTTCCAACACTCCTTTTACCTCTGCTATTAGATTTGCCATTTCTTTGATTGCCATGGGAGGGATTTTGATCATCATCTCGGTGAGAGTCCTTTCTATGAGGGCATTCCCTTGCATAGCGACCTGCTTTATTGCAAATGTAACATTGTCCTTTTCTTCCACCCTTAGGTCCAACCTTTCTTTTTGATTTAGACCCGGAATTATTTCTTTTCTTAGCATGAGAAGAAAAAGCAGCAGGAGGACCTTTAGGCAAGGGCATTTTTTGCCCTTCTACCCTTGTTTCTTATTGAATGCATCTAGCCATTAATTCCTCGAAACCAGGAATTACATTATTGTTCAGAAGAGTAGTCCTAAACACGTACCATTCGGATGGTAATCCTCCAAGAGTTGTGAGTGCCATTTCCCTGTCAGTAATAGTTTCCCCAATAGATAGGAGATCGTTCTTGATCTCGGTGATTCTTAAGAAGTATGCTTGCATACTCTCATCTTTACCCTTCTTGATTTCCCTCAGTTTATTTCTAAGAAACAAAACTTGATTTGCATCATTGACTTTAAATAAACTCACCAGTCTATCGTAGATTTCCTTGGAGGTGTCCAGTTCAGAGATGTAGGCCACCAAGTGCTTGTCGATAGAGTCCTGGATGATCTTCTTTGTTTTGACTTCTCCATTTTTCCATTTGTTCCAGGCAGCAGCGGATGCATTTGATGGAGGCTCAACAATATTGCCTCTTACATGGTCCAACACTCCTTGATCTTCTAGGGTTAGATCGATAGACATCTTCCATCCGTGATAGTCAACTTTCTCACGGAGCTTGTCTTCGGCAGGAAAGAGTGTTGAGGACCCCATAGTTCTTTTAGGATAACCTTGCCAATCTTCTCTTCGATGATTGCTCTTGCTCTTGCTCAGGCTTTGTCTTCATCTCAGCTCTGATACCATGTTAATTTATGGTATGTTCTATGCTTATAACAATTTACTTCTTTTCTTATTATATTCCACAGATTTGCAATCACATGTATATAAAGTAAAGTGCAGATAGAACATTAAACGATCGACAGAAAACAAGCCAAGACAAGAGACACAAGATGTGGCGGCTAGCTAGGGACAAACCCCACAATGTGTGGGGAAACCCTTTGATCAAATCTTCTTTTATATTCAATAATTCAGCAGAGAGAAATAGTACAATAAATCTGATTTATATAAGAAGTAGCAAACCCTAGATCAACAGCATCAGCGTTAGCGGCTTCATCATCAAAACTAGGGCAGTTGATATCTCACAAACCGACTGTCAGATCGGCTTGATTCTACCACCAAAAGTTGCAGCCTTCAAAGGAGGTTCAGATGAACCTACAACACAGATCAGAAGAGGAGGTTTGATGGTCCACGCTGGTCAAACTTTGGATCTGCAGTTGCAGCTTTAGTTTCAGCAGCTCTCTTCAAACTAGGGCAGTCGATATCTCGCAAACCGTTCGTCGAATCGACTTGATTTTACCACCGAAAGTTGCAGCCTTCAGAGGAGGTTCAGATGAACCTACAACAGATCAGAAGAGGAGGTTTGATGGTCCACGCTGGTCAAAGTTTGGATCTGCAGTTGCAGCTTTAGTTTCAGCAGCTTCCTTCAAACTAGGGCAGTCAATATCTCGCAAACCGTCCGTCGGATCGACTTGATTCCACCACCAAAAGTTGCAGCCTTCAGAGGAGGTTTAGATGAACCTACATCGCAGATCAGAAGAGGAGGTTTGATGATCCACGCTGGTCAAAGTTTGGATCTGCAGTTGTAGCTTCAATTTCAACAGCTTCCGGCTTCACATGTGAGAGAGAGACCCTTTTCTGCGCAGTAGAGAAGAGACTCTTTTCTGCGTAGTAGAGAGAGAGAGATGTGATGAGATGAGTGAGTCCAAATGAGGAAAAGTCCTCTTGTATTTATACACAATGTTGGTGTTTGAATAGATGCGACTGTTGGGCTTCTGAGCCTACATGAGTTGTAAGTTGGCTTGATAATAATTCCATAATCAAAATAAATTCATATCTCCATACTTATCGGAATGGGATGATCTTTATATCAATCCTACACCTCTCAACAAGAGGAATCTATTAAAAATATTATCAGCCATGAATAAGATGACCCACATGAAGTTTGGCCCTAGTTGCCAATTTTAACAAGCCGCCACATCTTGTGTCTCTTGTCTTGGCTTGTTTTCTGTCGATCGTTTAATGTTCTATCTGCACTTTACTTTATGTTTATGTGATTGCTAAACAGTGGTTAATAAAAAGATTTGAAGTAAACTGCTCTAAGCATAGAACATACCATAATTTAACATGGTATCAGAGCTGAAGTGAAGACAAAGCCCAAGCAAGAGCAAGAGTTAGAGCAATCACCGAAGGTTGTTGAGGCAATCTTAGAGAAGTCATGGGATCCTCAGCACACTTCCCCACAGAAGACAAACTCCGTGAGAAGTCTAACTATCACGGATGGAAGATGTCTCTCAATCTGACATTAGACGAGCAAGAAGTGTTGGACCACGTGAGAGGCAGAATTATTGAGCCTCCATCAAATGCATCCACTGCTGCAAAGAACAAGTGGATTAGGGGAGAAGTCAAAGCAAAGAAGATCATCTGGGACTATCGACAAGCGCCTGGTGGCCTATGTTTCCGAGATGACCACCTCCAAGTAAATATACGATAGACTGGTGAGTTTATTTAAAGTTAATGATGCAAATCAAGTTTTGTTCCTTAGAAATAAGCTAAAGGAAATTAAGAAGGGCAAAGATGAGAGTATGCAAGCATATTTCTTTTGGATCACCGAGATTAAGAATGATCTCCTATCTATTGGGGAAGTAGTTCTTGACAGGGAAATGACTATCACAACTCTCGGAGGGCTGCCACCTGAATAGTATATATTCAGGACTACTCTTCTCAACAATAACGTAATTCCTGGATTTGAGGAATTGATGGCAAAATGCATTCAAGAAGAAACAAGGATGGAAGAGCAAGAAATGCCTGTACTTAAAGGCAATCCCTCTGCCTTTTCTTCTCATGCTAAAAGAAGAAATCATTCCAGGGCTAAATCCAAAGGAAAGGCTGGACTGAAAGGTGGAAGAAAAGGACGATGTTACAATTGCAACAAAATGGGCCACTATGCAAGGGAGTGCCCTGATAAAGGGGACCCACACCATGACGATGATCAAAATCACTCTCAAGGCAATCAAAGGAATGGCAGGTCCAATGGCAGAGGTAAAATGAATGCTGGAAATCAAGGAAGAGGTCAACCATTCAAGAAGGCAAGAGACTCCAGGTATGATGATGGATCCCATTTGGGATTTGAAACGTTGGTATAAAAATGTTCATACTGTGGATTCTCCGGTCACTGATTCAAAAGATGCAAACCACAGATCTCTTAAATCCAGAATCTAATGTTGTTAACAAAAAGCAAGATGAATATTATCTACTAGCGGCCCTCTCTACTACTGCTCTCCGGACTTGCTGGGAAATTGGCTTATTGATAGTGGCACCTCAAGGCACTTCACTGGTTACAAAGAAGCTCTCTCTAATCTGATAGAGAAGGAGACCAACTTGGAAATTGTTCTTGGGGACAACTCAAAATATCCCGTGAAAGGCATAAGGAATGTCGCTCTTCAATTGAATCAGGGAAATACAATTTATTTACAAGAAGTCCTATATGTACCTGATCTCAAAAAGAACCTGGTGTCCATTTCGACAATGGAAGACAAAGGCTATAAGGTAGCCTTCATCGATGGCAAGGTACGTGTAAACTTTAAAGATGCTTTCACTCTTGGGTTTCGAGTTGATTCATTATATCAGGTCGGAGGAAGTCCGCTGGGTGTCATGTCTTGTGACACATCTCTTTAGTCCGAACTAGGGCATCGGAGGTTTGCTCACCTTCATTATAAAGCTCTACCTAATGTGAGAAAAATGGTGACCGGGATGCCGAGTTCAAATTAGAGCAAGAAGGTGTATGTCCGGGATGTGCCGAAGGAAAGCTCAAAAGGGGACCATTCCCCTCAAGCCAAAGCAAGACCTCCGATATATTGCAGTTGGTTCACTCAGACATATCTGGTGTGATGCCTGTGAACTCCTTGGGAGGATATTTATATTACCTCACTTTTACAGATGATTATTCTCGCAAGACTTGGATATATTTCTTGAAAAAGAAGGATGAAGTGTTCTCTTGGTTTCGTCAATTCAAAGCCTTGATCGAGAATCAAACTGAAAAGAAGATCAAGATCTTATGGACTGATAATGGGATTGAGTATGAATCCAATGAATTCCATGACTTTTGCAAAGAGGTTGGCATTAAGAGGGAGACTACAACACCATATACTCCTGAGCAAAATGGTGTGGCGGAAAGGAAGAATCGTATGATTGTGGAAGCTGTTCGTGCTATGCTCCATGATCAAAGACTTCCGAAGTTTCTATGGGCCGAAGCTGCGAATACCGCCGTATATGTGCAAAACCGATGCCCTCATCAAGCATTGGGTTCCAAGACTCCCGAAGAAATGTTCACTGGTAAGAAACTTGACGTATCTCATTTTAGAATTTTTGGAAGTCTTGTATATTTTCATGTGCCGAAAGAGAAAAGGAATAAATTGGGTGCATCTGGAAAGAAAGGAATCTTCGTGGGCTATAGTGAAAATACTAAGGGCTATAGAATCTATGTGGCTGGTCAAAGGGAAGTCAAGATTAGCCATGATGTCACCTTTGACGAAGATATGGCTCTTAGCAAAGTTGACAATCTTCCTACTCTAAGGGAATCTAAAGAAGCCGACACCAGGAAACCGGAGGAAAAGGAAGATGAGACGATGCCCGATGTGGAAGAACCTATGGATCCTATTGATCCCCCTCCGCAAGAGCCTTCCTCTTCTAGGAAGAGGCCTTCATGGCTTAGGGGGACACTTGATGATGTTGAAGGACACATTGCACCCAGAGGGACTTTCCGGGAAAGTAAGAAGCTAACCAGGTATCAGGGATACTTGACCATCATGAGCACGATCATCCAAAATGAGCCTTCATCATTTGCAGACGCTGTCAAGCATCAAGTCTGGAAGGATGCTATGACTAAGGAATATATGAGTCCATCATGAAAATTGATGTCTGGGATGTGGTCCCCAGACCCTAGGACAAAGTCGTTGTCACTTCGAAATGGCTTTACAAGATAAAGCATGGAGCTGATGGAAGCGCTGAAAAGTATAAGGCTTGTTTTGTCGCTCGTGGCTTCTCTCAGAAGGAAGGTATAGACTATGACGAGATATTTGCACCTGTTGCCCGATACACCACCATCCGCTCGATCATAGCCCTTGTTGCTTCACAAGGATGGAACCTACATCAGATGGATGTCAAGACTGCATTTTTGCATGGTTCGATCAAAGAGGAAGTCTATGTGGAATAACACGAAGGATTTGAGATTCATGACCGAGAATCTCATGTGTGCAGGTTGAAGAAAGCCCTCTATGGGCTGAAGCAAGCACCCCGAGCGTGGTATGAGAGGATCGATAACTACTTGATGAAGCTGGGATTCACTAGGAGTGAAGCCGACTCTAACCTTTACTTAAAGGTTGAAGATGACAAACCTCTCATACTGGTGCTGTACGTTGACAACCTCTTTCTGATAGGTGCAGACCCTCTCATTCTCAAATGTAAGAGGGATTTGGCTTCCGAGTTCGAGATGAAGGACCTAGGACTGATGCACTATTTCCTAGGATTGGAAGTCTGGCAGAAACGAGGGGAGATTTTCCTATCTCAAGGAAAATATGTGGTGAAGATATTGGAGAGATTCGGTATGGTGGACTGCAAGCCCGTGACTACCCGATGGAGCTTGACTTCAAGAAGTTAAGCGGTAGTGCTGCCAGACCTGTTTTACAAAATGCTACCGAGTATTGTCAACTCATCGGAGCATTGATGTTCTTAGTGAACTCCCGTCCAGATATATGTTTTGCAGTCAACACGTTGAGTCAACATATGGTTGAGCCTCACCACACACATTGGATTGGTGCCAAGAATTTGTTGAGATATCTTCATGGCACAATCTCTCATAGGTTGAGATACACTGCCGAAAATGTGAGACTACATGGATATACTGATACTGATTGGGCAGGCAGTGTGGTGGACCGAAAGAGCACTTCCGGGTGCTGTTTCTCTTTGGGATCTGCCTCAATATCCTGGATGAGCAGGAAGCAGTAGTTGGTGGCTTTGAGCATCACCGAGGCAGAGTACATTGCTGCTAGTATGGCCTCTTGTGAGGCGGTCTAGTTGCAGAAGCTCTTCAGTGAGCTGTTTGGATTTACATTGGATACTACCGTGATCCTGTGTGACAACCAGAGCGAGATTCGTTTATCAGAGAATCCCGTATTTCATGATCTCTCCGAGCATATCGATATCAGGTACCACTATATCCGGGATATGGTGCAGTGGGGAGCAATAAGGCTCCAACATATCGGTACAGATGAGCAGGTTGCTGACATTTTGACGAAGCCCCTGGGAAAGGTCAAATTCTTGACTTTCTGAGAACGACTTGGTGTCGTTGAGAGACCCTCTTATGAGGGTCGTGTATGATGCATACATTGAGCTCTGGGAGCTCCAGGGGGGCGTGGGGTACTTCTTGGAGCGACATGCGACCACAGGGCGACTCACCCTCCCCTGGTGGTGCGCTAAGTACAGGGTGAAAGGTTCAACCTTCCCCTGTGACACCTCGTGGCGATTGTGGGACAGGATGATTAGTTCTCCTGTGGGCTAGGATGATTAGTTCTCCCGTGGCAATTGTTGGACATGATGATTCGTTCTCCTGCGGACAAGATGATTAGTTCTCATGTCGGGGCATCCTACCCATGCAGTCTGGGACTCATGGGAAGTACCTCTCATTTGATCAATGAGTAGGGAAATGGGGTTAGGGACCACTATTAGTACTATCGATGGATGCATCGTTGTATCTATCTTTCTCCCTATGCTAGGATGACCTCCATTGATCTGGGATCAATGATACTGATCTGGGATTAGTGAGAGTGGTATGACACACTTTGAGACTGACTTCGGGTCAGTGGAGGATGGTATGATACATCCTCGATCATTTCTTCTTCTTCATAGTTCAGCAGAGCAGAGCAGCGCAAAAGCCAAGCAGTGCAAGGCAATGCATTTGATGGCAGGGATAGGACCGACGGTTAGACAGATTAGCAGATGGAGTTCTCCCTAGTTGAGAGGGAGTGTTAAAATTGGCAACTAGGGCCAAACTCCATGTGGGTCACCTTATTTATGGCAGCTGATATTTTTCCTAGATTCCTCTTGTCGAGAGGTGTAGGATTGATCTAAAGATCATCCGATTCCGACAAGTATTTATGGAGATATGAATTTATTTGTATTTACTTGACAAATTGTCAAGGTCGATCAGTAGCTAAATGTGTGGCACACATGCCCAGTAAAACATATAAGTACAAGTGAGGTTGATTCATTATCAATTCATCTCATCTCAACTCATCTTCTCTCTCCTCATCTTATTGGGCAAGCAAAGGAGCAACTTCTCTCACACGTGCAACAAGAAGGACGACTTAGGGAAGCGTTGACTTTCTGGGCAACGTTGACCAAATGCTGGGCTGTTTTATGGAGCATTGACCAAGGGAAGACCTGCGCTGACTTTTTAGGGGCTGTGTTGACCAGCATTGACCTGAAAGTTGACCATCGTTCACTGGTTAGGGCTGACCGCAGATTGCTGAACTTTGTTTGCTGTTTTGACCGAGTATTGTGGACTGTTGAAAATAGTTGTTGAAGACCGAGTTCTTCAAGTTGACTAGAAGTCAATCCGGGGTTGTTTTGACGAAGTTTGACTTCGTTGATTTAGGGTTTGCCGCTGCTGTTATAAAATTATAGAATTCTGAATTGTACTATTTCTCTTTGCTGAACTATTGAAGATTAAAGAAGAATTGATCAAAGGGTTTCCTCGCATTAGGGTTTGTCCCTGGCTAGACGCCACATCCTGTGTCTCTTGTCTTAGCTTGTTTTCTATTGATCGTTTAATGTTCTATCTGCACTTTAATTTATGTTTATGTGATTGCTAACCAGTGGCTAATAAAAAGATTTGAAGTAAACTGCTCTAAGCATAGAACATAGCATAATTTAACAATGATCTACTTGGGCTCCTGTCATGGTATAATGGCCCACTAAGGAAAATTACATGTACAAAAACTGGGTCTGATCCAGCTGATCAAGCCCTCCTTGGCTGATCTGGGTTTCCTTGCTGCCCCCTTTCTCGGGCCCAACACACTTAGAGTATCACACTCCTCACTGAGATGCCTCTCTCAATGTTGTGCTATTGTATAATGTGTCTTCTCCTTCTTCTTGCTTCTATAACTTTACATTGAGCTAAATTTCTAACCCTAATCTCCAAAGCGATTGACGACCGAGATTAGATCTTATGTAACTTGAGATTAAGGATTGAAATTAAAACATAATGACTAAAGTAATTACTTTATTTTTACTAATGTTTCTTTAGCTTAATAAGCTAACATAACAATTATGTGCTTTTCCTAAGTTAGAATTAGGCTAAGTTACAAAGGCAACTTGCTCACACTTGAGCAAGTGTTCTAGGAGACTTTGGGTGACTTTTGCATGCCTAGACACTTAGGCCTCTGTAGAAGTACCTGCCCAAGCTACAAACGTCAACACTCCCTCGTAGCAAGGGAGGTATTTCTGCCCCCTGCAACTGATTTCTATCCTGGAACTACATCTGCTACTATGGCTGCTCCTTTTGAACTAGAAGCCTTCCTTGCCATCTTGCCTAGAAACATCCTCAAGTCCTACTTTCCTTGGCTTAGTTCCTAGAAGCCTCTTGCTCTTGAACGTCTTGTAAGGTCATCTCATACCAAGAGACTTTCTTGATAGATTTGGAGGAATCTGTTGACTACTCCCCTCTTGAACCTAAACGCTGACTCCCTCTAAACTGTTAAACTTTCAGAGCTTCTCATGCCTTGTCCGTAGTCCCTTTTTTGCTTCTTCTTGTGGCCCTGGTGCTGTCTTTCTAGCACCCACAAGAGACCTACTGGTTTACAAATCTGCAAAGGTCTTCTTAGTGGATTTGTTTCGGTCCTTTGAGATATCCACAAAATCTGTTTCCATACCCTAATTGGTACGATCTCCCTCTCTCCCTTTGAGCACTGACCTTTACTAGTCCTGCTGGCAAACCCTATTGGTACTGTCCTTTCTACCATGCTTTGCCGACCACTACTGGCTTGTTCTTGTCATGGTAGATCCCCTGCCCAACGACTCTTGTTGGCCACTATGTCCCGCAACTACTTGATAACGCCTAGTGTGACATTCTGCTTATAGCATGATCCTCTACTCTGCTCTGTGGCATCACTTGCATTGGACCTTATCGCTCCCTTTGCGGTTGGCCTGTCCATAGCCCGACTACACACTGTCTGAACATGCCTATCACTGGATACACAAAATGCTTTCTCAACGACTCCTCACGCATAGTCTTGACACCCCTGTGCACATCCCTCATGCGGCGTCTCTCACACTGCTACACTGCCGACTATAGCTCCTTTGCACTGCGTTTTATTGACACCCTTGTTGCTTGACTCAGCTGCAGTCAGCCCTAGATCATTACTTCAAACCTTCACGACTGGGTGGTTCGGTTGGTTGGTGGCTATGCTGTTGGTCACCTCCAGTTGTTTTTTGCCCCTTTTGTTAAATTTAACCTTAAACTCAACTGTATGGTTTTTATTTTTTTGGTTTCAACAACTTGGTCACCATACAGTGTACGACCTTTGGCCCTTTGCTACTCAGCCCAATTTTTTGTTGTTGTTTCTTTGTATGATCACAACCAAACCTGCCCTGACAATCCCTATACGACCCTAGCACTGTGATTTCAAGATTAGTTTTCTTTAGAGTTTACACTCTAATATCATCCTGACTCTCCTGCAAACACTACACCTTGCCACCTCTGGGACAACAAATTTCCTATCGATTGCCGCAACATTTCACGTCTAGGTGGGTCTCGCTTCCCATTCTTCAACATCGCGATGTGCCCCTTTTTACATGGAAGTTGGTTCATCCATCGGCCAATGCATGACCTTGAAGTCATCTCAACCTATTCCACATCACCGACCCTGCTATGCTAGCCAGTGTGAAAATTCCTGAATCTAACACATCAGAAACCCTTATTGCAATTACTGGTTTACAATCTCCTACTTGTTCTTTACATTATCAAGTTATTTAATTGCATAAACATCGAAGTAAACACTATTGCAGCCTTCACAAATTTACAGATCATGCACAAAAATAAACTGAGACAATAACACAAGGGACACCGTTATTTTTGGACAATTGTCCCCGGAAAAACCCAATTCGAGAAAACCGGTGCAGCATATAGAGGGTTTGTATTATTAAGTAGATTCGTGAATACAACTAGGGTGCCAGAAATGGCTCACCTAACAGAGAATATCCTTGGCAGTAGTACCTTTATCTAGAGAAGGATATTTCAGAAAATCAGCAAACAGATGATCAAACCCCACAAAGACTCCGGTTGTTCCCTATGCTGGACAGCGAAAGCTGCTCCAAGCACTGCTTTGGAACTGCGTCACTCCTCCAGGAGTTGCGTCAGCCTCTTTTGGCTCACAATCTGTTGATTTGCTCCCAGTCTGCCCCATAGAATCTCCCAGCGCTGCCTTTGAGGCCTAGCGTCAACCTTTGCAACTTCTGTGTCTGATTGCGTCAGCCTTCTGCGTTCTCTGCGTCAGCCCTTCTAGGGTCTGCGTTGTCTCTCCTGACACTGCGCTACCTCTCTGCTATGTATTCTTCAGCCTCAGATGAAAATTCCTCGCTGAACTGCCCCTCGCTGCAACTCCGATCACTAACTCAATTTCCTCAGCAAACCTTGCCCTAGAAAATCGAATTCTTTGATCACTTGGTGTATCTTCAACTGACCCTCAAGCCTCCTCTTATAGTTTTCCTGTTGAGTCTTCAACGACCGAGATTAAGTCTCTAATCAACGGCTAAGATTAGAACTGGCTTGATCCTCGTCACTTAGAACTTTCTCATCCATATTTTATTAATACAAATTAATATTTTTATTTTCCTAAGTTTAGACTTAGGAACTCATTAAAAATATTAGTTATTTTAATAACTCTTCATCTAGGTGGAATTTCTCCAAACGATTTCTGGGTTTTGGAGATCTCATGTGCCATAGCATCTCCACCAAATTTCAAGGCTAAAACACATCCAATGCTACTTAAAATCAACACTCCCTCTTAGCGAGGAATGTGCTCTAGCAATGCTTCACCATAGGAGCATCACACTGATCCTCCGCATCGGTCCTCTGTGCTGATGATTGGCCTGTTACCCCACATCCACTACACTGCTGCTTCCTTTACTGCTGCCGATCGCACTGCCACTGCCACTGCTACATCTGTACTGCAGCTCCCTTTTAAAACACTGCCCATGCTGCCCATAGCACTGCCACTTCTAACCACTGCACTGCAACTTAGTTATCGAGAAGTAAGTAACTGACTTCACCCAATCACTGACATCCTGGTCAGCCTGGAAGCCTTGTGATGTTGAAGCTACCTTAGCTGCTATCCTGTGCTCCCTTTGTTGCCACTGTGCTACTGCAAACACCTCTATGCCTCTCGCACTACTGCAACCTCCATTGTGCTGCCTCAGATTCCAGCACTCTAGCACTGCCACTATTGCTCCATCACACCTTGCTCCACTCGACACTTGCTTCCGTAGCCGGATGTGATTCAAGAGTTTGGGCACCTCAAGGATCCTGCCCCCTTTTGTAGTCCTCTAGACTACATATCCATGTCTCCCCACCTCTTCTCTAAGGGCGCATGAGCACTCATGGCATAATCATCATCAGTCTCGACATCCTTCTGCCTTTGCTGGAGCAGCCTTTGAGTCAGAAGCTTCTCCCTTGCCTTTCTTCCCGGGGCATTGAGAGGCATAATGTCCCGACTCCCAACTTCACACAGTTGAAGCACTTGACCTTGGAGATGTCTTTCTTCTTCCTCTTCGCTAGCCCCTGCTGTCCCGCTGATGCAAGAGTGTTGAAGTTTCTATGTCTATTAGTTAGAAACCCTCCATGCACTTTACTGATTTATTCCTATGTACTTGTTCTGTTAATTAACAAGTTATTTACCATGTAAATACTGAAAATAAATACAAGTGCATGCTCAACATATTAAAGATCATCAACTGAAGGAAACCGATACAAGAACACAAATGACACTGTTATTTTTGGACTAATGTCTGCGGAAAAACCTAATGTGGGAAAACCAGTGCAGCTATTTGAGGGTCTATTTGAGGGTTTTATTATTAAGCAATTTTTTTTTTTTTTTTTGTCCGAGTACACTGGGTGCCAAACTGGCTAACCCGACAGAGATAAAATATCTGGCAGCAATACCTCTCTTCGGAAACAGGTATTTGGAAAGCCTGCTCCACGAAATCCCTCTCCAGCACAATCTGAAGCCCAACGTCAACCCTGTTGGCCTCTGCGTCAGCCTGAAACCCTCTGTGTCAGCCTACTGAGGCTCTGCGCAGCCTCTTTGGCTCTCTGCGTCACTCCTACAGCCTCTGCGTGGATGACACAAGCCCCTTCTGGCTCTGCGTAGTCTTTGCTGCCTCTGCGTGGCTCCCTCTACCTCTACGTCTGCCTCTCTTTGCTTCTGCGCTGGTCTCTCGGCACTGTCCCTGCCTCTCTACCTCGTACTCACTGCCCCTCGCTGCAACTGATCACTGATTCTATCTCGCTTAGCAAACCCCGCTCTAGAGAATAGAATGACTGATCACTCTGATGTGTTCTCCAACTAACCCTCAAGCCTCCTCTTATACTTTTCTTGTTGACATATCAACGACAGAGATTAAGTCCCTAATCGACGGCTAAGATTAGATCTAGCTTGATCCATGTCTTTTGGACCATTCTAACATATTTTTATATTAATTCACATTAATATTTTAATTTCCCTAAGTTTAGACTTAGGGACTCCATTAAAAATATTAATTATTTTAATCTCTCCCAAACTGTTTAGAATCTGCCCAAACCCTTTCTGAGTATTGGAGATCTCATGTGCCCTAACCTCTCCACCAAATTTCGTGGCTAGAGCACATCTGATGCTACCCCAAATCAACACTCCCTCTTAGCGAGCACTGTGCTCTAGCAATACTCCTCACTGAGTATTACCCTGATCATCCGACATCGGTCCCTGTGCTGATGCTAGGCTTACTGCCCAACATCCTCTACACTGCTGCCCATAGCTTTGCCACTGCCATTGTTGCATCTGTATGACAGCGCCCTCTGCATCTGTGCTGCTGCCCATGGCCCTACCACTACCACTGCTGCGTCTGCACTGCATCTCCTCTCATCATGCTGCCCATAGCACTACCACTACTAACTGTTGCACTGCAACCTAGTTACTGAGAAGTAAGTAACTGATCTCCCAACTCTGACCTCTTTGTCAGGCTAGAGTACTCTTGATGCTGATGCTCCCTTTGCCGCTGACAAGTGTTCCCTCTTTGACCTCTGCACTGCTGCAACAACTCCCTACATCTCGCACCATTGCACACCTCTCTGTGCCATCTTGCACTGGTGCAACACTCTCGTGCCTCTCGCATTATTGCAGCGTTCTAGCCTCGCGCTGTTATGGAAATTCTGCACTGTAGCTCTCTCTGCCACTTCATCCGCATCCGTCTCTACTCACATCCACCAGTCCCGCTACTTCTCTTTAGGGCTCCCGTAGCATGGTCTAATCCAAGAGGCTGGGTACCTCGAGGATCTTGCCCCTCATCGCATGTAGTCCGTCTGACTACAACTCGATGTCTCCCCACATCCGCTCAAGTGGTGTGTGTGCACTCATGGCACAGTCATCGTCCGTCTCCACTTCCTTCTCTGCCCTTGTTGACGCTGCCTTGGTCTCGGAGGCCTCTCCTTTGTTCTTCTTCCTTGGACACTGGGTCGCATAATGACCCAAATCCCCATAGTGGAAGCATTTGACCTTGGAGAGGTCCTTCTTTCGTTTCTCTTGCTTTCCCTCAAATGCTAGGGCAACATCCTCCTCCTCCTGCTCGACTCTGATCCCCTTGCTACTGCTTCCCGTCTTGCTTAGCCTTCCGATCTCTTCTTGGCGAAGAGCCACCCACATTTCCTCCCAATGTGGAAGGGTCGCTTTGCCCAGTATACTCTGGACAAATACCTCCCAGTCTTCTGAGATTGCGTTCAGAGCTATTCTCACCATCAATTCCTGATCTGACGTGGTCCCTATGGAAGTCCGCTGATCCCGGATCTCATTCAGTCAACTGAGGAAGGTGTCGAACAGTTCTCCCTTCTTCATCTGGTATGACCGCAATTGATTTTCTAGTAACATCCTTCTCTGCACAAAAGTATGCTCGTACAGTTTCTTTAGGGCCTCCTACATCTCATTTGCCGTTTCTTTCTTGTTAATGTGTGGTACTACATGGTCCTTGACCTCGTCAAGGATGATGCTCTTGGCCCTCACCATTGCCTCCTCGTACTTCTCGTTATCAGTTGGGTCAGCTGGGATCGTTATCGTCCTCAAGGCGAAGTGCTTGACACGATTTTTGTCAAGTACGGATAAGATTCTGGCCTTCCAAACTGTGAAGTTTGAGGCTCCGTCCAGTCTGTCCTGGTCTCTTACTCCATGTAGTGCCATGCTGCTCTTCTACTTCCCTCCTGGAAGTTCTCGATGTGACTCCCTCTGAGCCTTGATTTCCCTCCTGGAAACCCTTCTGCCGATGTCGAGATGCCCCCTACTCTGATCGTCTGTGCAACTGCACCACTGATCTAGATTTCTCGACTGGAAACCTTCGGTAGCAACTCCCTCCTCCTTGGCCTTGCCCTGTTAGGTACTATTCTAACTACAGTACCCCACCAGCTCCACTTTGCAACTTATACATAGCCTCCTAAACCACAACAACCTGAAGGTGAGAGCTCCTAGGTTCTACGCAATCCCGACATTGATAAACTAGCTCCCTCAGCAACCTGCGTCAGCCCTCCTAGCCTTTGCATGGCTCTGAGTGAGCTTGTCTTTGCCTCCTTTAGCCTCTGTGCGCAACCTCTTTTTGGCTCGAACTTGATAATGCGTCACCCCTTCCTTGCTGCTTTGCTGTTAGGAACAACTTCTGTCACTCGGGACAACTGTTTTCTGCTACTGCTGCTCTATTCAGCTGATGTCCTCAGTTCTTCTGTGATCTGCAACCATGCTTTGATACCATATTGAAGTTTCTAAGTCTACCAGTTAGAAACCCTCCATGCACTTTACTGATTTATTCCTACCTACTTGTTCTGTTAATTAACAAGTTATTTACCATGTAAATACTGAAAATAAATACAAGTGCATGCTCAACATATTACAGATCATCAACTGAAGGAAACAGAAACAAGCACACAAATGACACCGTTATTTTTGGACTAATGTCCCCGGAAAAACCCAATGCGGGAAAACCGATGCAGCTATCTGAGGGTTTTATTATTAAGCAACTCTTTTTTGAGTACACTGGGTGCCAAACTGGCTAACCTGATAGATAAAAAATCTGGTAGCAATACCTCTCTTCGGAAATAGGTATTCGGAAAGCCTGCTCCACTAAATCCCTCTCCAGCACAATCTGAAGCCCAGTGTCAGCCCTGCTGGCCTCTGCGTCAGCCTACTGAGGCTTTGTGCAACCTCTCTGGCTCTCTGCGTCACTCCTGCAACGTCTGCGTAGATGACGCAGGCCCCTTCTGGCTCTGCATAGTCTCTGTTGCCTCTACATCGCTCCCTCTAGCTTTGCGTCTGCCTCTCTTTGCTTCTGCGCTGGTCTCTCGGCACTGTCCCTGCCTCTCTGCCTCGTACTCACTGCCCCTTGCTGCAATTGATCACTGATTCTATCTCTCTTAGCAAACCCCGCTCTAGAGAATAGAATGATTGATCACTCTGATGTGTTCTCCAAGTGACCCTCAAGCCTCCTCTTATACTTTTCTCGTTGACATATCAACGGCCAAGATTAAGTCCCTAATTGACGACTAAGATTAGATATGGCTTGATCCATGTCTTTTGGACCATTCTAACACAGTTTTATATTAATTCACATTAATATTTTAATTTCCCTAAGTTTAGACTTAGGGACTCCATTAAAAATATTAATTATTTTAATATCTCTTAAACTGTTTAGAATCTGCCCAAACCCTTTCTGGGTATTGGAGATCTCATGTGCCCTAACCTCTCCACCAAATTTCGTGGTTAGAGCACATCCGATGCTACCCCAAATCAACAGAGCGCTGCATCCTCCTCCTCCTCCTCCTCCTTGATTCGAGCTCCTTTACCACTACTCGCGTTGGTCAATCTCCTGGGCTCTTCCTGTTGAAGAGCTGACATCTCCTCCCAACTAGGGAGAGTTGCTCTGCCCAAAACGCTTTAGACAAACGTCTCCCACTCCTCGGATACTGCATTCAGGGCAGTCCTGACTAAGAACTCTGGATTTGGAGTAGACCACACGGAAGTAAGCTGGTCGCAAATTCCCTGCAATCTGAGAAGGAAGGGATCTATCTCCTCCCCTTTCTGCATCTTGTATGACCTTAGCTGATTCTCCAATAACATTCCATTGCACGGAAGAGCCTTGGTATAAGGTGGTTAGGGTCTTCCACGTCTCTCTTGCTGTTGTCTTCTCAGCAATGTGGTATTACATGGTCCTTAACCCCATCTAGGATCATACATTTCGCCTTCGCCTAGGCCTCCTCATACTTCTCGGCTGCATTAGTATCAATCGGGACAGCTACTACTTTTAAGGCATAGTCCTTGATGTGATGTTTATCCAGGATTGCCAGGATCCTGGCCTTCTATATGACAAAATTGGAAGCTCCATCCAATCTGTCATGATCCCTCAATCCGTTCACTGCCATCTCTGCTCCTCTTCTCTAGACTCCCTTTGAGTCCTGATTTCCCTCTCGGAAATCCTCCGGCCAATCGTCGAATCACTCCTCTCCAATCCTCCTTTGCCGCTACAACCCGGATCTAAATTTCTTGGCTAGAAATCTATCAAGGTAGTGCTTCCCTCTACCTTGGTTCAGTCTCCTTAGACACTGTTCTGCATCGACAGAAACAACGTCTCACCAGCTCCATAAATCAAAATCTACACAACTCCCTTAGCCCTGGTAACTTGAAGAATTTGAGCCCTTTAGGCTTTGCAGAATCTTTGCGTGGGCTGAATCTACTCCTCCCGACCAACTGCGTCAATCTTCCTGGTTCAGAAAGATGATGTGGCTCTATGTGAGCTTGATCTGTCCTCCTCTGCCTCTGCACTGGCCCTGATGGCTGAAGCAGCTATTGCGTGGGTTCCTCCCAGTTACTGCGTCTTCCTCTCCCGACTCAGAATGTTGATGCAGGCACTACGTGAGCCTTTGCATCACCTCTTCTGCACTGCGTCACTCCTTCTGCCTCTCCGGCTCTGGAACAACGCTGTCTCTTGGGACAACTGCTTCTCTGCTGCAAATTCTCAGATTTCTCGGCTGGTATCTTTAGTCGTCTATGATTTGTAATCGCTCTGATACCATGTAAAATTTCCTCAATCTAACACTTCAGAAATCCCTACTGCAATTATTGGTTTACAATCTCCTACTTGTTTTTTACATTAACAAGTTATTTAATTGCATACACATCGAAGTAAACACCATTGCAACCTTCACAAATATACAGATCACGCACATAAATAAACTGAGACAATAACACAAGGGACACTGTTATCTTTGGACAATTGTCCCCGTAAAAACCCAATTTGGGAAAACCGGTGCAACATATAGAGGGTTTGTATTATTAAGCATATTCGTGAATACAACTAGGGTGCCAAAAATGGCTCATCCAACAGAGAATATCCTTGGTAGTAGTACCTCTATCTGGAGACAAATATTCCGGCAAATCAGCAAACGGATGATCAAACCCCACAGTGACTCCGACTGTTCCCTATGCTGGACAGCGAAAGCTGCTCCAAGCACTGCTCTGGAACTGTGTCACTCCTCCAGGAGCTGCGTCACCCTCTCCTGGCTCAGAATCTACTGATCTGCTCCCAGTTTGCCCCACAGAATCTCCCCAGCACTGCCTTTGAGGCCCAGTATCAGCCTCTGCGGCTTCTGCGTCTTATTGCGTCAGCCCTCTGTGTCCTTTGCGTCAACCCTTCTAGGGCTTGCGCTGTCTCTCCCGGCACTGTGCTGCCTCTTTGCTATGTATTATGTATTCTTCAGCCTCAAATGAAAATCCCTTGCTGAACTACCCCTTGCTGCAACTCTGACCACTAACTCAATTTCCTCAACAAACCTCGCCCTAGAAAATCGAATTCTTTGATCACTTGGTGTATCTCCAACTGACCCTCAAGCCTCCTTTTATACTTTTCCTGTTGAGTCTTCAATGGCCGAGATTAAGTTTCTAATCAACAACTAAGATTAGAACTGGCTTGATCCTCGTCACTTAGAACTTTCTCACTCATATTTTATTAATACACATTAATATTTTTATTTTCCTAAGTTTAGACTTAGGAACTTATTAAAAATATTAATTATTTTAATTAACTCTTCATCCAGGTGGAATTTCTCCAAACGATTTCTGGGTTTTGGAGATCTTATGCGCCTTAGCATCTCCACCAATTTTCAAGGCTAGAGCACATCTGATGTTACCCAAAATCAACAGCCCGGTCCTTTCAGCCTGACCTTTCTCTTGCTCGACTTTCTATGGGTTTCTGAGATGTATACTTCAGGCTTAAATCACCTCGGGCTTTTGCTCAACCATTGATCGCATTCAATTAATCTCGGCCCTTCCTTACGCAGGTCTAACACTCAGTCATGTGTTACTGTACGGTTAGCAACTTGGCATTTTCGTTGATCGTCGTGCGGCCCTATAAGCCCATCCAAGCTCATTGACAAAGTTAAGAGGCTGAGAATATGAGCTAAGGACTTTTTCCCGCTCTACACTTTGCCCCATTTGCGAAAGGATTCATCCATGGCTTGACTACAGTGGTTTTGCAACCAATTAGACTGACGACAAGGTTCAACCATCACTATTGAAGTTGTGTGAAGCACACATTGGTGCTATCCCCTATTGAGCTTTCAGCAAGGTTAACATCTCTGGGTCCTTGATGGCAGAGATACGAAATATAGCCCAGGGACTCGTCCATCCAGGCCAAAAACCTTTCCATTTAGTTTATCAGAGTTCTGTGGTCCCTTGGGTCCTCCAAGTCATACAGGGAATAGGTGCACTCGACTTAGAGTTCTATAGGCCTATTTTGAGAAACATATAAACATAGCAAGCTTATAAAAGCAATCAAAAGGCATATGGTGCCAAGAAGGTTTCAAGGAGTTCAACATTTCATGAATAAACAGGAAATCCTCCTTTTCAATTCGACTACAGGCATAAACCATCTATACAGGCACATGATTAACAATTTTACAAGGCCACAAACATTTGAATCTTATGGACAAGAATTCTAGGCATGAGCTACACTGTTAGTCATCAAATATTCATTGCTACAGCTCTGAGCCACATAGCCAACATCCAACGCTCATACCACGTATGATGGTGTTACTCAGTGCCTACAACACTCGCCCAAATGATTATATATAGTTTCTTGCATAAAGGACATTAATGCAATCATCATGGCAACAGGCATGCATCTATCAAAAGTTAACCATTCCAACCATGGTGAACTATGAACCATTCATACAGTCAATACAACAATGGCTTACAGCTCAATCATGAGCTCAATAATGAGGAATGCATTTACAGACACTTATCTGGGATTAATACTAGAGTTGGCAACTGAGATCGGGACTGCAACTCTCCACCCAACCATAGATGAGCTACAACCACTATACTTCTAGTTGTCACCATTTAGAGGAATTTTAAATCAATATTATCAGCGGATACAGAATGTCTCAAGACCACACTGCCTTCACCCACCAACTATTCAAAGATTTCACACCAAGTAGGGAGTGCTTTCTTTTATATAGAAGGACTTATATTACAACATCCCAACATCTCTAGGGATTTAGTCAGAGAGTCTCAATTCAGATATGGAGAGAGAGATATATAGTTAATGAGATGGAGGATTTATCAGCCATGTTACCTTTGAAGGAATAAGAGTGCACATCCCAGTAGCTCAGTGGAATCTTCCACCTGTGCTTTCAACCCACTCACCCTGTGTGCCTCCACCTTTCAAAGGTTATCAACTAGCAAGGTCTCCAGTGGATTTGTTAGCACTGTAAGGTACAACCATTAATTTGTGATTATCAGTCAGCAAACCCCATGGGTTTCTCAGTTGGCTATCTTCAAAGTTCCTCTTCTCCCTGAATTCTCTTAGTTCTTAAATCTTCGCTGCCCTCTCAACGATGTGATTGACCCTTAGGAGCCTCTTGTCCTCCTCTTTTTCTTCAACGTCTCCTCTTCGGCTCTGTGTTCTTACACAGTAATTCTAGACTCTGCATTCTCTATAGATGCCTCCTGCCTGTGCGTGAGAGAGAGAGAGCGCATGTATCAATTGATCCTCCGAATCGTCTCCTTTCTCCCAAAAACAGACTAACTGCCCTCGCTTATCCACAATTTGCACAGCAGCCCATGTTCGTCTTTAATTTTTGTCCTTTTCTCGGCTTCCACAAAGCATGGGATCTATCCTCATTTTTCTGGTAGTGTTCCTCTTTTGCTGATTTATCAAGGCTTCAAGGCATGGATCTACATGCAAAGAGAGCCTCAATACTTGGATCATTCCTCAAAATATGGTAAACGGCACTCTACATCATGCATTTGAAACAAACCGATATGCACTACTTCTATCATTTGAGAAATTGAGACCCTAACTTCGTGCAAAACAGGTTTCAAAAAACTTCAATTTTATCAATCAATCTTTGACAATTTCCCTGACTGAATTTTGGCTTTCCATTCAGCGAGATAATTCCATGAATTGATTGAGAAATATTATCAAGCTTTTCTTGAAACCAGGGGGGATCCATGTGCTTGAAACCTTTGGGCCAATTCTGCTAAAAAACCAACGTGGTCTGTAGGTCATGCTCACCTCTGTGTTCTTCTTTTAGTGTATCCTCTGTGTTCTTCTTTTAGTGTATATATATATATATATATATATATATATATAAGCCTTCAGCAGATGTAATCCTTTAGGTCCTGAGTGTGGGTGGGTCACAATACAAATATTTTTCATTGGATTCATTCAATCAGTGGTACCAAAGATAGTAACACTCACAATCCAACCCTTGTTAATGCTTACCTATTAGAATAATGCTTCTGAACTCTAAGCATGCATGGCACCTTTATAATCCATTTTGGCAAAATGTATGCTAGGTGCAAAAGTAAAAAGGCCTTCAAATTCCTTCATTCTGCTGGAGATGTCAGAATGCTATGATAAATCTGTTGCAATGTTGTGGTTGAGGGTGCTATCATACTATTGTAAGTTGTAACACATAAAATAAGTCCATTCCATGCTAGAAACAATTCTGCGATGAATAGACTGTAATAGAGAAAGTATTCTGGCTCTGTTGACTGCTACAGGCCTGACGTGAACTATGAAATGCTGGCAGCAACAGTCCTTTTGTCACACTTGAAGTATGCATAGAGTGGAGCTAGAAAATGAACGCCCTCCATTACAGCTGGATATCTGTGTAGAATTATTCCTTTAGACCATGCCTTTCAAGGGTTGGCTGCTATTTATCATTTCAATCTAGGGTGTTTCTGAACCTTGGACACCTGATGGAGTTACATTTTTATCAGGTCTGGGAAGTTTTGGGAGCAGTTTTAATTCTGCTGCACTGACATGTTAATGCATCCTGAATTGATCCTACAAATCTACTGTAAGTGACTTTGGGCAGTGGCAAAAATCTGTTGGGCATCTGGGCAGAGTTAGTTTCCAGAATAATCAGATTTACCTTCCACAATTGATGCTACGAAAGAAACCCTGGGAAATGCATATCCTCATGGAGAATGGACCTCCAAAGTGCTAGAATAATCACCACATATAATCCATGTCCACCAACCATGATAAGGTAGCAATTATAGCATGCTCCATAACTGTTAATTTATGGTATGTTCTATGCTTAGTGCAGTCTACTTCGATTTCTTATTAGCCACTGTTTAGCAATCACATAAACATAAAGTAAAATGCTGATAGAACATTAATAGATCGACAAAAAAAGCCAAGACAAGGGACACCAGATGTGGCGGCTAGCCAGGGACAAACCCCAATTGTGGGGAAACCCTTTGATCAATTCTTCTTTAGTCTTCAATAGTTCACCAGAGAATAAATTTGTAATTTTATGACAGCAGCAGCAAACCCTAACCAGCAAAGTCAAATCTGGTCAAACAAGATGAAATTGACCTTCAATATGCTTGGTCAATTTCTCGGTCATATAGTCCTCCAACAGCAAGAAGAAGCAGCCCATAAACAACCCCAAAAACACAGTCAAACTGCAATCAACTGAAGTCAACATGCTGCCCCAAACTAGGGCAGTCAATGCTGGTCAAACCAGAGGTCAGATTGCCTCAGTTTGTGCCAAAAAAATTGCGGCCTGCCTAGGAGAGGCTGCCACACCAAAACCGCACTCCTGAAAAGTCAACGCTGTCCAAAACGTCTTGTTGCAGCTTCTGCATCCTCCTGTGTCCTCCTTCCTTGCCCTTCTGCATCCTCCTCCCCACGTGCGAGCTTCTCTTCCTTGTGTGTAAACCCAATCAGCTAAGGAGAGAAGAATGTGTGAGAGATGAGATGAGTGAATAATGACTCAACCTCACTTGTATTTATATGATATGCTGGGCATGTGTGCCACACATTTAGCTATTGGGCGACCTTGACAATTTGTCAAGTAAATACAAATAAATTCATATATCCATAAATAAATGTCGGAATCGGATGATCGTTAGATCAATCCTACACCTCTCGACGAGAGGAATCCAAGAAAAATATCAGCTGCCATAAATAAGATGATCCACATGGAGTTTGGCCCTAGTTGCCAATTTTACCACTCCTTTTCAACTAGGGAGAACTCCATTTGCTAATCCATCTGACCGTCGATACTATCTCTGCTATCAAATGCACTGCCCTGCACTGTTCGGCTCTGCTGAACTATGAAGAAGAAGAAATGATTGAGGATGTATCATACCATTCTCCATTGACCCGAAGTCAGTCCCAGAGAGTGTGTCATACCACTCTCACTGATCCCAGATCAGTGCCAGAAGAGAGTGTCTCAAACTACTCATACTGATCCCAGATAAGTTTCATTGATCCCAAATCAATGGAGGTCATCCTAGCATAGGGAGTACAGTAGATACAATGATGCGTCCATCGATAGTACTACTATGGTCCGTAACCCCATTTCCCTACTCATTGGCCAGATGAGAGGTACTTCCCATGAGTCCCAAACTGCATGGGTAGGATACCTCGACAGGAGAACCATTCATCCTGTCCATAAGTCGCCACACGGTATCACAGGGGAAGGCTAAACCTTTCACCCTGTACACAGCGCACCACTAGGGGAGGGTGAGTCGCCCTATGGTTGCTTGTCGCTCCAAGAAGTACCCAAGCTCCCCGGAGCTCCCAGAGCTCAATGCATGCATCATGCAGGACCCTCATAAGAGAGTCTCTCAACGACTCCAAGTCGTTCTCGGAAAGTCAAGAATTTGACCTTTCCCAGGGGCTTTGTCAGAATGTTGGCGATCTGCTCATCTGTACCGATATGATGGAAGCTTCTTGCTCCCCGTTGTATCATATCCCGGATAAAGTGGTACCTGATATCGATATGTTTGGAGTGATCATGAAATACGGGATCCTCTAATAAATGAATCCCACTCTGGTTGTCACATAGGATCACAGTAGTATCCAATCTAAATCCAAACAACTCACTGAAGAGCTTCCGCAACCAGACAGCCTCACAAGAGGCCATACTCGCAGCAATGTACTCTGCCTCAACGGTGCTCAAAGCCACCGACTTCTGCTTCTTGCTCATCCAGGATATCGAGGCAGATCCCAAAGAGAAACAACACTCGGAAGTGCTCTTTCGGTCCACCACACTGCCTGCCCAATCAGCATCGGTATATCCATGTAGTCTCACATCTCCGGTAGTGTATCTCAACCCATGAGTGATTGTGCCATGAAGATATCTCAACAGGTTCTTGGCACCAATCCAATGTGAGTGGTGAGGCTCAACCATATGTTGACTCAATGTGTTGACTGCAAAACATATATCCGGACGGGAGTTCACTAAGAACATCAATGCTCCTATGAGTTGACGATACTCGATAGCATTTTGCAAAACAGGTCCGGCAGCACTACCGCTTAACTTCTTGAAGTCAAGCTCCATCGGGGTAGTCACGGGCTTGTAGTCCACCATGCCGAATCTCTCTAATATCTTCACCACATATTTTCCTTGAGATAGGAAAATCTCCCCTGCTTCTGCCAGACTTCTGGTCCTAGGAAATAGTGCATCAGTCCTAGGTCCTTCATCTCAAACTTGGAAGTCAACTCCCTCTTACATTTGTGAATGAGAGGGTCTACACCTGTCAGAAAGAGGTCGTCAACGTACAACACCAGTATGAGAGGTTTATTATCTTCAAGCTTAAAGTAAAGGTTAGGGTCAGCTTCACTCCTAATAAATCCCAGCTCCATCAAGTAGCTATCGATCCTCTCATACCAAGCTCGGGTGCTTGCTTCACTCCATAGAGGGCTTTCTTCAACCTGCACATGTGAGATTCTCGATCTTGAATCTCAAATCCTTCGGGTTGTTCCACATAGACTTCCTCTTTGATCGAACGATGCAAGAACGCGGTCTTGACATCCATCTGATGTAGGTTCCATCCTTGCGAAGCAGCAAGGGCTATGATCGAGTGGATGGTGGTATATCGGGCAACACGTGCAAATATCTCGTCATAGTCTACACCTTCCTTTTGAGAGAAGCCACAAGTGACAAAACGAGCGTTATACTTTTCAACACTTCCATCAGCTCCATGCTTTATCTTGTAAAGCCATTTCGAAGTGACAATTGTTTTGTCCTGGGGTTTGGGGACCACATCTCAGACATCGTTCTTCATGATGGACTCACATTCCTCAGTGATAGCATCCTTCCATACTTGATGCTTGACAACTTCTACGAATGATGAAGGCTCAATTGAATGATCGTGCTCATGATGGTCAAGTATCCCTGATACTTCGCTGGCTTCTTACTTTCACGGAAAGTCCCTCTGGGTGCAATGTGTCCTTCGACATCACCAAGTGTCCCCCTGAGCCATGAAGGTCTCTTCCTAGAAGAGGAAGGTTCTTGCAGAGGGGGATCGATAGGATCCATAGGTTCTTCTACATCGGGCATCATCTCATCTTCCTTTTCCTCTGGTTTCCTGGTGTCAGCTTCTCCAGATTTCCTTATTATAAGAAGATTGTCAACTTTGGTAAGAGCCATATCTTCGTCAAAGGTAACATCATGGCTAATCTTGACATCCCTTTGACTACTAGATTCTATAGCCCTTAGTATTTTCGCTATAGCCCACGAAGATTCCTTTCTTTCCAGATGCACCCAATTTATTCCTTTTCTCTTTCGGCACAAGAAAATATACTTGACTTCCAAAAATTCTAAAATGAGATACGTCAAGTTTCTTGCTAGTGAACATTTCTTTAGGAGTCTTGGAACCCAATGCTTGATGAGGGCATCGATTTTGCACATATACGACGGTATTTGCAGCGTCGGTCCATAGAAACTTCAGAAGCCTTTGATCATGGAGCATAGCACGGACAACTTCCTCAATCGTATGATTCTTCCTTTCCGGCACACCATTCTGCTCAGGAGTATATGGTGTTGTAGTCTCCCTCTTAATGCCAGCCTCTTTGCAAAAGTCGTGGAACTCATTGGATTCATACTCAGTCCCATTATCAGTCCTTAAGATCTTGATCTTCTTTTCGGTTTGATTCTCAATCAAGGCTTTGAAGTGATGAAACCATCATTCTTTTTCAAGAAGTATATCCGAGTCTTGCAAGAATAATCATCTGTAAAAGTGAGGTAATATAAATATCCTCCCAAAGAATTCACAAGCATCATACCAGATATGTCGGAGTGAACCAACTGCGATATATCAGAGGTCTTGCTATGGCTTGAGGGGAATGGTCCCCTTTTGAGCTTTCCTAAGACACATCTAGGACATACACCTTCTTGCTCTAATTTGAACTCGGGCATCCCGGTCACCATTTGTCTCACATTGGGTAGAGCTTTATAATGAAGGTGGACAAACCTCCGGTGCCACAGTTCGGACTTGCCATCGATGAAGGCCACCTTGTAGCCTTTGTCTTCCATTGCCGAAAGGGACACCAAGTTCTTTTTGAGATCAGGTACATATAGGACTTCTTGCAAGTGAATTGTATTACCCTGATTCAATTGAAGAGAGACATTCCCTACGCCTTTCATGGGATATTTGGAGTTGTCCCCAAGAACAATTTCCAAGTTGGTCTCCTTCTCTATCAGATTAGAGAGAGCTTCTTTGTAATCAGTGAAGTGCCTTGAGGCACCACTATCAATAAGCCAATTTCCCAGCTTGTCCGGGGGAGCAGTAGTAGAGAGGGCCGCTGGTAGCTAATATTCATCTTGCTTATTGTTAACAATGTTAGATTCATACCTAGAGTTTCTTGCCTTCTTGGAGGGTTGACCACTTCCCTTGATTTCTGGCATTCCTCTTTCTTTTGCCATTGAACCTGCCCTTCCTTTGATTGTTGTTGGAATTGCCTCGGGAGTGATTTTGATCATCGTCATGAGATGTGTCCTTTCTATCAGGGCAGTCCCTCGCATAGTGGCCAATTTTGTTGCAAATGTGACATCTACCTTTCCTTCCACGTTTCGGTCCGACCTTTCCCTTAGATTTTGCCCCGAAATTATTTCTCCTTTTAGCATGAGAGGAGAATGCAGTGGGATTGCCTCTAAGTGCATGCATTTCCTGCTCTTCCATCCTTGTTTCTTCTTGAATGCATCTTGCCATCAGTTCCTCAAATCCCGGGATTACATTATTGTTGAGAAGAGTGGTTTTGAATATATACCATTTAGATGGGAGCCCTCCGAGAGTTGTGATGGTCAGTTCCCTGTCAGGAACAACTTCCCCAATCGATAGGAGATCATTCTTGATCTCGGTGATCCTTAAGAAGTAGGCTTGCATACTCTCATCTTTGCCCTTTTTAATTTCCTTCAGCTTATTTCTAGGGAACAAAACTTGATTTGCATCACTAACTTTAAATAGGCTTACCAATCTATCGTAGATTTCCTTGGAGGTGGTCAGTTTAGAAATGTAGGCCACCAAGCGCTTGTCGATAGAGTCCCGGATGATCTTCTTTGCTTTGACTTCTCCCCTGGTCCACTTGTTCCTAGCAGCAACGGATGCATTTGATGGAGGTTTAATGATTCTGCCTCTCACATGGTCCAACACTTCCTGCTCTTCCAATGTTAGATTTGAGAGACATCTTCCATCCGTGATAATCAGATTTCTCACGGAGCTTGTCTTCAGCGGGGAAGTGTGATGAGGACCCCATGAAGATTTTAAGATTGCTTCAACAACCTTTGGTGATTGCTCTTGCTCTTGCTCTTGCTTGGGCGTTGTCTTCACCTCAACTCTGATACCATGTTAATTTATGGTATGTTCTATGCTTAGTGCAGTTTATTTCGTTTTCTTCTTATTAGCCACTATTTAGCAATCACATAAACATCAAGTAAAATGCTGATAGAACATTAATAGATTGACAGAAAACAAGCCAAGACAAGAGACACGAGATGTGGTGGCTAGCCAGGGACAAACCCCAATGTGGGGAAACCCTTTGATCAATTCTTCTTTAGTCTTCAATAGTTCACGAGAGAATAAATTTGTAATTTTATGACAGCAGCAACAAACCCTAACTAGCAAAGTCAAATCTGGTCAAACAAGATGAAATTGACCTTCAATATGCTTGGTCAATTTCTCAGTCATCTAGTCCTCCAACAGCGAGAAGAAGCAACCCATAAACAACCCCAAAAACACAGTCAAACTGCAGTCAACTGAAGTCAACATGCTGCCCCAAACTAGGGCAGTCAATGCTGGTCAAACTAGAGGTTAAATTGCCTCTGTTTGTGTGCCAAAAATTGTGGCCTGCCTAGGAGAGGCTGCCACACCAAAACCGCACTCCTGAAAAGTCAATGCTTGGTCAACGCTGTCCAAAATGTCTTGCTGCAGCTTTTGCGTCCTCCTGCGTCCTCCTTCCTTGCCCTTCTGCGTCCTTCTTCTTCCCATGTGTGAGCTTCTCTTCTTTGTGTGTAAACCCAATTAGCTAAGGGGATAAGAATGTGTGAGAGATGAGATGAGTGAATAATGACTCAACCTCACTTGTATTTATATGATATGTTGGGCATGTGTGCCACACATTTAGCTGTTGGCTGACCTTGACAATTTGTCAAGTAAATACAAATAAATTCATATCTCCATAAATACATGTCGGAATTGGATCATCGTTAGATCAATCCCACACCTCTCGACGAGAGGAGTCCAAGAAAAATATCAGCTGCCATAAATAAGATGACCCACATGGAGTTTGGCCCTAGTTGCCAATTTTAACAATAACCATCAAAAACACATAAAGCACGATCATCTCAAGCAAAGAAAGAACTTGTATGTTGAAAATTTAGCAAGGAATGGCTTCTTTGACTCGTGCCTTAGTCAAAGATGTTAATTTGAATTCAGTCTCATAGATACTTGAGTTAGTTGTCAGTTAACATGTGTGATGTGGCCTATCACTAGTTTATTGTCAATTAATTCGAGTTAGATGGCTTTCACTGAGTTGTGTATTAGTTGATACCTAAAATTTAGCTATCTAGTGGAGTTAAACTCTAGTGTCTGTTAGTTAGTGGATGTATAGTTCTAGAATAGAGATAGACTTGAGTTCTTGAGTTTAGTTGAGTAGTTTAACTGTTGTTAACTCAACTGACTCTCAGTTAACTAGTTGCAGCTACTAAATTTATCCCTAGTAGGTCATGCAATTCAAATTGCCTATTGAGACTGGATGAAGGCACAAATCTATTTATTCATTGTACACAAGATTTTGTGTGTGAGCTTGAGAAGCAAGTAGAGCAAGAGAGCTTGAGGATCAAGCAAGGCAATTTATCTTGGGAATTGCACAAGGAAATAGGAGAAATTCCTATTTTTTAGGGGTAGAATTGCTCTAGGAAATAGGAGCTTCCTAGCAGGCCTTATTTGCCTAAGTGTTGGGCAAGTCTTGTGTAGAGTTGATTAGTATTGCAGGGGCTTCAGTCTTGAAGCAGATTCTTTGTAATAGATCAGATTGCTCAGTTGATAATACAAGCAAGAGGGGTTTTCCCAGTTGGGTTCCCCAGATAAATTTCTATATGTGATTGATCTATGTGTGATTGTGTTTCTATTCATTGTTTTCTTTCCGCATAATTTTGGTAGAGAAATCTTGTGTCTTTTGTAGATCAGTTTGCTCTCATTAGCAGTTGCAAGGTTTCAAGGATTTTCTACATGGTATCAGAGCAGAAAACAAGATAGAGACCAAGTTCCTTGATCATATTCAAAGTGCATTGGAGAGAAGATCAGTTGGTGCAAGAATTCTACAAGTGCAGGAATCATGTCATTCTATGGTTTGAGGACAGAGCATGCACTAGAAGGAACTTCGAATTTCTGTGCATGGAAGGACAAAATGGAGGCTATGTTAGATGATAATGGGGTTTTGGAATACATCAAGACTGATATTCCTAAACTTCTTGCATCAGATGCACAATTTCTGGTTCAATGGAAGGACACTGCCAAAACTAGGAGGATGATCCTAGGAGTCAAGAACCATATTGTTCCAAAGTTGCATGGAAAGGATACACCATTCCAGATGTGGAAGGCCCTTATTGATCTATTTGAAAGCAGTAGTGATGCCAAAAAACTTGCTTTGATGAACAAATTGAGGATTGAAGACAAAGGGTATGATGTAGTATTCAACAATGGGAAGGCCTACCTCAAGCATTTTGCTTCAGGTTAGGTCAAGCAGATTGGTGTCAGGATCGAGAGCCTCTACAAATTGGAGGTAGATGCATGTGCAACCTTGAGGAGCAAGGCAGAGATTTCTCAGAGTAGAGATGTGGTGGTTGAGCGAGAGCAAGATAGAACTCTCAAGATGGAGCCTCAGTGAATATCACAGTCTTAGTCTAAGCTAGTTGGCAGTTGGGCTGACCAGCGCGATGATGATGAGGACCATAGCCCAGGGCGAGTGGAGGTAGCCACTTAGTCAAAGACTTCCAGTATAGGGAAAGTTCAAGCCAAGTGGGCAGAGGATTTGGTTAAGGGAGCTCAGAAGAGAGTTGAGTCTCCCAACATCAAGAAGCAGACACCCAAATACACAGGGTACATGGCTCTTTCTAGTTCAAAGGGAGCAACTGTAGCAGCAGAGAACTTGGTAGAGCTGAAGACAGATCCAGGTGGACGAGGTTCTTCCAAGAAGCCCTTCCTCGCTAAGAGGGAGTGTTGAAAATGTAGCAAGGAATGGCTTCTTTGACTTGTGCCTTAGTCAAAGATGCTAATTCGAATTCAGTCTCATAGATACTTGAGTTAGTTGTCAGTTAACATGTGTGATGTGGCCTATCACTAGTTTATTGTCAGTTAATTTGAGTTAGATGGCTTTCAGTGAGTTGTGTACTAGTTGATAGCTAAAATTTAGCTATCTAGTGGAGTTAAACTCTAGTGTCTGTCAATTAACTAATCTCTAGTTCTAGAATAGAGATAGACTTGAGTTCTTGAGTTTAGTTGAGTAGTTTAACTGTTGTTAACTCAACTGAATCTCAGTTAACTAGTTGCAACTACTAAATTTGCAACTACTACAGAGACGAGGTATGGAGGCTCAAAGATTCTTTCAATAGCTTTTGTATCTCATATATTCCTAGACTAAAAAATCAGCGTGCTGATTCACTTGCTGTGTCTGCGAGCACGTTCATCCCTCCCATACCCCCTAGATTGGCTTATGAGGTTCATGTAAAATATAGACCATCTCTGCTTGATAATGTCAAATACTGGAAAGTTTTTGAGGATGACGATGAAGTCAATAGGTTTCTGCAAGTCATTGATGAGTTCTCTGAGATGCAAATTGATCAAGAGAATGAGGCCATGGAGGAATGTCCTCAGTCACAATTAAGAAATAGAATTGGTCAAGATAGCATTGTACAATTGCCTAATAATTACATACCTAAAGGGTTGGTGCCTCTAGAGAAGCTGTTTGACCATAACGATGTACCTTACAAGATTGCCCAAAAAGAAAATGAGGTTGCAGTCCATAGGCATAACATAGGGAGCCTAGATCACCCAAAGTATATAAATTTGTCCACCCATTTGTTTGCTGCCCAAAGTTCTAAATACTGCACCTTAATGAAGCAATTTGCTGATGTCTTTGCTTGGGAGTACAGTGACCTTAAGACTTATGATAAAAACATCATTTAGCATAAGATTCCACTGGAGAAAGACACCATCCCATTCAAGCAGAAGCTGAGACCCATAAACCCTCTACTACTTCCTTTGATTGAAAAGGAAATGAAGAAATTGTTGGCTGCCAAGATCATAGTTCCACTGAGGTATTCGAAGTGGGTAGCCAACTTGGTAGTAGTGAGGAAGAAAAGTGTAGAAATCAGGCTGTGTGTTGACTTCAGAAACCTGAACAAATGCTCTAAGAAAGATAACTATCCCCTTCCCAAAATGGAACATCTGCTCCAGAAGGTTTCAGGGGTTAAAATTATGTCTTTCTTGGATGGATTTTCAGGGTACAATCAAGTGGCTGTACATCCGGAGGATCAAGAAAACACTGCTTTCACCACTCCTTGGGGCACTTTTATGTACTCCAAGATGCCTTTCGGACTGATGAATGCTGGGGCCACCTTTTAGAGGGCCATGGATATAGCTTTTGTAGGAGAGAAGGACAAGTTTGTCCTTATTTACCTTGATGATATAACAGTTTACTCCAGCAGTCATCAGGATCATGTGCAGCATTTGAAGAAGGTGTTTCTGAAGTGCAGAAGGTTTGGGATTTCAGTAAATCCTAAGAAGTCACAGTTTGCTCTAGAAGAAGGGAAACTTTTAGGACATATTGTTTCTGCTACAGGTGTCAAGATCGACCCAGAAAGAGTTAAAGCGATACAGACATTGTCTGTTCCAAGATCAAAAAAGGACATTCAATCCTTTTTAGGCAAGATCAACTTTGTGAGGAGGTTTATTCCCAATTTTGTAGAACTGGTAAAACATATCACCTCCATGCTAAAAAAGGGATCAGAGATTAAATGGACTGATGCAGCAAGAAAATCTTTTGAATCCATCAAAAGAGCTATTATGGAAGCTCCCACTTTAATTAGCCCAGATTATAACAAGGAGTTCCATATCTTCTCCTTTGCTTCTTGTGACACCATTGCAGCAGTCTTGTTGCAGAAGGATGATGAAGGAACGGAGCACCCAATGGCCTTTTTCAGCAAAACTTTGAGGGATGCTGAATTAAAATATGACATTATTGAAAAACAGGCCTATGCTCTTATCAAGTCTTTAAAGGCATTTCGAATCTACATTCTGCATTCCAAGGTGATTTCCTATGTACCCTCTTCTTTAGTAAAGGATGTCCTAACGCAGCCAGATGTTGATGGAAGAAGGGCTAAATGGATTGCAAAGCTCATTGAGTTCAACATAGAATTGAAGCCCACCAAGCTTGTCAAAGGCCAGGGCCTTGCTCAGCTGATGGCTGAAGAAAATTGCAGAATGCTGGACATAAATTGCATGGGTACAAATTCAGATGTTGAACAGAGAGGGGAAGCAATAATGGAACAAGGGCAGAGCCAGTCATTGGATGAGAATTTGGTTTCTTGTGATTGGTATTCCAATATAGCTCATTTCCTGTTGAAGCTAGAAGTCCCTCCAGGGCTTAGCTCCAGTCAAGCCAGAACCATCAAGCTCAGAGCAGCCAAGTTTTGTATTATTAAGAACCTGCTTTATTGGAGGGACCCATCTGGAATCCTCTTGAGATGTCTGGACAGGGAGCAATCTGTGGAAGTCATGCACCAGTTTCATTCCAACATTTGTGGAGGACATCATTATTGGAAAACCACAGCCCACAAGATCCTGAGAGCTGGATATTATTGGCCCACTCTATTCTCTGATGTGTTTTCATTTGTGAAGTCTTGTGACAAATGCCAGAGGTTTGCAGGAAGACAACAACTGAAGTCTTTGCCCCTGAAGCCAATACATACCAGTGGCCCTTTCTAGCAGTGGGGATTGGATTTCATAGGGGAAATTAATCCACATTCCAGTGGCCAGCACAGATGGATCCTAGTAGCCACTGATTATTTTACCAAATGGATCGAAGCCATCCCCACTAAGAAAGCAGATCACCAGATTGTCATGAAGTTCTTGACAGAAAACATTTTCACCAAGTTCGGCTGCCCAAACAAATTGGTTACAGACAATGCGACAGCTTTTAGGGCAAAAGAGTTGGTGGACATGTGTGACTCAATGGGCATTAAACTAGTGCATTCCACCTCTTATTATCCTCAAGGTAATGGCCTAGCAGAATCATCCAATAAAAGCCTGGTAAGGATAATCAAAAAGCTGCTGGAAGACAACAAAAGGAGCTGGGATTCTAAACTGAAGTTTGCATTATGGGCTGACAGAGTGACCACAAAGAAATCCACAGGGAATTCTCCATTCAAGTTGGTATATGGCACTGAGGCTGTTTTCCCAATTCAATTGACCCTCCCTGTGGCCAAATTCTTACAAGAAGAACAGAACGAGGAAAGTGACATGGCAAGGAGGATTAGTGACTTGGCTGAAGTTCATCAGATCAGAGATCAATTGATTGAGAAGTCTGCAGTACACCAAAGGAAAGTCAAGGAAGCTTTTGACAGAAAGGCAAAGATGGACAATTTTCAGGTTGGGGACTGGGTTCTCAAATGGGATGCACTGAAAGAAAAGAAAGGCAATCATGGTAAATTCGATGCTCTGTGGACAGGACCGTTTGTCATCTCTCAGGTCCAGGGGAACAATACTTTCATGCTGCAAAGTCTGGAAGGAGAAACAGTTTTTGATGGCCCAGTCAATGGGCGGTTTTTGAAAGTTTATTTTGTTTAAGGCTTTCAGGCCTTTGCATTGTAAATATGTTCTTTTACAGTTTTTAGTGTAGGCTTAAATAGACTCCATGCCCAATGGAATACTAGGCAATGTTTCTGATCTTGTTTTTAGGTAGAAGGCAGTGGTCTACGGTTCTTGAAACCTCACAGGGAGGATTTCATCCCCAGAAGGAGCCAGTGTTAGCCCTGAGGTTCAGCGCTGACTCTCTGAAGTTTGAAAGGGAGGCTCGGTCTGCTTTGTTGTGCTTAAAGGGGCCCCACCTGGGTCATTTTCCCCTTCTCCTCTCACCCCGCTCACATTTTTCCCTTCCCATTTCCTAAATTAACCTTCTAACCCGACAAAATCCCCCTTTTTGGCCTTAGCCCCAAGCGCAAAGCCAAAGTACCCATAAAACCCGACCATATGCCCTTGCGCGCTCATAAAACGCCTCACCACATCCCCGCCGTTGATCTTCTCCCGCCAATCCAACGACCCATATGCATCCCGATAAAGGCAACCTGCTCGATCGGCCCCCACCGTCAGATCACCTCCACCAGATCTGACGGTCCTCGCTCATATCGCACGGGCAACTAGCGCAGACAATACCCGCGCGATATGAGCGGTATTTCTCTCTCCTCCACCGCTACGTGTCATTCGTTGAATGGAATCGCGTGACTTTTGACACTTACCACTTACCGCCCGATGCCCACGCGATGAAAACCGTTACCGCTCAAGTCAAAACCGCCCTGCCTATTATCGCCCGCACATCTTCGTCGCCCGATAACCGTCTGATCTACCCGCTGAAGATCTAATGGCCCGGACATGTCCCGCTCCCACCACGACCGACGGCCTCTGCTAAATCATCTCCGCCACACATCTCCCTGATCTGAGGGTCACCATTCACGATCATCTTAGTCGTTCATCCACCATGCACTCTGTCCCCATGTCCAGTCTGTTACCCGAGGAAGGAGACGACTAGCTCTGTTAGTCTGGTAACAGTTTGACCCCAACAACCGAATTAAACAGAGAGCATGGCGGAATGGAGAAAGGGATACAACACGACTCAACAACAGGATTAAACTGTCATAGGACTCTACTACCATAATCAGTCTAACCGCCTAAAGGACAGTACAACACCTGAACTGATCAGGTTTTCACCGTGAAGAAAGCAACCTCATTCAGAGACGCTATCAGATGGTTAAATGCAGTTGGTGGTCAATTAAAAACCCCCATCCCTAAAAGGCCAGGGGGCTATTGTAATGAAAAGGTTATAAATAGCCACCAAAAAGTTGTAATCAAGGTTGGAATTTGATGTAAGTATCATCTTCTGGAGACTGTAGACACTCTGTAACTTGCAGCGTCTCATCTTCATTTTCATCAATGCAAGCTTCTTTTGCTGTTACATGCTCACTGTCCATTTCTTCTCTGTTCTAAGCTTGTGCCTGTGGCGCTGTATTCACGATTGTTCCCATGTTTAATACTAGATAACTGTCATCTTATCCCGGTATTGAAATATTGAATGTATCAGTGAGCAGGCCACTCAGATTTCTTCTGTGTCTGATGCAAAACAACTGTCCTCTTGTCTTTGCATTGATAGATTAGATCTACAAGTTTCTTTACTGGTTGCAGCTGGCCATCACATGGTTGTGTGTATCTGTTGGTGTGGTCAGTGTTTTCCATATTCACCTAATTTCCAAACTGTTGAGCATTGGTGGTCTAAAGCCTTGTAGTTTGAGGATGTTCATGACGGCCCGGACATGTCTCGCTCCCACCACGACCGACGGCCTATGCTAAATCATCTCCACCACACATCTCCCTGATCTGAGGGTCACCATTCACGATCATCTCAGTCGTTCATCCACCATGCACTCTGTCCCCATGTCCAGTCTGTTACCCGAGGAAGGAGACGACCAGCTCTGTTAGTCTGGTAACAGTTTGACCCCGACAACCGAATTAAACAGAGAGCATGGCGGAATGGAGAAAGGGACACAACACGACTCAACAACAGGATTAAACTGTCATGGGACTCTACTACCATAATCAATCTAACCGCCTAAAGGACAGTACAACACCTGAACTGATCAGGTTTTCACCGTGAAGAAAGCAACCTCATTCAGAGACGCTATCAGATGGTTAAATGCAGTTTGTGGTCAATTAAAAACCCCCATCCCTTCAAGGCTAGGGGGTTGTTGTAATGAAAAGGTTATAAATAGCCACCAAAAAGTTGTAATCAAGGTTGGCATTTGATGTATCATCTTCTGGAGACTGTAGACACTCTGTAACTTGCAGCGTCTCATCTTCATTTTCAGCAATGCAAGCTTCTTTTGTTGTTACATGCTCACTGTCCATTTCTTCTCTGTTCTAAGCTTGTGCCTGTGGCGCTGTATTCACGATTGTTCCCATGTTTAATACTAGATAACTGTCATCTTATCCCGATATTGAAATATTGAATGTATCAGTGAGTAGGCCACTCTGGTTTCTTCTGCGTCTGATGCAAAACAACAGTCCTCTTGTCTTTGCATTGATAGATTAGATTTACAAGTTTTTTTACTGGTTGCAGCCGACCATCACATGGTTGTGTGTATCTGCTGGTGTGGTCAGTGTTCTCCATATTCACTTAATTCCGAAACTGTTGAGCATTGGTGGTCTAAAGCCTTGTAGTTTGAAGGTGTTCATGCATGTCTGGAGTGAAAACAGAGTAGAAGTGGTTATCTGGCTTGAAACAAACCATCATCCCTTCCAATAAACTTCTGCAAAAATAGTTTAATTTATATGTTACTAGGCATCTCCGAGCTACAACCTAGGAGAGTTTCTTGGAGCTCTAACAGTTAACTCAACTGAATCTCAGTTAACTAGTTGCAACTACTAAATTTAGCCTTAGTAGGTCATGCAATTCGAATTTCCTATTGAGACTGGATGAAGGCGCAAATCTATTTATTCATTGTACACAGGATTTTGTGTGAGAAGCAAGCAGGGCAAGAGAGCTTGAGGATCAAGCAGGGCAATTTCTCTTGGGAATTGCGCATGGAAATAGGAGAAATCCCTATTTTTTAGGGGCAGAAATGCGTTAGGAAATAGGAGCTTCCTAGCAGGCCTTATTTTCCTAAGTGTTGGGTGAGTCTTTTGTAGAGTTGATCAGTGTTGCAGGGGCTTCAGTCTTGAAGTAGATTCTTTGTAATAGATTAAAATGCTCAGTTGATAATACAAGCAAGAGGGGTTTTTACTTTTTCCCAATTGGGTTCCCCTGATAAATTTCTATGTGTGATTGTGTTTCTATTCATTGTTTTCTTTCCGCAAAATTTTGGTAGAGAAATCTTGTGTCTTTTGCAGATCAGTTTGCTCTCATTAGTAATTGCAAGGTTTCAATGATTTTCTACATTGTATACACCCAATCCATCAAAAAACTCCATGTATACTATTACCATGTACACTTTGTTGCCTAGCCTTTGCAAGGAGTTGAAACAATCCTCACTTAACCAGTGGTGATTCCAATCTTCCTTGCTCATCAAAATGCAAATGGAAGTGAGAACTTTTTCTTAATTACCCCTACTAAAAGGAGGGGTAATAGGGCTGACCTAAAACTCCCCATTACAAACATATGCTAGGTGAATTTCAAGTACAGTTTGAATGTTGTCGACTTGACTTTGACATGATCACCTAGGGTTTGAAGAGTTGCGCTGTTAGTCCACATGTTCACATGTGACGAAAGACTTTAGGTCTTGTTGGCATAGCTTATTGATTTGGAGGCCACTCTTGAAGTTTGGATGGTTGCTTGCATGGTAAGATATGCTTATAGATGAAGCAACCCCACATGGATTGGCTACTTTGAGGGGGTTTTGGAGATGAGTTGTCACTTAAAGCCCGATTTTCCTATGCTTGAAGGGTTAATTGTGGAAGGCTACATTGCAGAAGGGCCTTTGGAGCTTGGATGCCACAAGCAAAGGACATTATTGATGATCCGTCTCATCTTTAAGGGCTTGTGCCCCTTAACTTTTGTACTTGTGGCTTTTAACAACCCCTTATTTTGTATTTTTGCATTATTTAATTAGTAAAGAGGGTCTTTTGCCCCTCCATAGGCTAGAATAGGGGCTTTTAGCATAGAGAATTATTATTGTAATGTAAAGGAAGTTGAGCATCTCTTCTATATATGGAGGTGCACTTCCTCTTATTTTCTCATGGTTGGACTGGGGGCAGAAATCCCTTAGCAAGTCTGAATTTTTTGGCACTTTCTCTTGTTTCTTAATTTTGGTTACAGAGGAATAAGTAGAACGACCTCTTGGAGAATTTTGTTGATGTGGATGGTTTTCTTTTCTTGGTGGATATTAGTATATCTTGATGAGGAAGGCTTTGTTGATGTGGATAAACTTCTTTTCATGGATGATTATTGGTGAAATTTGATGATATGTGTTATTCAATGTGAGTTATGTTCTTCCAATCTTGTTTATTGTTGATGGATAAGGGTTATTAGATATTCATCATAGTTTTGCTAGTAATTTATCTCCTTATTCTCCTTTAACAAGGTTTTTCATTAAGTTCTCTTATGTGACCTAAGGTAAGTTCCCTCTATTTATCCTTGAAAATTTTAAGGTGCCTAGCTCAAGCCTATAGGGTACACAAGTTAGTCTACCCTAGTCCTTGAAGCTAAATTTGCTCCAAGCCTCTTTGAACCTCTCATCAAGCTCTTCTAAGATGACCTAAGCTAAACTTGCTCCCTTATCCTATCTTTGAAGATTGAAGGATGCTAGGGTTGGAAGTATAGGGACACAAGTTAGCCTCCCTCAGTTCTTTGAACCTGCATCCATCTTCTTTTTCTACAAGTGTGTTGCTCGTTGAACCTATATTACCTAATATATATATATATATATATATATATATATATATATAGGCAAGCTAAGGCACAAATCTTCTATCCTCTGTTGCTTTATCTCTTTTAAAATTCTTTGAACTGTTTTGTGGGGGTTTCACTCTCCGAAATTACCTTGTAATTCCATGATTGTATGTGTTTGGGGACCTTCCCTTTGAACTCAAGTCACGGAGTTACCAAACCCTAGCAATGTATCCTAGGGAAAACCCCCTTGAGTTGGAGGAGAGCTGGCCAGAAGTGAGAAGAGGGTGGTGAGGTGACAGCCCCCTCTGAGGTGCACAGGGTCTCACACTTGAGCTTTTGGACTTATTGAGAAGTGCGAGATTCTGCTGTAATGTCGCCCACACTTACTTTATGGAGTAGTTGATTGCACTGGAAAGCACAAGGATTAACTTTTCTAGTTTGATCTTCTTCAGAATACCATAGAAGATATGTTGAGGAAGTAATGATAATGTTAATGAGTGACCACCAACTAATATTCAGCAACCCATCCCTAAAATAATCTCACCCAAGTTTATGTCATTTCTTTCATCTGCTAGCAAATCTTAGATTGTTTTTCTACTAGTGAAGCCCAGAGTTTGTTTTTGGATAGTTTGGAAGCTGGCAGGTGGATGAAGGCCATATCACTGAATCCTTCCTAAACATGGCCTTATAAAAAGGAGAACAGGATACCTTGAAGGGAATGCCATTGAGATAGCATACTCTTGCGATTGCTTCATCTGCATCTTCATGAGATTGCATTTGTGTCTGCAATTACCTTTTTTAAATAAGGCTCCCCTTCTTTTCCAACATTGACACTAGACTCATTTCTCACACTTGTTGATACATTGGGATCAAATTGCAGTGTGTCGTTCTTGCTAGAAAATATTCCTTTAGTTTCAGAAGCTAGTAACAGTCAAAAACGTTCACCAATTTGTTGCAAGGTTAATCGTGCACATATTTCAATTCCATTTCGGGAAACAGAAAGGTGTTGCTTCACCCTTCTATAACTCCCAAAAAAATGTGAGACCACCTTTTCTGACACATCAAAGATAGGGTTTTGGGATGTTATATAGGCCCTTCACAAGTTCAGACAAAATTTTGGATGGGCATTAGTTTCCCATGCCACTTAAAGCTGAGTTCCCACTTCTTGGTCTTTATATGTCTTGACTGTATTCATCATCATAATTTATAAATTAAAATGGGCTATGTTTGTCTTTAGATTGAACTTACCTTGCATATGTAGAGGGGTTTTCAAGTTTTGGTGGCTGGAAGTAAAACATTGAAATGAAAGAACTTAGAACTTGGAGAGAACACTTCAAAAAATGTTTTCACTCACTCCCAATAGCATTTTCCACTGATCCAAGCAGAAAATCTTTCTTTTCCAATCCAGAAGTCTCTATTGCAAGCACATAATGGCTGTTGCTGCTCTCAACATCACTCTTGTTGCTGCCCTTGCCTCTTTTGACCTGCAAAATCAATTTTAGGGCCTCAAAAGCAACTTAGGCTTTCAAGTGATTAGTGGGCCTTTCTAACAGGGAAGAAAAAGTTAAAACATAATTCACAACTATTTTTCTTATAATCTGCACTCATTCCTCATGGGGGTTGACAAGTGTCCTGATGTCCCCTATGACACGGGATGTTCCCAGGACGTTTCTACTGTATGGGGATAGGTTTGGGATGCCCCTGAGCCATCCCCTGCATTTCAGAGATGGTAGAGGACATCCCTGGTCCGTCCTCCTGTTTCCAGGATTACAAGTGAGGTAGGGTATGCATCGATAATACCCGGGGATGCATCTGCAACCCTGAAAGACACTTCTCGTGGAACATAGCACAAGGCGAAGGCTATTAGAAGTTTTTTGGGCATGCATAGTTTCTAGAATATTTTGGGAATGGGGTTACCTCTGAGTACCTCATTTTCTTTGTCATGCATTGGAAAGGGGCCATTTTTGGGTATAGATGGACAGTCAGACAGTCTAGCAGAGATATAATGACCACCTTAAAAGTGACAAGCATCACTTCTTACGGAAAAAGTGATGTCGTGAAACCTTCAATGGGTATTTCTCCACCTTCCATTCAAGTCAGATTACTGATTTTAGGTTAGAGTTGGCAATTCAGTTTTCAGTCAGCATTGGCATTTTTAGAAAGGATGTTGACTCTCTTAAGATGGGGCCAATGAGGACATGCTGGCACTCCTTGCGTATATACGGAGAGGTAGTCTGTTCAATCACAGCTTGGCCCAATGGTGTATATGTTTTGATGGAATTTTCGTTGTTCAGTAATTTAATATGAAATGCATTTTCCAAAGAAATAAATACATCTCCTTAGAAGATTTTTTGTCTTGTTGTTTACAATTAATATTTTGAAGAACATTCTTAGAACCCTGATGAACCTCATTTGCTATTTCTGCAGTCTGAAATTGTGGCTGGTTCTACTGGGGCAGGCATTGTTACAGGAGCAGTAGCAGGTACTACACGTTCTGCAACCTTGGGTGGATCAGCGGTTGGAGCCGTGGCTGATACAACTGAACTGTCGGAAGCTGTTACTGGCTCGGGCCCTGGAAACTCAAGTCCTGAAGCTGTTCCTGCAACAGGAGCTGACTTTGAATTGTTGACATCCTCAGAATTCTATAGGAAGACGAAGGTGACTGATGTTTTACATTTCAGTTTTTCTCCCTTCAAATATTAAGAAGCTTGCTGTGTTACAAAAATAACTTTCTAGAAAACAAGTGCATGTCTGGCTCATGAAACAAATTGTCTCATACACAGTTTGCCCATTTGCATGCATATGAAATGGCAAAATATGATGGTGCTGTCTAACATTTTCACATCAAGCAGATTTCAAAGGCTTTAGCCTTTGGAAAACAAATACCATGAGGTGCTAATCATGGGGTACTGCTTTCTATGCAGGTGAAAGACATAGCAGGGTCCTTTCGTTGGGCTCCATTTCTGCCTATACAGAAATCTGACTCATTTTTAACAATGCTTCTGCTCCTTTCAAAGTACAGGATGAAGAGTCTCCCTGTGGTTGACATAGGTGAAACAAAGATTGATAACATTATCACACAGTCTGCTGTAATGCATATGCTTTCCAAATGCATCGGGCTTCCTTGGTTTGAGACCTGGGGAAAGAAAACACTCTTAGAACTCAATCTTCCTGTAATGAAGGCTGATCAAATGGTTAAGGTTTGTACTCTTTGCCTATTCCTGCTGGTTGCTTGCTTTCTAGAAGTAATTGAGAAAAGCATATTGGAACTAGTCAACAAATTAAAAGATAGGAGTTAAATTAATTATATCCATATGTATCTTTCAGACTGACCTCTACAACATGTACATGTCCACATACTCCCATTTGGTTCACATGTACTAGACATCTAAAGGTGTTGCTGATGACTAGGTTTTTTATGTACTTAAATGTATTTATAATTGCATGTTATAGGTGTAGAAAATTTATGATCTGTACCCTTAACTCACTTTATAAGTTTGTACTGTTTAGGCCCAACCCACATGTTTTGTCATGCTGATACAAATTTCAGTCTGCATTCATTGCAAACATTAAAAGAGTACTTATACTATTTTTCACTTTCCTATCAGCGGGTAATTAATACAAATTTTTGGCAAACATTCACACAATGAGACACTTATTTTTGGTCAAACTGACCCTAGAAAAACTCCACAGCCTCTTGGGGAAAACTGGTCTTCAAAGGAGGATTTTATTGCTTAAGAAACTATAAAATAAGTACAAAAATTTCACTGTACTTATCTCCCTTTTCTATTGTAGCATTAATTGCAATTTCTGGAAATTTGTGTCCACTGAACAATTCAGATTTTCAGCAAATTTATTGCCCAGAATTTCTGCATTTTTCTACAGCTCAGCTCCTTGGAGTTTGTGCCTAAACTCAGCCTTGAAATCTGTGCAAAACCCAGCCTCGATTTCTGTGCCTGAAGGTGACTTTTCTGCCTTGAAAATCATGCCAGGCAGCAACTAAATCCCTTCTTGATTTTCGCACTGCCTGAGTCTGCTGTCCCGAAATTCATGCCTCAAATTTCAGGTCTGGCAGAAGCTAGATTCTCCTTGAAATTCAGGCTTGACTGCTCCTTGAAATCCCTCCCCGCCTCGAATTTTGTGCCTGTTGTAGCTGCCTGTCTCCTCGTTTTTTGCGCTGCTGTGGCTGTCTCCCTCTCCTCTCTTCTCATCTCTCTCTCTCAAGTGTGAAGTGAAGAATGAGATTCCTTTTTTCTCTTTTGTCTCATTGGAAAAGATTGAATCCCTAAACCTAGGATCCAATGTTGAAATTGAATCTCCAAATTTCAAGATGTGTGGTTGCGATCAATTCTCCCAAATGACCCCTCACACATTGGCCCTATCACTTAAAAATCTCCTAGTACCTTTTTCAAGTTGTGTACCTTTTCTATTTTTTTCATAAAGTGATTGTTCAACTCACTTTAATATTAGAAAGGTACACTATGTACTTTACACATAAAGTCATTTTATAAGGTACAAATAACTTTAATATTAGAAAAAGTACATGGTACAACACTTCTAAGTACCTTTTGCACCCATGACATTAATATAACTCATAAATGTCACCAAGACAAAAGTAATTAATGTGTTCACTAGGCTAAAAGGGATAAAAGCTTAGTAACACCTCTCCTTGGTACTATTTCTAACACTCCCTCTTATAGAGGAAGGTGTTGCTCACCACTCCCATCCCGTCTCTAAAGAAAACATGCTTACCTCTTGGCAAAGACTTGGTGAGAATGTCTGCTACCTGCTCATTAGTGGATATATACTCAAGCTTCACTGCCCCTCGCTGAACCCAATTTCTGATGAAGTGGTATCTGATCTCTATATGCTTTGACTGATCGTGAAACACTGGATTCTCAGAGAGTTTAATACAACTCTGATTATCACAGTAAGGCATAGTTGATCTCAACATCTGACCAAATAAACCATGAAGCATCTTGCGAAGCCATAATGCCTCGCACTCTGCCTGACTAGCTTCCATATACTCTGCGTCTGTGCTGCTCAATGCCATTGACTTCTGTTTCCTACTGAACCATGACACAATTGCCGAGCCCAATGAGAAACAACATCTGAAAGTACTCTTCTGGTCACTGACACTGCCAGCGCAATCTGAGTCTGTGCAACCAATCAATCTAACTCCATCACATCTGACATAGTCCAAACCATAATCCACTGTGCCCTGTAAGTACCTCAACACATGTTTTGCAGCCACCCAATGTACTCTCCTAGGCTCCATCATAAACTAACTCAATGTGTTGATTGCAAAACAAATATCTAGTCTAGTGTTGACTAAATACATCAATGAACCGATCAACTGACGATACAAAGTGGGATCCACCAACTTAGAATCAACATCATGAAGCTTCTTCTAGTTGGTGATCATAGGAGTAGCCATAGGCCTGCAACCATCCATACGAAATCTCCTCAAGATATCTCCTGCATACTTTCCCTGGCCCACAAAGATGTGCCCATCCTCCTGCCAAACCTCCAACCCCAGAAAGTAATGCATCAACCCCATATCAGTCATATCAAACTCTGAAGCAAGATCTCTCTTGTAGTGTTGGATGAGACTGTCCTCCCCTATAATAAACAAGTCATCCACATACAGTACCAGAATGAGTGGATCGTCACCTACTAGGATAAAGTATAGGTTCAGATCTACATCACTCTTCTGGAAACCCATCTATTGCAAGTAGGCATCTATCCTCTCATACCATGCCCTCGGTGCCTGCTTCAGTCCATACAAGGCTTTCTTCAGCCTACAAACATGAGACTCTCTCCCATGCAACTCAAAGCCCTCAAGCTACTCAATGTACACCTCCTCTTGTATAACACCATTGAGAAAGGCGGTCTTCACACCCATCTGATGAATCCTCTATCCCTTCTCAGTTGTTATAGATATCACTGCTCTAATGGAAGTATAATGAGCAACCGGTGCAAAGGTCTCCTCATAGTCAACCCCCTCTACCCGTGAGAGCCTCCCCACCACAAACCGAGCTTTGAACTTCTCCATGTTGCCATTTGCAACATGTTTGATCTTGTAGAGCCACCTGGAAGTCACCACTGACTTCCCATCAGGACGTGGCACTACCTCCCAAACATCATTCTTCATGATAGAGGCATACTCCTCCACCATGGCATCCCTCCAGATTTGTTGTCTAGTGGCCTCCTCAAAACTAGTTGGCTCTGTCTCTACAACATCTGCCACAAAGCCACCCAACCTCTCTGGTGGTCTACTCTCCCTCACTGACCACTTGGGTCTCCCCACTGCCTCCTGAGCCTCCTTCAGGGTCTCCCGAAGCCATCTTGGCTTCCTCTTCCTTGCAGTAGTCTCCTGTGGTGGTATGGGAAAATCCTCAATTGGTGCCTCTCCTCTTGGCGAGGAAGGCTCTGAAATAACCAATGGAGATCCTAAACTCTGAGATATTGTGCCTGATGAACCTGCACCAGGTGATCCTATACTCTGTGAACCTGTCACCCCTGAAGAAGGTGAACCTCCTGATCCTGATGCACCACCTGATGCTTTTGAAACCTGTAATGTGCCTGTTGAGGAGCCTGCTGCTCTACCCGATCAACCTCCCAAGACCTCCTCAAAGCCCTCTCCTTCTCAAATGTAACATCCTGTCTTAGGATTATCTTCCTATGTGTAGGAAGATATATACGGTAGGCTCTTCTGGTCTCACTGTAACCCACTAGGATACCCCTCTCTGCAGTGGGTTCCAACTTTGTCCTCTTCTCCTCAAGGATGTGTGAATATGTAAGGCACCCAAATATCTTGATGTGCCCAACTTTCGGTTTCTCGTCGGTATACACCTCTTCAGGAGTCTTGTTCCCCAAGACTCTGTGTGGGCTCCTATTCTGCAAATAAATAACAATGTGACACGCCTCGACTCACAAGAAGAAAGGTAAACTCTGATCATGCAACATCGCTCTAGCTGCACCCACAATGGTCTTGTTCTTCCTCTCTGCCACCCCATTTTGCTGAGGGTTGTAAGGCACAATGAGCTCCCTCTTAATGCCAACACTCCCACAAAGATCCCTCATCTCAGCAGAAGTGTACTTGCTCCCATTGTCTGATCTTAACACCCTGATTTGCCTCCTTGTCCGGTTCTCCACAAGAGCCTTAAATTTTTGGAATCTCCGAAAGACCTCATTCTTGGTCTTCAGGAAGTCCTCCTAGAGTAGTCATCAATGAATGTCACATAGTACTCATATCCACTCAATGAAACATGGGACATAGGAACACATACGTCAGGATGAATCATGTCAAGGATACTTCCATCTCTGCTGTCACTGCTCTGGAAAGGCATCTTGGTGTACTTTCCCAAAGCACACCCCTTGCACACATCATGATGCTCTGTGTTGAAGTCAGGCAACCCTGTAACCATCTCCCTCAACATCCTGAAAGCTCCATGGTGCAAGTGGGCCATCCTCCTGTGCCACAACTCACTGCTACTAGTCTGCGCTACCATAGCTCTAAGAGGCTGAAACATAAGTTTGTATAGTCTCCCACTGTGAGCTCCAATCACACGAGCAAACTCGATACTGGATCCCCTGGGATATATCAACACTTGTCCCTTTCGGAACAATACCTCATACCCCTTATCCTCCAAGCTAGAGACTGATATCAAACTCTTCTTCAACCTTGGAACATAAAGAACATCTGTCACCTTCAGAGGAGGTGATGACTCCCTCTGAAATGAAACTGTCCCCATCCCTGTCGCCTTGACTTTGGAGTTGTCACCAAGCACAACCTCCAAGTCAATATCATCCTCCAAAAGGCTTGTGAATTGCTTTCTAACTCCGGTCATATGGCAGGATGCTCCATTGTCTATGAATCAAGCACGGGAGGATGTGACATGAGTGGCTAAACTCACCACCAAAGCACACTCTGAATCAAACACAGCCGCAAAATCATCTACATCTACTGAAGCTACAACTCCCCGTTTCTTATTACCCTTCTTGTTGGGACACTTTATAGCATAGTGACCTATCTTCCCACAAGCAAAGCATTTCACTTTGCTCATGTCCTTCTCCTTACACTTCTACTTCCCCTTCTCCTGCTTTGCTCCACTAGAAGACCCCTTCTTGATCTTATTTCTCTTCTTTCCTTTAGCCGCAAGAGCAACATTCTCCTCTTCACCTCCCCCACCACTCTTGCTGCCACCTCTCGCACTCCTCTTGATCTCCTCCTGGATGAAATCGTCCCACATCCTCCTCCAACTAGGAAAGTGCTCTCTGGCCACCAAGTCGTGGATAAAGCCATCCCACTTCTCGGTGAACCCATCTAAGGCAATCCTAACCAACTGCTCCTCTGGAACAGCCTCTCCAATGGCAGCTAACTCATCCTTCACTTGTGAGACTCTGGTGAGGAAAGATGTCACACTGTTGGTCTTGGTCATCTTGGTGTTGCATAGTTTTTGTCTCAACACCATCTTCCTGTTCTCATTAGAACTTTGGTGCAAAGAGACCAAGGACTCCCACATCTGATATGCATATCTCATCCCTGAAACATGAGGGAATAAATGGTCCTTGATGGCATCTAGAAGGATCCTCTTTGCCTTCACATTCTTCTTGTTGAACTCCACCAACTGAGTTGGATCAATGGGTGCTTGCACAACTGCTTCAACAACATTCCACACTTCCACCTCCTACAGTGAAAGCATAATCCTCTCCTTCCATGGGCTAAAGTTTTCAGCCCCAATCAATTTGTCTTCTACTTTCAACCCAATAGCCATGACCCCACAACCAACTAAATGGAGCAAATCTGGAAGCTAGAACCTTCCTCCCTATGAACTTCTGAAGTCTTTGGGTTTCTAGCAAAATTTCAAAACTTTTGGTTCACTATTTGAAAACTTTAGATGCTTGCTGCCCTCTTTATCAATGGGCTGAAATTGAAGATTTGAGCTTCAACTTAGCTTTGATACCATGCAGAAAATTTATGATCTGCACCCTTAACTTAGTTTACAAGTTTGCATGTGTTTGTGTAGACCCAACCCACATGTTTTGTCATGCTGATATAAATTTCAGTATGCATTCATTGCAAACATTAAAAGAGTACTTCTACTATTTTTCACTTTCCTATCAGTTGGTATTTAATACAAAATTTTGGCACACATTCACACAATGAGACACTTATTTTTAGTCAAGTTGACCTTAGAAAAACCCACAGCCTCTTGGGGACAACCGGCCTTCAAAGGAGGATTTTATTGCTTAAGAAATTATAAAATAAGTACAAAAATTCCACTGTACTTATCTCCCTTTTTTGCTGTAGCATTAATTGCAATTTCTGGAAATTTGTGCTGATTGAACAATTCAAATTTTCAGTAAATTTAGTGCCCAAAATTTTTGCATTTTTCTACAGCTCAACTCCTTGGAATTTGTGCCCAAACTCAAACTTGAAATCTATGCAAAACCGAACGTCGATTTCTGTGGCTAAAGGTGACTTTTCTGCCTCGAAAATCATGCCAGACAACAACTAAATCCCTCCTTGATTTTCACGCTTCTTGAGTTTGCTGTCCTGAAATTCGTGTTTGACAGCAACTAACTTTTCCTCGAAATTCAGGCCTGATTGTTCCTCGAATTTCATGCAGCTTGATCCTTGAAATTCGTGCCCCTTGCCTCGAATTTTGTGCCTATTGTAATTGCCTTTACCCTCGATATTCGTGCTGCTGTGGCTGCCTCCTCCTTGGAATTTGATCCCTCCTCTAGCTGCAAGTCCTTTCCTCCTTCATGAAGTTTTCTTCTCCTCTCTTCTTCTCATCTCTCTCTCTCTCGCAAATGTGAAGTGGAGAATGAGACCCCTTTTCCCTCTTTTGTCTCCTTGGAAAAGATTGAATCTCTAAACCTAGGATCCAATGGTTGAGATTTAATCTCCAAATTTCAAAATGTGTGGTTGAGATCAATTCTCCCAAATGACCCCCCTCACACATTGACCCCATCACTTAAAAATCTCCTAGTACTTTTTTCAAGTTGTGTACCTTTTCTATTTTTTTCATAAAGTGATTTTTCAACTCACTTTAATATTAGAAAAATACATTATGTACTTTACACATAAAGTCACTTTATAAAGTACCAGTGACTTTAATATTAAAAAAAGTATATGGTACAACACTTCTAGGTACCTTTTCTATCCATGACATTAATATATCTCATAAATGTTACCAAGACAAAAGTAATTAATGTGCTCACTAGGCTAAAAGGGATAAAAGCCTAGTAACACCTCTCCGTGGTACTATTTCCAACAATATGCTACTGGTGTGCTGATTGGATTGCAACATTTGTGGTCCTTGTTAGCAATATCATTGTTAATAGTATGCAGATAAAATTGATTGTTACATTTAGTCTCTAACTTTCAACGATTTGTTATTATGATTTTCTAATATATCTCCTAGGCATCCAAGTTACCAGATTTGCCACTTAGAGGGCCTAGATATGTGGATCTATGGATCCGATGTGGATCTGTATCCTATTCAGGATATGCCAAGAAATCCAATATGGGAAATGGATCCAGACTCTAAGAAATGGTTGGCCCATGGATCCCCAAAAAAACACTTAACAAAAAAAGAAAACCAATATGTTTAAAATTAACATTAGAAAAATCCAAACAAGGTGGGCCCTGTTGCTGCAAAATCTAGTAGGGCTTGGAGAGGGGTACCCTACAAGGCTATAAGTAGACTAAGTGACAACAAAGGGGTAATGGCCCACTGTCACCACAACCAAAACCCCTTGCTTTTTATGGATTTTCACCAATAGGAGGAGTCCCGGTATAAGGTTACCTATGATGGATATTCCAAGAATAAGGTTATTAGGATGACCAAGAGGTTTATAAGGGAAAGAATAGACTTAAGTACAAGGCTCCAATCAATGAATGAAGGCAATTCGATTTCCTTAAACAGACCAATTTTGTACAACACAAGACCTAGGGCTTGATTGATAGGTTGACAGTTGGGATGACCAAAGGTCAAGGTAAGAAGAAAGGGTTTCCCACATTGTTTTCAACAAGCACAAGGCACAAGAAACTCTCAAAAAGCCCCTAAGTTGAAGCGAAACCAAACTAAGGTTTACCCTAGAGCAAATAGCTAGGGCAAATCTATGGACAAAATTGATGTTAAAATTTTGCATCTCAGGAATGAATTTCTCCTAGAAGAAATTATATCTTTCAGTTTTGTTTGAACCACCTATAATAAAATTTCATTTCTGACAATTCTAATATGACTTTCCAAAAATAGTAAGTCACATTTCAATTTGGAAGTGACTTCCAAAAATAGATTGTCATGTCTAAATGATCAAGGATGATCTTGACATATGGAATCCAATTTAAAATCAAATCAATCATGATTATACAAGTCAAGGATTAATATTTTTATTCTTACTAGTGTTATTATTATTATGATACTATTATTTATAAAATAGTCTAAAGTCATTCACCTTTAATGGATTAATAAAAATGAATTCTCTCATGGAATAAGTAAATTAAATTGAGAATCTCTTACTTGGCAAATCGAACCTATCCCTTGGAATAAAATAGTAACTCCACACTTAAGAGAATGTAACTTTCCCTCATTAATTAAATATATGACAAAAGTGTAACTCCTCATTAAATGCACTTGTAACTCCCTCATTCAATTCGATTTGTAACTCTCACCAAATATTCTCTCATGTCTTAGTGTAACTATGTCTCTCCCTAATTCAATTTGTAACTCCTCAAGACAGGTGCACCTATCTCTCTATTCTTGGGATGAGTTACACTTCTCGTCGAGTAACTCCTCCCTCATGGAATTTGATTCTCCTATTATTGGCTCAAGGAATGAATTCATTTTGTAACTCCTCTCCTTTCTCATCTCTTTAAGTAAGAGCAAGTGGGAGTTGAGAGTAGCATGTTCATTGTGAAGAAAGAGAGCAAGTGTTGACTGTGTGCAAGAGAAATGTGAGAGCTAATGAAGAGCAAGAGCAAGGGAAGAGCTAAAGCAAGTCTGAAGGACATGATCTGATCAAGAGAAGGGGATCCTCAAACAAAGAGCAAGTGCACTTCAACTGCAAGTTGATCAGACATTGGTGACTTTATTCATTCTCATCCTCTCTCTCTTTGTGTACTCTATTGAACAATTGAAGAAATCTAATAGAAAAAAAATCATTTGGGTTTTCCCCTTTGAGGGGTTTTGCCCTGGTCATTGGACCAAAAATCTCAGTGTCTCCTATTTGTGTTTGGTTATCTTCATATGATTCTTAAGTTTATGTTTTATCTACAATTGCTAATTTAAAAAGTTGTGAAAAAGAAATCTGCATTCTAAGTAATTGTAACAACATAGAACATTCAATTTTAAGCAAAATACATTCAGTTTTCTGCAAAGTACATTCAACTTTCGGCAAAGTACATTCAATTCCATTCAGTTTTCTGAAAGTACGTTCAATTTTTTGCAAGTACATTCCGTTTTCTTCATAGAGCTTTCAAGTTTATGCAAATAATTATTAAATTTCTGCATAGAACTTTCAGATTTTAACAATTGAAGTGAATGCTTACCAAAAGGAAGGATTTTGTGGCAACCACTATCCTCTTGATGTTTAGACTTTGCAACACTTAAAATTCCTCTTCGCTAGGAATTTTCACCCTAAGCTTGGCCGCTTGGCCTTAAAGGGGTCGAATTAGGTTCAGAGATAGAAAGATAAAAATTGTGGATTAAAAGTTGAATTGATCACCAACAAAGAAGGCTAGTGCCTAGTCTTAGGGTCAATGGAGTCTATGGGTTCTAAAAATTGATTTAATCTTGCAAATGAGTAAGGATGTTTTGATGCCCTAACATCAAAACCCTATCTATCACCTTTCTGAGGGATCAAACTTCACTTGGGAGAGGTAACATGAGATCACCAAGGGGATTGCCATTCACATATCATACTATGAGTAATGCATGCAATAATATGACCTAGTTTTCATTCAATTGATGTTCAACATAATTAGGGCACAAAATTTAACGTAGATCATTAATTCATTCCATACATTAGGCATGAAATCATAACTTTGCAATAAACATGGCACTTACAAGACAATATGCATGAAACAATCCAATTATCGATCTAAAGTGACTTCTTCAAAGACAATAACAAATGCTCAAGTCAATTTTAGCTCCATAGATCACATCTTTCCCATTATAACAAGAGGTCAGAATCTCCAAAGAGGTCAAAATCTCCAAAGAGGTCGAATTCACAAGTCCAAGTGATGATGAATTTACAAATGATCCTCTCCTCTATTTATGTCTAATTAGCCTAAAAACCCCTAGGAAAACAAGTAAAGTCACAATGATGGATTGGGTTACAAGCCAACCCACTTGCTTAGATAAAAAATCACATAATTTGACCACACGTGTGAGTTGTAGGGCCATAAATGCTGATGTCATCTATTCGCTGAGCTATATGTGGCATGCGTTGAGGCTTTTGAGTGCCAAGCAAGGTGTAGAAGTCTCTAAAAATCATCCCTTAAGGGTTGGCCCTCAAGTTTTTGCCAATACTCCTCAGTGGACCCAAAAATCCAACTTGGGGCACAAAGGGTGGTCTCATGAGTCTCCAAATGGTCATAACGTCAGTCTTTGTTCCAATGTTGAGGGCTTCCAAGGTGGTACTAGCCCTCCCATGTCTCAAGGGGTGAGACCATCCTCATCTGGGCCCTTGATCAACTGCCATCCCTCACAAAGTGCGAAGGCCGGTTGGGGGCATGTTAGGTCCAGGTGTATCATCCCAAAAAGTCATCAAATGTAGGGCAAAGTGCTAGAACGCTCTGGGTGTTGGCGGTGGCCAAGGGTGTGTGTGATGCTCTACTACTACTTGGAGTCCCACGACTCTCAACACTTCACCTATGGGAGTCAATATGCTTCTTTGGTGGCCTGGGTACCTATTGGTGCGGTGCCCAGGTCATGGTTGCGAAACCACTTGACAATCACAACATAAAGTTTAGTGAAGGCAACCAATCATCAGGTAGAATAATCATTTTTACATCTAAGTGAACCAACTTTAATGTAAAGGGCTATTTAACACTTCAAATAAGGCTTCCCTTCCAAAATTAGGGTCTTGAACTCGCACTAGTGTTTCCTCCCTAGGTAGGAGTGGCTAAAGGACAACCCTATAAGGTGTTTCAAGCCCCCAAAGGGAAGTAACATTTCCGCAGTCCAACCTTCAATCTGTTGATTTTTCTTATAATAGAAATTGATTTTCTAATCTTCATAGTTACTTCTAGTGATTTGTATTCTCAAGTTGTCTTATGTCACTTATAACATTAAGCAATTATACGTAGAAAATCACAACTATAATGCAATAATAACCATAGGATCATAAAGAGATAGCTAGACACAAAAGAGACACAAAATTACCTTAGGAAAACCAAACCTTGGGAAAAACCTAGCCAATTTTTCTTCTAAGGAGAATTTAATCTTCAACAAAATTTACAATAAAAATTGTCTAGAAATTTGTGCCAATTCTCAAGCCCAAATACCAGTCAAACCTGGTAAAAGATATTCCAAACTGTAGCCGCTGGTCAAATCCTTCAAAATAGAGAAGTCGACGCTGGTCAACAAACATATTTTCAGTCAACAGAGAGGTTCGGTCCTGCAGTCAACGTTTTGAGGTCAATTCAGTGTGCGCCAGTGTCTTGGGATCAGATCTGAGTTACTGTTAGATTCGGTCAACTATCAGACTTGGTCAAAGGTGGTCAAACTTTGAATTACAGTCAACTTCGTCCTTCTTCTATGTCTACTCATACAATTGTTCCAGATGAGATGTTGTTGTTGATTGGATGATCGAATTGGATGTCTTCTTTGTGCATTTATAGTGGTCAAATGGGTGCTCCTTTTAACCAAGGGTCAACTACAATGGTGGGGTCATCTTGGCTTTTTGGAGCCTACATGGAGGCCAAAAATAATAAATTTTATTTTTCATATTTATTTTTTCTTGGTACAATTTAGGAGGCCATTTTGGCATGTGGGAATACCTCTCGGTGCTACAAAAATCAACACTTCCTCTTAGTGAGGGAGGCATTCTTCAGGGACATATTTCCCTTAGCGGGGAATTCTCCTTCCTTAAGAAAAGTTTCATGAGCTTGTCATAATAATGCATGTCTTCTACATATTCTCATCTTGAATCTTGAACAACATAAATATCTAGGGTGGGCCAATTTCCTTTATGGCTCCTTAGGCAAATATAATAAACTCCTTTGGTCATGACTCATGACCTTAGCCTAGGCATTAAATCTTTCTAACTTCTTAAGAGATTTTGCCTTTGGACTATTCACCTTTCTGGTCAGAGTCCTTTGTGACCTACTCAAGCCCCTCTAGTATTTAAAGGTGAATTTCATCTATCTCCTATGGTCAATCAACATAGCCAAGTCCTTCTGGCTTCTAAGGAGAAGATCTGTCCAATATTATAGTTTCCATGGATATTCACTTTTGGTTGACTTAGCCAAGTCCTTTTAGGTTCAAAGGTGAATGTACATCTCTGTTTGTCAAAGTCCTTTATGACCTAGCCAAATCTTTCTGGCTACCTCATCATTCCTTTCAATGAGGGAGACATCTAGCATCATACTAAGCTTATTTTTGTCCACAATCTACTCATTAGTGAATATATAGTGGAGCTTTTTGCTTCTCTCTTTATCATGTCTTGGATGAAGTGATCTGGTCATTTTTTTATAACTGGTCATGTCCTTGCAAAGACTCACTTCATCTCCTAAGATATATCTAATATACATCACAGATAACTATGTGACATATATTAACTTGTGGTGTTCATTTTCAAATATTTGGTCCATGAATATGGACATGTACTTATATTTCATCAAAAAATTAGACAATGTACTTACAAAAATCCATTATCTTAATTTTTGAGGTTAACTATTTCTGAAGTTGAAGTAGGCCTTCCATGTGGTGATCTTGGTTCTTCCCTCTGTCATGATAACAATCCTTCCATTATCTCTTTTTTCATAAGCAAGTTATTCTATCACTGTTGCTCCCTTTGTCAGGTAGGCAAGTCTTTTGTGTTGGAAAATGTAACTAGGTTCGGTCTTCATAATTATCATTGTACTGATGTCATTATATGTTTCATGTAAAAAACACAAGTTTTTTATTTATTTTTCAAGCATGGGTTTCAAGCTAAAGTCAAATTGTTATTTAGGTCAAGCATGTTCTTCATGCTTCTAGGATTTATTGAGTCAAAAGAATACTTGTCATGAGTCAATCTATTGTACTTGAGTCAAGTCCCATTTGGACTTTTGAAAGAAAGTGGAAAAATAATTTTATTTGAGTCAAATTAGTCAATTTTGTCCCTGTAAGACCAAGTCGGCCTTGGAAGGGACCCATTTGACCTCCTGGATGTGTATATATACAGTGCAATTCGATCTTATTTAAAGACCATCCAAAAGTTCGATTTTTGTGCCAAGAAGAGAGAGAAAACTTGTGAAGAAGTCAAAGAAAAGAGCAAAAGTCAAAAGAGAGGGAGCGAGGGTCAAAGGAGGAATAAATCTGCCACACGTGCGAAGTTTTTCTGCCCTAGTTTCTGTCACATGTGCAAAATTGCAGGGAGTTGCAGGGGCTGGAAGTTGCAGACCTATTGCAAGGGCCGAAAGTTGTAGACCTATTGCAGGGACCAAAAATCTGTTGCAGGGGCCGAAAATTAGAAGTTTAATTAGATTTGGAAAGCTTTGACTTTTGTTGACTTTGTTGAAATATGTAACTAGGTTCGATCTTCATAATGGCAAATGCAATTGTGATTTTATGTATTTAATGAAAAGAGGAAAATAAATTTACTATTTGTGTTCTTGACGCATGGGTTTCATGCTCAAGGGAAATTTAATTTTAGGTCAAGCATCCATTGAGTGCTTCTAGGTTTGTCATAAGGTCAATTGAGTCATTGTCATGTATTGAAGACCCATTCGGGCATGTTACATATTGTAAAGAAAAATTTATTAAGTCAAAATATAGTCAAAAGACCCTCCAAGACCTCGTCATAGAACAAAGATCAAGTTGGCCTACATGAAGGGACAAGTCGGCCTCAACATAATAATTCGTACCCCTCACAATCCTATAAATAAGAAAGAATTCGACCTCATTTGCACACTCACTCAACCAAGTTTGATCTCCTCAAGATAGAAGTTGGAAAAGGACGACGAAGAAGAAGAAGAAGATCAAGATCAAAGTTTTTGGGCCTCTCTCTCTCTCTCTCGTTAGGGTTTCTACAATTTATGGGCTAGACGAAATTCTGAAGCTGCATCGAAGCTATGAAGCTGCAAGGTGGAAGCTGTGAAGTTGCAAGGTCGAAGCTGTGAAGCTACCTCTAGATCGAAGCTGTGAAGCTGCATCAAGGTCAAAGCTATGAAGCTGCTAGGTCGAAGTTGCTGAAGCTGCTAGGTCAATGTTGCATAAATTGTTGCTGGGGTCGAAGTTGCTGACGCTGCTAGGTCAATGTTGCATAAATTGTTGTTGGGGTCGAAGTTGCTGGAAGGTCAAAGTTTGTTGTTGGAAGCTGTCAGTAAGGATGACTTGGTCTTGGAGGATCTTGGTCAAGGGTCATAGGTCTTGGAATTCGTCAATTAAAGTTCTATAAGAAGAGAAGGATTCTGGTGGTTTTTTCTCTCAGTTGCAGAGGTTTTGGCCCTGGCTGATTGCATATATCTTGTGTCCTATTGTCTCATTGTTCTTTATGATTTGGTAGCTGTTTTATGATAAAGAACACTACTAATAATAAAGGAATGAAGAAGTTAATCAAGTAAAGTAAAAATACATTATAAGCAGTTATCAAAGTAACAGAAATCACCTACACTTGTTGCCCCCTAGATTTCTCAACAGACTTGAGTTGACTTTGACTTATTGGAAGAGTTTGGAAGGAGGGCTCACTTGGGTCTTGTGGGAGGTCTTGGTCTTGGATTTCTCACTTTGATCTGTTTCTATAAGAAGAGAAGAGTTGATTGGGTTTTCCCCCTTGTGGGGTTTTGCCCTGGCTTGGAGCCTATATCTTGTGTTCATTGTCTTCTTGTGATCTTCATGGTTTATGGTTTTGGTAATTGTTTGATGAAGTGAACATAATAAAAGTAATAATAAGCTAACATACATTCACAAGCAATTATCAAGTAAGAGAATCAACCCTTATTGGCTGCCCTAGTGATTTCTCAACATGGTATCAAAGCTAAGGTGAATAGAAGGTAGCTTGAAGATGACTCTTGTTGGCATAAGTGGAAGACATTCACTTGAGCTACTTTGGAGGACATCATTTGCTAAGGGCATAAGAAAGAAGACTCAAAGGAAGACTACTACATCAACTATTCATCTCTGTCTCTATCATTGAAAGCTCTTGATTACTTATCATCATTTTGAACAAGATCATCATCTCTCTCTTGGAAGCTCTTTGATCGTCATTCATATTGGAAGATCTCTCTATAAAAGACATCTCTGAAGATCTTTGAAGCATCAAGATTCTTGGAAACATCATCTACACTATTGGAAGCATCACCATTCATCTTTGACCCAGTTTGAAGTTACTATTGCATCGATTGTCCTAGAAGTCATTATTCTAAAAACATATTCAAAGGCTCTTCAAATCTTGGGAGCATCAAGGTATTTGAAGACATCATCATCAAGCAGGTCACTTTTTTTGGCAAGTACTGTATTATTCACTATGTCTCAATCTTCAAATCAAATGACTTCATTTTGTAAGGAAGGCAACAAACTCTATGGGTCATCAAACTTTCAAGCATGGAGGAAGAAAATTGATTTGGTGCCTATAGAAAATGAAGTCATGGATCATGTTCTAGGAAAAGTTACAAAACCAAAGAAGGAATAAGACTCAAGAATTGATCAAGTACACCAAAGGAGAAGTTAGGGATCAAAGGATTCTCATTGAATCCATCAAAGATCATCTTATTTCTTTTGTTGCAGATTTGGGCACATCTAAAAAATCTATGACAAGTTGGTAAAACTATATTCAGTTAGTACCTTTGAGAAATCGACTTTACAAGACAAGGTTATAGAAAGATGAAGACTTGGTCTCATATCTTATAAAGATCTCACAATTGAAGGATCAACTACAAGGGCTTGGAGAAGTCATTTCCGATTCTGAATTAACTACTTGTGTACTCAATGCTTTACCTTCATAATGGAGTAGTTTTGTGACAAGCATCTATTCAAGAAAGGACACTCCAAACTTCGATGAGCTATGGGCTTTGTGTATTCTAGAAGAAACAAGATTGAAGGCCAAGGATGACACCAAACCCAATGAAAAGTCTCAAGCTTTTGTTGCTAGATCAAAGAAGAAGAATGGAAAGTTTGGAAGGTTTGAACCTTGTCGAAAGTACAACAATAACAACAACAATCAACCACATGGAAGACAAGATATGTCCAAAGTACAATGCTTTGGGTGCAATGAATATGGACATTTTAAAAGAGATTGTCCCAAGGATCCTCAAAACAAGAAGAACAATAAAAGGAAGGAAAGGAGTGGAGCTCACATTGCTGAAGAAAATGAAGAACCTGAAAAGAAGCCAAAGAATGAAGATCATAAGGATCTCTATTATTGAAGAACTCCACTACTACCAGGTTTATTAGCAGTTTGTTTTCTCTTTTATTAGAAGATGGAAATTAGAGTAGCATATGTAGTTACATTTGTAGAAGAGTCTTGGATTTTGCAAATTATGGCATCATGGAAAGAATCATATAGCATTGGAAGGATTAGAGTCTACATAGTCAGTTGCATCTCATTGGTAGCAGTCATCTAGCAAAGCAAGGATAGAAGGATTTGGACCATCTAGTGCTCCACAATTCATACAACTAATTCTTGGCATCATGTTGTTATATCCCTAACAATAACATAACCATCATTATAAGAAGGTTCTTTAGTATATGGAAGAACCATAGTAACACGACAGGAGTATATTCCAGTAGAAGATTATGGAAGCAATATCAAAAGCATTATCAAAAGATTGAAAGAATGAAGATAGTCGAGAAATAACATGGAGGCATAATTTGAGCATTTCTCATGCTACAGAAGGAATATCATCTTAGACATCATCTTCAAAGCTATGTTGCAGGAAATGTAGGGCAAGGGGGCGTTTCCATACGGAAACGGGTACGAAACGCTGAAACGCATATGGTACGGCCCTGAAACGTGTTTCAGGCCGCACTGCCACGTTTCACGAAACTGAAACGTGGCCAATACGGCCTGAAAGGCGTTTCAGGGCCGTACGACTCACGTTTCAGCTTTTTACTTGTGTTTTTTTAATTATTATTATTATTATTAATTTTTTTTTTTGGTTTTTTCAAATTTATTTTTAGGTTATCCTAGTGACTTCTAGTTGCTTCTAGATGCATGTCTAAAGTTAAAAAGTGAACTTTTGCCCTAGTGTTGATATGCAGTTCATGGTAATGTTAAATTCTTAAAGTAAAAGTGATATTCTCCTTTATTTTTCATTTTCATCCTTTTACTTAAATTTTTAACATTACCATGAAATGACTCAGGATGTTTGAGAGTGGTTTCGCCCTCATTGGATTTCATATGGAGAAAGTAGAATTTTAGATCTCACTCAAATCCAACAAACTTATCTGTTTTTCAGGATTTCAGGATTGGGGGGATTGCAATGTTTCCATTGGATTTTATCATGTACTAGGGTATGGAACTTGTATTTAATCAAGAGAACCAAGCCCTCTATGCAGGGGAGACTCCCAATAGTGAAGAGCATGTAGGGTACTAGGGTATGAAACTTGTATTTAATCAAGAGCACTAAGGTCGTTCGACTATGTAGGAGGAGACTCCCAATCAAGCACGAGACAAGAAATTAGAAATTTCTCGTGGCTGATTTTGGATATTTCTATTTTCATTATGTGATCATTCATGAGTAAATGTGATGTAAATTTAGAGACTTATAGTTTATGCATTGACAATTGACAATTTTATCATAATGTAATAAATTAGATATGCTTTATGATTGCACATATTTCTTAAATGTCCTAATATATATATATATATATATATATATATATATATATATATATATATTATTTATTTATATATTCGCGCTTCCCCGTTTCCAAAATTTGGGGAGGTCGCGTTTCGTATCGGTTCCCGTTTCGGAAACTTGTACCCGGTTTCCCGTTTCGTGCAACCTAGCTTCAGAGAAATAAGGAATTTGTTCAAAAGGAAGTTAACTAGATGGCAATATGAAGAAAAGAGATATGCATATATTTAGAAAAGCTCTTCATTAGAAAGTAGATTCATGTCTTCAGAAAATATTGTAGGAAGAGCTAGATGTAGAAATATACTTGGAAGCATGAGCATGGTATGTCTTGGTTAGATTGGAAAAGTCAGTACTCTTCCATATGGTTATTTGATATATAGAAGCATGATAGATGAGCAAGACACATGGTGATATTGATTAACATCCTATATGGTCTCCTGAAGAACGTAAGAAAGATAATAGTGACAACTTCAGAGGGAGCTGTAAAGATCTTGATGGATATGATATTGAAGCTTCCTGATTGATTTAAGAACACATTGATTGATGATTGGAAAGCATGAAGAAGAATTTTAGTGCAATGTGAAGATAGACCATGCAAAGGGATGTTGACCTCAGAAGGAGTAAGTAACAAGATTTGACATCTTGACAAGAGGCTATCATGATTTGGTAACTTGTTAATGATTTGTTTGAGATATTATTTGGCTACCTAGAAGAACATATTGCAGAAGTATAGACTGAAAAGATAACAGTTGAGATAATATGATGTATCTTCAGCTGTTTGGTTTAACTCAATTCAAAGTGCACATGGATTGAGTGGACAACATTGGTTATGGCTTAGAAGAATATATGGCAAAAATATATACCATAAAGGAAGAAAAGATAACAAGTCACGTGATAGTTTGTTGATCACGATGGATTTGATGTTGATCTATAAGGAAGTTCATTTTCCCATATGGACAGAGGGAGCTATAATTAAGCTCTACATTGATTGGTTTGACAAGACACTTTTGGTAACAAAGATACTATAACTGATGATTGATGGAAAGTGATACATAAGGTTAGAACCTTGTCACGATAATAGATTGAGAAAGAGTTTGTCTCCATAACATCCAGGAAGGTCGAAGCTCAGGTATCATATGATGATGTGAGAAAAGGAGCCCTTGAAGCTGCTACTAAGATCTTCACGGAAGAATAAGTAGTTGATGATTGAGACAAGATAAAGATTGTGCTAATGTCTCCCTCGTTGAGAGGGAGTAAGGATCTCCTCCTTGTTTGAGAGGGAGTGAGGATTACCTCCCTAGTTGAGAGGGAGTGATGAGGGACATTGTATTCTCCATGTGTCATGCACTAGGCCAGGACTAACAGTCATAAGTCTAGTGAAGGCACAGGTAGGGAGAATGGAGGATTGATAAGCATCTGGGACCGATACTCCTTGAGGATTTGGAATCCAAAATAGGTAGTAGTTTCATGGACTGATATTCTTTGAGGATATGACAAGGTATCCAAGATAAGAGTAGTCGAAGAGGACCGATATTCTTTGAGGATTGGGAATCCAAGATAAGAATAGTCCTATAAGGACATACTTGGTGAACATCTAGATGGGTTATATGCCTTGAAGAGGCTGTGGTGTTGGTGTCCATATGTATGCTTCCCAACATTGTCCTCTAATCTAGTGGAGAGTTAGAGCTTGTTAGTGAAGGCCTTGCTATATTGCAATTTGACAATGCTGGTCATGATGTTGATGCTTGAAGATGGCTTATCAATCCGACTCTTCTTATGAGAACATTTCTATTTGAGAGTATCGTTGTCCCGGTTGTGTAATTATGAATACCTCCCTAGTTAAGAGGGAGGGTTAAAAAATGTAACTAGGTTCAACCTTCATAATTATCATTATACTTATGTAACTATATGTTTCATGTAGAAAGCAAAAGAATTTTTATTTTTCAAGCATGGGTTTCATTCTCAAGTCAATTTATTATTTAGGTCAATCACGTTCTTCATGCTTCTAGGGTTTATTGAGTCAAAAGAATATTTGTCATGAGTCAATCTATTGTACTTGAGTCAAGACCCATTTGGACTTTTGAAAGAAAGTGGAAAAAGTTTTTTTTTATAGTCAAATTAGTCAATTTTGTCCCCACAAGACCAAGTCGGCTCGCTTGGATAGGTCGGCTTTGGAAGGGACCCATTCAGCCTCCTGGATGTGTATATATATGGCGTAGTTCGATCTCATTTGAAGACCATCAATAAGTTTGATTTCTATGACAAGCATAGAGAGAGAAAACCAACGAAGAAGTCAAGGAAAAGTGCAAATGTCAAAAGAGAGAGCAAGGGTTAAAGGAGGAAGAAATCTACCACACGTGCTAAGTTTTTCTGCCCTAGTTTTTGTCACGTGCAAAATTGCAGCGGCTGAAAGTTGTAGAACTATTGCAGGGGCCAGAAATCAAAAGTTTAACTAGATTTGGAAAGCTTTGACTATTGTTGACTTGAGTTGACTTCGACTTGTTGGAAGAGTTTGGAAGGAGGGCTGACTTAGGTCTTGTGGGAGGTCTTGGTCTTGGATTTCTCACCTTGATTAGATTCTATAAGAAGAAAAGAGTTGACTGGATTTTCCACCTTGTGGGGTTTTTCCCTGGCTTGGAGCCTATATCTTGTGTTCATTATCTTTTTTTGATCTTGATGGTTTATGGTTTTGGTAATTGTTTGATGAAGAGAACATAATAAAAGTAATAAGAATCTAACATACATTCACAAGCAATTATCAAGTAAGGGAAATCAACCCTTATTGGCTTCCCTAGTGATTTCTCAACATTTTGTAGCACTGCTAAGCCCTCTTAGAGATCATATCAACAATGTTCTTGCAAACCTTATTCATGATATCATAGAAGAAACAATTATCATTGAGTAACAATTACAAAGACATAGGGCTGCTAAAAGAATAAAATAAAATTAATCAGAGAAGAACATAAATTACTTATCTTTTAATTTAGAGTTGTCGATTCCCCTCTTGATCCTTGCTTGTTGAATTCCACCCGCAATCTCATCTTTATTCTTAACATCGATTAACTTTCTTTCTTGTAAGACTTGTAAGGGGTAGGGTTTGTTCATCCCCTAGATTTTCCACTGACATTTAGTATTTCAAGTCTTGTACTAGGGTTTTATCCTTCAAACCCTAGGGTTTACAATAGGTTGTCCTTTGCCTCCAATGTTATTGATGATCTCAACCCATGTCATGATCTTGGGCGTTTATCAATCTATTTGTAAGCAGAGCAACAATATAGTTATTGTTTTTCACTTTTGTGGGAAAATCCTTCTTCCTACTATATAGCTTTGTACTTTCTTGCCATAAGTAATTCTAATGGTAGTCTTCCTTTATATGAAAGGTTCATAATATAATTATAAAGAAAGTTCCAAAGCCATGCATAAAATTTTAAAAGAACATGAAACAAAAAATACTTATCTCTTGATTGAAAAATCCTTTGACTTCTTTTTGAGGTGGCTGGTTATCTTCATCCTTGACATCAGCTGCTAATGTATGCTGATTTTTGATCATCAATACCAAGTTATCCATATGCTATCAAAGAAATTCATCTCACCAGCTTCACTTGCATCAACATTCTAGGTATTACTTTAGGGTTTCCTAGGACTTTCTCATAAAAAACACATTTGCTATTCCATCAAACTTGTCTTGTGCAAGTTTATTTTGCTATAGTCATGAAATCAATTGTTGTCCCTTGAAAAGAATTTTTCATAGATCCATCACAAGACGATATCACACCATTGTTTGAAGAATATTAACTACCTCTGAATCATAATCAACTTTTCATATCCCACAAGCCAACATTATAAATCACCTCATTCTCATTAAAGATTTCACATGCTTTTGAGCCTTTCATCTGTCCTTATTGTTGATTTTTCTAGTGCAATAGATACAAGAACAAATTTATGAAATACTGATAATTACTTTTAATGATGTAGATCTTTTTTTAACAATTCTAGTTCATCATTAAGCAATTACACTCCAAAAATTCAACCGTAAAAGCATAAGGACAATAGATATCACAATGCACTAAGAGAACACAAGATTTACCTTGGGAAAACCCACTTGGGGGAAAAACCCAACAACCTTTTCCTTAGAGAAATTTTTTATTTCAACAATAGATAAGTCTAATGCAGCTAGTCAATTATGAGATCAATCTGACCAACAAGCTATGGTCAAACCTAGTCAAGAAAACCTTTAGTCAAGTTAAGTCAAAATTTTGCTTTGTAGCGTCGGCCCTCTCTAATCTCCCTAGGCCGAATTTTGGCTTCCCAGAATATGCCCAAAATTTCGGCTTTCTAGACTATGCTGCCCAGAAATTGCCTAGAATTTCGACTTGCCTAGAAATTGTTGCCGAGAAAGTCACACATGCGAGGTCAAGAGAGAGAGAGATAGATGCTAAAGATGATTTTGTCCTTCTTGTCCTTCTTCGTCCTACTTCTCCTTTGTTTGTGTGAGATCACATGGCACCTTGTGGAGGAGGCCGAACTCTCTTTATATAGTGTTCTGCCTCTGCGAATGGGTGTGTCTCTTCATTGGGGCATACTTCACTTGAGGGAGGGCCGATTTGACTAGTGTGGAGCCAAAAATTCAAAATTCAAATTTCAAAATTTTCTCTTTTACATTTGACATGAATAACATGTCCTATAATAATTCTTTCAAGGGCTAATCAATAAAAATGATATGAAGAACATGTCTTACAAATTCATTATACATTACAAGGGCTAAAATATAAATTACGAGGACCGACCATAGCTACAAAAATTCAGCTCCCTCTTAGCTAGGGAGGTATTTATAATGACTAGACAAATGTTTTTTTTGTGAACAAATTTCTCTAAGAAAAGGTTATAACAAATCATCACCATAATCAAGCCAACAAAAATGTGACACATGGTGAACTAGTATTATCAATCAATTACCATAATTTGGTCAAAAACTTTGACACGTGGTAAGTCAACAACATCAATTGGTTACCATCATTCAGGTCAGTACCTCAGACCAATGGTATATCCTCACCATAATTTAGGTTGGTACTTCAGACACATGGTACATCCTCACCATAATTCGGGTTAGTACTTTAGACCTATGGTATATCCTCACCATAATTCAGGTCAGTACTTTAGACCTATGGTATATCCTCACCATAATTCGGGTTAGTACTTCAGACACATGGTGCATCATTTAGCATCAACTAGTCGCCATAATTTGGGTCGGTACCTGACACACGACATCCAGACTAGTCTTGGTCTACCATTGTTCGGGTCAATATCTTTGACACGTGGCGAATCTCCAAGGGGCCACACTCTCACTAAATAATTCAGGGCTTGATGCTAAATGAACCTAATGCTTCAGGACCAGTCTTCCTCATTCATGTCAACATACTAGACACAGGGTGAATAACTGTCCTCTACCGGGCCATTCTCCCTAATTCGGGTCAATATAATTGACATAGGGAGAATGTCAGTCCACGATGCTATCTCATCAACACTCCCTCTCAATGAGAGAGGCATTCTCAACAAGTCCAAGCTTGTCCCTAAAGTATACGAGCTTCACTCTAGATAGAGGCTTTGTAAGAATATTAGCAATCTGCTCATCTGTAGAGACATACTTGAGCTTCATTGCTCCCTTCTGCACCATGTCATGGATGAAGTGGTACTTGATCTCAATGTGCTTCGACTTGTCATGGAAAATTGGATTCTCTATCAGCTTCACACAGTTATGATTATCACAATATATCACGGTTGGCTCTAGCACATTATCAAATAGTCTCGCAAGTGACTTTCGAAGCCATACTGCTTCACAACTTGCCAAATTGGTTGTAATCTATTTTGTCTCGACAATACTGAGTGCAACAGATGTCTGCTTCGTACTCATCCACGAAACCATAGCGTAGCCCAAATTGAAGCAACTTCCCTATATACTCTTTATGTCTTCAAAACTCCCTTCCTAATTCGCATCTGTGTAACCCTGCAACTGTATATCATTGTTTGAGACATATCTCAAACCATGATCAACTGTACCACACAAATATCTCAATACATTCTTTCCATCAATCCAATGATCATGTCTCGGTTCCACTTACAATTAGCTCAAAGTGTTCACCGCAAAGCAAATTTCCGACCTGGTATTAACCAAATACATCAACACGATCCAATCAACTTCCAGTACATGGATGGATCTACCAAATCTGACTCAGAGTCTCTCAACTTTCTCAGATTTGTCACCATTGGAGTTGTCATTGATTTACAGTCCCTCATTCCAACTTCTTAAGGATCTTGATAAGAAACTTTCCTTGACCAAGGAAGATTTCACCAGGATTTTGTCATACTTCTAGCCTCAAATAGTAGTGCATCAATCCAAGTTCCTTCATATTTAATTCATAAGACAACTCCCCCTTAGTTTGAATGATGAGATGCTCCACACCTGTCAGAAATAAGTCATCAACATACAATAGTAGAATCACAGGTTCATTCTTCTCAACTTTGATGTACATATTTGGATCAACATCACTTTTGGAGAAGCCAAGTCTTGTCAGGTAGCTATCAATTCGAGAATACCAGGCTCTAGGTGCTTGCTTAAGTCCATACAAGGTTTTCTTCAATCTGCAAATGTGAGACTCTCTTCCATGTGTTGAAAGTTGTAACTAGGTTCGACCTTCATAATTGTCATTGTCATTATGTATTTATATATTTTATGTAAAAGCAAAAAGAAAGAAAAATAAATTTTATTTTTTTTAAGCATGGGTTTTATGCTCAAGCCAAATTATTATTTTAGATAAGCATGTTCTTCTTGCTTCTAGGATTTACTGAGTCAAAGAGTCAAAGTCCTATTTGGACCTATTGTAAAGAAAAAGGAAAAAGAATTTTTCAAATTGTAATTTGGGTCAAAACTGGCTCTAGATGCCAAGTCGGCCCTACCCCAGAAGGCATGTCTATTTGAACCCCCTTTGGATAGTATAAATAGAAGAAGAGTTGAGCTCATTTGGACATACAATTTCATATAAAAAGTTCTGAAATATCGCAGAAGTTAGGGCCAAATTCTGAAGTTGACAAATGAAGAAGGGTTTCTCTCAAGCTCAAATTTATGAAAGTTCTGCCTTGATACATCTTTTGCTGAAGTTTCATTTCTGACGCTGTACATATTGCTGGTCTCTCGCTGTTGATAGATTTGCTGTGAAGAAGGAGGGTTTGACTTAGCATCTAGAAGGTTGAAGTCTTTATGATCATGGGTCTTGGACAGCTCACTTTGATTTGATTCTATAAGAAGATATTTTTCTAGGTTTTCCCCTTGGAGGGGTTTTGCCTTGGCTGGAGCCTATATCTTATGAACATTATTCTCTTGTGATCTTCATGTTTATATTTTGATAATTGTTTGATGAAGAAAATAAAGATTAATAAGAAGCCAACAAATTTCCCAAGCAGTTATCAAATAAAGAGAAATCTAATCTAATTCATCAATCCCCCAATTACTCAACATGGTATCAGAGCTAAGGTTTGAAGATCACGTCCTGTTGGCATTATTGAGCCAGTCTTATCTCCCTTTGAAGAAAATCTTCGTCACATCTAAGATCTCGAAGTTTGAAAAAGAGGTATATACTCTCTGCTTGGATTTTGAGTTCAAGAAAAGGTATGATCAGGCTCGTATTAACCTATGTATCGACGATAAACGTCTTGTAAGAATGAAGATCTATAGCATGCTTTTGTGGAGGATACAACCTCTGAAACTATCCAAAGTTTTCTCAATATTATGTCATACAAAAGCACTGTGATGACCCTAGACAAATACGAACCTGTGATAGAACTCATATTCAATGGAGATTCGATAGTTAATTAAAATGTAAAAATTGAATTGTATAAGAAGGATCCGACTCTTCTGCAAGATATCCAAAGCCTTTAGTTTACAATATGATCTATATGAAGAATACTCCATGATATCTTCTTAGCTAACAAAGCGTAATCTCTGAGGAAAACATGGCACGATGAGGCTCAATGACTCGTCATCTCTATGAAGTTCAAACATCACAATTTTGGAACTCGCTTCAAGCAAGTAACGAAATTTCACACTCTTGTAGCTCCCAGCCTCAATGATCTGGACAAACTTTCTTGAACGAAGTTCTAATAGCTTCTATCTTTGTAAATTAAACAAAATGCTGGGCATACAAATGATATCTGTGACAAAATTCACTCTGTGGTTTCAATGACTTATGCACAATACTATTAAATCCCGCTATATATAATTTGTGGAGTGGCATTACTTGTGGTGGCTTCACTATACACACAATAGCTAATTCAGTGGTTCACAGTTTTGAGGTACTACATTTACAATGGTTCGAATTGATTAGCTCTATGGTTTGTAATAGTGGTTTGGTGGCTCATATGTATTGGCTCACTATTTCCGTGGATCATATTTCTAAAGATAGTGGCTCACACCATAATTCTAAAGCTCCTTTTTCTGGCTCGATGGCTCTATGATTGCACACTACCATGGCTTTGAGGCAATCTCTTATGTAGCTTGCTAATTCCATCTTTATGGTAGTAATATGCATTTGTAATCGCATTTAGATGTGGCCCGTTAATATGGTTCGTTACAATGGCACATTATAGTGACTCATTACAATCGATCACATCTGTGGTTATTACAAAGATCGCATGGTTCCTATGCATCCCACATACGTTATCATGGCTCACCTATATTTTGTGAACATCGCTCATATACAGTGGCAATAATTACTCTGTCTCGCACTGCGATTATTCAGTGGTAACGATTGTGAGAAATTGTGAAATTTGACAAGCAATCACGAAGTCTGCTTATCCATATAATGATGCTGAATTTTATCATGAAATCGACCTATCTGAGAGAGTTCATCAATACAATTGAAATTGCATGTAGATTGCATACATATTCCTGAGGGTTTGGCTCGTAAGGGTTGAAGTTCTCATTGTATCAATGACTTTGTGGCTTGCAATGATTTGAAGGCATATGATAGTAACTTGATTAACCTGAAGACATGGCATTGATTTATACAATAGTAGGGGATGACTAGAATCTGCATGAGCAGTGATCCTAGAGAATGATGATAACCATGTCCAATGATAGTTGCACAAGTGATATTCTACGACATACTAGTGACTGTGTTTGACAGTGACACCATAATCCACAATGATAGTAAAACTATAAGTCATGTGACAAAGGCATGACTATAACCTATATAATAATGACTTGAAGACAATGACATTAATACTTTTTGCATAATAGCAAAATATCAGACATAACAGTGATCTTAGAAAAGTCAGAAATTTATGATGATGATGATGATAGTGGTTAACGTCCACTGAGACCAAATTGGTCTATTGGACCTATAATTTTCTTAGTTTTTAATTGTCTGGCTCCTCGTCTTTCTTGGCGAGATTGATGCTGTAGCTTTCTTTTTTTTCTCTACGGTCTTCCAACTTCCTTTATCTTGCATCTCCTTCATCTCTTCTGGTTCTTGGGACATTGGTGTCTTAGCTTCGCGATCTATTGTGTTCGTCCTTTTGAAGATAGTCGGAGAAGAAGTTTGGTCTAGGAGATCTGCTTTGCTGTTAAATGAAGATTTATTTTGTGCGATATTCGAATCCTCATAACTGTTGATGCTTGAGGGGACGGGGCTTTCTCCATGCTTGCCTTGAGAGTTGTTTCTTTCTTGCCCGATTTCTTGTGATTCAGAGTTTTCTCTAGAGTATTATTCTTTGATGACAGTGTAGTGTTCTTTTTGTGCTCCTTCCCACCATGTAGATCTGTGGTGGTTTTTTCTAGCAGAATTTTTCTGGGAGGCTTTTGGGCAATTTTTGGCTAGATGGCCTGTCTCAAAGCATGATCGACATCTGAAGAGGACACTTTCATAATCGAGGTTCTGGTTCCACACATAGTCTTTACTTGTTAGGTTTATTTCAACTGGGAATCCAGCGTTGAAGTCCATTTCCACACAGATGCGTGCATAGGTGGTTCTGGCATATTCCTCTGTTTCTGGGCACCTGCAGTAAAATTTCCCAATTGCATTTCCAATTGCTTTTAGGGAGGAGAGATTCCAGAGATGCAAGGGTAGGCTTGGCAATCTCACCCAAACTGGTGCTGAGGTTATGACTGCTGTTGAGGGGTCGAATGATGGTTCCATGGCTTCATGAATAGGCCCGAGTTTTCCCAAAACCAAGGGCCGGAATCTAGAATACATTGTCTGCTTTCAGGATTTTCAAAATCTACTATAAAGAACTTAGAAATCCCTAGCACAGGGGTAGATATTAATTTCATCAGAAATGACAGGCTTCCATACCTTCGAGATCCAATTGTGGAGAGCTGTCAACCGCGACCAAAAACCATTGAACCGTCATATTAGGGCACTTTCAGAAAACTTCAAAGCCTCATCGAGTGAGGCCTGGACCACTTGGACAGTGGGAGCTAGGGCTTCACTGACGATATGGGCAGGAGCTTGCCCTCCAGAAGCGGACGGGACTGAGCCAGTAGCTATTTTCGCGAAGCTGGGAGCCATATTTGCTCGTAGAACCCAGTCGCAGAGAAATAAGGCAGAAGATTAGATCCAGATCTAGCCGCAGAAAATTAGATCTAAAACCCAGCCGCAGAGAATAAGGCAGAAGATTAGATCTAGATCTAGATCTAGCCGCAGAAGATTAGATCTAGAACCCAGCTGATAAATGACAACTCAAATATCAAGACGTGATCTCTGCAAAGGACAGGTAAATTCAAAGAGGTACGTATAATTTCTACCCTTTAGGTCATCATCATGAAAAAGGGTTTGCATAAATATTAGCAACAATGTCATGAAAGAATTTGATGATACGCTAGGTCTTGTAATCTAATGATATTGTTAGGGTTTTGCAACATGATAGTGATGCATGAATGACATGTCTTGATAACTATGAAAGATCTAGGGTTTGTATAGAATTTGCAATTTTTAGCAAGATTTTGAAGACCTTAAATTATCTAGAGTTTTGTAACTAACTCTCTTATGATTGTAAAACTTTACAAGTTTGTAAATGACAGGTCTTGGCATCTAGGGTTTGTAAACCCTAGCAAAATATGGAATGAAAGGATGAACCCTAGAAATATAAACCCTAATTGATTGTTTTTGCTGTAAAAGGAAAAGGAACCGAGTTCTTAAGAATGACAAGTATTATATCATGCTGACGTGAAGAAAAGGTTCGATAAAAAGGAGTCTAAGATTAAGAGGGAGTCAACCTTCCTACAGAGATAAGTATTTAACATCTTCTTGATTATTACTAATGCTATTGTCTTTATATTTTGTCTCCTTGTTCTTTCATAAATCTTCTAACCAAAGTTACAGGTCAAGGCAAGTTCTATCTAAAACTTGACTAAGCAAATGAAAGATTTGAAGGAACGTGGCATGAAGATTATGAAGAAAAGAAGACATGTGCTAGCACTATGAGGAAGCTCGGCTTGTTGAAGATGATAGATGAAACCATTTGGTAACAAAATTGCATGAAGATTGTAAAGATCCAAAAAGGTTGAAGTTTGATATGGTGCGATGTTGTTAAGAGCCAAGAAACCCTATCATAAAGATAAAATATGAAAGATCGAAGCTTAGGAACAATATGACAATGCAAGAAGAAGGAGCCTTGTAACTACTACTCAAAGATCTCTACGACAAAACATGCAGTTGATGAACGAAATAAACGAAGCTTATGGTTGAATTCTCCCTAATTAAGAGGGAGCAAGGATTACCTCCCTAATTAAGAGGGAGTGATGAGGGACTTTGCATTCTTCATGTGTCATGCACTAGACCAGGACTAATAGCCGCAAGTCTTAGTGAAGGCATTGGTAAGGAGAATGGAGGATTGGATAAGCATCTGTGACCGACACTCTTTGAGGATCCGACAGGGTACCCAAGATAAGAGTGGTCGAAGAGGATTGATATTCTTTGAGGATTGAAAATCCAAGATAAGAATAGTCCTAAGGACATACTTGGTGAACATCTAGATGGGGTATGTGCCTTGTGAGACAATGATGATGGTGTCTATAGTCATTGCCTCCCCAACATTGTTCTCCAATCTAGTGAAGAGATAGAGCCTGTTAGTCAAGGCCTTGCTATGTTGACAATGTTGGTCATGATGTTGAAGATGGCTTATCAATCCTACTCTTCTTATGAGAATATTTCAATTTGAGAATATCCTTGTACCTTGTGTAATTATGAATACCTCCCTAGTTAAGAGGGAGTGTTGAAAGTTGTAATTAGGTTTGGTCTTCATAATTGTCATTGTCATTATGTACTTATATATTTTATGCAAAAGCAAAAAGAAAGAAAAATAAATTTTATTTTTTTTAAGCATGGGTTTCATGCTCAAGTCAAATTATTATTTTAGATAAACATGTTCTTCACGCTTTTGGGATTTATTGAGTCAAAGAGTCAAAGTCCTATTTGGACCTATTGTAAAGAAAAACGAAAAAGAATTTTCAAATTGTAAATTGGGTCAAAACTGCCTCTAGATGCCAAGTTGGCCTTGCCCCAGAAGACATGTCTATTTGAATCCCCTCTAAATAGTATAAATAGAAGAAGAGTTGAGCTCATTTGGACATACAATTTATTACAAGAAGTTGTGAAATATCGCAGAAAGAAGTAGGGCCAAAGTCTAAAGTTGACAAGTGAAGAAGGGTTTCTCTCAAGTGCAAATTTATGGAAGTTCTGCCTTGATACATCTTTTGCTGAAGGTTCATTTATGATGCTCTACATATTGTTGGTCTCTTGCTGTTGATAGATTTTCTGTGAAGAAAGAGGGTTTGACTTGGCATCTAGAAGGTTGAAATCTTTATGGTCATGGGTCTTGGGCATCTCACTTTGATCTGATTCTATAAGAAGAGAATTTTCTGGGTTTTCCCCTTGGAGGGTTTTTGCCCTGGCTTGGAGCCTATATCTTGTGTTCATTATTCTCTTGTGATCTTCATGTTTATATTTTGATAATTGTTTGATGAAGAAACATAATAAAGATTATTAAGAAGCCAACAAAATTCACAAGCAGTTATCAAAGAAAGAGAAATCTATTCTAATTCATCACCCTCCCGATTTCTCAACACCATGGACCTCAAAACCTTGAGGTTGTCCTATGTACACTTCTTCCTCAATGACACGATTGAGAAAAGTAGTCTTTACATCCATCTATTATAAATTCCAACCCATAGAGGAAGTAATAGAAATAATAGATCTAATGGTAGTGGTAGTCTACATGGAAACTAGAGCAAAGGTCTCATCGTAGTCCTCTCCCTCTCTTTTTGGGAGAACCCTCTAGCCACCAATCTTGCCTTGTATTTGTCAATACGTCCATCCATTGCATGCTTGATCTTGTATACCGGTTTGGAGGTAACCACTAACTTTTCGGCACAATCTCCCATACATCATTCTTCATAATTGAATGGTATTCTTCCAACATCGTATCCTTCCAAACTTGCTAGCTAGTTGCTTCTTCATAGGTGGAAGGTTTAGAATCAATAAGATTGATTGTTAATGCTGCATAACCACAATATTTTTTCAGTCTTTTGCTTTCCTTGAAGATGCCACGTGGTGTTGCATGTCCCTCTGCTTCCTACAAAGTGGATTTAAGCCATGATGGCTTTTTTCTGATTTCATGAACAACAACTTGGTCCACTAGATCGCTAGGCCCTTCTGGCTCTTCTTGTTGATCTACGAGATGTTTTGAAGGACTTGATCCTTCTTCCTTGGGAGCTTCATACTCTTCATCCTCATCAAAGTCCATGGGAACTTCTTTAGATTTCCAATAGGCAACATTCTCATCAAAGGTCACGTCCCTGCTAACTTCAACCTGCTTTTGTCCTGAAATATCGATGTCATATGCCTTTGATGACTTACTATATCCAACGAATATTCATTTCTTTCTTGAAAGTTCTAACTTCTTTCTCTTATCTCTAGGTACATGAATATAAATTGGACAACCGAATATTCTCAAATGACCAACTTGTGGTTTCTTTCCGGTTAATGCTTCTTCAGGAGTTTTTTCTTCCAAGATCCGATGAGAACTTCTATTTTGAATATAGACGTCTGTCATAGATGCTTCACTCCATAGAAACATAGGCAAGTCTTGGTCATGCATCATTGTGTTAACAGGTTCTTCGATTGTCTCGCTCTTTTCTTTCAGCCACTCCATTTTGTTGTGGATTGTAAGGGACTATCAACTCCCTCTTAATCCCAACTTCTTTAGAAAAGGCAATGAGTTCCTTGGAAGTATATTTTCTGCCATTATTAGATCTCAGGATCTTGATTTTCTTTCCCTTCAAGTTTTCAAATTCCGCCTTGAATCCTTGAAACTTGTTGAAGACTTCGTCCTTTGTCTTCATGAAGTTGATCCATATTTTGCGAGAGAAATCATCAACAAAAGTTGCATATTACAAGGAGCCTCCAAGAGATTTCACTGGCATTGGACCACACACATCAATATGAACTAGATCCAAAATTTCCTTGGATCTACTTTCGCTGCTTGGAAATGGTTTCTTGACATTCTTTCTAAGTGTACATCCTTTACATACTTCTTCATGTTCTACCTGTAAATCTAGAACACCTGAAACCATCCGTTTTAAAGCAAGCAAAGCTCTATAGTGAAAGTGTGCATATCTTCTATGCCAAAGTTCACATGGATTGATGTCATTATGTACTAATGCTTGAACAGGTTGTTTTAAAAGTATATACAACCTTCCTTCATGAATTCCAATTACTCTAGCAGAATTTATGCTAGAACCTTTGGGCCATACAAGAACTTTGCCATCAACAAATGCTATTCTATCTCCCTTATCTTCCAAACATGAAATGCAAATCAAATTCTTTTTCAAACCTGGTACATATAGGATGTTGTGAAGATGAATGCTTTCATCTGAGTCCTGCTCAATAGAAGTCTTCTCAATGCCTTTTACTAGATAGTTGTTGTTGTCTCCAAGCCCTACCTTTTGAGATAATCTTCTTTCCATTAGACTTGTGAGGTTGTTCGTCATGTGTCTTTGGGCAACACTATCTACTAGCCACAAATCATCGCTATCTGCGATAAAACCTGCAAGAGCAAAGAAATAGAAGAAATCGTTGGTACCTGACTCTTCATTCTTAGGTTTCTTTAGAAGTTCATCAATGTCTTCTACGGTGGCATGTTTCTTTCCCTTTCTCTTTCTATCATTCGATCTTTCAAGACAATCATGTCTATAGTGACCATATTTGTGACATTGGTAGCATTGAACTTTTGACATATCTCTCTTTCCTTGAGGAGCAAATCTTCTTCCTTCATTTCTTCTTTGGAATCCAAACTTCTTTCTTCCTCCAACCTTCTTGAAACGGGGTGCATATATTTGAGAGTCACCTTCTTCAAATCTTTGAATCTTTTCTTTTGATATGAGCCTAGATTCTTCTTGAGTACATGCATATGGCTGATGCAAATGAATTCCATGATTCGGGTAAGACATTAAGTGTTGTAGTCACAAGTTCCCTTTCAGAAATGATTTCATCAATTACATGAAGTTGATCTCTTAGCTGAGATATCCTCATGAAATATGAGGCCACTATATCATTCCTTGTCATTTTAATATCACGAAGCTCATTCTTCAAACTCATTGCTTGACCAATGTTGTTGATAATATATAATCAAACTAGGGCATCATACATATTCTTTGAAAAGTCAAGATTTGCAACATATGGAATCAAATGATCCTTGACAGAGTCTACAATAATACTTCTAGTAGAGATATCATCTTTCTCATACTTTTCTTTCACATCATTATTTGCATCATTTGAAGGTTTAGCGACCTTACCGTTCACAATATCCAAGAGATCATTCTTTGCGACAATTAGGTCAATCCTTGTCTTCCAAGCCTGAAATTTGTAGCTCCTTCCAACTTGTCCTCAGACTTCATAGATGAATCCATAGTCACAGATGGTGGATGTAGGGTTTTTCTTCAAAGCTCTTTCCTTCACCAAGGCTCTTCAAGGGTGATCTCAATGTCCTATTTTTCACCAAAGCTCTAAAACCATGTTGATTTTTCAAGTGCAATAGATACAAGCACACATTTTTGAAATATTGATAATTACTTCTAATGATGTAGATCTTCTTTTAACAATTCCAATCTATCATTAAGCAATTACACTTCAGAAATTCAATGATAAAAGCACAAGGACAATAGAGATCACAATGCACAAAGAAAACATAAGATTTATCCTGGGAAAACGCAATTGGGAGAAAGACCCAACAAACTTTTCCTTAGAAAAATTTTCCAGTTCAACAAAAGATACATCTAATGCAACTAGTCAACTATGAGATCAAACTGAGCAAGCTATGGTGAAACCTAGTCAAGCAACCCTCTAGTCAAGTCAAGTCAAGTCAAACTCCTGCTCTACAACTTTGACCCTCCCTAATCTGCCTACGCTGAATTTCATCCACCTAGAATATGGCTAAAATTTCGGCCTACCCAGAATATGCTGCCTAGAAACTATTGAAAAATTTAACTAGGTTCGGTCTTCATAATTATCATTGTACTTGTATCAATATGTATTTCAAGTAAAAACAAAAAGAAGAAAAATAAATTTGTATTATTATTACTATTTTCTAGTCAAAGCATGTTCTTCATGCTTCTAGGGTTTATTGAGTCAAAAAGAAAAATATGTCATGTGTCAAAGTCCCATTGGAACTCTTTGTAAGAAAACGAAATTTTTTAGTGAGTCAAACAGAGTCATTTTGTCACCACAAGACCAAGTTGTGAAAAGCCCTTGAAATGCAACAACTGGAATTAATCCTCCTAATTGATTAACAATTTATTAATTTCTGATTAATATCGAATTAATTTCATTACAATTTCTTCACAAAATAAAACACTGCGGAAGATAAACTGGAAACTGAGAAAATACTATAGCACACACTTAAAAATGACAATTATTTTTGGACAAATGTCCTCGAAAAAGCCCAATGTGGGAAAACCGGTGCAACAACCGAGGGTTTTATTATAATGCATCAGTGAGAAATTTTGAGTATAACTGGATGCCCAAAACTGGCAATCCTCTACAGGAGAAAATGGCCACAAAAATTAGTAAGACAAATTTTATCTCACCCACCACTGATCCAACTCCAAAATCGGCAATCACTAGGCTCCATGAAACCCCTGCGCCAACCTCTGCATCACACCTGGCAGGCTCTTGTACGCTCTGTGTGGAAACTGCAACTGATCAAGCCATCTACCCAATTCAGCGTCTGAGAATGACTCATTGGCCCCTTCTGGAAATGCTTCCAGTCTCCAGCAACTGAATCGACCCTTTGAATGGCCAAATCAAACTTTGCCTCTAAAGCTTTTGCGCAGGCCCACTGAGGAAACTGGGCCCTCCTATAGCTGACTCTCCGAAACTGGAAAAATTCCTCCAAACTCACTGTCCCTACATCCCCTCTCTGGATGGAACTCTTTCGGCAGAATGCCGCTCTCTGGAAAATCGAATTGCCTAAAGGAACTCCCTCTGCAAGTGTGTTTCTCCATCTACCCATCGACCTCTTCTTATAATCTCCAGTGGGGACTCCAACGTCCAAGATTAAAACTTAATCAATGGCTAAGATCATCTCCAAGTTGATCCATGTGAGTTTCTAGAGAATTCCTCACCTTTCTCAATTAATTGCTATTAAGTAATTGATTTCCCTAAGTTAGACTTAGGCATTTTTTAATTATCGATCAAATAATTTAATTTAACCATTTCTAGGTGGAATTTCTAGAAATGATTTCCGGGTTTTGGAGAACTCCTGTGTTTTAGCCTTTCTGCAAAGTTTCATGACTAGAACACCATTTGATGCTACAAAAAATAACACTCCCTCTTAGCGAGGAAGGTGTTCTCTCCAACTAGCGCTGCACAACTGTCACAACATCCTGTCTTTGCAATATCCTCCAACCACGTTGTCGATGTATGACAACTGTAGCTTCCTGCCACTGTCCACCAACCACTGTGCTAACTCTGATTTATCTGCCACTGACTATAGTTGAACCAAACTGTTGCATTTGTGCTGCTGCTGACACAGCATTGTACATCCTGTACAACTGCCAACTCTGCATCTGCACAACTAATACTCCCTCTCAACTGTTGTTGTTGCTACAGCTAGAAGCATCCAAAATACTGAATCATTTGTCTCTGTGTTGTTGTCGCTCACTGTACACTGAGCCTCCTGCGCTGTTGTCAACATTGCTCTGCGCTCCTTAATATCTGACTGCCACTAGTATGCAACTGTCACTCTGGAACGGACTGCATCAACTGACACTGATCCTCCTGTTACTGAATACTGTGGCCCCCTGTAGCAAGGGTAATGATCCATGAGGAAACACCATCCGATGCTCGCCTCACTGGACCTTGCCCAAATCTCTGCGCAATGTTGGGACGAAAACTCCGTATCGCCCCACCTCACTCCTGGAGGTATAACTGCATAGATGGCAAAATCTTCCTCCAACCTAGAGGACAACTTGTCTATCTCTGCGGATGTTGTCGCATGATCCTGCTTCTTGTGCTTGCCCTTCTTACTTTGAGGACACTGAGTATTGTAGTGGCCAAACTCGCCACACTCTAAGCACTTGATCTTTTAGATAGATCCTTCTTTTTCTTCTTCTCCCCTTGCGAACCTTGTCCCCTAACTGGGACCCTTTGATGCAAGGGCCACATTATATTCCTCCTTCACACCTTTCAATCCCTTGTTGTTGCTACGACTGAGGGAGGTCATCACTAGTGATCGCCTCATCTCGTCTTGTTCCAGGTCTGACCACATCTTGTCCCATCTTGGTAATGTACCTCTGTAGAAATATGGTGATAGAATCGCAACGACTTAAGAAATTAAACTAAAATCAAGAGACACAATTCTACTCTACTGCTTTGTGGAAAGTAATTCATAATTTAGAACAACATGCGCAAACATGCATCATCAAATACACAGGTACACAAATGGTTCTAGGGGAAAGCAACTGCTAAAAACCCCTTAAGCCTGTTTGCATTAATCAAGTGAACTGAGAAACAATTACAATTGCGATCTCTTGCTCTCAGGTTAAACTTCAAGAGTAAACTTGTTCTCACTCTGCCTACATTCTCACTACCAGCACTCGCGCTGCCTACACTCGCTCCTATTTCCTTACACAATTCCTGAGGAAATAGGCCCCTATTTCGCCCCTATTTGCTTGCACAGTTCCCAAGGATTGATCACCTGACCAATGCAACACCTATACACTCAACTAGTTTACCACTGCTGGGTAACTGCCTTGGAAACTCCACGACAACTGGGCAACTCGTATTCTTTGCATGCATGGGCTAATTATTAGTTGATTTATTAGTTAACTAGATGATCTTTGAGTTGCACTGATGTCCCACTACTTAACTAACCACCAACTAGTTCTATTAATAGTTAGAACTAGTCTAACTGATTACAACTGAAATTAACTCAACCTGGGCTCCTAAAATTTAGGAATCATTACGTATTGTTAAAATTGGAAACTAGGGCCAAACTCCATGTGGGTCATCTTATTAATGGAAGCTGATATTTTTCTTAGATCCCTCTCATCGAGAGGTGTAGGATTGATCTAAATATCATCCGATTCCGATAAGTATTCATGGAGATATGAATTTATTTGTGTTATGGGACAAGTCGTCAAGGTCGGCCAACAACCAAATAAACTCCACTTGTGCTCAACGTTTTAGTATAAATAGAGGTGGCCGTCAAGTCATTTTTAACACACTTGGGATCTCTTCCTCTCTACTTGTCTTTGGGTTTTAGTAGGAGGAGAGATACTAATGGATAATGCTGCCCTAATCTAGAGGGCAGAAGCTGAAACTGTCGGGAACTACTGGAACTGCCAGGAATTACCAGAACTGCTTGGAATTGATGGAACTGACAGAACAACCGGAACTACTGGAACAACCAGAAACAGTTGGAATTGTCGGAACAGCTGGAAACAACCGGAATTGCCGAAAACTGACGGGAACAGCCGGAACTGTCGGGAATTGCCAGAACTGTCGGAACTGTTGGGACTGTCGGGAACTGCCGGAACTGCTGGGAACTGCCGGAACTGCCTGGAACGGCTGGAACTGCCGGGAACTACCGGGAATAACTGGAACTGCCGGAACTGCCAGAACTGCCGGGAACAGCCGAAACTGTCGAAGCATCTGTCCCCAAAGGAGAGCAGCATGCAAGGGACAACTAACTAACATTGGGACAGTTGTATGGTACTTAGCAGCAAATACACCAAGCATGCAATGTTACAACTAGCATGTAAGGGACAACTAGCATGCAACAACAAGTATGCTAAGGACAACAAGCAAGCAAGGTGCAACCAAAGCATAGGTTAGTACGGCAACATGGTGTAGCAATGGCACATAATGCAGTACAGTGATGGGTACAGTCATGATTAATGAAGCGTGATGAGATGCAACATAGTGATGATGGGTGCAGCATGGTGCAGCGTGGTGAGGTGCAACATGATGACGAAATGCAACACAACGATAGGTGGAGTCACCTTGGAGAATCAGTTGAAGTAGCATGTCTTCAACTGATCTCATGTATCATCTTCTTAGAGTTGATCTCTGCTCTTATCTAGATAAGTCAAAGTGTTGACTTCTGTTGTAAACGTACTATCTCTCTCTCTCTCTGCTGAACTATTGAAGAACATATAAGAAGAATTGATCAAGGGTTTCCCCACATTGGGGTTTGTCCCTGGCTAGCGCCACATCTTGTGTCCTCTTGTCTTGGCTTGTCTTCCGCGATTTATGTTTATGTTCTATCTGCAGTTTACTTTAATGCTGATGTGATTGCTAATCTGGAAAAGATATTGAGCTAACTGTGAAAATTGAAATAAATTGCTCTAAGCATAGAACATACCGAAAATTAACACGTACATTTGAAATTCATGCCCCTAACTCAAATTAACTGAGCTAGACTCCTATAAAATAGGAATCGACACATGCAAACTGAACTTCAACTCATTAACTTGAATTGAGTGTTCTTAACTGAGTGACAAGAGTCATGTCACGTCAATTAACTCCTCCAAGTTGTGTGCTGATGTGGAATTTCAAATTCCCTCAATTTGATTAAGGCAAAATCAAATTAAGACTTTCTTGCTGCATTTTTCAACACTCCCTCTCAGCAAGAAAGGGATTATCAACCACCCCTATCTTGCACTTGTGGAATGTACTGTATGCAACACCTCTCACTGTTTTTGATGTTATTGCAATATTTGCAACTGAGAAGCATCCAAAAATTGAATCAACTATGTCTGCAATTGTCTACCTGGAAAATTGTGCTGCTGCTGACTCTGTTACTGAGCCTCCTGCTTTACTGTCAACACTCCTTTGTACTCCTTAGTATCTGACAGACGCTGAACCTACTGCCACTGAACACTGTGGGACCCCATCACAAGGTAATGATCCATGAGGACTCGGAGAATGCCTCAATGGACCCTACCCAGATTTTTGCAACTCTTGGACTAAGGATCTATATAATTCCACCTCACTCCTAGAGGTATAGCTACATGTGCTCCTTCTGCCCACTTGGCTCGAACTCTCCCCCTACTAGAGGTCTCCGCTTTTAGTGTATGTCTCCACTTTGCCTCCTCTCTGCCTCTCCATTTGTGGCTGCTCCAAAAGTCAATCCTTAGGGTATCAAAATACAAGCCACTTGCTGTGACAAGTTTGCCACTTGTCCACAACACAGGGCAACTAGACAACCATTAACAGGCATCCAACACATAGTACAAAGCCTGAATACTTGTTCTAATGTGAACCTTGCTCCGATACCATGTAGAAACATGATGATAGAATTGCAACTGCTCAAGAAATTTGTTAATTTCGGTATGTTCTATGCTAGAGCAATTTATTTAAATTTTCATAGTTAGCAATCACATCAACATTACAATAAACTGCAGATAGAACATAAATATAAAATCGTAGAATACAAGCCAAGACAAGAGGACACAAGATATGGCGGGAGCCAGGGACAAACCCCACAATGTGTGGGGAAACCCTTTATCAATTCTTCTTTTATGTTCTTCAAAGTTCAACAGAGAAAGAGAGAGAGAGAGAGAGAGAGAGTACATTTACAATAGAAGTCAACCCTTTGACTCTTCTAGATCAAAGCATAGATCATCTCCTATAACGATGATGCATGAGATCAGTTGAAGACATTCTGCTTCAACTGATTCTCCAAAGTGACGGCTTCACCTATCCATTTCGTCCATTTGCTACATCTTACCATGGAGCACCATCTCATCTGTTTTCATCATCATGCAACCTCATCCATCATCATGCTGTCTCATAAATCAACACGCTGCCTCATACATTAGCATGCAATCTCATTGCCAATTATGCTGCCCCTTTACATTATCATGATCATGTTTATCTTCATAGTCCCATTACTAATCATACTCATATACATATATATTTATTGATCACCAATTATAAGTCATACCCTTACAGATCTGATTGGGAGAATGCCAAGATATATTATGAAATCATAGTGATCTTCTATACTATAATAGTTCTGCAGAGAACGTATCCCCTAACCATCGCTGACCATTATGTTGAGATTGCTACAGGAATACCACCTGGATCTACTTCATCAATGGTAAGGTGTTACATCATATAAGGTTTCCATGAACAGCGTTGAGAAGTCTCCATGACTGCGTATGGTCTTCCATAATTATATAGACAGCTCTTCCTCCAATCGAGATCCTTACAAGTGTGCCATGACTGTACCATACCTTGCGTATGAGTCTTTTATGAACTATGTATAAATATCTTCAATGAACAACGTATAGTGTATAGGGTTTACAGCGTATCAATGTACCATGAACAGCGTATAGGTTTCCTTTCCATATATAGCGATTCTTCTATCCCAATGGCTTCATACATCTCCATTGCGTGGATTCATAATAGCGATGGCTTATTGCCTGCGTATATATATATATATATATATAGATATCCTGCGTATATGTATATCCGACTGTCCTGCATATATGTATATATCTGACTGTCCTGCATATATATGGCTATTGCATTCATGATCAGCGTTCTGACTGCGGCCTTTTTATTTTACAGCGGCTACATTTATGTTGGACTGTGTATAAGTGCTCCAAGCTGTGCATATATATATACGCTGTGTGTAGACTGCATTTAGGCTGCTACAGGCAGCATATGAGGGCCTCCGTATAAGGCTTCTGGATAGTGTAATAATGCCTCCATATTAGACTTCTGGACAATGTATTTAGTGCATCACTTGACTGTGTAATGGAGCTTCTTTAGTTAGTGGATAGGAGCCTTTCCTTGTCTGCGGCTGAGGCACGTCTGAACTATGGCTAGGGCACAGTTGAACTGCGGCTAGATCATCACTCCACAATGTACAATAGCTAGGGCATCATCCAATGCCAACGTATTCTTCTTAGTGTCTCTCCTTCACCAATAACCCAAGACGTGGAGAGGAGAAGATCACTTGAAGAATATGTTATGTTAATGACTCCAAATCCTATCTTATTTATACTAAAAATGAGGATGATGAATAGACACGTCGGTTGGTCTTCTAGAGCCTACATAAGTGCTGGTCGGCTTGATAATAATTACATAAACAAAATAAATTCATATCTCCATAAATACTTATCGGAATTGGATGATCTTTGGATCAATCCTACACCTCTCGACGAGAGGGATCCAATAAAAATATCACCTGCCATAAATAAGCTGACCCACATGGAGTTTGGCCCTAGTTGCCAATTTAACACTCCCTCTCAACTAGGGGGAACTCCATCTGTTGATCCATATGTCCGACTGTACTATCTCTGCCATCAGTGCCCTGCACTGCTCTGCCCATCTTTGCACAGCTCTGCTAGCTCTGCTCTACTCTGCTCAGCTCTGTTGGCTTTGCTTTGCTCTACTCAACTCTGCTGGCTCTGCTAGCTCTGCTCTGCTCAGCTCTGTTGGCTCTGCTAGCTCTGCTCTGCTTTGCTTAGCTCTGTTGGCTCTGCTAGCTCTGCTCTGCTCAGCTCTGCTCAGCGCTGTTGGTTCTGCTAGCTCTACTCTGCTCAGCTCTGCTGAACTATGAAGAAGAAGAATTGATCGAGAATGTCTCATACCATTCTCCACTAACCCAAAGTCAGACTCAGAGTGCGTAACACTGGTCCCAGACCAGTCTCAACCGACCCAAAGTCAGCATCATAGTAGGTACCACTCCTACTACTGGTCCCAAACCAGTATCGCAGGCTCAGAGAGTGTACTACTGGTCCCAGACCAGTCTCAACCCACCCGAAGTCAGCGTCATAGCATGTACGACTCTCACTGGTCCCAGACCAGTCCTGCACTGACACGAAGTCAGTCTCGGAGTATGTACCACTGGTCCCAGACCAGTCTCAGCCGACCCGAAGTCAGCGTCATAGTATGTACAACTCCTACCACTGGTCCCAGACCAGTATCATTGATCCCAGATCAATGGAGTACATCCTAGCGTAGGGAGTACGGTAGATACAACGATGCGTCCATCGGTACTACTATGGTCCCTAACTTCATTTCCCTGCTCATTGATCAAATGAGAGGTACTTCCCATGAGTCCCAGACTGCATGGGTAGGATGCCTCAACAGGAGAACTTAATCAATCCTGTCCTCACAGGAGAACACATCAATCCTGCTACAATCGCCATGGAGAACACATCAATCCAGGCCACCATGGAGAACACATCAATCCAGGCATCACTGGAGAACACATCAATCCTACTACACAGGAGAGCAAATCATCCTGTTCCACAAGAGAGCGGATCATCTTGTCCCACAAGAGAGCAGTGCGCACCACCAGGGGAGGGTGAGTCACCTTGTGGTCGTATGTTGCTCCAGTAGAACTGCAAGCCCCCCAGAGCTCCCAGAGCTCAATGTATGCAACATGCAGAACCCTTTTACAAAGGTCTCTTGATGACTCCAAGTCATTCGGGAAAATCACAAATGATCTTTCCCCCGGGGCTTTAGCGACCTTTATATCATCTCAGTGCGATGGAGCCTCCTTGCTCATCGACTTTCCATATCCCAGATAAGGCAGTATCTGATGTTTGTTTGCTGGAGCAATTGTCGAATACAGGATTCCTCAATAATCGAATCACACCTGTGGTTGTCACAGAGAAAAACAACTAACATAAAAAATTCCGCAACCATGCAGCTTCATACGAGATCATACTCGTAGCCATGTATTCGGTCTAGGCGGTGCTTATAGTGACCGACTTCTGCTTCCTGCATCGAAGCAGAATCCAAAGAGAACCAACACTGAAAAGTTCTCTAGTGATCCTCCACACTGCCTGCCCACTCATCATTCGAATAATCATGTGGTTTCATATTTTCGGCAGTGTATCTCAATTCAGAAGATTCTTGGCACCAATGCAGTGAGGCTCAACCAAATATGAGCTCACCATGCTAACTGCAACACATGTCCGAACGGAGGTACTTCAAGAACATCAATGCGAATGAGTTTATGAATTTCAAAGGCATTCCCAAATCAGGTCCGACATCACTACCATATAACTTCTTGAAAGTTAAGATCCTCGAGGTAGTCACAGGCTTGCACCTTATCTTCCCACATTCAGAATCCAACTCCCTCTGTCTCCTATAAATGAGAGGGTCTGCACCTGTCAGACATAGGTGCCGGTACGAGAGGTTTAGCATCCACAACCTTCGAGTAATGGTTTTGGATCGGTTTCACTCCTAGTGAATCTCAGCTACATTAGACAGATATCAATCCTCTCATACTACGCCTGAGGTGATTTGCTTCAAGCCATAAAGGGCTTTCTTCCACCTGTATACATGAGATTCCTGATCATGAGTCTCAAACTCCTTGGGTTGTTCCAAGCCTATGGACCTGCTGTAAGAGGGGAATGGTCCCCTTATAATATTTTCCTTCGGTACATTTCAAACAAGTACCTTCATGCTTCTTTTTGAATTCAGGCATCCTAGTGACCATCTGACTCACAGACCTCCGGAGTTGAGTCAAAGGACATGGTCCCCAATGGACTTCCTGTAACTTGATACAACCCTGAACTCAAAAACATCTTTAAAAGATCTATTTTCAAACACGTACCTTTCCATCGATAAGTGCCACCCTGTAACCAGGTTCGATCAAGTATATAAAAGAGATTTTGGGGTTCCTTGATTTCGTGGAAGAGTCAACCATTTCCTTGATGACCTGCATTACCAGTCATTCTTTTGATCATTGAGGATGTCCCAGGGATGATTGTTATCTTCATCAAGAGATGTGTCTCTGCCACTCCTTCGCATAACGGCCGAACTTATTTCAACAAGGCATCCGCCTTTCCTTCCACCCTTAGATCCGAACTTTCCAATGAAGTGATCTTAAGATGGACCATCAGAATCTTCCGCTGCGCCATTCTGATAACATTCTCTGCTTTGACTTCACCCTAGGTGAATTATGAGGAACCCATTGATCCTTCTGTCTTGTCCCAACTGTCTTCAGTGATTACTCTTTCACTCTTGCTTGGGCATTGTCTTCACCTCAGCTCTGATACCATGTTAATTTCGGTATGTTCTATGCTAGAGCAATTTATTTAAATTTTCATAGTTAGCAATCACATCAACATTACAATAAACTGCAGATAGAACATAAATATAAAATCGCAGAATACAAGCCAAGACAAGAGGACACAAGATATGGCGCGAGCCAGGGACAAACCCCACAATGTGTGGGGAAACCCTTTATCAATTCTTCTTTTATGTTCTTCAAAGTTCAGCAGAGAAAGAGAGAGAGAGAGAGAGAGAGTACATTTACAATAGAAGTCAACCCTTTGACTCTTCTAGATCAAAGCATAGATCATCTCCTATAACGATGATGCATGAGATCAGTTGAAGACATTCTGCTTCAACTGATTCTCCAAAGTGACGGCTTCACCTATCCATTTCGTCCATTTGCTACATCTTACCGTGGAGCACCATCTCATCTGTTTTCATCATCATGCAACCTCATCCATCATCATGCTGTCTCATAAATCAACACGCTGCCTCATACATTAGCATGCAATCTCATTGCCAATTATGCTGCCCCTTTACATTATCATGATCATGTTTATCTTCATAGTCCCATTACTAATCATACTCATATACATATATATTTATTGATCACCAATTATAAGTCATACCCTTACAGATTTGATTGGGAGAATGCCAAGATATATTATGAAATCATAGTGATCTTCTATACTATAATAGTTCTGCAGAGAACGTATCCCCTAACCATCGCTGACCATTATGTTGAGATTGCTACAGGAATACCACCTGGATCTACTTCATCAATGGTAAGGTGTTACATCATATAAGGTTTCCATGAACAGCGTTGAGAAGTCTCCATGACTGCGTATGGTCTTCCATAATTATATAGACAACTCTTCCTCCAATCGAGATCCTTACAAGTGTGCCATGACTGTACCATACCTTGCGTATGAGTCTTTTATGAACTATGTATAAATATCTTCAATGAACAACGTATAGTGTATAGGGTTTACAGCGTATCAATGTACCATGAACAGTGTATAGGTTTCCTTTCCATATATAGCGATTCTTCTATCCCAATGGCTTCATACATCTCCATTGCGTGGATTCATAATAGCGATGGCTTATTGCCTACGTATATATATATATATATATATATATATATATATAGATATCCTGCGTATATGTATATCCGACTGTCCTGCATATATGTATATATCTGACTGTCCTGCATATATATGGCTATTGCATTCATGATCAGCGTTCTGACTGCGGCCTTTTTATTTTACAGCGGCTACATTTATGTTGGACTGTGTATAAGTGCTCCAAGCTGTGCATATATATATACGCTGTGTGTAGACTGCATTTAGGCTGCTACAGGCAGCATATGAGGGCCTCCGTATAAGGCTTCTGGATAGTGTAATAATGCCTCCATATTAGACTTCTGGACAATGTATTTAGTGCATCACTTGACTGTGTAATGGAGCTTCTTTAGTTAGTGGATAGGAGCCTTTCCTTGTCTGCGGCTGAGGCACGTCTGAACTATGGCTAGGGCACAGTTGAACTGCGGCTAGATCATCACTCCACAATGTACAATAGCTAGGGCATCATCCAATGCCAACGTATTCTTCTTAGTGTCTCTCCTTCACCAATAACCCAAGATGTGGAGAGGAGAAGATCACTTGAAGAATATGTTATGTTAATGACTCCAAATCCTATCTTATTTATACTAAAAATGAGGATGATGAATAGACACGTCGGTTGGTCTTCTAGAGCCTACATAAGTGCTGGTCGGCTTGATAATAATTACATAAACAAAATAAATTCATATCTCCATAAATACTTATCGGAATTGGATGATCTTTGGATCAATCCTACACCTCTCGACGAGAGGGATCCAATAAAAATATCACCTGCCATAAATAAGCTGACCCACATGGAGTTTGGCCCTAGTTGCCAATTTAACAAAATTAAACTAAAATCAAGATACACAATTCTACTCTACTGCGTTGTGGAAAGTAATTCATAATTTAGAACAACATGCACAAACATGCATCATCAAATACACAGGTACACAGATGTTTCTAGGGGAAAGCAATTGCTAAAAATCCCTTAAGCCTATTTGCATTAATCAAGTAAATTGAGAAACAATTACAATTGTGATCTCTTGCTCTGAGGACAAACTGTAAGAGTAAACTTGTTCTCACTATGCCTGCACTTGCTCCTATTTCCTTGCGCAATTCCTGAGGAAATAGGCCCCTATTTCCCCCCTATTTACTTGTGCAACTCCCAAGGATTGATCACTTGACCAATGCAACACCTGTACACTCAACTAGTTTACAACTGCTGGTTAACTGCCTTGGAAATTCCACCACAACTAGGCAATGCGTATTCTTTGCATGCATGAGCTAGTTATTAGTTGATTGATTAGTTAACTAGATAATCTCTGAGTTAGATTGATGTTCCACTACTTAACTAGCCACCAACTAGTTCTATTAACAGTTAGAACTAGTTTAATTGATTACAACTGAAATTAACTCAACCTAGGTTCCTAAAATTTAGGAATCACTACATACAACTGAACTTCATGCCCCTAACTCGAATTAATTGAGCTAGACTCCTATAAAATAGGAATCAACACATGCAAACTGAACGTCAACTCATTAACTCGAATTGAGTGTTCTTAACTGCGTGACAAGAGCCATGTCACCTCAGTTAACTCCTCCAAGTTGTCTGCTGATGTGGAATTTCAAATTTCCTCAATTTCATTAAGGCAAAATCAAATTGAGACTTTCTTGCTGCATTTTTCAACAATCTTGTCCCAAAATACCTTGGACGAAGATTTGCCAATCCTTCGAGACATTGTTTAGGGCCAAACGCACAAGATCTGTATCTTGAGGCACTTCTCCTTTGGCTGCAAGTTGATCTCGGATATCTTGAATTCTGGTGAGAAAGGGATCTGTGCCTTCACCCTCTTGCATCCCGATATTCCGCAACTTCTCCTTCGGAAACATCTTTCGCTACTCGGAAGGATTTTGTTATAACCCTACGAGAGCATCCCACATCTCTTTGGTAGTATTCTTGCCAGCTATTTGTGAAACTATATGATCTCGAACTCCATCAAGAATCATCCACTTCGCTTTGGTCATTTCCTTTCTGAAGTTGGCTAGTTGCTGCTGATCAGTAGGTTCTGCCACAACGTTGTTTGCATAAGCCTTCAAACCATGCTCATCAAGGAGAAAGGACATTCTGGCCTTCCAAATGACATAGTTGGAGGCACCGTCTAGTATGTCTTCATCTCTGAGCCCGACTGTGGTCATCTTTGCAAAAACTCGACCTAAAGCTGAAATCTTCCTCTTTCTCCTGCTCGGTTGCTAGCTCTACTATTCACACTCCATTTTGGAATGAGAAAATCTGCCTGCTGGTATTGCCGGTTGCAATTGGAAATTTGGATTTCTGAAGCTAGAAATCCTCTGAGAGAAATTCCCTTTGGTGTGCTCTTTTATCTTCCACCCAACATTGTTTATGCTTTAGCAAATTTGCTGCAAAATCCTTTTGTGCCCAGACAAGGAATCTGCTTAGTGAAAAATACTGATTTTCTTCATCGGAATTGCTCGCTGGCTTCACTACTGCTTGCTGGAATAACTACTGGGCTCTGCGAATTTCTCCCGCCACTTGCACTGGAAAAATCAAACTCTTTGCCCAACAGTTCGAACTGCCTGGCTAGCCTCTGCGCAAATCTTGAAATCGAGTTGCTAAACTCCCTCTGAATCTGGATGTTTTCGTCATTCCGATTTTGAGCTTCATGTCTGATGAAATTTGCTCTGATACCATGTGAAAAATCCTTGAAATGTAGCAACTAAAATTAATTCTCCTAACTAATTAACAATTTATTAATTTCTGATTAATATCGAATTAATTTTACTGCAATTTCTTCACAAAGTAAAATACCGTGGAAGACAAACTAGAAATTGAGAAAATATTGGCGCACACACATAAAATGACACAATTATTTTTGGACAAGTGCCCTTGGAAAAACCCAATGTGGGTAAACCGGTGCAACAATTGAGGGTTTTATTATTATGCAACAGTGTGAAATTCTGAGTACAACTGGATGCCCAAAACTGGCATTCCTCTATAGGAGAAACTGGCCACAAAAATTAGCAAGACAAATTTTGTCTCACTTGGCATTGCTCTAGCTCCAAAACTGGCAATTATTGGGCTCCATGAAATCCTTGCATCAACCTCTGCATCATACCTGCATCGGCTCTTGTACACTCTGCCTGGAAACTGCAACTGATCAAGCCGTTTGCCCAATTCAGCCTCTGAGAATGACTCGCTGGCCCCTTTCGGAAATGCTCCCCATCTCCAACAACTAAATTGACCCTCTGACTGGCCAAATCGAACTTTGCCTTTGAAGCTTTTGTGTAGCCCCACTGAGGAAACTGGGCCCTCTGCCTTTCTGTCTCTATGTCCCCTCTCTCGCTAGAACTCTTCTGGTAGAATGCTGCTCTCTGGAAAATCGAACTGCCTAAGGAAACTCACTCTCCAAGTGTGTTTCTCCATCTACCCATCGACCTCTTCTTATAATCTCCAGCTGGGACTGCAACGTCCAAGATTAAAACTTAATCAATGGCTGAGATCATCTCCAAGTTGATTCGTGTGAGTTTCTAGAGAATTACTCACCTTTCTCAATTAATTGCTATTAAGTAATCAATTTCCCTAAGTTAGACTTAGCCAATTTTTTAATTATCGATCAACTAATTTAATTTAGCCATCTCTAGGTGGAATTTCTAGAAACTATTTCTGGGTTTTGGAGAACTCCCGTGTTTTAGTCTCTCCACAAAGTTTCTAGACTATAACACCATCTGATGTTACAAAAACTAGCACTAGTCGACCTAGAAGAGGCACTTATTCGACCTCCTAAACAACTATATATAAAAGAGACTTCGACCTCATTTGCTCACTCACTCACACTCATCGATCTCTGTGCCAAGAAGAAGAAGAAAAGTAACAAAAGTCAAAGGAGAAAAGAAGAATTCAAAGGAGAAAAAAGGCTGAAATTTTCTTGTTTTTGTTCACACGTGCGAAGGTACCAGTTCAACTTTGCAAAGCTACAGGTCCCAAATTGCAAGTTTGAATTGTAGGTTCGAATTTTTGTGTTTGAACAGGTTTGTTGAAGTTTGACTAGCGTTGACTTTGACTTGGTTGAAGGAGTTTTGAAGGAGGGTTGACTTGGTCTATGTGGAGCTCTTGGTCTTGGTTTTTGGGTCTTGTATATCTCACTTTGATCTGATTTTATAAGAAGAGAAGTTGTTTGCATTTTCCTTCTTGTGGGGTTTTGCCTTGGCTTGGAACCTACAACTTGTGCTCTTTATCTTTTGTGATCTTCATGCACTTTAGATTTTGGTAATTGCTTGATGAAGAAGACATAATAAAAGTAATAAAAGCTAACAAACATTCATAAGTAATTATCAAGTAAGAGGAATCAATCCTAATCTACTAGCATATTGATTTCTCAACATGGTATCAGAGCTAAGGTGAAGGAAGGACAACTTGCGATCACATTTTGTTGGCATTCTTGTTTGAAGACATTCTTGAAGTAGCTATCTTCTCTCTCCCTCTCCAATGGCAAGATACATGAAGGAAGGTCTCAAGACTCTTAGGAGTCTCCTTGAATCTGTCAAAGGTTGCATCAACAAGTTCATCTCCAAGCTATCTACAAAAGGCTTGGATGGAAGTTTTTATTCTGCGCTTACAGGTTCATTTGATGATGATAATACATGGGTAATTGACAGTGGAGCTTCAAGGCACATGATAGGGGAACGTGGTCAACTCAAAACTTTATCAAAAGTAAACTCTTCTCACTTAGTGAAACTTGGAGACAAGAATAACCACTCAATTAAAGGGATTGGATATACCTCTTTGGAGCTAGAATACAATGGAAATATTCATCTCAACAATATCCTATATGCCCCAGGTTTGAAAAAAAACTTTCTTTCTATTTCTTACTTAGAAGATAAAGGTGATAGGGTGGCATTTGTTGATGGCAAAGTTATTGTTTGGGCTAAGGGATCTAGTATTGAAAATGCAAGGACTATTGGGATTCGTAAGGGGAGGTTGTATAGACTTCTAACTCCTCCTCAAGCTCTAGTACATATAGACATCAACCGTTGTGAATTATGCCATAGAAGGTATGGTCACCTCCATTACAAGATATTGCCTCATTGAATCAAATGGTTACTGGTATACCTCAATTGAAAGAAGAACATGGAGGTCGTAAGGGATGTGCCCTTGGAAAGAATGTGAAGAAACCTTTTACGAGCAGTGACACAAGTTCCAAGGAATTTTTGGATCTCATACACTCTGATGTTTGTGTTCCTATGGCAAAGAAGTCACTTGGTGGTCATCAATACTATGTAACATTTATTGATGATCACTTCACAAAGACTTGGATATATATCCTAAAGTATAAGGATGAAGTATTCGAGAAATTCCAAGATAGAAGTAGAAAATTTGACACAAAAGAAGATCAAAACCTAGGATTAGATAATCATGGAGAATATACTTCTAGAGAACTTGTGGCTTTTTGCAAAGAAGCAGGAATTAAGAGGGAGCTGATAGTTCCCTACAATCCTCAACATAATCGTGTGGCTGAAAGGAAGAACCAATCCATTGAAGGATGTGTTTAAGCCATGCTACATGATCAAGACCTTCCTAAGTTCTTATTGGGAGAAGGTTCTAGAACAACAATCTGTATAGAAAATCACAGTCTTCACAAAATTCTTAAAGATATGACCCCAAAAGAAGCATTCACAAGAGAAGCCAAAACTTGATCATCTCCGAATTTCTGGATGTCCCGTATACATTCACCTTCCTAAGGACAAAAGAAAAAAGTTGGACCCGATAGGTATAAAAAGTATCTTTGTTAGATATAGCACCTCATCAAAAGCATACCAAGTCAAAATTAAGGAAGAACATTGTATTGAAGTAAGAAAAGATGCCAGTTTTCGATGAAAGCATTGCATACAAGAAGTCCAAGAATATTCCCATTGATTCCGATGAAGAAAAAGGACCTATCTTTACAAATGAAGAAGTTTCAATGCAAGACAAAATTCTGGAACCTACAACTAATCATGAAGAAATTGAATGACCAAGTGAACCCCTACAACCAGTCATCATTCAAAAAACTCGAAAAGGCCAACTTGGTTAAGGTCAACTCTACAAGAAGCCGAAGGACATGCAACATGAAAAGGAACATTTAGAGAAAGCAAGGAGCCTAAGAGATATTTAGGTTATGCAACTTACATGACTAAACTTATTGAAACAGAACCTACCACTTATGAAAAGACAACCGAACATCAATAATGGAAGAATGCAATGTAAGAAGAATACCAATCTATAATGAAGAATGATGTTTGGAAATTGTTCCTCGACCGAAAGTCAAATTAGTTGTGACTTCAAAATGGGTGTACAAGATCAAGCATGTAGTTGATGGAAGTATTGACAAGTATAGGGCAAGGTTTGTGGCAAGATGATTCTCTCAACAAGAAGGAATCGATTATGAAGAAACTTTTGCTCCAAAAACAAGATATACAACCATTAGATCACTCTTTTCTATCACAGCTACTATGGTATGGAACATCCATCAAATGGACGTAAAAAAAACCTTTTTGAATGGGACGATTGATGAAGAAGTCTACATTGAGCAACCCCAGGGATTCGAAGTTCATGGTAAGGAAACACATGTTTGCAGGTTGAAGAAGACTCTATATGGCTTGAAGTAAGTCCCTAGAGCATGGTATGCCAGGATGGATGCATATCTACTAAGACTTGGTTTCTTCAAAATTTCTGCATATCCTAATCTATACATCAAGCTGGTAAAGAATTAATCGTGATCATAGTATATGTGGATGACCTACTAATAACAAGTGTGGAGTGTCATATTCAAGAATGCAAGAAGCAACTTGTAGTTGAATTTGATATGGACCTTGGACTAATGCATTACTACTTGGGACTAGACGTATGGCAGGAACCTGGTGAGATCTATGTTGGTCAAGGGAAATATGTGATCAAGATATTGCAAAAGTTTGGTACGATGGATAGTAAACCTATGACAACTCCGATGATCACTAATTTGAAGAAGTTAAGGAATTCAGATTCAAAACTTGTTGATCCTACATCCTACTGTTAGTTGATTGGTTCCTTAATGTTCCTTGTGAACACCTGACCATACATACGTTTTGTAGTAAACATTCATAGTCAATTCCAGATGGAGCCAAGGTATGATCATTGGATAGGAGCTAAACATATTTTGAGATATCTTCTTGGGACTATACATCTACATCACTGTCTGAGATATGTTGGTAATGAGATACAATTATTGGGCTACACAGATTCAGATTGGGTGGGTAGTGATGCAGATGGAAAGAGCACTACTCGTGGATGTTTTAGTTTGGGATCCTCTATGATTTCATGGATGAGCAGGAAACAAGATTTAGTTGCATTGAGTAGTGCTGAAGCCGAATAAATAACAACCAATGAAGTCGGTAGAGAAGCTGTTTTTCTTCGAAAGTTACTTGCAGATTTGTTTAAAGGGCCTTTGGATCCTACTATCATATGTTGTGACAACCAGAGCTACATAAAGTTGACAAAGGACTTAGTTTTTCATGCTAGGACAAAGCATATCAATAATAAGTACCACTATGTTCAGAGCTTGGTCGAGTTCGGGGTCGTGAAACTACAATACATCTCCATAGATGAATAAGTAGATAACATTTGATGAAATCTCTTCCGAACAGGAAGCTTGAGTATTTGAGAGACGAGCTTGGATATTTCCTCCCTGGTTGAGAGGGAGTGAGAAGGGGCACCTTATTCTCCATGTGTCATGCACTATGGCCATGACTAATAGTCGTAAGCCTAGTGAAGGCACTGGTAGGGAGAATGGAAGATTGGATAAGCATTTGGGACCGATACTCCTTGAGGAATGGTATCCAAGATATGAGTAGTCCTGAGGACCGATACTCTTTGAAGATTGGGAATCCAAGCTAAGAGTAGTCCTGAGCACCGATATTCTTTGAGGATGGGGTGATATCCAACGTAAGAACAATCCTTTAAGGACATACCTGGTGAACATCCGGATTGGGTATGTGCCTTGAGAGGCGGTGGTGGTGTCCAAATGTATGCCTCCCAACATTGTGCTCTAATCTAGTGGAAAGTTAGAGCTTGTTAGACAAGGTGTTGCTATTTTGTAATTGACAATGCTGGTCATGATGATGCTTGATGATTATCATCAATCCAAGCTTTTCTAATGAGAATATTTCAATTTGAGAGTATCCTTGTATCCTATTGTGTAATTACGAATATCTCCCTAGTTAAGAGGGAGTGTTGAAAAATGTAACTAGGTTTGGTCTTCAATGTTCATAATTATCATTGTACTTGTATCAATATGTATTTCATGTAAAAACAAAAAGAAGAAAAAAATTTCTATTATTATTATTATTTTCTAGTCAAAGCATATTCTTCATGCTTTTAGGGTTTATTGAGTCAAAAAGAGAAAATTGTCATGTGTCGAAGTTCCATTTGGACTGTTTGTAAGAAAAAGAAAAAAATATTTTGAGTCAAAAGAGTCATTTTGTCACCACAAGACCAAGTCAGCCCTGCTTGGACAAGTTGGCCTAGAAGAGGCACCTATTCGACCTCCTAGACAACCATAAATTGAAGAGACTTCGACGTCATTTCCTCACTCACTCACACTCATTGATCTCTGTGCCAAGAAGAAGAAGAAAAGCAGCGAAAGTCAAAGGAGAAGAGAAGTCAAAGGAAGGATGAAATTTTCTTGTTTCTGTTCACACGTGCGAAGGTAATGGGGCAACTTTGCAAAGTTGTAGGTCCGAATTGCAGTGTTTGACCGAATTTGTTGAGGTTTGACCAATCTTACTTTTTTTGACTTTGACTTGGTTGAATGTAAGATTCCTACTTAGAAAACCTTCCAATTTTTGTTAAATTTCTGAGTTGGCAGTTAAACTTCAGGGACAAATTTCTTCAATCAGTTTGTATCTTGCATTATTGTAGATGATTATTTCAGTTTCAACTCCCGTAATTAAACACAGTGAGCCATGTGTATCAGAATGAATTTCCAAGTGTTTTAATTGACATACTAAATGCCTCCACATACACACAAGTCTTAAAAATAATGTTGTGCCTCATATCTCAATTGTCAATACCCAGAAAAAAAAAACTACATAACACTGTCATTTGGGAAATGTTCCTCATAGACTGATCATTTCTTGTTCAAAATTTAAAGACATAAAGAACAAATAGGAGAGTTGGAACCTAACAATATATAGCAGCTGATTAAGAACACCCATGAGAGGAACACTCTCCAACTGATGCAGCACATGTACATAACCTTATGCTTACCGTACACATCTCAAGCACGCCAATTAAAAATAAGGAAACAACACTTATATTTATTTATATATCAGTCATATGAAGAGTAACATATTATCCCTTTTTGCTCCAGATACCCCAGACGTGGATGGTAAAGATCTCTGCGATGCCCAACATGCATAAGTCGAGTCTCTCCAAGCTCAAACATTTTCCACTACACTTAGAGACTGTTCTGGCAATATTCACGCTCAGGAAGTAACAAACATGCTTGGCATGTCCATTAACCAGCAATACGACCCAGTCCCAAGTGTGGTTAGATTCTGGCAATGTGTATATTCATCCCAACTTCCAGTACGTGACCCAGAAAATAAAGATTACGTGTAAATTGTAATAATCACCAGGAAACTTGTACAGTGTGAAGGTTTATCCTCCAGAAAATCGTACAGTATAACAAGGGAAATCGTGCTGCCTTTTTGTGTCTTCAAGTTAGTCACGTGAGGCTCTACGATTCTGTCTTGTGTGTAATATTTGGACTGGCTCCACATTAAAGTATGCAACACTTTTTTAGCAACTCGTGGGACCTAGGAAGCTATAGTATTGACTGTCCTGCACTCAAGCTTCTTTTGCTGATTTAAATTTGTACCTGGGCCTTCACTTTTTCATGAAAATCTTCAGCCTGTCATGAAAATAGAAAATATTATGTAAGGATGCAAAACCAACTGATAAAATTTTGAATACTTTATTATTTCTTGGAAATTTTGTCCTCCATTGAAGTTCAACGGTAAAATTTGGGTGATTTCACTCCCAAATCCTACACTAGGGAGTCTAGTTTCAACACCGAAGTCTGCTATGGCAGCTAGGGTTCCAAAACCCTAAGCTTCTCTAAACTCTTTCCAAGAGCTCTTTCTTCAAACTCACCAATGCACGAATGAGGAGAGTCTCCTCATTTTCCTTCTTTTATGAGTTTAGGGTTGCCTTTTCACCTTCCCTTTTTATTTTTTATTTTTATTAAATTCACTTTTATAAAGTCACTTTATGATATTTCACTTTATAAAGTTAAAGTGATTTCTAACTTGCCTTGGAAATATCACCCTTTCTCGTTTTTGAACTTTATAAAGTTTCCTTAGGCAATTTAAGTCCCCTCATTAAATATTTCTTTGCTTTAGCCTATGGGAACCACTTTAGGCTAGCGGACTCCATCATAAGCTTCCTATGGGGACGGGGACATTATAGTCCTCCCCGCCCAAGATTGCTTGTCCTCAAGCAATTTCAATTCGGGATGTTTGAGCACCTGTTCGCCTTCCTAGGTAGCATCTTCTATCAAAAAATCCCTCCATTTTATCAAGTGCTCCTTGATAGTTCTGCTCTGCAACTTCCTTTCTCTTGTATCTAGAATCTTCTCGGGAACTAAGACCAATTCTCCCTCCTCATCCAATGGTGGAAGCTCTGTGGAAACAACAACATGCTGTCCTAAGGCCTTTTTGAGGCACGAGACATGAAAGACGTTGTGAACCTTGCATCCCTTCGGAAGCTGAAGTTCATAGGCCACCTCTCCTACTCTTCTCAAGATCTTGAATGGCACGTAGAACCTAGGTTTCAACTTTTTCGCCCCTTTGGTTTTGAGTGAACACTGCCTGTGGGGCTAAAGACGGAGATACAACATATCTCCCACTTCAAAGCTACACTCCACCCTGTGTTTGTCTGCATACAGTTTTTGTTGGTTTTGAGCCATATGTAGATTGTCGTCAAGGACTTTTAAAATGTCTTGGCTCTTCTGGATCCAGTTTTTGGTCAGTGGTGCCTGAATGTCCCCAAACATCCTGTCTGCAAAAGTTGGGGCATCATAGCCATATAATGCTTCGAAGGGAGTCATACCAATGGACATGTGGAAAGTGGTATTGTAGCAATGTTCCCCCAGATGCAAGCACTTCACACATGTCTTTTGTTGGCCAGTCACATAATTCCTTAGATAGCCTTCCAACCACTTGTTAACTATCTTTGTTTTCCCATCAGTTTGTGGGTGATAGCTAGTGCTCGGAGTTAGCTAAGTCCCCACGAGTCTGAAAAGCACCTGCCAGAAGCCGCCCATGAGCTTGCTATCTCTGTCACTGACAATGTTTTTAACTTTTTCGACAAGCCGTGCAATCTGAAAACCTCCTTGAAAAATAGCTCGACTGCTTGTTAAGCTAAATATTTCGATGATATAGCAAAGAAACGGGCAGATTTTGTGAGCTGATCTACCACCACATATATGCAATTGCCTTGCACCAGTTGTAAGCTAGTGATAAAGTCCATGGAAACGCTCTCCCACTTCTGCTCCGGAATGGGGAGGCACTGTAACAAGCCTGCTAGATGGGTATTCTCTGTCTTGTTTTGTTGGCAAGTGTTGCACTCCCTCACAAATCTCAACACATCCAACTTGAGGCCTTTCTAGGTGAACCTCTCCCAGACCTTCCTATAGGTCTTTAGATATCATGGATGTCTTGCTAAGGGTGACTTGTGAGCTGCTTGCATGATTCTTTTTTTGAGTTTTGATTTTGGTACAAGATAGATAAGGTCTTTATAGTAGATAATGTCATTCATAACCTGATGTCTATCATCACAGATCAATTCGTCTAGAATCTCACGAGCGAATCTATTCTTTGAATACTTCACCAGCAACAACGACTTCCAATCTTTCATTATCTCTATGAGTGAGAATGTGGGTGTCATCCTCGATAGAGCATCAACCACTACGTTGTTCTTGCCCTTGATGTATTCTATCTCAAAGTCGTAGGCCTGCAACTTGCTTATCCACTTTTGCTGCTTCTCACTCAGTTCTTTCTGCCCCATGATGAATTTGAGGTTGTTGTGGTCTGTTTTTACCTTAAATCTGCATCCTACCAAATACTCCCTGAATTTGGCCAATGCATGCATTATGGCCAACATCTCCTTATCATATATCGAATAGTGCAACTCATTATCTCTAAGCTTGCGACTTTCGAATGCTATGGGGCACTGATTCTGCATAAGGACCGCCCCTATTCCAGTCTCGAAGCGTCGCATTCCAGCATGAATGGTTGGGTGAAATCAGGGAAAGCAAGCTCAAGATTCTTCATCCTTTCAAATTTTTCCTGTGCATTCTCCAACTAGCTGAAGGCTCCCTTTTTGGTGAGATTTGTATGAGGAGCTATTAATTGTGAAAACCCCTTAACTCATTTCTTGTCGTAAGTGCAAAATCCAAGGAAGCTCTTCAATTCTGTGACATTCTTTGGGGTGGGTCATTTAATGATAGCACAAATTTTCTCCTGATGCACCCATACCCCATCGTGACCAATAACATGCCCTAGATAGAGCATCTATGTCATGCCAAATTCACACTTCGACTCCTTTGCAAACAATTCCTTCTCCTCCAGAATCCCCAATACCTCATCCAAGTCCCTCAAGTGGTCTTCCCATGTCTTGTTGTAGATCAATATGTTATCGAAGAAGATCAACAAGTACTTTCGCAACTGCTTATTAAATACTTGATTCATAAAGGATTGGAAAGTCATGGGAGCATTGGTTAGCCCAAATGGTAGGACCAAAAACTTGTAGTGCCCATAGTGGCTCTTGAAAGCTGTCTTCGGGATGTCTTGCTTCCAAACCCAGATTTGATTGTAGCCAGAAGGAAGATCAATCTTCGAAAAATATTGGCCCCTTTCAACTCAACCATCAACTCATCAATCCTGGGAATAGGATACTGGTTCTTGATTGTTTTCTTATTGAGAGCCCGATAGTCTATACACCCCCGCAAGGTGTCGTCCTTCTTCTTCGCAATCACAACCAAAGTAGGGAGCGAACTAGAGCTTGGGCGAATATGGCCCAATCTCAATAGCTCCTTTATGGCCTTCTCTATTTCATATTTATAAAATTTGGGATGCCGATAAGGAGTGGTTATAACTGCCTACACACGCTCCTGAAGTTCTATGACATGTTCAAAACCTCTATCTGGTGGTTTACGTGGAGGAATGTTAGCAAAAACTTTATGATGTTTATGAAGTTATACTTGTATGTCCTTTGAGTGTTGCCGTGACTGCTCCTGTTGCCTGTTGTATGTAATAAGGCACTGCACTGTTAGAAAATCAGAAAGGTAGAAAGATTTTCCCTTGTTGATAATTACTTGTGATTTCTTTTAATTATTATTATCTTTCTTATGTTCTTTTATCTTAGTTCATCAAGCAATTACCAAAACCAAAATATGAGGATCAAGCACACCAGATGTAGGCGCACAGCCAGGGAAAAACCCCTATATAGGGGAAAAACCAGTCAAGAACTCTTCCTTCAATAATTCAAATGAGATAGACCAAGACCCTGTTGAGAAATCTAGGGCATGAATAGTTAAAAGATTTCTCTGCTTGATAATTGCTTGTGATGCACTTTTACTTAGTGTTAAAATTGGCAACTAGGGCCAAACTCCATGTGGGTCATCTTATTAATGGAAGCTGATATTTTTCTTGGATCTCTCTCATGGAGAGGTGTAGGATTGATCTAAAGATCATCCGATTTTAATAATTATTCATGGAAATATGAATTTATTTGTGTTATGGGACAATTCATCAAGGTCGGCCAGCAACCAAATAAACCCCACTTGTGCTCAACGTTTTAGTATAAATAGAGGTGGCCTTCAAGTCATTTCAACACACTTGGGATCTCTTCCTCTCTACTTGTCTTTGGGTTTGAGTAGGAGGAGAGATCCTAAGGGATAACGCTGTCCTAATCCAAAGGGCAGAAGCCGGAACTTCGGATGTTGAATGCCTTCTACCTTTGTTGCATATTTTATGATCTCTTCTTTTCTTTTCACACTTGATTCCCGGGAGCTTCCAATCAGAGTTCCTTACTTGTAGTCAGCATCCTTATGATTCATATGAGAACATATTATGCTGATTTCATCTAGTGTGACTTATGCTTTTGCTGCAATTTTTCGGAGGAGGAGATCTTTTCTTTTGATCATATTTCCCAAGATTGAAATAGTGATCCATATTATCTGCAATGACATGAATTTCATAATAACCTATGTAAGCATACATACCTCATCTTTCCTTTCGGTCATCTAGACTTCCTGTAGCAGCTTCATTTGAACGAAAGAAATTTAACCTTTAGACTTGCTTTCCTGTCATCATACCACCATCCCTTGAATCCCACGAGTTGGAATTCCTGATGAAACTCTTGCTTCCTTTATAAATCGGTGAATCCTTTGATAAGGATTGCATCAGAGAAACTTGAGAATCTTTCATATCCTCACCCGACAAATGTTTCTTTATTGACTATTGTATGATGATCCCAGTCGATGATGAACTCTACTTCTTTCTATAAGTATCACTTGAGGTTTCAATGAGGTTTCCAGAGCTCTAATTCTTTGTAAGCAGTAGAATTTATTCCAGAGATTCTTTCTGCGTCCCATGTCACGAGCTCTTACTTCTAATGCTTCTATCACGATGCTATCTTCTAATTTGATACATCCTATCTTATTTATATTGCTTCCTATCTATAAATTACAAGTGAAAAGTACCTTCTAGTGAAGAAGATCATCTCAGTCATAGTAGAGATCTTTTACTTCTTCATTCTTAAGCTTCTTTGACTCAGGCTCTTTCACTTCTTCAGTAATGTGGGCTTCTTCCCTATCCCTCTTGTCCTTACTACATTTGGGACAATCCCTTCTATAGTGCCCAAGTTCTTGACATCCATAACATCTTACTTTATCCATGTTCTTCCTTTTCTTTTGAGGACCGAACTTTCCAAATTTCCCTTTTCTTCTTGTCATAGTAGCATATGCTTGATTCTGCTCATTTGGTCCAACATCAACCTTTGCCTTCAGTTTGGTTTCTTCGATTTTACAGAGTGACCATAGATCTTGAAATGGAGTAGTCTCTTTCTTCCCATATAAACTTGAAGTGAAGTTACCCCATTCTTCTGGTATTGCATTCAGTACCACTGTGGTCCTCTCTCTATCAGACATGACTTCTCCTAGTTCTTGTAGTTGATCTCGAATTTTTGATATCCTCAAAAAGTATGAGGCTATTCCATCTTCCTTGGATATCTTCAGTTTGTAGTGCCCATAGTTGCACTTGAACGCTGTCTTCGGGATGTCTTGCTTCCGAACCTAGATTTGATTGTAGCCAGAACGAAGATCAATCTTCGAAAAATATTTGGCCCCTTTCAACTCAACCATCAACTCATCGATCCTGGGAATAGAATACTGGTTCTTGTTTGTTTTCTTATTGAGAGCTCGGTAGTCTATACACCCCCGCAAGGTGTCGTCCTTCTTCTTAGCAATCACAACCAAAGAAGGGAGCGAACTAGAGCTCGGGCGAATATGGCCCAATCTCAATAGCTCCTTTATGGCCTTCTCTATTTCATATCTATAAAATTTGGGATGCCGATAAGGAGTGGTTATAACTGCCTGCACACCCTCCTCAAGTTCTATGACATGTTCAAAGCCTCTATCTGGTGGTTTACCTGGAGGAATGTTAGCAAAAACTTTATGATGTTTATGAAGTAATACTTGTATGTCCTTTGAGTATTGCCGTGACTGCTCCTGCTGCCTGTTGTATGTAATAAGGCACTGCACTGTTAGAAAATCGGAAAGGTAGAAAGATTTTCCCTTGTTGATAATTACTTGTGATTTCTTTTAATTATTATTATCTTTCTTATGTTCTTCTTTTATCTTAGTTCATCAAGCAATTACCAAAACCAAAACACGAGGATCAAGCACACCAGATGTAGGCGCACAGCCAGGGAAAAACCCCTATATAGGGGAAAACTCGGTCAAGAACTCTTCCTTCAATAATTCAAATGAGATAGACCAAGACCCGGTTGAGAAATCTAGGGCATGAATAGTTAAAAGGTTTCTCTGCTTGATAATTGCTTGTGATGCACTTTTACTTAGTGTTAAAATTGGCAACTAGGGCCAAACTCCATGTGGGTCATCTTATTAATGGAAGCTGATATTTTTCTTGGATCCCTCTCATTGAGAGGTGTAGGATTGATCTAAAGATCATCCGATTCCGATAAGTATTCATGGAGATATGAATTTATTTGTGTTATGGGACAATTCATCAAGGTCGGCCAGCAACCAAATAAACCCCACTTGTGCTCAACGTTTTAGTATATTTAGAGGTGGTCTTCAAGTCATTTCAACACACTTGGGATCTCTTCCTTTCAACTTGTCTTTGGGTTTTAGTAGGAGGAGAGATCCTAAGGGATAACGTTGCCCTAATCCAGAGGGCAGAAGCTGGAATTGCCAGGAATAGTCGGAATTGCCGGAACTGCCGGGGAAAGCCAGAACTGCCAGGAAAAGCCAGAACTGTCGGAATTGCCGGGAAAAGCCGAAACTGCCGAGAATTGCCTGGAAAAGCCAGACTTGCCGGAACTGTCGGAACTGCCGGGAATAGTCAGAATTGCCGGGAAAGCTGACGCAGCGTCGGAATTGCAGGAACTGTCGGAACTGCCAGGAATAGCCGGAACTGCCAGGAACAACCAGAACTGTCGGAATAGCCGGGAAAGCTGACGCAGAGGGCAGAAGCCGGAACTGCCGGGAAAAGCCGGAACTGTAGGAACTGCCGGAATTGCCGAAACTGTCAAAACCGCCGGAACAGCCTGAGCATCTGTCTCTGAAGGAGAGCAGCATGCAAGGGACAACTAACTAACATTGGGACAGTTGTATGGTACTTAGCAACATATACACCAAGCATGCAATGTTACAGCTAGCATGCAAGGGACAACTAGCATACAACAACAAGCATGCAAAGGACAACAAGCATGCTAGGGACAATAAGCAAGCAAGATGCAGTCAGCACATAGGTCAGTATGGCAACATGGTGTAGTAATGGCACATAATGTAGTACAGTGATGGGTACAGTCATGATTAATGAAGCATGATGAGATGCAGCATAGTGATGATGGGTGCAACATGGTGCAGCACGGTGAGGTGCAACATGATGATGAAATGCAGCACAACGATAGGTGAAGGAGTCACCTTGGAGAATCAGTTGAAGCAGCGTGTCGTCAACTAATCTCATGTATCATCTTAGAGATGATCTATGCTCTTATCTAGATAAGTCAAAGTGTTGACTTCCGTTGTAAACATACTATCACTCTCTCTCTCTGCTGAACTATTGAAGAACATATAAGAAGAATCGATCAAGGGTTTCCCCACATTGGGGTTTGTCTCTGGCTAGCGCCACAACTTGTGTCCTCTTGTCTTGGCTTGTCTTCTGCGATTTATGTTTATGTTCTATCTGGAGTTTATTTGAATGCTGATGTGATTGTCAATCTAGAAAAGATATTGAGCTAACTGTGAAAATTGAAATAAATTGCTCTAAGCATAGAACATACCTAAAACTAACACTTATCTTATAGTCTTTTCTTCGTTATGTTATTATTGTGTTCTTTTCATCAAGACAATTATCAATATGCACAATAAAAGACAAGTGACACAGTGTGTAGGCTTGTCAGCCAGGGCCAGAACCTCTCACCTCTTGAGAGGAAAACCCGATTAAAATTCTTCTTCTAGATCTTCAATTGATGAGTACCAAGACCATGACAGAGACCCTTGACTCTAGTATCCTCCCAAGAACATTGTCACTAACCTTGATGCTTTACCTCTTCCCTTTCTCGACTTTCTTCTTGATCTTGTACTGCTCTCCTCGGCTCCTTCTAGAGAAACTCGATCTCTATACTTCACATTGGCTTCCTCTAGAGAATCTCGGTCTCTAGATCTCTCTGGCTTCCTCTAGAGAATCTCGGTCTCTAGATCTCTCTGGCTTCCTCTAGAGAATCTCGGTCTCTAGATCTCTATCTCAGTTACCCAGATCAAGTATCCCAAAAGAATCCTTCCTTCGCTGTCCCAGAAGAAACCTTCGTCGCTGCCCTAGAAGAAACTCCTTCGCTGCTCTAGAAGAATCTCTTCTTCACACTTCTCTTCACATAATGTATATCTAGTTGCTTGTCGAATTGCTTGCCTTCAAGTGAGGCTGAGTTAGGCTATATATACACTTCTTCTCATGTCGTTGTAGGCCGACTTCTTCTAGCATGTTCTTCCATCGTTGTAGGCCGACTTGAAGAGGATAAGTGACAAGGTCTTGGAGGATACTTTACATAGACAAATTTGACCTTTATTCAAAGTGTAACATGACTTCATTACTTGACAATGACTCTATCATTTTATGACTAGGTGACAAATAATTCCTAATGACTCTCAATGGGATTCTTGACTCAAAAATAAAATCTCTTGCTCATGAAACCCATGAAGCAAGTAATACAATAAATTTATTTTTCTTCTTGACATCACATTACATAAATTACATGTCATTACGAAGACCGAACCTAGTTATATTTTTCAACACTCCCTCTTAATGAGGGAGGTATTCATAATGGTACTTGGACTTTCTCAATCTAAAGAATTTCTCATAAGAAGAATTCAGATTGGTAACTCATTTGTATAGCATCATATCAACCAACATTGTTACATAGCAAGGCCTTGACTAACAACTCCTTATCTCCACAAGATCTGAGCTCAATGCTGGCGAGACCAATGATTTATAGACACTCTCATCATTGTCTCTCTCGAAACATCTCCTACCGAGGTAATCAGGGTGTGTTCCATGAGGACTATTCTTATCTTGGACTCCCTAGCCCTCAAAGAATATCAGTCCTCCATGACTAGTCTTCTATTGGATGCCCTATCTCATCCTCAAAGAGCATCGGATGCCAAATGGTTACCCAATCCTCCATTTTGTCTTCCCAGGTGAACACCAGAATGACATGTCTATCTCTCCCTCTCAAATAGGGAGGACATATTCCAATAAAGGAATGCACTCATTCCTACCAAAAAAGAATGTACCTAAGCTCCCTCTTGGCTTAGAAATTTCCAAGTTTCTTCCATGTAAGAAACTTATTTTCAGGCTCCCTCCTAACTAGGGACCTACAACAACTCCTCACGTGGAACAACTGGCTGCTTGAAGAACTTGTCTCTTCTTCGATGTCATAAATTTCTTTTGTCATGGAGTCTTCATCTTTTGGGTCTCCTTCATAGGGCACAAACCATCCATCACTTTCATCCATGAGTTAGTCACGTCTTCATTTCATCAGAAAGTGATCCATCAGTTTTCCATTTGGCTTTGCTTCACGTCATACTACTTTCTTCATGCCATATTTTTCGGAAGGATCTTTACATCCTTCAATATGGTCATCTTGGAAGTCATCCACAAATCTTCCCTTTGGCAGTCCTACATAAGCCCATCTAGATATTAGTTCAAAAATAAGAAATGAACACTTAAATCAAAATTACCTTTGTGATGGTCTTTCATCATGACATCTTCCTGTAGGTATCAACATCCTCTATGTAGATTGACACATTTTCCAAAGATATCCATTGTCAAGGGTCTCTATCTTTTTCCGACTTTCATCAGAGTGTTCATATATTTCCGAGAGATATTCTAGTAAAATCTTCTTGGACTTCAAATGTTGAATGCCTTCTACCTTTGTTGCATATTTTACAATCTCTTCTTTTCTTTTCACACTTCATTCCCAGGAGCTTCCAATCAGAGTTCCTTAATTGTAGTCAGCATCCTTATGATTCATATGAGAATATATTATGTTGATTTCATCGAGTGCGACTTATGCTTTTGCTGCAATTTTTTGGAGGAGGAGATCTTTTTTTTTGATCATATTTCCCAAGATTGAAATAGTGATCCATATTATCTGCAATGACATGAATTTCATAATAGCTTATGTAAGCGTATATACCTCATCTTTCCTTTCGGTCATCTAGACTTCCTGTAGCAGCTTCATTTGAACGAAAGAAATTTAACCTTTAGACCTACTTTCCTGTCATCATACCATCATCCCTTGAATCCCACGAGTTGGAATTCCTGATGAAACTCTTGCTTCCTTTCTAAATTGGTGAATCCTTTGATAAGGATTCCATCAGAGAAACCTGAGGATCTTTCATACATTGTTTTAAAAGCTGGCCGGCTCAGAACCGACTCGGCCGAGTTGGTCCGAGCCGGTAAAAAAATTTGCAACTCGGCCTTTGTACCGGTTCGGCTGGCCGGGTTAAGACCGAGCCGACCGAGTCATGTAATGACTTGGACGGCTCTTTCTTAACCCGGTCGGCTCGGCCAAGTCTGTATCAACCCGGCTGGGTCACTTCCAGCGGCGAGTGAACCCCCAAAAACACAATTTTTTTGATTTTTTTGATTTTTTATTTTTATTTTTAATTTTCTTTGAGTGTGGGGGACTCCAAATGGTTTTATGAATTGGTTTGTTGGGCTTTGGGGTCCATTCCCCTCCCAAAGCCTATTTAATACTATTGATATGCTATTCATGGTAATGTTAAATTCTTAAAGTAAAAGGATGAAATTTCATCCTTTTATTTAAATTTTTAACATTACCATGAAATGACTCAGGATGTTTGAGAATGGTTCCGGCCTCATTGGATTTCATATGGAGAAAGTAGAATTTTAGATTTTATTCAAAATCCAGCAGACTTATCAGTTTTTCAGGATTTCAGGATTGGGGGATTGCAATGTTTCCATTGAATTTTGTCATGTATTAGGGTATGGAACTCGTATTTAATCAAGAGCACCAATCCGTCTATGTAACTTGATGTTAGTGACATTGGTTGTCGAACTCCTCCGGGATTTGCTCTCAAACCGGGAGCTTCTGAAAATGTCACTCCCGCTCCCCGCTTGCACTCCCGCTCCCAAGTAACATTGAGCCAGATGATGTTGGCAACTCTAACAGTAGCCAGTATCACTGGTCACAAACTTTTGTTGTAGAGGCCATTTCTAGCCTCCTTGGTTATGTGTTTTTGTTTTGATATCTATATCATCATCGTGTATGTATTGGATAGTGCACTGGGTGCCATTTTGATATAATGGATATATTCATGAGCCTACTTTGATCATATGTTGTCTTCTATCTATATTCTAATGCTTTGTGTTTGGAAACATGAATGAATGTGTTTTTATAAAAAATAAATATTTAATGTATTTTTTACAACGACCGAGTCATTGAAATCGAGCCGGCCGAGTCGATACCGAGTCAGAGTTTTAAAACATTGCTTTCATATCCTCACCCGACAAATGTTTCTTTATTGACTATTGTATGATGATCCCAGTCGATGATGACCTCTACTTATTTCTATAAGTATCACTTGAGGTTTCAATGAGGTTTCCAAGAGCTCTCATTCTTTGTAAGTAGTAGAATTTATTCCAGACATTCTTTCTGCTTCCCATGTCACGAGCTCTTACTTCTGATGCTTCTATCACGATGCTATCTTCTGGTCTGATGCATCCTATCTTATTTACATTGCTTCCTATCTATAAATTACAAGTGAAAAGTACCTTCTAGTGAAGAAGATCATCTCAGTCATAGTAGAGATCTTTTACTTCTTCATTCTTAAGCTTCTTTGACTCGGGCTCTTTCACTTCTTCAGTAACGTGGGCTTCTTCACTATCCCTCTTGTCCTTACTACATTTAGGACAATCCCTTCTATAGTGCCCAAGTTCTTGACATCCATAGCATCTTACTTTATCCATGTTCTTCCTTTTCTTTTGAGGACCGAACTTTCCAAATTTCCCTTTTCTTCTTTGTCATAGCAGCATATGCTTGATTCTGCTCATTTGGTCCAACATCAACCTTTGCCTTCAGTCTGGTTTCTTCGATTTTACAGAGTGACCATAGATCTTGAAATAGAGTAGTCTCTTTCTTCCCATATAAACTTGAAGTGAAGTTACCCCATTCTTCCGGTAGTGCATTCAGTACCACTGTGGTCATCTCTTTGTTAGACATGACTTCTCCTAGTTCTTGTAGTTGATCTCGAATTTTTGATATCCTCATAAAGTATGAGGCTATTCCATCTTCCTTGGATATCTTCAGTTTGTAGAGTTCTTGCCTTAATGAGATTACTTCTCCTACAGTACTTATGGAAAACAACTCTACCAATTTGTCATATATAGCTTTTGCAGTCTCCAACTTTGATACATATGGGATTAGAGAGTCTTTTATAGATTCTATAAGAATCCTCTGGGCTCTCACTTCTCCCTTCATGAATCTAGCATGTGCTTGAGTATCTTCTTTTGGAGGCTAGGTTATCGATCCCTTGATGTGATCCATGACCTCATTCTCAATAAGATTTAGGTCTGTCCTTTTCTTCCATGCAAGGAAATTTGCAACCCCAACCAATTTATTGCTTTCCTTGCAAAAAGACATTTTGATATTATCAGATATAGTCATAGACTTACTTGAGAAATTGATGCTTGCTTCCTCCTTAATATTGATGTTGATCAAGGATTTGCTTCTTGAGAGATTGATAAGAGAGAGATTGATTCACGATCCTCCTTCAATGATTTAGTCTTCCTTTCTTCTTGAAGATAGTTTCAAGATTCTTGCTGGTGTAGATTTCTTTGATCTAGGGTTTTGAAGATCTTGACCTTAGTTGCCCTTGAATCTGCTATGATCATTGCTTGATGTCTTCTTGATTGAATGCCCCTTCTTGACTTCAACACCTAAGCTCTGATACCATGTTGAGAAATCTAGGGTATGAATAGTTAAAAGATTTCTTTGCTTTATAATGTATTGTGATGTACTTTTACTTCTTAGCTTATAGTCTTTTCTTTTTTATGTTATTATTGTGTTATTTTCATCAAGACAATTATCAATATGCACAATAAAAGACAAGTGACACAGTATGTAGGCTTGTCAGCCAGGGCCAAAACCTCTCACCTCTTGAGAGGAAAACCCCATCAAAATTCTTCTTCTAGATCTTCAATTGATGAGTACCAAGACCATGACACAGACCCTTGACTCTAGTATCCTGCCAAGAACATTGTCACTAACCTTGATGCTCCGCCTCTTCCCTTTCTCAACTTTCTTCTTGATCTCGAACTGCTCTTCTCGGCTCCTTCTAGAGAAACTCGGTCACTATACTTCACACTGTCTTCCTCTAGAGAATCCCGGTCTCTAAATCTCTCTGGCTTCCTCTATAGAATCTCAGTCTCTAGATCTCTATCTCAATTACCTAGATCAAGTATCCCAGAAGAAACCTTCTTTGCTGCCCTAGAAGAAACTCCTTCACTGCCCCAGAAGAATCTCTTCTTTGCACTTCTTTTGTAGCCTCATTCTTCGCACTTCTCTTCACCGAATGTATGCCGAGTTGCTTGCTGAATTGCTTGCCTTCAAGTAAGGTTGAGTTAGGCTATATATACACTTCTTCTCATGTCCTTTAGGCCGACATGATCTCAAGAGTTAGGCTGACTTCTTCTAGCATGTTCTTCAATCGTTGTAGGCTCACTTGAAGAGGATAAGTGACAAGGTCTTGGAGGATACTTTACATAGACAAATTTGACCTTTATTCAAAGTGTAACATGACTTCATTACATGACAATGACTATCATTTTATTACTAGATGACAAATAATTCCTAAAGACTCTCAGTGGGACTCTTGACTCAAAAATAAAATCTCTTGCTCATGAAACACATGAAGCAATCAATACAATAAATTTAATTTTCTTCTTTACATCACATTACATAAAATCATGATTACATGTCATTATGAAGACCGAACCTAGTTATACTTTTCAACATACCCTAGACCAACAAACCTTCCTCCTCCACCAAGTCAGCGTTTCAATGAGATATTGCAACCTTCAATAGTCTCTTCTTGTCCAACAGCTACAACTTACCATCAACCCAGAATTTTCGACCCTAGCTTCACCAACAACTTCAAAATTTCGGTCTTCCTAGCAATTGCAGAATTTCGGCCCTTCGAACAGCTTCACAACTTCACACGTGTGGGAAAGAGAGAGAATTTCCACTTCTTATTCTTGTGAGAGACATCCTTCTCCTTTGTTATTCTTCTTCTTTTCTTCCTTGAAATTCACACTTTTTCAGGCCCTAGAAGTTGCAGATCGAACTTGTTGTGAGCGAGTGACAAATGAGGTCGAGTTGTTGCCTTTATATAGTGATTCTATTGCCCAGATTAGGCCGACTTGTCCAGTTTGAGGCCGACTTGGTGGAGGAGGCCTAATTGACCTATTTTACAATAAATTAAATTTCTTCTTTGACAAATAAATCCCAAGAAGGGTTCTTTACAATATGACATGGACAAGGACACTTGACATAAACTCTAGAAGCCTTCGATGGTGGCTTTGACCTAAAAAAAATTGACCCAATCATGAAACCCATGCTTTAATAAGTCGATTTTATTGAAGTCAATTTTATTTAATAATAAAATTTCTTTTTCTTTCTTTTGATAAATACATTTCATTATGACTTAAGTACAATTATGAAGACTGAGACTAGTTACATTCTTCAACATCCACTACCCACTCGATATCATCTCGTCTCAATACAACCTCCATGTGATTGGATGATACAAGCTTGGGCGGGTATTTATGCATGGCTCTTAAAACTACCCTCTTGCAATCTACTAGATCCTTGACCTCCTTTTCCATGTTCCACTGGTCTGTGGTGTACTTTCCAATGTAGTAAAGCCACTGACACCCCAACACCACATTAGCATTTGGCACATCCACCACGAAGAAGTCGTTTGTCATTGTATATTTCCCCATGGTGAGATGTAGCTTGGGAAAATACCTGTTGCAGTCATCTGATGTTTCCCTGTTATGATGATTGTAAAACCATCAAACTCTGTTGTATGAATTCCCCTCCGTTCCACCAACTCAGCATCTATGAAGTTGTGAGAAGCTCCACCATCAACCAGTATTGTCACCTTGTGCCCCACTATAACCCCTCTAACTCTGAAAGTGTGATATCTAGGGAATCTTGACATAGAGGCTAAAATAGGAGCTTTTCCCTCTGCGTGCGAGGACTCACCCCCAACAGTCTGGTGCATCTGCCCATGTACTTGTTCCTATACTGGTCCCTATACCTGCGCCTCATCCCCATCATCGTTGTCACTCTTCGAGTACACCTCAATGTAATGAGCTTTGCCTGTTTTGTCTTTGTCAGAACACTTGCCCGATGCCCATGGCTCCTGACAGGTGAAACAAATTTTTTTCTTCCTCAGGTTTTTCGGGTCTCCTCATCCATCTTTGGTTTCTCGGTCTATTCCCTTTGAGGGGGCTTGACGTCTTTACCTTTATGAGGGAAAGAAGGTTTAGGAGTGAATTTATTTTTGGAAGCGACATCTTGTAAATCCCTGGTTTTATTGATTGCTGCACGAAGTGTGGTGGGTCCAAAACTCTTGACCCATCCACGTAGAGCATCTGCTAACCCCTCTACAAATAGCATCACTAATCTGGCCTTTGAAATATTTGTGACCATGACCGCTAGTATCTGGAACTCTGCAATATAAGCCTTCGAACTACCTTTCTGCTTGAGCTGTGCCAAGTCTCTAAAATGAATCTCTCGATCCTTTATCAAAGCGCTCAATAAGCCTTTGAGTGAACTCTGTGTATGAGGTGATGTTGTTATGCCCCAACGTCACCAACACATGGTACCTATTGCCACTCAAACCAACAGGGGATCTAAAAGGGGTTCCTAAGAGGGCAACTGCTAGGTTAAGGGCAACGATGGAGGCTTAGCCCACTGTCACCACATCGAAGTCTCTCTGCTCTTTACGGACTTTCATCGATGGGAGGAGTCCTGGTAGTGTAGGGATCACTTGTAAAGTATATGTCAATGGATAGGTGGGAAGTGACCCTGGAAACCCTTTCCCAAGGAGGGAGTGAAGAATGGAACTTGCTTGCTCTCTAAGCAAGGGACTAGTCCTCTAGGGGTAAGGGGTGAGGATTGGAGGGTTGAAGGAGAAGGAATAGGCTTATAGATGAGGTTCTCAATCCCTATAATCCATGGGAAACTTGGATTTCCAAATGGTCTTCGACAAATAATCTTTATTGAGAAGTGAGACCACACTGGGCCAAGTGGACCCAGTCTAGGTACGCGGATGGAATGTAGCAACCAATAATGTTCCTATCCTGGACAAGGTGAAAGGAGAGGACCAAACAAGAATATTTACTTCAAAAGGTTGAATTGATCCTTTTGAGGTCTAGCCTTGGGGATGCCTAGGCAAAATTCAATCCTAGAGCCAGGGCTTGGGATTCCCGGAGATTCGACCATTAGAATTGTCTCAAATTTGGAGGAGAGGGAGGAGACCCACCAACGCAATATCTTGTAGTAGGTCGAAGTTTTTCCTTTGGTCAATTCCCGGGAATTTGATGCCCTAGGTGATCTAATGGGGCTAGACCTAAGGAAAAAGGGAAAAAAGGGTAAAAAGAGGGTTAGAATGATCACCCTTTTGGAGGGATCAATGCCTAATTCACTTGGGGATATGGAGTCAAGGATAATGATGAGTAAGAACTTGGTCTCTTGATCAAGGAGGTCCGGAAAGTCAGCTTCATCCAATGTTGGGAGAAAGAAAATAAAAGTGACCTTCAAACATTTATACTTCAAAGCAAATGGTGCAAGCTTATTGAGACAAATAATCTCTAGGACATTTCATTCATATAACATTGGCCCATACATTAAATTAGCTAAAACATGCTTAATTTCACATTTCAATTATGCAATAACTAGCCCTAATTTTAGCAGTATGCAGCAACAAGAATAACGTCAAAATTTACTTACAATGTTATATCCAACCAACATTTCGTTTGCAAGACAAAGCTCCAAGACAAGCAAAATAGCCCAAATCCATACGTCAAAATTCATCCATCTCCAAAAAATATCCTTCAAGGAAAAAATGTGAAGTTCTCTAAGATTAGAGAGATCCCAAGTGAAGTGCTGATCCAAATGAATGTATCTAACATCAATATATAGCCTCCTACGGAGTTCAAATTAGCCTATGGGCCTACATTAGCCCCTAATGATAAGATAATGTGTAAATAAAACTCCTATTGGTGACAAGCCCACCAAACTAGCTCACAAGTGTAAAAATAAACCTCACAAGGGGCCAAATAATATATGTACATGTTATGCGGCCCTCCAAGGCTCAATAATGTCCTGAAGTGCCATACTGAGGAATAGATTCCTCAGAATATGATGGACAAGGGGGTGGCCCCTTGTCCTTAAGTAGTAGACCCGTGGTGCTCCAAGTGGGTTTGAGGGCACATAAATGATCCCATGGGTCTCCATATGAATCAGAGATGCCTGGAGATCCTCTGCGAGGGTCCAAGTGGTGGAATGAATGATGCCATGACATCGTACAAGTCCTGGGACACCTGCCAAGAGTGTGGGGCTCCTGTGGGGGCCGGCTGAGCATAATATACCAAGCATATCACCATCATTCCAAAAGTGGATCGCTAGTAGTCTCTGAGCATCGATGAGGATCCGTGGAGTGTTGTCTACTGCTGTGGAGGCCAATGGCTCTCTATGCAAACCCTATATGTGCCAATGTAGACATCTAGGGGTTAGGTTGCCGTATAGGGAGACCAAACCCAAATGGAAACCACCTATAATCCTGCATAAAATCCAATGCATTCCCTAGGCTTCTAGTATAACTAGTTAGTAAAATAATCGGGTAAAAGAGTTTACAAATCATGGATAACAAAGCGGGCACTTCATAGTGGCATGCCCTTCCGTAGTGGGCTTTGGCATGTGCTAGTGTCTCCAAGCTCCAAAGGGGGTTAACCAAGTACCTTATTAGGTGGTTTCAACCCTTAAAGGGGATAGTATGTCCAAGACACATCCCTCTAATGGGGGTGGCAAGTGATAAATAAGTGGAATGGAATAGGGAATGTGAGGGGCAACCCTAGGCCACATATTGGGGCATAGGGGTAGTTGGATAAGGGGAAGCCCACACCTGGGTATGTAATGTGTAGGAGAGAGAAATCGTGGTACATGAGGTGCCCCGACCTTGATTTTTCCACCCTTATTTATATGCTTTTTGCCTTTTATGAATTTTCTTTCATTAATAGCTCGGGGCTCAAAGGACAAGAGCATGATGTGTAAGATATACAATGATTACCCCCTTTTAGGTAGGGCGGTTCATTGCCCTCTAGGGGTTGGGACAATCATGGGTTCCTGAATGATAAAGGAGGCTCATCTAGGGCCTATGGAACCAGGGTGATGACCATGGATTGGGTTAGAGCTCATGTATTAGCTTTTGCCCACGTGTTAATTATTTTGTCCCAACCATCTTTTGCATTTTGTGGTATAATTTCCTGTTAAATGTGGCCAATTATTATTTTTTCTTTTTCTTTTAGCTGCTTCAACCTCTGGGGCATCATTCTAGGCCTGACCCAAGGTGGGGGCAAGGGGATAGGGAGGCTGGCCCTATGTGGACCCAGAATGGAAATGTGGACCCAGGTGGGAGAAATGATGAATGGGGTATAGTGAGTGGAAAGGGAGTAATATATGCGGATAAAGGAGCAGGACCATGCACCCAAAGTTGGGGTTTCCCAAGTAGTACCACCCTAGAACCAAATGGTCAATAAAGGAGATCCCACAGGACTAAGATCTAAGGGTAGCATCCAAAAGAGATGAAGGGGACAAAAGCTCAAACTAAGCCCACCCTTTCCATCAAATCCCCCCATCAATCCATATCCAGAAGTATCCATGATAAGTAAACCCAATACTCAATTACCAAATGACAAGACATACCTTTAGATTCGGGAGGCCCACCTTCAAACATACGATCAATACAGGTGGGTGAGGGACCACATGGCTGGCTCAGGTGGTAGAGAAATGGCACAACGAGCTAGTAGGAGGCTGCAAGGAGCTGCTGGCTGCCGGCTGAGGTTCATCATGGAGAAAAAATTCTCTTGGGGATATCACCCACGAAGTGATGGGTAACAGTACCACCCCTCATGGGCCTCACCATCCAAGTGTAGTGTTGCTATCTTAATAGCCTCCTCCTTGGTCATTTGATGTAACTGAAAATAAGTATCCAATTTTTGAACCCATGAATGAGTTGAACACTTGGTTGACCATCAAAGTAGGGGATGGTAACCTTTCCCAAAGTTTTCTGTAGCTCTTGATTCTACTTTGAAATGGTTTGGGTCTACTTTTGAATTGAAGATGGCAGAAATCAGTGAAGCTCATGGCAGACTGAAACTCCCATCTCAATGCCTTGTACTCCTCCATGTACTCTGCATAGGGGATTCCATGACTAGACTGTTCAGGTATGTCCTTTGGTGTCTCATGTATAAAGTAAGGCATATTGGGTCTGGGTATTTTACTGGTAGTGCGTGACTGGTTCTGCACATGGTTACGGGCCTGACTGCCTTCAGCACTGTTGGGCCCTTCCCCATTCAGTGGCTCCTTCCCAGTGGAAGTCCTTGTATTTGACATACCTTTCATTAAGTCTACCATCTCCTTCTGGCCCCTAGCTAAGTCATTTATTGCTTTTGGTAAACTGTTAAAGGCTTGTTCTTCCCTATCAGCCATATCATGCTCTTCAATCTCAGGTGTTTCTTTTATCTCCTTCCCCTTTTCTGGTGTCTCTTCATTCTATGTATCAGGGATGTCTTCCTCTGTAATGGGGGTTGGTTCTCTATGTCGGTATCTTCTCCTGTAAGGTATCCCTGTATATAGATTTTTCTCTGTCATGAAATATCTAGTTGGCTGCTCTCAAACCAAACCCACAGGCTGAGGCTCTGATACTACTGTAAGGTTGCTACTTAGAAAACCTTCCAATTTTTGTTAAATTTATGAGTTGGCAGTTAAACTTCAGGGACGAATTTCTTCAATCAGTGTGTATCTTGCACTGCTGTAGATGATTATTTCGGAGTTTCAACTCCAGTAATTAAACACAGTGAGCCATGTGTATCAAAATGAGTTTTCAAGTGTTTTAATTGACATATTAAATGCCTCCACATACACACAGGTCCCAAAAATAATGTTGTGCCTCATATCTCAATAATACCCAGAAAAAAAAATTACATAACGCTGTCATTTGGGAAATGTTCCTCATAGACTGATCATTTCTCATTTAAAATTTAAAGACACAAAGAACAGATAGGAGAGTTGGAACCTGACAATATATAGCAGCCGATTAGGAACACCCATCAGAGGAACACTCTCCAACTGAGTCAACACATGTACATAACCTTATGCTTCCTGTACACATCTCAAGCACACCAACTAAAAATAAGGAGACAATACTTACATTTTTTTATATATCAGTCATATGAAGAGTAACACTTTTTCCCTTTTTGCTCCAGATATGGTAAAGATCTCTGCCATGCTAGGAACACACATCAGAGGAACATTCTCCAACTGAGTCAACACATGTACATAACCTTATGCTTCCTGTACACATCTCAAGCACACCAACTATAAATAAGGAGACAACACGTATATTTTTTTATATATCAGTCATATGAAGAGTAACACTTTATCCCTTTTTGCTCCAGATATGGTAAAGATCTCTGCCATGCCCATCATGCATAAGTCGAGTCTTTCCAAGCTCAAACGTTTTCCACTACATACAGAGACTGTTCTGGCAATGTTCATGCTCAGGAAGTAATCAAAATGCTTGGCACGTCCATTAACTAACAATACAACCCAGTCCCAAGTGTGGATAGATTCTGACAACATGTATATTCAACCCAGCTTCCAGTACGTGACTCAAAAAATAAAGATTACGCCCAATAATCACCAGGAAACTCGTACAACGTGAAGGTTTATGCTCCAGAAAATTGTACAATATAACAAGGGAAATCATGTTGCCTTTTTGTGTCTTCAAGTCAGTCATGTGAGGCTCTACACTTCTGTCTTGCGGGTAATATTTGGACTGGCCCCACATTAAAGTATGCAACCCCTTTTTTAACAACTTGTGGGCTCGAAGAAGCTATAGTATTGACTGTCCTGCATTCAAGCTCCTTTTGCTGATTTAAATTTGTACCTAGTCCTTCACTTTTTCATGAAAATCTTCAAACTGTCATGAAAATAGAAAAGACTATGTAAGGATGCAAAACCAACTGATAAAACTTTGAACCTCATTATTTCTCGGAATTTTGTCCTCCATTGAAGCTCAACGGTGAAATCTAGGTGAATCACTCCCAAATCCCAAACTAGGGTGTCTAATTTCAACATCGAAGTCTACTATGGCGGCTATTCCAATTCCAAATGTGAAAAATCTATCACTGCAGCGACTGATTTCTTTTACCTACTTATTTTCCAATAAGTTATTTACGAAAACCCTTCAGTAAATATTAAAATAAATTCTACTGCAGATATCACACCATAATACAGAAACAAATACATGCACAAGAATCAAACACATTAACACAGATATTTTTGGACAATTGTCCCCGGAGAACCCAATGTGGGAAAATTGGTCAGCTGAGGAGGATTTTATTATTAAACAACTTTTCTGAGTACACTGGGTGCCAAACTGGCTCACCCGACAGAGATAAATTCTCTGACACCTTTCCTAGGCTCAGCATTAGACCAACTAGCCTCTGCGTAGCTCCTAGACCTTCTGCGTCAGCACTCAGCCTCTCTGCGTCAGCGCTGGACCTCTCTGCGTCACCCACGCAGGCTCTCTAGTTACTACGCAGTCCTCCTACCTCTGCGTCTTCCTGAGTGGCTCTGCGTCTGCCTTTTTGATCTCTGTGCTGATCCTACGACACTGTCCCTGCCTCTCTGCTCTGTCCTCGCTACCTCTTATTGCACTCTAGACCTCTAGTTCGAATTTCTCAGCAAAACCTGCTCCAGAAATCGAACTGACTGGTCTCCCTAAGTGTATCTCCAACTAACCCTCAAGCATTTTCTTATACTTTTCCTGTTGATGAATCAACGACCGAGATTAAGTCCCTAATCAACGGCTAAGATTAAAGTAGACTTGATCTTCGTCTCTTAGAAGCTTCTCATCCTTATCTTTATTAATACCCATTAATATTTTTATTTTCCTAAGTTTAGATTTAGGAACTCATTAAAAATATTAATTATATTTAATAACTCTTCATTCAGATGGAATTTTTGAAAACGATTTCTGGGTCTTGGAGATATCATGTTCTTTAGCCTCTCCACCAATTTTCATGGCTAGAACACATCCGATGCTACCCCAAATCAACACCAAAACCGTAAGCTTCTTCTCTAAATTCTCTCCAAGTGCCCTTTCTCCAAACTCACCAATGCTCGAATGAGGAGTCTCCTCATTTTCCTTCTTTTATGAGTTTAGGGTTGCTTTTTCACCTTCCACTTTTTTTTTTATATTAAATTCACTTTTATAAAGCCACTTTATGATATTTCACTTTATAAAGTTAAAGTGATTAGAACACATCCGATGCTAACCCAAATCAACACCAAAACCGTAAGCTTCTTCTCTAAATTCTCTCCAAGAGCTCTTTCTCCAAACTCACCAAAGCATGAATGAGGAGAGCCTCCCCATTTTTCTTCTTTTATGAGTTTAGGGTTGCCTTTTCACCTTCCTCTTTTTTTATTAAATTCACTTTTATAAAGACACTTTATGATATTTCACTTTATAAAGTTAAAGTGACTTCTAACTTTCCTAGGAAATATCACCTTTTCTCCTTTTTGAACATTATAAAGTTTCCTTAGGCAATTTAAGTCCCCTGATTAAATATTTCCCCGCTTTAGCTTATGTGTAATATTCCTACTTAGGAAATAAAGTGATAAACAAAGCAAAAATTGATATAAACACACAAAATTCAGAAATATAAGTAGACACCCTGAAAATCTCCAAAAACACCATCCAACTGAGCCATTTTATTATGTATATGGAGCAATAGTACAATGGGGTATGAAAAGAGTGCACCTGGGCTTGCCACAATGGCAAGCTAGACAAGCCCTAGGTCGGAAAATACAATGCCCATATGTGGAAATGAGCTGCCCCAAATATGCCCTGCGCTGCCCTGGAGAAACTTCTTTGTCTGCTAGAAAGAAACTGCTGAAAGACCCCCCTGTGATGCTCAAAAAATTCTGCAAAATTAGCCTCGGGCTCCTCTCAACAAACCCACCAAACCTAGAAAGGGTTTGGTCTAGACTCTAGTTCTAACTTCTGAAATTGACCGCCAAATATCATGTCCTCCTCAACTGGCTGGAAAATATGACTTCCCTGGAAAATCCCTATAGCAGCTCCTCAATCACTCCAAAAAGCTAAGTTTCACTCCCCCATATGACTTCCTCAAATCCCCTACACAATCCAGCTCCACAAATACCTTCCTCAACTCCCCACGTGTGCCCAAATTTAGTCTCCTGCGCAGGCCCTGGAGAAGAGAAATTCGATCTGCCCCAAAGCAACAATCTTTGGCCCCAAAACTCCTCACAAGGCTTAGCCTTCCCTTGGAGCAGCTACACTTAATTTCTCCCAGCAAACACCCCCTGGAAAATAGCTGAAATGAGTGGCACGTGATCCTCTACTGCCTCCTCCTAGAGCATGAATTCGCTGAGAGAAATGGCTGAAAGATGCTTTGAGAATCTCCATAAGTCTCCCTCCAATGCAACAACAAATTTACCTCCCTAGGGTGGCACTCAAGGTCCACTGAAAGAAGGGTGACCTCTCCCCTTGGAAAGCTCTGTGCTAAGCAACACTTGTGACCTAGCCAGTGTTGCGGGGGAGCGCCTCCCCCCCCCCCCCCCGTCGATCCCGCTCTTAATCCACACTCAGGGCAGGAGCGACTCGGGAGCGGGTTGGGAGTGCGCTCCTGAAATCACTCCCTTAAAGAAAACGCTCCCTCCCTTTTCGGGAGCGTTTTGCCTTTTTTCCAAATTTTTTTTTGCAATGATGTTCCAAATGCAATTTTTTTCAAAGAAATAAATAAGTTTTTAGTGGGGCAACTTAATGATCAAGTCTATGGCCCTAGTATTGATATGCGATTCATGGTAATGTTAAATTCTTAAAGTAAAAGTGACATTCTCCTTAATCTTCATTTTCATCCTTTTACTTAAATTTTTAACATTATCATGAAATGACTCAGGATGTTTGAGAGTGGTTCCGACCTCATTGGATTTCATATGCAAAAAGTAGAATTTTAGATTTCATTCAAAATCTAGCAGACTTATCAGTTTTTCAGGATTTCAGGACTGCAATGTTTCCATTGAATTTTGTCATGTATTAGGGTATGGAACTCGTATTTAATCAAGAGCACCAATCCCTCTATGTACCTTGATGTTAGTGACATTGGTTGTCGAACTCATCTATGATGACCCTCCTAAAAAAGTACGCATCACTCAAACAAAATCTTGACTTGACATGCTATGCTTTTTCTATCTTATGTTAATGCTTAGAGGGTGATATTAATGACAAAGATCCCTATACAGATACAGAGGTAATGACAAAGATACCTCTGGATATTAATGCTTAGAGGGTGATATTAATGACAAAGATCCCTATACAGATACAGAGGTAATGACAAAGATACCTCTGGATATTAATGCTTAGAGGGTGATATTAATGATAAAGATCCTGATTTTCGAACAAGACTAAAAAATTGGACATTTCTTGTGGTGGCAAGAGGCCCAAGCATAAGCAATAGATAATAGATTTACTTTTCTTTTCTAGTTTCTAGTAGTTTTTGTAACTATTGACTCTTTCATATTTATTATGATATTTTTTTAAACAATATATGACAATTTAAGTTTGAAGTTGGCAATTATAACTCATTAGTAATGAATTATGAATATGATGCTTCATGAAAGTTGAAAGTTGTTTCATTTCATTTTATAACATTTCATTTCATGTTAGATATTATTTGTTGTAATGGTTACGCTTAGTTTACAAGTACAACTTTGGTGATCAATGATGATAAATGTTATATATTGAATTTTGAAAGCTTGAAACTTTAAGATTGATGAATCATGAGACTCAATATGTTGTATGTTACTATGTTACTAACTTGTGGACATGGTTGATGGAGATTATAACTTCTAGATGATTGTTGTTATATGGTTCAATCTATGTTTTTTTTATGTTTTTTATATCTAATTCATCATTCTATATGTTTTGGTTGACATATATGTATCAAAATATAAAAATATAAAAAATATATATATTATAAAAAACGCTCCGGGATTCGCTCCCAAACCTGGAGCTTCTAAAAATGTCGCTCCCGCTCCCAAGTAACACTGGACCCAGCTAAACAACTTGAGCAACAAGAGTATAGTTAAGTTAACAAAAGGCCCCAATAACTGCTATGCCCCTTCTATTTATAATTTTGACTTGCCTTCCTATGTGGGTCCCTCCATCCACCATTTCAACCTCTTTCCTTTGCAACTCTGACTTCCCTCTTCAAGGCATGCATATTACATGTGGCTGTGGCCCCCAGATTCCACTAACAAAATTATTTCGGCGCCCATCTCCTAAGTCTCATCCCCAAAATTGTGAAATTAACTTTAGGGAAATTATTCTAGGAAGGAACATTACACTATGGGAACCACTTTAGGCTAGCGAACTCCATCATAAGCTTCCTATGGGGAGGAGGACATTACATTGAAGGAGTTTTGAAGGATGGCTGACTTGGTCTATGTGGAGGTGTTGGTCTTGGATATCTCACTTTGGTTTGATTCTATAAGAAGAGAAGTTGTTTGGGTTTCCCCCCTTGTGGGGTTCCGCCCTAGCTTGGAGCCTACATCTTGTATTCTTTATCTTTTGTGATCTTCATGCACTTTATATTTTGGTAATTTCTTGATGAAGAAGACATAATAAAAGTAATAAAAGCCAACAAACATTCACAAGTAATTATCAAGTAAGAGGAATCAACCCGAATCTACAAGCATATTTATTTCTCAACAGAAACTGCCCATAATTTCGTTCTTCCTAGAAACTGCTGCCCAGAATGTCACAGGTGCGAGGTCAAGAGAGAGAGGTAAATGCTAAAGATGATTTTGTCCTTCTTCGTCCTACTTTTCCTTTGCTTGGATGCCCAAAACTTGTCTTGTTTGTGTGAGATCGAATGGTGCCTCGTGGAGGAGGTTGAACTCTCTTTAGATAGTGTTCTGCCTTTGCGAATGGGTGTGTCTCCTTGACTTGAGGGAGGGCTGACTTGACTAGTTTGGAGCCAAAATTTCAAAATTAAAATTTCAAAATTCTCTTTTACATTCGACACGAGGAACATGTCTTATAATAATTCTTTCAAGGGCTAATCAATAAAAATGACATGAAGATCATATTTGTTATGAATATAATTCATAACAAGTAAATAAATAAAATAAATGTAAATATTAAATAATCAAATATTGATTATGTTAAATAGTCATTAAGTTAAGTGAAAAGGCATGTCTAAAAGACATGACCAGTCACGAAAGGACACCTGCTTAGGAATATATGCCGGTTCTCATTGTAACATTCAATCATCACTTGTACGTTTTTTTATATAATAAATTATTATTACAAAATACCTCGTGTATTTTTACATTAAGTCAACAAGCTATCAATTTTGATGCTTTAGTGGTATCGGAGCCATGGCGCATAATATAATCATGCGAGTCTTTGAACGTAGTTCGCTGCACAATATGCCATTACGTTCCCGTCCTAAATCCATGGAGAATTTTATTAAAATTCAAGAAGCATTTCAGCGTTTAGAAAAATCATATGCAGAAGTTAAAGCATGTCAAAAGGAAAGCGATAACAAGGAAAATGATCTAGATGATGATTTCGATGAAGCTTATACAAATCAAGATGAGGATTTAGATAACGCTGATCTTGATGTGAATGAGGATGATCTAGATCAAGATAATGATTCTGATGTAGCTGATATAGATCAAGAAGATTATAATGTTGAAAATCCAGATGAAGTTGATCTTGATTGATCTTGATGTGGATGAGAATGATATAGATCAGGATGATGGTCCAGATGAAAATGATGTCGATGAAGATTATGTGGATCAAGATGATGATCCAGATGAAGATGATGTGGACGAGGACTATCTTGAGAAACAAGAAAGAGGTGAGGCCAAATTTCTGTGGGAATCTGAGATGATCAAAATAAAGGCAACTGAGTTAAAAGTTAAGGAGGTTAGGGTGAACACTCGTCTTCTATATCAACAAACAAAGTTTAGCCTTCTTCGAGAGGAGAGTGAAGGCTATGCAAAATTGGTGACTCTCTTATGTCAATGTGGTTCTGGTGGATTGACACATAGGACTGCATCTGCAATGATCAGCACAATTAAGTCATTAATTGGCCACTTTGATTTGGACCCAAACCATGTTTTTGACATTGTTTTGAAATGTTTTGAGCTGCAACCTGAAATGATGCTTTTCTTGAACTAATACCTATCCTCCCAAAGTCTCATGCTGCACATATTCTTGGATTTAAATTCCAGTACTACCAGCGTCAAGATGTAAATGAGCCTGTACCTGATGGACTGTACAGATTTAGAATGCATGGAAAGCGAGGTGGGCATTGGCTCGGTATCGGTGCATTTGTGTGGCAGGGAACGCCTCTGTGGATCCTGTGGTCGAATGTTTTCTTGAGGCATGTCGTATCAAGGCCGACAGGGGCCTGAAGAGCTTGAAACACCAAGGGCTTGAGTTAAATCTGGAGAATTTGGGGGCCAATTTTGACCAATTTACGCGGCAAGATCATTTTTCTCTATTTGAGGGTCACCAACGCAACCTGCAACCAAGAGTTGGGCTACGAGTTGGTTTGTTTTTGCGTGGGAAGTTCATCGACTGCTCTTGGATGTATTCAAAAACCATTCTGCTTTTGAATCTGCTTATAATATCATTGTACAATGTGTGCTCAATTTCTGCTTGACATATAGGCGGGTGGATGAATTTTATGACATTTGCAGTATAATTCTTTATCATCTAAAAATTCTTGTTAATACCTCACCGCACAGGCTAAGAATTCTTTCCTTGAAAGATGTCCAGACTACTCATAATTATCTAACGACCAGATTGGTGCAATTGCGTATTGCAGTGGAGCTCGAGCATGGCAGGAGGCTTTCCGCACAGTAGAGGACATTCATTTCCTGGCTCGAGCTACCCAACTTCCGTTGTCTTTAGGCATGATGCGTAATTACTATGCTCAGTTATCGAAGATCTTTAAGGCAGTGGATTGAGATTTCTATCATGCCATTTCTTTGTACCTAAGATTCCTCTTAGAAAAAAGAGTATGTCGAGTTTGGAGTTGGAGCTAAAGGCTTCGATTGTGTTATTAGCAGCTCTATTTGTGCCTCTTTATGCTGACAATAGGGAAATAAAGTATGAATATACAGTAAGAAAGGACTTGATTCTTATGGGGGCTACTAGGAAAATGTTATCACGTGAGGGCCTATTCTCTGCGTTGCTCTCACATGATATTCTGGCACATGTTCCACCACAAGTAAGGAAGTTGTTCCATCTGCTTGAAGAAGCTGATGCCATTGAGTGCTATCCTACGGATCCTGTTTGCTGTGACTTTCCACCAATCAACCAGTCCACACCATCCACTGTCCAACATCATCTGCACCCTGTATCACACCCGCATCGTCTCCTCGAATCATCCGCTGCTCAACGTGCTCACTTCCCTCAACCGTGCCGCATTCACACTTACTTTTTCTGCCATCCTTCAATCGCTACACAATCCGACCGAAGTTGCTGCCTGCTGCAAAAACCATTGACGTCATTGAGTGCTATCCTACGGATCCTGTTTGCTGTGACTTTCCACCAATCAACCAGTCCACACCATCCACTGCCCAACATCATCTGCACCCTGTATCACACCCGCATCGTCTCCTAGAATCATCCGTTGCTCAACGTGCCCACTTCCCTCAAACCATGCCGCGTTCACACTTACCTTTTCTGCCATCCTTCAATCGCTACACAATCCAACCGAAGTCGCTGCCTGCGTCAAAAACCATTGACGTCGTCATTGGTTCACTGCTACTGCTGCATAATCCGCCACTGTTGTTTTGTCCTTGCCCGAGACGTTGTGCTGCCCTCCCTGCTGCGACTCTGTCGGCACCCAACTGGCAGTAAAAAACCAGTTTCAAACCCTGCGTGCTCACCGTTTTCACGTGGTGAAACACAACTTTACCAAGAGTCGTAAAGTTTGACTAAAGTCAATTTTGCTAAACCATAACATAATAATTATTATATTTAAATATAATTATATTATATAGTTCAGAACTATATAATTAATTTAAAAAAAAGCGAAGTTTAAAATAATAATAATTGATTATAAAAAATATTAATTAATTAATCTAAATTATTAAAAAAAGTAGAGTTAACAAAAAAAATTTAGAGCTATTAAAAAAAATAAAAATCGATAACCCTGGATTCGAGACAGTGTTACCAAGCGAATTGTACAGACAGAGGTGCCAATGGCGTTGAGTTACATATGCCGAGATGACAAATGCAAAATGAAGGAAACTGCCGAAAATAAGCTTTGAGGACAAAGCTTCTGAAGGAAGGGGCTATGTTATGAATATAATTCATAACAAGTAAATAAATAAAATAAATGTAAATATTAAATAAACAAATATTGATTATGTTAAATAGTCATTAAGTTAAGTGAAAAGGCATGTCTAAAAGACATGCCCAGTCACGAAAGGGTACTTGCTTAGGTATATATGCAGGTCCTCATTGTAACATTCAATCACCACTTGTACATTTTTATATATAATAAATTATTACTATAAAATACCTTGTGTATTTTTACATTAAGTCAACAAGCTAGCAGTTTTGATGCTTCAATATCTTACAAACTCATTATACATTACAAGGGCTAAAATATAAATTATGAAGACCGACCTGTTGACCACTACGTGTCAACGACCCATAGTAGTACACCCCCTTTTTTCGCAAAAGGGATAGCGCCTGATCAATGTGTCCGTGCCATCCAACTATCATCCTCAGCCTAATCATCATGTTATGTTGTAAACCCTTTCTGCATGTGTAAATTGTAAATAATCTCAGCAGATCCGTGTCGTATATGTAATTGCCTAGGTAAACCTAATTTTTTGATGACGATCTGCATTCCGGGAGGTTTTTTGTCTCACCGATCCATTCTCGGATGGTTGACAAAGTTTTCCTTCAGCCTTACCCCAAAGTCGGAGTGGATTTTGTCACTGATATCTTAGGGGAGTCCTAGTGTTTTAGATAGAGTCTATGTAAAAGTGATTTGGGAATAATCCTAACTATTTGGTTAGGTTATTTTATTACAAATTGCTTGATCTGCTAGATTATATTTGTGTTGCAGAATTGGGTAATCTGTGAGAGTCAATTTCAGATGGATTTTCCCCTTTGTAATGTAAAAAATGTGAAAATTATGATGTAAAGTGTCCTGAGGGTTGGAAAAATAATTTATCCCTTCATAGGTTAATTAATTAAATTTTCTAGCCAAAATTAATTAAAATCCTAAGCCAGAAATTTAATTAATTATAGGTCCTAGGTAAATTTAAATTTTTCAAAGGCAAAATTCGTGGGTCCTTTAAAAATTAAATTTTAAAGAGGTCCAGGGACTAAGGTTAATTTATTATTTTGCTAAATTTTAAACCTTTGGTCCCTGGGGTTAAGTCAAAGTCAAAATTTTGAGGAAACTAATTCAAAAATTTAATTTTTTTAATTTATTAAAATGCATTTAATTGAAAAATTCGAAATTTCCTCGATAATTAAAATTTCGATGGATGAGATTAAAAGAAATTTTGAGCCTCATCAACGGTCGAGATCACTTTGACAAGGATCACTCAAAGTAGCCGTTGGAAAATTTATCTTTAAATAGGAGGTCAGTTGTCAGTTGAGATGATCTGATTTTTGGATCGTGTACTAAGCGAAAAGCTCTCTTGTAATCTTTTTATGAGCAATAAGAAAAGACTTTGGGGTTAATTTCTGCTGGTGTTACTCTTCGTGGAAATATTGTAAGATGTGTTATTTCCATGTACAATTTTTTTTTTAGCCATTGATGTAGCTTTCTGAAGAGTGATTTGAGTACATGTATCTTGCTCAGTCGCTGGGGTTTGAGTGATAATAAAAGTTTTGAATATAATAACAAGTAACTCTATTTATCTGAATTTTATTATCGTTTTTTTACTCTATGTTGATGGTTAAATTGAGTTTTGCAGGAAATCCTTGATTATTAGATCATCGGGCGTTCGGGGAAGTTCTCGGTTGAACTAGCGAACTCCCGATCCGTGTTTTTTGAAGAGCCCAACTTAATTTGATCCCGGGCTTATCATAAGATATTTTTTATGGGTGATGCATGAAGGGTTTTGAGCTCAACACCTCCTCTAAAATTCAAAAATTTTAATTTTTTTGTGTTAATCGATAGATCTAGCTGTTGAGAGCCTCAGATTATCAGATCTGGGAGTGGAGTTGGACTCACACTCTCCAGATCTAATAGATCTGCCATTCATGTATATAAATCTATAATTATTTTCAGATTTCTAACTTGGCTTTTCAGGGTTTTAGTTTTTTGGGTCATTGTATATATCGTTTGGATGTTTCTTGTTGTCCTGTAGCTGTAGATCTAAAGCTGAAAGCTGTGCAGAGTCCAGATCTAGGCCCTGAAGGGTAAGATCTGGATCTCTAAGGAGCCATCAACCTCATTTTGGCAGGGATCATATCCAGATTTCACAGTCAAAGGGTTTAAATTTATTTATTTTCAGATCTGGAAATTTTATAAGGGTTTCAAAGAAATCTGAAGCAAAAGGATTTAAAATTTTAATTAAGATTTCTGGAAAGTTTTTTTTGTTTTGTTTTGTTTTTTTTTTGGCGTTTTATTGGGCACCATTTGTTTTTCTGTTTGCTGCTTGGGGTTTCTATCTGCTGCTTGGGGTTTTCACTTTTTTTGTTGCAAGAAAATTTCGAATTTTTTTTTGAACAAACTGTTTGAAACTCTCAATATTCTCGATACCCATCAAATCCGCCCTTTCTCCTATCCCTCTCTCCTCCATTCCACTGCCATTGCCTTTCCTTTCACATTGCCTGAACTCTCCTTGCAGCAACCGCGTTCTCCAGCTCCCACGTCCATTTCGAAAGGCTTCCATCCCCTGCAAACGCATATAGCACCAAGCCGTACTCCTTGCTCCGCCTGGCTCCATCGCTGCTCTTTCCGTGTCCTTCAGCTTGCAGTTCTCTGCCCACATTCCATTCACTTCTGTGTCCTTGCCTTCACCTACAAAATACACATCGAACTACCATTTTATCTCCACACGTCGAGGCTCCTCGTCCTCCATTTTCGTTGCCTTTCACTCCAGCGTGCTCTTACGTGTGTGTTGCCTCTTGCTAGTCCTCCGCCCATTCTTCAAACCTCTTCTCTCATTGCTCCATTCTCTCTGTCCGCAGCTTCCAGCTCCCTTGGCCTCCTCACGTTTTCCCTTTCCACAGTCAAAACCTGCCCAAACGCAAACAACATTTCCTTTTCTATTTATTTGTATAGCGTATAGGCTTATGATTTAAGTTAGGGTTAGGTTGGGATTTTAGATAGATTTCGATTTTATTTTGTTTTATTTTTTCTCTTGTATAGTTTAGATTTAATTTAGTTTATTTATTTATTTTGAGATTTGATTTTGCTTTGGTTTTTTATGTTTATTTTTTGATTTCATCTCATTTCACCTTATTTTATTTTAATTTCATTTTTTATTTTGAAAATCAATAAAAATTTAAATCATTAAAAATTAAAAAAAATCGTAAAATAAAATAAAATAAAAATCATAATATTTTAAATATTCTAAAAAATTAAAACATTTAAAAAACCTAAAAAAAATAAATTTCAAAATTAAAAAATTTAAAAAGTTCTTAGAAATTAAAAGAAATAAATTAAAGGGATTTGCTTTCACATTAAATTTTTTTATGTGGCCTATGGCCCATTAAATTTTTAATTTGTTTATTCTTTTGTTTTGCTTTGATTTATTCATTTATCACATTGAAGTTATTGCCTAAGGAATAATTAAAATTTAAACCTAAAGTTCCTTAGTATTATTTGGTGATTCCCCGGATGCGGGTGTCATTAAGGCAGTTAATGGCGAGCCACATGCCCAGCACGGGCTGCCACGTGAAGACCCGGAGCCTTCAATGCCCCTCGCCGCCGAGACTGCAAGCCGGGAGAGGCATAAGGAACGCCTTAATGAGGAAGCTGGTGGCAATGGTAAATCTGCAGAGCGCATTCAATGCGGGCAAATTACGAGGGAATGACAGTGGGGTTAAGTATGTTGGAATGTTGGGGAGCGGAGTTCAGTATGTCGAGAAGGAATCTCAGAACTCTGAGCGTAGATGCTGTGACTTGGTGGATGAGAGCTCGGACGCGGTCCGCTCCTTGCTTGATTTTACTGGTTTTTGTCTTGGCTCAATTGAGCTCAGTTTCGATTCAATTGGGGGACGGCAAGCTCCAGGAAGGGAACGCAACAACAGCACGCCCACCTTTGCTTTGGAACAGAGTAAGGAATTTGAGGATTCCATGGTGCGGCTGCGAGAACGGATGCCTTGCAGAAGAGGCTCGGGGCGTGGAGAATCCTCTCGTCCCCCTGCAGCGGATGTCCACCATCACTGCTGCTGCTGCTACTGTTACAGAAGGGCAGGAGCCACCCCAATTCCATCTAGTCAGTTTCTGGAAGCTGGTAGCTCTAATGATGGAGCACCCATGCTCCCAGTGTTTGGTTCAGTCATTTTCACACTGGGTAGCTCCAGGGACAATGCAGGAATCAATGCACATATCTCAGTGCTTTTCACCAAAATTCCTGAGGAGAATGAGGACGGACCGCCACAGGCACCTGCTGAGAATCGCTCCGAGAACATCAAGGGGAAGCGCCCAATGGGGGAGCCATCGAATTCAGAGGATAATTCAGAAAGGGAGCCTCAGCAAGCCCCCTCCCGAGCTCGTGAACATGAGAGGCCAGCCCCCTCACAGGACCCCATGGCGATGTGGGAGGGCATCCCAGAGGGACAAGGATGGTGTAGAATTCTGGAAGAAGAACCAGAGGACTAGCGCACAGTGGCTCTCCTTCGCATTGGATTCCTACGCGCAGGCCGGGTACGGGGCCTTGGTGGACTTCCGGTTATCGTCTTATATTTTGGTTTGTTTCCTTCCTGTTATGAGTCGTGGTATCGGCCACTATAGTCTTGCTGGGTTGGCGTCATATGTCTGGTATACGTCTGAAGACTATGCTTGTTTTTTGTCTATTCTGTGTTATGCTCTTGGAGTCTAAAGTCTTTCTGGGTAGTATGTCTTTTGTGGGATGCCCCTGCGTGGGCAATTTTGTTGCATCTTTGAAACATCACCGAGTTTTGAATACTGATCTAGTCTGGATATATCGCCCTGCGAGGCAAAAGCTTGAGAATGATAGAGTCACCCAAGGAGCCACAGTTGGTCCTAGGCAGACAGTCTTTTTGGATGTAAAGTTCACCTGTATATATTAATATAAATTAGTTAGTATTGCTGAGAAAAAAAAGTATTATTTGGTGATTAAATGCATTTTTTATATTTGTCTATGGTCAGGATGCTATAAATGTTTTAAATTATATTGGCTGTAGGAGAAAGTTAAATGCTTTGGATTTGGGCCATTAAATGAAGATCATTTTAAATCTGGAATATTTTGCGTGATACAGTTTTGGGCGTTTGTATTGATCACAAGTGATTGTCATTATTCGTCACGTATTTGTAAAGCATTCTGGATAACTTGTTTTACTTTATCTACGGTTAATTTAGCATAAAGGCACTGGTCTATAATTGTTTCTATCTTGTGTTCGTGTCTTGTTTACATTAGCGTTTAATCTTTTTAGCTAAGTTAATCGAGATTCGTTTACTTTCATCAAGTTGTCCATCATTAACATCTCCTAGAGCCTGTTTTCACACACTATCCTCATCCATTTACTTTAGGGACTACCCCCTTGACTTGCCTAGGAGAGAGTCTAAATGGAGTAAGGATCAAGAGTGACAGCCCTTACTCTAAGCGTTGTCATAGTGCCTAGACATTTTGTGCGACAACACGACCATAGCTACAAAAATTCAACACTTATTACTGGAATTTCTTGCTCTATGTACAAGCAGGTGAGAGAGGATTTTTTCTTAGTCCCTCTGTTTCTGGAGTAACTTCCTTGAATCAAATTTACAGCTTCCCTTTTGTCCAAGTCAAGTTAGCCATATCTAACATGAGTAAGATGTCATCATTCATACTCAAATTAATACTAGTTGGATTTTCTGCCACCTCAGAAATGCCTTAGAAAACTCAGAATTTGGATCAGCTCCTTGGTTATGCCTTAGCATGCTTTGGTCTATTTCAAAGGAACCTCGAATAGGCCTCAAATCTGTCTCAAAATGCTGCCTCAGAGAGGCTGAAAATGGCGTCAGTGTTTGATTTATCTTAGAGCTAATTCGGGTCTGTCACAGAGATGATTCAAACCTGCTTTTGGTTGAAAAAATGACCTCAGATCCTGCTCAGCAAAAGAAAGCTTCATGCAAATGACAAAAGTAATCAACCAAAATGTAAATGATGAGCCTTGAAATTCTTCCACAGAAAATTGATCAAGTCTGCAACTCAGTCTTCTTCTTTAGGTATTCAATGACTTCAGGATTTGGACTTCTCTAGATTAGTTGCTACCTCAGATCACCCGAAATTCCTTTATCCCGTTCTCAGGTAGCAATAACGTCTATGTATCCGAAACCATTATTAGTGGATTCTAATAGAAATCTTCCTTGTAGCCCTTTAATGCCTTGTCTCAGTGCTCATGTACTTCCACCAAGTCATTTAGTCTGCTGGCAAGTGACTTCTTCCTGCTTGATTGTATTCCTTCATCACAAGCACTCAATCTTATGGTTAACAAGTTATTTCACTAGGGTTGTTCTCACTCAACTGCTTTCAACTCTAAGGCTTGGAGCCATTTGTCAAACAATAAAAAAAAATCAAGTACTTATTGAACTCTTGTCTCTAGGACTGACTTTAGATTTTCTAAAACTTGACTTCTTCAAGGTACTACAGAGGCTGCTCTTTCACCTAGCCTCTAAAACCATGTTGATTTTTCTCATAATAGAAACTGATTTTCTAATCTTGATAATTACTTCCAATGATTTGTATTTTGAAGTTGTCTTATGTCACTTATATCATTAAGCAAGTATACATTGAAAATCTCAACTATAATGCAATAGTAACCATATGATCATAAAGAGACAGCTAGACACAAAAGAGACACAAGATTACCCGGGGAAAACCCAACCATGGGAAAAAACCAGCCAACTTTTCTTCCAAGGAGAATTTAATCTTCAGCAAAGTTTTCAATAAAATTTGTCTAGAAATCTGTGCCAATTCTCAAGCCCAAATACAAGTCAAACTTGGTAAAAAATATTCCAAACTGTATCTGCTAGTAAAATCCCTCAAAATAGAGAAGTTAACGCTGGTCAACAGACAAATTTTTGATCAATAGAGAGGTTTGGTCCTGCAGTAAACATTCTGAGGTCAATTCGGCCTGTGGTCAACGTCCTGGGATCATATCCGAGCTGTTGTTAGATTCGGTCAATGGTTAGAGTTGGTCAAACATGGTCAAACTTTGAATTATAGTCAACTTCATCCTTCTTCTTTGTCTACTCATATGATTGCTTTAGATGAGATGTTGTTGTTGATTGGATGTCTTCTTTGTGCATTTATAATGGTCAAATGGGTGCCCCTTTTGACCAAGGGTCACCTAGTGGTGGGGAAATGCACAAAGAAGACATGAAGGCTAGAAATAATAATTTTTATTTTTCATATTTAATTTTTCTTGGGCTGATTTAGGAGGCCATTTTGGCATGTGGGAATACCTCCTTTGACAAGTGTTATGTGAATAATGATGGTACATGTTGAATTTCCATGATCTTGGGCTAGGATAGAATCTTAAAATCTCTAACGCTACCAAACCAAGAATCTCAACGATACTACTTTGCACAGCAGAATATAAGCATCAGTAAATCACATATGCACAAAATATAGACAATTTTTTACATTTTGCAACCCAACTTTGTTATATTAAACAACATATAATACAAGATAATGGCTCTCATACATCCACTAGTACAAGATACAAAATTGGGGCTTGGTGTCATTACATTGACAACCAATCTGGGCTTAACAAGATACTTTGACCGTCTAGCTGATGTAGAGCTCCTCACAACTGCCTTGGTCGTACCCTGTACCTGCCCGGTCCTTCAACTCTCGATCTGCAGCACTACCTCTATCTACGATCCAAGTCCATCTGGCCACTGAGCCTCGACTATCAATCTGCTCACTAGTTGATCGTTTGTCCATCAACGCATCAACACATCGAGACTCTTGTCCAGTTGTTAACAACTCCACCTGTGAACAACTCTTGATCTGCCCATTGTTGCTCCTCAGCTACTCAAGGACTTCAACGCACTATGGTCTTCCTGCGCTGCTCCGATGAAGAACAAAATAGGGCATAGAGGGCTGCCACCTATCACTGCATGATGTCAATCTCCCACAATGAACACGGGCTAAGAGAACTACCCATCATTTGCTGTAGAAGTCCTTCTCCACACACAAGTCTAGGGCTGCTCAAACTGTTCCTCTGGCTGATCAAACCTTGAGCTCAACTTCTGCCACTCTAGCAACTACTTTTGTCCATCAAAGTGTTGCACATTAGGCTCCAACTTGGGCACTATCACGCTGTCCTCCAACATACCATAAATGCCCAATCACGTCCACACTTGGTCCACTCTCGCACTGCCCTCCAACAGTCCGCGAGTGACCAATACTTGCTGTAACATTTGCTCTTAGTTAGGGTATCCAACTCCTAGGAAACCCGTCCACATGGCTGCTAACAGGCTTCACCAACGGTCCTCTCTTAGGACACCTATTACTCCACTACGAGATTTGCTCCTAGTTGGGGTTTCTTAACACCCAAGGCAACCCCAAAAAATGGCTTCCACAGGCTATTGTATAACCGATCCAAAACTGATTCGAAACATGGATCCAAAACATTCAAAAATGTATCACAATACATACCTTGGCTCACTGTTTGAGGTCTTCTCCACTGCTGCAATCTAGGCCTAGTTAGGGTACAAGACACAGTCCCTTAACAACCTTAAACTTTGCCCATAATTGCTCTTAATTGGTGCGGTTGCGCTTCCTTGAGGGGCTAAGGAGGATTGCTCCAAATCTGGGTTGTCCTAGCCCTCCATACCTCGGCCCAACTTCAATCTCTTGCGGCATGCTACAACAAGGCTCCACAAGCCTGCGACAACCTTGTTTAGGGTCTGCCCACACTCCAACGACCCTCAAATAGTCCCTTCTTGCCTCGACCCTCTTGCACAACTCCTTGGCCCTCCAACCAACAACTCGGTCACCTGAAAGAGGCCTCAAAACAACCTTCTTCTCCAACGCGGGTCACCCTTCTTTGCTGCGGCCAAGACAGAAGTATCCTCCTCTTATTCGGTCTTCTCGCTAGATAGATAAGGTGCCCAAACAGTCATGGAAGAGTGCTTCTACAACCCTATTCCTTCTTCATTGGTCCTCCTTTCCTATCTGCGGCCAAAATATAGAAATGTCCTTCAACGAGCTCCCTTCTTGTTATGTGTTGCTCTTTGGATGTGTTGAAATGATCCTCACTCATCTCATATTTATACACAAACATGAGGGCTACATGTGGTGTCAAAAAGTTTAATTTGGACACAAGCCGACCTGCTCTTTTCTCCCAAATTAATTCACAACCACATATATTAATTTAAAAAATTTATAACTCCATTTCTACAACTCGGAATTGAATGATCTTCGTTGCGTCAAATTCGTCTCGATGGGAGCTATCATCCTTATCCATCATATGTTGAAATGTGCTCATGGTTTTGTCCCAAATCATGATGGGTGGCAAAACCCCAGGCTTGAGTTTCAAGCCCACAAGGCCACTTGTGGAGTTCCTTCCTCCAAACCCTCGATCTTCAAGGCTTGGAGTACCTCCCAAGCTACAAAAATCAACAATACGAAGGGGAGAAGACTTTATGGCCAACTGCCATGGTCAAAGGGACCAACATGATGGAGATCCACATCCTGAGTGTATATATGTGAGGAGGGAGCAATTGTGGATACATGAGTTACCAACTTAGCTTATGTTTTTCCACCCCTCTTGTGTGCCTTTTACGTTTTCTTGATTTTTTTCTTTGTATTATTGGTCATAGCTCATAGGGTTAGAGCATGCATTATATGATGTATAGTAGTTGTATTACCCCTTAATTATGAGGCAACTCATTGCCCTTCGAGGTTGGGACATGCAAGGGTTCCTTTCATGATGTATAGAAGCAATATGGTGCTCAAGAATTGGGTGATGGCCATAATGAGAGAGGTAGAGCTCATGCTAGGCTTTTGCCCATGTGCTAATGTGTATGTCTCGACCATCCTTAGCATTTTGATATTCTTTCTTTTTTTATTTTGCTTGTGGCTATCATTATGTTCTTTCTTTTTCTTTTAGTTGCATCAACCTCCCAAGGCAAAGTTGCGAGCTCTACCCAGGTATGTGGATGTATGGGTGCCAAATCCTAGAGAATCAATGGTCAATTGAACCCAAAGAATGGAGGTGGAATAAGGGATTGTAATGTAAGATGGAAAGTGGTAAGTAGGGAATAAGGATAAATGGAATAGGCTATCTCAATCAAGGCTTCCCGAGTAGTGCCCCTCCTATACCCATTGGGCCATTATGGGAGGTCCCACTGGACTAGGATTGAAGATTAACCCGCCATTTTAGGTGAGGGAACAAGATCACGGTCAAAACCTCGCCTCCTTCTAGGTCACCTAATAGTCCATATCAAAAGCCCTAATACAAACAAGCATAAGCACCCGATTGCAAAATGAATAGAGTACCTTTTGATTGGAAGCCCACCTTCATCCATGTGCTCTTGCCAGATGGGTGAGAAGGCATATGATTGATGCAGGGGGCAGAGATAAAATGGCATGTCATAAGCTAGTGGTAGTCGTTAGGGTCTGTTGGCTTGCCGGTTGGATGTGAAGCGTTGGAGGAAAAATTTCTTCTATGGGGTCACCCATTGTTGGTGGGTAACATACCCTAAACCCTTTTCCAAAACTATAAAATAGACCCCTCCTGCTATTCCGTATAAAGAATTTTCTCATTCTCCTTTCTAGAGTTGTTGAGTCTATGAGAGTGTATTTAGATTTAGTTTACTAATTATCTATGTTTCTTTTTTGTGAATTATAAGATATACTTACATTTTTGATACCTATTGTTTCCCATTGTATCTAGATCTAGGCTTTTCAAAAATCTGTCTGATTCATATCCAGATCCTAGTGACTTAGTTATTCATGACATGCTCGATTGTGAAACCTGCAATCCAAATAACATGTGAGGGAAAGAAAACCCTCGAGTTGAGACAATAGTCTAGGGCAATTCACTGGTAATGACTGCCATACACATTTGACTACAATTCACAATGATGCCAAGGAGCTACCTTGTATAAATGGAGGTTGTATGGGTGCTAGAGAAGCTTATGCTCAATGAAGGTAGTGCTAGTGTTGATAGTATTCAATGAAAGTTGAGAGATCCATCTCTCATATGCATGGACGATGGCTAGTTTGGGAGAGGTTGACTTGTAGTTAACTATCTATATGAGTGGAATGTGTATATTAAATTTAGTAAGTCATAAGATCACAATGTCCATTCATGAATTCATACTGTTGGAAGAATTCAATGTTAGAAAACTAAAGTGTGCCCAACAATGGGAGTTTTGTGCTTTATGCTCGACCCTTTTTGATAAATACAGAGGACTAACTAGAAACTGCAACATGCCTCCTCCAATATTTACCCGCTTTAAGTTTCATCGGCTTGCTCAGGGTTAACATGTGCTTAGGGTTACTATGACATGACTCAGCCTCCTAGATAACTTAAGGAGATGGAGCCGACAAAACAAGACCTTACTAACTTCCTTCAGGCGCTACAGGACCACCATGAACTAACCAACCACTCCAGCTGCCTAACCCCTGAGTTAACTTTCTTTTTCAGTGCACTAGACCCTCAGTTGCTCCCATGACAAGCCCTCCAAGCGATTGTAACCCTCCGGTCGCTCCCACAAGCCTGCTTCCCAGCGACTACAATCTTTTTCATCTGACCCACTTTTTCAGGGCTATGATCCATACCTCTGCCCATAACTTAATGAAACTACCAGAAACGATAAATAACATAGTGACTACGCAGAGGCAGCAAGGGACTAGCCATTCTGTGGCTGAATCAGTCAGGATAACCAGTGATAGTGTGAGGTATATCTTACTCATCTCTCTATCAGTCATATTCTCTGTATTAGATAGCCAACAAGGCATCCAAAGATTGTATTCAGAAAACTACTACTTAATAATACAAGCCCTCAGTTGCTGCACTGGTTTTCCCACACTGGGTTTTTCCGGGGATATTTGTCCAAAAATAATTTTGTAGATATGTGTGATGATTATTTGTCTCCTGTGCTGTATTTAGTTTCCATAGTTTTTTATTTGTGTAGGCTACAGTGTATTTAATTCGATATTTGCCGTAGCACACAACAAGTAAGTTTTTTAATCGAATTAACAACTAGAAGAATTAACATCAGTTGCTGTAGTAGGAATCGGGTAACCGATTTTTCACATGGTATCAGAGCACAGATCGTGAGAAGAAGAGCTCAGAAGCAGAAAGGAAGAGAAGTTCGAAATTACTGCAGAGGCATCAATTCAAAACCCCAGAGGCAGCGCAGTTCGTCGGCCAAGGAGGTCGAAGATTTGAGGAGAATTCGATTTCTCTAAGTGAGTTGATAGAGAAATTCGATCTCCAAATCAAAGCTTTCCAGGGGCAGAAGTGAGCAACATACTTTTCCTTGCAGAGCAGATCTTTAACTAGGACCTGGATATTTTGCAGCAGTTGCTAGCAGAATAGCATTAGTGGGGGAGAAGAAGACAGACTTGAGGGAATTCTTCCTCAGAGGACTTCCAGCCAAGAAGTTTGAATTCTCATTTGCTAAGCAGCAGCAGGGAGCAACAGATCTACTAACTCCAACAGGGAGTGCATAGGCCAATCCAACGGCGACGCAGAGGAGAGAGGAAGTAGTTCAACATTTCACTAGCAAAGATGGCAGCTCATGGGTTGCGAGATCAGGATCGGTTGGACGATGCGTCCAACTACGTGATATGAAGGCAAGGATCTTAGGCTTTCTAGAGGAGCACGATCTCAAAATGTATGTTGACAGTGTGGTAGTTGTACCCACGGATCTAGATCCGCTCAAGAAGTACAAGGCCGAGATGGCAAAAGGCCAAGAGGTTGATCCTCGATGGAGTGAGGGATCATGCAGTGTGTCACATTGTCGGCAAGGATACTGCTCGATAGATGTGGGAAGCTTTGGCCATGCTATACGAAGGATCTTCTGAGCAAAAGAAGATGTACTTGGAGCAGAAGATGAGATCCACACAAATGCAGAAGGGGGAACACATTGATCCGTTCCTTATGAAGCTTCAGGAGATCCGACGCTCATTGGCAGCTGTGGGGTCAACACCTCAACCTACTGAGATGGTGAAGCTGGCCCTGAATTCAGTTTCAGAGAAATGACAAGTATTTGTCCATAGCATCCTAGGTAGAGAAAGATTGCCAGATTGGGAAGGGATGTGGGCCACTCTTTAGCAGGAAGAAATGAGGAGAGACTTAGTCAAGTGCAAACTTGATAGTAGCAGAAGCGATAGTGGGACAAAGCCAAAGGAGGAGGAAGAGAATACAACCCTTGCATCTAAAGGGCAGCAAGAGTAGCGAAAGAGAAGAAAGATGTTTCGAACACTGTTGATAATATCGACGATATTCGAAAATATCGCGATATTTTCGGCAAAATGATATATCGCCGAGAAAATATCGCGATATTTTCAAAATATCGGCAAATATCGGCAAAATATCGCGATATTTTGAAAATATCGGCAAAATATCGGCTACATTTAAAATTTTGAAATTTTCTTTTTTATGCTTGCCGATATTTGCCGATATTTTGCCAATATTTTCGCCGATATTGCCGATAAGATATTTTCTGGACCCTCGCCGATATTTTTCCAATACAGATATTTTCAACACTGGTTTCGAAGATCAAGTGCTTCCGGTGTGGTGAATTTTGTCACTACGCTACACAATATCCTCTCAAGAAGAAGGACAAGGACGAGAAGCATGATTCGAAGGCCGCATCTGCAAAGATCGAGGAGGAGTTTGGCATGGTTGCCCAGATACCTCTAGGGGAGAGGTGGGGTGATCTCGAACTGTAGTTTGAGAGAACTGCAATTGGGTAGGATTCTTGAGGAGTCCACCTCTTGGATCAATACCTTGCTACAGGAGCCTAGATCAGTAGTAGCAGGATGGACCAGTGTCGGTGCAGAGGAGTGTTGGAGTGACAACTATAGTGGCTAGGAGTGCTAGAGACTAAACAACGCAGAGCAGAGTTGGCAGTAGTGCAGTTGGCACAATGCAAAGTCAATAACAAAACAAAGGCTTTAGAGGGTCAGCGCAAAGACCAAAAACAGTTAGAACTCCAGCAACAGATGCATCATGCTGAACAACTGTTAAGTAATTTTGGATGCTTTTCTGTTGCCGATGCAGTAGCAACAACAATTGGAGAAGGTTGCAGTGTAGTTGCAGTAGCAGCAACAGTTGGAGAAGGTTGCAATGCAGATGCAGTGTTGGCAGTGGCAGTGGCAACAACAACACATATGCATAACTTATGAGGGTTGCAATATAAATGTAGTGTTGGTAGTGGCAGGGTCAACAACATTACAAATGCAGCATTTGCGCATTAGTTGGTGGGCAACGATGTCAGACATCATCAACGCAGAGGGACATGTTACAAAGAAGGGTGATGCTTCAGTAGGTTGCATTACTAGAGCACATTCCTCGCTAAGAGGGAGTGTTGATTTCTGGTAGCATCGGATGTGCTCTAAGCCTCAAAAGTTGCAGGGAGGCTTGGACACATGTATTTCACAATATTCAGAAATCATTTTGGGAAACTCCATCTGGAGACAATTTTATTAAAATAAATAATTATTTTTAATGGGTGCCTAAGTCTAAACTTAGGAAATTAAAATAATTAAAAGGTATTAATCAAACTATGGGTGAAACTTCTAGAAGAAGACGAGTATCAAGCCAAAATGATCTGAGTCATTGATTAGAATCTAATCTGGGCCGTTGGTTCTCAACGAGAAGATTATAAGAAGAGGCTTGAAGGGCATTTGGAAAACACATCGAGTAAGAGATCAGAGATCGAGTTTCTGAAGAGACCAGCACAACAGTTGCCAGAGAGAGATTCAAAGTGATTTATTGCAGTGATAGGGGTAGTGATAGTTTCGGTTGGAGAATTTCTTGATCCAGGAATGCATCGCAGAGGAGGCAAAGAGAGATCTGGAAGAGGTAGCGTAGAGGCTACGCTGGGCGGCATAGGCTGACTGAGAATCAATGCAGAGCCTGAGAGGAGATTCGTATTTCGCTAGAGAGGTCAATATCTGAAGCCGGAAGCCAGGGTGTGTGACTGGGAGGGCAGAAATCGAAGTCTCAGAGGCAAATCAATCTGCAGAAGGAGTGATGCAGTCCCTAGAAGCTGTGACGCAGGGCCTATGTAGTGACTGCACAAAGGCAACAAGGGACTAGCCATTCTGTGGCTGGATCAGTCAGGATCACTAGTGAGTGTGTGAGGTATATCTCAATCATCTCTCTATCAGTGATATTCTCTGTATTAGATAGCCAACAAGGCATCCAATGATTGTATTCAAGAAACTACTGCTTAATAATACAAACCCTTAGTTGTTGCACTGGTCTTCCCGCACTGGGTTTTTCTGGGGATATTTGTCCAAAATTAACTGTGTAGATGTGTGATGATTATTTCTCTCATGTGTTGTATTTGATTATGGTGTTCCATCAAGTATTCCGCTTGGAATGCCACCTCAAGCGTAATCAATTGAGTTAGGCACAATAATATCCTCGTTTTACGAGAATTATCAGAATGCAATGGAACGAGAAGCGAGCCATGCAAAATCTGTTGATTTTTGGGTAGCATTGGATGCACTCTAGCTTTGAAATTTTGTGGAGGGACTAGAACACATGAGATCTCCAAGACCCAGAAATCGTTTGGTGAAATTCCACCTGGATTGTATTTTATTAAAATAATTAATATTTTTAATGGGGTTCCTAAGTCTAAACTTAGGAAAATTAAAATATTAATGGGTATTAATGAAAATATGGGTGAGAAGCTTCTAAGAGACAAGGATCAAGTCTAATTTAATCTTATTCGTTGATTAGAGACTTAATCTCGGCCGTTGATTTCTCAACAGGAAAAGTATAAATGGAGGCTTGGGGTTAGTTGGAAAACACACACAAAGAGATTGAGGAAATCGATTTTCTGCGGTGAGAAGTTTTCAGGAGGGAAATCGATTGGGTAGATCTTGTAGTTGAGGGGCAGTAATAGTTTGGGAATACAGACAGAGAGGCAGAGAGAAGCTTGTGGAGGCAGCGCAGTAGCCAGGAGAGCTGATGCTGGGCCAGTCTGGGCCCACGCAGCCTTGACGTAGTACCAGAAGGGCTAGCGCAGAGGGAGAGGTTAATTTTAGGTATGTTCTATGCTTAGAGCAATTTATTTCAATTTTCACAGTGAGCTCAATACCTTTTCCAGATTAGTAATCACGTCAGCATTAAAGTAAACTGCAGATAGAACATAAACATAAATCGCAGAAGACAAGCCAAGACAAGAGGACACAAGATGTGGCGCTAGCCAGGGACAAACCCCAATGTGGGGAAAGCCTTGATCAATTCTTCTTATATGTTCTTCAATAGTGCAGCAGAGAGAGAGAGAGATAGTACATTTACAACAAAAGTCAACACTTTGACTTATCCAAATAAGAGCATAGATCATCTCTAAGAAGATGATACGTGAGATCAGTTGAAGACATATTGCTTCAACTGATTCTCCAAGGTCACTCCTTCACTTATCATAGTGTTGCATCTCGTCGTCATGCTGCACCCATCATCATAGCGCTGGACCTCATGACCATGCTGTACACATCATACTACTACACCATTCTTGCCTTGCTGTCCATGCTTGCTGCTATCCCATGTGCCTTTGTTGTAACATGCTAGTCTCTGCTGTCCTATGTGGCATACAGCTGTCCCATTGTTCATTCCAAGTTTGCTTGCTGTCCCATGCATCTTTGCTATGTAGCCTGCTGTCCCATGCATCTTTGCAGCACTATGTAGCCTTGCTGTCCCATGCATCTTAGCTGCACTAGTCACCTTGCTGTCCCATGCATTTTAGTTGCACTAGTCACCTTGCTGTCCCATACATTTTAGCAGCGGTATGTAGCTTGTTGTCCCATTTACTTTGCTGCACTACTTAGCAACACCATGTAGCCCAGTTGTCCTATTTACTTTGTTGCTGTCCATAACACTGCTATTCCAATGCTGCCTTTACTGCTGCTTATATGGTGACTGGTTAGGGCATCTGGCAGCGCTTACCTTATACACCCAACTATCTGTCCACAAACAGTAGCATATTGCTTCTATTCTCCTCGGCCTGGTTGCTTGCCTATTGTGCTCTTAATTGTCCTGTCCCCACGCTATCCCTACAACCCTTTCAGGTTGGCTTGGCAGCCTCTACGCTGTCCCTTTGATCCTTCATGCTGCAGCTAAATCTCCACTGTCCACACAACCCTTCACGCTGTCTAGGAAAACCTCCACATTATCCCTTTGACCCTTCACATCAATGCCCTCCTTCTTGAGCTGCCTTAGGATAACTTCGTTAGGGCTACCTTTAGGTCTTAGTGAGGGCAGCCTTTAGGTCTGCGTTAGGGTAGCCTTTAGGTCTGTCTTTTAGTAGGGACCAGTGTATCGGTTTAGGGCTCCTTCTTGATAGTGTTAGGGCTTTTCTTCATGACTGCGTCCTCTAGATTAGGGCAACATATTTCTTCTTGACTGCGGCTAGGGAAGCCTCTTATCCTCCAACGTTTAGGGCTCCCACTCCTAGATTTCTCTTCCACTAAAACCCAAGACAAGTGGAGAGAAATCAAGATAGAAGTGTGTGTGAGAAATGACTCTCAAGTCATCTCTTTTTATACTAAAACGTTGAGCACATGTGGGGTTTATTTGGTTGCTGGCCGACCTTGATGAATTGTCTTATAACACAAATAAATTTATAACTCCATGAATACTTATCAGAATGGGATGATCTTTAGATTAATCCTACACCTCTCGATGAGAGGGATCCAAGAAAAATATCAGCTGCCATAAATAAGGTGATCCTCATGGAGTTTGGCCCTAGTTGCCAATTTTAACATTCCATCTCAACTAGGGAGAATTCCATCCGTTGATCCATATGTCTGACTGTAGTATCTCTGCCATCAGTGCCCTCTATTGCTTTGCTCTGCTCTACGGAACCATGAAGAAGAAGAATTGATCGAGAATGTCTCTTACCATTCTCTATTGACCCGAAGTCAGTTTTATTTATCACATATCAATATCACAAGAGAGTGTCTCAAACAACTCATACTGATCCCATATCAGTTTCATTGATACCAAATCAATGGAGGTCATCCTAGCATAGGGAGTACGGTAGATACAACGATGTGTCCATCGACAGTACTACTATGGTCCCTAACCCCATTTCCCTGCTCATTGGCCAGATGAGAGGTACTTACCATGAGTCCCAGATTGAATGGGTAGGATGCCTTGATAGGAGAACCATTCATCCTGTCCCTATGTCGCCTTGGGGTATCACAGGGGAAGGCTGAGCCATTCACCCTATACACACCGCACCATTAAGGGAGGGTGAGTCGCCCTATGGTCGCTGGTTGGTCCTATAAGTACCCCAAGCCCCCCAGAGCTCCCAGAGCTCAATGTATGCAACATGCAGGACCCTCATAAGAGGGTCTCTCAACGACTCCAAGTCGTTTGGGAAAGTCACAAATTTGACCTTTCCCCAGGGCTTTGACAAAATGTGTGCGACTTGTACATCAGTGTCAATGCGATGGAGCCTCCTCGGTCATCGACGTACCATATCCCAGATAAGGTAGTATCTAATGTCTATCTGTTGGAGCAATCATAGAACACAGGATTCCTCATCCCCCCTTGGTTGACACAAAGGATCACGGTGGTATCTGTCATGTGTACAAACAACTTGCTGAAGAGCTTCCGCAACCAGGCAGCTTCACACGAGGTCATACTTGTAGCTATGTATTCGGCCTCAGCAGTGCTTATAGAAATCGACTTTTGCTTCCTGTTCATCCAAGATATCGAAGCAAAATCCAAAGAGAACCAGCGCTCAGAAGTGCTCTTGCGATCCTCTACACTGCCTGCCCAGTCATCATTCGAATAATCGCACAACTTCACATTTCTGGCAGTGTATCTCAATCCATGAGAGATTGTGCCCTGAAGATATCTCAAAAGATTCTTGGCACCAATCCAGTGAGGCTCAACCAAATATGAGCCCAACATGCTAACTGCAAAACATATGTTTGGACGGAAGTTCACCAAGAACATCAACGCGAATGAGTTTATGAAAGTTAGAGGCATTTCCCAAATTAGGTCCGACATCACTACCATATAATTTCTGAAAGTTAAGATCCTCGAGGTAGTCACAGGCTTGCAGTTTATCATTCCACACCCAGAATCCAACTCCCTCTTACTTCTGCACATGAGAGGGTTTGCACCTGTTAGAAATAGGTCGTCCTCAGAAGGTGCCGGTATGAGAGGTCAATCATCCACAACCTTTGAGCAATGGTTTGGATTGACTTCACTCCTAGTGAATTTCAGCTTCATCAAACAGCTATCAATCCTCTCATACTAAGCCCGGGGTGTTTTGCTTCAGGCCATAGAGGGCTTTCTTCCATCTGCACACATGAGAATCCCGATCATGAATCTCAAACCCCTCGGGTTGTTCCAAACCCGTGGACCTGCTACATAAGGGGAATGGTACCCTTGTAAGATTTTCCTTTGGTACATCTCGGACATGTACCTTCATGCTCTTTTTGAATTCAGGCATCCCTGTCACCGTCTGACTCACATCGGGTAGGGCCCCACAATAAGTAGACCTCTAGTGCTATGGATGAGATGTGACAACTGACATGGTCCCCAATGGACCATCCTGCAACTTGATACAAATTTCCAACCCTGAACCCATGAGTAAAAGCATCTTAGAAAATTCGATTTTCAAACACGTACCTTTCCATCGATGAATGCCACCTTGAAACCTTTGACTTCCATTGCCGAAATGGACACCAGGTTCTTCTCGCGATTAGGTACATAAAAGAGATTCTTGTAAATGAATAGAGTTACCCTCATTCAATTGAGGGGTAATATTCCCTACACCCTTTTCGAGATAGGTGGCATCGGCACCAAGTATAATCCCACGATTGTTTCCATCTCTACTAAATTAGAGAGATCACCCTTATATCCGATGAAGTGCCTTGAAGCACTATAATCAATAAGCCAAATTCCCACAAAATCTGAAGGAGAGGGCCAATACAAGATAATGCTTCTTTATCTTATCAGAAACAACATTTGATTCTTCATACTTGGGGTTCCTTGCTTTCTCTGAAGAGTCGATCATTTCCTTGATGACTTGCATTACCTGTCATTCCTATGATCATTGAAGATGTCCCTGGAATGATTGTTGTCATCATCAAGTGACGTGTCCCTGCCATTAGGACACTCCTTTGCATAATGGTCATACTTATTGCAACCAAGGCATCTGCGTTTCCTTCCACCCTTAGATCTGGACTTTCCATTGAAGTGATTTTTATGTAGGCCATCAGAAACTTCCGTTGCACCATTCTAATAATATTCTCTGCTTCGACTTCACCCTCGGTGAATTTGAAGAGGGATGTGAAATCCACTAATCATTTTTTTCTTTCCCAACTGTCTTCGGTGATTGCTCTCATTCTTGCTTGGGCTTTGTCTTCACCTCAACTCTGATACCATGTTAATTTTAGGTATGTTCTATGCTTAGAGCAATTTATTTCAATCTTCACAGTTAGCTCAATATCTTTTCTAGATTAGCAATGACATCAGTATTAAAGTAAACTGCAGATAGAACATAAACATAAATCGCAGAAGACAAGCCAAGACAAGAGGACACAAGATGTGGTTCTAGCCATGGACAAAACCCAATGTGGGGAAACCCTTGATCAATTCTTCTTATATGTTCTTCAATAGTTCAGCAGAGAGAGAGAGAGAGAGAGATAGTACATTTACAACAGAAGTCAACACTTTGACTTATCCAAATAAGAGCATAGATCATCTCTAAGAAGATGATACATGATATCAGTTGAAGACATGTTGCTTCAACTGATTCTCCAAGGTGACTCCTTCACCTATCATAGTGCTGCATCTCGTCATCATGTTGCACCTCACCGTGCTGCACCATACTGCACCCATCATCCTAATGTTGGACCTCATGACCATGCTGTACACATCATACTGCTGCACCATGATTGCTATGCTGCACCATGCTTGCCTTGCTGTCCATGCTTGCTGCTGTCCCATGTGCCTTTGTTGTAACATGCTAGTCACTTCTGTCCTATGTGGCATACAACTGTTCCACTGTTCATTCCAAGTTTGCTTGCTGTCCCATGCATCTTTGCAGCACTATGTAGCCTTGCTGTCCCATGCATCTTAGCTGCACTAGTCACCTTGCTGTCCCATCCATCTTAGCTGCACTAGTCACCTTGCTGTCCCATACATTTTAAAATTTAGCAGCACTATGTAGCCTGCTGTCCCATTTACTTTGCTGCACTAGTTAGCAACACCATGTAGCCCAACTGTCCTATTTACTTTGCTGCTGTCCACAACACTGTTGTTCCAATGCTGCCTTTACTGCTGCTTATATGGTGACTGATTAGGGCATCTGGCAGCCCTTACACACCTAGCTATCTGTCCACAAACAGTAGCATATTGCTTCTATTCTCCTCGGCCTGGTTGCTTGCCTATTGTGCTCTTAACCATCCTGTACCCATGCTGTCCCTACAGCCCTTTCATGCTGTCTAGGGCAGCCTCCACGCTGTCCCTTTGATCCTTCATGCTGTGGCTAAGGTTCCGCTGTCCACACAGCCCTTCATGCTGTCTAGGGCAGCCTCCACGCTGTCCCTTTGATCCTTCATGCTGTGGCTAAGGCTTCGCTGTCCACACAGCGCTTCATTCTGTCTAGGACAACCTCCACGCTGTCCCTTTGACCCTTCACATCAGCATCCATCTTTTTGAGCTGCCTTAGGATAGCTTCGTTAGGGCTGCCTTTAGGTCTTAGTGAGGGCAGCCTTTAGGTCTGTGTTAGGGCAGCCTTTAGGTCTGTGTTTTAGTAGGGAAAAGCGTATAGGTTTAGGGCTCCTTCTTGATAGCGTTAGGGCTTTTCTTCATGACTGCGTCCTCTAGATGAGGGCAGCGTATTTCTTCTTCACTGCGGCTAGGGCTGCCTCTTATCCTCTAACATCTAGGGCTTCCACTCCTAGATTTCTCTTCCACTAAAACCCAAGACAAGTGGAGAGAAATCAAGATAGAAGTGTGTGTGAGAAATGATTCTCAAGTCATCTCCTTTTTATATTAAAACGTTGAGCACATGTGGAGTTTATTTGGTCGCTGGCCGACCTTGACGAATTGCCTTATAACACAAATAAATCTATAACTCCATGAATACTTATCGGAATTGGATGATCTTTAGATCAATTCTACACCTTTCGATGAGAGGAATCCAAGAAGAATATCAGCTACCATAAATAAGATGACCCACATGGAGTTTGGCCCTAGTTGCCAATTTTAACAGAGAGAGTTGCCTCCACCCAGAGTGCTGGAATTGTCGGAACAGCTAGGGAAAGCTGGCGCAGTGGGCAGAAGAGCTGGTGCAGAGCTTCAGAGAGTTCCACGCGGGCCCACGCAGTTACTGTGAAGAGGCAGCATAGTTGTAGCCGGGGCCAACCAGTTTTGCTACTGGATCAACCAGAATTTGCCAGGTGAAGTGAGGTAAAACTCACTCAGGTTTTCCGCCATTATATTTCTCTGTCACTGGTTTGCCGAGAGGGAAACCAACATTTGTATTCAGAACTTCTGCGTAGTAATAAAAAACCCTTAGAGCTGCTGCACTGGTTTTCCCGCATTGGGTTTTTCCGGGGATGTGTAGTCCAAAAATAAGTGTGTCCTTTGCATGATTGTCTCATATATTTTTCAGTACTTGATCTGTATATTGGTGTAGGCTACAGTGTATTTGCATTAATATTTTCTGAATATTTCCGAAAATAATTTGTTAAATGAAAAACACAAGTAGGTAATGCAAGTCAGTTTATTGCAATAGGATTTCTGGTTTGTTAGATTCAGAAATTTCACATGGTATCAGAGCGATTGCAAATCAAGGAAGACTAAAGCCATCAACAAAAGGACATAGGAAAATCTGGGCATGAAAGCCACTGTCCCGAGAGGCAACACAGTTTCTGGCCGAGAGAGCAGAGGAGGGGTGACGCAGTCATAAAGGGAGGCTCACGCAGAGCTTGTGTCAGCCTGATTGGGTGACGCTGTTGCTGTAGAGGGTAGTGCAGTGATTGTTGGGCCAACACAGACTGTTGAGACTCGTTTTTCCAAGTTGCCGTGGCTAGAGGTGCAACGTAGATTTCATCTGGAGTTGCTGGTGGGGTGTTGATTCTGTTGATGTAGAACAATACCTAGTCGGGCAAAAGAAAAGTAGAGGGAATCAGTCCCTTAGAAGATTTCTTGCCAAGAAATCTAGATCTAGCGCTGAGCAACAACAAGGAGCGATCAGAGGGGTGGTGTGACAGTCGTTGGCAGAAGGATTTCTGTAAAGGAAATCAAAATTCAGAGGGAGATTGTTCCTTAGAGGATTTCTAGTGCCAAAGAAATCTAGATTCAAGTTTTTCTGGGGCAGCAACGAAAGAGGGAGAAGAGAACCAATTCGACATTCATTTGAGCAGAGATTGCAGTTAACGGACTGAGGGATCATGACAGGTTGGATGGAGCATCCAACTTCGTCATCAGGAAGGTCAAGATCTTGGCAATTTTGGATTAAAATCGTTGCTATTCCGGTTGATGCTGATCCTCTAAAGAAGTACGAGGAGGCTCAGGCAAAAGTAAAGTGCATGATCTTGGACGGGTTCAAGGACCATGTGATCCCACATATTGCTGAGAAAGACACAACAAGGGAAATGTGGTAGGCCTTGACCACTTTGTATGAGGGAACTTCCGTTTAACGGAAGATGTTGCTTGAGAGTCAGCTGAGACAGTTTTAGATGCAGAAGGGAGAAGAAATCGATCCCTTCCTTCTCAGGTTGCAAAGGATCCGTGACTAGCTAACTTTCGTAGGGGCTACACCAGGTCCCGAATTTATGGTCAGGAATGCCCTGAATGCAGTCATTGAAGACTGGGAAACCTTTGTCCAAAGCATCTTTGGCAGGGTTTCTCTTCCCAGTTGGGAGGAGATGTGGGCAACTCTTCGCCAGGAAGAGATCAGACGGTTGACCAAGGCGGGAAGCAGCAGCAAAGGGATCAATGTCAAGAAGGAGGAAAGGAGGATGTAGCTCTTGCATCAGCGACACAGCAAGGGCAACAAAAGAGGAAGAAAAAGGACATATCCAATGTCAAATGCTTCAGATGTAGAGAAATGGGTCATTTCGCCACATAGTGCCCTCAGAAGAAAGGCAAAGAAGAGAAGTTTGACCCAAAGGCTGCTCCAGCGAAAGCTGATAGAGAGGACAACGATGATGATTGCGCCATGAGTGCTCATGAACCTCTAGAGAAGAGGTGGGGTGATATTGAGCTGTAGTCAGGAGGACTACACAGGGGCAGGATCCTTGAGGTGTCCAAACTCTTGGATCACATACGGCTACGGGAGCCCTTAATGACAATAGCAGAATGACGAGAGTCAGTTGGTGCGAGGGATGATGGAGCAATAGTGGCAGAGCTAGACTGCCAAAGTCTGAAGCAACACAGTAGAGTGTTGAGCAGTGTGGGAGGCACATATCAGATAGAACAACAACACAGTAGTATTAGAGGGTCATCACAGATTAAACAACACAGTAGTATTAGAGGGTCATCACAGATTAACAACAGAGGTAACTTCAGCATCACAGGGTATCTAGACTGATCAGCATGTCAACTTTTGGGTGAATTTTCAGTTGCTTACTTCTCAGCAACTGAGTTGTAGTGTAGCAGTTAGCAGTGGCAGTGCTATGGGCAACATGATGCAGCATATTGAGAGGGAGTTGCAGTACAGATGTAGCAGTGACAGTGGCAGTGTCACGGGCAGCAGTACAGATTGCAACAACACAGTGGATGAAGGGCAACAAGCTAAGCATCAGCAGCACAGAGGACTGATGCCATGGATCAGTGTGATACTTCTACTGGGAGGTATTGCTAGAGCACATTCCTCGCTAAGAGGGAGTGTTGATTTTTGGGTAGCATTAGATGTGCTCTAGCTCCGAAATTTTGTGGAGGGGCTAAAACACATGATATCTCCAAGACATAAAAATCGTTTGATGAAATTCCACTCGGATTGTATTTTATTAAAATAATTAATATTTTTAATGGGGTTCTTAAGTCTAAACTTAGGAAAATTAAAATATTAATGGGTATTAATGAAAATATGGGTGAGAAGCTTCTAAGAGACAAGGATCAAGTCTAATTTAATCTTAGCCGTTGATTAGAGACTTAATCTCGACCGTTGATTTCTCAACAGGAAAAGTATAAATGGAGGCTTGGGGTTAGTTGGAAAACACACAGAAAAATTGAGGAAATCGATTTTCTGAGGTGAGAAGTTCTCAAGAGGGAAATCGATTGGGTAGATCTTACAGCTGAGGGGCAGTAATAGTTTAGGAATACAAACAGAGAGGCAGAGAGAAGCTTGTGGAGGCAGTGCAGTAGCCAGGAGAGCTGATGCTGGGCCAGTCTGGGCCCACGCATCCTTGACGCAGAACCAGAAGGGCCAGCGCAAAGGGAGAGAACTTCCTTCCATGCAGAGTGCCAGAACTGCCGGAACAATCGGGGAAAGCTGACGTAGTGGGCAGAAGAGCTGATGCAGAGCCTCAGAGAGCTCCACGCAGTTACTGCGAAAGGGCAACGCAGTTGTAGTCGGGGGCAACCAGTTTTGCTTCCGGATCAGCCGGAATCTGCTAGGTGAAGTGAGGTAAAACTCACTCAGGTTATCTGCCATTGTATTTCTTCGTCACTGGTTTTCCGGGAGGGCAACCATCATTTGTCTTCAAAACTTCCGCTTAATAATAGAAAACCCTCAGAGCTGCTGCACCGATTTTCCCACATTGGGTTTTTTTGGGGGCGTTTAGTCCAAAAATAAGTGTCCTTTGCATGATTGTCTCATTTATTTTCAATACTTGATCTGTATATTGGTGTAGGCTGCAGTGTATTTGTATTAATATTTTTTGAATATTTTTGAAAATAACTTGTTAAATGAAAAACTTGTTAGATGAAAAACACAAGTAGGTAATGCAAGTCAGTTTACTGTAGTAGGATTTCTGGTTTGTTAGATTCATAAGTTTTCACAGAATCAATCTTGATTATGGAAGATGGTAAGTGAACTCGTATTTGTATTAATATTTTTTGAATATTTTTGAAAATAGCTTGTTAAATGAAAAACACAAGTAGGTAATGCAAGTCAGTTTACTGTAGTATGATTTCTGGTTTGTTAGATTCATAAATTTTCACAGAATCAATCTTGATTATGGAAGATGGTAAGTGAACTCCTCCAGACCCCATAAATTCCCTGGGCCTGCTGATGACGTGAACCTGCACCTTTGACCTGTTTGCCTCCAACCTTGAAAACCCATCCTAACCATGCCATAATGAACACCAGAAAAAGGAACATCACAACAAGCTAGGGTTTCTGCAACATCAAGGCTGAAGTTTTCATGGAGTAAGGAAAGGGGCCAAAACTAGAAGAAAAATGGACAATTTGATCTCTAATAAGGCATAGAAGAAGAAGCAGTCCAAGTGAAGGAAGGAGGAAGGTCTAGAAGCCATATTTCTCCCACACGTGCAAAGTTGTAGTTGGTTGTAGGGGGCTGAAAAATTCAGACTTGCAGTGGGGTCCGAAACTCTATAACTGGGGGTCGAAGTTGTGCAGCTGGAAGAGATTTGACTTGGATAGAAGAAGCACATCATCAAGAAAGTTTGACTTGGTCTTGGAAGGGTATTGGTCTTGGTCTAGAGGTCTTGGAATTTGTCATTTGAAGAATCTATAAGAAGAGGAGATTTGTGGGTTTTCCTCTCAAGAGTAGAGGTTTTGGCCCTTACTAGCAACCTACATCTTGTGTTCTTGTGTACTATTGATCTTCATGTTTTGGTAGCTGTTTGATGATAAGAACAACATAATAATAAGAAAAAAAGAAGCTAATAATTAAGAAAAATAAAAGAACATCACAAGCAGTTATCAAGTCTAAGAGAAATCACCTTTTTGTAGCCCTCTTGATTTCTCAACACTACTTGCTCTCAAGAAGAATCTAGGCTCGTGTCAAAAGGTAAGATTCAAAATCCCCAAGATGAAGATTCTCAAGCATTCGCAACCCACTCAAAGAATAACAAAGAAAGAAGAAATTTTGGCAAATTTCAGAGAAATGCAGGAAGAGGATCTGCACCAGGAAAAAGACCTCCTCCTCCCTCTCAAGAAAGAAGGGACATGTCATTTGTTCAATGTTTTCGTTGCCACGCATATGATCACTATCAAAAAATATGTCCTAAAAGAAATAATCACCAAAAAAGGAAAGGGAAGCAACATGCCTCTACAACTAATCTTAATTAACCTTCTCACAAGAAGTCAAGGAATGAAGATGTTGATGACAATGAATCCTTTTGATCTGATCATATATTGTACAAGAAGGAAGTATAGCTTCCAATCAAGTTTTTTCTTCTACTCAAGACATGAAGTTTCAGAGTCCAACAAAGCTAGAAATTTGTAAAAGTATGCATCATCACTCAATTTGCTAACTATAATTTCTTAGTTCCTTTGGCTCATTCTTGTAGACTATTTATGAGGACCAAACATAAGTTCGATTATAGATTTGTAGTGAGACCTGAAACTATTGATGCTGGATACTTTGATGAGTAAAAGTCATGAGATTTCAAGGAAACACTAGAGGACATTCATGAATGTTAAAGGAATCTTTTCGATATTGTTAATATATGGCATAAATGACATTGGTTCATAGCAATATAGCCACATGAGAAAATATGTGATCTTTCTCATGTATCGAAAGATTGAAATAAGATGATGTTGTAGTATGTTTCATAAACCATGGATGCTTAGTTTTGAAAAATGGAAGAAAGGTATCAATGTCATTGAATTATACTTTTAAAGAAAGTCTGCCTATAGTGGAGAAAAGGTTGAGTCCCTCTTCAAAGATGAAGATCAAAGCTCTTGTAGATTTGATATTACCCTATCATAGCAGGCCTATGATGTTGGATTAACCTATTATTGCTAAAGATCTATGTTTTCTATAAGATATTGATGTCATTTAAGTACTTGGGTACTAAGATCTACTGTGATGAAATCTATTGCCTCAGTGATTTGAAGAAGCCAAGCTACCTGATTTTATAAGATCAGGATGATTGGTTGACTAATGATAATAATTGATTTCATCTCATAAATATTCTAGGGTTTTAAACAATTGAAAAGGTTTGAAGATCCTTGTAAGCAACAAAGCGTGGATAAGGAAAAACCTAGGGTTTATGGACAAAATCTTAGGTTTGATTGTTTCCACTAAAAGAAGAAACCCTGGCTACTGTAAGGAAGGAATGTCATGATGATGATTTGCAGGTTGGATGAAAGAAGGCTAAGATCAAGAGGGAACTGGCGTGTTCTTAAAATATGAGTATTTTATATATATGTCTTTCTTGTTTATTACTATTGTTGTTGTTTCTATTAGTCTCTTGTCTTGTATATCTTACTTGGTTGTATTTGTTCTTCCATGACCTCCTAGTGAGGATTGCAGGTACATGAAGGCTGCCAAGGCTGTGGCAGTGGATGAAAAGAATGGAAGAACAAAGTAAATCTTGTGACAAGAAGACTCGTGTTGTAGACTCAGAGGGAGTAGATAGATCAACCAGATTGAAGTGTGCCTTGATCTATGCTGAAATGAAGTAAGTTGTGACTTCCATGATGAAGATGGTTAGAAGTACAAAGTGAAGGGTTACCTCAGTAAGAGGGAGAAGATTATGAAGAGCCATTTGCTCTTGTTGCTAAGCAACGTGGGCTAGGATGTTAAGTCCTCGTTTCTCAAAGAACAATGTTGATCCAAATCTGTTGAAGTTGAGCCCTTGATTTGACTACTATATGTTGATGATATGTTTTTGACAAGGGCCGAGGACCTCTTTGTCTAGTGGAAGAGGGAGTTGATTGAAGGATTGAAAGTGTGGCATAAGCTTGGTGAAATCCTTGTTGAGATCCTTCAAAATTTTGGCATGATGGATTGCAAGTCCATGGACTCCTCCATAATGACAAATTTGAAGAAGCTGCGAGACTCTGTTGCTGACTTGGTTGATCTTACTGATTGGCTTATTGAACTATTTGCTATAAGGATTTGCAGATTCTAATTGGGCTCGATGTTTTGAAGATAGGAAGAGCACTTCTAGATGTTGTTTTAGCCTGCATATCATGGATGAGTATGGTGCAGACCTTGGGTGCACTTAGCACGACTGAAGCTGAGTATTTACTTGATTGTTCAGTTTGTTGTGAAGCGGTTTGGCTTCGAAAGTTGTTTTCTGGTTTGTTTGATTAGGTGCTGGAATCAACCGTGATATATTGTGACAATCAAAGCTGTGTATAGGTTAAAGCACATTAAGATCAATATCTAAGATGTTGTCCAAAGAAGAGCTCCGAGGCTTGAATAGTAAATACATTTCTATTGACGAGTGGGTTGCTAATGTTTTGACAAAGCCACTATCTTGAATGAAGTTTTCTTGCTTCTGTGAGAAGCCCAGAATGGTTGAGAATTCCTCTTGGAGAGAGAGAGCATTGAATGTATAACATCATGAGAATAACAATATTCCTTGGGCTTGGTTGAGAAACCATGGTTTATGGTTGGGAAGATTGTCTTGATTACTCCCTTAGGTCATTGAGTGTGACTGAGAAACTTTATGGTTGGGGAGGTTGGTTCTGAGGCTTAGAGTGCTCCCTTAGGTCATTGTATTTGATTGAGAGACCATATGGTTAGGGAGATTGACTCTTTTGACATCGAGACCAGATTCCTCCCTTGGGTCATGGATCGAGAGACTATATAGTTGGGGAGTTTGATATTGAGATAGGAATTCCTCCTTTAGGTCATTGGGATTGACTGAGAGACCTTTGTCTATGGTCGGGGAGATGGACACTGTGTACTCTCTTAGATCATTGGGCTTGACCAGGAGACCATTGGCATGGTCGAAGAGTTTGATCCTGATTACTCCCTTGGGTCATTGTATTTGATTGAGAGACAAGTGGGCTTGGTCGGGGATATTGATGTGGAGTTCTCTCTCTTGGGTCATTGGTTTTAACTTTTGGCTGTGAGACTAGTGGGATGGTTGGAGAGATGACTTCTATTACTCTCTTGGGTCATTGTGCTTGACTAAGAAACCATTTCCTATGGTTGGAGAGTTTGGCCTCATGAACGATGTTGATTGAGCCCATGGTCAGTTGGGTTCTGACCTTGTTGCCATTGGTTTTGGCCTGTGGGATGAATTTGATGCTACCAATCTTTCCTTATGAAGAGACTTCTACATTTGAGAGAGAGAATGAAAATTACCTCCTTGGCTAAGAGGGAGTGTTGAGAAATTGTAGCTGCAGTTGGTATTTTCATTGTCAAAATCATAGGAGAAATAATTTGTCATCTAGCTGTCCAAGTCGGCCCCAGCTTGGCAGGTTGGCCCCACCACTTGAAGGGGTTTGGCCCAAGGTCAAAACCAACCTATTGACACAACTATATATTGGCATTCGTTGGACCTCATTTGGACATCATTGCATTCATTCGACCTATCACATGGAGATCTGCTCACACATGCAAAGAAGAAGAGGATTTATATCTCTGCGTTGGCCAGCAAGTTTTGACTTCTGTTGACCAGCATTGACTTGACCAGATTCTCTGCTGCTTGACTGAGTTGCTCACTGTGAATTGGAGGCCTAATATTCTGTGGATAGTTGACTATTCATTAGCTGAGTTTCTGCTTCTGTTCTGGGCGTTGATTGAGGTTTGACTGAACCTCTCTGTGAAATTGCAGGACCAAATTTCAGCACTTTGACTCGCAGCTACAGGCCGAAATTCGGCCCCTTGACCAGACTTTGACCAGTGAGCAGATTGTTGACTTTTCTCTCTCTTTTGATTGATTTTGACTTGGCATTTAATGTGGTTAATGGTTGATCTTTGACTGGAATATTCTGATGTACAATTTGAATGAATTGAGCTCTCTCACAAGGAAAGATTACTGGGTTTTCCCCCTTGTGGGGTTTTGTCCCAAGAAAATTTTGGTTTCTCTTGTCTCATTGTTTCTTTTTGATCTCTAATGCTCTATTGAATTTTTATGGTTGAAATTTTCTAAGTATAACTGCTTGATGATTTGAATGCTCTAAGAAGAAGAATTGTATCATTGGAAGTAGTTATCAGTTTGAAAATTGTTCTGGTCTATCTTGTTACTAGAAAATCAACAAGTTTCAAGCTGCTATTGGGTGAATATAATACAGTCATACAGATTTGTGGTGAAAAACTGTGTAATTCATTTTCTTCTTTGCTTCATGGCTGATATCTGAGTATTTTCTTGTGAATATATATTCATTCAGTTTATATTTGCTATTAGTTTGCCTAACCTATGACGGGTTAGTGAATGTACAATTCTTAAGTTGCTGGTTTGTGTAAATACAATAATTTGGGAGTGCAGAAGAATAGCAATGTGCATTTCAATTTGTAAGGAGCTTCATTGATTCAACTGCTTGAGTTTACATTTCATTTATGCTATTTTAATTCTGTAAATTCGTTTATGCACTCAGACACCTCAATGAACCTTATTCTAAAAGCACATAAAACTAAAATATAAAAAAACCAAAAATGGTGAGCCAACACTGCAGGCTGGAAGAATCATTCCAAGGATGGAGACTCCGATTTGGGCATCTTCATTTGATGAATTCCAAATTTGACTTGGGACATTTGCTTGTGTCAACAGATAATCCCATCAGAGTTACAGCTTTGAGACTGAAGGGTATTCCTTGAATGTGATGGTTTGAGAATCACTTGGATCATATCATCCAAAACAACATAATTAACACTAAATAACACCTGTTATGATAGTTCATACAAGCCATTTCAATAGTATGAGAATTAATGAATGAAAATTTTATTAGGATACCATTTCAAGGGGGTCAAACCTCTCAATTACAATCAATGAGTCTCCTTACTTTATATATAAAAGAAGAGATGAAGGTTAGGTATTCCCATACTACCCCACTAGGCTGATGTGCATAGGAAAGTGGGCACTTGTTGTTCTACTGATATAACCCTAAGTAGAAGAATGAGAGGATGGAAGAAGTTGTACTACCAGGTGAATAACGAAGATGATAATATGGATAAGGGTTAGGGCCATACCATAATAGAGGTGTACAAAATTAACATGGTATTTTTGTTACATAAATAGATATTTGTAAACATACGCATACTTGTATCATTGCATACTGTCCACCCCTAGTGTTGCAGGGTTTCATTTTTAGTCATAACAGACCCCTTTATTAATGTTACGTGTATTAGACATTTGCCTTGACTATATGAAAGTTGCTTATAAGTAAGTTGGACCAACCGATTTTATTGGAAACTCAATTTGAGAAACAGATCCTGAGGTTGGAGGATGCTCACTATAATAAACATTTCATATGGCTTAGATGCCAGGTTTGAGGGGTATCGGTTCTGCCAAAATCCCTATGGATTACACTTGGCCTCATCCCTTTTTGACGTGCCATTTGGATGGGGCAGACCACAGTGAGGATGGAACCCTGGTGGATGGCTTAAAAGTTAATACCCCATTGACTTCACTAGTTAACAAAAGTTAGTGCTAAACCTAGTATTAACTGACTATTAACATGAAAGATGTATAAAATGTTGTGGTTCTAGGTACAAGACACCACTTTTCACACAACTCAACCTTGTGTCTGTTTGGTGGGTAGACAATGTTTGGCCTTGATTAATGTTCATACCTGAAATGTGGAGAAGCATTGAATTTATAGAAGCAACAAGGCAATATCACACAGGAATGAGAGACACAAGTATTTGCCACTTGTACATCCTGTACACTTTATATTGCATTATATGTATATATAATAGTACATGGGTACAAGAATTGCTATGCATATAGCTTTTTCTAAATAAAGCTCATCCATAAAATAAAACATGGATGATAAGAAAATCGAAAAGAAGAAATCTGAATCAAGACAAGCTAAAGGCTATCTACAAGCTAATATTACAACCCCTTTTCATATATGGAGCTATGCACATGTTTGACTTTCATTAGGGTAGTCTCATCATGCCCATTGGTACAAGGAACATTACTGGTCACAATGAACGGCTATAATAATGGAGTTCCTTGTTCTTGTCTTTTACCTAAATATTTGTATGATTCCCTTTTATGGTGTACCCCTTTAAATCTGATCAAGGGTTTTGTGTAATGAACTTCTCCACTTCTAGATGGTAGACAAGCTTGACTGGTTGGTGTGTGTATTAGTGGATTTCTCTTGTAGGTTGTCTAGAAATAGGATTAAAAAGTGGTTCCAGATAGGTTCACAGCGTTTGCATACTTTATTTCAAGGCATACAAAGGACAATGCATTCTATCTGGGCTATCTTTTCTTGCAAATGCAAATTGTTTTATATATTTATATTCAATTAAGGCCTAAATTGATCTATATGATCTATTCTCCCATAAACAAAAAATGAACATCAAAAATAAATAAATTAAGAATAAAATATAAATAAATACTCTTTTTGAAATGTCAGTGACTATGATGGTGGATTTATGGTACACTTGAAATGGGGCATCAATGTGAGTTCTAATGTCGAAAATGTGATAAATAAAAATACAGTTCCCGACGAAGAATGAGTATTCAGCATTTAATTCAAGAAGATTATGATGGATGTCAGAACATCTGTTTGGTTGATTTGCTTTTGTTTCATTTTGATTTTCCTCCTTAATCATTATATGGTAATGCCATTTTTATGGCTTCCCAGAAGAGGGTTCAACTTGACTTTCTAGAAATTTCCTTACACTGCATCTATTTTTTTATGAGACAAATTTGTAAAAAGAATTATTATCTACGCTGAATTATGGATTAAAAATGAACCATAAACTGTCCAATCTTATAAGAAGTTTTCATGAACAGAAATTTATATGTAAGTATGCGGATTTGAAAGACCACTCTACCTTTATTAAAAATTGGAACTTATCCCTTAAAATATTCTCCTTGGCATCTTCAAACATTGACCAGGTATGCTTCGGACTGACTGACTATCTCCATATTAAGGGATGGATTGGTTGACATGCTTTTGATGATGCAGTAATTTACATCCATGCATTGGTGTTGAGTACCTTAATTTGTAATTTAATACAAGTAGAAAATAAGAACATATTCACCCTTTAATGCAAATCAGGCAACGCTCATGCTGCTGCCCTTTTTATTTAATCCGAGGTGTTAACATATTAGAAAAATGTAGATATGACACCACTCATATGGTGATCTTCCAAGTGTATGAATTTGGAAGATCACAATGTTTCTGTTTTATTCTTCCCTATGTAAAAGATGTGTGTAAGGTTTAAGATATCTACTTTTTGAACTTCAAATGTATTCTCACATTCTTATGAAATATTTCATTGTTTAATATAGTTGGTCATTGATAATCTGGCACTTAAGTAGTCCTAGCAATTCATTGGAAAACCTTGATATCTAGGAACCAACTATGGAAGCAAGAACAAATTGGTAGAGGATGTTTCAACGTCTAATTGCTTAAGGTTCAACTATAAAAGATTCACCTTGACTGGCCTTTTCAGAAGCTGTTCTTTCGTCTAGCTCTGGCATCAATACAGGCATCAATATAGGCATAAGAGAAATAAAGAATTTCCTGAATGCATAAGCATGTCAATGACATTTACATGAGAGTATCTATTGAAGTGATGCGATTGGTGTAGAACATTTTAAATTCAATGATTTCAGGGCATAATTTTTCTATTAGATTTCCTGCAAACCTAGCACCTGTTATTTAATTCCTAGCACAAAACTTACAATAAACACACAGGTTCCTAACAAAATATTCAGCGGAGGCACAATTACACAACCAATCTCAATCACATATGACATACTGATTTCTACCCAATGAACAACTCTTCATTAATAAATTAGTCAGAACCTACTTGGGCTCTCGTCCTGGGATAATGGCCCAACTGAGTAATTACATACACAACAATAAACCTGGAGTTATCCAACTGATCAAGCCCTAGATCTGTCCTTCGATCTTCCTTGACTAAGTTGGACCTGTCTCCCTCGCTGCTCCTTACACCTTCCTTGGACCTGGCACACTAGAGTGTCACACTCCTCCTCCCAAGGATAGTGCTGCTGTATGGTGTATCTTCTCTCTCTCTTCCCAGCCTTGCTCTTATAACTTTACAATGAGCTAAATCCCTAACCCTAACCCTAATCTCAAAGTGATTGAGGGTTGAGATTAGATCTCGCCTCAATTGAGATCAATGGCTAAGATTGAAACTTACTAAAGTAAATTACTTTACTTTTCCTATGTTTCTATTAGCTCAATAAGACAGCATATTAATGTGTTTTTTGAATTTTCCTATGTTAGACTTAGGCTAAGTTACATCAGCAACTTGCTCACACTTGAACAAGCGTTCTAAGGAGATTGTGGGTGATTTCTGCACGCCTAGACACAAGGCCTGTGCAGAAGTTCCTGCTCAAGCAACAAAAATCAACATTTTCAAGTGCTGTGCCTTTTTTAATAATTCTTTTGCTTGCTTTTGTACTGCCGAATATTTCAAAAGATCCCATGCATACTATGATTTAAAGAAAAAAACCCTTCATTTCTTTTCATGTTTCAATGGATGATTCAGGACTAAGCAGCATAATGTAGGTCTATATTTTGTAAGACAGCAGTGCAAATGTCTCCTCTGATTTCCCCATTGATTTTATTTTTTATTTTTTATTTGGAGTGTATGGCTAGTAGGTAATTTTCCAAAATTATCGAGGACTTGCACCCAGCTTCATCCCTTTGAAACTCAGACCATTTAGGTGGGCCAGACCACAGCAAGAATGGAACCTTGGTGGCAAGCATAGTGCACCATTGAGCTCAGCAACGAACCCAATGCCCCATTGACTTCAATTAGTAGTTTTGACAAATTTTTTTCATCTTTATTGACTTCTCTTTTCACATGCCATATTATCTCATACTGCATTATATTCTTCCATGTTTCTTGCTGTTTCAAGATTAATTTCCTCATTTGAATTGAATAATATAGTAGACAGCTCAATTTGAGGCTGTATATCATGTGAAGTTTCCGCGACTTATCTGAGTTGTTTGAAGAGGATTATTTCAAATATATTGCATCATGTTCAAAAATATTTTTAAGGCGACATGTTTCTAAAGAGTTTTAGCTTTCCTGCCTATGAAATGAAGGTAAATGAAGATGAACCTGTTCTCAAAGCTTTCAAATTGATGAGCAAAAAGGGTGTAGGCGGGATTCCAGTTATAGAAAAGGAAGGGAATAGGCCTGTTGGAAATATAAGCTTAAGGGATGTCCAATTTCTTCTTATGGCCCCTGAGATATATAAAGACTCTAGGTAAATCATTCCACTGATCTTCCCATGCATATTAATGTATACTGTATATCTTTTGCTTGAATCAAAACATTGTGTTAACAGTGAACCTGTATTTATAAACAAGAACAATGTTTGATGGAATACAGGTCTGTCACTGCAAAGGATTTTTTGACTGCAGTTAGAACTCACTTGCACATAAAGCAAGATTCATCATCCATGTTAGGTGGTGTTATTGCATGCCAAAAGAATGACACTATTGAAGACATCATACTGAAGTTGGATAACACAAAGATACAAAGAATCTATGTTGTTAATGGCGAGGGTGATCTAGAGGGTGTTGTAACACTGCGTGATATTATATCTAAGTTTGTTCAGGAACCTCCTGGATATTTTGGAGACTTTTTCTATGGTGTGGTTCCTTCACCTGAGAACAGCAGGGTCTGAGAGTTCTGTTTGTGTAATCCAATGTAAAAAAGTGGAAAATGTATTGATTTCATTTCCTGGAGAAATGCAATCGGAGTGAGTCCTTTGGACAGACAGATACCCGTTTTCAGGGTTACGAGCTGAAGTTGAGGATCCAACTATTTAATTACTTATATTATGTCTGTCTGGGACAGATGGGCAAATGGGTAATACTTAAGGTTTCTAAATGCTATGTGTAAAGTTAGTGCAGAACTCAGCCCTTATGTTTTGTTCAGATCACAATCATGAATGAATTTACTTTTGTATACAATTTTCAAGTCTAGTTCTGTTTGTCAACTTATTTGGAGAGAAGGCTTGACAGAGATGAAGGAATTTAATCTTTCTGCAGGTTTAAGCTGTAAATTTGGTTCTTCCACATGAAATAAACAAACAGGAAAAGATTGATGCACTTTCATAGATGTTCAAGGTGTTTCGTGTTTAAAAGTCAAGGGGTGCATCAACATGTCATTTGAGTTGTGTTTTCCCATGGTTAGGCGAAAGAGCCAGATTTTTCTTTCACATGGCAGATGATTAAGGGAGGATAGTGATGTAAGTTGTGATGGTGGGAGAGAAAATAATAAAATATACAAATTTTTGAATGATGATGAGTACATATCTCAAGTTACGTGTATGATTTGAATATGGGTCATGATTACCTATTCAATAATATTTAGATATAAGTCAGTGATTGGTCTATAACATGTCCCCTTCTTTTAAATTACCTTTCCCTCAAAGCATAAGTATAGAAGTATGTTCTACCCAATGTTTCTTCATTAGATGGATTTGTTTATTCGTGTCTATGGATTCTAGCAGCACCCAAAATTGCCTGCCCTTCCTCGTGGAACATTTATAGTTCAGCTTAGGCTAGGAAAGGCTTGGCCAAACTCTTTTTAGGTGCTGAACATTGCATCATAAAGTCTTTCTTTGTTGGGGGAATTCAAGATACATGTGACCTAACCAATTCCTTTCAAATTTGATATGGTCCATGAAATTTTGACCAAGCTTTTATTTTATTCTTCTTTTCTTTTTAAAGAAATGTATCTTATAGCTCATGAATGCATGAAAGAGAAATGCATCACACATTCTCATATTTCCTGCCAAAGTAGGGGCATGTGCATCACCTCTGCCCCCCACCATGACCCCCACTATATAGGCAAGAAGGGTGAGCATGTCTGCTTTGGCTCCAACATCAAGATAATCAACATGTTTTCTAAAAAAATATATTTTGGTTGTAAATTAAATTGATAAATCAGATTTAAACTCAGCAACTTCTTCCAGGTGCAGTGATATAGCTTCATTGAAAGTGGCTCAACAACATCTACCTGTCAATCTATCCCTTGTCCTGCCTGCACAATCATTCACTCATCCCCAGATATGACCCCATTCCATTCTAGGGGGCAATGAATGATGTATGACATTCCAGAACAATGCAGTGCCAAAACGTTTCTGACCCACAAAAGGTGCTTGACTGTTTCTACTAATGGCAGATCAGGCAACTTCTGCCTGTAAAGTTTGTGCGATGAAGATTGTTTTTAACAACTAGATTTTTATTAGAGATCAACCATCCAAACTTTCTAGTAATGATGCCTGTGTTTTCTTAGGTCTACATGAGATCTCTCAATTCATTTGGCTTCGCGATCTTGGACCACTCATCCTCTATTAAGTTGATCTGCAAGAAAAATATTCAGCCAGGGCCTAATATGAAGTTCCTTGGTCCTATAACCAAAGAAAGTTTTCCCATTGGACCACTTCCAATCCCCTTCCAAATGGGTCCTTGCACATCCAATCTAAGTTTGAAATTTTATCTTTAGTTATTATTAGGCAGGTCCTACTATGAAGTTCCTTGGTCCTATAACCAAAGAAGGGTTTCCCATAGGACCAGTTCCAATCCCCTTCCAAATGGGTCCTTGCACATCAAATCTAAGTTTGAAATTTTATCTTTAGTTATGATTTTCCAGAGCATTGTGAAAGCTTTTCTTTCTTCTTAATGCAAGTGGTTTGTATGGCTGAAGATGAATAAAGTCTAATCAACTTCTTGGAATTTTCTTTCAGAGCAAGGTCAGTCAATGCATCGTTTCGTCCAGTATTGTACATTTATTAAGTGTTCTTTCAGAATTGGATAAATCTTTTGAGGCTATTGTAAATATTTCTTTACGACATGTATCTTACTTACATCAGATCCAATAAAGTTGTTCAGATTAAACGGTTCATAATTATAGAGTGTTATATGGAATCATTTTAGTTGATATGTGGTATTATATCACCATTTAACAAAATACAACCTTTGTTGCCGTCTGCCTTGTCAAATATGAAAATAAGCAAAAGTTCTTCTGCATATTTGTTAACTACAAATGTGATATCACTGATTCTCAGGTATAAAGAATGATTGTGTTAAGGATTAGTACGGTCTCCTTCCCCCAAATCTTCTAGTACAGTGAAATTGTTGATGCTTCATGAAATTTGTTTTAACTACTTCAATTGGTGTTTTGACCGGGTCCCATTATCATCATTATTGAATGCATATATTTATGGTTATTAGATACTGTTTATGTCATAAAGTCCATGGTTCGCCCCTGCCCTATTATAACGTGGCAACAAACTGATGCCTCATAGAAAGGGGTTTGCAAAATTTCAAAATAAGGTGGTTATGTCATAATGTGGTGTAAACATCTTACATTGGTCACCTGAATCTTTCCCTGAAACTAGCGAATAAATGCACCTAAGAATGTTTTGTACGGACACTCCCTGCAATGAGCTAGCATTGCATTACCCAAGGACATGGAACTATATACATATATTTTTCCCTAGAAAAAAATCTCAACTTTTATTTCAAGCAGAACTATATACATAGCTCATTGCATTACCCAAGGACATGGAACTATATACATATATTTTTCCCTAGGAAAAAAATCTTTTAAAAAAATCTTTTATTTCAAGCAGAACTATATACATATACTTTTTCCAAGGAAATAAATCTAAACTTCTATTTCAAGCAGAAAATTTAGTTAACTTGCTCATTGCATTACCCAAGGACATGGAACTATATACATATATTTTTTCCCTAGGAAAAAAATCTTTTATTTCAAGCAGAACTATATACATATACTTTTTCCAAGGAAATAAATCTAAACTTCTATTTCAAGCAGAAAATTTAGTTAACTTTGTAAGTGCCCAGGAGGGCACACATCAAAATTCCAACAGTAAACTTTTCAGAGATTCCGCCAAAAATATGTATGTCCCATACCAATCTGACCATGACTTTCCTGCCAGATGGATAAGGAGAATATACATAAATATGCACGGTACCATAGAAAAATTGAAACCAAAAGTATTAGCAAATCTGTCTTAAAGTATTCAGCTGTGAACGGCCAAAGATCCTCATACTGTAGACGGAAACCAAAAGTATCAGCAAATCTGTCTTAAAGTATTCAGCTGTGAACGGCCAAAGAACCTCATACTGTAGACGAAACTGGAACTAGGATAACAATTAGGATCCTTCCTTTACTTGTCAGCTCTAATAAATCATCTGAAGAGTGTATAGATATTTTGAGAAGAATCTTCGGCGAAAAATCACATAGAGATATTTTAGTCGACGCGTTTTGAACCAACCAGTGTGGTTCATCGTCAGGACAAGTTGAATGAGCAGATCTTGCTATGCATTATAAATAGATCGGGAATAATATCCCATGACCAAATTTCCAAATCAGGTAACGGCTAAAATGATAACAGCTAGATTTGACCAAGAAACGACTAGCTTGACTATGAAGGGCATAATTTATCTAAATAAGTAAAATCAGTTATTAATTTCCTTATTAAAATAAACATAAATGGACAATTTTATAATTACAAATATATGTTAGAATAAGCGAGTTAATATATTATAATCATAAAATAATTCAAGTAATAGAAATTAGTTAATTTTATATATATATATATATATATTTTTGGTTCTGCTCATTCAACTTGTCCTGACAATGAACCACACTGGTTGGTTTGAAACGCGTCGACTAAAATATTTTTATGTGATTTTTCGCCGAAGATTATTCTCAAAATTGATATGGATCATAGAAGCCTAAATTCATTAAGTGTATAGATATGTTAATGAACAAAACCAAAAAATATCGGCAGATCTATGTTAAGTACCAGCTGTACACAACATAAAATCTTCATCTTGTAGACCGATCAAAACCGAGAAGAACAGTTAATAACGATAGAGTTTTCAAGGAAATTATTCAAGAATTGAGCGAACTGAGGATGATAGCAATGACCCAGCGTGTATCAATTTCCAGCCTTCGCTTTGAAAGACCATCAACTTCCATTATTAATTCTCTGTAGATATGAGAGAAGGAAATGTAAGTGGAAATTTTCTTCCAGCAGCGTAACTTGATCATAAATTGCACGAAATGTTAAACTATGCATGCCTATTAACCTTCTCACCCAAAGCATGACGAAAGCGGAGTCACCAAAGATGTAATATTCTTAATGGAAATTTACAATAATAAACAAAACAAACACAACAAAAACATAGAAAATTACTCAAACACCAAAACACCATTTAAAAGCCAAAAACTGCGTTGTTGAGGCATTTTATTGATAAATCATGAAGTACAATAGGTGCCTGGAAAGTATGCACTTGGGCTTGCTTTAGGCAAGCTAGCTCAAGTGATGAATATGAGATCTCCTCTAAAAGTGCTAGCTGGTTCTCCTTGGCTTTGCATTGAAATGCGTAGAAAGTGCACTGTTGGCTATGTAGAATGGTTGTTAGGGCCTCCTTCGGTGCTCAGAAAATTTCAGGAAATTAATCCTAGACTCTCCCACCAAATACTCAAATAATCCATGAAGGAATTGGCCAAATGTTGACTTCGAAATTTCGGCCCAAATTCCGTTAGCGCCTCTAGCTGCTCGCTGAGTTGGGACCCCTGTTTGACCCATCCAATCTGCCCAGAAAATTCTGTCAAATTAATCTTGGCCTCTCCTCAATAAATCCAGAAAAAACCAGAAATGGCTTGTCCTAGTTTTGACGCTCCAAAATTGACCCCAAATGCTTGGTCCTCCTCTTTAAGCAGAAGATGTAACCTGCAACAAATTATGTGTTCGCTGCTCCTGTAAAGTGTTGGAAAATTCCCCAAAATAGCTGCAATCTCCAACAAAGTACTTCCTCGGACTCTACCTCAAGTCTCAACACCAAAATCACTTCACTCAACCTCCCAGCGTGCCTCCTCCAAGCACTGCGCAATCCTTGCACTGCTTCTGCTGAGCCTCTCCACAAGCTCGCACTCCTTACTGCTGGTACGAATCAGAATAGATGGAATTTCCTCCTTGGGCTAGCACTCGAAGTCCACCGAAGAAATGGTTGAGATTTCCGCTCGAAAACACTTGTGTGTTAAACAACACTTGCAGAGTTGGCTTCTGCTCAAGCGTGCTATGTCAAAGACAACTTTTTCAAAGATGAATGAATGACCAAAATTGGTGTCTCTTGTTTTTTATCAAAGAGCCTCCAAGTTGCCCATGTGGGCCCAACTTGACTTCCCCCCACCAACTTTGCTCCAATGAGAGCGTGTTGCCCATGTGGGCCACAATTCTCTATGAGTGGCCCCCACGTACCACTAGTGGCTCGATTTTCTCCTCCATCCTCTTATGTTTGGGTTCACATTTGATCAAAAATATATGTGGGGCCTCTAAACCCACACTTCCTAAGTGCTAACGTGAATTAATTCAAAATTGGCCAAAAATTGATATTTCCTTTAGCAATTTTGCCAAGTGCGAATATCACAGTCATCCTCGCCAAAAAATGCTTGTCCTCCAGCAATACTTGAATAAATGTTCTCTTTCGCTGCTGCTCCCCACGGTCACTGCAAAATGTGCCAGGGTTCTAAATGTGCCACTGAATCGTCCCTGACATCTGCACTGTCTTGATGTGAAAGAATCCTCTAATACCAGGATCCCAGGCCATCCTGTCCAACGTGAAGCTCCCCTCGCTCTACTTACGATCTTGCCTAGTGCAAGTACCAGAAGTCCCGTGCATACCATCTGTAGTAACATGATTTATTTTTAATAAGTTAGTTTTTATTTTATAAAAGAGGGTATGAAAAAATAAAGAGAAAATGGAAATATAAAAAATTAGAAAATAAAAAAAGAGATGAAATAAAACCCCATCAAAAGAAAATCAAAAAAATTGTATAATTGTGTTTGTTTAAGTGCCACTTCATGAAATAAATTGTATTTGTAATAAATAAAGCTCCGTGTGCAGCTTGTTTTTATGCCACAACCTTTTCTTTTGATTTGAGTCAAATTGTTTAATCTTTGATAAGATCATTTAAATTTTGTATTAGATTAGAGAATAAGTTCAACCAAACAGTTTAATCTTGGTTGAACATTAGAATTTATGAAAGATTAGGATAAATAAAGCCCTAATATGCTAAAAAATTGGCTCTAGTTATATTAGATTAGGCTTAAATTAGTGAAATAATTAAATAGGGGCTGATAGTCTAAACACGCCCAATTAGATTAATTTTTTTTTATCGCTTGATTACCTTTTAAAAGGTGATTAATTCTTTTTGTAAATAAATAATTTTATGCTTTTTACCCAAATTCAAATACGACAAAAATGTTTTTTCAATAAGCGATAAAGTTTGGATAAGAACCAACAATGATCACCGCCTCAGCGCTTCGCACACCCCTCGCTCCAAACTGCTTACCACTACCCCCCTCTTAAAATCCGATATCCACACTTCCCGCGCTTCCCGGTACCGCGCCAACGGTCACACCTCCCACGCCATCCGCTTCCAACTGTTCCATGCCACATGACCTCACCCGTTACCACCTATCTATTCCCACGTATCCATTGTTCCCATTAATTGCCTCTAGTTGCTGATCTTGCCTCTCGTTGATGCATTAAATTCCTAATTAGCCAATCAACAACGACCTTCCCTGTAAAGGTAATCTTAATCTGCTGTTAAATATTGTTTTGCCTCGTTACATCAGCGTTTCTTCAATTGCTCTTGCATTTTTTTCTTTCACTGTTCTATTTACTGTTTCTGTTCTATAGATTTTCTGCCAAGCGAAGCCTGCAACAGTGAGCGTCCTCTGAACATATCTCTGCGATTTCTTTCTACCATCCTATATTTCAGTTCCTTTACAACACATGAAACCCCAAAGGCCTCTGATGCCTTAGACCTGGACCATATCCCATTGGCGACCAATATTTCCAAATTGCAGATACTGAATGCGAATTTGTTAATTTATGGTATGTTCTATGCTTAATGCAGTTTACTTCAATTTCCTCTTATTAGCCACTGTTTAGCAATCACATAAATATAAAGTAAAACGCAGATAGAACATTAATAAATCGACAGAAAACAAGCCAAGGCAAGAGACACCAGATATGGCAGCTAGTCAAGGACAATCCCCAATGTGGGGAAACCCTTTGATCAATTCTTCTTTAATCTTCAATAGTTCAATAGAGAGAAATAATACAAATACATAAATCTGTAATTTTATGACAACAACAGCAAACCCTAACCAGCAAAGTCAAATCTGGTCAAACAAGATGAAAGTGACCTCCAATATGCTTGGTCAATTTCCCAGTCATTTAGGCCTCCAATAGTAAGAGGAGGCAGCCCATAAACAGTGCGAAAAACATAGTGAAACTATAGTCAACTGAAGTCAACATGCTGCCATAAACTAGGGCAGTCAACGTTTATCAAACCATAGGTCAGATTGCCTCAGTTTGCGTGACAAAAACTGCGGCTTGCCTAGGAGAGGCAGGCACACCAAAACCGCACTCTTGAAAAGTCAACGCTTGGTCAACGCTGGTCAAAATGTCTTGCTGCAGCTTCTGCGTCCTTCTTTTTGCGTCTTCTTGCATCCTCCTTCCTTGCCCTTCTGCATCCTCCTTCTTCCCACATGTGAGCTTCTCTTCCTTGTGTGTAAGCCCAATCAGCTAAGGAGAGAATGTGTGAGAGATGAGATGAGTCAATAATGCCTCAACCTCACTAGTATTTATATGAAACGCTGAGCATGTGTGCCACACATTTAGCTGCTAGCCGACCTTGACGATTTGTTAAGTAAATACAAATAAATTCATATCTCCGTAAATACTTGTTAGAATTGGATGATCATTAGATCAATCCTACACCTCTCGACGGGGGGAATCAAGGAAAAATATCAGCTACCATAAATAAGATGACCCACATGGAGTTTGGCCCTAGTTGCCAATTTTAACACTCCCTCTCAATTAGGGAGAACTCCATCTATTAATTCTCTAACCGTTGGTACTATCTCTGCCATCAAATGCATTGCCCTGCACTACTTGGTTCTGCTCTGCTTTGTTGAACTATGAAGAAGAAGAAATGATCGAAGATGTATCATACCATAATCCACTGACCTAAAGTCAGTCCCAGAGAGTGTGTCATACCACTCTCACTGATCCCAGATCAATGGAGGTCATCTTAGCATAGGGAGTACGGTAGATACAATGATGCATCCATCGATAGTTCTTCTATGGACCCTAACCCCATTTCCCTTCTCATTGATCAGATGAGAGGTACTTCCCATGAGTCCCAGACTGCATGGGTAGGATGTCTCGACAGGAGAACCAATCATCTTGTCCCTAAGTCGCCATGGGGTATCACAGAGGAGGGTTGAACCTTTCACCCTGTACATAGCGCACCACTAGAGGAGGGTGAGTCACTCTGTGGTCGCATGTCGCTCCAAGAAGTACCCCACACCCCCTGGAGCTCCCAGAGCTCAGTGCATCCATCATGCAGGACCCTCATAAGAGGGTCTCTCAACGACTCCAAGTCGTTCTTGGAAAGTCAAGAATTTGACCTTTCCCAGGGGCTTCGTCAAAATGTCAGTGACTTGCTCAGCTGTACCAATATGTTGGAGCCTTATTTCTCCCCGCTGCACCATATCCCGGATATAGTGGTACTTGATATCGATATGCTTGGAGTGATCATGAAATACGAGATTCTCTGATAAACGAATCCCTCTCTCGTTGTCACACAGGATCACGGTAGTATCCATTGTAAATCCAAACAACTCACTGAAGAGCTTCTGCAACCAGACATCCTCACAAGAGGCCATACTCGCAGCAATGTACTCTGCCTTAGCGGTGCTCAAAGCCACCTACTTCTGCGTCTTGCTCATCCAGGGTATCGAGGCAGATCCTAAAGAGAAACAACACCCGAAAGTGCTCTTTCGGTCCACCACACTGCGTTCCCAATCAGCATCGGTATATCCATGTAGTCTCACATCTCTGGCAGTGTATCTCAACCCATTGAGTGCTTGTGCCATGAAGGTATCTCAACAGATTCTTGGCACCAATCCAATGTGTGTGGTGAGGCTCAACCATATGTTGACTCAACATGTTGACTGCAAAAAATATATCTGGACGGGAGTTCACCAAGAACATCAATGTTCCGATGAGTTGACGATACTCGGTAGCATTTTGCAAAATAGGTCCGGCAGCACTACCGCTTAACTTCTTGAAGTCAATCTCCATCGGGGTAATCACGGGCTTGCAATCCACCATACCGAGACTCTCCAATATCTTCACCACATTCTTTCCTTGAGATAGGAAAATCTTCCTTGGCTTCTAGTCCTAGGAAATAGTGCATCAGTCCTAGGTCCTTCATCTCAAACTCAGAAGCCAACTCCCTCTTACATTTGTGAATGAGAGGGTCTGCACCTGTCAGAAAGAGGTCGTCAACGTACAACACCAGTATGAGAGGTTTGTTATCTTCAACCTTAAAGTAAAGGTTAGGGTCGGCTTCACTCCTAGTGAATCCCAACTTCATAAAGTAGCTATCGATCCTCTCATACCAAGCTCGGGGTGCTTGCTTCAACCCATAGAGGGCTTTCTTCAACCTGCACACGTGAGATTCCCGATCATGAATCTCAAATCCTTTTGGTTGTTCCACATAGACTTCCTCTTTGATTGAACCATGCAAGAACACGGTCTTGACATCCATTTGATGTAGGTTTCATCTCCGCGAAGCAGCAAGGGCTATGATCAAGCGGATGGTGGTGTATTGGGCAACAGGTGCAAATATCTCGTCATAGTCTACACCTTCCTTCTGACAGAAGCCATGAGGGACAAAACGAGCCTTAAACTTTTCAGCACTTCCATCAACTCCATGCTTTATCTTGTAAAGCCATTTCGAAGTGACAACTGTTTTGTCCTGGCGTCTGGGGACCACATCCCAGACATTGTTCTTCATGATGGACTCATATTCCTTAGTCATATAATCCTTCCATACTTGATGCTTGACAACTTCTGCAAACAATGAAGGCTCATTTTGAATGATCGTGCTCATGATGGTCAAGTATCCTTGATACCTGGCCGACTTCTTACTTTCTCGGAAAGTCCCTTTGGGTGCAATGTGTCCTTCAGCATCATCAAGTGTCCCCCTAAGCCACGGAGGCCTCTTCTTAGAAGAGGAAGGCTCTTGCAGAGGGGGATCAATAGGATCCATAGGTTCTTCTACATCGAGCATCGTGTCATCTTCCTTTTCCTCTGGTTTCCTGGTGTCAGCTTCTCCAGATTTCCGTAGTATAGGAAGATTGTCAACTTTGCTAAGAGCCATATCTTCGTCAAAGGTGAAATCATGGCTAATTTCAACTTCCCTTTGACCAACCACATAGATTCTATAGCCCTTAGTATTTTTGCTATAGCCCACGAATATTCTTTTCTTTCCAGATGCACCCAATTTATTCCTTTTCTTTTTTGTCACATGAAAATAAACAAGACTTCCAAAAATTCTAAAATGAGATACATCAGGTTTCTTACCAGTGAACATCTCTTCGGGAGTCTTGGAACCAAATGCTTGATGAGGGCATCGGTTTTGAACATATACAACAGTATTCGCAGCGTCAGCCCGTAGGAACTTCGGAAGCCGACCTTGACAATTTGTCAAGTAAATACAAATAAATTCATATCTGCATAAATACTTGTTGGAATCAGATGATCGTTAGATCAATCCTACACCTCTCGATGAGAGGAATGAAGGAAAAATATCAGCTGCCATAAATAAGACGACTCACATGGAGTTTGGCACTAGTTGCCAATTTCAACAGAATTCGACATGTTTGAATTGCATAATTGGCTTAAACAATGTTAAGTTATGGTATGTTCTATGCTTAAAGCAATTTACTTCAATTTCTTCTTATTAGCCCAATGTCAATTCATAGTTTAGTAATCACATTAACATAAAGTAAAATGCCGATAGAACATAAATATATCGACAGAAGACAAGCCAAGATAAGAGACACAAGATGTGGTGGCTAGCCAAAGACAAAACCCAATGTGGGGAAACCCTTTGATCAATTCTTCTATATTCTTCAATAATTCAGCACAAAGAGAGAGACAGAGATAGTACAATATCACAAATCTGTGATTTTATATCAGCAATAATATATCAGCAACCAACAAAGTCAAAGCTAGTCAAACATCTCTTATTTGACCTCAAGTCAACCTTGAAGAACTCGATCTTCAAAAACAAACATCAGCACCGCAAAACAACCTTCGGTCAATGGTCAAAACAACAGTCAACAAATCAGCAGCCTGCGGTTAGCCCTAACCAGTCAACGCTGGTCAACACAACACCCAAACAACAATGCACAGGTTAACGCTTGGTCAATGCATCCTCTAGCAGCCCTGCACCTTGGTCAACGCAGCCCTAGAAACAATCAACACTGCCCTAAACAAAAATTTTGTCCTTCTTCTTGCACGTGTGAGAGACTGCTCCTACGCTGGCCCAATAAGATTAGGAGAGAGAAGATGTGTGTTGAGATGATAGTGGAATAATGCCACAAGGTATCTTCCTTTTATATGAATCGTTGAGGTTAAGCTGGGGGTGTGCGACACACTTTATCTTGCTGGTCAACCTTGACAAATTGTCAAGTATTACAAATAAATTCATATCTCCATAAATACGTGTCGGAATCAGATGATTTTTAGATCAATCCTACACCTCTCGACGAGAGGAATCCAAAAAAAATTTCAGCTGCCATAAATAAGATGACCCATACGGAGTTTGGCTCTTGTTTCCAATTTTAACAAACAGACATACTTTGATTCTGAGGATGAAATAAACCTATGGGAATCCCTTCTACCTCTGTATATGTTTTCTCAGACCCATTCCTTTCCTGGTTTAGTTATCTGGGGCCAATCCAAGTATAATCCTTTACAAAGAACAAGGTAGCTTAGAATGGAGACATTATGATATCTATCATTGCAGAAACCATTAATAAAATGCTTCTCATACCCAAGAATGACTCCCTTAGCTTTTTCTCCACTGCAGCCTTTATTGACTTATATCATAAGTTGACCTTCCCTCAGAGAGCTCAAATTTTTGAGATCTTTCTCCCTGAAGATGCTGAGCTCCCTAAAAAGAATCTTCCTCATCCAGCATCTATGTTCCCTGAGAGAGCCAAACACATGATTTCCCTGATTTCCTGCTTGTTTGGCTACCAATCAGACCAATGTGTAGATGAAGCTATCCTAGGCTATCTGTCAATTTTTTCCAAAGAAAATGAACCTGCCTTCATGTATAACTACAGTCAACTTTTGGCTGAAGCTATGCATGAGAAATTGATGAACATCACTACTAAAGGAGTGTTTAAATACTCCTCTATGCTATTTCATATGTTTATTTTTCAGCAGGGAGACAGGTTACCAATTGTTTTGCACAAGCAGGATGATCAGTGAGAGAATCAAGTAGTCACACAGTGGAAGTTATTGATTAGAAAGAAGTCAACTGAGTTCACATTTTCAGACTTCATAGACTGTTTCATTCACCTAGTTGCACAACTTTTCAACAGTCAGAGTGAATCCAGGATCAATACAAAAATCAAAAGGATCCTGCATCTCAGTGATCAAGTTAGAACAGGAGGCTAGTATCTTTACCAAAACTACACAGAGATCAGAGTCTATGGCTGCAAATTAGCTCCATATAATTTGCCCAAATATGTTCCAATGAGAATTTTCTCTCTGGAATATATTAGGAAAATGATGAATATGGATGAGCTTCACTTCATTTCAGGGAAGAGGAGATCACTGTGCAAAATAAAGGCACATGTAGGATCATTCATTTGTAACATCAGATCAACAAGTTTAAAAGCAGATGCCATATTAAAACAGATGGGTTTCCAACCAAGTTTCACCTAGTCTTATTACCCATTCAACATTATTTCATACTTACGGGTGGAACTCAAAACCACTCCTTACAATATACACCTAGACCAGAGATTGAGAAGTTCAGAAATCAAGAACAATGGGAAGAGAATACTCTTCAAGAAGGAGAAGAACAGGTTTTACCTCCTTCTACTCTTCAAACTCCAAGTTTTCAAATGAAGCAGGAAAAGAGACCGAGAGAAGGATCATCATCATCGAAAATTGGAGAAAAGGAATTCATCCACTATCAGAAGAAATCAAGGACTGAATCCAAGGGAACTACTACTACTACTACTACTCAGGGTCAGAAGGAGCCTATCATCATCAATTTGGATGATTCACAGGTTTCCATAGGGACAGAAGAACCTGTAATTACTACTCTTTCTTCTTCTTCTACTTCACAGAATTTGTTAGAGATCACTCAATCTGCAGGACCAAGTGAAACAGAGGAGTCAAATGTCTTCACTAATTTCCTTGAAATTAAGCAAAAGAATGAAGCTTTGAAAGCAAATGTTTATGCATAGTTTTGGAAGCAGACTTCTACTTCACAACACAGGTTGTTGACAACATTTGATAGTGAGAAGGGAAGAATGAAAATGGATTTTCTGTAGGCTCAAGTGCCTTTTCCTAAAGGTTCTTCTGATTACAAGAAAACTATATTTTCTTTTGATGCTAATCAGATACATCCAATTGATCAAATGGACATGCATAGGCAGCCTTGTGAGATGTTGTTCTCAACAATGACCAATACTGCTATGGCATTGTCAAAACTTAAAACTGCTCTGTCATATGTGCAGTCACAATTGAAGATTGAGAAAATATCATCTTTAGTAAAGGATAACAAGGTCAAGTCATTAGAAGACATAGTAATTAAAATTGGATATGACCCTATTAATGTCAAAGTTGCTGAAGATATTATCAAGAAGAAGAACACAGATTGTAGCATTGAGGAAGCAGTTGAAACTGGCTTCTACAGAGGACCCCCAGACCAAGGAGATAGCAGAAAGTGAACAACACAAGGAAGAAATGCTCACACTGATAATTGAATAGAATGTACAGATAAATACTATGGAGGAGAAAATTGAGAAATTTCTTAAGGAAAAAGAGCAATTTACTCAGTTAGCCATAGCTCCCATCACAACTATTCCTATTACAGTGTCTAGAACAACAAGGGAATCTACATCAGCCACATCAAAGTCTACATCAACACCTTCAATTGTTGATTTGGGGTAGCATTGGATGTGCTCTAGCCATGAAATTTGGTGGAGAGATTGGGGCACATAAGCTCTCTAATACCCAGAAAGGGTTTGAGAAGATTCTAAACAGATAAGGAGATATTAAAATAATTAATATTTTTAATGGAGTCCCTAAGTCTAAACTTAAGGAAAATAACATATTAATGTGTATTAATATGAATCTGTGATAGAATGATCCAAAAGACATGGATCAAGCCAGATCTAATCTTAGTAGTTGATTAGGGACTTAATCTCGGCCGTTGAGATGTCAACAGGGAAAATATAAGTGGAGGCTTGAGGGTCACTTGGAGAGTACACCAGAGTGATCAGTCATTCTATTCTCTAGAGCAGGGTTTGTAAAGAGAGATAGAATCAGTGATCGGGAGAGTAGCTGAGGGGCATTGAGAACAAAGAGACAGAGAGGTAGAGATAGTGCTGGGACAGTAGCAGAGCAGCCATAGAAAGAGACGCAGGAGCAGCCAGTGCTCATGCAGGGCCACGTAGAGGCAGCGAAGAGGGGCACATAAGATCTCCAATACCCAGAGGAGCAGCCAGCGTAGGGGCACATAAGATCTAGAGACAGAGAGGTAGAGATAGTGCCAGGAAAACAGTAGAGCAACCAGAGAAAGAGATGTAGGAGCAGCCAGTGCTCACACAGGGCCACGCAGAGGCAGCCAAGAGGAGTAACCAGTGTAGGGGCACATAAGATCTCCAATACCCAGAAAGGGTTTGGGAAGATTCTAAACATATAAGGAGATATTAAAACAATTAATATTTTTAATGTAGTCCCTAAGTCTAAACATAGGGAAAATAAAATATTAATGTGCATTAATATGAATCTGTGTTAGAATGATCCAACAGACATGGATCAAGCCAGATCTAATCTTAGCCGTTGATTAGGGACTTAATCTTGACCGTTGAGATGTCAACATGAAAAGTATAAGAGGGGCATTGTGTATAGAGAAATAGAGAGGTAGAGATAGTGCCAGGACAACAACAGAGTAGCTTGAGAAAGAGATGCAGGAGCAGCCAGTGCTCACGCAGGGCCATGCAGAGGCAGCCAAGAGGGGCACATAAGATCTCCAATACCCAGAGGAGCAGCCATCGTAGGGGCACATAAGATCTCCAATACCCAGAGGAGCAGCCATCGTAGGGGCACATAAGATCGAGAGACAGAGAGGTAGAGATAGTGCCGGGACAGTAGCAAAGCAACCAGAGAGAGAGACGCAAGAGTAGCCATTGCTCACGCAGGGCCACACAAAGGCAGCCAAGAGGAGTAGCTAGCGTAGGGGCACATAAGATCTCCAATACCCAGAAATGGTTTGGGAAGATTCTAAACAGATAAGGAGATATTAAAATAATTAATATTTTTAATGGAGTCCCTACATTTAAACTTAGGGAAAATAAAATATTAATGTGTATTAATATGAATCTGTGTTAGAATGATCCAAAAGACATGGATCAAGTCAGATCTAATTGTAGCCATTGATTAGGGACTTAATCTCAGTCGTTGAGATGTCAATAGGAAAACTATAAGAGGAGGCTTGAGGGCCACTTGGAGAGTACACCAGAGTTATTAGTCATTTTATTCTCTAGAGCGGGGTTTGCTAAGAGAGATAGAATCCGTGATTGGGAGAGTAGCTAAGGGGCATTGAGTACAGAGAGACAAAGAGGTAGAGATAGTGCTAGGACAGCAACAGAGCAGCCAGAGAAAGAGACGCAGGAGCAACCAGTGCTCACGTAGGGCCACGTAGAGGTAGCCAAGTGCTGCGCAAAGCACCAGAGGGGCTAGCGTAGCTAACGCAAAGGCTCCCAAAGTTGATGCAGGGCCTCCTGGGGCTGACGCAGGCCAAGAAAGGCTGGTGCAGGGCCAGTGCTGGGCTAGGAGAGGCTGATGCAGTCCAGATTGGGCAGACGCTGGGTTTCAGGGGCAGATTGGTGCTGAGTAGCTGCCCAAAGGATTATCTGGGGTTTCAGCTAGTAGATTTGTCTAAAACGGAGAGGTAAAACTGCTAAGGAAATTCTCTGTTGGATAGTTCAGTTACAGCACCTAGATTGTACTCTCATATTGCTTAATAAGGAAACCCTCAGATAGCTACACCGGTTTTCCCGCATTGGCTTCTTCTAGGGACATTGGTCCAAAAATAGTGGTGTCATGTGGTGTGTTTGTTCTTGTTTCTTTTAGTTGTTGATCTGTAATATGTTGAGCATGCATTGGTGTTTATTTTCAGTATTTACTGTGTAAATAACTTGTTAAAGAAAAATAACAAGTAGGTAGGAATAAATCAGTAAAAGTGCATGAAGGGTTTCTAAACTAACTTAGAAACTTCAACATGGTATTAGAGCGTGTTTGCAGATCACAGGAGGACTAAAAGACATCAACCGAGCGGAGCAATAATAGTAGAAAGCAATTGTCCCGAGGTGACAAAAACTATTTCTAGCAGCACAGAAGCTAAGAAGTGTGACGCAGAGCCAGCCAGAGCCACGCAGAAGAAGTCGAGAGGTGCGCAGAGCCTCAGAGAGGCTAGCGTCGCTGATGCAGAGGGCCAGATGGATGATGCAGGTCATCCCAAGGCTGACGCAGACCCATATGGGGTGACACAGAGCCAGTCTGAGGTAGAGAGGGGTTGACACAGTTCACAGAGAGGCAGTGGCTGGAGTCTAGAAGGCTATAGAAATATTGCAGAGTGGAGCTGGTGAGGTATTGTAGTCAGAAAAATACCTGACAGAGCAGGGCCAAAGGAGTTTTTACCGAGGGTTTCTCACCGAGGAACCTAGATCAGCGATGCAGTTGCACAAGACGATCAGAGTATGGGGCATCTCGATAAGCGGTAGAAGGATTTCCAGGAGGGAAATCATGACTCAAAGGGTGTCCAGAAGAGAACTTCCAGATGGGAAATAGAGAATCAGAGGAGTTGAACAGAGAACTTCCAGGAGTGAAGTAGAGGAGCGTCATGGCACTACATGAGGTAAGAGACCAGGATAGACTGGACGGAGCATCGAACTTCGCAGTCTAGAAGGCCAAAATCTTATTAGTGCTTGACAGGAATCGTGTCAAGAACTTCTCCTTGAAGGTTATAACTATCCCATTCGACCCCAATGATAACGACAAGTACGAAGAGGCGATGGCGAGGTCCAAGTGCATTATCCTTGATGGGGTCAAGGATCATGTGGTACCACATATAGCTGAGAAGGAAATGACAATTGAGATGTGGGAGGCTCTCAAGAACCTGTACTAGTGTACTTCTATGCAGAGAAGAATGCTGCTCGAGAACTAGATGAGGTCGTATCAGATGAAGAAGGGTCAATCGATTGACACCTTCCTCGGAGGACTGAATGAGATCCAAGACCAGTTGACTACTATAGGAACAACACCAGATTAGAAACTTATGGTGAGGACAACCTTGAATGTTGTCTCAAAAGATTGGGATGTGTTTGTCTAGAGTATCTTGGGCAGAGGGACTCTCCCACCCTAGGACGAGATGTGGGTAGCTCTTCGCTAGGAAGAGATCAAACAACAGTCGAAGAAAGGTAACAATAGCAAAGGGATCAAGGTCAAGTAGGAGGAGGAGGATGTGGCCATAGCATCTGAGGGAAAGCAAGCGAAGCGGAAGAAGAAAGATCTCTCCAAGATCAAGTGATTCTATTGTGGGGAGATGGGTCATTATGCGACCCAGTGCCCAAGGAAGAAGAGTAAGGGAGAGTCTTTCGAGACTAAGGCAACGCCAACATGGGTAGAGAAGGAATTTTTGACAGACGATGACTGTGCCATGAGTGCACACGCGCCACTTGAGCGGAAGTGGGGAGACATCGAGCTGTAGTCAGGCGGGCTACAGGTGATGAGGGGCATGACCCTTGAGGTACCCAAACTCTTGGATTAGACCTTGCTATGGGAGCCTCGATGAGGTGTAGTAGGACTCGCTGAGTGGGTAGAGACGGATGCGGATGGAGTGGCAGAGAGAGCTACAGTGCAGGAGTCCCAAGACAACGGAGAGCTAGTAGGCTGCAACCGTTCGAGAGGCATAGGAGTGTTGCACCAGTGCAGGATGACACAGAGAGGTGTGCAACGATGTGAGATGCAGGGAGTTGTTGCAACAATGTAGAGGTCAGAGAGGGAGCACTTGTCAGCGGGAGAGGGAGCTTCAGCATCAGTGAGTGTCTCTATCCCAATAGGGAGGTTAGTTACTTACTTCTCAGTAACTAAGTTGCAGTGCAACAGTGGGCAACACGATGCAACATGATGAGAGGAGGTGCAGTGCAGATGTAGTGCTAGGAGGAAGGACCAACAACAGTACGGATGCAGAGGGAGCTGTCGTACAGATGCAGTAGTGGCAGTGGCAAAACCATGGGCAGCAATACAAGAGGCAACAGTGCAGAGGATGTTAGGCAGGAAGGCCTAGCATTAGCACAGGTATCAATGCTTGATGATCAGAGTAATACAAAATGAGGAGTATTGCTAGAGCACAATCCTCGCTAAGAGGGAGTGTTTATTTGGGGTAGCATCAGATGTGTTCTAGCCACGGAATTTGGTGGAGAGGTTGGGGCACATGAGATTTCCAATACCCGAAAAGGTTTGGGCAGATTCTAAACAGATCAGGAGATATTAAAATAATTAATATTTCTAATGGAGTCCCTAAGTCTAAACTTAGGGAAAATAAAATATTAATGTGTATTAATATGAATCTATGTTAGAATGGTCCAAAAGACATGGATCAAGCTAGATCTAATCTTAGCCATTGATTAGGGACTTAATCTCGACCGTTGAGTTGTTAATAGGAAAAGTATAAGAGGAGGCTTGAGGGTCACTTGGAGAGTACACCTGAGTGATCAGTCATTCTATTCTCTAGAACGGGGTTTGCTAAGAGAGATAGAATCAGTGATCGGGAGGGGCATTGAGTACAGAGAGATAGAGAGGCAGAGATAGTGCTGGGACAATAGTAGAGCAGCTAGAGAAAGAGATGCAGGAGCAGCTAGTGCTCATGCAAGGCCACGCAGAGGCAGTCAAGTGCTGCGCAAAGCATCAGAGGGGCCAGCATAGATGACGTAGAGGCTCCCAGAGCTGATGCAGGGCCTCCTGGGGTTGATGCAGGCCAAGAAAGGCTGACGCAAGGCCAGCGCTGGGCTAGGAGAGGCTGACGCAGTCCAGATTGGGCAGACGCTGGGGTTTCAGGGGAATATTGGTGCTGAGTAGTTGCCGGAAGGATTATCCGGGGTTTCAACCAGTAGATTTGTCTGAAATAGAGAGGTATTGCTGCTAAGGAAATTCTCTGTTGGGTAGGCCAGTTACGACACCCAGATTGTACTCTGATATTTCTTAATAAGAAAACCCTTAGATTGCTGTACCAATTTTCCCGCATTGGGTTTTTCCGTGGACATTAGTCCAAAAATAATGGTTTCATGTAGTGTGTTTGTTCTTGTTTCTTTTAGTTGCTGATCTATAATATGTTAAGCATGCACTGGTGTTTATTTTCAGTGTTTATTGTGTAAATAACTTGTTAAAGAAAAATAACAAGTAGGTAGGAATAAATCAGAAAATGTGCTTGGAGGGTTTCTAAACTAAGTAAACTTAGAAACTTCAATAGAGTAGGGGATCGTGATAATGTGGCACTATGCCCAAATCCTCATGAAGTTGTCCTACCATGCAGACCATTTCATGCACTCCAGGAGTGTACTCCCGAAGATACCACCCAATCCCTGCAGAGATAGCATCTTGCTCACGTGAGCTTCTCCTGATATCATCCTACTGGCCCACCTACCATGCTTATGAAGTCCTCCACTCCATCAGTGACTCGCTATAGCCCAATGGAAGACCTGCATGATCCCCCCCTATAGTAGCCAACTCATCCCTAAAGGTTATTGAGCTGTGAAGAGTTGTGATGCTGTGGTCCCTTGCTAGTCCAAAAGTGGTGCCACCATGCTGATGCTGCGCTACTCTGACTATGACATACTCCCCATCGTGTGTGGACTATATCCTCCCCTCCTGAGGCCTAGTGGCGAAAAATATGAGAGCCAAAGTCATCTTGCTCGAGCATCTCCATGATGCCAATATCTACCCCTCAACTGCCAATCTCAACCCTGAGCCATAACATGATAAGTCTACCTCGCCATGCAGTGGAGGTCTCAGTGATCCCCCATGTGTCAAACCCAAAGTGAACTAGATCACCCTTTGCCATGACCCTGCTCATCACAAAGTGGAGTGATCCACCCGCCAACTAGATCCTTGGATCCCCCAAACATATGGGGAGCTCATAACTCCCACTCCTCATAGGATGTCACTACGTAGTGTTGCTACCTGCTAGAACTCATCTAACCCTCATCTCTAACCCCTGTATGTATCCCCTAGGCGGACCCCAAGTATCAGGAGTATGTTCCATGCATGCGAACCTGCCTTGATCCTACCAGACCACGCAGTGAAATTCGCTATCCCAATTCTTGATGATACACTTGGACACTGCTCGGAGTCTGGGTACCCTTCTATAGACGAAGTCTACCATCCATCGCCCCTCAAGTGTGAGCCCAGGGGTGGAACATATGCTACCTCGACAATCAACCATGCCATCCCTAAGCCTGTTTATGACAACTCGTGCACTTGACAAGTGTCTCAATTGGAGAGTCTCCTCCCGGCTCATGACACACAATGTATCATCCAATTGTCTAGGGTGAGCATCCCATGCCCTGCTGCCTGAATGGAGAGTGTCACGGGGTAACAACCAAACACCTTGTGACTGTAAGAAACACTGGAGGATGATGGGCAGGTATGTCCCAAAGGGTATGATCAAAACACTGCTTGAATTCTCAAGAGTAATCATACGGATGACACACTCTCTGCCTCGGATTTGTTGATAACCCCCTCGAAGCCTTGTCTCCGCTAAACATGGTGTCCCTAGATGCTCAACAATTTCCTCATCGAACCTAGGTGAGTGACATCCAATGGTACACACAATGCTCTGGTCCATAATTATCCTTGGGGGCAACACTCCAGGAGCTCGTTGCACTGCATCATGTGTCACTGCATACCACCAAGTATCACCGCACTCCTCAACATGCCACTGTATGTTGCAACCTATCCCTGTACGCCACTGGATACCCTCGGCTATGGCTATACCATCCTATACCATCTCGTGTTCTGCCTATGTCACTTTACTTGACACTCCCTGCAAGTACTTAATGCGATGCGAGTCACTCATCCTACCCCACAATGTAAACTCATACATTGTGGTCTACCACCATGCACCTCCATGCTCCTCTGCAAGCCATTGCTCCTCGCTGCATAGCCCTGCACACCACTAGGTGTTATGGACTAGAATCGAGTTTGTATGTATCAGGCCACACCTCCTCATCCATCCTGGTAGACCTGAGCTCCCTAACTACGTTCTTGATAGAGGGGATATCTCTGCTGTGTCGATCCTCGATGACCCCTGAGTCCTAGACCTCAATGGGAGAACATCGTCTCCATACAATGGCTGGTCCGGTGGCCTACCCATGCCACCTCCTCCAACCATCTCCTGCCAAAGAGTGCTAATAATCCTGCGACTCCATGCATAACCAACATGCCAAAACAACCCATGGAGTCTGCTCACAAACCATTTGGCCACTATTGTCGACTAGAACTCCCTAGGAAATGGATCCGCTTAGGCACTGGGTTGACTACAATGCCATAGCAATCCCACATGTATGATGTCGGATAGGAAGCCTCGTCTAGGTCCCAAGCCAAACCTGCACCTCCAGTACCCTCAATGTCTGGGAGCTCCCACTGGGCTTCACTCTAGGCTATGACAATCTCCATGAGTCTAGCCCCTTTTACCATGTACCAACTCAGAATCTCTCGCCATCGAACCCTAAGAGAGGGATCGAATGGATGAAATCCGACACATAGAACAAACCCTTCATCTTTCGAGCGTTGCTCCCTGCACAACTCATGTTGCCTCAACTCACCATACCGGTCAACACATAAAATCTGACTGGGTAGCTCTGCCTCCCTCTCTCCAATGGGAAAAGGTAATCTAACAGTGATGCCAGCCCCATTTATGTATGTTTGAAGAGGGATGCTCTGATGCTCTAATGTGCACTCTAGTTGTATCATTATGGAATCCAACCATTCCCCAACACGAGTTAGTTTGGTTGTTGACTTGGCACAAACCTCTCTCATGCCCTCCAACTCCTTGTTTTGCTGCAGAAGGGACCCTTGTACTGTCGTGGCCTTCTCTCTCAATGCTAGAAGGATGGCCTAGAACTGATGAAACTACCATGGGCATCTATCACTTGTAAACTTGGTCACAACTCCAGATACCTCGGTAACTGTCGACATCTCATCCAGTGGTGACACCTCCTCAACATATGGCTTTATGTGTGTAGGCTCTATCCTCTCCACCAAGGTGTCAACTGGGGTTATCAAAGAGGTCTTTAACAATGGTGACTCCTGCGCCTCACTAGTTATATCAATGTGCCCCTCACCATCCTATGGGCCCTCAACATCATTCGCAACCTCCTCCTCAGGCTCCTGATATCTAAATCCATGTCTCTACCAACAAAAACGTCCCCCGTCCCCCCTGCTCCTTTCGAGGAGATCTAATGTCCTGAGTCTGTCAACTTACCCCACATGGTGCATATGACTGCACCCCCACGATCTGTGTACCTCTAGTGTCTCTGCTTGAAGGATGAGGATGGGTCTGGTCTATCACCCTCCTCAGTTAGGTCAACCTCTCATCGTTCCAACAAATTCCACCCCATAATTCCTGCATACTGAATTTCCCTTAGGCAATAGGTTTGTCTACAGTTTCACCAGTCATTGTGCCTACATCCCCAAATCTTCCATGATCTTATGGTTACCCATATCTGGGCCAAGATCATGCTCTGATACCACTCTAATATTCCTAATGGAAATTTACAATGATAAACTTGAAAGAAAATATAGCAAAAACACAGAAAATTACTCAAACATCATAACACCATTTTAAATCCAAAACCTACGTTGCTGAGCCATTTTATTAATAAATCATGAAGTACAATAGGTGCCTAGAAAGTATGCACGTGGGCTTGCCCTAGGCAAGCTAGCTAAGCCCAAGTGATGAATATGAGATCTCCTCCAAAAGTGGTAGGTGGTTCTCCTTGGCTCTGCGTTGAAATGCTCAGAAAATGTGTTGTTGGCTGTGTAGAATGGTTGTTAGGGCTTCCTTTGGTGCTCAAAAAATTATGATAAATTAACCTCAGGCTCTCCACCAAATACCTAGAATAACCCACAAAGGAATTGGCCAAATGTTGACCTTGGAATTTCAACCCAAATTCCCTTAACTCCTCTAGCTGTTAGCTGAGTTGGGACCCATGTTTGACCCCTCCATTCTACCCAGAAAATTATGCCAAATTAATCTTGGCCTCTCCTCAATAAATCCAGAAAAACCCAAAAAGGGTTTGTCCTAGTTTTGACGCTCCAAAATTGACCCCAAATGCTTGACCCTCCTCGTCAAGCAGAAGATGTAACCTGCAACAAATTCTGTGTTTGCTGCTCCTCCAAAGTGCTGGAAAATTTCCCAAAATAGTTGCAATATCCAACAAAGTACATCCCCAGACTCCGCCTTAAGTCTCAACCCCAAAATCACTTCACTCAACCTCCCAGCGTGCCTCCTCTAAGAACTGTGCAATCCATGCGCTACTGCTTCTGAGCCTCTCCACAAGCTCGCACCCCCTACTACTGGTACTAACCGGAATAGATGGAACTCCCTCCTTGGGTTGGCACTCGAAGTCCACTGAAGCAAGGGTTGAGATTTCTGCTCGGAAACACTTATGTGCTTAACAACACTTGAAGACTTGGCTTTCACGCAAGCGTGCTATGTCAAAAACAATTTTCTCAAATATGAATGAATGACCAAAATGGGTGCCTCCTGCTGTTTTTATCAAAGAGCCTCCGATATTCCATGTGGGCCCAACTCAACTTTCCCCCACCAACTTCGCTCCAATGAGAGCATGTTGTGTGGGCTGCAATTCTCTATGAGCGCCCCCCATGTACCACTAGTGGATTGATTTTATCCTCCATACTCTAATGTTTGGGCTCACATTTGATCAAAAATATATGTGGGGCCTATAAACCCACACTTCCTAAGTGTTAATGTGAATTAATTCAAAACTGGCCAAAATTTGATATTTCCCTTAGCAATGTTGCTAAGTGGGAATATCACAAAAGACCTACACCTTAATAATGTTTCTCTCTATAGCTAGCCTTACCAACACTACAAAGGCATTCCATTTTCCCTTGTTGTTTGTATCTTCCCCAATCCCAGCCCAGAAACAAAGGTTACATGATACCACCTGCTGTACAGATTTTATGCTATACCTTCAAATGCCCCAACAAAGAGGGGTCATACAAAGAACTCATCAATATTTATTTTAGTGATTTGTCTTGGGAACTTTTCTTTGATAGTAGACCAGATTCCTTCATAAGAATAGGTTATTTGGGAGCAAAGTCAGAAAGGTGGTATTCTTTACCTTGCAAAAGTAAAACATGTCTTGTGAGCTGGCACAGGCCCCTAAAGACTAGTGGCAAAGCTCTGTGATATTTTAAATTCCCATCATTGAATCAATTTTGCATGTAGTCTGCCAACTAGGCTTCATCCCATTGTTCTTTACCACCTGTCAAGTTAATAGTTCCTTAGTAAAAGGGCATTGAACTAACACGCAATTGAGGGATCCTCCATCTGTTTGACACATATGATAGGCCCTTGCCATAATCTCTTCTGCATAGCATCCCATGTTAAGGGTTTATTTGACAAAGGGGGGATTTTACCTTCGAAATAAATTTCCACCGCCAGTTATTTTCATTCTATAAATCATATAATGACATAACCTCATAGACCAATTTTTTTGTGTATTGTCTAGAGGATTCCTTTTTGGACTAGACCAAATCATTTTCATCGAGACTTAATCTTATGGAACTATGTAGTAACATCTAACCACACATGTGTGCACAAGTACAAATAGAGATGAGGAAGATGGAGGAAGAGTATAAAGCAAGGGATGATTAGGGTTTGGAGAGAAGGATTTGGTGGGTAGGAAGAATGCATTAAGTCCATTGGTTTAGTGTGATTACCGTTTCCGATGGGGTGGATTATGGATGGAGTGAAGAAAATAGGGATAAGAGTTTTGATTGGATACTAACGTGGTCCAAAACCTCATATTTAAAATATGGTTGATTGGATTGATACTTTTGGGCTTCAACAACAAGGGAATAAGGGCGAAATCAGTCCTTTGCAAAGAGTGTTTTTTACTTTCCATTTTGAAAATACATTGACAAAGAAACAATTCTGTTAGGTAGCCCATGTTGCTTTGAGTCTTTGGGATTGGATTTGATGCAAGAGGGCAAGAACGGACCAACATCTTCTTTGGTTTATTTCCTCTGCATTTTTGCACCCAAAATATTTTAAAATTGTGGGAGAAAACCTAGCAACTTTTAAGAAGGGAGCACCAAAAATCCTAATATGGAGGGGCACATATCGTACACTAATATGTTCTTCTATCTTCTTTTGGAGGAAATCATTTTGAAATGGGAAGGTGTTGATGGTGTTGGATCTGCCAACATTCAAGGGATCTCCCCGGTATGAAGTCCTAATTAGACATCACACCGTTTGGTGTAGGAGTCCCATTCGGTATGATGGCCAAGTTTCCATTTTCTTAGAGATTTGCCTTAGCTCTTGCTATTCAACATATGAGAGTGTTACACTGGTGTCTTAAAAATGCGAGGTGAATGTGCCTGGTGAGTGCGTATTGTAATTGTGTCTAGGTTCTCTTACTGCAAAAGGGGGAGAGTAAAGTGAGCCTCTAAGTGAGAGGTAATAATACACCTAGGAAGAGACACATGCAGACCAAAAAGGTTTGTCCAACATCCAACAGAATAGTCCACAACATATGGACCAATTGTAAACACCGAAGTACAAGGGAAGACCCATCCATTATCCAACAGAGTAGTCCACAATGGATGTGACAATTGTTATAAACAGTAAACAAGGAAGGCCTATTTAGTATCCTACGGAGTAGTCCACAAGGATGAGACAACAGTGATATGCAGTACAACACATTCCCAACAAGGTAAGTACTAAAACAACCGAAATAGTTCAACTATCTTAGTACATGTGAAACAAACATGAATTACAAATGTCGAAAGAATAGTCTTACAAACATCTACAAAACATGCATGAAAACGTGTTGGTCTTAACAGGTTTCTGTATTAAGAAAAATTTCCAAGACACATATGTACATCATACATCACTAGCCCTAGTAGTGGGACATTAGAGCCACTCCTCCCTCCTCAAATAATTGACTAAAAACTCTCTATGCTTCGTGGGAGGAAGCAAGGTGAAAAGTCCCTTCGCTTGTTCTTGATGTCTTCTTCTGTCCATCCAACTGCAAACAAGTCTTCTAGTATGTTCACTTCTTCTTCATCTCCTTCATTGTCTTGCCATGATCTAACAGTGTACCATTTCCTACAATTTACTCATGACGGGTTGACATCAAATCCAAAACTCCTAGTCTAAGATGCATGCATTTCTATCCATGGACTAGGCCCAGGATAGATGACAGGCTGGAAGTGGGCCCAACAAATGCGCAATGCGTAGTTCTAGGTGACAGGGAGGGAGACTGGTCACTGAGACTGCGCAAAGCGCAAATCAAGCTTGATTCAGGAACTCCGAAGCACTGTCTTCCTTGTCGAAAAACATTGCGCAAAGGCCACTGGGAGGCAAGATTGTGCAGTTGAGATCATCAGTGGAGCTGCAAGGTGAGACACTAGGAGGAAGATCTACGTAGTTTTCTAAAGGAAGACATGATAGGGCAGAAGAGCGACTAAATGGGATAATTTTTCGTAGTTTCTGGGAGCAATGAGTCCCGAATGAGGGGGGACACTGGGGGACACCTCTGCACATTTCTGGGAGGCAAAGGAGGCTCACGTCTTTGCGCATTGTGGGGTTCCAATAGGCAGGGAGGAGGCTTGATGATTTATCTTGAGAAATGTGCAGTTCAGGTTAGGCTTGAGGCAACTTCTGAGAAATTCTCGGAGGGAAGGGAGACTACTCGCCTGTGGGATTGCATAGTGAAACTTCCCTAGAGGATAGTTGTTGCACACTGCACAATTCCAGGCACCAAAGAAGCATCACCAAGGGTTGAGACTATGCAGTGTAGCTCAGTCAGGGTTCGGTGAAGCAGGGTTGTCTGGTCGGAAGAATTTTCAGGAAAATGAATAAGTGTGGGAGACAAGCATTAGGGGAATTTTGAGGTCTAAAATGGGCCTCCTAAGAAAAATGTACAACCAAAATAAACTTTATAAGAATCAATAGGATTCAAGATGATGATGTCAACCATGGGGGATGATTCACCATTTTTGGAGTAAAAAAGTAAAAATATTAAAAAATAATAAAATAATAAAACTATTTTTTCAACTTATCTCCCTAAGGTTTTACTCAAATTTCGAGCGAGAGTACTCATTGGATGCAAAATTTAATTCCTCATCCAAGGATTATGCATGTTACATACTTTTGATGGACCTTGCTACTTGAAAAATGAGAAATACATGAAAACATGTGATTGCAATCACGTTTTTCATGTATTTCACATTTTTGTGTAGTAGGGTCCATCGAAAGTATGCAACATGGGTACTCCTTGGATGAGGAATCAAATTTTGCATCTAACTAGTGTTTCCAATTGAAATTTGAGTAAACCCATAGGGAGATAAGTTGAAAATACGAGTTGAAAAAATAGGTTTTTCTTTTCTCCCTCTAAAATTTGATGATGTAATCTAATCTTATTTTATTATTTCCACTATTATTTTATAATTTCCTGAGGAGGCCCACTTTAGACCTCAAAGTTCCCCTAATGTGAACCTGTAAGGAACTTGACATTGTGATCACACACTTAACAAAATTCAACAACATGACAGCATAGATCACTGGAACAACAAGGCAAAGCATTATCCTCTGTGAGATTGTCTAGATCCAAAAACGACAAGTGCAACACTTGAGATAGACCTTAGGATGATCATGACGACGCTTGTGTGAAAGTGCTTACAACTTTGTGTATGAGTGCGACCAATGTTTACATAGCTAGGACAACTCAAACACAAAGATAAACCTTCGAAATCACCCGAATAAGACCGCAAGCATGATAAAACAATCAACATGCTAAAACACGACAGTTGGTCAAGCAAGAAAAAGAGGTGGCAAGACTCAAAGGGAGCTCATAGAATGAGCTTGAGTGTTTGCAATCATAAAGGAAAAACCAAGGAAGGCTTCAAAATTTAAGTGCAAGCCAAAATTTTGGAGGGTGTTGCAACCACTACAACACTTGGCGACACACTGGTTGAATACCAACTTCTCAATTTTGGTTCATTCTTTTAGTGCAGGGCCTTGGTCCTTCGGGAAGTGTTGATTCACGGTGCATATCACTTTGGTTTTCCCACTTACCTCATGGGCGGACATGGTTTACCTTGTACCTTCTCAGTCAAACACAACATAAGATTCAGGGAGATCACAATATTTCGAATTGGGAAGATTAGTTTAGTTCGCAAGATTAAGATTTTTAGAGTATAGTTTTTCCTCTTTGGCATTGCTTCGCTGCGAGCAGGTCTAGATAGTACCCCAACGGAGTCATGTAGGAACAAAAGTATTGCTCCAATGCTAGTGAGCCTGGACATTGCCTGCTTCACCTCTCTGTGCAGGAAGCCTTTCTCTTCTTTCACCTTTTTTATTTTTAAAGAGAACTGTGAATAGGCACTTATTTATTTTTGGGGTAGAAGAGGGATCCTGATTCATTGAGAGAAGGAGAGTTTGTTACTTCAGAGAAGCATATGAATACCTCTGATTTAGGTTTTCTCCTTTAGATATCCCCCTTCTCCGTTTCTACTAGTTGCATAAGCTTGAAACGCCAAAGCATAAAACTAAGTGTAGGCATGAGGTTTTCTAGACTGGAGACATATTCATGGTTTGACCAAAGCTCTCCTTATAGACAGATCATGTTTTCCATCAAGATTTCATCAGACAAAAGTTACAACCAAACACAAAGAATATGGACACATGACTTCCCAAGTGCTACAGTGTCACAAGGCTCTTTGAACTTCAACCACATACACATTTAGAAGCGAGAACATAGTGAGGCACACCACTTATTCACATAAAAAAAACAACAGAAAACCAAGAAAAAAAAAGCAAAAAACAAAGAAAAGAATATGTACATAGCGTGGGGTGTGTCCCTAGATCTCATTGAAAATAACATTTTAAGTCTTCGCCGTTGAAAGGGAGAGAATCAATCTTCCTATCAACTGATTGAAGTCGATACGCATGTTGGCCAAGGTTCTCATGGACTATAAAAGGACCAATCCACAGGGATTGAAACTTCATGTGCTTGCCTTTGTCCTCATGGGCTTTGTCCCACCCTGAAGACTTTCTATCAAACCATCTCTTGATACGGTTCTGGTGGAGTGAAATGTTTTCTTTTGCTTTCATCCGTTCGTCCTGTAACTTGTGCAATGTGTCTATCCTACGCTGAACCTAAAGACACGAATTTCCTTGGGATTCTTGGGACAAATGGAGAGAAGGCAAGTAAATGTTCGGCGGGAGGATGGCTTCCTTTCCATATACTAGGAAGTAGGGGAAGTACTCAGAGAAGGCTTAGGTGTGACTTGGTCAGCGCATAAAGCATTCATTAGAGCGGAGTGTCAGTTTCATGACTAAGAGTAAATGGTCTTTTTGATGATGCGAATGAGGTTATTGTTTGTAGGTTCGACAAGACCATTTCCCCCTGGATAGTAATTAGTAGAATGCTTCAAAAAAATACTATTTTCAAATGCAAAGTCACAAAGTTTTAATGAAGATAAGTAAATGGCATTGTCAAAAACAAATGATGTAGGAACGCCAAACCTATAGATGATGTTTTGATGTGAGTAATCTGTAGCATTTAGAATATATTGGTGCTGCTTCGATGAATGTGAGAAGATATCCCTAATGATATCCAAGCCCCAGTGTTGGAATGGTTCTTCCACTCCAACAGGCTACAATGGGGCTGCTGAAATTTGTTTTCTGTTAGCATACCTCTGACAGACTGGACACTTGCGGGCATAAGCATGTGCACCCTTGAATAATGTAGGCCAGTAGAAACTGACCCACATAACCTTGTGTGTTGTGGTATTACCCACAAAGTGTCCCCCAAATAGTTCGTCATGGAGATCACGTAAAACCTTTTTTGAATCTTGTGCCTCTAGGCACCTGAGCAAGATACCATTATGGTGCTTTTTGTAAAGCACCCCATGCACCGTCTAGTATGATAAAGATTTCATTTGGAGTGTCCTCTTCTTCTGCATAGAAAAATGAGAGGGCACAATGCCATGCTTAAGGTACTGGCGCACGCTACGTACCAAGAGTTTCCATGCGAAGTGGGAGGGGCTCACTCAACATTGTACATTTCTATTTCTTGCTCCTAGCCTGCGAGCTCTTCTTCTTCCTCTTGTGCATGAACTTCTTCTGTTGCTAGTTTGAAAAGACTGTGACCCTTGATGGTATGAACTGGTTTGATGTCAAGATCATACTCTTGTTATTCTGCCATCTAGTTCGCCTTTCTCTCACCTGGCTCTTGCTGAACAAGCAGTGATCTAACTACTGGGTATGGTACGGAGACAATGCAATGGTTTTTCAACAGGTAAGGTCTGTAATGATTCACTGCCTTGTACATTGCATAAGCTTGTTTGTCCACTTAAGGACAGTTGAGTTCTGGTCCTTGCAGGCTCGCACTATGAAGGAGATGGGTTGCTCATCGTTTAACTCATCCTTCTGAGTGAGCACCACAACAAAAGTATAGAGCAAGAATTCTTTGCTGAAGTTTGGGTTGTATAGAATTGGTGCCTCTACTATTTCTTGCTTGATATAGGCAAACAAGCCCTTTTCCCTCTTCCCCCAACTGTAAACTGCATCCTTCTTAATAATCCCCTGTATGGGTTTCACAATCTAAGCATAATCAGAGATGAACTTCCTGAGGAAATCGATCTTCCCCAAGAAAGACTGCATAGTTTTCTTGTTCATGGGGTGGAGACTCTGCGTGATGGTGTGAAATTTGTCTGTATCTACCTTGATTCCGCTTTTGGCAATGATGTGTCCAAGAAGGTTACCCTCGGACACTGGGAAGATGCTCTTCTTGGAATTCAAGGATATCCTGTATTTTCAACATCACTCAAAGATCTTCTTGAGATGGTGCTGGTGGTTTGACTATTGTCTGGAGAAGACTATTAAGTCATCAAGGTAGACCACCATGCTTTGTCCGATGAGCCCACGAAAGGCGATGTCCATTATGCGCTGAAATGTTGCACCTACATTTTCCAACCCAAAAGACATTTTGCAGAAAGCGAATGTACCCCACTTGGTACGGAATGTTGTTTTAAGTTTGTTAGGATCTGCTACCAGAACTTGTGTAGGTTTTAACCCCGTACAAAAATTACCTGCATATGAATTCTAAAACACAGAAAATAAACAATGCGAGATCATAACACATAAAATAAATATACACAGAGATTTTCCCCTAGATCCCAAAACCGGGACTACCAGCTTGATTTTTCATTATGTTCCTTTCAATGTTACAATACATATTTATACATGCCGAAGCATCCAATACCATGGACTGAAAACCATCGCGTCCAAAAAACATGTGCGAAAATCATGCACAAAACCATAGATGGGTCTGTCCATCCTAACAAAGGGTCCAAAACCAAAATTTTCCAGGGCACTGCCTCGGAACCCATAAAGTGGGGTTACAGGTACACCTCAAACCCCCTATGACCCCCCCCGCTACATAATTAGCGCAACGAAGGGGGGCTCCTCCCCCCCTCTAACCCCCTCGGTTAACTACGTGGGCCAGTCATGGTAAGAATATAACACAACCCAACATTTTCCCAATTGTTGTTTTCTTTCCACAGGGGGCCACAAGAGAGCTTAGTCATTTTTCCAGCTCTGAAATGCCCATTGTCTCTCTACGCCAAGAGAACTTCTTAGAGCTCATATATTTTGTCAATGCATCTACAATATTCTTCAAAGTGTCCACCTTTACCAGCAACACCTTTTTGTCTTCTATCATATCCCTCACAAAGTGATACTGAACATCAATGTGCTTTGTCTTTGAATGATATGCGGGGTTCTTTGCCAGGAAAATTTCACTTTGGCTGTCACAGTCTATCCTTATAGCTCCCTGTACTAACCCCATATTTGAACACAATCTCTGCAACCAAACTGTTTCCTTGCTTTCATGAGTGGCTGCCATGTATTCTGTCTCTGTAGTTGATAGTGCCACTACAGATTGTTTCTTACTCATCTAACTGACTGCACCTCCAAATAGGTTAAACACATAACCACTTGTAGATCTTCTTTGATCGAGATCTCCAGCCCAGTCTACATCAACAAAGCCACGAATATCCAACATTCTATCCAATCTTGATCTTCCTTGGTAGCACAAACCATAATCACTAGTGCCACGCAAATACCTGAAAACCCGCTTCACTGCTGTCCAGTGCTCCTTCCCTGGTTTTGACATAAACCTGCTCAATACTCCCACTGCATGTGCAATGTCTGGTCTAGTACATACCATTTCATGCATCAGGCTACCGACTGTACTTGCATATGGAACACGGGACATGTCCTCTTCCTTTTATTGTGTCTTGGGACACTGTTCAGCAGATAACCTCACACCTATAGGAATAGGAACCTTCACCGGTTTACTATCCTGCATATTAAAACTCTGTAGTATTATCTCGACATACTTCCTTTGGTTTAACCAGAGCTTCCTCTTTGCCCGATCTCTTTTAATTTCCATACCCAAAATATAGTTTGCAACACCAATATCTTTCATGTTGAATTTGGAGGACAATTAGGTCTTCAAATCTTGGATAATTTCTTTGTCATTTCCAACCAGCAACATATCATCCATATACAAGACCAGATAAATAAAACAGTCACGAATTAATTTAAAATACACACAGTGATCTGCTTTGCTTCTGGTGAAGCCAAGTCCCCGTATAAATGTATCAAATTTCTGATACCACATTCTTGGTGACTATTTTAACCCATACAAAGACTTCTTTAACTTTCTTACCAGTTCTTTCTTATCCTTCACTGCAAAGCCTTCAGGTTTCTTCATGTATATTTCTTCTTCCAGATCCCTGTGAAGAAATGTTGTCTTCACATCCATTTGTTCTACCTCAAAATCAAAAGCAACAGCAACAGATAAAAGTAATCTAATAGAAGTTACTGTGGCAACAAGAGAAAAAATATCACCAAAATCGATTCCCGGCACCTGGGAATAACCTTTTTCTACCAACCGAGCTTTGTATTTCTCCACCTTTCCTTATGCATTTGTCTTCTTCTTGAACACCCATTTGCTACCAATGGGTTTCCTTCCAGCCGGAAACTCCATCAGACAACCATGGCCTCTTTCCAGAGTTTGCCATCCTCTGAATCTACTGCTTCCTTCACAGTTCTGGGATCATCGTCAGTAATAGATAAAGCAAAATTTGAACAGAAATCATATGGACTATACCTTTCTGGCTGCCTTCTTTCTCAAACTAATCTTCTCACACCCAGAGTTTGTGGCTCTTCATCTTCTGATTCCTCCTCTACTGTAGAGTCTGATTCTTCCTCCTTAAGCTCAAACTCTATCTTCTCAGGCTCCTTTGGTTGGACTTCATGTTTAATAACATCTTTTACCTCTCTGAAAACCACATCTCGGCTGTACACAACCTTTCATGTGACTGGGTTCCAAGGCTTATAACCCTTTAAACCATCCTTATACCCAATAGAGATGCACTTTTCAGATTTACTATCCAACTTGGTTCATTTCTCCTTTGGAACATGTACATATGCATCACATCCAAATACCCTCAGATGTGAAAGAGAGTGTTTCTTACCAATCCATACCTCTTGTGGAGTCTTATCCTCCAATGCTAATGAAGGTGACTTGTTGACCAGGTAACATGCAGTATCCACCGCCTCTGCCCAGAATTGCTATCCTAACCCGACACCACTGAGCATGCTTCTTGCCCTTTCCATCAACGTCTTATTCATTCTTTCTGCAACTCCATTTTGTTGAGGTGCATATGGAGTAGTATTTTGTCGTGCTATACCACACTTCTTACAGAATTATTCAAATTCCTTGCTGCAAAACTCTCCACCATTATTTGTCCTCAACACCTTTATCTTCTTCTCTATCTGATTTTCCATGAGAGCCTTAAATTCTTTAAACCTGTCAAAGACTTTAGATTTCTTCTTAAGGAAATATATCCATGTATTCCTTGAGAAGTCATCTATAAGTGATACATAGTACAGAGACTTACCCAGTGATGGAACCTTCACAGGTCCAAACACATCACTATGCACAAGCTCTAATATCTGTTTCGCCCTCTTACCACCAGAGGGGAAACTCACCCAATTTTGCTTCCCATATACACAATTTTCACAGAAATCAAAATCCAGAGAGCTATTACTCATACCTTTACCATGAAGTATTTGAAGGCCCTTCTCTCCAATATGTCCAAGCCTTTGATGCCACAACATGGTCTTCTCTCCAGAGACCACTAGATTTTCTGCTCCACTTTCAAGAACCACAAAAATGTTGCACCCATCAACAACAGTGCCACCTTGAAGTTTGTACAGAGTTCCAATCTGAACTCCCCACATCAATACCAGTGCTCCCCAAACCATCTTGTAGGTATCTTTCTCGAACATTGTCTTTACACCTGCATCATCCAACTTGCTTACAGAAATCAAATTTCTAGCTAATACAGGAATATGTAGAACATTGGGAAGTGTTCTAACCCTTCATCTGAGGTGGTTTTCACCTCTATAGAAGGAGCATCATCAAATCCCTTTCCTTTATCAGGAGCTTTAGATTTACAGTCCCTTTTGAAGTGCCCTTCCTTTCCGCATTTCCAGCACACCACCTTTACAGGTTTTCTTAGAGATTTAGATCTCCCTCTAGATTTAGATCTCCCACTCGATGACTTATTTTTGTTTCTGTTATGGGACCATCCTCGTACAGACAAGGCATCACCATTCTGGCTCTCCATATTTTTCCATCTCATCTCCTTCGTCAGCAAGGATGCGACTATTTCATCAAAATGCAAGGCAGTTGTATTGCTACCTATTGCAATAACCAGACTATCCCACGAATCTGGTAGAGAACACAACAAACTGATGCACTTGTCTTCATCTGAAATTTTAATATCAATAGATGCTAACTGACTTACCACAGTATTAAATGCATTTAGATGCTCTGTCATCAAGTCTCCATCTTTCATCCTCAGGTTATACAGCTTTTTCTGCAGGAACAATTTATTCACCAGAGACTTATATTCATACAATGTCCCTAACTTGTCCCAAAATGCCTTCGCCATAGCTTCCCTTGATACATTCAACAATACTAAATCTGAGAAACATAATCGTATTGTGCTCTTTGCCTTCCGATCCAAATTATTCCATTCTTCATCGGACACTCCCATTGGTTTAGTACCCGGACCTATCGCGATCCACTGATCTTTATCCACCAACAGATCCTCCATCTTGAGTTTCCACAACTCAAAAATCTGACCATTAAATTTCTCGATCTCTATCTTTCCACTACTCGCCATCTTCTTTTACCATGAGAATCAATCTCGTAGATCTCCCACTGAACAGGGTCTACCACAGGCTCGAGCGAAACCCCTCAGGAACAAAGGCGTCCCCTTGAAGCCAAAACATCTCTGATACCAAATGTAGGTTTTAACCCCGTACATAAATTACCTGCATACAAATTCTAAAACACAGAAAACTAACAATGGGAGAGCATAACACATAAAACACATATACACAGAGATTTCCCCTAGATCCCAAAACTGGGACTACCAACTTGATTTTTCATTATGTTCCTTTCAATGTTACAATAAATATTTATACATGCCGAAGCATCCAATACCATGGACTGAAAACCATCGCGTCCAAAACCATGGACCGAAAACCATCGCGTCCAAAAAACATGTGCGAAAATCATGCGCAAAACCATAGGTGGGTCCGCCCATCCTAACATAGGGTCCAAAAACAAAATTTTCCGGGGTGCTACCCCAGACCCCATAAAGTGGGGTTACGGGTACACCTCAAACCCCCTGTGATCCCCCCCCCCCCACAATCAGCGCAATGACTAATCCCCCTGGTTAACTATGTGGGCTAGTCGTGGAAAGAATATAACACAACCCAACAACTTGGTTGCATCATGAAAAGCCATCAAGAAAAGAAAGCATCTCTGCTCCATGTATGACACTGGGTAGTTGTCCTTGTTCGAGGCGTGATTGAGGTTAGCGAAATCTATGCATAGGCAGATCTCCCAAGACTTCTTTCTGACAAGGAATAGATTAGACACGCATGTTGAATGTCACACTTTATAGATGATCCGAGCATCCAGAAACTTGGTCAATTATTTCTATATGAGGGGATCAAGTGATGGATGAACCTTCCTCATCTTCTGCTGAAAAGGCTTGGACCCCTCCTTGATCAGTATGACGCGCTGGATTATTCATGTGTCATATGTCTTGAGATCATCGCATGTCCACACGAATACATCACGGTACTGTCTAAAAAGGCGGATGAAAGCTTGCCTCTCTTGTGATGTACAACATGTATTGAGATTCACAAACTTCAGATCCTTTTCCGTTCCCAGATTGATCTGTTCGTGCAACAACATAGAGCTATGGGTTTTGGCATTCACAGGTCCCTAAAAGTAGTTCTGCAAGTCATACAACTTCTCAAGTGATACCACACCCCTTGGGGTGAGGTTGCCTTTGCTTATATTAGTTGCATCCCGCAGAGACTGCTCGTGCTCATCGTCGTCTATCGCTGCGTCCTTGAAGACGTTAGCGTTAGCCATGAAATGCAGTATCTGTTGATCATTATCAAAAATGCGTAATTTAGTAATGTTGCCTGGGACATATGGTTTATAAAAAATCTCAACAGTAAATCTATCCCTTAATGGTGACATCCTAACAACTGCATTTTCCAAGGCATATACGACTGCATTACGCATTCTTGGTAATAAATAATGTTAAAAGCTTGGAATTGAGAGATGAGTCACCATACCTCTTGCTGATAGCTCTTAAGACGAGGTGACACAATGTATAGTATTATGTACCCGACACACCACGATCTTTGAATCACAATAAATTTGAGGTTGATAGCTTTCTGTAAGCCCAAAATGAGTGGTTCATACTTGGCAGTGTTTTTTGTGCACTCAAACTCCAAGAAGCTATAGATTAAGTGTTTTCTCTACAATGGGTTTGTTGAAACACAGCTAGCTCCAGAACCCTCCTGCATTTTGGAGCCGTCAAAGTACATGGTCCACATATCATCTGTATAAGGATCGCTTGCCACACTAATACTACTATCACTACTGCTACTACTGTTACAAAGCATTGTACAAATTCCATTCTTGCCAGTTGGGCATGGAAGGAGACCCAACTGTGTGTTTGGTGTGGTTCGGGATGGCTCTGCAAGATAACACCCCAACTGTGTCTCCAGAAATCAATTGTCAAACATAAGTTCCACGAAAGCCAACGATACATTTCTCCATCCAAGGGAGTCACGTTGTGTTTCATGTATCTCTATGACAATACTCAGATCTGGTTGTTTTTTCCCTTGTACGGAAGCCATAAGTGTGACCAGTTAGTGGCAAAGTATCCTTGCAACTTGCTTTACTAGGATCTGCTGAGAAATACACCATATGCTTCTGAGATGTCCACAAATACAATATTGATGCATTGATGAACTTGTCCGTCAGACAATAACTGGATGATCACATCCCTGAGTTCACCAATGGCTGGTACACATGTTCTGTCTAGTTGGATGATCTGTGCACTTGTCTTACTCCATTGAGCATTGATCTTCTTAGCAATGGAGAGTGGCATGACATTAACCGATGTGCTAGAATCAACCAAGCAATTGTGAACATTGAAGTTGAAAATTTCGAATGATAACAAGAATGGTGGGCAGAGTGAGTTTTCCTCCTCCATGCGGAGCACGTTAAGCATAGATGCGAGCATGTCAGAAGACTTATTTGATCCCTTACTGGAAGAGGGAGCATCACCTGTAGATGTTATCACCAAAAAATTGATCATCTAGCCTAATTTACTAGATGGATTGAAGTACACCATGTAAAGCCAATTTTACCATAGTAAAATTGCTTTCACTGTGAGAAATTACTTAATAAACCACCTTTGTTAAGTAATTTATAGTTAAACCCATGAAAAACAATTAAATAAATCAATATTTTTTTGATTTTCTTCTAGGAATAATTAATTAAACCATTATTCAATTATTATTCCTTGTCATATTTGACACAATCATGAAAAATAAACAGATAAATCATTAAGTATCTTATTTTTCTCTAAGAATAATTAATTAATCACTTATTAATTATTATTCTTTGTCAAATTTGACTAAATCCCTTAGGAATAATTAAATAAATCCTTATTTGTTTATTATTCCTTAACTAATTCCTTGAGATGATAAATAAATTATTAATTTATTTATTATTTCTAAATAAAAGTTTAAATACTTTCTCCCTCCTAACCAAATATAATAAAATATTGCAAGTGGTTATTTCAAGAATGGGGTTAATAATATTTTATTATTGCTCATTATTCGAGGATAACTCAATATTTTGTTATAAATAGAAGGGTTTTCCATTCATTATTTATTTTTGATTATTTTCATTGCTGCACTCACTTTTGTAACTATGATTATTTTAATTGTCGCACACCATTATTTTTTGGGTTTACACATTATATAGGAGAGAGACTCTACACAAGCTGAAGACGTTTGAGGATAACCAAGAACCTATCCCATAGAGGGGGAATGGTAACATTTATTTGTTCCCTTCACAGGTGCTATAATAAAATTGTTCTTTGTATATCTGGTTTCCATTGGATGATTGAAGTTATTACGATTTCTTTTTGTTGTTTAACTATGATTGTGGCATAGATAAGAATTTTGGCAGCTTTAGTTTCTATCGGTTGCTGTAGATCTACAATGTTTAGCAGCCATTTATATTGTTGAGATTGTTTGTCATCCACAATCTTAAGTGGGTTTTTTTCGTACATCTTTGAGAAGAAAACAATACAATAAAATTGGCAACTCTGCTGGGGAATTTCTGATTGTCGCTAAAATATTGGCGACTCCACTGGGTTTATACTTCAGATCTAGAAACCTGTGTGACCTTTGATTTTCAGCTTAGGGTTTCTTCGTTTTTCAAGTCCCTTAACGTTTCCTAGATTTTTAACCCTATATCTATTAAATTTCTAACGTCCGCAAGCTTTCTGGTCTTTTTCGCAGGTCACAGAAACAACCACGACAAAGGCGACAATTTTTTTTCTAAGATTTGCCGAACGAGATCCACGGAGCAGAAATCACACTTTGTAGCCCAAACAATGTGTTCTCACCTGAAAACAAGTCAGTACCTATGATTTTAGGGTTTCCGGGTTTTTGTCAGATCTATTTCTGGGTTTTGGAGAGAGCTGTCTGCTGGGTTGTTTGACCTTTGTCTCATCCAGCTTAGGCCTTGATCTACTCTGATTTACTCGTTGAAGTGGAATTTAGCCCCCCTAGGGCTTTTATTACGTTTCCACTTTTATAGGAGGAGTTTAGCTGAGTGAGTATTCTGAGTTTCTACAACGCTTTCAGCCAAATTTTCTATATCTATACCGTTATGTTTCAGATCTATAAAGATAGGTTGTCACCATCCATAGTTTCATATTACAACTTGTTAGGTCATTTTCCTTAGGGTCCCATTTGTTGCCATAGGTTTTTCACCCATCTCCCTATATTTTTGTAGCGATCTTCCTCTTTGGTTTTTTGCTATTGCTGCACCACTTTCTAGTAGCCTAGTGTCCTAGTCACACTGACAATTAGATCTCTTGACCTTTTTAGTGTGTTTTCTATCGATTTAGCCACCAACCAGTACAATGTTTGCAAACCCAGTTTGGGTGGGGTTTAGTTAATTGTTTTGTCGTTCATTTTCTATTGTTAATTTCAGTTTATTTTCAACAAGCTTTTTTATTTTTTACAAACCCAATCTGGGCTTAATTAATAAATACACTTGCACACACAAGCACACCTTAAGTGAAGGGTGCCTAGTTTACACCACCAAGCCAAGAATTAACATAATAAATTTATCTCCTCTCATTGAGACAAAGGCATATTGTTGATCTCCCTTCACCATTTTCGTGTCACGTGTGTCTTAACACCATTGTGCCACTAAGGCATTTGTCGCGGAGACTATTAGGCCTTCACCCCCAATTTGGTCTTGGGCATATTAACCCCCCCCCCCCCCATTGGGTTCGAGTTCATAGCCCTCTGGGTCCCCATACTGACTCTTCTCTTGGTTCTTCTAATTCCTCATTTGATTTCAAGCCTCCTTCACTGCATATCGTCACCATGCTTGGACCCACAGCTGGTGCAGGAACCCAACCCGGTGGTCACATCAAGAAAAACAGTCTTAGGAACCATTCCGACAACCCCCATGGTCCCTTTTATGGTTGGGTTAAGTCTATCAGATTTTATCTAGTTTATAAATGACCCCATATGCCACGATGCTGGTTGGCTTGCTATGCCGACTAAGCTTCGCTTAGACATCCCTAAGTTTGAGGGTAACCCTAGAGAGGATCCTACCAACTATGTCTGCTCCTTCCACATGTGGTGTTCATCCAACTCCATTACCTATGACTCCATTCGTCTTCAGCTCTTCCAATGCACGCTCATCGGAGACGCTGCAAAATGGTATGTAGACCACCACAACGCATCTCATTCTGTTTTCATGCTGCTTGCTAAAGCATTCCTCTAATATTTCTAGTTACCTCTCTGGTATGACACTGGTACGGAGCTATTGAAATCATTCCGTCAGTCCTTCGCCATTTGCCTTTCTGACCATGTTCAAGAGTGGTGTAGAAGGAGGAGAACATGCCATGCCCCACCCTTCGAAGACCGTGTCTACCTAGATTTGTTTCTTAGGAGCCTTTTATCACCCATTGGAAAAGATGCCGTGTCCCTTTTTCCTTAGACCGAGGAAGAATCTCTCCAAACTACTCTAAGATATGACCTGATTTATGCACAATCTGGTTATGTCTATACCATAATTTTAGACCTCCCTCTTCCTGGAAATGCCAATGCAATAGGGGCATCTCATGCCGCTGACAGTATCATTGGAACCCTTTCACACTCTTCGCCATATACTCAGCAAAGTTATGGCTATCTGCAAGGGTGCACCAGTTCCTCTAACATTCATGCCCTTCCTGCTAGCAACATGTTTTCACGGCCCCAACCTGTCTACTAAACGACTGCTCCTCCTTATGCATGGTTGAGCGCTCCAGCCCCTCAATCATTAGCTCCACAGCCTCCCATGCATCCTCAGCCTCAGCAGCCATCGCCCCCTCAGGGTCAAGTTTTTGCACAACAGAGTGTGACCAATCCCCAAAATTCAAAGAAAAAGAATAAGGGGAAGGGTAACAAGGGTAACCAGGGTAATCAAGGTAATGAGCCTAGTGAACCCTAGGGGAACTAGTCTAAAACAAAAAACCAGCAACAAGGCAGCCAACCCAAGCAAAACAAGGCTATTCGAATGAAAAAGCCTTATGCATGTTGTGGTGTGCATGGCCATTATACACATGAGTGTCCTCTCTTACCCCAAATGTGCCAAATGTGGGAAGCTTAAGCAACTTCTAGAGGTCAACAATCGCCTCAGAATCCTGCACCATCTCAACTGGCAGTGCTCACAAATACTTTCCCTCAACAAGAATTTGTTGTTGTTCAACCTCAACCATGTCAAGCAGCCCATCCCCCCAACCTTTTGTTCCTGGTGACTACCAGATCCTTATGATGAATTCTGATGAGGTTAATCCCTCCGATATCAACCTGCAAACTCGGTCGCGTCAATATTACAAGCCATCAACTTCATCTGCCACTGAGTCCAAAACCAAAGCATCTGCTCAACCTCTTACGACACCAAATAGCCCATTACAAATCCCTCAACCTAAAGTTGAGGCCATTCCCAATATCCCAAAGGGACCATTACACTGTAATGCAACTTCTAATTGAGCTGCCCATACATACATTATAGTAGACAACTTGGCATAATCACCCACTGCCATGTCAATGCTAGAAGTCCTCTAGTTGTGCCCATCTCAAAAGAAAGCTCTAATAACTGCCTTGGGTGTAGTAGATCCTTCCAACGATCATCTAATTGTCTTCAATGTTGATACATCAGAACATACCCCATTTCCTTCATCCTTTTCTTTCCAGATACCAATATGAGTCCATAATGCCATCATCTCCTGATGCATTATTGACGAAGGTGCATCCACCTGTATGATGTCCACTGCTATTTGGAAACAACTTAAGTCACCTGAGTTGGCCCCCTCCACCATCACTTTGCATGCTTGGGACAGACATTCCTCCCATCCCCTTGGCATGTACCACAACTATCCAGTGACCCTAGTGGGTAAGATTGTCCATGTCGACATTGAATTTATTGATGCCCCTTTGGATGACAACATTCTTAGGTCGTAGTTACACATATGCCATGTCAACCATCGCGTCTGCAGTGTTCCGCAAGATGTACTTCCCCCATGAAGGGAAGATAATTACCATCGATCAGTTGAATTACTACGAGCTGACATCTGTGACCTCCCCCGAGTCCATTATATCATCAATGTCAGATAAATAGTCTTCACCTCCCCTCACCAGTGTTTCACCCAAAGTCTATACAGATTCCTCATTGTTGGGTGCTTTCCCTGGTCCTCTCCCTCCCATATCAGAGCCTAAATCTATGAGTGTTTGCGTGTTACAAGCGTCACGGGCTGCTCTCAAGTAGTCTGGTACATCCTATCAACAACCAGCTCCTCATCACCTTACTATTGCCATCCCAACTGAGCCCTCTGGGCACCTGTTACAGATTCATTTGGGCATATCAATCCCATCATCTAGATCAGTGTTTTAAGGCTCATAAAACCCTAATTTCAGTTGCTTCATGCCCTAAATAAGTCACCATTTTGAATTCCTCCTTCCCAGACAGTGTCATGACTTGAAGACATCTATAAATAACCTCTAGAAGGACTAGCGCAGGTAAGACCTTGTAAAGGTGTGCTGCAGAGCAGTTGAGTCCACTGTCAGGGTGCTCTGCAAAGCACTTAGGCTTCCTTTCACATGTGCTGGGCGAGATTGAGCGAACTTCACATAGGGTTTGGGGAATATTCTTATCTTTTGGAGTCATCTAAAAGGCTCCCTCACTTATCAACTCCTATGAGCTTGAAAATGGATGAGGAATGAGTTAAGGTGCATCCTATCCTCTCATCCCTTCGTCCATGGAACTAATTCTAAGTATGGAAGGCCATTCAATGCCACCATTTATGACAAAACCTCCTTCATCTTCTTATAAATTAACCACTCATCTCAGTGATTAGGGGTTGGATTATGTTGAATTGTAAGGAGATAATGTTGGTAGGAAATTTGGCTTTGAAGCAAGTATTATAATGCTACAAGTTTCTCATTCTTTTGATGTGATGTGTATGGGATCCAAGCTGGAGGAATGGATTTGAATTAGACACCAATTGTTGTAATTCCTTCTTCTATTTAATAAAGTGTTTGAACCTTTCTCCCATATGTTTTTATTGTTTCATACTGCTTTTATGTGTGACTTATATGATTCGTTTCACTTATATTCAATAGATCGTGTGCTTTGATCGATTCTTTGTTTTCTGTTGTGTTTACAGGTACTTCTCAAGTGTATTAAGTACATGAGGGAGCGATAGGATCGATACAAGGGAGATGAGAGGAAAGAATAACTACAAGTAGGTCTTCTCATCTTCTCATCTTATCTATTGCTTATAGGAAAAGACTAAAACACTTTAAACTATTGTTCTAGATATAGCTACTTATCTAGGGAATTAGTATTTATCCATAGATATCAAATTATCCAAAACAAATTGGCATCTTCGTTAGGGAAGATCCTCTTTCCTAGTAGCTTATCCACCTCCTAGGACATTCTTGCAAACCTTATTTGTGTTCATATATTGTAATTCAGCTCTTTTCATTGAAAAGTTGGTCATAACTATGTCAAATTGCCTCTTGAAATGGCTCACTATCACCAGCTTAGGCTTGTGAGGGACACAATGTGCTGCAGAGCACCCCTGGCTTAGGGACAGTGCTCTGAAGCACACTGTCTCCCATTCAGGATTGTCCTAATCCTCCTAGGGTTAATTTCCCACCTTTAGAAAGTGTTTTTGCCAACTTTTCTCTGTTTGTTTGTTTGCTGATTGATCAATGAATGTTATGTCTCAGAGAACAAGTTTCTATCTCATTGTCTAGCCCAACTTTGATTTGATTGATGTTTCGTAATGTTTTCTTTGTCATTATTGATCGATAGTCAAAGTTAGAATATAGTTGATTAATCTTCATTCGAAAGAAAGTGTCATAAAGTATTCTCTTCCTTCGAATTAGAATTGTCATAAAAGTCTTCGTTCTTATGAGAGATTGATTGATTGCATGTGCATTTTTCCTTTTTTTCATATTCACATTAAGGAAATCGAAAATAAATACATGCATGTTGCATTGAAAAATTTTGTGTGTGCTCATAGGAATAGTGTAGGGAAATTGCATTAAATTGTGCTCTTTGCTATTTGATCGAAAGAAATCTGATTGCTCTATCCCTAAGTATTTAGGATTTTCATCGTTAAATTGAATGGAAAGAATGATTATCATGATAGTTGCATTCCTAGTAATTTCAAAATACATCACGCGATGAACTTGAAAGGAAAATTCCTAAGCAAGATCAACTTAAAATTAACATCAATTTACTTAATGGAGCATTGTCATTAACGAGAACATTTAGTGGTTCTAGGCTAGAGACGTGTTCCGACATCGTAAAACAAAGCAGCTGTCGCTAACTTGTCTACAATACATCCCGAGTGTGATACCTCATTCCACGTACGTGAGTATATCGTAGCTCGTCCACGTACCTTTGGGTATATAGGGTAGTGTTACAGTACGTAAAGTATATGGGAATGATCTCACTGTGCAGTTTTGCATTAGACAACTCTTATATGGACTGGGCCTCCACGTACCTTCGGGTATATATGGGAGGACAACACTAGGTTTCTATCCATCCTTAAGTAACCGAGTCAGCCGCCTTGTACACTGTGATACATCGAACACAACATTCAGGGTTATTGCCTGCCCGTACTTCTTGGTTCGCCAGGAGGGATTTTGTAGTTCACAGTTTCTTGGTAAACCTTTTGCCTAGTTCACCCCTTTTTTTATTTCTTTTTGATATTTAAATTAATCAACAACTGTGGAGGAACATCAACCCTTACCCCATCGTTCGTAGAGAGCAGCGAGCAAACCACATTTTCCACTCGAAGCTACACTTATTCAGTCAAAGCGGTCTCGCCTAACTGAGTCAAGTACATCAAGAACTCTTAGTTCTTCATCTAAATTACTTGAATCATCTATTTCGGTAAGTATTGAGACTCCAGTTACTCCAAGCATTTCTGGTACATCCAATTATGAAGGAAAAGTTTCACAATTACCTGAGGACATTAGCATTGATCCTAGCAAAACAGTAACCGAAGTTGTTCAACAACAAGTTGATCCTCAACTTGAAGTTTCTCAACAAGAAATCACTTCTAAACTTGAATCAGTTCAACCAGAAGTTAATCTAGAACCTATCATAGTTCAAACAGAAGTTACATCTGAACCTGAAGTTGTTCAGGAACCTTTTTTTGAAACTTTTGTTCTTTTACCCGAACATCTGGACTTCGAATCTCAACATTCAGAAGTTGTTACTTTACTGAAATACAATCAATTGGTTACCCATTAGACATCAGTAAGTACTGAAACTTCAACTTTATTAACACCAGAATTCTTTTACGGCGCAGACGGTGAAGTTATTCCACCATGTTTAATTGCTATAGAGGAAGAATTGGAAGAAGAGTCTACACCTGGAACCCCATTCTACTTTGGAGCTGGGCTTTATCTTTACCCTCATACTCCTCATTTTACTGCTCTGTTTGATCCTGCTTATTTTCAAGTACCCGTTGATTCTTTAGGACAACTTTTGGGTCAGTTAATTATGGCTGAACAACCGTCAACATCCCAGACTATATCATCTGATGCATCTGCGGCATAATCTTCTGTTGCAACTTCTTTGATGTTTTCTACCACACCTGAGTCGCATCTATATGGTGAATCGTCTGTCCCGGTTGGTTACAAATATTTATCTATAACCCACTCAAGGGTTGCTTCTACACCATGGTCATCACCCATGTCCTCAACCATAATTTTACCTGGTTCTTCTTTAACGAGAACTCAATAGTTTGAACCTACATATCAATATCAAGTTGGGAAATCTAGTCAACAAAGACCTATGTATCCATTAAACACTGAATTTCCACCATATGGAGAGGAATATGCTTATTCACCTTATCCTCCCTATTCTGGAGGACTATCACATGGTAATATCCCACAGTATTCAGGTCAACCCAGAATTCGAGTTTGTCAATGGAATCCAACAATGCCAGTTCAACCAAGGCTTGTGTATCCGACACAACCAATGCAAACTGTGTCAGCTATTTCTACTACACCTGTTGTTACTACAAGTTCAAACTGTTGTATCTCAACCAGTACAAACTGGTCCTTCTACCTCACAACCACAAGTTTCGGGTAAATAAGCTCAAGTTTCTCAAGTTATTGTACAAGAACCACTTGTTTTTGGGGTTCAACAACAATCTCAGGTTAGTATAACCTTATATGGACTGACCCAAGCTTACACTGGTATAGTTTATTCACAACCTGGCCAACCATTCATTGCTAGGCAACAACAACCGTTAAATCAACAACAGTTGTACCAACAACAAAAATAGTTGATTCAACAACCGTGGTAGCCTCAATTTCAACAACCCCAATTCCAGCAATTCCAACCCCAATTTGGACTTGCCCAACAGGCTCAACCTGGGTTTGGACAATATCAAGCTTACCAAGGTCCTGGTCAACAAGGCTTTGCAGGTTATGGACAACCACAAATTCAACCTAGTTATCAACAACCACCTTATGCCGGATTTTTTCAACAACAACCTTACCAAGGTTACCAAATGTAGATGCCCTATGTTGGTATGCAAAGACCTATTACTCAAGCAATTCCATCATATCCTGGGTATTCTCAACCTGACCTGAATCAACAGTTTCCATTTGTAGCAACTTTATAATTACCAAATTTAAATCGGCTCACTAATGATCCAATCTTATATGCACCTTGGTGGTTGGTGATTCCGCATAAGTTACCTTCTGACATTTTGAACTTCAATATAAATCCCGGAGAAGACCCATCAAATCATGTCATGAGCTTTCATTTGTGGTGTTCATCAAACTCCTTAAATGATGATTCGGTTAGACTCCATCTTTTCCAAAGAACACTTACTGGTCTGACTGCTAAATGGTATATTGAGCTAAGAGCTTCTTTTGAAAATTTTATGACTTTAGCCACCACATTTCTAACCCACTTCCAGTTACCTATCAGATATGAGACTGGAACGCAATTCCTAACCAACTTTAAATAGACTACTGCTACCCATATATCAGATCATATTCATGAGTGACGACATCGTCATCGAATGGTTAAGACATATGTTCCTGATCATCTTTTAGCTGAGTGGCTCATAAAATCCTTGTTGCCATCAATCACTGAGGATGTGGCAAAAGGTGGAGTTGTCACAGAAGAGAAAGTAATTGCTTGTGCCCAATACTTGGATTTGATTTACACACAATCTGACACTCTCTATGACAAAATTCCCAATGAACCCTGACCAGCTTTCACTATTCCTCCTCCACAATCAAGTAAGGACTCTCATGCCAGTGATGGTTTGATCGGTTCTTCGAGCATGCAAACAACAGGAAGACCATCTGGTCAAACTCTTGTCATTACCAATCAAACTACCAATGCATCAGAAAACACTCTTGCTTCCAAAGTTAATGCCGTGTCATCTGAAAACGGAAAAAATCAAAAGCAACTAGGAGGCAAGAAAAAGGGGAAAAACAAGAAGAAACAAGATAATTTCCCTCAAGAGAAATCATCTGATTCCTCTACTTCGGCAAGGAAAACTCGTTATCCATGTATAATCTAGAATGACGAGAACTTTACAAGAGATTGTCCACACCGCTTAGAGGTCTCTAAAATTTTAAATACTTCTAACACATCTGAAATGTTGACTGATCCATCCCAAACCCAGAGATACATCTGGTCGCGACAGACCATGCTTCCACATCCCAAGTACTCATGTTATCCATCATAAAGCCACAAAACGAAGTTTTGGTGTCAACGAGAAACAAAGATTATGGAAATCCACCGTCATCGTTGAATAATCTGACCACTGATCAACCTAATCCTTCAACTTCGACTTCATCTGAAAATATTCCACCTATTGTACCAGAATTGAAAATAAAACCACCAAAGGGGGTTGTGCATAAATGGATATTTAACCCTCGGGCTTAAGCAACTCATAATTATAACATAGTGGAAGATCTTGCTCAATCACCTTCTGCTATGTCGACACTCGAGGTGTTACAAAACTGTCCCTCCCAGAAGTAGGCTTTACTATCAGCAATTGGCGGAATAGACCCTACGGATTCCAATCTTGTGGTTTTTAACCATGCGGGATATACACCACAGTTATCGGCACAGTTAGCTTTGCTAATTCAAGTAAAATCTCTCAATAAGAATGTTCACCGAACTATTATTGATGAGGGGACATCTATTTGCATTATGTCAATGAGCTGCTGGAAAACACTTGGTTCACCGCCGTTGTCACGATCACCAACCACGTTAAAAGCTTTTGACGGATGAACATATACTCCTTGTGGGATTTTGAGTAACTTGCAAATAGAACTAGGGGGCAAAACAATTACTGTTGAAGTTGAGGTAGTTGGCGGACCCCTTGATTACAACATTTCATTGGGAAGGCCATGGGTATATGCTATGGCTTCTGTGGTTTCCACATACTTTCGTACTATTGCATTCCCTCAAAAGGGTGGAATCACAGTCATCGATCAACTAGTTTCTTTTCCAATAGTTCACAGGCTACGGGAAGCATTCCGTTGGTACACAGACCCCCACTGTCACTTCAAAGCGTTGGAGTAGGTCTCTTTAAAGATCTTTCCCTAATGGGTACTTTTACACTACCGTCACCATCTGATTAGGCGAAAGTGGCAAGAGTAGAGACTTGCAACATGATTTCATCCACCTAATCTAATTTAAGGAGGATTACCAACAAGTTTGAAGTTGATAGTAATATTGAGGAAATGCCGCTAAGCCCCATTGAACTAGCATAGCAATCAATTTTTTGGGCTTGTGCATCAAACCCAAATCTGCATTCATCAATTGTATGGGTAGACTGTTCGTTAGAATATGGTACTTTTTCGGATCCTTTCTCACGTATACCTTCTACGTATGAAGGAATCGTCGAATCAATGATGATAGGAGAAGAACCTTGGGAAGATTATCATCATCATTCCCATATTCTAGATGACATCGAAGATTATTCAAATGAACTAAACCACTCTTCAGATGTTGATTTTATTTCGAATTCAATTTTCATAGACATAGTAGAATCTGAGTGAAAGCTATCAAATATTGAAGAAACAATTTCTATTAATATTTCGACCAAGCCTAATGTTGTATAGAACATTCATGTCGGCAAATATTGTTCTCCATTAGAACTTGATAGTTACTGTACTCTCTTTTCTGAATTTAGATATATCTTTTCATGTTCTTACGAGGAGATCCGGGAATTGAATCTAGTATTGTTGAACACGAAATCAAAATGTACCCTGATGTCAAGCCAGTTTGACAGTGGCTTCTACCTATTCATCCAAAAAAATCCGCTGCAGTTAAAGCAGATGTTGAAAAACTCTTGTGGGCTAGTTTCATTTACCTTGTACCTCTCACTGACTGGGTTTCCAACGTTGTTCTTGTCATGAAGAAACAAGGGACAATTATCCTACTTAGGCATGTCCAAAGGACAATTATCCTACTCCTTTTATCGACCAGATTATTGATGAATGTGCCAGATGCGAAATATTCTCATTTATGGATGGTTTTTTTGACTACAATCAAATTAATATCCACCCACAGGACCAATTGAAAACAAATTTTATTTGTCGATGGGGCACATTCGCCTATAGGAAACTCCCATTCGGTTTGAAGAATGCAGGGACCACATTTCAGAGGGCAATGAATTGTACCTTCCATGACATCAAGCACATTGTTCAACCTTACCTTGATGATTTACCTGATCATTCACGAAAGTGGAATGATCACCCGCAACATTTGAGAGCAATTTTTTTACGGCGCTGACACTACAAGATACGAATCAATCCACACAAATGTGTGTTTTGTGTTGGTTCTGGTCGATTGCTTGGATTTGTAGTGTCTAGAGAGGGGATTCGACTCGATCCATTAAAGGTTCAGGCAATTCTTGATTTGCCTCCACCTTCAAATCTTTTACAGTTACAAAGACTTCAAGGGAAGGAAAAATTTCTGAGGAGGTTCATTCCTAATTACGCTGAGATGGCTAAAGGTTTTACACGTCTTTTGAAAAAGGAGATACCCTTCCATTGGGATCAGGTTGCGCAAGCTTCCTTTGATGCTCTTAAAGATACCTTGATTAGAGCTTCATTAATGTACTCTCCAAATTATCAAAATGACTATTACCTGTATCTCGCCACTGTAGATACAACCATTGGCATGGTTTTAGTCCAGGAAGAAAATGGGATTGAACATCCGATTTATTACTTGAGTTGTAATCTCAACAATACAGAAAGTAAGTACTATTATGTCGAAAAACTAGCTTTGACAACTGTGCAAGTTGTTCAAATATTTTGCCATTACATTCTGCTCCATAAAACAACTATCATTTTAGATTGCAACCCTATGACATACATTTTGTCACGTCAATTGCTGGGGGGAAATACTCAAAATGGATAGTTATTTTGCAGGAATTTGATTTGGAATTCATCAAGTCCAAATCAAAGAAATCTCTAGTTTTCGCAAAGTTACTTTGCGACCTTCCCTCGACCTCCATTGATTCAACATCTGAACCATCGATTTTGGATGAGTCTCTATTTCTGATATCATCATCTGATGCGTGGTATGGAGATATATTGATCTATCTCCAGACCCAAACTTTCCGGCCTGATACCTCTCGTTCGCAACAACGACGTATTCGATACGATTTTACGGAGGTACCTCACGCATGAGGAAGCTGAGAAAGCATTGAATGATTGCCATTCAGGTGCCTGTGGTGGACACTTATCTGGATATGCAACTGCATAGAGAATTCTCTATGCTGGTTACATTTGGCCAACTATATTCAAAGATTGTATTATTGCTATCAAAAGCTGTCACGCATGCCAGATATATGACCGAAAAACCAGATTACCACCTGCACCATTGCATCCAATCGTTGCTGTTGGCCCATTCGCCAAATAGGGCATTGACTTTATGGCATGTAACCCCACCTCGGCCAGGGGGCATGGGTATATTGAGTCACTATTGAATATTTTACCAAATGGGTCAAGGGGATGCCAACATTGAACAACAGTGGCAAAACGACTGCTCTTTTCTTTTTTAACCATGTGGTTGCCAAGTTTGGTGTACCACAAGCCATAGTTACAGATCATGGGTCGCATTTTCGCAATCACATGATGGCTGAGTTGACTGCTAAGTTAGGACTATCACATGATAGTTCTACCCCTTATTACCCGCAAGCGAATGGAAAAGTTGAGGCTATCAACAAAGTCATGAAGCAGATGTTGTGGAGAATGATAGGGGTTCATAAGAAAAAATGAAACTTAATCCTGTACTCTGCCTTGTGGGCATATTGAACCTCAGTGAGAAATGCAACTGGATTCACACCCTTTCAGTTGGTAGATGGTTTGGAAGAAATCTTACCGATACAATGCAAAATTTCATCACTCAAACTTGCGATTGACCTGTTACCCGACACTTCTAAAGAGGAAGCACATTTCTTGGAATTAATCCATCTGGATGAAACCCCTCGTGATGCCACAATGGCTAACAAAGCACATAAGAAACATATTAAGGTGCAATAAGAGAGAAATGTCAAGCCTTGTATCTTCTCAGAAGGAGACCTGGTATTGCTTTATGATCAGGAAGCTGATAAACTTGGACAAGGGAAATTTGAATCAATGTGGATGGGTCCTTATATTGTCAAGCATATTTTGGAAAAAGGTGCCTACAATTTAGTAGATTATGATAGGATTCCATTGTCGTAACCCCAAAATGGGTTGTACCTCAAACGTTACTATGCTTGATTAAGTGTAGTAAAACTCACTACATATATGCTTTCATTACGTGTGTGTGTGTGTATCTTTTAGAGATTTTTATCTGGTTAGTAATCTGCTTTGAATTTGTTGCAGATGTCGGAGTTTTCAGAACCTTTTGTTGGTTACGCCGATGGTTCTAGTCGTAGTACGCAGAACTTGTCTTCTGCAGCATGGGCTATTTTCGCTCCAAGTGGCGAGTTAGTGAGTTTTCAAGGGATTTGTATCGGTCGATCAACGAACAACATCTCTGAGTATAGCACGTTGATTGAAATTCTCTTTGATGCCATTTCACTTGGCATTCACCGAATCATCGTTAGGATGGATTCACAATTCGTTGTACTTCAAATAACAAACATTTATACTATCCAAAATCCAACAATTTTTCGTATGTTCCTTAGAGTTCGTATTTTGGAAAGACATTTTGAACACATACAATATCAACATATTTCCAGAAATCTTAACACATTAATTGATTCTCTAGAGAATTATGTGTTAAGCAGATATTTGCGACACATGTAAAAGTAATATTTTCAATTCACATCATTAGTTGAATAGGATTGCATATAACCATATAAAACTTTGAAAGTAAAATAGATAGGTGTTTTAAAAGTTTTTACAAAAATTGTGTCCAAGACACATTTGGTCATCTTACCCAAAAAACTCAAAATGCATGCAAAATATCCTAAGTAGATCTAGTGGTGCTCATGGTAACACGTCACAGCCCATGCTATCATGCGCAAAATCCTCGCCCAGCGGCTAGGAACACAAATAGTGTGGCGTTGCAGCCTCATAGGTAACTCCTCGATCTGGAAATTTGGAATACCAAGGGTTAATCCCTCTATGTGATCCTGCAACTCTGCTAAGGTCTCAACCAAATCCAGGTCCTAGAGAACTGCTCTCCTAATGTTTCTCCATGCTGGCCCACCTGCAACCTGTTGGTGTCCCATAGGTCGAACAATACCCACATCTGCATGCATAAGAGTAATTTTAGTTTAGTCTTGGAAACATTAAAAACACAAAAAACATGTAGAAACTTGAAAAATCAAAAAACACTTTGGTTAAACAACTTACCCATAACACCCCATTGTGCTCCAACTGGTAGAATCAAATCTGGATCTCCACAAAAATCCATCCCTGAGTATGGATGCTCCTCGATGACAAGATGTTGTCGCTCGAGCCAACTGAAAAATGCAGTGGAAAAAATGATTTTTGACTGATCTGCATGTCGAGCCATCAATTCAACCCACCTCTGCATACATGGATCTCTAGGGCCATCTACACACATCGATACATGCTATGGTTGTATCAATGGGATTCTTTGTAAGGTAAAAGCAATTAAGATCAAACCATATAATAAATTCTTCGTCTTACCACTTTTTACCTTGGTCAGTTGTTCTTTCAGTGAGGAAAGGACAGCCTTGCACCAGTTGAAAATTTTGGCTCTAGACACTCCAGTGCATACTGCATATAATATCTGTTTGCCATATGTAGTGTCACACTGCTAGTCAATTTTGCAATTGTGAAGAGGATCGTTCTCAAAGGAAAATCACCTACATCCTTGATGTTTATTTTCCTATCCTTGCTAGGCTGTGTGGCTGGCCGACAAGACTGTCTAATATAATCTCTCATCGATTCACCTCCACGGGCAAATCCAGAAAGTGAGATAGGGGAACCTCGCCTCGATAGTTTGGTAAGAAGTAAACATCATCAATGGTAATAGGGACCATCTTGTCCCTAATGTGAAAAGTCTGATTTGTCAGATCCCATGCATGAACAAGGAACTACAGTAGTTCTATTTGTTGCTTCATTCCGAACAACTTGAAGTATTTGAGTAACCCGCAGTTTTTGAGGGCCTCAACTGTACCCGGATTGTTTATGGCAACCATGCCTTGTTCTTTGTGCTCTCTTTCTTGCCATGTAATCGACATTCTGATCCGATGAAAGCCTGAAACACAATCAAAAGCTTAGTTAGGATCCTGTCCATGCAAAAAATAGGACAAATTTTGGAGCAAATAGCTAAATTAAACTTGGGAAACTTGCCCAGCGTAGCCAAGGCATAGAGATAGTGTGTTGCAGAGCATGCAGGCTTCTATCTGGGTGCTCTTCAACACAATTTTCGATGTGAAAGCTTGTGCTGATCCCAAAGTGAAAAAATTAAACCCCAGGGTCCCCAAAATACCCTAAAACTTGCATGAAATGACAAAAGAATGACCTGAAAAGAAAGAAGAGAGGTTTAGCTCCTACCTAGTCCAGACGGCTCGATAAATGGTCTGCGGAATCTCTCGCAATCAGCTGGTGAAGATCGAGGTAAAAACTAGCTCAGAGCACAAACCTGAATGGTAAGTTCCAAATGGTAAAAATGTCATGGTAAAAACTTGTTTTATGTTTATTTCATGTTCATGAATCGAGTAAACATTAATATTTACCTATTTTTTCCTATGAAACAGGTATTTTTAATCCATTTGATGGTGTTTTGAGTAGGTTTTACAACTGACTTACATAATTCAAAGTGCTCGATTGTAAATTGTACCTTTGACCACAAAGAACACTTTTATCTCTCTTTCGAGCTCTGTTAAAAATGAAAAAGGAACCCCCTTCGAGTCCTCTTTAAGCTCTTTTTAGACTCTCTAAACATGAAAAGATTCCCGAGCGATTGTCCTTTCTAGCTCATTAAATGGATTGGAAATGATATCTCTCTTGTATTATTTTACGCTTTTTCAGGCTTGAGAGATTAATTTATGAAAAAGAACTTGTGTAGTTTTATTTTTGTCCCTTTTCAAACTCTCTAAACATGAAAAGGACTGAGTTATCTTTGTCGTTAAACTAGTTAAAACATCAAATAGCGATAAACTTGTCCATCTAGACAAGACCAAGTTTCACCTTCGCTAGACTCATTAAAACATCAAATAGCGATGGATTTGCCCGAAGGGTGAAATTATACAACAAGCATATGTTATCCCCCTCAAGCTTGATAAAAATAAAGAGGCACTGGTAAGAAACGACTGGGGAAAATGGGAAAAAGGGGAAAACCACTTTATGGTAGCAGGTCGCTCTTGAACATGACACTTTCACTCCATCACCGTGACTATCTGGGTTGGGTTATTAGCTTGATGGTTATCACATCGTTGATCTATCATACCATCCATCACTTTGTTTGGGTCAATGCTACCAATTCATTTTAGTAACGTCGACATGTTCAAGAGAAGTCATTTAGTCAAAATTCATCCTTTGCAATACCATAAACCTTCATTTTCATGACCGCCATTCCTAAACATTGTGTCATTAGTCAAATCACATCTCTAAAATCACTACACTCGTTTCGTGTCATTGATGTGGGATACATCAAGGTGCTCCTACGACGATTCATTTCTTGTTGACATCAACACATTATCCAAGAAGTTGACTTAGAAACACCCTTCCAGTACCTTGAGGCTTGCATGCAATGGCAGGTTTCTCGCTTCGCTTCCGGCCATAGGCATACATCAATGGCCTTCAACCGAAAGACTTTGTATTGTGTTTGACATCAAATCATCCATTCACACCGTGTAGAAAGTACTACAGTACCTTGAGGATCATTATCATTATTGGTGATTTCTCTCGCATCTGTTAACAACTTACATCATTGGCTGGTAATCAGATGGTGTATTCCCATGTTCGACTTCAGATCACATATTCACATGGTTAGAATCGTACTTGAGTGAATGATTGAATGAGATAAAAGACCCCGGATCTAGTTTCATCCATCCGGGCTGCAATTTCAGGAGTACTAAATCATATGTACAATGGCTTTACATTAATGGTCATTCCGTTCATGGGTCTATATATGTAGACCACTGTTTATGTACATGTAAAGAAAGTTTATAAGCTGAGCATGAATATGCCTTCCCTCAACAATTCATGTAAAATCAAATATCATGATATATGTATTGTAATTGATGTAGGTCACCTTCTACTTCGATACCTCCTCATCACATCGTAAAGCATTTCATTCGACGTTGGCATTTTTTTGACTTCATGCTTTAGGGTGCAGCTGTTACAGATCCATTTGGGCACATCAATCCCATCATCCAGATCATTGTTTTAGGGCTCATCAAACCCTAATTTCAGTTGCTTCATGCCCTAAACAAGTCACCATTTTGAATGCCTCCTTCCCAGACAGTTTCATGACTTGAAGACATCCAGAACTAACCTCTAGAAGGACCAACGTAGGTAAGACCTTGTAAAGGTGCGCTGCAGAGCAGTTGAGTCCACTGCCAGGGTGCTCTACAGAGCACTTAGGCTTCCTTTCACCTGCGCTGAGCGAGATTGAGTGAAATTCACATAGGGTTTGGGGAATATTCTTATCTTTTGGAGTCATTTAGAAGGTTCCCTCACTTATCAACTCCTGTGAGCTCGAAAATGGATGAGGAATGAATTAAGGTGCATCCTATCCTCTCATCCCTTCCTCCATGGAACTAATTCTAAGTATGGAAGGCCATTCAATGCCACCATTTATGAAAAAACCTCCTTCATCTTCCTATAAATAGACCACTCATCTAAGTGATTAGGGGTTGGATTATGCTGAATTGTAAGGAGATAATATTGCTATGAGATTTGGCTTTAAAGCAAGTATCGTAATGCTACAAGTTTGTCATTCTTTTGATGTGATGTGGATGGTATCCAAGCTAGAGGAATGGCTTTGAATCAGACACCAATGGTTGTAATTCGTTCTTCTATTTAATAAAGTTTTTGAACCTTTCTCCCATATGTTTGTATTGTTTCATAATGCTTATATGTGTGAATTGTATCTGATTCCTTTCACTTATATTCAACAGATCATGTGCTTTGATCGATTCTTTGTTTTCTATTGTGTTCACAGGTACTTCTCAAGTGTATTAAGTTCGGGAAGGAGCGACAGGATCAATACAAGGGAGACAAGAGGAAAGCGGAACTACAAGTAGGTCTTCTCATCTTCTCATCTTATCTATTGCTTATAGGAAAAGACTAAAACACTTTAAACTATTGTTCTAGATATAGCTATGTATCTAGGGAATTAGTATTTATCTGTAGATATCAAATTATCCAAAACAACACCCCCTAGGACCCCGTCCATTTGTGGGTGCCTCTCCTATGTTTCCACCAGGCATTGTTCCTCTAGGTCTCAACCATCCAGTAGCTATTCTGATGGGACATTACCATACAGGCCAAATACCTCTCTTATTTCCCCCTCCGGGAGTATTTTCTATCCCTGTCATGTCTTCCCTGGTCCTTCCTAACATGACTCTAGGGATCCCAGTATGGTACATCAATCCCCCTGCAAGCATTCCGCCTGGTCAGCTAAGAACTTATCATGCTTTGACCCCGGTTCAACCGGTCCCTACGGCCCCTGCCGCTACTCCAGTTCCATCACAACCTCAATAGGAACCCACTCATGTCGCAAAAGCATCTAGATAGGGGGGCAGAGCTAAGAGGAAAGAACCAAAAGACAAAGTTCCCCAAGCTACCCCAACCCCTAAGGCCCCATAGTCGTCACCTCCATGCACTTTGTGTAAAGTTGTTGGGAACGCCACCAATAATTGTCCCAAGCTTCCTCATCTCAAACCTTTGGTTCATGAAACATTCCCTGAGTCAAATATCCCTGAAGTCCATGTTAAGTTGCCAGGTCCACCCAAGAAACTCATAACGTTATGCACAAATCATCCTTGTGCCTTGTGTGATCATCATGGTCACTATTCCCATTGTTCCCCTCATCTTGATGAATTTTGAAATTGCCTTGAAGCACTTTGGGAATATGATCCCACTCGTAGTGGAACCTCTACTCCTTTACCCGTGGATTTTGGTACCCCTAGTCAACCAGAATAGGGGGACTTTTGTCCCACCATTGTGATCCCTCCCCCTGATTTCGAGATGATGGACACCACAGGCCATATCCTTTACCTGTCATCATCCTTGAGTTCTTCGCAGGTAATCCTTTATGAGGTTTCTTCATGCATTTCTATCAAACATCTTTCAATAGAATCCCACCAGGTAATGCCACCACATCATGTAGCAAGTCCTCCTCCTATCCACCCATCTTCCAGTCTAATGAGGACATCATGGAAGCTATGTCTACCCTGATTACCCCTGAACTTAGGCAAGGGGGTATATATTTGGAGGATTCTGAAGGGCATTTCCTTTCTAATTCTCCCGGTGCACTATACCTCAAGGAGTGTCGCTCATATCATATCCCTTTGATTTGCATGTCTTTATTTCTACCATGAAGTTTGGTAGATCTCATCATCTCATTCATTGTATTTTGAACCTTTCAAATGGATCCAACATCAACATCGTATATCGGCCATGCTGACGGTGCGAGTCGCTTCTCCTAGATTCTAGCCTCGACAGCCTGGGCCATTTTTACCCCCTTGCATACGTTAGTCCTTTCAAACGACATGTGCATTGGATTTGCCACCAATAGTCAGGCCGAATATGATGCAGTGATAGGTGTGTTAGTTGATGCCCTTTCTCATCGCATCCTTCATCTTGATGTTCGTTTAGATTCCTTGCTACTTGTCATGCAATTGAATGGTGTCTATCATGTGCATAACCAAGTCCTATTTAGAAAATGTCTACGAGTTAAGCTATTGGTACATGAATTTGAAACCATTACTTTCAGTGATGTTCCTAGAGCCCATAATAACTATGTAGATACCATTGCAAATAACATTTTAGATTGAAATTTATCACATGTATACCACAAAAGACAACCATAAACACAACACATGGCGAACCATCATCGTCATATGAAAATGCATAATAATATTAGGTATAACATAAAACATATAAGTGTTTGGAGCCCATAGCTCTAAATACATCTAGTACGCCCATAACATATTGGGGGGCACATAGGCCCTACATATCCTTTAGAGGATTTCATGCCAAGTTGTGCTGAGATGCTTGAATCCCTTTTTTGAGCACTCAGAACACAATGATGCTCCACAAACACCTCATCCTAGGGTGCATCATTCACACCTTTGCATACCAGATTAGTCGCCTCCATCACATATGCTTGCGGGTAGTATCCCATGCTTAGGGGTATGATGGTTTCCCCCTAGCCATCTCCTCAATTAAGTCTTAGCCTAGATCCCATGGAATCTAGTTATGTTTGATTATCCTCCCATCCCTTGGCTAGTTTTTCCTAATATCCTCTCCGGCAAGCCATATGCACATCGCATATCGTAGACGTTTGATACAATATCTTCAAATATTATACTCTATGTCCACAGAGTCCCCATGTTTGACTTCATGGGTGAGGATGATTCTAGACCTCCTCTAGTAGTTCATTCTCATTTTCGTCTTCCCTTAAATTTTCACTAGGAACCATCGTTCCAAGTAGCATTAAGGCCATCTTTAGACAAGTAAGGCCACTTGCTTGAAAGCCATAGATCCCAATTCTGATGGTTGGTTTTTCCACTATGATCTCTACAAGTTTTAGGGCCTCTTCCTCCTCTCCAAATTCACCATATCACACTTAGCAAATGAATCCAAATTGGAGGAAAAATGTCCTTTTATAGAAAAATCCACAAATTTTCTGTCGCCCATTGTGACCAAACCGTAGCTCAGTTTGATGAAACGTCAACACCATTGGAAAGATCTCATCGAGCTCCATAACGTTCATTCCTAAACTTTTGATGATTTGACACTTCACATGGAAGTCATTTTTCCAAGAAGGGTCACTTCCTCTCAAAATCTAATTTCTTCATAAAGCGACACTTGTACTTTGAGGTCCACCTCCTCTTAATACTTGTCGTCTCACGTGTCAATTTTCATCATGAGTTACCATCATTTACGTATGATTTCATGGTCCCCACCGGGCCTATTTTGTGTGGTAGCGTAAGCGAGTCACCCTTGTTCAGAGCATATGTGATGAGTCACCCTTGCATCCATGGAGACTGTTTCACATCCCATAATGTCACAATATTCCATCCATATTTGCATACAATTCATCTTGTGTTGCCCATTTTGGCCTTCAGTCATACTGTCCCCATCCCCTCTGGAGTTGAGTCAGTCGCTGTCAGGTCAACCATGCACTTTATGCTCTGACAAGGGAAGTCGTCTGTTTGTCCTTCAGTACCATTTTTCCCATTATCCTTGGTGTCAGTCCATCAGTCACATTACTATTTTCCCTCATGCCTTAGTTGAGGATCATCATTGCCTCATTTATTGCGGGTCCTATTTTGTTGACATCAACTCATTTATTCCAGAAGAACAACCTAGAGGGTAGTGTATCTTCGTTCCAACTTCCATTCTTGTTCAGCGCCTCAGATTGAGCGGAGGGACTCATTATTTCCCTTTGACTTGGTGGTTTCATGTTCGTGATTCATACACGTGATGGTCCAGTGATGCAAGATATTGTACCAGTGATTCCCGAGTGTGTGTGAGACGTTTCAGACCTCATGACGAGGCGGTCCTTCATGTATCCCCCCACATGCCCAGATGCATTCCTATTATGCTACAACCTCAGATGCAGTTCCACATATTTGAAGGGTTTGGTTCCTATTGATCGCAACGTTCATAGAATGCACATCTCCTATAGATGGTCCATTCAGTTTTGCAGAGCCCTTCCTTGTTCAACAGGGCTTCTTCGGTTGTTTTGAACTCCCTCCCACCCATTTTTGAGGGAAGGGCCTTTGTATCTCATGTACTCAGACATTATTGTATTCAGTCCTAACTCATGTTTTTCCAGGTGCATTATGTATATGGGACACATTGTATTATTTTTTGGCTCTGTTATGCTAGCATGTCATGTACCATTAAGCATGTACTTCATTTCTCAGTTTTATGTTTTTGGGAACACCATTATTTTTGTACTAAGTTATCTCGGTGGGTATGGGTATTGCCCCCCTGCCTCATTGAGGTATGATACCACAACATAAAAGGAGACTTGCATTAGTCTCGCCCCCTCTGTCCCTATCCTCTTTCATTTCAGCTTTATTGGTCTCTCTCTCTCCGACTCCCCTCTGTTGTCCAGTGATTGTGTCTTTACAATGTACTTCAATCATATGTTTTTCTCCTAAGACTAATACACTGGGGGGAAATCTGTTATCACCAAAAAATTGATCATCTATCCTAATTGACTAGATGTATCGAAGTACACCATGCAAAGCCAATTTTACCATAGTAAAATTGCTTTCACTATGAGAAATTACTTAATAAACCACCTTTGTTAAGTAATTTATAGTTAAACCCATGAATAATAATTAAATAAATCACTATTTATTTGATTTTCTTCTAGGAATAATTAATTAAATCATGGTTCAATTATTATTCCTCGTCATATTTGACCCAATCATGAAAAATAAACAGATAAATCATTAATTATCTTATTTTTATCCAAGAATGATTAATTAATCACTTATTAATTATTATTTTTTATCAAATTTGACTAAATCCTTTAGGAATAATTAATTAAATCCTTATTTGTTTCTTATTCCTTAACTAATTCCTTGAGATGATAAATAAATTATTTATTTATTTATTATTTCTAAATACAAGTTTAAATGCTTTTTCCTCCTAACCAAATATAATTAAATATTTCAAGTGGTTATTCCAAGAATGGGTTTAATAATATTTTATTATTGATCATTATTCGAGGATAACTCAATATTTTTTATAAATAGAAGGGGTTTCCATTCATTATTCACTTTTGATTATTTTTATTGTTGAATTCACTGTTGTAACTCTGATTATTTTCATTGTTGCACACCATTATTTGTTGGGTTTACACATTATAGAGGAGAGAGACTCTACACAAGCTGAAGACATTTGAGGATAGCCAAAAAAACCCATCCCATAGAGGGGGAATGGTAACATTTATTTGTTCCCTTCAAAGGTGTTATAATAAAACTATTCTTTGTATATCTGGTTTCCATTGGATGATTGGAGTTATCACTATTTCTTTTTGTTGTTTAACTATGATTGTGGCATAGATCAAAATTTTGGTAGGTTTTGTTTCTATTAGTTGCTGCAGATATACAATGTTTAGCAACCATTTATATTTTTGAGATTGTTTGTCATCCACAATCTTAAGTGGGTCCTTTTCGTACATCTTTGAGAAGAAAAAACTACAACAATAGAGGTTTGCACAATTTTGCGTTGAAGAATGCCATGCTGTCTCGTGATTTTTGTGAGATCATACAGGGATCTATTTACATGAGTCTTCTTCATGTCTTCCAAAATGTTATAGTCCAAAGTGGGGAGACTCACTGAGGTGTCAGGGTTGTGGAACTGAGTTCATGGTTTCTAGTGGGCTGCTTTTGTCTTTGCTGCTTGTGGAAACACTCTTTGCTGAAGTTGTCTTCCCATAATTTCTCTGAGTGTTCTATGTTGAGTTAACCAATGGACCTACTATCCATAACATGTTTGGTCTTATTTTATCCCTTGGTATCTTGAACATAGTGGGGACCCTTTGGCTTCTCAAGTTATATCGATTGTTTTTCTTCGGGGCTAGATCGTTACTAGGAGGTTCCTTCTCGGTGGTGGTCTTCTAGGTTGTGTGAGTACACTAATACATGTTTACTACATGCCCGATACTTGGAGCTTTATCAGATGTAGCAAATTTTTCTTCTTTAGTGTGAGGCTTAGCCTGCTCATTAGCTGTGAGGTTGTTGGACAACTGTGTAACCATGCTGCTCATTCCACAGTTCCATTCTAGGCATGTTCTTTCTGAGTGCTTGTCATGGTGAAATGTGCAGTATGAATCTGTCGCGAGATGGTCAGGGCTCAAAACTAGATTTGAGCTCTGCATAGATTTGGCCAGATGGCTGGTGCTACTGTTTGAAGCTACATTCTTCTTCGGTGGGTACCTAGAAGGCCTGCTACTCATGGTTGTCTCGCTCATCCTTTGTTTAAGTTCAACAACTTCGGTGGTCAAGGACTTGACGAGATGAGTAAGGCTCTCAATGTCATTTGCTTCCTTTTCCTTAGCCTTACTGATAGAGGTCTGAGACCTCTTTCCCATGTCTTTGGAGTCCTTAATGGATTCGTCATCTACAATGACTCCAATAGCGTACAGGTCTTTCTCTACAACAATAGCCACTTCAATATTTTCTGTTAATGTTTTTCTCACAGCTCGCTTGGCGAACTGCATAATACTAGTTGGTAGTGTAGATGTGTAGTAGTCGGTGATGGAGTCATGAGGTTTAGTGTTTGCTGAGAACTTGTTCAAAATGCGGTTAAACCTCTAATTGAAATCTTTAACCTTCTCTTTCTGCTCCATTTTGAGACTACCCAACTCCTTTAGCAACATGGCGGGGGTCTTGTCTTCAACAAACTTTTAAAAAAGATCCTTTTGAGCACCTCCCAGTTTTGGATGGAATTTGGTGGAAGGCTGTGGTACCATAGAGCTTCTCTACCATCCAAGGTACATGGAAACAATCTTCATCCAACATCGTCATAATGTACCTCGAGTGTCTGCAGATTTAGGTAGAACATGTCTACTTGATCTTCTCCCTTCACTGTCTTATCAGGATAATATTTTGTTAAAAGATTATCTACATGTCTCGGCATCTTGTGCAGGACACCCGCAAGTGCCAATGGGCCCCCAGTCATCCATTACTGATTTTGTTCTTCCATGTTGTCCTCTTCATCGTCGTCCTCATCCTCTTCTGAATTTGATGATTCTGTTAGGCCCTTATACTACTAGTGTAACCCCTTATTGTTATTAGTACAACCCCCTTATTATATTGTTGTACCCAAGTAGTCCCCATATTGTTATTATTGTGCCCCATAGAAGCCCACTATTGTTATTATTGTGCCCTTACATTATTATTGTTATGTCGGCTCTGATTATATTATGACCCCTTAGACTCCTATGTATAGAAAGGAGGTCTTGTCATTTGTATCATTTAAGAATTGTTTATTTATGTAATGTAAAGGAGGTTTCCCCCTTGAAGAGGCTTTATTCTAAGGCGTTGATCTATCTTTTCTATCTTTTTGTGCGCTGGTTTCATAACATTTGGTATCAAAGCTTTGGATTCTAGGGTTTCACTGCTCCAAATAGGTCATCATGGCATTTTTACTATAATTTTTTTATTTTTTATTTTTTATTTTTTATTTATTTATTTATTTTTATTTATTTTATTTTATTTTATTTATTTATTTATTTATTTTTTCCTGTGACGTTTCAGAAGTGAAAAAAAAACCCATTTGACACACTGAACCTTGGGTCCGAATTCAGAGCTTTTCACACTATATTTGCGGAGATATGATATGCGGAAGTTGGTCTTTTTGCATACTCCTGAATTACATTCCAAACAGGTGACCTGGGGAATATCGTCATAACTTTCTCTCTGAGCATCGGATTGAAATTTCATAAAAAGGTACAAAAGAGGATTGATAGTAGCTTCTTATATATAGTTTTCATAGCCAAAGGTAGAAACAGTGGCACGTGGCACATCATACAAGTTCGCTCTACTGAACTAGTCTATAATTAGGTCACTGTGGGAGATTTGGCATAACTCTTCCTTGGAGAATCCAATTTGGATCAGACTGGTGGCATTGGAAAGAGGACACAGAGGGCTACTACAGGTCGCAATTTTAGAACTTAAAGATCCGAAAGTATAGAGTTACAGTCGTTTCAAGATTGAGCTCCTAAAATCAACAAAAAGCAAGATGAGGAAGTTTGACGGCAAGGATCTGGTAAATTGCATACTTCAGATGGAGCAATATTTTGATCTACATGGTGTACCACTGTTACAAAAGGTATGTGTTGCATCTTCATATTTATAACCGGTTCAATTTTTATGGTATAAAGGGCTTTATTCTCGTAAACAACTTGTTACGTGGTCATTTTTCACAGAGGAAATGATAGCACATTATGAGGATACAAAGAGCAACACCTTCTTTAGAGCAACACCACAACAATTGGAAAGAGCAAAAGGGCTTTGTTACATAGTGGAAAGTAAAATTATGGCAACAAGGAAGTCTACCCCTCACAACTATAAAGATGGAAGTGTTGTTTCTCCTAGCCTTCCAGAACCTACAAGGGTTACACCACAACAATTGGAAGAAAAAAGAGAAAAAGGGCTTTGATACAATTGTGATAGCAAATGCACTAAAGGTCATAAGTGTGCTGAGAAGAAATTATTTTACATAGAGTATGAAGAGGAGGAAGAAAAGGATCAAGAAAAATCTAAAGAAGAGGATATACGCTAGGACCCAACCCTAGAGAAAGAAGAAATGAATCAGACCATATCCTGTAAAGCATTGGCAAGAATTACCACTCCTCAAAATTTCAAGATAGAAGGACATATCAAGAAGAAAAATGTGCAAGAAGTGAAAGATCACATCGAGAAAGAAGAAATGAATCCAACCATATCTTGTAATTCATTAGTCGGAATTACCACTCCTCAAACTATCAAGATAGAAGGGCATATCAAGAAAAAAAATGTTCAAGAAGTGAAAGATCACATCGAGCATCAAGAAATGAATATGACCATATCTTGTAAAGGATTTTGTAGAAATTTTGAATAATATGAAACTTATTCACAGAGATTATCCTGATTATACACTATTGCGGAATGCATGCATAATACATAACCTCCTCTACATTGATCATCAATTTTGTAGTATTCAGAAACAATCGCATGCGCACATTGAAGCATCAATCACACATATCAACACAGTATATCACGGGGAAAGCATACAGCTGAAAACCCCCAACTATCTGTATATTATAATGATTGAGAACATGTAACAATACATAGTACAATACTCCTCACAAGTACTCAGTACTATCTCCACTTGTTAGACACAAAACTAGCTCAGATCTAAATCAATCACAGGTTCAAATCTCCTCCACTGCTTTGCCTGCCTCCACTGCGCAATCTTGCATGAGAATGGATGAATGGCTAAAGAAAACTCGTATTTCCTTTTGCTGAACCACGCAATCCTCATTGGCATTACTCAATCCATTGATTGTGCAAGATCTCATGCACAACTATAGTCACAACTGATAGCAATCTCAACCTCTAACACCTGTCTCCACTGAACTATCCATGCACTAAGTTAACTTATGTATTCTTTAGTTGCTTTATGAGTTAATAATTAGTGAATTAATTAACAATTAATTGACATCACTCATCACTAATGTATTCTGCAGTTAGACTAAATACAACTAGTTCAACTAAGTCAAACTGAACACAACTCCATCAACTCCTCAATCAACTCCACCAAACTCAACCACATGAGTTCTAACTAAAGTCCATCATGCAATAGCTCAACTGACCCATAAGAAAAGCGTATTTCCTTCTGACAGCTACATGTGCCACATCCGTAGCTCGAACTGAAGTGCTCCAAGAGGATAAGATAATGTTTATAGTCCAAATATTATTATGAGCTAATAATATTCGACTATTCTATTTTTTGCCTGACAGTCTAAAAATAGAATCCGCCCATATGTCTAAAAATAGAAGTCCATCTATTTTTACCAACATGAACACTCATCCACAAATAGCATCCTGCAACTCATAGACCATGATCCATATGTCTAAAAATAGACATAGTCTAAAAATAGACTTTGCGCCAAAAATAGCCTGCGGGCCCACTTAGTGAAGGCGACTTCTTTTCACTAAGCTCCATCATCTTGTTGCATTTTCAACACTCCCTCTCAAAAATATATGGATTATCTGCAACCCCTATCCTACAACTCTGGAATGTTCTGCATGCAACACATTTTCCCGGTCCACTTGCTCCAACAACACTTGGAACAAAAAAACTCCCAACTGACCACTCTGTTTGGCTAGGAACATACTCTGATGCTGAAGCTCTACCTGTTGCTGAAAAGTGCTCCCTCTCTGACATCTACGCTACTGCAACATCTACATGCATCTTGCACCATTGCACACCTCTCTGTGCCACCTAGCACTGTGCAAAACACTTGTGCCTCTCGCATTGCTGCATCTTGCTAGCTATGCATTGTCCTAGGATTCCCTACACTGTCGCTCTCTCTGCCGTTCCATCTGCATCTGTCTCTACCCAATCAGTCAGTTCCTTCTACTCCACATTGTGGCTCCCATAGCAAGGTCTCATCCAAGAGGTTGGGTACCTCAAGGATCCTGCCCCTCCTCCTTGGGACGATCACTCTATATCGCCCCACCTCCTACTTGAAGGTATGGCTGCATGTGATCCCTCAACCCACCTGGCTCGAAGATTCCCCCTACTGGAGGTCTCTGCATGAGGAGGTGTCCCTACTCGATCTCCTCTCGGCTTCCCTTGTTGTGGCTGCTCCACAACCTCCTAAAGCTGCTGCACCAATCATGGCTCCTCCACAATTGTCTGAGACTTCTTCTGGCTCTGCATGTTGAGAGGTAATATACCCTCCCTCTCAACCACCAATTCTCCATCAGTTGCCTCGCTGCTCAAGGCTTTGCATGCATCTTGAACCTCAAGAGCATATAGGTTCTTGACCCGTGAACCAATCTGCTTCACCTGTCTAGTGATGATGTGTCTAAGGAAAACCTTTCCCTTACTAAAGACTACATCATAGCCTTTGTCTTCCAGCATCGTGATTGACACCAAGTTTCTCTTCAGTCTTGGTACATACTTGACATCGGTCAAGGTAAGGCGAGCTCCATGCTCCCTCTGAAAAATAACTGTGCCTACACTTGAGACACTATACTTCTCATCATTACCCATCGCTATGAGTATCTGTAGATCTTTCTCCTCCAAAGTATTGAACAAAATTTTGTCACCGGTCATGTGGAAAGAAGCTCCACTGTCAAGAAACCAACCACTTCCCACCATGGATGAAACCATGCATGTGAAGAGTGTGAAATCCAACTCAAACTGTGAAGCAAGTGCCTCACCTTCAGATCCTTCCCCGGATCCCTTCTTGGATTTCCTCCGTGGGAAATTTGTAGCATAATGGCCCGCCTCATGACAACGAAAGCATCTCACTTTCAATTTGTCAACCTTCTTCCCATCATTAGAAGAACTGGATTTGGAAAGAGAACCCTTCTCCTTCCCCTTCTTTGCTTTGGCAGCCAAAGCACAATTTTCTTCATCAGATTCCTTTGATGAAGATTCATCCCTGGTATTCCGCCTAATCTCCTCTTGCACAAGATCCGACCAAAGTCTCTCCCATCCTAGCAATTTCTCCCGACCATTGACAGAGTCCTGATAGGAATGCCAACTCTTCAGAAGACCAAGGAGAGCCAAGCTCACCAAGTCCTCATCATCGACAGTCACCCCCACACTTCCCAGCTCATCTTGGCATTGGGTGAACTTCGTGAGATACTTGGGCATACTGTCTCCATTCTCACACTTAATGTTTCTGAGTTTATCCTTGAGCGCCAACTTCCTCTGGTCGCTCTTGCTTTGGAATAAATCTATCAACGCTTTCCACATCAAGTATGGAGAAGCCTTTCCATGCAGGCTGGATACAATGTGATCCTTCACGCCCTCCAACAGAATCCTTTGACACTTTGCTATCTTCTTTTGCCAAGCCACAACTTCAGCAACATCAGTAGGTTTTAGGACTTCAGCATCTATGAAATCCTTCAACCCGTTGTTATCTAACACCACCTCCATCCTGTCTTTCCATGCAATATAATTTGAGCTGCCTTCAAGAGCATACTCCAATCGCAATCCTTTGAAAGACATTTCAACTTTGACACCAAGAAAACACTGCTGCAAATTCGAATTCCACCAACTCAAAACTCAACCGCTTCTGATCTAAAATTCGTGAGAACAAAGTATTTCTCATACAGAGATTGACTGTATGGGATTTTACCGGATATCTCACCTTCCTAAGGAAGGATGAATCCAGAGGCTACCTGGTCCGATTACAGACTCTGCCTGAAGAAATAAAATGTAACCACTTTCTGAATAATAGATCTGATGATCAACTCTACTTTGATACCATGTAGAAATTTTGAATAATATGATACTTATTCACAGAGATTATCCTGATTATACACTATTGTGGAATGCATGCATAATACATAACCTCCTCACAGTATATCACGGGGAAAGCATACAGATGAAAACCCCCAACTATCTGTATATTATAATGATTGAGAACATGTAACAATACATAGTACAATACTCCTCACAAGTACTCAGTACTATCTCCACCTGTTACACACAAAACTAGCTCAGATCTGAATCAATCACAGGTTCAAATCTCCTCCACTGCTTTGCCTGCCTCCACTGCTTTGCCTGCCTCCACTGCACAATCCTGCATGAGAATGGATGAATGGATGAAGCAAACTCGTATTTTCTTTTGCTGAACCACGCAATCCTCATTGGCATTACTCAATCCATTGATTGTGCAAGATCTCATGCACAACTATAGTCACAACTAATAGCAATCTCAACCTCTAACACCTGTCTCCACTGAACTATCCATGCACTAAGTTAACTGATGTATTCTTTAGTTGATTTATGAGTTAATAATTAGTGAATTAATTAACAATTAATTGACATCACTCATCACTAGTGTATTTTGCAGTTAGACTAAATACAACTAGTTCAACTAAGTCAAACCAAACACAACTCCATCAACTCCTCAATCAACTCCACCAAACTCAACCACATGAGTTCTAACTGAAGTCCATCATGCAATAGCTCAACTGACCCATAAGAAAAGCGTATTTCCTTCTGACAGCTGCATGTGCCACATCTGTAGCTCGAACTGAAGTGATCCAAGAGGATAAGATAATGTTTATAGTCCAAATATTATTATGAGCTAATAATATTCGATTGTTCTATTTTTAGCCTGACAGTCTAAAAATAGAATCCGCCCATATGTCTAAAAATAGAAGTCCATCTATTTTTACCAACATGACCAATCATCCACAATTAGCATCCTGCAACTCATAGACCATGATCCATATGTCTAAAAATAGACTTTGCGCCAAAAATAGCCTGCGGGCCCACTTAGTGAAGGCGACTTCTTTTCACTAAGCTCCATCATCTTGTTGCATTTTCAACAGATTTGAAGAAATTACCACTCCTCAAACTTTAAAGATATAAGGACATATCAAGAAGAAAAAGGTTCAAGTAGTGAAAGATCACATCGAGCATCAACAACAAGTTATCCAACTTTTAAAGGATAACGCCACTTTGGTGCAAAATCGAATGAAACAACAGGTAGATCAACATCGTAGTGAAAAATGTTTTGATGTAGGTGATTGGGTATTTTTACTGCTACATCTCACGCAAGCTATTTATGAGAAGGAAATGTTGGCAATACTATATGCACTTAAGAAATGGTGACCTTACTGAATGGGAAGACACTTCAAGGTAAAAATGGATCATGATAGTCTTAAATAATTTTTAGAACAACTATTATCTTTAGAAGAACAAAAAAAAATGGGTCACAAATATGTTGGGTTATGACTTTGACATCATCTATAGAAAGGGAAGCAAAATTTTGTTGCAGGTGCAGTCTCAAGAAAGGATGAAGATGTGGAAGCATTGTTTTGTGCTATTTCTATTATCCAACCAGATTGGATAAATGAAGCAAGGGATGAATGGAAGAAGGATGAAGAAGTATGGCCACTCATTCAAAAGTTGCAAAATATTCCAATTCAAACAATATTGCCAGAACTTGAAGAGAAAGGAAAAATCAAATTGGAACCTAGAGTAGTCACAGAAACAAGAACCTGAGAGCTACGAAATCGATCAATTTCAGAGTATCTCATCAAGTGGAAGAACTTACCCGCTGAATATTCCACATGGGAGGATAAGAATTTTATACAGAAGCGTCAGGAACTACTCAAGCGTTGAGGACAACACTTTTTGAAGAAGAGGGGCATGTTAGGCCCCTATACTGCTAGTGTAACCCCTTATTGTTATTAGTACAACCCCCTTATTATATTGTTGTACCCATGTAGTCCCCATATTGTTATTATTCTGCCCCATAGAAGCCCACTATTGTTATTATTGCGCCCTTACATTATTATTGTTATGTCGACTCTGATTATATTATGACCCCTTAGACTCCTATATATAGAAAGGAGGTCTTGTCATTTGTATCATCCAAGAATTGTTTGTTTATGTAATGTAAAGGAGGTTTCCCCCTCGAAGAGGTTGAATTCTAAGACGTTGATCTATTTTTTCTATCTTTTTGTGAGCTAGTTTCATAACAGATTCTTCCTCTAAGTCTGTTGGTTCTTGTTCCTCTTACCCCCCTCCTTTGTTTCTTTCCCCTCCACCTCCTCAACCAGAACTTGAGCATGAGAGTAAGAAGTTGACTTCTTCTTCCTCTCAAAAAATTGGGGGCTCCTCTTCTTTCTCCATAACTTCTGCTAGCTCTTCAAGAGTGGAGAAGATCTCTTCTTCCACAGATGAAACTACCACTCCTGTGGGGGTAGTATTTTGCTTCCTCTGATAATAAGGAAAAGTGCACGCTCCTGAAATTAGTCCAACAACTTTTTGCAAATTAATGGGTGATGGGATGGAAAAATCAGATATGATGATACATGATTTAATGTTTGGGTCTAGGAGGTGAGAAATGAACAACTTCAGAATTGCGTTTAGGGGAGAGGGATTGAATGTTACTTCCTTGACTAGATGATGGATGAGTGGGGTGTTGGACACAGATTTTCATTGATGTCAATAGGGCAATATTCGAGGAGCAGATAGAGACAGAGGAGCAGACAGAGCCGAAGAAGACGAGAACACAGAGCCATCAGAGCAGATGGAGATGAGAGGAGAAAATATACCACAGATAACGCTATCAGGAGCCATCAGGAGCCGTATAGGCCACAAAATCCTATCGGAAGCTTATTGGGCCTGCACAGGACAAGAACAATTAACGACCATCGGATCCACAGATGAACGACAGAGGATGAATTACAGGGGTTGTTGGGAGAAGTGGGTGGAGTGCATCGTGAGCCGTCGGATCATATAAATCAACGGTGGAGATCGCATCGGAAGGAGGTATCAGGAGGAAATATGGATGGAGTAATGAAGGTCGTTGGATCTAGACGTGGTAGATCTGATGCTTGACGGAGGCAAAAGATGCACAGAGATTAACGTGTGGGAGAACAACGGTTTCGGGCGGCAGGTGGTTCCCCGCATCGCTTATCGGGGCTTGGTGGTATCCGTATACGATGGCGCAATCCCGTGAGATCACGACGCGTGGCAGACAAAAACCACCGCCCTCGTGGGTTAACGTGCGTGCAATCGGGGCTTGCGACTACCGTTCGATTGTGCGACAGACGACCAGATGACGAGGAAAGTGCGTGGGGTTTAATCGTGCGGTAAACATAGCGGAGACCTCGGATCGTGGGCGATCGACCGTTGACATCAATGCAGATGGTTAATTACAGAGGTTTCCCACTGTTATGACAGAGGAAATGGTCAATGGCTGGTCCCTTCATCTTAGAAATTATGTTGAGGCGCTGCTGTTAAACCCTTTCTCAAAGAGTGTATTGAAGCATTGAATGATATGAATACCTTGTGACCACTATTCAACCTAATTGCTATCCATCTCAAATCCGAAGTGTTCTGCTATGACCGTTCAAAAATTTGGGCTTATATCTTTTATTATCATAAGTCTTTCAAAGGTAGAAAATAGAGACATGTCTGTCGTTTATTGGTGCTACTGGCCGAAGCCTCTTTCAAAATAATAATTTATAAAATCCTTATCTAATGGCTTTTAGACAGCTCGACATTCATCGGCATACTGCCAGGAAACTTCTTCACTCACCAGAGAATGCTAGTGGGTCACTTTTTGGCCCAAATTATTTCTTTGAGCACAATCTCTATCTCAAACAATCATCAGTGTGGCTTTCATACTCCAGATTAGTCCCACAAGTACCCATAAATTCCTCGGAAGGACAAATAGAAGACAAAGACAGTAATGAGAAGAATTGGTCATAGCGATCAAGGAGGGAAGCTGAAAGATCAAGCGAGTCAGAGGAAACAACAACGACTGAGGAGGAAGCCTAAGAAACAGTGTAAGCGGAAACGAATGGACAAAGGCATGGGAATGTATAAAATAGTAGAAACAGAGAACTGTTGGTGTGGTTATGGTGGTGAAGAACCCAAGGGTGAGATAGTACAAGTAGCAGAGGCAAAAGAGGCAGAAAAAGCAGTGGAGGCTATAGAGGCAGCAGAAGCAGTAGAGGCAAGAGAGTAGGAGTGAGACAACCTCAACTGAATAGAGTGCAACAACATACCTATTTATACCAAGGTTGGGTTGGATCCCAAGAGGTTGGAGCCTCAGAACTGAACAGGACTAAAGTCATTGGGGTAGGTGCTCCTAAGTGCAGAACCACTGCAAAACAGAGTTGGTGCTCTAGAGGTTGGAGCCTCACTGAAGTCCAAGTTGGAGCTTGGCAACTATTCACAATCAGATTTATACTTATATTGTATTTATTTCTTTGCATTGTCTTGAGTTTTAATAAAGGCATTAAATTTGGCTGTTGATTTCTGTGTTCTGTGTATACATATACATATCTATATAGGTTGTTGGCAATCACTAGAACAATTAAAAAAAATAAAAAAATTGTAAGAAATATTGATTCACCCCCCCCCCCCCCCCCCCAAGTATTTCCAACAATTGGTATCAGAGCAAGCTTCTTCAGACTAGCCTAACAGCTTGAAGAAGGATCTGCAGCCATGATGAGAAACCATGAAGAATTAGGAAGACCTCCTTTGTTCGATGGCACTAACTTGGTTTCTGGAAGAAAAGAATGACTTACTACTTAATGTCCCTTGGACCTGAAGTCTGGCATTTTGTTCAAAATGAATACATAACTACTTCCACTCTTCCAACAAACCAAGACGAGAGGAAAGCCTACATCGCAAATGCAAAGGCCATGAACTCCATCACTAGTGGAATCACTGATTCCGAGTTTACAAAAATCATGCACTGTACCTCAGCCAAAGAAATGTGGGAGAAGCTAGTTGGCTTGTACGATGGAGAGTCAAAAGTAAAAAAGGCAAAGCTTCAAACTCATAGAATACAATTTGAAAGTTTTAGGATGGAAGATGAAGAAGATATTGCAACATACCTCCTCTGAGTAGCTGAAGTGGTAAATTCCCTGAAAGGATTGGACGAAAAAGTTGAAGAAAATACCATTGTTCAAAAGGTATTAAGGTCTCTTCCAGACAGGTTTGACTCCAAAACAAGCGCTATAGAAGAAGCAAAGGATCTAGATACCCTCAAAATGGATGAACTCCATGGAATTCTCACTGCCTATGAAATGAGGAAAGGTGGCCCAAGCTCCAAAGATGCAGCATTCAAGGCCTCAAGGTCAGAGAAGGGGAAAGAAAGGAATGACTGTAGTGATGAGTCAGATGTGGAATCCGAATTGGCTCAATTTGTACGAAATCTGAAGAAAGGATCTAAGATTAAAGGCAAGTATCCTCTTATCTGTTTTAAATGTGGTAAAATAGGTCATTATGTAGCAAAATGTCCTAATAAACATGATAGTGATGATGAAGGAAATTCTACAAGAATGGTACATAAAAAGAAAGGGTTCAATAAGAAAAACTTCTTCTCCAAGCAAGATGAGTCTGATGAGGATGAGTTTATGGTCATCAAAAGAAAATCAGATGAGGAAAGTGATCATGATGAAAGCCAAGAAGCATTATTCATGGCACTCACAGATGATGATGACTCAGGGCTAGAAGGAAATGTAGATGAACTATTAATAAGTGCCATTGAATAAAATGAGAAACTATGGAAAAAAATCATTTCTCTCAAAGTGGAAAATGAGGAAATAAGGAGAGAAGATCTCTTGGAAGCAAAGCTTAAAGAAAAGGAAGAGACTTGGGAAGAACGCAAGACCAAAATAGTGTCTCTGAGAAAGGAGTTGGAGCAAATTAAAAAGGGCTGTAAAAGCTCTCAAATACTTGAGACTATTTTGAAAAATCAAAAACCTCAACATGACAAATCTGGAGTAGGTTTCAAAGGAGAATCCTCAAGCACTAAGAGTAATGCAAAAAGCTATGCCGATGCACTTTCCTGCAATCCAAAAAATGAAAAGTGCACCCCAGATCCCAAGAATGAAGAGAGAATTACTCCAAAGAAGAAAGTGGAGTTGAATCATGGACACTGCAGCAAATACAAACTTGTACTCCATCAAGGGCCCATCGCAAATCGAAAGAACGAGGGAGGAGTAATTCCCAGGAAGGAAATCGACTCAAACTGTGGTTGCTTAAACAAGTACAAAACCATCTTTCTTGGACACTGCTTTCATTGTAAAAACTTCGGTCATCAAGCCAGATATTGTATGGCTCGCAGAAGTGAAAAGACAAAGCTAAAGGATAGAATAATCAACTCATATGCCCCCAAAAGGTAGGGACAAATTAGAACCTTTAATTCATTTGATCCCTTGACCAAATTTGATCTGATTTGCTCTTTCTACTACAATAATGGACACTATGAACAAGACTACCCACTCAAAGGAAGAAATACGAGTAGTAAGAACTCCAGCATGGACAAATGCGGCCTGGCTCTATATTCTCAAAATAATGGAAACCAGTGGTTTATAGATAGTGGGTGCTCTAGACACATGGCAGGAGACATAAGGAAGTTTGTCTCACTGAGCAAAAAGGAAGGGAATGTGTCCTTTGGAAGCGAATCTGGTAGAATTGCAGGAAAAGGAACAGTTACTCTGATCAATGGAAAAGGAAAAGCTCGAGATGCTTTGCTGGTTGATGGACTCAAACACAACCTCTTGAGTGTCAACCAAATCTGTGATCAAGGACATAAGGTTGTTTTCAGCACCAAAGACTGTGAAATAAGGAACTCTACCTCAATGAAACTTGTGGCAAAAGGGGTGAGGACACCAGACAACATTTACATTCTGAACAAGATTCAAGAAATAAATGCTACCTGAGTCAGACAGATGAGAGTTGGCTGTGGCACAAGTGACTTGGACATACAAGCTTTGAAAATCTGATCAATATCAGCAAGATCAAAGCTGGACAAGACATACCAAGGCTGTTCAAAGCAAATCAAGCAGTATGTGGTCCATGTCAACATGGAAAGTAGACCAGAATCAGCCACAAGACAAAGGAACACTCTACATCGAAGCCCTTAGAGATCATCCATGCTGATGTATGTGGGCCAACTAGAAATCAATCACTCCAAGGAGAAAGGTACTTTGTGTTATTTGTTGATGATTATACTAGAATGATGTGGATATATTTCATAAAGTATAAATCTGAAACTTTTGAGTGTTTCAAGAATCTAAAAACCCTTGTAGAAAATGAAAAAGATTCAAAAATTAAGTGCCTCAGAACAGACAAAGGAGGAGAATTCACATCAAACGAGTTTAGTGAGTTCTGTAATATTCATGGAATTAAAAGGGAATTCTCCACTGCCAGAACACCTCAACAAAATGGGGTAGTTGAAAGAAAAAACCGAACAACAAGAACTATGCTATTAGCAGCAGACTTACAACCTAGATTTTGGAGAGAAGCAGTAGGGAAACTGTCTACACACTGAATTGAACTCAATTAAGACCAAATTGTGATAAAACTCCTTATGAGCTATGGAAAGGAAAACCTGCTTCAGTGAAGTACTTCAAGATCTTTGGAAGCAAGTGCTTCATAAAAATAAATGATGGTTCACCAGGAAAGTTTGATTCTCGGGTTGATGAAGGGATATTTCTTGGATACTCTACATGGAGCAAGGCTTACAAGTGCTACAATTATCGACTGAAGAAAATAGTGGAAAGCATTGATGTAAGGTTGATGAAGATCTTCCAGTAAAGGAAATTGAAGAACATGAAGATGACTCTCTCATTGAAGAAGAAGAACCTAAAGAAGAAGAAATATATGAGGAAGAAGAAGAAGAAGAAGAGGAAAGAGAACCACCTAATACCCCTTCTAAAGACGAAGTATGTCCAAAGACACCATCCAGAAGAGAAGATCATTGGCGATAAAGATGAAGGTGTGCAGACCCGAAGAAGGATAACAATTACACCCAAGAGAAAAGTCATTGCCCTCCTAACTATGGTAGAACCAGAAACATTTGCAGAAGCAAGTAAGGATCCTCATTGGGTAAAAGCCATGGAAGAAGAAATGACCCAAATTGAGAAGAACAAGACATGGGAGCTGGTACCTCATCCAAAGGACAAAAACATAATAGGAACCAAATGGGTGTTCAAAAATAAAATGAATGAGGAAGGACAGGTTATCAGAAACAAGGCAAGACTTGTCTGCAAAGGCTATTCACAAATTGAAGGAATTGACTTTGAAGAGACATTTGCACCAGTGGCCCATATGGAATCTATCAGGATGTTCTTGGCATTTGCTTGCTCAAAAGGATTCAAAATCTATCAAATGGACATGAAATCAACATTTCTAAATGGGGAACTCAAGGAGGAAGTCTACATGGAGCAGCCAGAAGGTTTTGATCTAACAGCAGGAAAGGACTTAGTTTGTAAGTTGAAAAAGGCTTTATATGGGTTGAAACAAGCTCCTAGAGCTTGGTATGCAATAATGGATCGCTATCTACAACAACAAGGCTTCAAAAAGGGAGTGGCTGGAAGAAATCTATACATAAAGACAGATCATGGTAAGTTACTAGTTGCTCTTGTTTATGTCGATGATCTGATTTTTGCTAGTAATAATGATGAAATGAGCCATGAATTTTCTCAAAACATGTCAAAAGAGTTTGAGATGTCAATGATAGGAGAGCTGTCCCACTTCCTTGGACTTCAAATATCTCAAACTAGAGTAGGATTGTGTATATCTCAAACCAACTATCTAAAAGACATGCTCAAAAAATATGGAATGGAGGATTGTGCACCCATGAGCACACCTATGACCACAAACTGCAAAATGAGCAAAGATGATGACTCCCCTCTAGTAGATGCAACTCATTACAGGTCAATGATTGGAGCCCTTCTATACTTAACAGCTACACGATCAGACATAATGCAAGCAGTAGGAATGGTGGGAAGATTTCAATCTACTCCCAAACAATCCCATTTATTAGCTGTAAAAGAATTCTCAGATATCTGAAGGGAACTTCTGATTTCGGTCTTTGGTACCCAAAGGACTCAACATTGACTGTAACTGCATACACCGATGCTGATTGGGCTGGAAGTATAGATGATTGGAAAAGCACTAGTGGAAATGCATTCTTCCTAGGAGACTGTTTGGTATCCTGGCTCAGCAAAAAATAGTCATCCATATCATTATCCACAGCTGAAGCTGAGTATATTTCTGCAGCAGACTGTTGTTCTCAGATACTATGGATGAAGGAAGCTATAAAATATCTTGACATATGTACAGATCAACCAATTTCCGTCTATTGTGACAACACAAGTGCTATCAGTCTCAGCAAAAATCCTGTGATGCACTCAAGAACCAAACACATACCAATCAAGTATCATTTCCTCCATGAACAAGTAGCTAAACAAAACATCGTCTTGGAATATATCAGTACTAAGGAGTAGATAGCTGATATTTTCACAAAACCTCTTCCTCGAGAAGCATTCGAACATCTGCGTCAAAATATGGGGGTTATTTCTTTATCATCACTCAAGTTCATTCATAAAGATGTAGCAAGACAGGGGGAGAAGTTTGACAGGGGCAGTCCATATGCATCCCTTTTCCATTGATGTCAAAGGGGGAGAAAGCAGAAGAATATTGCCATCAATAACAAAGGGGGAGATTGTTGGACACAGATTGTCATTGATGTCAATCGGGTAATATTCAAGGAGCAGATAGAGATGAGAGGAGCAGACAGAGCCGAAGAAGAGGAGCACACAGAGCCATTGGAGCAGATGGAGACAAGAGGAGCAAATATACCACAGATAACGCTATCAAGAGCCATTGGGAGCCGTATAGGCCACAAAAGCCTATCATATGCTTATCGGGCTTGCATAGGACGAGAACAATTAAAGGCCGTCGGATCCACAGATGAATGACAGAGGATGAATTGTAGGGGTTATCAAGAGAAGTGGGTGGAGTGCATCGTGAGCTGTCGGATCATATAAATCAATGGTGGAGATCACATCGGAAGGAGGTATCAGGAGGAAATATGGATGGAGGAACAAAGGCCGTTGGATCTGGACGCGGCAGATCTGACGGTTGACAGAGGTGGAAGACGCACAGAGATTAACGCGTGGGAGAATAGCGGTTTCAGGTGGCAGGCGGTTTCCCCACACCGCTTACTGGGGCTTGGCGGTATCCATATACGATGGCGCGATCCCATAAGATCACGACGTGTGGCAGACAAAAACCATCGCCCCCGCGGGTTAACGTGCACGTAAGTCGCGCGATCGGGGCTTACGACTACCGTCCAATCGTGGGATGGACGGTCATATGACGAGGAAAGTGCGCGGGGTTTAATCGTGCGGTAAACATAGCGGAGACCGTCGGATTGTGGGCGATCAACGGTGGAGATCAAGGCGGATGGTTAATTACAGAGGTTTGCCACTGTTATGACAGAGGAAATGGTCAATGGCTGGTCCCTTCATCTCAGACATTATGTTGAGGCGCTGCTGTTAAACCCTTTCTCAAAGAGTGTATTGAAGCATTGGATGATATGAATACCTTGTGACCACTATTCAACCTAATTGCTATCAATATCGAATCTGAAGTGTTCTGCTGCGGCCATTCAGAAATTTGGGCTTATATCTTTTATTATCAGAAGTCTTTCAAAGGTAGAAAATAGAGACATGTCCGTCGTTTATTGTTGCTACTGGCCGAAGCCTCTTGCAAAATAATAATTTATAAAATCCTTACCTAATGGCTTTTAGACAGCTCGACATTCATCGACATACTACGAGGAAACTTCTTCACTCACCAGAGAATGCTAGTGGATCACTTTTTGGCCCAACTTATTTCTTTGAGCACAATCTCTATCTCAAACAATCATCAGAGTGGCTTTCATACTCTAGATTAGTCCCATAAGTACCCATAAATTCCTCGGAAGGACAAATAGAAGACAAAGACAATAATGAGAATAATTGGTTGCAGTGATCAAGGAGGGAAGTTGAAAGATCAAGTGAGTCAGAGGAAACGAAAACGACTGAGAAGGAAGCCTAAGATACGGTGTAAGCGGAAATGAATGGACAAAGGCATGGGAATGTATAAAACAGTAGAAACAGAGAACTGTTGGTGCGATTATGGTGGTGAAGAACCCAAGGGTGAGATAGTAGAAGCAACAAAGGCAAAAGAGGCAAAAAAAGCAGTGGAGGCTGTAGAGGCAGTAAAAGAAATAGAGGCAGGAGAGCAGGAGTGAGACAACCTCAATTGAATAGAGTGCAGCAGCATACCTGTTTATACCAAGGTTGGGTTGGAGCCCAAGAGGTTGGAGCCTCAGAACTGAACAGGACTAAAGTCATTGGGGTAGGTGCTCCTAAGTGCAGAACCACTGCAAAACAGAGTTGGTGCTCTGGAGGTTGGAGCCTCACTAAAGTCCAAGTTGGAGCTTGGCAACTATTCACAATCAGATTTATACTTATATTGTATTTATTTCTTTGCACTGTCTTGAGTTTTAATAAAAGCATTAAATTTGGTTGTTGATTTCTGTGTTCTGTGTATACATATACATATCTATATAGGTTGTTGGCAATCACTAGAACAATTAAAAAAATAAAATAAAATAAATTGTAAGAAATACTAATTCACCCCCCCCCCCCAGTATTTCCAACATGGGGTTGGTAGGACAATCAACCATAAACTACTAGCGACCCTCCTTCTAGCGCTAGAAATGTTGACAGTGCTGGATCCGCCAACATTCAGGGGATCTCCCCATATGAATTCCTAATTAGACCTCACACTGTTTGGTGTATTCAAAAAGGGAGGTGAGTGTGCTTGGTGAGTGCAAAATGTAACTGTGTCTAGGTTCTCTTACTGCAAAAGGGGGAGAGTAAAGTGAGCCTTTAAGTGAGAGGTAATAGTACCACCCAGGAAGAGACACACGCGAACCAGAAAGTTCTGTCTAGCATCCAGTGGAATATTCCACAATGGATGTGATAGTCATTAAAATCGAGGTACAAGGGAAGACCCGTCCACCATCCAATAGAGTAGTCCAAAATGGATGTGACGATCATTATAACTAGTAAAAAAGGAAGTTCTGTCTAGTATCCTACGAAGTAGTCCACAAGGATGAGACAACAATGATAACCAATACAACACATTCCCAACAAGGTAAGTACTAAAACAATCGAAATAGTTCAACTATCTTAGTACATGTGAAACAAACATGAATTACAAATGCCGAAAGAATAGTCTTACAAACATCTACAAAACATGCATGAAAACATGCTGGCCTTAACATGCTTCTGTATTAAGAAAAATTTCCAAGACACATATGTACATCATACATCACTAGCCCCAGTAGTGGGACACTGGAGCCAGTCCTCGCTCCTCAAAGAACTAACTGAAAACTCTCTATAATTCATGGGAGGAGCCAATGTGAAAAGTTCTTGCTCATACAATGGGAGGGGTATATATAAACAAGGGTGATGCTTGAACCTTGTGACTCTTGGACTACCCTCATGACTGTTCAACTTCCTGTGAATTTTCAACTGACATGACTCTTCATCCATTGGAATTTCACTTTACATTACATTCGATTTACAACAGATAGGGCCAAGAATAGTGATGTGTCCTTTACAGCTCGTGACACAACTTGACATGAAACTACTGACATGGACTAGCTGGCTGTGGTGGAAATGCCAAGCTATTATTGGTGCTGAGTGATAGATGTGTTATATTTTCTCCTCCACATGGCTTGATGCTGCGGAGTATTCCATGATCTTGGGCTTGAAAAATGGTTTCATGCATGTGTTCCCTTTGCTTGTTCCTGATGAGCTTCTTCTATCCATCCAACTACAAGCAAGTCTTCTAGCATTATCACTCCTTCTTCATCTTCTTCATTGTCTCGCCATGATCTAGCAATGTACCTTTTCTTGCAATTCACTCATGACGAGACAACATCAAATCCAAAATCTCCTAGTCTAAGATGTATGCATTTCTATCCATGGACTGGGTCCGAGATGGATGACAGGCTGGAAGAGGGCCGAGCAATTGCGCATTCCGCAGTTCCAGGTGATAGGGAGGGATACTAGTCACTGAGACTGCGCAGAGTGTAACTTAGGCTTGATTGAGGAATTCCCGAGCAGAGTCTTCATTGTCGGGTAAAAATGCATAGAGGATTGTTCAGTTGAGATCATTAGTGGAAACTGCAAGATGAGACCCTTGGAGGCAAGTCTGTGCATTTTTCTGAAGGAAGACATCACAGGGTAGCAGAAGGACCATATGGGACAATTTTACAAAATTTCTAGGAGCAGTGAGTCTTGGCTGAGGGAGGAAACTAGGGATACCACTACACAGTTCTAGGAGGCAAAGTAGGTTCAGGGATATGAGCATTATGAGGTTCCAATAGGTTGGGAGGAGGCTTGATGACTTATCTGAAGAAATGCACAATTCAGATTTGGCTTGAGGCAACTTCTGTGCAATTCTGGGAGGGAAGGAAGACTGTTCACCTTTGGGATTGTGCAGTGCAACTGCCCTGGAGGACAATCTCTACGCACTTCATAGTTCCAGGCAGTAGAGCATCATCACTGAGGGCTGAGACTGCGTAGTGCAACTTAGTTGGGGTCCAGTGGAGCAAGGTTGTTCGGTCAGAAGGATTTTCATGTAAATGACCAAGTGTGGGAGGCAAGTGAACTTGACATTGTTATCACACACTTAGCATACTTTGAAGACATGAAAAAATAGATCACTGGAAGAACAAGACAAGGAATTACCCTCTATGAGGCTGTTTAGATCCAAAAGAAACAAGTGTGACACTTGTGATAGACCTTAGGACGACCATGAGACACTTGCGCGAAAATGCTTACAACTTTTTATATGAGTGCGACCTATGTTTACATAGCTAGGACAAATCAAATACACAAAGACAAACCTTTGGAATCACCAGAAGATGACTGCAAGCATGATAGAGCAACCAACATGCCAAAAGATGACAATTGGTCAAGCAAGCAAAAGAGTTGAAAATACTTAAAGGGAGCTGATAGAATGAGATCGAGTATTTGCAACCACAAAGGAAAAACCAAGGAAGGATCCAAAATTTAAGTGCAAGCCAAAATTTTGGAGGGTGTTGCAGTTGCTACAACACTTGGTGACACACTGATGAATACCAACTTCTCTATTTTGGTTCATTTTTTTACTGTAGGGCCTTGGTCCCTTGTGAAGTATTGATCCACTATGCAAATCACTTTGGTTTTCCCACTTACCCCATGGGAATACATGGTTCTCCTCATACCTTCTCAGTCGAACACAACATAAGATTTAGCCAGATCACTATGTTTCGAATTGGGAAGGGTAGTTTAGTTTGTGAGCTTAAGATTTTTAGAGTATAGTTTTTCATCTCTGGTGTTGCTCCACTATTAACAAGCCTGGACAGTACCCAACGGGGTCGTGCAGGAACACAAGCATTGCTCCACTACCAACGAGCTTGGACAGTACCCCAGTGGAGTTTCCTGCTTCACCTCTCTACACAAGAAGCCTTTCTCTTCTTTCACCTTTGTCATTTTTTAAAGAGAACTATGCATAAGAACTTATTTATTTTTGGGGTGGAAGAGGGATCCCGAATTATTGAGAGAAGGAGAGGTTTTTCCTTCAGAGAAGGATATGAAGATCTATGATTTAGGTTTTCTCATTTAGATATTTTCCTTTTCTGTTTCTACTAGCTGGATAAGCTTGAAACACCAAAGCATAAAACTGAGTGTAGGCATGAGGTTTCCCAGATTGGACACAGTTTCATGGTTTGAACAAAAGATCTCCTTATAGACATATCGTATTTTCCGTCGAGAATTCATCAGCCAAAAGTTACAACCAAACACATAGAAGATGAACACAGGACTTGCCAAGTGCTGCAGTGTCACAAGACTCTTTGAAATTCAGCCACATACACATTTAAAAGCCAGAACGCAGTGAGGCACAACACTTATTCACATAAACAAAAACAATAGAAAACCAAGAAAACAAAATAACAAAAAAAACAAAAGACTATGTACATAGCATGGGGCGTGACCCTAGATCTCATTGAAAATAACATTTTAAGTCTTGGCCATTGACAGGGAGAGAGTCAATCTTCCCATCAAGTGATTGAAGATGATACATGTGTTGGCCAAGCTTCTCATGGACTATAAAAGGAAAAATCCACAGGGATTGAAACTTCGTGTGCTTGCCTTTTTCCTCGTGGGCTTTGTCCCACTTTAAGACTAGGTCACCCACACTGAAGCTAGTGCTCCCTGCATACTTCCTATCGAACCATCTCTTGATACTTTTATGGTAGAGTGAAATTGTTTGTTTTTCTTTCATCCATTCTTCCTATAACTTGTGCAATGTGTCCATCTTATGCTGAACTAGAAGACATGACTTGCTTGGGATTCTTGGGACAACTGGAGAGCAAGCAAGTAAATGTTCGGCGGTAGGATGAGTTCCTTTCCAAATACCAGGACGTAGGGGGAAGTATTCAGAGAAGGCTTAGGTGTGACTCAGTTAACCCATAAAGCATTCACCAGAGTGGAGTGCCAGTTTCGCTGCTCAGAGTAAATGGTATTTTTGATGATGTGAATGAGGTTCTTGTTTGTAGATTCGACAAGACCATTTACCTGTGGAGAGTAATAAGTAGAATGCTTCAAAACAATATGATTTTCCAATGAAAAATTATAGAGTTTTAACGAAGAGAAGTACGTTGCATTGTCAAAAACAAGTGATGTAGGAATGCCAAACTTGGAGATTATGTTATGCTATAGGAAGCTGATGACTTCCTAATCATTCACTTGTTTTAGCGGAACTGCCTCTATCCACCACGTGAAGTAATCCATGGCAGTCAAAATATAGTGGTGCTGCTTCAATGAATGTGGGAAAATCTCCCCAATGATATCTAAGCCGCACTGTTGGAATGGTTCTTCCACTACAACAGGCTACAACGGGGCTGCTAACCTTCGGTTTCTGCTGGCGCACCTATGACAAACTAGACGCTTGTAGGCATAAGCATGTACATCCTTCAATAATGTAGGCCAGTAGAAACCAACTTGCATAAACTTTTGCACTGTGGTGTTACTTACGAAGTGTCCCTCGGCTGGTCCATCATGGAGATCACGTAAAACCTTTTCTAAATCCTGTGTCTCTATGCACCTGAGCAAGATACCATTATGGTGCTTTCTGTAAAGCACCCCATGCACCAGCTGTTACAATAAATTTTCATTCGAAGTTCCCTTTACCGCCGCAGAGAAAAATGAGAGGGAATGGTGCCATGTTCAAGGTACAAGAACACCTTTGCATACCAAGAGTTTCCATGCAAAGTGGGAGTGGCTCACTCAACATTGTACATTCTATTTCTTGCTCCTAGCTTGCGAGCTCTTCTTCTTCCTCTTGTGCGTGAACTGCTTCTGCTGCTTATTACATAGTATTTTTTCATACCTCCTGTTCACTTCTTGTTTCATATCCCAAAGTGCCAAAACATTGACTACTGTGCAACATATCCATCATGATATACATACCAAAGTCTCCCTAAAAGATCAAAGGAAAATTGCCCTAAATTCATTCTGAAGAAGGTTGCCTAAAAACCCAATTTTTAGCATCGACGCATTTTTATCCATTGCATTCCCGTGCTGATGGTAGGTTGCAAAGTTATACACTAGCGCTGCCAGCATGAGTTTTCATAGGAAAAACCACGCTAAACCTCTTCTGGCAGGTTTTCCCAAACTGGAGGAGAAGCTTCGTACACTAGAACCTTTGGGAACAACAAGCTGGATATTGGTTGTTGTTGATATGGTCGAGCTATCCCATTTTGAACTCTTGATCTTATCATCACGGGCTTTCCCCTTGAGATGTGGACCTTCCTCCCTCCTTTTTGGATCCCTAACTCCCTCTCCCTTCCTATAAATTCACTCCCTTCCATCCCCAAATGGTTGGTCATTTATTGCTGCATCCCTATGCTGAGATTATGATTACATGCTACCTATCTAGCTTGGAGGAGTGCTTGAAGAGTCTTTTCTTGGACTTGGAAATCCACCAAAAGGAGGTCTCCAACATCAAGACATAGGTTGTATGCCTCCCTTTTTAGCTTATTAATATATACATCTGATGTTCACTTTCCATAATTGTGTAAATGGTTATGCTTTTAGCTTAATACTCCTTGATCTATTAAGTAGTTTATGTTTGATATATGCTATATATGCTCTTGTATCTTGCACAATTCTTTGATCTTCCTTGCAGGTACCAGGACATGAAGAACAAGTAAAGTGCGAGGCCTGGAGCAAAAGATTCAAAGTCATCTTCAAGGGATCGAGCGATTAGCAATAGAACGAGGTAGGTTTCTCCTTCTCTCTCATCTATTAAACGTAAACTAGGAAAGTGTATGTTAGTTTGTTTAGTTTGTTGCTAGGCCCACACATTGGGCTAGAGGCATCACCTCTATCCGCAGAGGGGATTTTCCTTCACAAAAAAATGGTGAATCCGCTGGGGAAGCTATAGCGTCTTCATCCTCTTTTCTCATCTGATCTCTTGATCAATTTGACTGACCATTGAGTTCTCATTTAGTCTGAGTCTGTATAGGTCTGCACAATCACTGATTGCTACCTTAGAGTGCTAAGTCTGGAGTGTTTGTGAAATATTCTTTGTTTTTCCCATATTCCTCACTCAGTGTGAGTTTTATCAATGAAAGTCGCACTGGAAGCAACCTTTTTTACCTATACAGTCGCACTAGAAACCTTGTCTTCCATTATTTACTCGCGCTAAAGACCATCACGGGTTTTGCTATGAAAAGTAGCACTAACAGTACGAGTTTATTTATGAAAAGGAGATTTGATGACCCTGTCAGCACAAGTTTTGATATATAAAGTAGTGATGATCCTTGAACGTTATTATTTTTAGGGTTTCTACCTTAGAATCCAGCGTGTCTTGGTCCCTAAGGTCTTTTCCCATCCTGTATGCTTGTATTTGTCAGTGTTTTGATTGATTGTCTTGATTAATTTGAAAAATTTCTCTCATTAGCTTTGAAGTGAAATCTAATTGAGTTCTAGGGTTTCTATTCAATTGGTCATCGCTTATTTCTTGTTGGTGTCATTGAGATGTGGGTTTTACTGATTGATTGAGTGTTGTTTTATGTGGAAATAATTGAAAACATCGTTTTGCATTTGTTTTATCTTGTCTTTCAAAATTTACTTTTCGTGAAAATGCATTAGATTAGTTGCTTTGAAAAGTTATTTTTTTAGATTCATCATTGAACATAGATCACATTTTTTAGTGATTGAAAGCTAAAGACTGTATTAAGTGCATCAAATCATTCAAAATGAAAAGAAAATCCTAATTCATATAAGTGCATCTTAGTAAAGTAAATTCACTTTGCTTTCGAAAAAGTTGCATTTAGGAGAGTGAAAAGTGAAAATCATTTTTACTTTGGGTATTTCATTTGGAAGACAAAAGTGAAAGTTAGTGAAAGGAATTTTGCTTGATTAATTTTGTTTGATGAATTAATTGATAGAACTCACTTCCCTTGCTAGTATGGAATTCATTGAAATGAGAAGTTTCATTTTCTCATATAGTTTCATTCTAGGATTTAGATGACATTGTTTGAGCCTAAAATTGAACATAATTCAAGAACAACATTAAAATTTACTAAATTAACCTAAGAAAACATTTAGAAGTGTTGGAAATATTGAAAGGGGGGCGGGCGGGGGTGGGGGGGGGGTGGGTAGGTGGGGGTGAATCAATATTCCTTAGAAATTAGCACATTTTAAATATTTTAGAGAATTAGTTAATCTTCAATTATTATTAATGTTTATGAAGTAAAAAATAGTAAACAATAGAACACAGAGGCACAATAATTTTAAGTGGAAAATCCCCTCTGGGTCAAAAACCACTGAAAACTTTTCTAATAAATTCTTTAATCTCCAGCCCCAACTGAAATGAAAGTTACAACATCCTAGAATTCTAGAAAAACATTCTTCTCCGGCTCCCACTGGAAGGATGCCCCAAAGCCCTGGTTTCTTCTGTAGTCAACTGAAAGGATGCCCCAACATCCTAGACCAACCTACCACCCTGAAGTGTTCACAAGCTCCAACCTATAGGTGACTTCATACACCTGCCTAGCACCTCACTGCCACCCTATAATGACTAAAATGAGACAAGAGTTTGGATTCCTATACCAGGGAAAATGATCCATGATATAATATGATTTACGATGATTTTGACTAAACACCCAATCACAATATGACCTACAACCCAACCATACCATAATCCCAACAAAGACTCTTGTACCTCCTAATAATTCATTTTCGACTCTAGGCAGATTGACTCTTTTACAATAACGACTCTTCCAATGATGACACTTTTACAAATGACTCTTTTACAACTTTAAAATGATGACTCTTGGCCTTGACACTTCTTCACAATATACGAATGGATTTCATGTCTTTAAAGGATGTCCCACTGAAATGCTTCTTTTGATTTGATACTTCAGCTCTTGAATGCTCGCTTGATTCTGTCCTTGAATCTTCTCATGTCTTCACAACTATAGATGATGTGGATGATCTGTTCTTGGGGAAGGTCTGCACCTGCAAATAATACGTATCCAAGTGAAACCCCAACCTCAAAAATTAAAATGTAAATACTTGATGCCAAAACACTTACCTTTACCTACAACAAATGATTAATGCAAGAATACCTAATACTCGTGAATCCTAAAAGGCCAAAAAAATTCTATACAAAACTCCCCTAAATATCAATGAAGACTTAGCAGTGAATAGTACTGAAGGACAATAGGACAACGAACCTGTCTACGATAAATACTATTAAAATCGTTACTAAACTAAAGAAAAAAAAAGAATTACCTTGATACAATTTGAAATGCTAAACTAATCTTCTTATTAGCACAGATTTGGCCAAATCCAATACAGTATGAAATAATAAATGCAAACAAACTTACCTTATCTTTGAAATATGATGCAAAAGGGATATCTGAAGTATTGTCTATGTCACAGATACAAGCCCTAACTCGACACTGTCATAAGCTTGAAATGTGATGTGGTAATGATGCTCTTATCTTATGCCAAAAGTTGATACATCCAAGATACCAGTCGAAGCCTTATTGTAAATAGTCACTTTTTTTTCACAGATTTCAGATCCTAGAGTAATTTTGTTCTGTAGTAATTTTATTCCTTAGATGAAGACTGAAAGGTACATCAAAACTTAATTTTTTGTGTGCCAATACATTATATACTCCCACAAAAAATTCGTTCTTCTTTGAAAAAGAGAACTGCAATGACAACAAATTTGTGCCAACACTCTATACAGAACCATCACTCTTCCAGTGATGCAGACCTAAAATAACAATGAGCCACAAGTATAGAGAGTCGTATCTCAAACAGTCTTAAGAGGTCATTTAATCCTTCGTTATGCACAACATAATTCCCTGTGATGAAACGAACCTCCAAACAACTCACTATGTCGTACCTTATCCTCATTAGAATTCTACATTAGTAGCCCAAAGGTTAGCGGAAAATATTTCAGAGCTAGCCCCTTAATTGATATTCATTATTTCAGAGCTAGCCCCTTAATTGATATTCATTTTTTGGTGCATTTCAAAGAAAAATATGTAATGTTTCTTTTTATAGGATAATTTTTTATTTACAGGGACTCTATAGGTGACTGTTCATTAGATATTAGAGGGTTTCAATTAATTATATTAAAATATTAATTTACTTATTTATGTCTTGTGTGCTAAGGAAGGGAGATCGTGAGCCTTATGGGAAGAGATAGTAGTTATTAAGGTAGGAGGGATACTTTTTATGAGGTAGAAATCATTTAAAATGCTTCCTAAGATGATGCTTTGAAAATTACCCTTAATTTAATTAATTACTAACGCTTATTAATGTTTGTCCACTAAAATTTGAAGTCAATGATTGGCTTAGTGCATATGGTCCTACCCGAGAGTAAAGTCAATGATTGGTTTACTATCTCTAGGTTTTGAAGTTTTTCAACTTATATGAGGTTAGATTACAATGGTAATCCCTGTCATAAATTGAAAACCATTGGGGAATAAGGTGATGTCTCAACCCCTAGGGTTTTAGCCCACTAATCAGGGTTTCTGACTTCAAGTGCAGATAACTCTCAAACTGTGAAGAACTGGGAGGCATACCATATATCAACATAAACATCTCGACGAGTAGAATCCCTCTAGAATATCCTTGACTCAAAATATGATGATTTGTCAAGTCAAAATTCCCATGCAAGATTGAGATAGCCCCTGGTGTTTCTTGGGTTGACATCAATGAAAACAACTGATCAACAATCTCCCCCTTTGGCATTGATGGCAACACACATACTCCCCCTGTGATCATGAAACCTCTTCCTACTACCTTCTCTCCCCCTTTGTCATCAATGGCAAAGGGTAACTCCCCCTAACAAACTGTCATCCTACGGACCTGTACATACCTCCACTCCCCGTTTCTACTTACTTAGATAAGAGAAAGAGTCTAATGAGAACTTAGGAGAATCCAAAGCTTTTGGTGAAGATACTAAAATGCTTCATGAGGTAATGGTTTGGTAAAGATATCGACAATTATTTCCCTTGTGCCAACATATTCAATCTTGATATTCGTTTCGGCAACTTGCTCTCTAACGAAATGATATTTAATAGGAATGTGCTTCGTTTTGGAACACATCACAGGATTCTTGGAGATACTGATGGCACTGGTGTTATCACAAAAGATGGGAATAGGCTCATCATACTTGACTTGAAGCTCTTGCAAAATTTGTTTCATCCAAAGAACTTGAGTACAACAAGGCGCTGCCGTGATATATTCTGCTTTTGCTGTGGATAACGAGATTGAAGACTGCTTTTTACTTACCCATGAAAGAAGACAACCACCCAGAGAGAATTCTACTCCACTAGTACTCTAATGATGATTAACACTTCTTTCCCAATCTGCATCTGTATAAGCTTGGATAACTAGATCATTTCCTTTGGGATACCATAGACCATATTCTGCTGTGCCCTTAAGATACTGAATATTTATTTTTACGACAATAATATGAGATTATTTTGGTGATGCTTGGAATCTTTCTACTTGTCCAGCTATCCACATCACATCAGGCTAGGAGGCTGTCACATATAGGAGACTACCAATCATGGATCTATACAATCTTTGGTCCACATCCTTTAACGAATCTTCAAAGCTTAACTTGCAACCTATTATCATGGGGGTAAGGTCTGGCTTACAATCTTATATCTAGAATTTTTTGAGCATTTCCTTGATTTACTTGGTTTGATATATGAATATTCCTTTATCCTGTTGAGAAATCTGAAGCCCCAAAATGTATGGCAGCTTGCCAAGCATAGAGATTTCAAACTCACTTTGCATTTTTGTGGCAAAGTCTTTACTTAATCTGTCATCATTACTTCCAAAGATCATATCAATCACATATACCTCGATAATCGTTAGGTTTATATCTTGATCCACTTTCACGTAGAGATTGCTGTCAACGCTTCGTTTCTTGAATCCTTGTTGATGTAGATGCCTATCAAGATGAGTATACCAAGCCCTAGGAGCTTGTTTGAGACCATATAATGCCTTCTTTAATCTGCAAACATATTTTTCTTTATTAGTGAGCAAAAAACCTTCGGGTTGTTCAATGTAAACTTCTTATTCCAATTCACCATTTAGAACGGTTGACTTAACATCCATTTGGTAGACCTTGATTTTATCGAGCATGCATAAGCGAGAAACATCCTGATAGCTTCCATTCTAGCAACGGGAGAAAATGTTTCTTCAAAATTGATTCCTTCAACTTGTGCATATCCTTTGCAGATTAATCTTGCTTTGTTCCTGGTAACTTGTCCTTCCTCGTTCAATTTGTTTATGAAGACCCATTTAGTTCCAATAACAATTTTATCCTTTTTCGTGGAACCAATTCCCAAGTGTCGTTCTTCTCAATTTGATCCAGTTCTTCATAGATGCTACCAAATGTTCATTTTGACTAACTTCCTCAAAATTTCTAGGCTCAAAATTCTCTAAAAGGGTAAGATGGGCTTGCTATGATGAACAAAGCTGTCAACTTCTTTTGGTTCCAATTCCTTCATTTATGTTGCCGATGATCTGATTTGATGGATAATTCTTTTGATACCATTCTTTTGAACCTTTTGCAGAAAATTCTTATACATCCTACTGATCATTTCTTTTTTCTTCTTGGTTGACTCGTGTTTCCTTATTTGATTGGTCTTGTTTTGGAGCTTCTTCTTCATCCTTCACAGATTCTACCTCAAGCCCCTCATATTTGCTTGAAGCGACGATCTCATTGTTATCCTTTAGAAGATAGTCTTCATCAAAAGTAACATTTATACTTTCAACTATATTTTTTTGCCTCAGATTGTAGCATCTTTAAGCCTTTCTTTTATGCAAATAACCAACGAAAATACCTTCATCAACAAGGGAATCGAACTTGCCCAATTTTTGGTCTTCTCTTTTGATGTAGCGTTTACTTCCAAATATTTTGAAGTATTTGATGTTAGCTGGTATTCCTTTCCATAATTCGTATAGAGTCATGTTACAGTTGTTCCTGAGCAGGTCTCTATTTATAATAAATACAAAAATATCAATTTCTTGAAGCCAGAATTTATCATCTAAGTTTGAGTCTTTTAACATGGTTCTAGCTATTTCCTGTATGGTTCTATTTTTTCTTTCAGCTACTCCATTCTGTTGTGGTGTTCTGGCTGTTGAGAATTGCCTTTTTATTCCATGTTCATCACAATATTGTGAAATGATTTGGACGTGAATTCTATGCCATTATATGATCTTAGACATTTGATCTTCAAATCAGCTTCATTTTCGAAAAATTCCTTGTAGATTTTGAAACATTCGAATGCCTCAAACTTTTTCTTCAAGAAACTGACAGTGGTCATTCTGGTGTAATCATCTATCATTAACATAAAGTATAATTCACCATCTAAACCTTTTGTTCTCATAGGACCACATAGATCAGTATGTATTAATTCCAATGGATGTGACACAAAATGTTCCTTTGTCTTGAAATCGAATTTTGTCTGTTTGTTGTGCTGACAAGATTCACATATCGTATTGGTAGGTTTTGAGATTTTCGGCATTTCTCTAACTGCTTCCTTTTTGCTGATCTTGACCAAATTGTCAAAATTTATATACCCCATTCGTTTTTGCCATAACCAACTCTCGTCTTCTTTTGCCAAGAAACACCCTTTAGGTGTCTCATCCAAAATATATATGCCGTCTGGAGCTTTGCTTTCTATAGCCACCATTTTACCAAACTTGCCTTTCCTAATTTCACATTTCTTCGAGTTGAATAACATCGTGTGTCCTTGATTGCACATCTATCCAAAATTGAGCATATTGTGATTCATATTTTCAACTAGCAACACATCCTTTGCTAATGCATCCTTGCTTCCAAGAGTGATCGTACTTGCTCCTATGACGTTTGAAGACCCGTCATTTCCAAAAGCCATTGTTCCATCCTTCTTTTCTTTCAAGGATATGAACTTATTTCTATCTCCAGTCATATGCATTGAGCAACCACTATCAACATACCATACGTTTCTATTGCTTTGACCCTTGAGAGCGAGAGAACACCTTTCAACCTTCCTTTTCCATACTTGTTCATTCTTATTTTGCGAGAATTCCTTTGAAGAACTTCCAAGTCTGCAATCTTTGGCTAGGTGTCCAAAATTGTTACATTTGTAACATTCAACATCATCTCTCAAATGATCAAGTCTATTGATATTCTGCTGAGTTCTGGAATATCCATTTCTGAGAGATCTCTTGGAATTATATTCATTCCAAACATACATGTGACATTCTGCAGTTCTATGTCCAAACCTTCCACATGAATAACAATGACCATAAAAGAAATATTTCTACCTCGGAGGAAATATTCTTCAAGGAATTGTCTTCCAAGGTTCTTCCTATGAGTATTGATCTCGTGATCTAGCTGGGAGATCTACCTGCTTGGTAGATTTTTCATATCCATCTTCTTTAGTTGTCATAGAAGGAATTGACTCCTTTTTGAATTTTTCTTTGTAATCAAGACCAGTCTTGTCGCTGCATGATCGCTTATTGTCGATGAGTTCGTCCAAAGTCTTTGAGCTGTTGATGTAGTTTTGAAGAGCTTTTCCATTTTTTACTTCCTTTCGTAAAGAAACGATTTCAACTTCCAATGCTTCTCTTTCCTTGTTGCTTTCCTCTAATTCTTTCTTGAGAGATTCTTCAATTCGTTTGTATTCTTTAACCTTGATTTTAAGATTTAGGACATGTTCCCTTTATGTCTTTAATTCGTCTTCAAGAGTGGTGACGTGATTCTTCTCGACCCTGAGCTCTTTGATAACCTGATCACTTCATTTTGAAATTCAACCTCAGTCATTTCTTCTTCTTCATATTCTTCTTCGTAAGGTGCCTCTTGCTTACTGTGCTTGGCCATAAACAATACTCTTCCATTGAATTCTTCTTTTTTATCACTGTCTTCTTTGGATGAGGAGCTATCTTCTTTGGAGAAGAAAATTTTCTTAAACCATTTATTCTTGCCTTGCTTGTTGAACTTCCTAGGACTTTTATTTCCTTTCATAACAACCTCATTTTTGTGAGGACATTTGGCTGCAAATGCCCAACCTCACCACAATCAAAACATATTAATGGAAGTTTACCTTTGAATTTTCTCGTAACTATTCTAATTGTTCGCGTGAAGTAGGAAAACTCTTTATTTGAGAATTTTTTTTCATCTTCATCCTTTTCCTCATCCTTACAATTGCAAGTTTTTGCTTTTAGAGTCTGCTTGTCCTTACTATTCTTCTTGGATGCGGAAAATGTTGTTTCTAAATGAGATGCACCATCCTCTTCTTCAATATTCACTTCATATTCTGTAAGAATTCCATGCAATTCATCTATGCTGAGATTGGTAAGATTTGATCTATCTTCCAAGACAAATACCTTAGGGTTAAATCTTGATGGGAAGGTTCTGAGGATCTTTTGGACAACACTTTTCTTATCAAGAGGTTCTACCAAACTTTCCAATGTGTTTTTTGTTTCATCAACACACTGAAAGTGTGCAATAATATCTTCATCTTCCCTCATTTTGAGTTGCTCAAATTTTGCCCTAAAAATTTGAAGCTTTTCTTCTTTCACCTTTGAGTCACTTGCATACATATTTTCAAGCTTGTCCCATACCTCTTTAGTAGTTTTACAACTCAATACCTTAAGATAAACAGATTCGATAAGCTCACTGATAATAAGATCTTTAACCTTTGCATCATATACCATGTTTTTCTTACATTGTTCATCCTGGGTCGCTGTGAAGCCTTTGTCAACAATTTCCCATACTTCGTATCCTTGCACCAACAAATGAACTTGCATTCTTCCACTCCAAAGTGCATAGTTATTTCCATTGAACAAATGAACTCTATTCTTAGTATACTCCATGATCTCCTTCTAGTTGTTAGACTGCTATTGAAGGAACCAAGCTCCGATACCAACTGTTGGAAACACTGGGGGGGGGGGGGTGAATCAGTATTCCTTAGCAATTATCACTTTTAAAATCTTTCATAGCATTAGTTAATATACAATTATTATTAATGTTTATGTAGTAAAAATAGTAAACAATAGAACACTGCAGGCACAAGAATTTTAGGTGGAAAACCCCCTTCCGAGTCAAAAACCACCGAATGATTTTGTAATAGATTCTTTAATCTCCAACCCCAAATGAAATGAAAGTTACAACTTCCTAGAATTCTAGAAAAGCATTCTTCTCTAGCTACCACTAGAAGGACGCCCCAATGTCATGGTTTCTTTAGTAGTCAACTAAAAGGATGCCTGAACATCCTAGACCAACCTACCACCTTGAAGTGTTCACAGTCTCCAACGTGTAGGCAACTTCATACACCTACCTAACACCTGCTTGCCACCCTATAATGACTTAAATGAGACAAGAGTGTGGATTCCCATACCAGGGAAAATGATCAATGATACAATATGATTTATAATGATTTTGATCGAACACGTAATCACACTATGACTTGCAACCCAACCATGACATCATCCAAACAAAGACTCCTATACCTCCCAATAATGTCTTTTCGACTCTAGGCATATTGACTCTTTTACAATAATGAATCTTCCAATGATGACACTTTTACAAATGACTCTTTTACAAATTTACAATGATGAATCTTGGCCTTGACACTTCTTCACAATATACAGATGACTTTCATGTCTTCAAAGGATGTCCCGCTACATTGCTTCCTTTGATTTGATACTTCAACTTTTGAATGCTCGCTTGATTCCGTCCTTGAATCTTCTCATGTCTTCACAACTGTAGGTGATGTGGATGATTTTTTCTTGGAGAAGGTCTACACCTGCAAATAAGACGTATCCAAGAAAAACCACAACCTCAAAAATTAAAATGTAAATACCTTATTCCCAAATACTTACCTTTACCTGCAACAAATGATTAATGCAAGAATACCTAAAACTCACGTGAATTGTGAAAGGCCAAAAAAATTCTATACAAAACTCCCCTAACTATCAATGAAGACTTAGCAGTGAATAGTAATGAAGGACAATAGGACGATGGACCTGTCTGCAATAAATACTATAAAAATGGTTTCTAGACTAAAGCACAAAAGAAGACTTACCTTGATAAATTTGAAATGCTAAACTGATCTTCTTATCTGCACAGATTTGGTCAAATACCAATATCATATGAAATAATAAATGCAAACAAACTTACCTTATCTTTGAAATATGATGCAAAAGGGACGTCTGAAGTATTGTCTATGTCACGGATACAAGCCCTAACTCGACACTGTCATAAGCTTGAAATGTGCTGCAGTAATGATGCTTTTATCTTATGTCAAAAGATGATACATCCAAGATACCAGTCAAAGCCTTAATGTAAATAGTCACTGTTTTTTCACAGATTTCAGATCCTTGAGTAATTTTGTTCTGTAGTAATTTTATTCCTTAGATGAAGGCTGAAAGGTACATCACAACTTAATTTTTTTATGTGCCAATACATTATATACTCCCACAAAAACTTCACTCTTCTTTGACAAATAGACCTGCAATGACAACAAATTTGTGCCAACAATCTATACAAAACCCTTGCTCTTCCTTTAATGCAGTCCTGAAATAACAACGAGCCATAAGTATAGAGAGTCATATCTCAAACAGTCCTAAGAGGTCATTTAATCATTCGCTATCTGCAACAGAATTCCCTGTGATGAAACGAACCTCCAAACAACTCACAATGTCAGACCTTATCCTCAATAGAATTATGCATTAATAGCCCAAAGGTTAGCGAAAAATATTTCAGAGCTAGCCCCTTAATTGATATTCATTTTTTGGTGCATCACAAAGAATGATATGTATGTTTCTTTTTATAGGCTAATGTTTGATTTAAAGGGGCTCTGTAGGTGATTATTCGTTGGATATTAGAGGGTTTCAATCAATTAAAATATTAATTTATTTCTTTATGTCTTGTGTGCTAAGGAAGGGAGATCGTGAAACTTATGGGAAGAGATAGTAGTTATTAAGGTAGGAGGGATACTTTTTATGAGGTAGAACTAGTTTAAAATGCTTCCTAAGATGATGCTTTCATATTACCTTTAATTTAATTAATTACTAACACTTATGAATATTTGTCCACTAAAATTTTGAATTCAATGATTGGCTTAGTGCATATGGTCCTATCCGAGATTAAAGTCAATGATTGGTTTACTATCTTTGGATTTTCAATTTATTCAACTTATACAAGGTGAGATTACAGTGAGAATCCCTATCATATATTGACAATTCTTGGGGAATAAGGTGATGTCTCAATCCCTGGGGTTTTAGCCCACTGACGGGGGTTTCTGACTTCAAACACAGATAACTCTCAAACTGTGAAGAACTAGGAGGTGTACCATATTTCAACGGAAACATCTCGACGAGTAGAATCCCTCTAGAAGATCCTTGACTCAGGATAGGATGAGTTGTCAAGTCAAAATTCCCATGCAAGACTGGGGTAGCCCCAATGTTTCTTGGGTTGACATCAATGATAACCACTGATCAACAAGAGGTCTAGGCTAGAGATGTGTTCCAATGTCTATAAACCTAACAATTGTCGTTAACTGTCTGCATTGTATCTCGGGGGTGAAATCCTAGTACAGTAGTATATAGGAGGTTCTCCAGTATTCTCGGGTATATCGGAGGCACTCAAGTATGGCAAGTATATGGGAATGCTCTCACCGAACGGTTATGCATTAGAAAATGCTAACATAGATTTGTGCTCCTTGTACCGTTGAGTATATATTGGAATACCCCACTAGGTTGCTATCCTTTAGCCATAGGTAACTGAGTTGACCACCTTGTAGACGTGATACACCGAACACAACATTAGAGGAGATTCGTTAACTGTCTGCATTGTATCTCGGGGGTGAAATTCTAGTACAGTAGTATATAGGAGGTGCTCCAGTACTCTCGGGTATATCAAAGGCACTCAAGTATGGCAAGTATATGGGAATGCTCTCACCGAATGGTTATGCATTATAAAATGCTAACATCGATTTGTGCTCCCCGTACCGTTGAGTATATATTGGAATACCCCACTAGGTTGCTATCCTTTAGCCACAGGTAACTGAGTTGACCGCCTTGTAGACGTGATACATCGAACACAACATTCGAGGAGATTGGTTACCGTGCATTAAGTCCTTGGTTTCGGATAAGGTGTATATAGCGGTTTAGGGATACTTGGTAAACCCTCTTGCCTAGCTTCCCCCTTTTTTGATTTTGTTTTGTTAATTTCTAAAATCAATTAATTGACTGCGAAAAAACATCCTTCCTGTGGAAATACTCCTTAGTAGATATTAGGTTGATACTGTTGACAACATTTTCTGAGTCTACTAGTCAAGGAAAGTCCTTTGACGAGAATCCTAGTCCTTTTCCTTCTTTTGGAAATACTGGTGCTCCGTATATGGAAACATTGTCCCTTCCTGGATTGATCATTGGTCTGCCAGTTTGGTTATTTACAATCTCAGTGATTCTGAGTGTCCAATATGATTTTCAACCAAGTTCTCCCCCACCTGAACAAAATCAACATCATGTTGATCCTAAAGTTGGCCCCTCGCCTTCTTTCCCTGTTTCTTCACCCCACTCTTCCTCTTCGCCTGGTGAAAGTCTGGATTCTAGTAACCAGGAAGCTATGAAGAAGAAGAAGAGGACGAAGAAGAAGAAGGCAAATAAGCAAGGGAAAAACCAAACAATTATTGTTATTGATGCAACTGATGTAGAAAAATCTTCCAATCAGCCCCGGAAAGTGAAATTTCCTTGCATGTTATGTAAGGGTGACCATCTTCTTAGAAATTGTCTTGGTATTCCCAAATTCTTAGAAGTGTGGTCCACAAGTCCACATCAACCTTTTTCACTAGCCTTTGGAGTTTATGCTATGACAAATCTTCAACTAGTAACAGTAAAGCTCATGGGAAAAAGGGAAAAGCCAAATTTCCTTGTAAGTTGTGTGAAGGTAATCATCCCATTCACCTTTTTCCTCTTATGGATGAAGCTTCCAAAGAGTTTGAAAACCTTACTGCTTTCGAGCCTCGTATTCCGATTGGTTATTGAAAGCTTTCCCCTGATCCTCTGCCAGTTGATCCAATGATTGATTCAAAGTCATCTTTGGTCAACCCCGCTCTCTCCAAAAGTGAGTCTCGCGAGTTCGTTCTCAACCAACCATTGGTTAAGCAAACGGTAGAATTGACTCCACCTTCAGTTAACCATACCTTTTCGGTAGACAGTGAAGCTCGTACTACTGAGCTTCTTCTAGTTTCTTCAATTTCGAATGAACTAGAGGGAAATCCTCCCATTCTTGAGGTGCATGAGAGTAGTTCTCTTGTTCCCATAGCACAAGAGGGAAGTTCTCATGTTCCTATGACACCCCCTCCGAGTAGTTTAGTCACTTCTTTTGATTTGAGTTGGCTGGTAGGATATCATCTTCCGCCTTATGTGCCTTTCCATATTACAGTACAGGCTTACAATATGGCAATACCTAGCATAGTTATAGATGAGGGCACATCTGTTAGCATTCTATCCTCAACTACTTTGCAAGATTTTGGTTCTCCTTAGCTTGTTTGCGTCACCCAAAATCTATTAGCTTTTAACAGAGGAATTGGTCAACCATTAGGAATCCTTCCCAAGTTTCCTATTACTTTAGGAGGAAACACTGTCTATATAGACATGATGGTTGTCCAAGGCCCCTAATATTTTAATAAACTCCTTGTCCATGACTATGTTTATGTCATAGGAGCTCTTGTCTCTTCTCTCTTTCGTTTGATGTGTTTCCTGCATGAAGGAAGAATTGTGATCATTGATCATATTACATTTATCAACCCTGAATCAATCCCCAATCAACCATCATCCCTAAATGGTTCTTATGCACAAGTGGTATCACCTCCACCACAGGTTAATTATGTGGCCACCCATTCCATGCCCACATCTACTGATGATCTAGTAGGTGATGTAGTACATCATGTACTGGGGGAATTGGAGCCCGATTTTTCATTTGGATCCCTAGCCATGTATCCCTTTTAGAGTGTTTTTCTCCCATCTGATGAGAACCTCTTGGAAGCCATGGCTTCTTTTGGTGTGTTATCGGGTCTATGGAGAAGAGTTCCTTGTCTTGTGTCAATCTCCGTAAAAAATGAAACAAGATGTCATGATGGTAGTTCTTTTACTATGTCAACCTCATTAAAAAATGAAATCAGTTCCCATGAGGATAATTATTTTACTATGTCAACCTCATTAAAATATGAAATAAGTTCCCATTGGCAGAGTTATTTTCCCCTGCAAGATTGGTAAAAAAATGAAACAAGATGTCATGAGAATGGTTATTTTCACATGTCAAGCCTGTTAAAAAATGAAACAAATCCACTTCCAATTCGAGTCTTTGATTAGATCTCATAAAATCCCAGTCGAGTATTTCACTTGATCTCGTACGTGAACCTTCATTCCATCCACCTGTTAGTAACCAGTAGTCTACTTATGTGAATGGAAAGAAACTTGGGGGGCATGTACGTCGAATTGCATCATTATTTTGGGGCATGAAAACTTATCTCAAGCATAGTTTATCTTTGTTTCAAGCTTGTGTAAAAATGAAACCAAATCCAAGCATAGTTTTTTCCCATGTTTCAAGCTTGTGAAAAAATGAAACCATCTTCAAGTATACTCAAGCATAGTTTTTTATGTTTCAAGCTTGTGTAAAAATGAAACCATTCCCATTTTACCTCTCGTGATTGCCATTTTTATCAACCTATTTTTTCTAGATGAGCCTTGGTTTTTTCATTCCATCATCACCATCTCTTTGGCCAATCATATGATTTCTCTTGGTTGTTTTACCCTTTCTTGGGGAACATCTATAATGAGTGGTCGTATTAGCCAACCTCTTGACCCTTACATGTTTTGAGTAGTTCCATCATCACCAGAACCAATTACTATCCTTTTATACCACTCATTCCTCTAGGTGGAGTCATCTTTAAGCTCTTTTATGACTCTCGAAACATGCAAAGACTGTAGAGTACTTGTCATTTCAAACTCATTAAAGTAAATGAAATGACGTCTACTCAGTATAAGTTTAACCCTTTTCCGGACTGGAATAGACTATTGTACGAAAAAGGAATACCTTAGTCGAACATGAGAAAGAGGTTCTCTTGGATATTGTTTTCTACCTTTTCGGGTTCAAGAGACAATTTACGAAAAGGGACATTTGGATTTTTCTTTTCCGCTTCTATTTCAAACTCTCTAAACATGAAAATGATGCTAAATTTCACCTTCATCAGACTAAACGACGCAGGACTTGCCACCATGTCGAGACCGAGTTTCTCCTTCCTAGGGCTCATAAAGCTTACTAGGATGGATTCATCTGAAGGATGAAGTTATGTGGCAAGAATATGCTATCCCCTTCAAGCTTGCAATAAAAAAATATATGGGGTACTCGCCAGAAATTATGGGAGAAAAAGTGAAAGCAATCATCTCTTGTATTTTGTAAAGGCAACATGTCGCTCCTGAACATGACACTCATCTATTTCTCATGTTGGGATTTGGACATCCTCACTTGGTCACTCGTCTTCCTGGGTTTGGGAAATCCATTTTTCCTCTCATCTGATTATACCACTTCATCATCATGACCTGTGATCCTATGTTGGGTCAAATGATGCCAAACTCTAGAGTTGTGTCGCTGATATGTTTGTCTCATTTCTTTACCATTTATACATTGTCTAAATTTCTACCACTATCTTGGATCACACTTATCTACTCTACTACATCCTTTTGTTTCGTGTCGATGATGTGGGATTCATTATGGCCCTCCTTCGATAGATCACTTCATGTCAACTTCAATTCATTATCTAGGAAGATGATCTAGAAACTCCCTTCCAATACCTTAGAGCTTGCATGCCTCATGGAAAGTTCTTTGCATTCGACGACATGTTTACATCATTTACCTTTGATCGAATGATTCCACGGGTGTTTGACTTCAGCTTCATTATTCACATTCGTGGATTGTGTTGATTGTACCTTGAGAGCCATTTTCATTATTGGTGGTTTCTCTCATTCATGTTAACGATTTACATCATTGACCAGTAATCAGGTGGTTTTCTATCATGTTTGACTTCGACACATCCATTCACATATTAGAATTTGTACATTGATTGGGTTGAGATGAAGCACAAGACCCTTGATTTTGTCTGATAAAGTCCAGGTTGCATGGAGTTATGAGTTATTCATGATTGTACACATGTTTCCTTTGGATGGATGGCTGCAACCATACCATGGGTCCATATTCATGATCCTTTTTTTCGGATGGCTACAACCATGCCAAGGATCCATACACATGATCCCTTCTATTCGAATCACTGCATCCATAGCATGGATTCATGTATTATTAGATGCCTATTCATGTATCATTAGGCATGATCATTAGAGATGTTAGATATGTATATGCTTGATTTACAAGTCTCTTGACAGTGTTGTTCTCGTCGTTGCACTGACTTGTAAAGAATCTCAGCCATCACTCCTTGCTCTGCCTTCATGCTTTAGGGGGAATCTATTACATAGTATGTTTTCATACCTCCTGTTCAATTCCTGTTTCATTTCCAAAGTTCCGAAACATTGACTACCGTGCAACATATCCATCATGATATATAATCTAAATTCTCCCTAAAAGATCCCTAAATCCATTATGAGGAAGGTTGCATAAAAACCCAATTTTTAGCATCAATGTGTTTTGCTCCACTACCTGCCCATGCTGATGGTAGGTTGCATAGTTATACACTAGTGCTTCCAGCGTAGGTTTTCATAGGAAAACCTGTGCTAAACCTCTTCTAAAAGGTTTTCTCAAATTGGAGGAGAAGCTTTGTACACTAGAACCTCCAGGAACAACGAGTTGGATATTGGTTGTTATTGATATGGCCAAGCTCTCTCATTTTGACCTCTTGATCTTATCATCATGGGCTTTCCCTTTGAGATGTGGACCTTACTCCCTCTTTTGTGGATCCCTAACTCCCTCTCCCTTCCTATAAATTCACTAACTTCCATCCCCAAATGGTTGGTCATTGATTGTTGCATCCGTATGCTGATATTATTCTTACATGCTACCCATTCTAGCTTGGAGAAGGAGTGCTTGTAGAGTCTTTTCTTGGACTTGGACATCCACCAAAAGGATGTCTCCAACATCAAGGCATAGGTTGTATGATTCCCTTTTTAACTTATTAATATATACATATGATGTTCACTTTCCATAATTGTGTAAATGTTTATGTTTTTAGCTTAATACTCCTTGATCTATTAAGTAGTTTATGTTTGATGTATGCCATATATGCTCTTGTATCTTGCATAGTTCTTTGATCTTCCTTGTAGGTACCTGGATGCGAATAACAAGTAAGGAGCGAGGCTTGGAGTGAAATATTCAAATTCATATTCAAGGGATCAAGCGATTAACATCATAACGAGGTAGGTTTCTCCTTCTCTCTCATCTGTTAAACATAAACTAGGAAAGTGTATGTTAGTTTTTTTAGTTTGTTGCTAGACCCACTCATTGGGCTGGAGGGTTCGCCTATGTCGGAAGAGGGGATTTTCCTTCACAACATGCTAGCTTTCAAAGATCATGATCCTTGATGGTATGAAATGGTTTTATGTCAAGATCATACTCTTGTAATCCTATCATCTAGTTCGCACTTCTCTCACCCAACTCTTATTGAACAAGTAGTGATCTAACTGCTGGGTGTGGTACAAAGAAAATGAAATGGTTTTTCAACAGGTAGGGTATGGAATTATTCACTGCCTTGTACACTGCATAATCTTGTTTTTACACAGTAGGATAGTTGAGTTCTAGTCCTTGCAGGCTCGCACTGATGAAGGAGATGGGTTGTTCATCGTTCAACTCGTCCTTCTGAATGAGCACCATATTGAGTGAAGTACCAAAAGGAAATGTATAGAGCAAGAAATATTTGCTGAAGTTTGGTTTGTATAACGCTGATGCCTTTGCTATTTCTTGGTTGATATGGGTGAACACATCCTTTTACCTTTTTCCCCAACTAGAAACTATGTCCTTCTTAATCATCCCCTGTATGGGTTTCACAATCTGCGCATAATCAGAGATGAACTTCTTGAAGAAGTTGATCTTCCCCAAGAAAGATTGCATACCTTTCTTGTTCACAGGATGGGGAATCTGTGTGATGGTCCAAACTCTGTCTAGATCTACCTTGATCCTGCTTTTGGCAATGATGTGTCCAAGAAGGTTACCCTCAGACACTGCGAAGATGCTATTCTTGGGATTCAATGATATCCCATATTTCCTACATCTCTCAAATATCTTCTTGAGATGGCATAGGTGGTCTGATCACTATCTAGAGAATACTACTACATCATCAAGATAGACCACCATGCTCTGTTTGATGTGCCCATAGAAGGCGATGCCTATTGCATGCTGAAATGTTGCACTTGCATTTACCAACCCAAACAACAATCTACGGAAAGTGAACGTACTCTACTTGGTACAAAATGTTGTTTTACGTTTGTCAAGCTCTACTACCAGTGCCTGGTTGTATCTTGAAAAGATTTCAAGAAAAGAAAACATGTCTGCTCCAGATACTATCTGTAGTATATGCTCCATCTAGGACACTAGGTAGTTGTCCTTGTCTGAGGTACGATTGAGGTTACAAAAATCTACACACAACCGGATCTTCCCGGAATTCTTTCTGAGAGGGACTAGATTGGACAGCCATGTCAAATGTCACACTTTATAGATGATCCAAGCATCCAACAACTAGGTTAGTTCTTTCTGTATGAGGGGTTCAAGTGATGGATGAACCTTCCTCAGCTTCTGCTGAAAAGGCTTGGCCCCCTCCTTGATTGGTATGATGTGCTAGATTATTCGCATGTCATATGTCTTAAGATCATCGTACATCCATGTGAATACATCATGATAGTGTCTAAAAAGGTGGATGAAATCCTACTGCTCTTGTGATGTACAACATGTACCGATATTCACAAACTCCAGATCCTTTTCCATTCCCAGATTGATATATTCGAGTAACAACATAGAGGTATGGGTTTTGGCATTCACAGGTCCCTGAAGGTGGTTTTGCAAGTCATGAAACTTCTCAAGTGATACCACACCCTTGGAGATGAGGTTTCCTTTGCTTGTATCAAGTGTGTCTTGGAGAGACTGTTCATGCTTGTCCTCGTCTATCACTGCGTCCTTGAAGACGTCAACGTCAGCAATGAAATGCAGTATCTGTTGATCATTATAATAAATATGTAAATTAGTAATGTTTTTTGGAATATATGGTCTATACAAAATCTCAATAGTAAATTTATCCCTTAACGGTGACATACTAACAACTGTGTTTTTCAAGGCATATGCAGTTGCATTACGCATTATTGGTACTGAAATAATGTTAAAATCTTGGAATTGAGAGTTGAGTCTCCATACCTCTTGTTGATAACTCTTGAGACGAGGTGACAAGCAGTGTATAGTGTTACGTGCTTGATGCACCACAATGTTTAAATCACCTACAAATTTTAGAACAACAACTTTGAGGGTGATGGCTTTTTGTAAGACCACAATGAGTGCTTCATACTCAGCTGTGTTGTTCGTGCACTCGAACTGTAAGAAACTAGAGATTAAGTGTTTTCTCTGTAGTGGGTCTGTTGAAACACATCCAGCTCCAGAGCCCTCCTACATTTTGGATCCGTCAAACTACATGGTCCACATATCATCTGTATAAGGACCGCTTGCTGCACTAGTACTACTATCACTTCTGCTACTACTGTTACAAAGTAATGTACAAGTTTCATTCTCGCTAGTTGGGCATGGAAGGAGACCCAACTGTGTGTCTTGTGGGGTGGGGGATTGCTCTACAAGATAACACCCCAATTGTGTCTCTAAAAAGAAATTGTCAAACATAAGTTTTGCCAAAGCCAATGGTTCATTTTCTCCATCCAAGGGAGTCACGTTGTGTTTCATGTATCTCTTTGACAATACCCGGATTTGGTTGTTTCTTCCCTTGTATGGAATCCATAAGTGTGACTAGTCAGTGGAAAAGTATCCTTGCAGCGTACTTTACCAGAGTTCACTAATGGATGGTACACATGTTTTGTCTAGCTAGATGATCTGCACACTTTTCTTACTCCATTGAGCATTGATATTCTTAGCATTGGAGAGTGGAATGACATTAACCGATGTGCTAGAATCAACCAAGTAGTTGTGAACATTAAAGTTGAAAATTTCAAATGATAACAAGAATGGTGGGTAGAGTGAGTTTGCCTCCATGCAGACCATGTTAAGCACATATGTGAGCATGTCAGGATACTTGATCCTTTGCTGGAAGAGGGAGCATCACTTGTAGAGGTTTTCCCAAGTGCTCGTAGAAGAGCTCATACAGGGATATGTTTGCATGAGTCTTCTTCATGTCTTCCATATTGTTATATTCCAAAGCGGGAAGACTCACTGAGGTGTCCGGGGGTGGAACCGAGTTCATGGTTTTCGGTGGGTTACTTTTGTCTTTGATGCTCGTGGAAACACTATTTGCTAAATTTGTCTTCCCGGACTTGCTATGAATGTTCTGTGTTGAGTTAACCATTGTACCTACTGGCCTTAACATGTCTAGTCTTATTTTATCCCTCGGTATCTCGAACATAGTGGGGACCCCTTGGCTTCTCAAGTTATATCGATTGTTTTTCTTTGGGGAAGGATCATCACTCGAAGGTTCTGTTAGTGTCAGTCTTTCTAGCCTTCCTACAGTGATCAAATATGCTCTTACAAAGTGGTCTCAGAGTGTCAAGGTCAAATTTTATTATTTCAGTGAGTCTTCAAGCAAAATTTAGTCACTAGGCATTAGGTCTAGGGTTTGCTTTTACTCCTTCTAAAGTTGTCCAAATGGCAGTCCATGTCATCATTCAGCTGAGTCTATCATCATTCATAGGGTTTTCATTATCATCTCAGTGTCTAATGAGTCATTGTACACCTTGTTCATGCTTCAGTTGTGCCTTGGCAAGGTCATTTCCCTCTCCTAGGGTTTTGAAAGCCAATTTCTCTTGGACGGTCAAATCATCGGCAAAACTTGTATCCTGATGTTCATACACCTTCCCCTATCCTTAAAGTACCTTATCAAACACTTCCCATCCCTTAGATCCGCCAAATTCCTCATTTTTGCACAAACCCTAGTTTCTAGCTACAACCTAGCAATTTTCTAGGTTGGGCCTGTGTTTTTCCCTTTTGGACCCCTTCCCCTCACTCAATCTCTGAGATTCCACTTTCCCCTGCTTCCTAACATCCCTCCCTACTTCCAAAAATTTCCCCAAGAATTTAGAAGCCCCCTATTCCCTTCATTTCGCTCCATTTCGACAAAATTCCTTATTTCACACATCGGGACAAGTCGCACTCAAATGATGTTCCAGAGCAATAAAAGATTAATTTTGGAAAACTGAGAGAGGTTTTTGTCTAAAACATGCCAAAGAAGAAAAACCTCCTTCACTTTTTGCACAGGTGTCATGGTTTTAGAGAAATGTCAAAATTACAATCGCCGGATCCCAGGCGGTTGGCCAAGGCACAAAAAAGGAGAAAGAAGCAAAATCCCCTCCGTATCTTGGCTGAGGCTTCACTCAAGGATCATGGCACTCAATAGCCTAGCCACAGCTCAAATCCCAAAATTTTTTGAGAATTTTGGGTAATTTTTGGAAATTTACAGGTTTTGGCTCTTCAACGGGTCTCACCCCCGGTGAGACCCTTTGTCATGGCAACTCTTTTTCGAAAAAACTCAGCATTTCTAGATTTTTCATGCAAAGTTACATATGCCTATGGATGGACTTGAGTTTTTATGGAGTTTTGGGCCTCCAAAAGGTCAAAATACATGCAAAATTTGACTTTCTGCCCCTTTTTTGAACTGCAGAAAGCTGTCTTGGGAGAATTGATTTTTGACAGGGAAAATGACCTCCAAATTCAAAAATTCTAGTTGGGTTGGAAATTAGACTCAAATACCTTTCCAACGAGCTATCCTGTACCTGATTATGACACCGGGAAGTGCCTCAAACAGAGCTCCAAAGGGGCGCGACCCGTTGAGCAGGGGGGCGCGACTCGTTGAGCAGACTTTGCCAGATTTCACTGTTCAGCCCAGAAAACGCAGATTTGACTCTTTTTGACTTTTTGAGGTTAATGATGGTCCTCTTGGATGTAATTGTGACACTTTTTAGATACTTTTACTCTTGTTTAACACTTCTAGAAGATTCATTCATGTCAAGGGTAAATATTTAATGAATGGATTGGTTTCCTAGCTTATAGAGGCAAGTTGTTTTGACTGCCTAGATTTTAGTGCTCAGTTTAGAATTAGTTGAAACAGCTCCTAGAAGGATGAGCTCGACCCCTAGAGGCAAGGGAAGAGGTTGGCTTGCCTATATTATGTATTTTCTTAATCATTTTCAGGGGTTGGAAGGTTGGACTCTTGAGGGAGAAGCTATCATTGTATTATTTCACTTGTATCTCTGCAATTTTTAGCTAAGGAAGACCAGGGTTTTGCAGTCATCTTTGGGATTCTTGTGGACTCATGTGTTGATGGTGTATTTATTCATGTTCTTGTAAGCTTTGTTATGTGATTCATTTCCTTTCTTTACTGCTGCACATTAAACAAATGAAGTGTTAAAGTATGAATTCATGCTAGCCATGCTCTGCTTTTAAATTTGTTTAATTTCAATGTTTTCTACTGTCTAAAGGGAATTCAAAGTCATTTTTTGCTCTCTTTAGCTCCTCCTCTTTCATTCTGATCATCCATCTCAGTTTAAGGCATCAATACGGTTTCCTACCTCGCCCCAAAGAACCCCCTGCAGAAACTGTGTCCAATCCCCGCACCCAAAATTGCAATTCCTCAATTTGCCACCAAAAACCCAAAAAACCCCAAATCAACCTTTTTGATGAGTTTACTAGCCTAATATCAGTGTTACCTTGTTGGTCATCTCATCCCATTGAAGATCTGCCGAGATTGACCGGAGAGAGCCTTCTCCTGCCCCGTAGGGCTAGCTACGAGGCTACATGGTTTGATGTAGCCTTGAGGTTTACCTTTCTCAGCTTGAGGTGAAATTTCAAGCGCTAACAGGTTCCTTCTTGGTGGTAGTCTTCTAGGCTGTGTAGTTACACTAATACATGTTTACTACATGCCCAGAACTTGGAGCTTCATCATATGTAGAAAATTCTTCTTCTTTAGTGTGAGGCTCATCCTGCTCATTAGCCGTGAGGTTGTTGGAAAATTATGTAGCCATACTTCTCATTCCATGGTTCCATTTCGGGCATAATATTTTCGAGTGCTTGTCATGTTTAAATGCGCAGTATGAATCTGTCGTGAGCTGGTCAAGGTTTAAAACTAGATTGGAGATTTGCGTAGATTTGGTCAGTTGGGTGGCGTTGCTGCTTGAAGCTACATTCTTCTTCGGGGGGTACCTGGAAGGCCCGCTGCTTATGGTTGTCTCACTCATCCTCTGTTTAAGTTCAACAACTTTGGTGGTCAAGGACTTGATGAGATGAGTAAGGCTCTCAACGTCATTTTCTTATTTTTCCTTAGCCTTACTGACAAAGGTTTGAGACCTCTTTCTTGTGTCTTTGGAGTCCTTAGTGGATTCATCATCTACAATGACTACAATAATGCACAGGTCTTTCTCTACGGCAATAACCTCTTCACAATTTTTTTCAATGTTGGTCTCACAACTCGCTTGACGAACTATGCAATACTGGTCAGCAGTGTAGACGTGTAGTAGTCGATGGTGATGGAGTCATGAGGTTTAGTGTCTATTGAGAACTTGTTCAAAATGTGGTTAAACCTCTGATTGAAATATTTAACCTTCTCTTTCTGCTCCATCTTGAGACTACCCAACTCCTTTAGCAACATGGTGGGGGTCTTGTGTTCAGAAAGATTTTCAAGAAATATCCTTTTGAACACCCCTCAGTTCTAGATGGAATTTGGTGGAAGGCGGTGGTACCATACAATTTCTTTACCATATAAGGTACATGGAAACAATCTGCATGCAACATTGTATAATTTGCCATGAGTGTCTGCAGATGTAGGTAGAACATGTCTACATGATCTTCTACATTCACTATCTTTTCAAGATCATATTTCGTTAAAATCTTCTGCGCATGTCTCGACATCTTATGTAGGACACCTGGAAGTGCCAATGGGCCTTGAGTCATCCATTTCATATTTTGTTCTTCCATGTTATCCTCTTCGTTTTCGTCGTCCTCCTCTTCTAAATCTAATGAATCTTCCTCTGAGTCTGTTGGTTCTTCTTCCTCTTCTCCTCGTCTTTCATTTCCTCCCCCTCCGCCTCCTCCACCAGAACTTGAGCCCAAGAGTAAGAGGTTGTCTTCTTCTTCCTTTCGAAATATTTTGGGTTCCTCTTCATTCTCTATAGCTTCTGCCATCTCTTCAAGAGTGGCGAATATCACTTCTTCCACAGAGGAAACTACCACTCCCATGGGGGTAGTATTTTTCTTCCTCTGAGAATATGGAAGAGCGTACATTCCCGAAATCAGTCCAACAACTCTTGCAAATTGACGGGTGGTGGGAGGGACAAATTGAATATGATGATATGATATTTCACGTTCGGGTCTGGGAGGTGAGAAATGACCAACTTCAGAATTGTGTGTAAGGGAGAGGGAGTGAATGTTACTTTCTTGACCAAATGATGGATGAGTGGGGTTGGTGGGACAATCAACCATAAACTATTGGTGGCCCTCATTCTAGTGCCAGAAATGTTGATGGTGCTAGATCTACCAACATTCAAGGTATTTCCATGGTATGAAGTCCAAATTATACCTCACACCATTTGGTGTAGGAGTCCCATCTGTTATGATGACCCAATTTCCATTTTCTTAGAGATTTTCCTTAGCTATTCAGCATATGAGAGTGTTACACTATTGTCTTCAAAAAGTGAGGTGAGTGTGCGTGGTGAGTGTGTAATGTAACTGTGTCTAGGTTCTCTGATTGCAAAAGGGGGAGAGTAATGTAAGCCTCTAAGTGAGAGGTAATAGTATCACCGAGGAAGAGACACACGTGAACCAGAATGGTCTGTCCAACATCCAGCGGAATAGTCCACACTGGATGTGACATTCGTTAAAACCGAAGTACAAGGGAAGACCCGTCCACCATCCAGTAGAGTAGGCCATAATGGATGTGACGATCATTATAACCAGTAAACAAGTAAGGTATGTCTAGTATCTTGTGGAATAGTCCACAAGGATGAGACAACAATGATAACAAATACATCACATTCCCAACAAGGTAAGTATTAAAACAACTGAAATAGTTCAACTATCTTAGTGCATGTGAAACAAACGTGAATTACAAATTCCAAAAGAATAGTATTAAAAACATCTAAAAAACATGCATGAAAACGTGCTAGCCTTAACATGCTTTTGTATTAAGAAAAAGTTCCAAGACACATATGTATCTCACTAGCCCTAGTAGTGGGACATTGGAGCCACTCCTCGCTCCTCAAAGAACTGACTGAAAACTCTCTATGCTTCATGGGAGGAGACAAGGTGAAAATTCCTTGCTCATACAATGGGAGGGGTATATATAACCAAGGGTGATGCTTGACCCTTGTGATTATTGGACTAGCCTCATGACTGTTCAACTTCCTGTGAATTTTCAACTGACATGACTCTTCATATTCTTGTGTGTCCATTGGACTTTCACTTTACATTACATTCAATTACAACATATATGTCCCATAATAGTGATGTGGCCTTGACAACTCATCATAGAACTTGACATGGCACTGCTGACATAGACTAGCTGGTTGTGGTGGCAATGTCAAGCTGCTATTGCTGCTGAGTGATGGATGTGTTCTTAGATGTGCTGGCTTTTCTCCTCCACATGGCTTGATGCTGCGGGGTCTTCCATGATATTTGTATTAAAAAGTGGTTGCATGCATGTGTTCCCTTCATTTTTTCTTGATGAGCTTCTTCTGTCCATCCAACTGCAAGCAAGTCTTCTAGCATGTTCGCTCCTTCTTCATCTCCTTCATTGTCTTGACATGATCTAACAGTGTACCAGTTCCTACAATTCACTCATGACGATACGACATCAAATCCAAAACCTCCTAGTCTAAGATGCATGCATTGCTATCCATGGATTGGGCCTGGGATAGATGACAGGCTGGAAGAGGGCCCAACAACTGCGCATTCTGTAGTTCTAGGTGACAGGGAGGGAAACTGGTCATTGAGACTATGCAGAGCGCAACTCAAGCTTGATTTAGGAACTCCGAAGCATAGTCTTCACTTTCGAGAAAAAATGCACAGAGGCCTTTGGGAGGTAGGATTGCATAGTTGAGATCATCAGTGGCAGCTACAAGATGAGACCTTGAGAGGTAGGTCTATGCTGTTTTCTGAAGGAAGAAAAGATAGGGAAAAAAGGGGACCAGATGGGATAGTTCTTCGCAATTTCTGGAAGCAGTGAGTCCCGACTAAGGGAGGATACTAACAGATACCTCTGCATAATTCTGGGAGGCAAATCAAGCTAGGGTCTCTGCACATTGTGGGGTTCCATCAGGGAGGGAGGAGGCTTGATGACTGATCTTGAGAAATGCACAGTTCAGGTCAGGATTGAGACAACTTCTGCACAATTCTGGGAGGGAGGGCTAGCTTCTCACCTCTGTGATTGCGCAGTGAACTTCCCTAGAGGACATTCTCTGTGAACTACATAGTTCCAGGCAGCAGAGCAGCATCATTGAGGGATGAGACTATGCAATGCAGCTCAGTCAGGGTTCGGTGAAGTAGAGTTGTCTGGTTGGAAGGATTTTCAGGAAAATGACTAATTATGGGAGGGAAGTGAACTTGTGAGGAACTTGACATTGTGGTCACACATTTAACATACTTTGATGACATGAAAATGTAGATCATTGGAAGAACAAGACAAATCATTACCTTCTGTGAGACTGTCTAGATCTAAAAGCAATAAGTGCGAGACTTGAGATAGACCTTAGGACGACCGTGATGACACTTGCATGACATTGCTTACAACTTTGTGTATGAGTGCGGCCGATGTTTGCATAGTTAAGAAAACTCAAACAACTCCCAAGCTTGGGGGTTCCTCTTCTTTCTCCATAGCTTCTGCCATCTCTTCAAGAGTGGCGAATATCACTTCTTCCATAGATGAAACTACCACTCCCATGGGGGTAGTATTTTTCTTCCTCTAAGAACATGGAAGAGCGTACACTACCGAAATCAGTCCAACAACTTTTGCAAATTGATGGGTGGTGGGACGGACAAATTGAATATGATGATACGAGATTTTGTGTTCGGGTATGGGAGGTGAGGAATGACCAACTTCAGAATTGTGTGTAGGGGAGAGGGAGTGAATGTTACTTTCTTGACCAAATGATGGATGAGTGGGGTTGGTGGGACAATCAACCATAAAATATTGGCGGCCCTCCTTCTAGTGCCAGAAATGTCGACGGTGCTGGATCTGCCAAAATTTAGGGGATTTCCATTGTATGAAGTCCAAATTATACCTCACACCATTTGGTGTAGGAGTCCCATCTATTATGATGGCTCGATTTCCATTTTCTTAGATATTTTCTTTAGCTCTTACTGTTCAGCATATGAGAGTGTTACACTATTGTCTTCAAAAAGTGAGGTGAGTGTGTGTGGTGAGTGCGTAATGTAACTGTGTCTAGGTTCTCTTACTGCAAAAGGGCGAGAGTAATGTGAGCCTCTAAGTGAGAGGTAATAGTACCACCAAGGAAGAGACACACGTGAACCAGAGTGGTCTGTCCAACATCCAGCGGAATAGTCCACAACGGATGTAACATTCGTTAAAACCAAAGTACAAGGGAAGACCCGTCCACCATCTAGTAGAGTAGGCCATAATGGATTTGACCATCTTTATAACTAGTAAACAAGGAAGGTATGTCTAGTATCCTCTGGAATAGTCCACAAGGATGAGACAACAATGATAACCAATACATCACATTCCCAACAAGGTAAGTACTAAAACAACTGAAATAGTTCAACTATCTTAGTGCATGTGAAACAAACATGAACTACAAATGCCAAAATAATAGTATTAAAAACATCTAAAAAACATGCATGAAAATGTGCTAGCCTTAACATGCTTATGTATTAAGAAAAAGTTCCAAGACACATGTACATTATACATCACTAGCCCTAGTAGTGGGACATTGGAGCCACTCCTCGCTCCTCAAAGAACTGACTGAAAACTCTTTATGCTTCATGGGAGGAGCCAAGGTGAAAATTCCTTGTTCATACAATGGGAGGGGTATATATAACCAAGGGTGATGCTTGATCCTTGTGATTATTGGACTACCCTCATGACTGTTCAACTTCTTGTGACTTTTCAATTGTCATGAATCTTCATATTCTTGTGTGTCCATTGGAATTTCACTTTACATTACATTCGATGTACAACATATATGGCCCATAATAGTGATGTGGCCTTAACAACTCATCACACAACTTGACATGGTACTGCTGACATGGACTAGCTGGTTGTGGTGGTAATGTCAAGCTGCTATTACTGCTGAGTGATGGATGTGTTCTTAGATGTGCTGGCTTTTCTCCTCCACATGGCTTGATGCTGCGGGGTCTTCCATGATATTTGTATTAAAAAGTGGTTGCATGCATGTGTTCCCTTCACTTTTTCTTGATGAGTTTCTTCTGTCCATCCAACTGCAAGCAAGTCTTCTAGCATGTTCGCTCCTTCTTCATCTCCTTCATCATCTTGCCATGATCTAACAGTGTATCAGTTCTTGAAATTCACTCATGACGGGACAACATCAAATTCAAAACCTCCTAGTCTAAGATGCATGCATTCCTATCCATGGATTGGGCCTGGGACAGATGACAGGCTGGAAGAGGGCACAACATCTGCACATTCCATAGTTCTAGGTGACAGGGAGGGAGACTGGTCACTGAGACTATGCAGAGCGCAACTCAGACTTGATTCAGGAACTTTGGAGCATAGTCTTCACTTTCAAAAAAAATGCACAGAGGTCTTTGGGAGGCAGGATTGTGCAGTTGAGATCATCTATGGTAGATGCAAGATGAGATCCTGAGAGGCAGGTCTACGCAGTTTTTTGAAGGAAGACAAGACAGGGCAAAAAAGGGACCAGATGGGATAGTTCTTCGAAATTTCTGGGAGCAGTGAGTCTCGTCTGAGGGAGAACACTGGCAGACACCTTTGTGTAATTCTGGGAGGAAAATCAAGATAGGGTCTCTACAAATTGTGGGGTTCCATCAGGTAGGGAGGAGGCTTGATGATTGATCCTGAGAAATGCGCAGTTTAGGTCAGGATTGAGACAACTTCTACACAATTCTAGGAGGGAAGGCTAGCTTCTCACCTTTGGGATTGCGTAGTGGAACTTCTATAGAGGACAATCTTTGCACACTACATAGTTCCAGGTAGCAGAGTAGCATCATTGAGGGCTGAGCCTATGCAGTGCAGCTCAGTCAAGGTCTGGTGAAGCAGGGTTGTCTGGTTGGAAGGATTTTCAAGAAAATGAATAATTGTGGGAGCCAAGTGAACTTGTGAGGAACTTGACATTGTGATCACACACTTAACATACTTTGATGACATGAAAACATAGATCACTGGAAGAACAAGACAAAGCATTACCCTCTGTGAGACTGTCTAGATCCAAAAGCGACAAGTACGACACTTGAGATAGACCTTAGGATAACCGTGATGACAGTTGTGCAACATTGCTTACAAATTTTTGTATGAGTGCGACTGATGTTTACATAGCTAGGAAAGCACAAACACACAAAGAAAAACCTTCAAAAACACTAGAACAAGACCACAAGCATGATAAATAAATAAACATGCCAAAAGACGATAGTTGGTCAAGAAAGAAAAAGAGGTGAAAAGACTCAAAGGGAGTTCACAGAATGAGCTCGAGTGTTTGCAACCATAAAGGAAAAACCAAGGAAGGCTCCAAAATTTAAGGGCAAGCCAAAATTTTGGAGGGTGTTGCAGCTGCTACAACAGAAGGTAAAAGCTAGAGTTAGATCTTAAAGTAGGAAAATATGCCCTTTTGATGTTGCTTTTTGCATGGACAAGGACATTTTTTTCATGATTGTCCTCTAAAGTGCACAAGGGATCTAACGTTCTAGAAAAATGTTGATCAAGGTCAAATATTTCTTTGGTGAGGGTGTTAGTGGATGGATATGTTGGAGTCAGTCATGTATTGGAGGTATTGGAGCCCTCTTCTAATTGACTAAAGTGAAAGGGTGTATTAAATTAGCAAGAGGATTCCACGTTGGGTTGAGGATTGAAGGAGGTAAGGGTTACCACTTTATATGGAGGCGAGGGGTTGGAGGCGTCATTGTTAGATATGTGGAGAATATAGTAGGGAAACAATAAAACAATTCTCCTATCCTTAATAACTGTTTGTGAACTTATTTTAGCTTCTATTGATGGTGTTGGACCCGCCAACATGTCAAGGGGATCTCCTCGGTAAGAAGTCCTAATTAGACCTTAGACCGTTTGGTGTAGGAGTCCCAGCGGTGGGTCGTAAGGTAATGCCTTGACCGTGGTATCATATAGAGGGAAGTAGAATAACTCTGTTAGCAACAAGGGTGTGACTGATGCAGTGAGTCAAGGAAGGTGTATGAGAGGTTCCAACACTTTGAAAGGGAAAGGGGGTGAAGGTGAGTTCCAAGTTGAAAGGGAGTAGTCCCAACTCGGCTAAGAACACACACCACAAAGGACATGAATAGCTTCTGGTGAAGCAGTCCAATTAGATGCGATAGTCACATCATACAAGGTAAGATAACACGTACATCACTCATGGATTAGTCTGAGACAAGTGTGACAGTTGTTATAGCAAGGTTCAAGTGAAAGGTCTTTCTGATGTCCGGTAGAGCAATCAACACAGACGGTGACAACATTAACAACATATGCAACACATTAACAACAAGATTCATATAACTGCATGTGAATCAGTTCATACACAACTACGTAAGTTAAACAACACATATCATTAAAGAAACCAGAGCATTACAACTACAATAACAACATATGCATGAAAATGCGTTGGCTCTTATTATATAAGGAAATGTAAGTCACAATCATACAATACATCCATATAAACCTACTAGCCCCAATAGTGGAACGTTACAACCACATCCGCTTGCTCCTCCAAAGAGATGTACTAGATCCATGTAGTGGAGAAGCCAAGGCGCATTAAAATACTATCCAAGCCTTCTTCAAAATAGTCTTAGTAGAAGCTTGGCTGACCAAAAGCCTATACAATGAGTTATGAGGGACTATTTATAGTAAAGGGTGGGGTGACCCTTGACATTCCCCTTTGTGACCATTCAACTACCCTTATGACTCTTCACCTACTCTATTACTGTTACATCCACTCTTGACACTTGACTTACACTTGACATGAATCAACATTACAATGCACGTGTACCCATGTGAACAATGCACTGGACAAGCCAAACTAGACATCATTCAGAGTTAGACAACCATAGAAGTCTAACTGCTCGACATCCACATGCTGATTAACAGTGACATATTGATGCCAAGATTGGTAGTCCTTGAGAGTGTCCGTGTGTTCTGCTGTGACATCCGTATGAAACCTGAACCTTACCTCCATAGCATCTAGGTACACTTCGTGGGCTCCTTTGTCCAACTCATATGTGAGCATGCACATCATTGTCTTTAGTGCGGCTAGACCAGCAATGTACTTGTGCATGATGTTTGCACTGATAGGAAAGTCTGGGTTGGTGGCGGTGCACATCAGCTCATCAAAGTACGAGTCAAGCTCCTATTGGACCTGCTTCTTGGTCTTTGCCTCATTGAGAGTCCCAAGTGATGGGATTGCATGAGTGTGCACTATAACCTCCATGCTTTTGAATACTCGTGCATGGGAAGCCTGTATTCTAGTGATGAGTTGTGGTAGGTCTTCATAGTTCTGGATCCGACTCCGAATACGTGTTTGTAGCTCAACTGCATTGGCTTTCATCATCTTTGGCAAATGAAGTGAGGCTCCCTTGTACTTCATCGTCCATGATTGCATGTTATCAACAACAGTATGTATGTTCTTCAAGATGTGTACTTTTCTTGCACATCACTGCTGCCATCTGTGGAGATGAATGACTGCCTGATGCACGGTACCAAACTTGGAGTACAATTCTTACATAACTGTGTCCAAGGATGATAATTCATCTAGTATTGCCTTCTTTAGTTCAACTCGGGTGGACATTCTCACCAAGTCTCCTCCCTACTTGGCCACATGTAGTTCCTTTGCCATTCACTCAATCTCAACTATGAGAAAACGAACACTTGATCTGGTGGCTTCGACATACACTCTAGTTGCATTGACCAACGTAGCTGGATGCTTGTGCACATCAGTCATGATCACTTGCTCTTGAAATTGCAAAGGGGATTTTCGGTCTTTCAGAGTTAGTACTGTCTGGCACTGCACAACTCTATGATGAGATTCGTCAAAGGAGATGTTGTGCATCTCTACTTCTGGTTGACCACCAAGGATCTTAGTGCCTCCTTGGTCATCTGAGACTTTCTCATTGTCTGGATGCATTGAAGCAGGTGAGTCAAACTCTCTTTGGTGAGGCATGAGGTCAGTGTCCTGTTCCAACTCCTAATCCTCCATGTTTGCATCCAACTATTCAAGAGCCTGTTCTATCTCCTGAGCAAAGTCTTGCCCCTGCAAGGGTTCACCTTGTTTGCCTAATGCTAGCTATTCAGAAGAATCAACTACTTTTACGGGTGCTGCTTTGTCTGTCTGCACGTGATGCACCCCCTACTGAATCTGCTGTTGCTACGCTTCCTTCCCCAGTTGGCGCAACTCTTTTTCTTTCTGGAGCTGCTCCCTTAGCTCATGCAACTCCTTCTATGCTTCTTCCATTCTCTTCTTATCCATCTACCTTCACGCGATTTGCTTGTCGCGTTGTTGCCTCTTCTGTTGCATTACCATAGTTTCTTGTTCTACAAGTGGATCTGCTCGAAACTTCAACTTTGTTCCTCCTCCACACGGTTGAAAATATTTCTCTTCCCTTTGTCACGCATAGGTATGCTTGGCTCTACTGCCTCTGCTGCTATTGATACTATTAGTGTTCTCTGTGATGCTGCTTCATGTTGTTGTTCTAACCACTCTACAAAAAAACCGACCTGTTCATTGGGTTTGGAGGAATGGTAGAAATACCTCCATGAGTCTTCCTCGGCCCATTGAAATTCCCCATGGATACAATTGAACTGAACTCTCATGTAGTGATCCTTCACAATGCAATGTGGGTCATACGGGTTGAAGTTTCAGAGATCAAACAGGTACTTCTTCATCTATTTAGCTTCGACATCTACTTGCTTGATGCTCCGGATCTCATATAACCCAATCCACAATGGAAGAGTGGGCCAAGGTGCCTTCTTCTTTTGTTGCAGCCTAGCTGTCAATCTTGCTGAGATATAATACGCTACTTCCTACATGAAAAGCACATCCAAAGCAAACTTTGGTGGAACATGCAGAGGCTTCTCTGCACTAAACACTCTGATGAACATGCTGGATGGTGAAGCATACCAATCTACAATGCCTAACAATGCCTTTATAGATTCCTCTAACATGCAGGGTGGATCATGTTCGAATATCAACTTGTACACTGGGGTGAAAAGATGGTCGAAAAAATGTATGATCACTCCTATGAAACTACATTTGGAGAATAACTTGAAATATGTGTTCACAATAGTCTCTGTCAGTGATCATGCCTACTCTAAGCCCAGGAACTCATGTTGGGCACAGACTACATCTAGAATGTAGGTAGACATGTAAATTTCTGCATGCATGCCTTTTGGCGTCTGTCGATCCTTCATGACTTGCTCCTCAACTGATGAACTAGTATGCTAGACCAGTTGCATGGTCTTCCTTATCTAGCTAGTTGGTCTAGCACGACAACCCAAATCTGAGGGAAGGTCTCAGTGCTCGCTTGGCCACTTAGTCAACATGCGAATATGACCAAGTATTGGTATTCCTTCCTCAATATCTTCGTCTTATAGATCTGATTGGGGGTCATCCTGAGACGAGCTGGCTCCTTTACCAAATCCTTTAGAGTGTCTCTAGAGTGGCCTCCACTATTGGGAAAGCTGAATGGAGGGGTCATGATAGTCATGGGCTCATCCATCTGATACATCTCATCATAATCTCGTGCCCAAAAGGTTGCAAGCTTATTCCCACTGACACTGCTCAAGGTCATCGTCTCGGGGTCAGTGTGAGAGACGATCCAGTGAATCATGTCCGCGCATGGAAACGTGGGGTATCTGCATGCAATCTAGTACAAGCTAGGCTTATGAATGTTCACATGCACCTGACCATGTTCAAGGTCTTCCCCAAAAGTACATGTGAATGTTTCATTCACCTCTTGCCACTTAAGTTTGATGTCCTTGTCTAGATACAACTTCGTATCTTCATAGATCAACAAACCAGAGGACACCTTCTCAGCTGCTACTCCTGCTGCCATACCATCAGTGTCCTGAGATCCTATTATCTTGGAAGCCAATGAGACAGATGAACACTTGAAAGATCTTGAAACAAGAAGCATGCATGGCAAGAAACATTTCAGTGAAAACAAAGCAAATCCGGGGAAGGACACAACACATACCTGGGAAACTAATGAGAAAGATTACAAAAATTTCACTGGGAGGCTGAGTGACTAGTTTCCAGAACTGCGCAAAAGGCAGTCTGGCCTATCTAGGAGACTGGACTAGCTGCTGGATTTGTTAAATGTGCAATCCAGTTGGGCAGTTGGCTACTGGGATTGCGCAATGCGCAATCCCAGCTGGAAGGACTATTGGCCCAGGGAGAGATTTGCACAAATTCTTGGGCCAAGTAGCCACTGCCCTCCAGGAATGTGAAAAATAGTCTAGGAGGCAGTGTGGCTAAAATATGCAAATCTAGAGAGAAAGGTAAGCTTTCCTCCCCCATATTATGCAATGCAACCTTGGTGAAGGCAGAGCTCGGGCCAAGGCTGGCCTGACTCGCCGACGGGCAACTGAAAGCAAGTAAGTTGATGAAATGCATGGCGACACTAAGTGATAGTAGAAGTGATAAACAATGCATTCAAAACATGAATGGAATCTTCAACAAACAGATCAACATGCATGTGGGTGAGGTCATTCGCCGATTGGGAGAACGTCCATGCAAAACAGTTTCATGCATGCGACAATAGTGAGATGGCAACAAAAATTGAAACAGAGCTATGACAAGCTAGAATATATATAAAAAATAGCAGGTGTTCAAATAAATCAGGAAAACAACACTCACACAAGTGAATACACAAAAAGCGACAGAAATGCTAAAAAAGACAAGTTGAGGCCACTTACCCGTGAATAGATGAGCCGGATGTGTTCAAGAGTCCTAGATGTGCAGTGGGATGTCAGAGCTCCAAGATTGATGTGAAAGAATGGGATCTGATGTGTCGAATAAATAAGTTTGGTCTTATGACGAACATGCCACAAATCTAGGAAAAAGCGACACTTGGAGGGAAACTTCTAAAACAACTTTGCATGTAACCCCTCGGCTGCTAAAAATAGCTCCCTGACTCATGGGATGCCTTTTTCATGTTGTCTCTTGCTATTCTAAGAAGATCAAGTCATGCATGCATGCAAGTCAAGTTTCCTTGGTCCCAGGTGGAACTGGTCAACCAGACTATCCATGCATGCCAATGCTCAACTGCTTGGGAAAAATGTGCATTCTTGACTATGAGCTACGCTGACTGCACAATGGGATTGCACAATTTTTGGGCAAAGCAGCTGACTGCTACGCAAATTTTCACAAATCCTAGGCTGAACAACCTGCTTCTGGGAAAATTTACGCAAATCCTGCTGGGAGGATTGGCTGGCAAGATTGCGTAATCCTGGAGCCAGTAGGTTGTTAGAGAGGATTGCGTAATTCCTGGAGGAAGGCTGGTTTCCCAAGAATGTGCAATATTCAAGGGGAA